>OZ012740.1:237413389-238688389 GCA_963859935.3 Lathyrus sativus | reverse complement strand
ATGCTTAACGGCGAGGTCAGCGGTTCCTCTCAACTACGTGTTGAGCTGGCCTTCGGGTTCGATTCCTGCTTGTTTAACAGATTCCTGACGGCGAGCTCAGATGTTCCTCTCAACTTCGTGTTGAGCCGGCCTTAGGGTTCGATGCCTGTTTGTTTAACTGATGCTTGACGGCGAGGTCAGATGTTCTTCTCAACTTCGGGTTGAGCCGGCCTTCGGGTTTGATGCCTGTTTGTTTAACAGATGTCTGACAGCGAGGTCAGATGTTCTTCTTAACTTCGGGTTGATCCGTCCTTCGCGTTCGATGCTTGTTTGTTTATCAGATGCCTGACGTAGAGGTTAGATGTTCCTCCCAACTTCGAGATGAGTCGGCCTTCAGGTTCAATGCCTGTTTGTTTAACAGATACCTGACGGCTAGGTCAGATGTTCTTGTCAACATCGGGTTGAGCCGACCTCCGGGTTCGATCCCTGTTTGTTTAACAGATTCTTGATGGCGAGGTCAGATGTTCCTCACAACTTCGTGTTGAACCGGCCTTAGGGTTCCATGCCTATTTGTTTAACAGATGCCTGAAGGTGAGATCAGATGTTGCTCTCAACTTCGTGTTGATCTGGCCTTCGGGTTCGATGCCTGTTTGTTTAAAAGATGCCTGACGGCGAGGTCAGATGTTCTTCTCAACTTTGGGTTGAGCTAGCCTTAGGGTTCGACTCTGCTTGTTTAACTGATGCATGACAGCGAGGTCAGATGTTCTTCTCAACTTCAGGTTGAGACGACCTTCGGGTTTGATGCCTGTTTGTTTAACAGATGTCTGACGGCGAGGTCAGATGTTCTTTTCAACTTCGGGTTCGATGCCTATTTGTTTAAGATATGCCTGACGGCGAGGTTAGATGTTCCTCTCAACTTCGGGTTAAGCCGGCCTTCGGGTTCGATGCCTGTTTGTTTAACAGATGCCTAACGGCGAGGTCAGAGGTTCCTCTCAACTTCGTGTTGAGCCGGCCTCCGAGTTCGATATTTTTGTTGGTTTTACGGATGCCTGACGACGAGGTCAGATGTTCCTCTCAACTTCATGTTGAGTCGGCCTTCGGGATCGATGCCTGTTTGTTTAATAGATCCTTGACGGCGAGGTCAGATGTTATTCTCAACTTCGTGTTGAGCCGTCCTCCGGGTTCGATGTCTGTTTGTTTAACAGATCCCTGACGGCAAGGTTAGATGTTCTTTTCAACTTCGGTTTAAGCCGGCCTTCGGGTTTGATTCAGCTTGTTTAACAGATGCCTAACAGCGAGGTTAGATGTTCTTCTCAACTTCAGGTTGAGCCGGCCTTCGGGTTCGACTCTGCTTGTTTAACTGATGCATGACAGCGAGGTCAGATGTTCTTCTCAACTTCAGGTTGAGACGACCTTCGGGTTTGATGCCTGTTTGTTTAACAGATGTCTGACGGTGAGGTCAGATGTTCTTTTCAACTTCGGGTTCGATGCCTATTTGTTTAAGAGATGCCTGACGGCGAGGTTAGATGTTCCTCTCAACTTCGGGTTAAGCCGGCCTTCGGGTTCGATGCCTGTTTGTTTAACAGATGCCTAACGGCGAGGTCAGAGGTTCCTCTCAACTATGTGTTGAGCCGGCCTCCGAGTTCGATATTTTTGTTGGTTTTACGGATGCCTGACGACGAGGTCAGATGTTCCTCTCAACTTCGTGTTGAGTCGGCCTTCGGGATCGATGCCTGTTTGTTTAATAGATCCTTGACGGCGAGGTCAGATGTTCTTCTCAACTTCGTGTTGAGCCGTCCTCCAGGTTCGATGCCTGTTTGTTTAACAGATCCCTGACGGCAAGGTTAGATGTTCTTTTCAACTTCGGTTTAAGCCGGCCTTCTGGTTTGATTCAGCTTGTTTAACAGATGCCTAACAGCAAGGTCAGATGTTCTTCTCAACTTCAAGTTGAGCCGGCCTTCGGGTTTGATGCCTATTTGTTTAACAGATGCCTAATGGCGAGGTCAGATGTTCTTCTCAACTTCAGGTGGAGCCGGCCTTCGGATTTGATGCCTGTTTGTTTAACAGATGTCTGACGGCGAGGTCAGATATTCTTCTCAACTTCGGGTTGATCCGCCCTTCGGGTTCGATGCCTATTTGTTTAACAGATGTCTGACGGAGAGGTTAGATGTTCCTCTCAACTTCGGGTTAAGACGGCCTTCGGGATTGATGCCTTTTTGTTTAACAGATGCCTAACAGCGAGGTCAGAGGTTCGTCTCATCTTCGTGTTGAACCGGCCTTCGGGTTCGATTCCTGTCTGTTTAACAAATGCCTGACGGCGAGGTCAGAGGTTCCTCTCAACTTCGTGTTGAGCCGGCCTTCGGGTTCGATGTCTGTTTGTTTAACAGATGCTTGATGACAAGGTCAGATGTTCCTCTCAACTTCGTGTTGAGTCGGCCTTCGGGTTCGATGCCTGTTTGTTTAACAGATGCCTGACGGCTAGGTCAAATGTTCTTCTCAACTTCGGGTTGAGCCGGCCTTCGGGTTTGATGCCTGTTTGTTTAACAGATGCCTGGTAGCAAGGTCAAATGTTCTTTTCAAATTCGGGTTGAGTCGGCCTTCGGGTTTGATGCCTGTTTGTTTAACAAATGTCTGACGGCGAGGTCAGATGTTATTCTTAACTTCGGGTTGATCCGCCCTTCACGTTCGATGCTTGTTTGTTTATCGGATGCCTAACATCGAGGTTAGATAATTCTCTCAACTTCGGGTTGAGTCTGCCTTCGGGTTCGATGCCTGTTTGTTTAACAGATACTTGACGGCTAGGTCAGATGTTCTTCTCAACATCGGGTTGAGCTGGCCTTCAAGTTTGACCCCTGTTTGTTTAACAGATGCTTGACGGTGAGGTCAGATGTTCCTCTCAACTTCGTGTTGAGCCGACCTAAGGTTTCCATTCCTGTTTGTTTAACTGATGCCTAGCGGTGAGGTCAGATGTTGCTCTCAACTTCGTGTTGAGCCGGCCTTCGGGTTCGATGCCTGTTTGTTTAACAGATGCCTGACAACGAGGTCAGATGTTCTTCTCAACTTTGGGTTGAGGCGGCGTTCGGGTTCGATTCTGCTTGTTTAACTGATGCATGACAGCGAGGTCAGATGTTCTTCTCAACTTCGGGTTGATCCGCCCTTCGGGTTCGTTGCCTATTTGTTTAAGAAATGCCTGAAGGCGAGGTTAGATGTTCCTCTTAACTTCGGGTTAAGCCGGCCTTCGGGTTCGATGCGTGTTTGTTTAATAGATGCTTAACGGCGAGGTCAGCGGTTCCTCTCAACTTCGTGTTGAGCTGGCCTTCGGGTTCGATTCTTGCTTGTTTAACAGATTCCTGACGGCGAGCTCAGATGTTCCTCTCAACTTCGTGTTGAGCCGGCCTTAGGGTTCGATGCCTGTTTGTTTAACTGATGCCTGACGGCGAGGTCAGATGTTCTTCTCAACTTCGGGTTGAGCCGGCCTTCGGGTTTGATGCCTGTTTGTTTAACAGATGTCTGACAGCGAGGTCAGATGTTCTTCTTAACTTCGGGTTGATCCGTCCTTCGCGTTCGATGCTTGTTTGTTTATCAGATGCCTGACGTAGAGGTTAGATGTTCCTCCCAACTTCGAGATGAGCCGGCCTTCAGGTTCAATGCCTGTTTGTTTAACAGATACCTGACGGCTAGGTCAGATGTTCTTCTCAACATCGGGTTGAGCCGACCTCCGGGTTCGATCCCTGTTTGTTTAACAGATTCTTGATGGCGAGGTCAGATGTTCCTCTCAACTTCGTGTTGAACCGGCCTTAGGGTTCCATGCCTATTTGTTTAACAGATGCCTGAAGGTGAGATCAGATGTTGCTCTCAACTTCGTGTTGATCTGGCCTTCGGGTTCGATGCCTGTTTGTTTAAAAGATGCCTGACGGCGAGGTCAGATGTTCTTCTCAACTTTGGGTTGAGCTAGCCTTAGGGTTCGACTCTGCTTGTTTAACTGATGCATGACAGCGAGGTCAGATGTTCTTCTCAACTTCAGGTTGAGACGACCTTCGGGTTTAATGCCTGTTTGTTTAACAGATGTCTGACGGCGAGGTCAGATGTTCTTTTCAACTTCGGGTTCGATGCCTATTTGTTTAAGAGATGCCTGACGGCGAGGTTGGATGTTCCTCTCAACTTCGGGTTAAGCCGGCCTTCGGGTTCGATGCCTGTTTGTTTAACAGATGCCTAACGGCGAGGTCAGAGGTTCCTCTCAACTTCGTGTTGAGCCGGCCTCCGAGTTCGATATGTTTGTTGGTTTTACGGATGCCTGACGACGAGGTCAGATGTTCCTCTCAACTTCGTGTTGAGTCGGCCTTCGGGATCGATGCCTGTTTGTTTAATAGATCCTTGACGGCGAGGTCAGATGTTATTCTCAACTTCGTGTTGAGCCGTCCTCCGGGTTCGATGTCTGTTTGTTTAACAGATCCCTGACGGCAAGGTTAGATGTTCTTTTCAACTTCGGTTTAAGCCGGCCTTCGGGTTTGATTCAGCTTGTTTAACAGATGCCTAACAGCAAGGTCAGATGTTCTTCTCAACTTCAGGTTGAGCCGGCCTTCGGGTTCGATGCCTGTTTGTTTAACAGATGCCTGATGGCGAGGTCAGATGTTCTTCTCAACTTCAGGTGGAGCCGGCCTTCGGATTTGATGCCTGTTTGTTTAACAGATGTCTGACGGCGAGGTCAGATATTCTTCTCAACTTCGGGTTAATCCGCCCTTCGGGTTCGATGCCTATTTGTTTAACAGATGTCTGACGGCGAGGTTAGATGTTCCTCTCAACTTCGGGTTAAGCCGGCCTTCGGGATTGACGCCTTTTTATTTAACAGATGCCTAACAGCGAGGTCAGAGGTTCGTCTCAACTTCGTGTTGAACCGGCCTTCGGGTTCGATTCCTGTCTGTTTAACAAATGCCTGACGGCGAGGTCAGAGGTTCCTCTCAACTTCGTGTTGAGTCGGCCTTCGGGTTCGATGTCTGTTTGTTTAACAGATGCTTGACGACAAGGTCAGATGTTCCTCTCAACTTCGTGTTGAGTCGGCCTTCGAGTTCGATGCCTGTTTGTTTAACAGATGCCTGACGGCTAGGTCAAATGTTCTTCTCAACTTCGGGTTGAGCCGGCCTTCGGGTTTGATGCCTGTTTGTTTAACAGATGCCTGGTAGCAAGGTCAAATGTTCTTTTCAAATTCGGGTTGAGTCGGCCTTCGGGTTTGATGCCTGTTTGTTTAACAAATGTCTGACGGCGAGGTCAGATGTTATTCTTAACTTCGGGTTGATTCGCCCTTCACGTTCGATGCTTGTTTGTTTATCGGATGCCTAACATCGGGGTTAGATGTTTCTCTCAACCTCGGGTTGAGTCTGCCTTCGGGTTCGATGCCTGTTTGTTTAAAGATACTTGACGGCTAGGTCAGATGTTCTTCTCAACATCGGGTTGAGCCGGCCTTCAAGTTCGACCCCTGTTTGTTTAACAGATGCTTGACGGTGAGGTCAGATGTTCCTCTCAACTTCGTGTTGAGCCGACCTAAGGTTTCCATTCCTGTTTGTTTAACTGATGCCTGGCGGTGAGGTCAGATGTTGCTCTCAACTTCGTGTTGAGCCGGCCTTCGGGTTCGATGCCTGTTTGTTTAACAGATGCCTGACAACGAGGTCAGATGTTCTTCTCAACTTTGGGTTGAGGCGGCGTTCGGGTTCGATTCTGCTTGTTTAACTGATGCATGACAGCGAGGTCAGATGTTCTTCTCAACTTCGGGTTGATCCGCCCTTCGGGTTCGTTGCCTATTTGTTTAAGAGATGCCTGAAGGCGAGGTTAGATGTTCCTCTTAACTTCGGGTTAAGCCGGCCTTCGGGTTCGATGCGTGTTTGTTTAATAGATGCCTAACGGTGAGGTCAGCGGTTCCTCTCAACTTCGTGTTGAGCTGGGCTTCGGGTTCGATTCCTGCTTGTTTAACAGATGCCTGACGGCGAGCTCAGATGTTCCTCTCAACTTCGTGTTGAGCCGGCCTTAGGGTTCGATGCCTGTTTGTTTAACTGATGCCTGACGGCGAGGTCAGATGTTCTTCTCAACTTCGGGTTGAGCCGGCCTTCGGGTTTGATGCCTGTTTGTTTAACAGATGTCTGACAGCGAGGTCAGATGTTCTTCTTAACTTCGGGTTGATTCGTCCTTCGCGTTCGATGCTTATTTGTTTATCAGATGCCTGACGTCGAGGTTAGATGTTCCTCCCAACTTCGAGATGAGCCGGCCTTCAGGTTCAATGCCTGTTTGTTTAACAGATACTTGACGGCTAGGTCAGATTTTCTTCTCAACATCGGGTTGAGCCGACCTCCGGGTTGGATCCCTGTTTGTTTAACAGATTCTTGATGGCGAGGTCAGATGTTCCTCTCAACTTCGTGTTGAACCGGCCTTAGGGTTCCATGCCTATTTGTTTAACAGATGCCTGAAGGTGAGATCAGATGTTGCTCTCAACTTCGTGTTGAGCTGGCCTTCGGGTTCGATGCCTGTTTGTTTAAAAGATGCCTGACGGCGAGGTCAGATGTTCTTCTCAACTTCGGGTTGAGCTAGCCTTCAGGTTCGACTCTGCTTGTTTAACTGATGCATGACAGCGAGGTCAGATGTTCTTCTCAACTTCAGGTTGAGACGACCTTCGGGTTTGATGCCTGTTTGTTTAACAGATGTCTGACGGCGAGGTCAGATGTTCTTTTCAACTTCGGGTTCGATGCCTATTTGTTTAAGAGATGCCTGACGGCGAGGTTAGATGTTCCTCTCAACTTCGGGTTAAGCCGGCCTTCGGGTTCGATGCCTGTTTGTTTAACAGATGCCTAACGGCGAGGTCAGAGGTTCCTCTCAACTTCGTGTTGAGCCGGCCTCCGAGTTCGATATTTTTGTTGGTTTTACGGATGCCTGACGACGAGGTCAGATGTTCCTCTCAACTTCGTGTTGAGTCGGCTTTCGGGATCGATGCCTATTTGTTTAATAGATCCTTGACGGCGAGGTCAGATGTTATTCTCAACTTCGTGTTGAGCCGTCCTCCGGGTTCGATGTCTGTTTGTTTAACAGATCCCTGACGGCAAGGTTAGATGTTCTTTTCAACTTCGGTTTAAGCCGGCCTTCGGGTTTGATTCAGCTTGTTTAACAGATGCCTAACAGCGAGGTCAGATGTTCTTCTCAACTTCAGGTTGAGTCGGCCTTCGGGTTCGATGCCTGTTTGTTTAACAGATGCCTGATGGCGAGGTCAGATGTTCTTCTCAACTTCAGGTGGAGCCGGCCTTCGGATTTGATGCCTGTTTGTTTAACAGATGTCTGACGGCGAGGTCAGATATTCTTCTCAACTTCGGGTTGATCCTCCCTTCGGGTTCGATGCCTATTTGTTTAACAGATGTCTGACGGCGAGGTTAGATGTTCCTCTCAACTTCGGGTTAAGCCGGCCTTCGGGATTGATGCCTTTTTGTTTAACAGATGCCTAACAGCGAGGTCAGAGGTTCGTCTCAACTTCGTGTTGAACCGGCCTTCGGGTTCGATTCCTGTTTGTTTAACAAATGCCTGACGGCGAGGTCAGAGGTTCCTCTCAACTTTGTGTTGAGTCGGCCTTCGGGTTCGATGTCTGTTTGTTTAACAGATGCTTGACGACAAGGTCAGATGTTCCTCTCAACTTCGTGTTGAGTCGGCCTTCGAGTTCGATGCCTGTTTGTTTAACAGATGCCTGACGGCTAGGTCAAATGTTATTCTCAACTTCGGGTTGAGCTGGCCTTCGGGTTTGATGCCTGTTTGTTTAACAGATGCCTGGTAGCAAGGTCAAATGTTCTTTTCAAATTCGGGTTGAGTCGGCCTTCGGGTTTGATGCCTGTTTGTTTAACAAATGTCTGACGGTGAGGTCAGATGTTATTCTTAACTTCGGGTTGATCCGCCCTTCACGTTCGACGCTTGTTTGTTTATCGGATGCCTAACATCGAGGTTAGATGTTTCTCTCAACTTCGGGTTGAGTCTGCCTTCGGGTTTGATGCCTGTTTGTTTAACAGATACTTGACGGCTAGGTCAGATGTTCTTCTCAACATCGGGTTGAGCCGGCCTTCAAGTTTGACCCCTGTTTGTTTAACAGATGCTTGACGGTGAGGTCAGATGTTCCTCTCAACTTCGTGTTGAGCCGACCTAAGGTTTCCATTCCTGTTTGTTTAACTGATGCCTGGCGGTGAGGTCAGATGTTGCTCTCAACTTCGTGTTGAGCCGTCCTTCGGGTTTGATGCCTGTTTGTTTAACAGATGCCTGACAACGAGGTCAGATGTTCTTCTCAACTTTGGGTTGAGGCGGCGTTCGGGTTCGATTCTGCTTGTTTAACTGATGCATGACAGCGAGGTCAGATGTTCTTCTCAACTTCGGGTTGATCCGCCCTTCGGGTTCGTTGCCTATTTGTTTAAGAGATGCCTGAAGGCGAGGTTAGATGTTCCTCTTAACTTCAGGTTAAGCCGGCCTTCGGGTTCGATGCGTGTTTGTTTAATAGATGCCTAACGGCGAGGTCAGCGGTTCCTCTCAACTTCGTGTTGAGCTGGCCTTCGGGTTCGATTCCTGCTTGTTTAACAGATGCCTGACGGCGAGCTCAGATGTCCCTCTCAACTTCGTGTTGAGCCGGCCTTAGGGTTCGATTCCTGTTTGTTTAACTGATGCCTGACGGCGAGGTCAGATGTTCTTCTCAACTTCGGGTTGAGCCGGCCTTCGGGTTTGATGCCTGTTTGTTTAACAGATGTCTGACAGCGAGGTCAGATGTTCTTCTTAACTTCGGGTTGATTCGTCCTTAACGTTCGACGCTTGTTTGTTTATCAGATGCCTGACGTCGAGGTTAGATGTTCCTCCCAACTTCGAGATGAGCCGGCCTTCAGGTTCAATGCCTGTTTGTTTAACAGATACTTGACGGCTAGGTCAGATTTTCTTCTCAACATCGGGTTGAGCCGACCTCCGGGTTCGATCCCTGTTTGTTTAACAGAATCTTGATGGCGAGGTCAGATGTTCCTCTCAACTTCGTGTTAAACCGGCCTTAGGGTTCCATGCCTATTTGTTTAACAGATGCCTGAAGGTGAGATCAGATGTTGCTCTCAACTTCGTGTTGAGCTGGCCTTCGGGTTCGATGCCTTGTTTGTTTAAAAGATGCCTGACGGCGAGGTTAGATGTTCTTCTCAACTTCGGGTTGAGCTAGCCTTCGGGTTCGACTCTGCTTGTTTAACTGATGCATGACAGCGAGGTCAGATGTTCTTCTCAACTTCAGGTGTAGACGACCTTCGGGTTTGATGCCTGTTTGTTTAACAGATGTCTGACGGCGAGGTCAGATGTTCTTTTCAACTTCGGGTTTGATACCTATTTTTTTAAGAGATGCCTGACGGCGAGGTTAGATGTTCCTCTCAACTTCGGTTTAAGCCGGCCTTCGGGTTCGATGCCTGTTTGTTTAACAGATGCCTAACGGCGAGGTCAGAGGTTCCTCTCAACTTCGTGTTGAGCCGGCCTCCGAGTTCGATATTTTTGTTGTTTTTACGGATGCCTGACGACGAGGTCAAATGTTCCTCTCAACTTCGTGTTGAGTCGGCCTTCGGGATCGATGCCTGTTTGTTTAATAGATCCTTGACGGCGAGGTCAGATGTTCTTCTCAACTTCGTGTTGAGCCGTCCTCCGGGTTCGATGCCTGTTTGTTTAACAGATCCCTGACAGCAAGGTTAGATGTTCTTTTCAACTTCAGTTTAAGCCGGCCTTCGGGTTTGATTCAGCTTGTTTAACAGATGCCTAACAGCGAGGTCAGATGTTCTTCTCAACTTCAGGTTGAGCCAGCCTTCGGGTTCGATGCCTGTTTGTTTAACAGATGCCTGATGGCAAGGTCAGATGTTCTTCTCAACTTTAGGTGGAGTCGGCCTTCGAATTTGATGCCTGTTTGTTTAACAGATGTCTGACGGCGAGGTCAGATATTCTTCTCAACTTCGGGTTGATCCGCCCTTCGGGTTCGATGCCTATTTGTTTAACAGATGTCTGACGGCGAGGTTAGATGTTCCTCTCAACTTCGGGTTATGCCGGCCTTCGGGATTGATGCCTTTTTGTTTAACAGATGCCTAACAGCGAGGTCAGAGGTTCGTCTCAACTTCGTGGTGAACCGGCCTTCGGGTTCGATTCCTGTCTGTTTAACAAATGCCTGACGGCGAGGTCAGAGGTTCCTCTCAACTTCGTGTTAAGCCGGCCTTCGGGTTCGATGTCTGTTTGTTTAACAGATGCTTGACAACAAGGTCAGATGTTCCTCTCAACTTCATGTTGAGTCGGCCTTCGGGTTCGATGCCTGTTTGTTTAACAGATGCTTGACGGCTAGGTCAAATGTTCTTCTCCACTTCGGGTTGAGCCGGCCTTCGGGTTTGATGCCTGTTTGTTTAACAGATGCCTGGTAGCAAGGTCAAATGTTCTTTTCAAATTCGGGTTGAGTGGCCTTCGGGTTTGATGCCTGTTTGTTTAACAAATGTCTGACGGCGAGGTCAGATGTTGTTCTTAATTTTGGGTTGATCCGCCCTTCACGTTCGATGCTTGTTTGTTTATCGGATGCCTAACATCGAGGTTAGATGTTTCTCTCAACTTCGGGTTGAGTCTGCCTTCAGGTTCGATGCCTGTTTGTTTAACAGATACCTGACGGCTAGGTCAGATGTTCTTCTCAACATCGGGTTGAGCCGGCCTTCAAGTTCGACCCCTGTTTGTTTAACAGATGCTTGACGGTGAGGTCAGATGTTCCTCTCAACTTCGTGTTGAGCCGACCTAAGGTTTCCATTCCTGTTTGTTTAACTGATGCCTGGCGGTGAGGTCAGATGTTGCTCTCAACTTCGTGTTGAGCCGGCCTTCGGGTTCGATGCCTGTTTGTTTAACAGATGCCTGACAACGAGGTCAGATGTTCTTCTCAACTTTGGGTTGAGGCGGCATTCGGGTTCGATTCTGCTTGTTTAACTGATGCATGACAGCGAGGTCAGATGTTCTTCTCTACTTCGGGTTGATCCGCCCTTCGGGTTCGATGCCTATTTGTTTAAGAGATGCCTGAAGGCGAGGTTAGATGTTCCTCTTAACTTCGGGTTAAGCCGGCCTTCGGGTTCGATGCGTGTTTGTTTAATAGATGCCTAACGGCGAGGTCAGCAGTTCCTCTCAACTTCGTGTTGAGCTGGCCTTCGGGTTCGATTCCTGCTTGTTTAACAGATGCCTGACGGCGAGCTCAGATGTTCCTCTCAACTTCGTGTTGATCCGGCCTTAGGGTTCGATGCCTGTTTGTTTAACTGATGCCTGACGGCGAGGTCAGATGTTCTTCTCAACTTCGGGTTGAGCCGGCCTTCGGGTTTGATGCCTGTTTGTTTAACAGATGTCTGACAGCAAGGTCAGATGTTCTTCTTAACTTCGGGTTGATCCGTCCTTCGCGTTCGATGCTTGTTTGTTTATCAGATGCCTGACGTAGAGGTTAGATGTTCCTCCCAACTTCGAGATGAGCCGGCCTTCAGGTTCAATGCCTGTTTGTTTAACAGATACCTGACGGCTAGGTCAGATGTTCTTCTCAACATCGGGTTGAGCCGACCTCCGGGTTCGATCCCTGTTTGTTTAACAGATTCTTGATGGTGAGTTCAGATGTTCCTTTCAACTTCGTGTTGAACCGGCCTTAGGGTTCCATGCCTATTTGTTTAACACATGCCTGAAGGTGAGATCAGATGTTGCTCTCAACTTCGTATTGTGCTGGCCTTCGGGTTCGATGCCTGTTTGTTTAAAAGATGCCTGACGGCGAGGTCAGATGTTCTTCTCAACTTCGGGTTGAGCCGGCCTTCGGGTTCGATGCCTATTTGTTTAACAGATGTCTGACGGCGAGGTTAGATGTTCCTCTCAACTTCGGGTTATGCCGGCCTTCGGGATTGATGCCTTTTTGTTTAACAGATGCCTAACAGCGAGGTCAGAGGTTCGTCTCAACTTCGTGGTGAACTGGCCTTCGGGTTCGATTCCTGTCTGTTTAACAAATGCCTGACGGCGAGGTCAGAGGTTCCTCTCAACTTCGTGTTAAGCCGGCCTTCGGGTTCGATGTCTGTTTGTTTAACAGATGCTTGACAACAAGGTCAGATGTTCCTCTCAACTTCATGTTGAGTCGGCCTTCGGGTTCGATGCCTGTTTGTTTAACAGATGCTTGACGGCTAGGTCAAATGTTCTTCTCCACTTCGGGTTGAGCCGGCCTTCGGGTTTGATGCCTGTTTGTTTAACAGATGCCTGGTAGCAAGGTCAAATGTTCTTTTCAAATTCGGGTTGAGTGGCCTTCGGGTTTGATGCCTGTTTGTTTAACAAATGTCTGACGGCGAGGTCAGATGTTGTTCTTAACTTTGGGTTGATCCGCCCTTCACGTTCGATGCTTGTTTGTTTATCGGATGCCTAACATCGAGGTTAGATGTTTCTCTCAACTTCGGGTTGAGTCTGCCTTCAGGTTCGATGCCTGTTTGTTTAACAGATACCTGACGGCTAGGTCAGATGTTCTTCTCAACATCGGGTTGAGCCGGCCTTCAAGTTCGACCCCTGTTTGTTTAACAGATGCTTGACGGTGAGGTCAGATGTTCCTCTCAACTTCGTGTTGAGCCGACCTAAGGTTTCCATTCCTGTTTGTTTAACTGATGCCTGGCAGTGAGGTCAGATGTTGCTCTCAACTTCGTGTTGAGCCGGCCTTCGGGTTCGATGCCTGTTTGTTTAACAGATGCCTGACAACGAGGTCAGATGTTCTTCTCAACTTTGGGTTGAGGCGGCATTCGGGTTCGATTCTGCTTGTTTAACTGATGCATGACAGCGAGGTCAGATGTTCTTCTCAACTTCGAGTTGATCCGCCCTTCGGGTTCGATGCCTATTTGTTTAAGAGATGCCTGAAGGCGAGGTTAGATGTTCCTCTTAACTTCGGGTTAAGCCGGCCTTTGGGTTCGATGCGTGTTTGTTTAATAGATGCCTAACGGCGAGGTCAGCAGTTCCTCTCAACTTCGTGTTGAGCTGGCCTTCGGGTTCGATTCCTGCTTGTTTAACAGATGCCTGACGGCGAGCTCAGATGTTCCTCTCAACTTCGTGTTGATCCGGCCTTAGGGTTCGATGCCTGTTTGATTAACTGATGCCTGACGGCGAGGTCAGATGTTCTTCTCAACTTCGGGTTGAGCCGGCCTTCGGGTTTGATGCCTGTTTGTTTAACAGATGTCTGACAGCAAGGTCAGATGTTCTTCTTAACTTCGGGTTGATCCGTCCTTCGCGTTCGATGCTTGTTTGTTTATCAGATGCCTGACGTAGAGGTTAGATGTTCCTCCCAACTTCGAGATGAGCCGGCCTTCAGGTTCAATGCCTGTTTGTTTAACAGATACCTGACGGCTAGGTCAGATGTTCTTCTCAACATCGGGTTGAGCCGACCTCCGGGTTCGATCCCTGTTTGTTTAACAGATTCTTGATGGTGAGTTCAGATGTTCCTTTCAACTTCGTGTTGAACCGGCCTTAGGGTTCCATGCCTATTTGTTTAACACATGCCTGAAGGTGAGATCAGATGTTGCTCTCAACTTCGTATTGTGCTGGCCTTCGGGTTCGATGCCTGTTTGTTTAAAAGATGCCTGACGGCGAGGTCAGATGTTCTTCTCAACTTCGGGTTGAGCCGGCCTTCGGGTTCGACTCTGCTTGTTTAACTGATGCATGACAGCAAGGTCAGATGTTCTTCTCAACTTCAGGTTGAGACGACCTTCGGGTTTGATGCCTGTTTGTTTAACAGATGTCTAATGGCAAGTTCAGATGTTCTTTTTAACTTCGGGTTCGATGCCTATTTGTTTAAGAGATGCCTGACGGCGAGGTTAGATGTTCCTCTAAACTTCGGGTTAAGCCGGCCTTCGGGTTCGATGCCTGTTTGTTTAACAGATGCCTAACGGCGAGGTCAGAGGTTCCTCTCAACTTCGTGTTGAGCCGGCCTCCGAGTTCGATATTTTTGTTGGTTTTACGGATGCCTGACGACGAGGTCATATGTTCCTCTCAACTTCGTGTTGAGTCGGCCTTTGGGATCGATGCCTGTTTGTTTAATAGATCCTTGACGGCGAGGTCAGATGTTCTTCTCAACTTCGTGTTGAGCCGTCCTCCGGGTTCGATGCCTGTTTGTTTAACAGATCCCTGACGGCAAGGTTAGATGTTCTTTTCAACTTCGGTTTAAGCCGGCCTTCGGGTTCGATTCAACTTGTTTAACTGATGCCTAACAGCGAGGTCAGATGTTCTTCTCAACTTCAGGTTGAGCCGGCCTTCGGGTTCGATGCCTACTTGTTTAACAGATGCCTGATGGCGAGGTCAGATGTTCTTCTTAACTTCAGGTTGAGCCGGCCTTCGGATTTGATGCCTGTTTGTTTAACAGATGTCTGACGGCGAGGTCAGATGTTCTTCTCAACTTCGGGTTGATCCGCCCTTCGGGTTCAATACCTATTTGCTTAACAGATGTTTGACGGCGAGGTTAGATGTTCCTCTCAACTTCGGGTTAAGCCGGCCTTCGGGTTCGATGCCTTTTTGTTTAATAGATGACTAACGGCGAGGTCAGAGGTTCGTCTCAACTTCGTGTTGAATCGGCCTTCGGGTTTGATTCCTGTCTGTTTAACAAATGCCTGACGGCGAGGTCAGAGGTTCCTCTCAACTTCGTGTTGAGCCGGCCTTCGGGTTCGATGTCTGTTCGTTTAACAGATGCCTGACGACAAGGTCAGATGTTCCTCTCAACTTCGTGTTGAGTCGACCTTCGAGTTCGATGCCTGTTTGTTTAACAGATGCCTGACGGCTAGGTCAAATGTTCTTCTCAACTTCGGGTTGAGCCGGCTTTCGGGTTTGATGCCTGTTTGATTAACAAATATCTGACGGCGAGGTCAGATGTCGTCTTAACTTCGGGTTGATCCGCCCTTCGCGTTCGATGCTTGTTTTTTTATCAGATGCCTGACGTCGAGGTTAGATGTTCCTCTCAACTTCGGGTTGAGTTTGCCTTTGGGTTCGATGCCTATTTGTTTACCTGATACCTGACGGCTAGGTCAGATGTTCTTCTCAACATCGGGTTGAGTCGGCCTTCGGGTTCGACTCTGCTTGTTTAACTGATGCATGACAGCGAGGTCAGATGTTCTTCTCAACTTCGGGTTGAGCCGGCCTTCGGGTTTGATGCCTGTTTGTTTAACAGATGTCTGACGGCAAGGTCAGTTGTTCTTTTCAACTTCTGGTTCGACGCCTATTTGTTTAACAGATGCCTGACGGAGAGGTTAGGAATTCCTCTCAACTTCGGGTTAAGCCAGCCTCCGGGTTCGATGTCTGTTTCTTTTACAGATGCCTGACGATGAGGTCAGATGTTCATCTCAACTTTGTGTTGATTCGGCCTTTGGAATTGATGCCTGTTTGTATAATAGATCCTTGACGGCGAGGTCAGATGTTCTTCTGGACTTCGTGTTGAGCCCGCCTCCGGGTTGGATGCCTGTTTTTTTAACAGATGCCTGATGGCAAGGTCAGATGTTCTTTTCAACTTCGGTTTGAGCCGGCTTTCGGGTTCGATTCAGCTTGTTTAACTGATGCCTAACAGCGAGGTCAGATATTCTTCTCAACTTCGTGTTGAACCGGCCTTCGGGTTCGATTCTTGTCTGTTTAACAAATGCCTGAAGGCGAGGTCAGAGGTTCCTATCAACTTCGTGTTGAGTCGGCCTTCGGGTTTGATGTCTGTTTGTTTAACAAATGCTTGACGACTAGGTCAAATGTTCTTCTCAACTTCGGGTTGAGCCGGCCTTCGGGTTTGATGCCTGTTTGTTTAACAGATGCCTGGTAGCAAGGTCAAATGTTCTTTTCAAATTCGGGTTGAGTCGGCCTTCGGGTTTGATGCCTGTTTGTTTAACAAATGTCTGACGGCGAGGTCAGATGTTATTCTTAACTTAGGGTTGATCTGCCCTTCACGTTCGATGCTTGTTTGTTTATCGGATGCCTAACATCGAGGTTAGATGTTTCTCTCAAACTTCGGGTTGAGTCTGCCTTCGGGTTCGATGCCTGTTTGTTTAACAGATACCTGACGGCTAGGTCAGATGTTCTTCTCAACATCGGGTTGAGCCGGCCTTCAAGTTCGACCCCTGTTTGTTTAACAGATGCTTGACGGTGAGGTCAGATGTTCCTCTCAACTTCGTGTTGAGCCGACCTAAGGTTTCCATTCCTGTTTGTTTAACTGATGCCTGGCGGTGAGGTCAGATGTTGCTCTCAACTTCGTGTTGAGCCGGCCTTCGGGTTCGATGCCTGTTTGTTTAACATATGCCTGACAACGAGGTCAGATGTTCTTCTCAACTTTGGGTTGAGGCGGCGTTCGGGTTCGATTCTTCTTATTTAACTGATGCATGACAGCAAGGTCAGATGTTCTTCTCAACTTCGGGTTGATACTCCCTTCGGGTTCGTTGCCTATTTGTTTAAGAGATGCCTGAAGGCGAGGTTAGATGTTCCTCTTAACTTCGGGTTAAGCCGGCCTTCGGGTTCGATGCGTGTTTGTTTAATAGATGCCTAACGGCGAGGTCAGCGGTTCCTCTCAACTTCGTGTTGAGCTGGCCTTCGGGTTCGATTCCTGCTTGTTTAACAGATGCCTGACGACGAGCTCAGATGTTCCTCTCAACTTCGTGTTGAGCCGGCCTTAGGGTTCGATGCCTGTTTGTTTAACTGATGCCTGACGGCGAGGTCAGATGTTCTTCTCAACTTCGGGTTGAGCCGGCCTTCGGGTTTGATGCCTGTTTGTTTAACAGATGTCTGACAGCGAGGTCAGATGTTCTTCTTAACTTCGGGTTGATCCGTCCTTCGCGTTCGATGCTTGTTTGTTTATCAGATGCCTGACGTAGAGGTTAGATGTTCCTCCCAACTTCGAGATGAGCCGGCCTTCAGGTTCAATGCCTGTTTGTTTAACAGATACCTGACGGCTAGGTCAGATGTTCTTCTCAACATCGGGTTGAGCCGACCTCTGGGTTCGATCCCTGTTTGTTTAACAGATTCTTGATGGCGAGGTCAGATGTTCTTCTCAACTTCGTGTTGAATTGGCCTTAGGGTTCCATGCCTATTTGTTTAACAGATGCCTGAAGGTGAGATCAGATGTTGCTCTTAACTTCGTGTTGAGCTGGCCTTCGGGTTCGATGCCTGTTTGTTTAAAAGATGCCTGACGGCGAGGTCAGATGTTCTTCTCAACTTCGGGTTGAGCTAGCCTTCGGGTTCGACTCTGCTTGTTTAACTGATGCATGACAGCGAGGTCAGATGTTCATCTCAACTTCAGGTTGAGACGACCTTCGGGTTTGATGCCTGTTTGTTTAACAGATGTCTGACGGCGAGGTCAGATGTTCTTTTCAACTTCGGGTTCGATGCCTATTTGTTTAAGAGATGCCTGACGGCGAGGTTAGATGTTCCTCTCAACTTCGGGTTAAGCCGGCCTTCGTGTTCGATGCCTGTTTGTTTAACAGATGCCTAACGGCGAGGTCAGAAGTTCCTCTCAACTTCGTGTTGAGCCGGCCTCCGAGTTCGATATTTTTGTTGGTTTTACGGATGCCTGACGACGAGGTCATATGTTCCTCTCAACTTCGTGTTGAGTCGGCCTTCGGGATCGATGTCTGTTTGTTTAATAGATCCTTGACGGCGAGGTCAGATGTTCTTCTCAACTTCGTGTTGAGCCGTCCTCCGGGTTCGATGCCTGTTTGTTTAACAGATCCCTGACGGCAAGGTTAGATGTTCTTTTCAACTTCGGTTTAAGCCGGCCTTCGGGTTCGATTCATCTTGTTTAACTGATGCCTAACAGCGAGGTCAGATGTTCTTCTCAACTTCAGGTTGAGCCGGCCTTCGGGTTCGATGCCTACTTGTTTAACAGATGCCTGATGGCGAGGTCAGATGTTCTTCTTAACTTCAAGTTGAGCCGGCCTTCGGATTTGATGCCTGTTTGTTTAACAGATGTCTGACGGCGAGGTCAGATGTTCTTCTCAACTTCGGGTTGATCCGCCCTTCGGGTTCAATACCTATTTGCTTAACAGATGTTTGACGGCGAGGTTAGATGTTCCTCTCAACTTCGGGTTAAGCCGGCCTTCGGGTTCGATGCCTTTTTGTTTAATAGATGACTAACGGCGAGGTCAGAGGTTCGTCTCAACTTCGTGTTGAACCGGCCTTCGGGTTCGATTCCTGTCTGTTTAACAAATGCCTGACGGCGAGGTCAGAGGTTCCTCTCAACTTCGTGTTGAGCCGGCCTTCGGGTTCGATGTCTGTTCGTTTAACAGATGCCTGACGACATGGTCAGATGTTCCTCTCAACTTCGTGTTGAGTCGACCTTCGAGTTCGATGCCTGTTTGTTTAACAGATGTCTGACGGCTAGGTCAAATGTTCTTCTCAACTTCGGGTTGAGCCGGCTTTCGGGTTTGATGCCTGTTTGATTAACAAATATCTGACGGCGAGGTCAGATGTCTTCTTAACTTCGGGTTGATCCGCCCTTCGCGTTCGATGCTTGTTTTTTTATCAGATGCCTGACGTCGAGGTTAGATGTTCCTCTCAACTTCGGGTTGAGTTTGCCTTTGGGTTCGATGCCTATTTGTTTACCTGATACCTGACGGCTAGGTCAGATGTTCTTCTCAACATCGGGTTGAGTCGGCCTTCGGGTTCGACTCTGCTTGTTTAACTGATGCATGACAGTGAGGTCAGATGTTCTTCTCAACTTTGGGTTGAGCCGGCCTTCGGGTTTGATGCCTGTTTGTTTAACAGATGTCTGACGACAAGGTCAGTTGTTCTTTTCAACTTCTGGTTCGACGCCTATTTGTTTAACAGATGCCTGACGGAGAGGTTAGGAATTCCTCTCAACTTAAGGTTAAGCCAGCCTCCGGGTTCGATGTCTGTTTCTTTTACAGATGCCTGACGATGAGGTCAGATGTTCATCTCAACTTTGTGTTGATTCGGCCTTCAGAATTGATGCCTTTTTGTATAATAGATCCTTGACGGCGAGGTCAGATGTTCTTCTGGACTTCGTGTTGAACCCGCCTCCGGGTTGGATGCCTGTTTTTTTAACAGATGCCTGATGGCAAGGTCAGATGTTCTTTTCAACTTCGGTTTGAGCCGGCTTTCGGGTTCGATTCAGCTTGTTTAAATGATGCCTAACAGCGAGGTCAGATATTCTTCTCAACTTCGTGTTGAACCGGGCTTCGGGTTCGATTCTTGTCTGTTTAACAAATGCCTAACGGCGAGGTCAGAGGTTCCTATCAACTTCGTGTTGAGCCGGCCTTCGGGTTCGATGTCTGTTTGTTTAACAGATGCTTGACGACAAGGTCAGATGTTCCTCTCAACTTCGTGTTGAGTCGGCCTTCGGGTTCGATGCCTATTTGTTTAACAGATGCCTGACGGCTAGGTCAAATGTTCTTCTCAACTTCGGGTTGAGCCGGCCTTCGGGTTTGATGCCTGTTTGTTTAACAGATGCCTGGTAGCAAGGTCAAATGTTCTTTTCAAATTCGGGTTGAGTCGGCCTTCGGGTTTGATGCCTGTTTGTTTAACAAATGTCTGACGGCGAGGTCAGATGTTATTCTTAACTTCGGGTTGATCTGCCCTTCACGTTCGATGCTTGATTGTTTATCGGATGCCTAACATCGAGGTTAGATGTTTCTCTCAACTTCGGGTTGAGTCTGCCTTCGGGTTCGATGCCTGTTTGTTTAACAGATACCTGACGGCTAGGTCAGATGTTCTTCTCAACATCGGGTTGAGTCGGCCTTCAAGTTCGACCCCTGTTTGTTTAACAGATGCTTGACGGTGAGGTCAGATGTTCCTCTCAACTTCGTGTTGAGCCGACCTAAGGTTTCCATTCCTATTTGTTTAACTGATGCCAGGCGGTGAGGTCAGATGTTGCTCTCAACTTCGTGTTGAGCCGGCCTTCGGGTTCGATGCCTGTTTGTTTAACAGATGCCTGACAACGAGGTCAGATGTTCTTCTCAACTTTGGGTTGAGGCGGCGTTCGGGTTCGATTCTTCTTATTTAACTGATGCATGACAGCGAGGTCAGATGTTCTTCTCAACTTCGAGTTGATCCTCCCTTCGGGTTCGTTGCCTATTTGTTTAAGAGATGCCTGAAGGTGAGGTTAGATGTTCCTCTTAACTTCGGGTTAAGCCGACCTTCGGGTTCGATGCGTGTTTGTTTAATAGATGCCTAACGACGAGGTCAGCGGTTCCTCTCAACTTCGTGTTGAGCTGGCCTTCGGGTTCGATTCCTGCTTATTTAACAGATGCCTGACGGCGAGCTCAGATGTTCCTCTCAACTTCGTGTTGAGCCTGCCTTAGGGTTCGATGCCTGTTTGTTTAACTGATGCCTGACGGCGAGGTCAGATGTTCTTCTCAACTTCAAGTTGAGCCGGCCTTCGGGTTTGATGCCTGTTTGTTTAACAGATGTCTGACAGCGAGGTCAGATGTTCTTCTTAACTTTGGGTTGATCCGTCCTTCGCGTTCGATGCTTGTTTGTTTATCAGATGCCTGACGTCGAGGTTAGATGTTCCTCCCAACTTCGAGATGAGCCGGCCTTCAGGTTCAATGCCTGTTTGTTTAACAGATACCTGACGGCTAGGTCAGATGTTATTCTCAACATCGGGTTGAGCCGACCTCCGGGTTCGATCCCTGTTTGTTTAACAGATTCTTGATGGCGAGGTCAGATGTTCCTCTCAACTTCGTGTTGAATCGGCCTTAGGGTTCCATGCCTATTTGTTTAACAGATGCCTGAAGGTGAGATCAGATGTTGCTCTCAACTTCGTGTTGAGCTGGCCTTCGGGTTCGATGCCTGACGGCGAGGTCAGATGTTCTTCTCAACTTCGGGTTGAGCTAGCCTTCGGGTTCGACTCTGCTTGTTTAACTGATGCATGACAGCGAGGTCAGATGTTCTTCTCAAATTCAGGTTGAGACGACCTTCGGGTTTGATGCCTGTTTGTTTAACAGATGTCTGACGGCGAGGTCAGATGTTCTTTTCAACTTCGGGTTCGATGCCTATTTGTTTAAGAGATGCCTAACGACGAGGTTAGATGTTCCTCTCAACTTCGGGTTAAGCCGGCCTTCGTGTTCGATGACTGTTTGTTTAACAGATGCCTAACGGCGAGGTCAGAGGTTCCTCTCAACTTCGTGTTGAGCCGGCCTCCGAGTTCGATATTTTTGTTGGTTTTACGGATGCCTGACGACGAGGTCAGATGTTCCTCTCAACTTCGTGTTGAGTCGGCCTTCGGGATCGATGCCTGTTTGTTTAATAGATCCTTGACGGCGAGGTCAGATGTTCTTCTCATCTTCTTATTGAGCCTTCCTCTGGGTTCGATGCCTGTTTGTTTAACAGATCCCTGACGGCAAGGTTAGATGTTCTTTTCAACTTCGGTTTAAGCCGGCATTCGGGTTTGATTCAGCTTGTTTAACAGATGCCTAACAGCGAGGTCAGATGTTCTTCTCAACTTCAGGTTGAGCCGGCCTTCGGGTTCGATGCCTGTTTGTTTAACAGATGCCTAATGGCGAGGTCAGATGTTCTTCTCAACTTCAGGTGGAGCCGGCCTTCGGATTTGATGCCTGTTTGTTTAACAGATGTCTGACGGCGAGGTCAGATATTCTTCTCAACTTCGGGTTGATCCGCCCTTCGGGTTCGATGCCTATTTGTATAACAGATGTCTGACGGCGAGGTTAGATGTTCCTCTCAACTTCGGGTTAAGCCGGCCTTCGGGATTGATGCCTTTTTGTTTAACAGATGCCTAACAGCGAGGTCAGAGGTTCGTCTCAACTTCGTGTTGAACCGGCCTTCGGGTTCGGTTCCTGTCTGTTTAACAAATGCCTAACGGCAAGGTCAGAGGTTCCTCTCAACTTTGTGTTGAGCCGGCCTTCGGGTTCGATGTCTGTTTGTTTAACAGATGCTTGACGACAAGGTCAGATGTTCCTCTCAACTTCGTGTTGAGTCGGCCTTCGGGTTCGATGCCTGTTTGTTTAACAGATGCCTGACGGCTAGGTCAAATGTTCTTCTCAACTTCGGGTTGAGCCGGCCGTCGGGTTTGATGCCTGTTTGTTTAACAGATGCCTGGTAGCAAGGTCAAATGTTCTTTTCAAATTCGGGTTGAGTCGGCCTTCGGGTTTGATGCTTGTTTGTTTAACAAATGTCTGACGGCGAGGTCAGATGTTGTTCTTAACTTCGGGTTGATCCGCCTTTCACGTTCGATGCTTGATTGTTTATCGGATGCCTAACATCGAGGTTAGATGTTTCTCTCAACTTCGGGTTGAGTTTGCCTTCGAGTTCGATGCCTGTTTGTTTAACAGATACCTGACGGCTAGGTCAGATGTTCTTCTCAACATCGGGTTGAGCCGACCTTCAAGTTCGACCCCTATTTGTTTAACAGATGCTTGACGGTGAGGTCAGATGTTCCTCTCAACTTCGTGTTGAGCCGACCTAAGGTTTCCATTCCTGTTTTTTTAACTGATGCCTGGCGGTGAGGTCAGATGTTGCTCTCAACTTCGTGTTGAGCCGGACTTCGGGTTCGATGCCTGTTTGTTTAACAGATGCCTGACAATGAGGTCAGATGTTCTTCTCAACTTTGGGTTGAGGCGGCGTTCGGGTTCGATTCTGCTTGTTTAACTGATGCATGACAGCGAGGTCATATGTTCTTCTCAACTTCGGGTTGATCCGCCCTTCGGGTTCGATGCCTATTTGTTTAAGAGATGCCTGAAGGCGAGGTTAGATGTTCCTCTTAACTTCGGGTTAAGCCGGCCTTCGGGTTCGATGCGTGTTTGTTTAATAGATGCCTAACGGCGAGGTCAGCGGTTCCTCTCAACTTCGTGTTGAGCTGGCCTTCGGGTTCGATTCCTGCTTGTTTAACAGATGCCTGACGGCGAGCTCAGATGTTCCTCTCAACTTTGTGTTGAGCCGGCCTTAGGGTTCGATTCCTGTTTGTTTAACTGATGCCTGACGGCGAGGTCAGATGTTCTTCTCAACTTCGGGTTGATCCGCCCTTCGGGTTTGATGCCTGTTTGTTTAACAGATGTATGACAACGAAGTCAGATGTTCTTCTTAACTTCGGGTTGATCCGTCCTTCGCGTTCGATGCTTGTTTGTTTATCAGATGCCTGACGTAGAGGTTATATGTTCCTCCCAACTTCGAGATGAGCCGGCCTTCAGGTTCAATGCCTGTTTGTTTAACAGATACCTGACGACTAGGTCAGATGTTCTTCTCAACATCGGGTTGAGCCGACCTCCGGGTTCGATCCCTGTTTGTTTAACATATTCTTGATGGCGAGGTCAGATGTTCCTTTCAACTTCGTGTTGAACCGGCCTTAGGGTTCCATGCCTATTTGTTTAACAGATGCCTAAAGGTGAGATCAGATGTTGCTCTCAACTTCGTGTTGAGCTGGCCTTCGGGTTCGATGCCTGTTTGTTTAAAAGATGCCTGACGGCGAGGTCAGATGTTCTTCTCAACTTCGGGTTGAGCCGGCCTTCGGGTTCGACTCTGCTTGTTTAACTGATGCATGACAGCGAGGTCAGATGTTCTTCTCAACTTCAGGTTGAGACGACCTTCGGGTTTGATGCCTGTTTGTTTAACAGATGTCTAACGGCGAGTTCAGATGTTCTTTTCAACTTCGGGTTCGATGCCTATTTGTTTAAGAGATGCCTGACGGTGAGGTTAGATGTTCCTCTCAACTTCGGGTTAAGCCGGCCTTCAGGTTCGATGCCTGTTTGTTTAACAGATGCCTAACGGCGAGGTCAGAGGTTCCTCTCAACTTCGTGTTGAGTCGGCCTCCGAGTTCGATATTTTTGTTGGTTTTACGAATGCCTGACGACGAGGTCAGATGTTCCTCTCAACTTCGTGTTGAGTCGGCCTTCGGGATCGATGCCTGTTTGTTTAATAGATCCTTGACGGCGAGGTCAGATGTTCTTCTCAACTTCGTGTTGAGCCGTCCTCCGGGTTCGATGCCTGTTTGTTTAACAGATCCCTGACGGCAAGGTTAGATGTTCTTTTCAACTTCGGTTTAAGCCGGCCTTCGGGTTCGATTCATCTTGTTTAACTGATGCCTAACAGCGAGGTCAGATGTTCTTCTCAACTTCAGGTTGAGCCGACCTTCGGGTTCGATGCCTACTTGTTTAACAGATGCCTGATGGCGAGGTCAGATGTTCTTCTCAACTTCAGGTTGAGCCGGCCTTCGGATTTGATGCCTGTTTGTTTAACAGATGTCTGACGGCGAGGTCAGATGTTCTTCTCAACTTCGGGTTGATCCGCCCTTCGGGTTCAATGCCTATTTGTTTAACAGATGTTTGACGGCGAGGTTAGATGTTCCTCTCAACTTCGGGTTAAGCCGGCCTTCGGGTTCGATTCCTTTTTGTTTAATAGATGACTAACGGCGAGGTCAGAGGTTTGTCTCAACTTCGTGTTGAACCGGCCTTCAGGTTCGATTCCTGTCTGTTTAACAAATGCCTGACGGCGAGGTCAGAGGTTCCTCTCAACTTCGTGTTAAGTCGACCTTCGGGTTCGATGCCTGTTTGTTTAACAGATGCCTGACGGCTAGGTCAAATGTTCTTCTCAACTTCGGGTTGAGCCGGCCTTCGGGTTTGATGCCTGTTTAATTAACAAATATCTGACGGCGAGGTCAGATGTTCTTCTTAACTTCGGGTTGATCCGCCCTTTGCGTTCGATGCTTGTTTTTTTATCAGATGCCTGACGTCGAGGTTAGATGTTCCTCTCAACTTCGGGTTGAGTTTGCCTTCGGGTTTGATGCCTATTTGTTTAACTGATACCTGACGGCTAGGTCAGATGTTCTTCTCAACATCGGGTTGAGTCGGCCTTCGAGTTCAATCCATGTTTGTTTAAGAGATGCTTGGCGGTGAGGTCAGATGTTCCTCTCAACTTCGTGTTAGGCTGGCCTAAGGTTTCCATGCTTGTTTGTTTAACAAATGCTTCATGGTGAGCTCAGGTGTTTCTCTCAACCTCGTGTTGAACCGGCATTCGGGTTCGATGCCTGTTTGTTTAACAGATGCCTGACAGCGAGGCCAGATGTTCTTCTCAACTTCAGGTTGAGCCGGCCTTTGGGTTCGACTCTGCTTGTTTAACTGATGCATGACAGCGAGGTCAGATGATCTTCTCAACTTCGGGTTGAGCCGGCCTTCGGGTTTGATGCCTGTTTGTTTAACAGATGTCTGACGGCAAGGTCAGATGTTCTTTTCAACTTCTGGTTCGACGCCTATTTGTTTAACAGATGCCTGACGGAGAGGTTAGACATTCCTCTCACCTTCGGGTTAAGCCAGCCTCCGGGTTCGATGTCTGTTTCTTTTACAGATGCCTGACGATGAGGTCAGATGTTCATCTCAACTTTGTGTTATTCGGCCTTCGGAATTGATGCCTGTTTGTATAATAGATCCTTGACGGCGAGGTCAGATGTTCTTCTGGACTTTGTGTTGAGCCCGTCTCCGGGTTGGATGCCTGTTTTTTTAACAGATGCCTGATGGCAAGGTCAGATGTTCTTTTCAACTACGGTTTGAGCTGGCTTTCGGGTTCGATTCTGCTTGTTTAACTGATGCCTAACAGCGAGGTCAGATATTCTTCTCAACTTCAGGTTGAGCCAGCCTTCGGGTTTGATGCCTGTTTGTTTAACAGATGCCTGATGGTGAGGTCAGATGTTCTTCTCAACTTCGGATTGAGTCGGCCTTTCGGATTTGATGCATGTTTGTTTAACAGATCCCTGACGGCGAGGTTAGATGTTCCTCTCAACTTCGGGCTAAGCCGGCCTTCGGGTTCGATGCTTGTTTGTTTAACAGATGCCTGACAGCGAGGTCAGAGGTTCCTCTCAACTTCGTGTTGAGCCGGCCTTCGGGTTCGATGTCTGTTTGTTTAACAGATGCCTGACGGCAAGGTCAGATTTTCCTCTCAACTCCGTGTTGAGTCGGCCTTCGGGTCAGATGCCTGTTTGTTTAACAGATGTCTGACGGCGTGGTCAGATGTTCTTCTCAACTTCGGGTTGATCCGGCCTTCGAATTCGATGCCTTCTTGTTTAACTGATGCCTGACGGTGAGATTAGATGTTCTTCTCAACTTCAGGTTGAGTCGGCCTTCGGGTTCGATTCCTGTTTGTTTAACAGATGCCTGACGGCAAGGTTAGATGGTCATCTCAACTTGGGTTGAGCCGGCCTTCGGGTTTGATGCCTAATTGTTTAACATATGTTTCACGGCGAGGACAGATGTTCTTCTCAACTTCGGGTTGATCCTCCCTTCGGGTTCGATGCCTATTTGTTTAACAGATGCCTGACGGTGAGGTTAGATGTTCCTCTCACCTTTGGGTTGAGCCGGCCTTCGGGTTCGATGCCTATTTGTTTAACAGATACCTGACGGCTAGGTCATATGTTCTTCTCAACATCGGGTTGAGCCGACCTCCGAGTTCGATCCCTGTTTGTTTAACAGATTCTTGACGGCGAGGTCAGATGTTCCTCTCAACTTCATGTTGAACCGGCCTTATGGTTCCATGCCTGTTTGTTTAACAGATGCCTGAAGGTGAGGTCAGATGTTGCTCTCAACTTCGTGTTGAGCTGGCCTTCGGGTTTGATGCCTGTTTGTTTAAAAGATGCCTGACGGCGAGGTCAGATGTTCTTCTCAACTTCGGGTTGAGCTAGCCTTCGGGTTCGACTCTGCTTGTTTAACTGATGTATGACAGCGAGGTCAGATGTTCTTCTTAACTTCAGGTTGAGACGACCTTCGGGTTTGATGCCTGTTTGTTTAACAGATGTCTGACGGCGAGGTCAGATGTTCTTTTCAAGTTCGGGTTCGATGCCTATTTGTTTAAGAGATGCCTGACGGCGAGGTTAGATGTTCCTCTCAACTTCGGGTTAAGCCGGCCTTCGGGTTCGATGCCTGTTTGTTTAACAGATGCCTAACGGCGAGGTCAGAGGTTCCTCTCAACTTCGTGTTGAGCCGGCCTCCGAGTTCGATATTTTTGTTGGTTTTACAGATGCCTGACGACGAGGTCAGATGTTCCTCTCAACTTTATGTTGAGTCGGCCTTCGGAATCGATGCCTGTTTGTTTAACAGATCCCTGACAGCAAGGTTAGATGTTCTTTTCAACTTCGGTTTAAGCCGGCCTTCGGGTTCGATTCAGCTTGTTTAACTGATGCCTAACAGCGAGGTCAGATGTTCTTCTCAACTTCAGGTTGAGCCGGCCTACGGGTTCGATGCCTACTTGTTTAACAGATGCCTGATGGCGAGGTCAGATGTTCTTCTCAAGTTCAGGTTGAGCCGGCCTTCGGATTTGATGCCTGTTTATTTAACAGATGTCTGACGGCTAGGTCAGATGTTCTTCTCAACTTCGGGTTGATCCGCCCTTCGGGTTCGATGCCTATTTGTTTAACAGATGTTTGACGGCGAGGTTAGGTGTTCCTCTCAACTTCGGGTTAAGCCGACCTTCGGGTTTGATGCCTTTTGTTTAATAGATGCCTAACGGCGAGGTCAGAGCTTCGTCTCAACTTCGTGTTGAACTGACCTTCGGGTTCGATTCCTGTCTGTTTAACAAATGCCTGACGGCGAGGTCAGAGGTTCCTCTCAAGTTCATGTTGAGCCGGCCTTCGGGTTCGATGTCTGTTTGTTTAACAGATGCCTGACGACAAGGTCAGATGTTCCTCTCAACTTCGCGTTGAGTCGACCTTCGGGTTCGATGCCTTTTTATTTAACAGATGCCTGACGGCTAGGTCAAATGTTCTTCTCAACTTCGGGTTGAGCCGGCCTTCGGGTTTGATACCTGTTTGATTAACAAATATCTGACGGCGAGGTCAGATGTTCTTCTTAACTTCGGGTTGATCCGCCCTTCGCGTTCGATGCTTGTTTTTTTATTAGATGCCTAACATCGAGGTTAGATGTTCCTCTCAACTTCGGGTTGAGTTTGCCTTCGGATTCGATGCCTATTTGTTTAACTTATACCTGACGGCTAGGTCAGATGTTCTTCTCAATATCGGGTTGAGTCGGCCTTCGAGTTCGATCCCTGTTTGTTTAACAGATGCTTGACGGTGAGGTCAGATGTTCCTCTCAACTTCGTGTTAGGCCGGCCTAAGGTTTCCATGCTTGTTTGTTTAACAGATGCTTGATGGTGAGGTCAGGTGTTTCTCTCATCTTCGTGTTGAACCGACCTTCGGGTTCGATGCCTGTTTGTTTAACAAATGCCTGACAGCGAGGCCAGATGTTCTTCTCAACTTCGGGTTGAGCCGGCCTTCGGGTTCGACTCTGCTTGTTTAACTGATGCATGACAGCGAGGTCAGATGTTCTTCTCAACTTCGGGTTGAGCCGGCCTTCGGGTTTGATGCCTGTTTGTTTAACAGATATCTGACGGCAAGGTCAGATGTTCTTTTCAACTTCGGGTTCGACGCCTATTTGTTTAACAGATGCCTGACGGTGAGGTTAGACGTTCCTCTCAACTTCGGGTTAAGCCAGCCTCCGGGTTCGATGTCTGTTTGTTTTACAGATGCCTGAAGATGAGGTCAGATGTTCATCTCAACTTCGTGTTGATTCGGCCTTCGGAATTGATGCCTGTTTGTTAAATAGATCCTTGACGGCTAGGTCAGATGTTCTTCTGGACTTCGTGTTGAGCCTGCCTCCGGGTTGGATGCCTGTTTTTTTAACAGATGCCTGATGGCAAGGTTAGATGTTCTTTTCTACTTCGGGTTGAGCCGACTTTCGGGTTCGATTCAGCTTGTTTAACTGATGCCTAACAGCGAGGTCAGATATTCTTCTCAACTTCAGGTTGAGCCAGCCTTCGGGTTTGATGCCTGTTTGTTTAACAGATGCCTGATGGTGAGGTCAGATGTTCTTCTCAACTTCGGGTTGAGCCGACCTTCGGATTTGATGCCTGTTTGTTTAACAGATCCCTGACGGCGAGGTTAGATGTTCCTCTCAACTTCGGGCTAAGCCGACCTTCGAGTTCGATGCTTGTTTGTTTAACAGATGCCTGACAGCGAGGTCAGAGGTTCCTCTCAACTTCGTGTTGAGCCGGCCTTCGGGTTCGATGTCTGTTTGTTTAACAGATACCTGACGGCAAGGTCAGATGTTCCTCTCAACTCCGTGTTGAGTCGGCCTTCGGGTCAGATGCCTGTTTATTTAACAGATGTCTGACGGTGTGGTCAGATGTTCTTCTCAACTTCAGGTTGTGCCGGCCTTCGGGTTCGATGCCTTCTTGTTTAACTGATGCCTGACGGCGAGATCAGATGTTCTTCTCAACTTCAGGTTGAGTCGGCCTTCGGGTTCGATTCCTGTTTGTTTAACAGATGCTTGACGGCGAGGTTAGATTTTCATCTCAACTTGGGTTGAGCCGGCCTTCGGGTTTGATGCCTAATTTTTAACATATGTTTGACGGCGAGGACAGATGTTCTTCTCAACTTCGGGTTGATCCGCCCTTCGGGTTCGATGCCTATTTGTTTAACAGATGCCTGACGGTGAGGTTAGATGGTCCTCTCAACTTCGGGTTGAGCCGGCCTTCGGGTTCGATGCCTATTTGTTTAACAGATACCTGACAGCTAGGTCAGATGTTCTTCTCAACATCGGGTTGAGCCGACCTCCGAGTTCGATCCCTGTTTGTTTAACAGATTCTTGAAGGCGAGGTTAGATGTTCCTCTCAACTTCGTGTTGAATCGGCCTTAGGGTTCCATGCCTGTTTGTTTAACAGATGCCTGAAGGTGAGGTCAGATGTTGCTCTCAACTTCGTGTTGAGCTGGCCTTCGGGTTCGATGCCTGTTTGTTTAAAAGATGCCTGACGGCAAGGTCAGATGTTCTTCTCAACTTCGGGTTGAGCTAGCCTTTGGGTTCGACTCTGCTTGTTTAACTGATGCATGACAGCGAGGTCAGATGTTCTTCTCAACTTCAGGTTGAGACGACCTTCGGGTTTGATGCCTGTTTGTTTAACAGATGTCTGACGGCGAGGTCAGATGTTCTTTTCAACTTCGGGTTCGATGCCTATTTGTTTAAGAGATGCCTGACGGCGAGGTTAGATGTTCCTCTCAACTTCGGGTTAAGCCGGTCTTCGGGTTCGATGCCTGTTTGTTTAACAGATGCCTAACGGCAAGGTCAGAGGTTCCTCTCAACTTCGTGTTGAGCCGGCCTCCGAGTTCGATATTTTTGTTGGTTTTACGGATGCCTGACGACGAGGTCAGATAATTCTCTCAACTTCGTGTTGAGTCGGCCTTCGGGATCGATGCCTGTTTGTTTAATAGATCCTTGACGGCGAGGTCAGATGTTCTTCTCAACTTCGTGTTGAGCCATCCTCCGGGTTCGATGCCTCTTTGTTTAACAGATCCCTGACGGAAAGGTTAGATGTTCTTTTCAACTTCGGTTTAAGTCGGCCTTCGGGTTTGATTCAGCTTGTTTAACTGATGCCTAACAGCGAGGTCAGATGTTCTTCTCAACTTCAGGTTGAGCCGGCCTTCGGGTTCGATGCCTACTTGTTTAACAGATGCCTGATGGCGAGGTCAGATGTTCTTCTCAACTTCAGGTTGAGCCGGCCTTTGGATTTGATGCCTATTTGTTTAACAGATGTGTGACGGCGAGGTCAGATGTTCTTCTCAACTTCGGGTTGATCCGCCCTTCGGGTTCGATGCCTATTTGTTTAACAGATGTCTGACGGCGAGGTTAGATGTTCCTCTCAACTTCGGGTTAAGCCGGCCTTTGGGTTCGATGCCTTTTTGTTTAATAGATGCCTAACGGCGAGGTCAGAGGTTCCTCTCAACTTCGTGTTGAGCCGGCCTTCGGGTTCGATGTCTGTTTGTTTAACAGATGCTTGACGACAAGGTCAGATGTTCCTCTCAACTTCGTGTTGAGTCGACCTTCGGGTTCGATGCCTGTTTGTTTAACAGATGCTTGACGGCTAGGTCAAATGTTCTTCTCAACTTCGGGTTGAGCCAGCCTTCGGGTTTATGTCTGTTTGATTATAAAATATCTGACGGCGAGGTCAGATGTTCTTCTTAACTTCGGGTTGATCCGCCCTTCGCGTTCGATGCTTGTTTTTTTATCAGATGCCTGACATCGAGGTTAGATGTTCCTCTCAACTTCGGGTTGAGTTTGCCTTCGGGTTCGATGCCTATTTGTTTAACTGATACCTGACGGCTAGGTCAGATGTTCTTCTCAACATCGGGTTGAGTCGGCCTTCGAGTTCGATCCCTGTTTGTTTAACAGATGCTTGACGGTGAGGTCAGATGTTCCTCTCAACTTCGTGTTAGGCCGGCCTAAGGTTTCCATGCTTGTTTGTTTAACAGATGCTTGATGGTGAGGTCAGGTGTTTCTCTCATCTTCGTGTTGAACCGACCTTCGGGTTCGATGCCTGTTTGTTTAACAAATGCCTGACGGCGAGGCCAGATGTTCTTCTCAACTTCGGGTTGAGCCGGCCTTCGGGTTCGACTCTGCTTGTTTAACTGATGCATGACAGCGAGGTCAGATGTTCTTCTCCACTTCGGGTTCGACGCCTATTTGTTTAACAGATGTCTGACGGCGAGGTTAGACGTTCCTCTCAACTTCGAGTTAAGCCAGCCTCCGGGTTCGATGTCTGTTTGTTTTACAGATGCCTGACGATGAGGTCAGATGTTCATCTCAACTTCGTGTTGATTCGGCCTTCGGAATTGATGCCGGTTTGTTTAATAGATCCTTGACGGCAAGGTCAATTGTTCTTCTGGACTTCGTGTTGAGCCCGCCTCTGGGTTGGATGCCTGTTTGTTTAACAGATGCCTGATGGCAAGGTCAAATGTTCTTTTCTACTTCGGTTTGAGCCGACTTTCGGGTTCGATTCAGCTTGTTTAACTGATGCCTAACAGCGAGGTCAGATATTCTTCTCAACTTCAGGTTGAGCCAGCCTTCGGGTTTGATGCCTGTTTGTTTAACAGATGCCTGATGGTGAGGTCAGATGTTCTTCTCAACTTCGGGTTGAGCCGACCTTCGAATTTGATGCCTGTTTGTTTAACAAATCCCTGACGGCGAGGTTAGGTTTTCCTCTCAACTTCGGGCTAAGCCGGCCTTCGGGTTCGATGCTTGTTTGTTTAACAGATGCCTGACAGCGAGGTCAGAGGTTCCTCTCAATTTCGTGTTGAGCCGGTCTTCGGGTTCGATGTCTGTTTGTTTAACAGATGCCTGACGGCAAGGTCAGATGTTCATCTCAACTCCGTGTTGAGTCGGCCTTCGGGTCAGATGCATGTTTGTTTAACAGATGTCTGACGGCGTGGTTAGATGTTCTTCTCAACTTCGGGTTGAGCCAGCCTTCGGGTTCGATGCCTGCTTGTTTAACTGATGCCTGACGGCGAGATCAGATGTTCTTCTCAACTTCAGGTTGAGTCGGCCTTCGGGTTCGATTCCTGTTTGTTTAACAGATGCCTGACGGCGAGGTTAGATGTTCATCTCAACTTGGGTTGAGCCGGCCTTCGGGTTTGATGCCTAATTGTTTAACATATGTTTCACGGCGAGGACAGATGTTCTTCTCAACTTCGGGTTGATCCGCCCTTCGGGTTCGATGCCTATTTGTTTAACAGATGCCTGACGGTGAGGTTAGATGTTCTTATCAACTTCGGGTTGAGCCGGCCTTCGGGTTCGATGCCTATTTGTTTAACAGATACCAGACGGCGAGGTCAGATGTTCTTCTCAACATCGGGTTGAGCCGGCCTTTGAGTTCGATCCCTGTTTGTTTTACAGATGTTTGACAGCGAGGTCAGATGTTCCTCTCAACTTCGTGTTGAGCCAGCCTTACGGTTCGAGGCCTCTTTGTTTAACATATTCCTAATAGCGAGGTCAAATGTTGCTCTCAAATTTGTGTTGAGTCGGACTTCGGGTTCGTTCCCTGTTTGTTTAACAGATGCCTAACAACGAGGTCATATGTTCCTCTCAACTTCGTGTTGAGCCAACCTTCGGGGTCGATGCCTATTTGTTTAACAGATGCCTAACGGCGACGTCAGAGGTTCCTCTCAACTTCATGTTGAGCCGGCCTTCGGGTTCGATGTCTATTTGTTTAACAGATGCCTGACGACAAGGTCAGATGTTCCTCTCAATTTCGTGTTGAGTCGGCCTTCGGGTTCGATGCCTGTTTGTTTAACAGATGCCTGACGGCGAGGTCAGATGTTCTACTCAACTTCGGATTGAGCCGGCCTTCGGGTTCGATGCCTGTTTGTTTAACATATGCCTGACGACGAGGTCAGATGTTCTTCTCAACTTTGGGTTGAGCCGGTCGTCGGGTTTGATGCCTGTTTGTTTACCAGATGTCTGACGGCGAAGTCAAATGTTCTTCTTAACTTCGGGTTGATCTTCCCTTCGCGTTCAAAGTTTTTTTATTTATCAGATGCCTGACGTCGAGGTCAGATCTTCTTCTCAACTTCGGGTTGATCCGCCCTTCGGGTTCGATGCATATTTGTTTAACAGATGCCTGACAGCGAGGTTAGATGTTCCTCTCAACTTCGGGTTGAGCCCGCCTTCGGGTTCGATGCCTGTTTGTTTATCAGATACTTGACGACTAGGCCAGATGTTCTTCTCAACTTCGTGTTTAGCCGGCCTTCGGGTTCGATGCCTATTTTTTTAACAGATGCCTGACGAGGAGATCAGATGTTCCTCTTAACTTTGTGTTGAACCGACCTTCGAGGTTGATGTCTGTTTTTTTAACAGATGCCTGACAGCGAGGTCAGATGTTCCTCTTATCTTCGTGTTGAGCCGACCTTCGAGTTCGATGCCTGTTTGTTTAATAGATGTCTGACAATGAGGTCAGATGTTCCTCTCAACTTCGTGTTGAGTCGGCCTTCAGTAATGATGCATGTTTATTTAACAGATGTCTGACGGTAAGGTCAGATGTTCCTCTCAACTTCGTGTTGAGCCAACCTTCGGGGTCGATGCCTATTTGTTTAACAGATGCCTAACGGTGACGTCAGTGGTTTCTCTCAACTTCAATCTGAGCCGGCCTTCGGGTTCGATGCCTATTTGTTTAACAGATGCCTGACGACAAGGTCAGATGTTCCTCTCAACTTCGTGTTGAGTCGGCCTTCAGGTTCGACTCCTGTTTGTTTAACAGATGCCTGACGGCGAGGTCAGATGTTCTTCTCAACTTCGGATTGAGCCGGCCTTCGGGTTCGATGCCTGTTTGTTTAACAAATTCCTGGCAGCAAGGTCAGATGTTCTTCTCAACTTTGGCTTGAGCCTGCCTTCGGGTTCGATTCCTGCTTGTTTAACTGAGGCCTGACAGCGAGGTCAGATGTTCTTCTCAACTTCAGGTTGAGCCAGACTTCGGGTTCGATGCCTGTTTATTTAACAGATGCCTGACGACGAGGTCAGATGTTCTTCTCAACTTTGGGTTAAGCCGGCCATCGGGTTTGATGCCTGTTTGTTTACCAGATGTCTGACGGCTAAGACAGGTGTTCTTCTTAACTTCGGGTTGATCTTCCCTTCACGTTCAATGTTTGTTTGTTTATCAGATGCCTGACGTCGAGGTCAGATGTTCTTCTCAACTTCGGGTTGATCCGCCCTTCAGGTTCGATGCATATTTGTTTAATAGATGCCTGACAGCGAGGTTAGATGTTCCTCTCAACTTCGGGTTAAGCTGGCCTTCTTGTTTAACTGATGCCTGACGGCGAGACCAGATGTTCTTCTCAACTTCAGGTTGAGTCGGCCTTCGGGTTCGATTCCTGTTTGTTTAACAGATGCTTGACGGCGAGGTTAGATTTTCATCTCAACTTGGGTTGAGCCGGCCTTCGGGTTTGATGCCTAATTGTTTAACATATGTTTGACGGCGAGGACAGATGTTCTTCTCAACTTCGGGTTGATCCGCCCTTCGGGTTCGATGCCTATTTGTTTAACAGATGCCTGACGGTGAGGTTAGATGGTCCTCTCAACTTCGGGTTGAGCCGGCCTTCGGGTTCGATGCCTATTTGTTTAACAGATACCTGACAGCTAGGTCAGATGTTCTTCTCAACATCGGGTTGAGCCGACCTCCGAGTTCGATCCCTGTTTGTTTAACAGATTCTTGAAGGCGAGGTTAGATGTTCCTCTCAACTTCGTGTTGAATCGGCCTTAGGGTTCCATGCCTGTTTGTTTAACAGATGCCTGAAGGTGAGGTCAGATGTTGCTCTCAACTTCGTGTTGAGCTGGCCTTCGGGTTCGATGCCTGTTTGTTTAAAAGATGCCTGACGGCGAGGTCAGATGTTCTTCTCAACTTCGGGTTGAGCTAGCCTTTGGGTTCGACTCTGCTTGTTTAACTGATGCATGACAGCGAGGTCAGATGTTCTTCTCAACTTCAGGTTGAGACGACCTTCGGGTTTGATGCCTGTTTGTTTAACAGATGTCTGACGGCGAGGTCAGATGTTCTTTTCAACTTTGGGTTCGATGCCTATTTGTTTAAGAGATGCCTGACGGCGAGGTTAGATGTTCCTCTCAACTTTGGGTTAAGCCGGTCTTCGGGTTCGATGCCTGTTTGTTTAACAGATGCCTAACGGCAAGGTCAGAGGTTCCTCTCAACTTCGTGTTGAGCCGGCCTCCGAGTTCGATATTTTTGTTGGTTTTACGGATGCCTGACGACGAGGTCAGATAATTCTCTCAACTTCGTGTTGAGTCGGCCTTCGGGATCGATGCCTGTTTGTTTAATAGATCCTTGACGGCGAGGTCAGATGTTCTTCTCAACTTCGTGTTGAGCCATCCTCCGGGTTCGATGCCTCTTTGTTTAACAGATCCCTGACGGAAAGGTTAGATGTTCTTTTCAACTTCGGTTTAAGCCGGCCTTCGGGTTTGATTCAGCTTGTTTAACTGATGCCTAACAGCGAGGTCAGATGTTCTTCTCAACTTCAGGTTGAGCCGGCCTTCGGGTTCGATGCCTACTTGTTTAACAGATGCCTGATGGCGAGGTCAGATGTTCTTCTCAACTTCAGGTTGAGCCGGCCTTTGGATTTGATGCCTATTTGTTTAACAGATGTGTGACGGCGAGGTCAGATGTTCTTCTCAACTTCGGGTTGATCCGCCCTTCGGGTTCGATGCCTATTTGTTTAACAGATGTCTGACGGCGAGGTTAGATGTTCCTCTCAACTTCGGGTTAAGCCGGCCTTTGGGTTCGATGCCTTTTTGTTTAATAGATGCCTAACGGCGAGGTCAGAGGTTCCTCTCAACTTCGTGTTGAGCCGGCCTTCAGGTTCGATGTCTGTTTGTTTAACAGATGCTTGACGACAAGGTCAGATGTTCCTCTCAACTTCGTGTTGAGTCGGCCTTCGGGTTCGATGCCTGTTTGTTTAACAGATGCTTGACGGCTAGGTCAAATGTTCTTCTCAACTTCGGGTTAAGCCAGCCTTCGGGTTTATGCCTGTTTGATTATAAAATATCTGACGGCGAGGTCAGATGTTCTTCTTAACTTCGGGTTGATCCGCCCTTCGCGTTCGATGCTTGTTTTTTTATCAGATGCCTGACATCGAGGTTAGATGTTCCTCTCAACTTCGGGTTGAGTTTGCCTTCGGGTTCGATGCCTATTTGTTTAACTGATACCTGACGGCTAGGTCAGATGTTCTTCTCAACATCGGGTTGAGTCGGCCTTCGAGTTCGATCCCTGTTTGTTTAACAGATGCTTGACGGTGAGGTCAGATGTTCCTCTCAACTTCGTGTTAGGCCGGCCTAAGGTTTCCATGCTTGTTTGTTTAACAGATGCTTGATGGTGAGGTCAGGTGTTTCTCTCATCTTCGTGTTGAACCGACCTTCGGGTTCGATGCCTGTTTGTTTAACAAATGCCTGACGGCGAGGCCAGATGTTCTTCTCAACTTCGGGTTGAGCCGGCCTTCGGGTTCGACTCTGCTTGTTTAACTGATGCATGACAGCGAGGTCAGATGTTCTTCTCCACTTCGGGTTCGACGCCTATTTGTTTAACAGATGCCTGACGGCGAGGTTAGACGTTCCTCTCAACTTCGAGTTAAGCCAGCCTCCGGGTTCGATGTCTGTTTGTTTTACAGATGCCTGACGATGAGGTCAGATGTTCATCTCAACTTCGTGTTGATTCGGCCTTCGGAATTGATGCCGGTTTGTTTAATAGATCCTTGACGGCAAGGTCAATTGTTCTTCTGGACTTCGTGTTGAGCCCGCCTCCGGGTTGGATGCCTGTTTGTTTAACAGATGCTTGATGGCAAGGTCAAATGTTCTTTTCTACTTCGGTTTGAGCCGATTTTCGGGTTCGATTCAGCTTGTTTAACTGATGCCTAACAGCGAGGTCAGATATTCTTCTCAACTTCAGGTTGAGCCAGCCTTCGGGTTTGATGCCTGTTTGTTTAACAGATGCCTGATGGTGAGGTCAGATGTTCTTCTCAACTTCGGGTTGAGCTGACCTTCGAATTTGATGCCTGTTTGTTTAACAGATCCCTGACGGCGAGGTTAGGTTTTCCTCTCAACTTCGGGCTAAGCCGGCCTTCGGGTTCGATGCTTGTTTGTTTAACAGATGCCTGACAGCGAGGTCAGAGGTTCCTCTCAATTTCGTGTTGAGCCGGTCTTCGGGTTCGATGTCTGTTTGTTTAACAGATGCCTGACGGCAAGGTCAGATGTTCATCTCAACTCCGTGTTGAGTCGGCCTTCGGGTCAGATGCATGTTTGTTTAACAGATGTCTGACGGCGTGGTTAGATGTTCTTCTCAACTTCGGGTTGAGCCGGCCTTCGGGTTCGATGCCTGCTTGTTTAACTGATGCCTGACGGCGAGATCAGATGTTCTTCTCAACTTCAGGTTGAGTCGGCCTTCGGGTTCGATTCCTGTTTGTTTAACAGATGCCTGACGGCGAGGTTAGATGTTCATCTCAACTTGGGTTGAGCCGGCCTTCGGGTTTGATGCCTAATTGTTTAACATATGTTTCACGGCGAGGACAGATGTTCTTCTCAACTTCGGGTTGATCCGCCCTTCGGGTTCGATGCCTATTTGTTTAACAGATGCCTGACGGTGAGGTTAGATGTTCCTATCAACTTCGGGTTGAGCCGGCCATCGGGTTCGATGCCTATTTGTTTAACAGATACCAGACGGCGAGGTCAGATGTTCTTCTCAACATCGGGTTGAGCCGACCTTTGAGTTCGATCCCTGTTTGTTTTACAGATGTTTGACAGCGAGGTCAGATGTTCCTCTCAACTTCGTGTTGAGCCAGCCTTACGGTTCGAGGCCTCTTTGTTTAACATATGCCTAATAGCGAGGTCAAATGTTGCTCTCAAATTTGTGTTGAGTCGGACTTCGGGTTCGTTCCCTGTTTGTTTCATAGATGCCTAACAACGAGGTCATATGTTCCTCTCAACTTCGTGTTGAGCCAACCTTCGGGGTCGATGCCTATTTGTTTAACAGATGCCTAACGGCGACGTCAGAGGTTCCTCTCAACTTCATGTTGAGCCGGCCTTCGGGTTCGATGTCTATTTGTTTAACAGATGCCTGACGACAAGGTCAGATGTTCCTCTCAATTTCGTGTTGAGTCGGCCTTCGGGTTCGATGCCTGTTTGTTTAACAGATGCCTGACGGCGAGGTCAAATGTTCTACTCAACTTCGGATTGAGCCGGCCTTCGGGTTCGATGCCTGTTTGTTTAACATATGCCTGACGACGAGGTCAGATGTTCTTCTCAACTTTGGGTTGAGCCGGTCGTCGGGTTTGATGCCTGTTTGTTTACCAGATGTCTGACGGCGAAGTCAAATGTTCTTCTTAACTTCGGGTTGATCTTCCCTTCGCGTTCAAAGTTTTTTTATTTATCAGATGCCTGACGTCGAGGTCAGATCTTCTTCTCAACTTCGGGTTGATCCGCCCTTCGGGTTCGATGCATATTTGTTTAACAGATGCCTGACAGCGAGGTTAGATGTTCCTCTCAACTTCGGGTTGAGCCCGCCTTCGGGTTCGATGCCTGTTTGTTTATCAGATACTTGACGACTAGGCCAGATGTTCTTCTCAACTTCGTGTTTAGCCGGCCTTCGGGTTCGATGCCTATTTTTTTAACAGATGCCTGACGAGGAGATCAGATGTTCCTCTTAACTTTGTGTTGAACCGACCTTCGAGGTTGATGTTTGTTTTTTTAACAGATGCCTGACAGCGAGGTCAGATGTTCCTCTTATCTTCGTGTTGAGCCGACCTTCGAGTTCGATGCCTGTTTGTTTAATAGATGTCTGACAATGAGGTCAGATGTTCCTCTCAACTTCGTGTTGAGTCGGCCTTCAGTAATGATGCATGTTTATTTAACAGATGTCTGACGGTAAGGTCAGATGTTCCTCTCAACTTCGTGTTGAGCCAACCTTCGGGGTCGATGCCTATTTGTTTAACAGATGCCTAACGGTGACGTCAGTGGTTTCTCTCAACTTCAATCTGAGCCGGCCTTCGGGTTCGATGCCTATTTGTTTAACAGATGCCTGACGACAAGGTCAGATGTTCCTCTCAACTTCGTGTTGAGTCGGCCTTCGGGTTCGACTCCTGTTTGTTTAACAGATGCCTGACGGCGAGGTCAGATGTTCTTCTCAACTTCGGATTGAGCCGGCCTTCGGGTTCGATGCCTGTTTGTTTAACAAATTCCTGGCAGCAAGGTCAGATGTTCTTCTCAACTTTGGCTTGAGCCTGCCTTCGGGTTCGATTCCTGCTTGTTTAACTGAGGCCTGACAGCGAGGTCAGATGTTCTTCTCAACTTCAGGTTGAGCCAGACTTCGGGTTCGATGCCTGTTTATTTAACAGATGCCTGACGACGAGGTCAGATGTTCTTCTCAACTTTGGGTTAAGCCGGCCGTCGGGTTTGATGCCTGTTTGTTTACCAGATGTCTGACGGCTAAGACAGGTGTTCTTCTTAACTTCGGGTTGATCTTCCCTTCACGTTCAATGTTTGTTTGTTTATCAGATGCCTGACGTCGAGGTCAGATGTTCTTCTCAACTTCGGGTTGATCCGCCCTTCGGGTTCGATGCATATTTGTTTAATAGATGCCTGACAGCGAGGTTAGATGTTCCTCTCAACTTCGGGTTAAGCCGACCTTCGGGTTCGATGCCTGTTTGTTTATCAGATCCTTGACGACTAGGCCAGATGTTCTTCTCAACTTCGTGTTTAGTCGGCCTCCGGGTTCGATGCCTATTTTTGTAACAGATGCCCGACGAGGAGATCAGATGTTCCTCTTAACTTCGTGTTGAACCGATCTTCGAGTTCGATGCCTGTTTGTATAACAGATGCCTGACGGCGAGGTCAGATGTTCCTCTTATCTTCGTGTTGAACCGACCTTCGAGTTCGATGCCTGTTTGTTTAACAGATGCCTGACAGCGAGGTCAAGTGTTCCTCTCTACTTCGTGTTGAGTCAGCCTTCATTATCGATGCATGTTTATTTAACAGATGTCTGACGGCAAGGTCAGATATTCTTCTCAACTTCGGGTTGATCCGCCCTTCGGGTTCGATGCCTATTTGTTTAACAGATGCCTGACGGCGAGGTTAGATGTTCCTCTCAACTTCGGGCTAAGCCGACCTTCGGGTTCGATGCTTGTTGGTTTAACAGATGCCTGACAGCGAGGTCAGAGGTTCTTCTCAACTTTGTGTTGAGTCGGCCTTCGGGTCAGATGCCTGTTTGTTTAACAGATGCCTAACTGCGAGGTCAGATATTCTTCTCAACATCAGGTTGAGCCGGCCTTCGGACTTCGATACCTGTTTGTTTAACAGATGCCTAACAGCGAGGTCAGAGGTTTATCTCAACTTCGTGTTGAGCCGTCCTTCTCGTTCGATTCCTGTTTGTTTAACAGATGCCTGACGGCAAGGTCAGAGGTTCCTTTCAACTCAGTGTTGAGCCGGCCTTCAAGTGCAATGTCTGTTTGTTTAACAGATGCCTGACGACGAGGTCAGATGTTCCTCTCAACTTCGTGTTGAGTCGGCCTTCGGGTTTGATGCCTGTTTGTTTAACAGATGCCTGACGGCGAGGTTAGATGTTCCTCTCAACTTCGGGTTGAGTCAGCCTTCGGGTTCGATGCCTATTTGTTTAACAGATACCAGACGGCGAGGTCAGATGTTCTTCTCAACATCGGGTTGAGCCGGCCTTTGAGTTCGATCCCTGTTTGTTTTACAGATGTTTGACAGCGAGGTCAGATGTTCCTCTCAACTTCGTGTTGAGTCGGCCTTAGGGTTCGATGCCTCTTTGTTTAACATATGCCTAATAGCGAGGTCAAATGTTGCTCTCAAATTCGTATTGAGTCGGACTTCGGGTTCGTTCCCTGTTTGTTAAACAGATGCCTAACGACGAGGTCAGATGTTCCTCTCAACTTCGTGTTGAGCCAACCTTCGGGGTCGATGCCTATTTGTTTAACAGATGCCTAACGGTGACGTCAGTGGTTTCTCTCAACTTCATGTTGAGCCGGCCTTCGGGTTCGATGTCTATTTGTTTAACAGATGCCTGACGACAAGGTCAGATGTTCCTCTCAACTTCGTGTTGAGTCGGCCTTCGGGTTCGATGCCTGTTTGTTTAACAGATGCCTGACGGCGAGGTCAGATGTTCATCTCAACTTCGGATTGAGCCGGCCTTCGGGTTCGATGCCTGTTTGTTTAACAAATTCCTGGCAGCCAGGTCAGATGTTCTTCTCAACTTTGGCTTGAGCCTGCGTTCGGGTTCGATTCCTGCTTGTTTAACTGAGGCCTGACAGCGAGGTCAGATGTTCTTCTCAACTTCAGGTTGAGCCAGACTTCGGGTTCGATGCCTGTTTATTTAACAGATGCCTGACGACGAGTTCAGATGTTCTTCTCATCTTTGGGTTGAGCCGGCCATCAGGTTTGATGCCTGTTTGTTTACCAGATGTCTGACGGCTAAGACAGGTGTTCTTCTTAACTTCGGGTTGATCTTCCCTTCACGTTCAATGTTTGTTTGTTTATCAGATGCCTGACGTCAAGTTCAGATGTTCTTCTCAACTTCGGGTTGATCCGCCCTTCGGGTTCGATGCATATTTGTTTAATAGATGCCTGACAGCGAGGTTAGATGTTCCTCTCAACTTTGGGTTAAGCCAACCTGCGGGTTCGATGCCTGTTTGTTTATCAGATCCTTGACGACTAGGCCAGATGTTCTTCTCAACTTTGTGTTTAGCCGGCCTCCGGGTTCGATGCCTATTTTTTTAACAGATGCCTGACGAGGAGATCTGATGTTCCTCTTAACTTCGTGTTGAACCGATCTTCGAGTTCGATGCCTGTTTGTTTAACAGATGCCTGACAGCGAGGTCAGATGTTCCTCTTATCTTCGTGTTGAGCCGACCTTCTAGTTCGATGCCTGTTTGTTTAACAGATGGCTGACGGCGAGGTCAGATGTTCCTCTCAACTTCGTGTTGAGTCGGCCTTCAGTAATGATGCATGTTTATTTAACAGATGTCAGACGACAAGGTCATATGTTCTTCTCAACTTCGGGTTGATCCGCCCTTCGAGTTCGATGCCTGTTTGTTTAACAGATGCCTGACAGCGAGGTCAGATGTTCCTCTCAACTTCGTGTTGAGTCGGCCTTCAGTATCGATGCATGTTTATTTAACAGATATCTGACGGCAAGGTCAGATGTTCTTCTCAACTTCGGGTTGATCCGCCCTTTGGGTTCGATGCCTATTTGTTTAACAGATGCCTGACGGCGAGGTTAGATGTTCCTCTCAACTTCGGGCTAAGCCGGCCTTCGGGTTCGATGCTCGTTTGTTTAACAGATGCCTGACAGCGAGGTCAGAGGTTCTTCTCAACTTTGTGTTGAGTCGGCCTTCGGGTCAGATGCCTGTTTGTTTAACAGATGCCTAACGGCGAGGTCAAATATTCTTCTCAACATCGGGTTGAGCCGGCCTTCGGAGTTCGATGCCTGTTTATTTAACAGATGCCTAACGGCGAGGTCAGAGGTTCGTCTCAACTTCGTGTTGAGCCGGCCTTCGCGTTCGATTCCTGTTTGTTTAACAGATGCCTGACGGCAAGGTCAGAGGTTCCTCTCAACTTCGTGTTGAGCCGACCTTCAAGTTTGATGTCTGTTTGTTTAACAGATGCCTGACGACGAGGTCAGATGTTCCTCTAAACTTCGTGTTGAGTCGGCCTTCGGGTTCTATGCCTGTTTGTTTAACAGATGCCTGGTAGCGAGGTCAGATGTTCTTCTCAACTTCTGGTTGAGCCGGCCTTCGAGTTTGATGCCTGTTTGTTTAAGAAATGTCTGACGGCGAGGTCAGATGTTGTTCTTAACTTCGGGTTGATCCGCCCTTCGCGTTTGATGCTTGTTTGTTTATCAGATGCCTGACGTCTAGGTTAGATGTTTATCTCAACTTCGGGTTGAGTCTGCCTTCGGGTTCGATGCCTGTGTGTTTAAGAGATACCTGACGACTAGGTCAGATGTTCTTCTCAACATCAGGTTGAGCCGGCCTCCGGGTTCGATGCCTGTTTGTTTAACAGATGCTTGAAGGTGAGGTCAGATGTTCCTCTCAACTTCGTGTTGAGCCAGCCTAAGGTTTCCATTCCTGTTTGTTTAACAGATGTCTGACGGTGAGGTCAGATGTTGCTCTCAACTTCGTGTTAAGCCGTCCTTCGGGTTCGATGCCTGTTTGTTTAATAGATACCTGACAGCGAGGTCAGATGTTCTTCTCAACTTCGTTTTGAGCCGGCCTTCGGATTTGATTTTTGCTTGTTTAACTGATGCTTGACAGCAAGGTCAGATGTTCTTCTCAACTTTGAGTTGAGCCAGCCTTTGGAATCGATGCCTGTTTGTTTAACAGATCTTTTACAACGAGGTCAGATGTTCTTCTTAACTTCGTGTTGAGCCAGCCTCCAGGTTCAATGCATGTTTGTTTAACAGATGCCTGACGGCGAGGTCAGACGTTCCTCTCAACTTCGGGTTGAGCCGACCTTCAGGTTCGATGCCTGTTTTTTTAACAGATACCTGACGGCGAGGTCAGATGTTCCTCTCAACTTCGTGTTGGGCCGGCCTTCGGGTTCGATGCCTGTTTGTTTAACAGATGCCTGACAGCGAGGTCAGATGTTCTTCTCAACTTCGGGTTGAACCGGCCTTCGGGTTCAATGCCTTTTTATTTAAGAGATGCCTGGCGGCGAGGTAAGGTATTCTTCTCAACTTCGGGTTGAGGCGGCCTTCGGATTTGATTCCTGCTTGTTTAACAGATGCTTGACAGCAAGGTCAGATGTTCTTCTCAACTTCAGGTTGAGCCGGCCTTCGGGTTCGATTCCTGTTTGTTTAACAGATGCCTGACGGCGAGGTCAAATGTTCTTCTCAACTTCGGGTTGAGTCGGCCTTCGGGTTTGATGGCTGTTTGTTTAACAAATGTCAGACGGCGAGGTAAAATGTTCTTCTCAAATTCGGGTTGATCCGCCCTTCGGGTTCGATGCCTTTTTGTTTAATAGATTCCTGACGGCGAGGTTAGATGTTCCTCTCAACTACGGGTTCAGCCGGCCTTCGGGTTCGATGCCAGTTTGTTTAACAGATACCTGACGGCGAGGTCAGATTTTCTTCTCAACATCGGGTTGAGCCGGCCTTTGAGTTCGATCCCTGTTTGTTTAGCAGATGCTTGACAGAGAGGTTAGATGTTCCTCTCAACTTCGAGTTGAGCCGGCCTTAGGGTTCCGTGCATGTTTGCTTAACAGATTCCTGACGGTGAGGTATGACGTTGCTCTCAACTTCGTGTTGAGTCAGACTTCAGGTTCGATCCCTGTTTGTTTAACAGATGCCTGATGACCAGGTCAGATGTTCCTCTCAACTTCATGTTCTGCCGGCTTTCGGGATCGATGCCTGTTTTTTTAATAGATCCTTGACGGCGAGGTCATATGTTCTTCTCAACTTCGTGTTGAGCCGGACTCCGGGTTTGATGCCTGTTTGTTTAATAGATACCTGACGACGAGGTCAGATCTTCCTCTCAACTTCAAGTTGAGCCGACCTTCGATTTCGATGCCTATTTGTTTAACAGATGTCTGAAGGCGAGGTCAGATGTTCTTCTCAACTTCAGGTTGAGCCGGCCTTCGAGTTCGATGCCTGTTTGTTTAACAGATGTTTGACGGTCAAGTGAGATGTTCTTCACAATTTCGGGTTGAGCCAGCTTCCGGGTTTGATGCCTGTTTATTTAACAGATGTCTGACGGCGAGTTCTAATGTTCTTCTTAAATTTGGGTTGATCCGCCCTTCGGGTTCGATGCCTTTTTGTTTAACAGATTCCTAACGGCAAGGTTAGATGTTCCTCTCAAATTCGGGTTGAGCCGGCCTTCGGGTTCGATGCCAATATGTTTAAAAGATACCTGACGGCGAGGTCAGATGTTCTTCTCAACATTGGGTTGAGCCGGCCTTCGAGTTCGATCCCTATTTGTTTAACAGATGCTTGACGGCGAGGTCAGATGTTCCTCTCAACTTCGTGTTTAGCCGGCCTTGGGGTTCCGTGCATGTTTGTTTAACAAATGCCAGACGGTGAGTTCAGATGTTGCTCTCAACTTCGTGTTGAGCCGGACTTCGGGTTCGATCCCTGTTTGTTTAACAGTTGTCTAATGACAAGGACAGAAGTTCCTCTCTACTTCGTGTTGAGCTGGCTTTCGGGATTGATGCCTATTTGTTTAATAGATCCTTGACGGCGAGGTCATATGTTCTTCTCAACTTCGTGTGGAGCCTGCCTCCGGGTTCGATGCCTGTTTATTTAATAGATACTTGACAGCGGGGTCAGATGTTCCTCTCAACTTCAAGTTGAGCCGATCATCGATTTCGATGCCTGTTTGTTTAACAGATGACTGATGGCGAGATCAGATGTTCTTCTCAACTTCGGGTTGAGCCGGCCTTCGGGTTCGATGCCTGGCGGCAAGGTCAGATGTTTTTCTCAACTTTGGGTTGAGTTGGCCTTCGAGTTTGATTCTTGTTTTTTTTAACAGATGCCTGACAGCGAGGTCATATGTTCTTCTCAACTTCAGGTAGAACCGGCCTTCGGGTTCGATGCCTGTTTGTTTAACAGATGTCTGACAGCGAGGTCAGATGTTCTTCTCAACTTCGGGTTGAGCCACACTTCGGGTTTGATGCCTATTTATTTAACAGATGTCTGACGGCGAGGTTAGATGTTCCTCTCAACTTCGGGTTGAGCCGGCCTTCGGGTGCGATGCTAGTTTGTTTAACAGATACCTGACGGCTAGGTCAGATGTTCTTCTCAACATCGGGTTGAGCCGGCCTTCGATTTCGATGCCTGTTTGTTTAACAGATGCCTGACGGCGAGGTCAGATGTTGTTCTTAACTTCGGGTTGATCCGCCCTTCGCGTTTGATGCTTGTTTGTTTATCAGATGCCTGACGTCTAGGTTAGATGTTTCTCTCAACTTCGGGTTGAGTCTGCCTTCGGGTTCGATGCCTGTGTGTTTAAGAGATACCTGACGACTAGGTCAGATGTTCTTCTCAACATCAGGTTGAGCCGGCCTCCGGGTTCGATGCCTGTTTGTTTAACAGATGCTTGAAGGCGAGGTCAGATGTTCCTCTCAACTTCGTGTTGAGCCGGCCTTAGGGTTCTGTGCATGTTTGTTTAACAGATGCCTGACGGTGAGTTAAGATGTTTCTCTCAACTTCGTTTTGAGCCGGACTTCGGGTTCGATCCTTGTTTGTTTAACAGTTGCCTAATGACAAGGTCAAATGTTCCTCTCAACTTCATGTTGAGCCGGCCTTCGGATTCGATACCTGTTTGTTTAACAGATGCCTGACGGCAAGGTCAGATGTTGCTCTCAACTTCGTGTTGAACCGACCTACAAGTTCGATGCTTGTTTGTTTAACAAATGCCTAATGGCGAGGTCAGATGTTCTTCTCAACTTCGGGTTGTGGCGGCCTTCGGGTTCGATGCCTGGCTGCGAGGTCAGATGTTCTTCTCAATTTTGGGGTTAGCCGGCCTTCGGGTTCGATTCCTATTTTTTTTAATTGATGCCTGACAGCGAGGTCAGATGTTCTTCTCAACTTCAGATTGAGCCGGCCTTCGGGTTCGATGCCTGTTTTTTTAACAGATGTCTGACAGCAAGGTCAGATGTTCTTCTCAACTTCGGGTTGAGCCGCGCATCGGGTTCGATGCCTATTTGTTTAACAGATGCCTGACGGCAAGGTCAGATGTTCCTCTCAACTTCTTGTTGAGCCGGCTTTCGGGATTGATGCCTATTTGTTTAATAGATCCTTGACGGCGAGGTTAGATGTTCTTTTCAACTTCGTGTTGAGCCGGCCTCCGGGTTCGATGCCTGTTTGTTTAATAGATGCCTGGCGGCGAGGTCAGATGTTCCTCTCAACTTCGTGTTCAGCCGACCTTTGGGTTCGATTCCTGTTTGTTTAACAGATGCCTGGCAGCGAGGTCGGTAGTTCCTCTCAACTTCGTGTTGTGCCGACCTTCGGGTTCGATGCATGTTTGTTTAAAAGATGCCTGATGGCGAGGTCAGATGTTCTTCTTAACTTCGGGTTGAACCGGCCTTCGGGTTCGATTCCTGTTTGTTTAAGAGATGCCTGGCAGCGAGGTCAGATGTTTTTCTCAACTTCGGGTTGAGCCGACCTTCGAGTCTGATTCCTGCTTGTTTAACTGATGCCTGACAGCGTGGTCAGATGTTCCTCTAAACTTCAGGTTGAGTCGGCCTTCGGGTTCGATTCCTGTTTGTTTAACAGATGCCTGACAGCGAGGTCAGATGTTCTTATCAACTTCGGGTAGAGCCGGCCTTCTGGTTTGCTGCCTGTTTGTTTAACATATGTCTGACGGCGAGGTCAAATGTTCTTTTCAAATTCGGGTTGATCTGCCCTTCGGGTTCGATGCCTTTTTGTTTAAAAGATTCTTGACGGCGAGGTTAGATGTTCCTCTCAACTTCGGGTTGAGCCGGTTTTTGGGTTCATTGCCAGTTTTTTTAACGGATACCTGACGGTGGGGTCAGATGTTCTTCTCAACTTCGGGTTGAGTCGGCCTTCGATATCGATCCCTGTTTGTTTAACAGATGCTTAACGGCGAGGTCAGATGTTCCTCTACACTTCGTGTTGAGCCGGCCTTCGGGATCGATGTATGTTTGTTTAACATATCCTTGACGGCGAGGTCAGATGTTCTTCTCAACCTCGTGTTTAGCCAGCCTACGGGTCGATGCCTGTTTGTTTAACAGATGGCTAACGGCGAAGTCAGATGTTCCTCTCAACTTCGAGTTGAGCCAACCTTCGGGTTCGATGCCTCTTTGTTTAACAGATGCCTGACGGCGAGGTCAGATGTTCCTTCTCAACTTCATTTTGAGTGGGCCATCGGGTTCGATGCCAATTTGGTTAACAGATACCTGACGGCGAGGTCAGATGTTCTTCTCAACTTCGGGTTTAGCCGACCTTCGAGTTCGATACCTGTTTGTTTAACAGATGCTTGATGACGAGGTTATATGTTCCTCTCTACTTTGTTTTGTGCTGGCGTGTGGGTTCGATGCATGTTTGTTTAACAGATGCCTGGCGACGAGGTCATATGTTGCTCTCAACTTCGTGTTGAGCCAACATCAGGTTTGATCCCTGTTTGTTTAACAGATGCCTGACAGCAAGGTCAGATGTTCCTCCCAACTTTGAGTTGAGCCGTCCTTCAGGATCGATGCCTGTTTGTTTAACAGATCTTTGACGGCGATGTAAGATGTTCTTCTAAACTTTATGTTGAGCCGGACTTCGGGTTCGATGCCTGTTTTTTTAGCATATGCTTGACGGTTAGGTCAGATGTTCCTCTCAACTTTGTGTTGAGCCTGCCTTCGGTTTGGATGCTTGTTTTTTTAACAGATGCCTGACAGCGAGGTCAGATGTTCCTCTCAACATCGTGTTGAGCCGACCTTCAGGTTCGATGCCTGTTTGTTTAATAGATGCCTGATGGCGAGGTCAGATGTTCTTTTAAACTTCGGGTTGAGCCGACCTTCGGGTTCGATGCCTGTTTGTGTATGAGATGCCTGACAACAAGGTCATATTTTCTTCTCAACTTCAGGTTGAGCCGGCCGTCGGGTTCAATGCTTGTTTGTTTAACAGATTCCTTACGGCGATGTCAGATGTTCTTCTCAACTTCGGGTTGAGCCGACCTTCGAGTTCGATGCCTTTTTGTTTAACAGATTCCTGACGGCAAGGTTAGATGTTCCTCTCAACTTCGGGTTGAGCCGGCCTTCAGGTGCGATGCTAATTTGTTTAACAGATACCTGACGGAGAGGTCAGATGTACTTCTCAACATCGGGTTTAGCCGGCCTTCTATTTCGATCCCTATTTGTTTAACAGATGCTTGACGTAGAGGTCAGATGTTCCTCTCAACTTCGTGTTGAGCCGGCCTTAGGGTTCAGTGCGTGTTTGTTTAACAGATGCCTGACGGTGAGTTCAGATGTTTCTCTCAACTTCGTTTTGAGTCGGACTTCGGGTTCGATCCTTGTTTGTTTAAAAGTTGCCTAATGACAAGGTCAGATGTTCCTCTCAACTTCTTGTTGAGCCGGCTTTCGGGATCGATGCCTATTTGTTTAATAGATCCTTGACGGCGAGGTCATATGTTCTTCTCAACTTCGTGTTGAGCCTGCCTCCAGGTACGATGCCTGTTTGTTTAATAGAGACCTGACGGCGAGGTCAGATGTTCCTCTAAACTTCATGTTGAGCCGGCCTTTGGATTCGATACCTGTTTGTTTAACAGATACCTGATGGCGAGGTCAGATGTTGCTCTCAACTTCGTGTTGAGCCGACCTACAAGTTCGATGCCTGTTTGTTTAACAGATGCCTAATGGCGAGGTCAGATGTTCTTCTCAACTTCGGGTTGTGGCGGCCTTCGGGTTCGATGCCTGGCGGCGAGGTCAGATGTTCTTCTCAATTTTGGGTTTATCCGGCCTTCGGGTTCGATTCCTGTTTTTTTTAATTGATGCCTGACAGCGATGTCAGATGTTCTTCTCAACTTCAGATTGAGCCGACCTTCGGGTTCGATGCCTGTTTTTTTAACAGATGTCTGACAGCGAGGTCAGATGTTCTTCTCAACTTCGGGTTGAGCCGCGCATTGGGTTCGATGCCTTTTTATTTAAAAGATGCCTGACGGCGAGGTTAGATGTTCCCCTCAACTTCGGGTTGAGCCAGCATTCGGGATCGATGCTTGTTTGTTTAACAGATCCTTGACTGCGAGGTTAGATGTTCTTCTCAAATTCGTGTTAAGCCGGCCTCCGGGTTCGATGCCTGTTTATTTAACAGATGCCTGGCGGCGAGGTCAGATGTTCCTCTCAACTTCGTGTTCAGCCGGCCTTTGGGTTCGATTCCTGTTTGTTTAACAGATGCCTGACAGCGAGGTCAGTTGTTCCTCTCAACTTCGTGTTGTGCCGACCTACGGGTTCGATGCATGTTTGTTTAAAAGATGCCTGATGGCGAGGTCAGATGTTCTTCTTAACTTCGGGTTGAACCGGCCTTCGGGTTCGATTCCTGTTTGTTTAAGAGATGCCTGGCGGCGAGGTCATATGTTCTTCTCAACTTTGGGTTGAGCCGACCTTCGAGTTTGATTCCTGCTTGTTTAACTGATGCCTGACAGCGAGGTCAGATGTTCCTCTCAACTTCAGGTTGAGCCGGCCTTCGGGTTCGATGCCTGTTTGTTTAACAGATGCCTGACAGCGAGGTCTGATGTTCTTATCAACTTCGGGTAGAGCCGACCTTCTGGTTTGCTGCCTGTTTTTTTAACAGATGTCTGACGGCGAGGTCAAATGTTCTTTTCAAATTCGGGTTGATCCACCCTTCGGGTTCGATGCCTTTTTGTTTAACAGATTCTTGACGGCAAGGTTAGATGTTCTTCTCAACTTCGGGTTGAGCCGGCTTTTGGGTACATTGCCAGTTTTTTTAATGGATACCTGACGGTGAGGTCAGATGTTCTTCTCAACTTCGGGTTGAGTCGGCCTTCGATGTCGATCCCTGTTTGTTTAACAGATGCTTAACGGCGAGGTCAGATGTTCCTCTCAACTTCGTATTGAGCCGGCCTTCGGGATCGATGTTTGTTTGTTTAACATATCCTTGACGGCGAGGTCAGATGTTCTTCTCAACCTCGTGTTTAGCCAGCCTACGGGTCGATGCCTGTTTGTTTAACAGATGGCTAACGGCGAGGTCAGATGTTCCTCTCAACTTCGAGTTGAGCCAACCTTCGGGTTCGATGCCTCTTTGTTTAACAGATGCCTGACGGCGAGGTCAGATGTTCCTTCTCAACTTCGTGTTGAGTGGGCCATCAGGTTCGATGCCAGTTTGGTTAACAGATACCTGACGGCGAGGTCAAATGTTCTTCTCAACTTCAGGTTGAGCCGACCTTCGAGTTCGATACCTGTTTGTTTAACAAATGCTTGACGACGAGGTTATATGTTCCTCTCTACTTTGTTTTTTGCTGGCGTGTGGGTTCGATGCATGTTTGTTTAACAGATGCCTGGCGACGAGGTCATATGTTGCTCTCAACTTCGTGTTGAGCCAACATCAGGTTTGGTCCCTGTTTGTTTAACAGATGCCTAACGGCAAGGTCAGATGTTCCTCTCAACTTTGAGTTGAGCCAGCCTTCAGGATCGATGCCTGTTTGTTTAACAGATCTTTGACGGCGAAGTCAGATGTTCTTCTAAACTTTATGTTGAGTCGGACTTCGGGTTTGATGCCTGTTTGTTTAGCATATGCTTGACGGTTAGGTCAGATGTTCCTCTCAACTTCGTGTTGAGCCTGCCTTCAGTTTGGATGCTTGTTTTTTTAACAGATGCCTGACAGCGAGATCAGATGTTCCTCTCAACATCGTGTTGAGCCGACCTTCAGGTTCGATGCTTGTTTGTTTAATAGATGCCTGATGGCGAGGTCAGATGTTCTTCTAAACTTCGGGTTGAGCCGAGCTTCGGGTTCGATGCCTGTTTGTGTATGAGATGCCTGACAACGAGGTCATATTTACTTCTCAACTTCAGGTTGAGCCGCCCGTCGGGTTCAATGCTTGTTTGTTTAACAGATGCCTTACGGCGAGGTCAGATGTTCCTCTCAACTTCGGGTTGAGCCGACCTTCGGGTTCGATGCCAATATGTTTAAAAGATGCCTGACGGCGAGGTCATATGTTCTTCTCAACATCGGGTTGAGCCGGCCTTCGAGTTCGATCCCTATTTGTTTAACAGATGCTTGACGGCAAGGTCAGATGTTCCTCTCAACTTCGTGTTTAGCCGGCCTTGGGGTTCCGTGCATGTTTGTTTAACAGATGTCAGACGGTGAGTTCAGATGTTGCTCTCAACTTCGTGTTGAGCCAGACTTCGGGTTCGATCCCTGTTTGTTTAACAGTTGTCTGATGACAAGGTCAGAAGTTCCTCTCTACTTCGTGTTGAGCTGGCTTTCGGGATCGATGCCTTTTTGTTTAATAGATCCTTGACGGCAAGATCATAAGTTCTTCTCAACTTCGTGTTGAGCCTGCCTCTGGGTTCGATGCCTTTTTGTTTAATAGATACCTGACAGCGGGGTCAGATATTCCTCTCAACTTCAAGTTGAGCCGACCTTCGATTTCGATGCCTGTTTGTTTAACAGATGACTGATGGCGAGGTCAGATGTTCTTCTCAACTTCGGGTTGAGCCGGCCTTCGGGTTCGATGCCTGGCGGCAAGGTCAGATGTTTTTCTCAACTTCGGGTTGAGTTGGCCTTCGAGTTTGATTCTTGTTTTTTTTAACAGATGCCTGACGGCGAGGTCATATGTTCTTCTCAACTTCAGGTTGAGCCGGCCTTCGGGTTCGATGCCTGTTTGTTTAACAGATGTCTGACGGCGAGGACAGATGTTCTTCTCAACTTCGGGTTGAGCCGCGCTTCGGGTTTGATGCCTATTTATTTAATAGATGCCTGACGGCGAGGTTAGATGTTCCTCTCAACTTCGGGTTGAGCCGGCCTTCGTGAACGATGCTTGTTTGTTTAACAGATCCTTGACGGCGAGGTCAGATGTTCTTCTCAACTTCAGGTTGAGCCGGCCTTTAGGTTTTTGGCCTGTTTGTTTAACAGATTCCTGACGGCGAGGTCATATGTTTTTCACAACTTCGGGTTGAGCCGGCCTTTGGATTTAATGCCTGTTTGTTTAACAGATGTCTGACAGCGAGGTCAAATGTTCTTCTTATATTCGGGTTGATCTACCCTTCGGGTTCGATGCCTTTTTGTTTAACAGATTCCTGACGGCAAGGTTAGATGTTCCTCTCAACTTCGGGTTGAGCCGGCCTTCGGGTGCGATGCTAGTTTGTTTAACAGATACCTGACGGCGAGTTCAGATGTTCTTCTCAACATCGGGTTTAGCCGGCCTTCGATTTCGATCCCTATTTGTTTAACAGATGCTTGACAGCGAGGTCAGATGTTCCTCTCAACTTCGTGTTGAACCGACCTTAGGGTTCCGTGCATGTTTGTTTAACAGATGCCTGAGGGTGAGTTCAGATGTTTCTCTCAACTTCGTTTTGAGTCGGACTTTCGGGTTCGATCCTTGTTTGTTTAACAGTTACCTAATGACAAGGTCAGATGTTCCTCTCAACTTCTTGTTGAGCCGGCTTTCGGGATCGATGCCTATTTGTTTAATAGATCCTTGACGGCGAGGTCATATGTTCATCTCAACTTCGTGTTGAGCCTGCCTCCAGGTTCGATGCCTGTTTGTTTAATAGAGACCTGACAGCGAGGTCATATGTTCCTCTCAACTTCATGTTGAGCCGACCGACAAGTTCGATGCCTGTTTATTTAACAGATGCCTAATGGCGAGGTCAGATGTTCTTCTCAACTTCAGGTTGTGGCGGCCTTCGGGTTCGATGCCTGGCGGCGAGGTCAGATGTTCTTCTCAATTTTGGGTTTAGCCGGCCTTCGGGTTCGATTCCTGTTTTTTTTAATTGATGCCTGACAGCGAGGTCAGATGTTCTTCTCAACTTCAGATTGAGCAGACCTTCGGGTTCGATGCCTATTTTTTTAACAGATGTCTGACAGCGAGGTCAGATGTTCTTTTGAACTTCGGGTTGAGCCGCGCATCGGGTTCGATGCCTATTTGTTTAACAGATGCCTGACAGCGAGGTTAGATGTTCCCCTCAACTTCGGGTTGAGCCAGCATTCGGGATCGATGCTTGTTTGTTTAACAGATCCTTGACTGCGAGGTTAGATGTTCTTCTCAACTTCGTGTTGAGCCGGCCACCGGGTTCGATGCCTGTTTGTTTAACAGATGCCTGGCGGCGAGGTCAGATGTTTCTCTCAACTTCGTGTTCAGCCGGCCTTTGGGTTCGATTCCTGTTTGTTTAACAGATGCCTGACAGCGAAGTCAGTTGTTCCTCTCAACTTCATGTTGTGCCGACCTTCGGGTTCGATGCATGTTTGTTTAAAAGATGCCTGATGGCGAGGTCAGATGTTCTTCTTAACTTCGGGTTGAACCGGCCTTCGCGTTCAATTCTTGTTTGTTTAAGAGATGCCTGACGGCGAGGTCAGATGTTCCTCTCAACTTCGGGTTGAGCCGGCCTTCGGGTTCGATGCCAATATGTTTAAAAGATACTTGACGGCGAGGTCAGATGTTCTTCTCAACATCGGGTTGAGCCGGCCTTCGAGTTCGATCCCTATTTGTTTAACAGATGCTTGACGGCGAGGTCAGATGTTCCTCTCAACTTCGTGTTTAGTCGGCCTTGGGGTTCCGTGCATGTTTGTTTAACAGATGCCAGACGGTGAGTTCAGATGTTGCTCTCAACTTCGTGTTTAGCCGGACTTCGGGTTCGATCCCTGTTTGTTTAACAGTTGTCTGATGACAAGGTCAGAAGTTCCTCTCTACTTCGTGTTGAGCTGGCTTTCGGGATCGATGCCTTTTTTTTTAATAGATCCTTGACGGCAAGGTCATATGTTCTTCTCAACTTCGTGTTGAGTTTGCCTCCGGGTTCGATACCTGTTTGTTTAATAGATACCTAACAGCGGGGTCAGATGTTCCTCTCAACTTCGGGTTGAGCCGGCCTTCGAGTGTGATGCTAGTTTGTTTAACAGATACCTGACGGCGAGGTCAGATGTTCTTCTCAATATCGGGTTTAGCCTGCCTTCGATTTCGATCCCTATTTGTTTAACAGATGCTTGACGGCGAGGTCAGATGTTCCTCTCAACTTCGTGTTGAGCCGACCTTAGGGTTCCGTGCATGTTTGTTTAACAGATGCCTGACGGTGAGTTCAGATGTTTCTCTCAACTTCGTTTTGAGCCACACTTCGGGTTCGATCCTTGTTTGTTTAACAGTTGCCTAATGACAAGGCCAGATGTTCCTCTCAACTTCTTGTTGAGCCGGCTTTCGGGATCGATGCCTATTTGTTTAATAGATCCTTGACGGCGAGGTCATATGTTCTTCTCAACTTCGTGTTGAGCCTGCCTCCAGGTTCGATGCCTGTTTGTTTAATAGCGACCTGATGGCGAGGTCATATGTTCCTCTCAACTTCATGTTGAGCCGTCCTTCGGATTTCATACCTGTTTGTTTAACAAATGCCTGACGGCGAGGTCAGATGTTGCTCTCAACTTCGTGTTGAGCCGACCTACAAGTTCGATGCCTGTTTGTTTAACAGATGCCTAATGGCGAGGTCAGATGTTCTTCTCAACTTCGGGTTGTGGCGGCCTTCGGGTTCGATGCCTGGCGGCGAGGTCAGATGTTCTTCTCAATTTTGGGTTTAGCCGGCCTTCGGGTTCGATTCCTGTTTTTTTTAATTGATGCCTGACAGCGAGGTCAGATGTTCTTCTCAACTTCAGATTGAGCCGGCCTTCGGGTTCGATGCCTTTTTTTTAACAGATGTCTGACAGCGAGGTCAGATGTTCTTCTCAACTTCGGGTTGAGCCGCGCATCGGGTTCGATGCCTATTTGTTTAACAGATGCCTGACGGCGAGGTTAGATGTTCCCCTCAACTTCGGGTTGAGCCAGCATTCGGGATCGATGCTTGTTTGTTTAACAGATCCTTGACTGCGAGGTTAGATGTTCTTCTCAACTTCGTGTTGAGCCGGCCTCCGGGTTCGATGCCTGTTTGTTTAACAGATGCCTGGCGGCGAGGTCAGATGTTTCTCTCAACTTCGTGTTCAGCCGGCCTTTGGGTTCGATTCCTGTTTGTTTAACAGATGCCTGACAGCGAAGTCAGTTGTTCCTCTCAACTTCGTGTTGTGCCGACCTTCGGGTTCGATGCATGTTTGTTTAAAAGATGCCTGATGGCGAGGTCAGATGTTCTTCTTAACTTCGGGTTGAACCGGCCTTCGCGTTCGATTCCTGTTTGTTTAAGAGATGCCTGGCGGCGAGGTCAGATGTTCCTCTCATTTTCGGGTTGAGCCGTCCTTCGGGTTCGATGCCAATATGTTTAAAAGATACCTGACGGCGAGGTCAGATGTTCTTCTCAACATCGGGTTGAGCCGGCCTTCGAGTTCGATCCCTATTTGTTTAACAGATGCTTGACGGCGAGGTCAGATGTTCCTCTCAACTTCGTGTTTAGCCGGCCTTGGGGTTCCGTCCATGTTTGTTTAACAGATGCCAGACGGTGAGTTCAGATGTTGCTCTCAACTTCGTGTTGAGCCGGACTTCGGGTTCGATCCCTGTTTGTTTAAGAGTTGTCTGATGACAAGGTCAGAAGTTCCTCTCTACTTCGTGTTGAGCTGGCTTTCGGGATCGATGCCTTTTTGTTTAATAGATCCTTGACGGCAAGGTCATATGTTCTTCTCAACTTCGTGTTGAGCCTGCCTCCGGGTTCGATGCCTGTTTGTTTAATAGATACCTGACAGCGGGGTCAGATGTTCCTCTCAACTTCAAGTTGAGCCGACCTTCGATTTCGATGCCTGTTTGTTTAACAGATGACTGATGGCGAGGTCAGATGTTCTTCTCAACTTCGGGTTGAGCCGGCCTTCGGGTTCGATGCCTGGCGGCAAGGTCAAATGTTTTTCTCAACTTCGGGTTGAGTTGGCCTTCGAGTTTGATTCTTGTTTTTTTTAACAGATGCCTGACAGCGAGGTCATTTGTTCTTCTCAACTTCAGGTTGAGCCAGCCTTCGGGTTCGATGCCTGTTTGTTTAACAGATGTCTGACGGCGAGGTCAGATGTTCTTCTCAACTTCGGGTTGAGCCGCGCTTCGGGTTTGATGCCTATTTATTTAACAGATGCCTGACGGTGAGGTTAGATGTTCCTCTCAACTTCGGGTTGAGCCGTCCTTCGGGATCGATGCTTGTTTGTTTAACAGATCCTTGACGGCGAGGTCAGATGTTCTTCTCAACTTCAGGTTGAGCCGGCCTTCAGGTTCGATGCCTGTTTGTTTAACAGATTCCTGACGGCGAGGTCATATGTTTTTCACGACATCGGGTTGAGCCGACCTTTGGATTTAATGCCTGTTTGTTTAACAGATGTCTAACGGCGAGGTCAAATGTTCTTCTTATATTCAGGTTGATCTGCCCTTCGGGTTCGATGCCTTTTTGTTTAACAGATTCGTGACGGCAAGGTTAGATGTTCCTCTCAACTTCGGGTTGAGCCGGCCTTCGGGTGCGATGCTAGTTTGTTTAACAGATACCTGACGGCGAGGTCAAATGTTCTTCTCAACATCGGGTTTAGCCGGCCTTCGATTTCGATCCCTATTTGTTTAACAGATGCTTGACAGCGAGGTCAGATGTTCCTCTCAACTTCGTGTTGAGCCGGCCTTAGGGTTCCGTGCATGTTTGTTTAACAGATGCCTGACGGTGAGTTCAGATGTTTCTCTCAACTTCGTTTTGAGCCGGACTTTGGGTTCGATCCTTGTTTGTTTAACAGTTGCCTAATGACAAGGTCAGATGTTCCTCTCAACTTCTTGTTGAGCCGACTTTCGGGATCGATGCCTATTTGTTTAATAGATCCTTGACGGCGAGGTCATATGTTCTTCTCAACTTCGTGTTGAGCCTGCCTCCAGGTTCGATGCCTGTTTGTTTAATAGAGACCTGACGGCGAGGTCATATGTTCCTCTCAACTTCATGTTGAGCCGGCCTTCGGATTTGATACCTGTTTGTTTAACAGATGCCTGACGGCGAGGTCAGATGTTGCTCTCAACTTCGTGTTGAGCCGACCTACAAGTTCAATGCCTGTTTGTTTAACAGATGCCTAATGGCAAGGTCATTGGTTCTTCTTAACTTCGGGTTGTGGCGGCCTTCGGGTTCGATGCCTGGCGGCGAGGTCAGATGTTCTTCTCAATTTTGGGTTTAGCCGGCCTTCGGGTTCGATTCCTGTTTTTTTTAATTGATGCCTGACAGCGAGGTCAGATGTTCTTCTCAACTTCAGATTGAGCCGGCCTTCGGGTTCGATGCCTGTTTTTTTAACAGATGTCTGACAGCGAGGTCAGATGTTCTTCTCAACTTCGGGTTGAGTCGCGCATCGGGTTCGATACCTATTTGTTTAACAGATGCCTGACGGCGAGGTTAGATGTTCCCCTCAACTTCGGGTTGAGCCAGCATTCGGGATCGATGATTGTTTGTTTAACAGATACTTGACTGCGAGGATAGATGTTCTTCTCAACTTCGTGTTGTGCTGGCCTCCGGGTTCGATGCCTGTTTGTTTAACAGATGCCTGGCGGCGAGGTCAGATGTTCCTCTCAACTTCGTGTTCAGCCGGCCTTTGGGTTCGATTCCTGTTTGTTTAACAGATACCTGACAGCGAGGTCAGTTGTTCCTCTCAACTTTGTGTTGTGCCGACCTTCGGGTTCGATGCATGTTTGTTTAAAAGATGCCTGATGGCGAGGTCAGATGTTCTTCTTAACTTCGGGTTGAACCGACCTTCGCGTTTGATTCCTGTTTGTTTAAGAGATGCCTGGCGGCGAGGTCAGATGTTCTTCTCAACTTCGGGTTTAGCCGACCTTCGAGTTTTATTCCTGCTTGTTTAACTGATGCCTGACAGCGAGGTCAGATGTTCCTCTCAACTTCAGGTTGAGCCGGCCTTCGGGTTCGATGCCTGTTTGTTTAACAGATGCCTGACAGCGAGGTCAGATGTTCTTATCAACTTCGGGTAGAGCCGGCCTTCTGGTTTGCTTCCTGTTTGTTTAACAGATGTCTGACGGCGAGGTCAAATGTTCTTTTCAAATTCGGGTTGATCCGCCCTTCGGGTTCGATGCCTTTTTGTTTAACAGATTCTTGATGGCGAGGTTAGATGTTCCTCTCAACTTCGGGTTGAGCCGGCTTTTGGGTTCATTGCCAGTTTTTTTAACGGATACCTGACGGTGAGGTCAGATGTTCTTCTCAACTTCGGGTTGAGTCGGCCTTCGATGTCGATCCCTGTTTGTTTAACAGATGCTTAACGGCGAGGTCAGATGTTCCTCTCAACTTCTTGTTGAGCCGGCCTTCGGGATCGATGTCTGTTTGTTTAACATATCCTTGATGGCGAGGTCAGATGTTCTTCTTAACCTCGTGTTTAGCCAGCCTACGGGTCGTTGCCTGTTTGTTTAACAGATGGCTAACGGCGAGGTCAGATGTTCCTCTCAACTTCGAGTTGAGCCAACCTTCGGGTTCGATGCCTCTTTGTTTAACAGATGCCTGACGGCGAGGTCAGATGTTCCTTCTCAACTTTGTGTTGAGTGGGTCATCGGGTTCGATGCCAGTTTGGTTAACAGATACCTGACGGCGAGGTCAGATGTTCTTCTCAACTTCGGGTTGAGCCGACCTTCGAGTTCGATACCTGTTTGTTTAACAGATGCTTGACGACGAGGTTATATGTTCCTCTCTACTTTGTTTTGTGCTGGCGTGTGGGTCCGATGCATGTTTGTTTAACAGATGCCTGGTGACGAGGTCATATGTTGCTCTCAACTTCGTGTTGACCCAACATCAGGTTTGATCCCTGTTTGTTTAACAGATGCCTGACGGCAAGGTCAGATGTTCCTCTCAACTTTGAGTTGAGACGACCTTCAGGATCGATGCCTGTTTGTTTAACAGATCTTTGACGGCGAGGTCAGATGTTCTTCTAAACTTTATGTTGAGCCGGACTTCGGGTTCGATGCCTGTTTTTTTAGCATATGCTTGACGGTTAGGTCAGATGTTCCTCTCAACTTCGTGTTGAGCCTGTCTTCGGTTTGGATGCTTGTTTTTTTAACAGATACCTGACAGCGAGGTCAGATGTTCCTCTCAACATCGTGTTGAGCCGACCTTCAGGTTCGATGCCTGTTTGTTTAATAGATGCCTGATGGCGAGGTCAGATGTTCTTCTAAACTTCGGGTTGAGCCGACCTTCGGGTTCGATGCCTGTTTGTGTATGAGATGCCTGACAACGAGGTCAGATGTTCTTCTCAACATTGAGGTGAGCCGGCCTTCGAGTTCGATCCCTGTTTGTTTAACAGATTATTAACGGCGAGGTCAGATGTTCCTATCATCTTCGTGTTTAGCCGGCCTTGGAGTTCCGTGCCTATTTGTTTAGCAAATGTCTGACGGCAAGGTCAGATGTTCCTCTCAACTTCGTGTTGAGTCGGCCTTTGGGTTCGATGCCTGTTTATTTAACAGATGCCTGATGGTGATGTCAGATGTTCCTCTCAACTTCGTGTTGAGCCGGCCTTCAGGTTCGATGCCTGTTTGTTTAACAGATGCCTGACGACGACGTCAGATGTTCCTCTCAACATCGTGTTGAGTCGGCCTTCAGGATCGATGCTTGTTTATTTAACAGATGTCTGACAGTGAAGTCAGATGTTCTTCTCAACTTCGGGTTGATCCGCCCATGGGGTTCGATGCCTATTTGTTTAAAAGATCCCTGACGGCGAGGTTAGATTTTCCTCTTAACTTCGGGCTAAGCCGGCCTTCGGGTTCGATGCTTGTTTGTTTAACAGATGCCTGACAGCGAGGTCAGAGGTTCCTCTCTACTTCATGTTGAGCCGGCCTTCAGGTTCGATGTCTGTTTGTTTAACAGATGCCTGAAGGCGAGGTCAGATGTTCCTCTACACTTCGTGTTGAGTCGCCTTCGAGTCAGATGCCTGTTTGTTTAACAAATGTCTGACAGCGTGGTCAAATGTTCTTCTCAACTTTGGGTTTAGCCGACCTTCGGGTTCGATTCCTGCTTGTTTAACTGACGCCTGACAGCGAGGTCAGATGTTCTTCTCAACTTCAGGTTGAGCCAGCCTTCGGGTTCGATGCCTTTTTGTTTAAGAGATGCCTGACGGCGAGGTTAGATGTTCTTCTCAACTTGGGTTGAGCCGGCCTTCGGGTTTGATGATTGTTTGTTTAACATATGTTTTACGGAGAGGATAGATGTTCTTCTCAACTTCGGGTTGATCCGCCCTTCGGGTTCGATGCCTATTTGTTTAACAGATGCCTGACGGTGAGGTTAGATGTTCCTCTCAACTTCGGGTTGAGCCGGCCTTCGGGTTCGATGCCTATTTGTTTAACAGATACCAAACGGCAAGGTCAGATGTTCTTCTCAACATCGGGTTGAGCCGGCCTTCGAGTTCGATCCCTGTTTGTTTTATAGATGTTTGAAGGCGAGGTCATATGTTCCTCTCAACTTCGTGTTGAGCCGACCTGAGGGTTTGATGCCTCTTTGTTTAACATATGCCTAATAGTGAGGTCAAATGTTGCTCTCAAATTCGTGTTGAGTCGGACTTCGGGTTCGATCCCTGTTTGTTTAACAGATACCTAACGACGAGGTCAGTTGTTCCTCTAAACTTCGTGTTGAGCCAACCTTCGGTATCGATGCCTATTTGTTTAACAGATGCCTAACGGCGAGGTCAGAGGTTCCTCTCAACTTCATGTTGAGCCGACCTTCGGGTTCGATGTCTATTTGTTTAACAGATGCCTAATGAAAAGGTCAGATGTTCCTCTCAACTTCGTGTTGAGTCGGCCTTCGGGTTCGATGCCTGTTTGTTTAACAGATGCCTGACTGCAACGTCAGATGTTTTTCTCAACTTCGGCTTGAGTCGGCCTTCGGGTTCGATGCCTGTTTGTTTAACAGATGCCTGGCAGCGAGGTCACATGTTCTTCTCAACTTCGACTTGAGCCTGCCTTCGGGTTCGATTCCTGCTTGTTTAACTGAGGCCTAACAATGAATTCAGATGTTCTTCTCAACTTCAGGTTGAGCCAGACTTTGGGTTCGATGCTTGTGTGTTTAACAGATGCCTGACGGCGAGGTCTGATGTTCCTCTCAACTTCTTGTTGAGTCGGCCTTCTGGATCGATGCATGTTTATTTAACAGATGTCTGACGGCGAGGTCAGATGTTCTTCTCAACTTCGAGTTGATCCGCCCTTCGGGTTCGATGCCTATTTGTTTAACAGATCCCTAACGGCGAGGTTAGATGTTCCTCTCAACTTCGGGCTAAGCCGACCTTTGGGTTCGATGCCTGTTTGTTTTACAGATGTTTAGCGGCGTGGTCAGATGTTCTTCTCAACTTCGGGTTGAGCCGGCCTTCGGGTTCGATGCCTGTTTGTTTAACAGATGCCTGGCAGCGATGTCAGATGTTCTTCTTAACTTCGGGTTGAGCCGACCTTCGGGTTTGATTCCTAATTGTTTAACTGATGCCTGACAGCGAGGTCAGATGTTCTTCTCAACTTCAGGTTGAGCCGGCCTTCAAGTTCGATGCTTGTTTGTTTAACAGATGCCTGGCGGCGAGGTTAGATGTTCTTCTCAACTTGGGTTGAGTCGGCCTTCGAGTTTGATGCCTGTTTGTTTAATATATGTTTTACGGCGAGGACAGATGTTCTTCTCAACTTCGGGTTCAATGCCTATTTGTTTAACAGATGCTTGACGGCGAGGTTAGATTTTCTTCTCAACTTGGGTTGAGTCGACCTTCGGGTTTGATACCTGTTTGTTTAACATATGTTTTACAGCGAGGACAGATGTTCTTTTCAACTTCGGGTTGATCCGCCCTTCGGGTTCGATGCCTGTTTGTTTAACAGATTCCTAACGGTGAGGTTAGATGTTCCTCTCAACTTCGGGTTGAGCCGGCCTTCGGGTTCGATGCCTATTTGTTTAACAGATACCAGACGGCGAGGTCAGATGTTCTTCTCAACATCGGGTTAAGCCGACCTTCGAGTTCGATCTCTCTTTGTTTTACAGATGTTTGACGGCGAGGTCAGATGTTCCTCTCAACTTCGTGTTGAGCCGACCTTTGGGTTCGATGCCTCTTTGTTTAACATATGCCTAATAGCGAGGTCAAATGTTGCTCTGAAATTCGTGTTGAGTCGGACTTCGGCTTTGATCCCTGTTTGTTTACCATATGCCTAACGACGAGGTCACATGTTCCTCTCAACTTCGTATTGAGCAAACGTTTGGTATCGATGCCTATTTGTTTAACAGATGCCTAACTGCGAAGTCAGAGGTTCCTCTCAACTTCATGTTGAGCCGGCCTTCGGGTTCGATGTCTTTTTGTTTAACAGATGCCTAACGAGAAGGTCAGATGTTCCTCTCAACTTCGTGTTGAGTCGGCCTTCGGTTTCGATTCCTGTTTGTTTAACAGATGCCTGACGGCGAGGTCAGATGTTCCTCTCAACTTCTTGTAGCGATGGCCTTCGGGTTCGATGCCTGTTTATTTAACAGATGCCTGGCAGCGAGGTCAGATGTTCTTCTTAACTTCGGCTTGAGCCTGCCTTCGGGTTCGATTCCTGCTTGTTTAACTGAGGCCTGACAGCGAGGTCAGATGTTCTTCTCAACTTCAGGTTGAGCCAGACTTCGGGTTCGATGCCTATTTGTTTAACAGATGCCTGACGGCGAGGTCAGATGTTGTTCTCAACTTTGGGTTGAGCCGGCCTTCAGGTTTGATGCCTGTTTGTTTACCAGATGTCTGACGGCGAAGTCAGGTCTTCTTCTTAACTTCGGATTGATCTTCCCTTCGCGTTCGATGTTTGTTTGTTTATCAGATGCCTGACGTCGAGGTCAGATGTTCCTCTCAACTTCGGGTTGATCCGCCCTTCAGATTCGATGCATATTTGTTTAACAGATGCCTGACAGCGAGGTTAGCTGTTCCTCTCAACTTTGGGTTAAGCCGACATTTTGGGTTCGATGCCTGTTTGTTTACCAGATCCTTGACAGCTAGGTCAGATGTTCTTCTCAACTTCGTGTTTAGTCGGCCTCCGGGTTCGATGCCTATTTGTTTAACAGATGCCTGACAGCGAGGTCAGATGTTCCTCTTAACTTCGTGTTGAACCGAACTTCGAGTTCGATACCTGTTTGTTTAACAGATGCCTAACGGCGAGGTCAGATGTTCCTCTTAACTTCGTGTTGAGCCAACCTTTGAGTTCGATTCCTGTTTGTTTAACAGATTCCTGACGGCAAGGTCAGATGTTCCTCTCAACTTCGTGTTGAGTCGGCCTTCAGGATTGATGCCTGTTTATTTAACAAATGTCTGACAGCGAGGTCAGATGTTCTTCTCAACTTCGGGTTGATCTGCCCTTCGGGTTCGATGCCTATTTGTTTAACAGATGATTGACGGCGAGGTTAGATGTTCCTCTCAACTTCGGGCTAAGCCGGCATTCGGGTTCGATGCTTGTTTGTTTAACAGATGCCTGACAGCGAGGTCAGAGGTTCCTCTCAACTTCGTGTTGAGCCGGCCTTCAGGTTCGATGTCTGTTTGTTTAATAGATGCCTGACGGCGAGGTCAGATGTTACTCTCAACTTCGTGTTGAGTCGGCCTTCGGGTCAGATGCTTGTTCGTTTAACAAATGCCTAACGGCGAGGTCAGAGGTTCCTCTCAACTTCGTGTTGAGCAGGCCTTCGGGTTCGATGTTTGTTTGTTTAACAGATTCCTGACGACGAGGTCAGATGTTCCTCTCAACTTCGTGTTGAGTCGGCCTTCGGGTTCGATGCCTGTTTGTTTAACAGATGCCTGGCAGCAAGGTCAGATGTTCTTCTTAACTTCGACTTGAGCCTGCCTTCGGGTTCGATTCCTGCTTGTTTAACTGAGGCCTGACAGCGAGGTCAGATGTTCTTCTAAACTTCAGGTTGAGCCAGACATCGGGTTCGATGCCTGTTTGTTTAACAGATGCTTGACAGCGAGGTCAGATGTTCTTCTCAACTTTGGGTTGAACCGGCCTTCGGGTTTGATGCCTGTTTGTTTACCAGATGTCAGACGGTGAAGTCAGGTGTTCTTCTTAACTTCGGGTTGATCTGCCCTTCGCGTTCGATGTTTGTTTGTTTATCGGATGCCTGACGTCGAGGTCAGATGTTCTTCTCAACTTCGGGTTGATCCGCCCTTCAGATTCGATGCATTTTTGTTTAACATATGCCTGACAGCGAGGTTAGAAGTTCCTCTAAACTTCGGGTTAAGCCGGCCTTCGGGTTCAATGCCTGTTGTTTTATTAGATCCTTGACGGCTAGGTCAATAGTTCTTCTCAACTTCGTGTTTAGCCGGCCTCCGGGTTCGATACCTATTTGTTTAACAGACGCCTGACGGCGAGGTCAGATGCTCCTCTTAACTTTGTGTTGAACCGACCTTCGAGTCCTATACCTGTTTGTTTAACAGATGCCTGACGGAGAGGTCAGATGTTCCTCTTAACTTCATGTTGAGCCAACCTTCGAGTTCGATGCCTGCTTGTTTAACAGATGCCTGACGGCGAGGTCAGATGTTTCTCTCAACATTCGTTTTGATTCAGCCTTCAGGATCGATGCCTGGTTATTTAACAGATGTCTGACAGCGAGGTCAGATGTTCTTCTCAACTTCGGGTTGATCCGCCCTTCGGGTTCGATGCCTATTTGTTTAACAGATGCCTGACGGCGAGGTTAGATATTCCTCTCAACTTCGGGCTAAGCCGGTGTTCGGGTTCGATGCTTGTTTGTTTAACAGATGCCTGACAGTTAGGTCAGAGGTTCCCCTCAACTTCGTGTTGAGTCGGCCTTCATGTTTGATGTCTGTTTGTTTAACAAATGCCTGACGGCAATGTCAGAGGTACCTCTCAACTTCGTGTTGAGCCGGCCTTCGGGTTCGATGTCTGTTTGTTTAACAGATGCCTGACGGCGAGGTCAGATGTTCCTCTCAACTTCGTGTTGAGTCGGTCATCGGGTCAGATGCCTGTTTGTTTAACAGATGCCTAACGACGAGGTCAGAGGTTCCTCTCAACTTCGTGTTGAGCCGGCCTTCGGGTTCAATGTCTGTTTGTTTAACAGATTCATGACGACGAGGTCAGATGTTCCACTCAACTTCGTGTTGAGTCGGCCTTCGGATTCGATGCCTGTTTGTTTAACATATGCCTGGCAGCGAGGTCATATGTTCTTCTTAATTTCGGCTTGAGTCTGCCTTCAGGTTCGATTCTTGCTTGTTTAACTGAGGCCTGACAGCGAGGTCAGATGTTCTTCTAAACTTCAGGTTGAGCCAGACATCGGGTTCGATGCCTGTTTGTTTAACAGATGCTTGACGGCGAGGTCAGATGTTCTTCTCAACTTTGGGTTGAGCCGGCCTTCGGGTTTGATGCCTGTTTGTTTACCAGATATCAGACGGTGAAGTCATGTGTTCTTCTTAACTTCGGGTTGATCTGCCCTTCGCGTTCGATGTTTGTTTGTTTATCAGATGCCTGACGTCGAGGTCAGATGTTCTTCTCAACTTCGGGTTGATCCGCCCTTCAGATTCGATGCATTTTTGTTTAACATATGCCTGACAGCGAGGTTAGAAGTTCCTCTAAACTTCGGGTTAAGCCGGCCTTCGGGTTCGATGCCTGTTGTTTTATTAGATCCTTGACGGCTAGGTCAATAGTTCTTCTCAACTTCGTGTTTAGCCGGCCTCCGGGTTCGATACCTATTTGTTTAACAGACGCCTGACGGCGAGGTCAGATGCTCCTCTTCACTTTGTGTTGAACCGACCTTCGAGTCCTATACCTGTTTGTTTAACAGATGCCTGACGGAGAGGTCAGATGTTCCTCTTAACTTCATGTTGAGCCAACCTTCGAGTTCGATGCCTGCTTGTTTAACAGATGCCTGACGGCGAGGTCAGATGTTCCTCTCAACATTCGTTTTGATTCGGCCTTCAGGATCGATGCCTGGTTATTTAACAGATGTCTGACAGCGAGGTCAGATGTTCTTCTCAACTTCGGGTTGATCCGCCCTTCGGGTTCGATGCCTATTTGTTTAACAGATGCCTGACGGCGAGGTTAGATATTCCTCTCAACTTCGGGCTAAGCCGGTGTTCGGGTTCGATGCTTGTTTGTTTAACAGATGCCTGACAGCGAGGTCAGAGGTTCCCCTCAACTTCGTGTTGAGTCGGCCTTCATGTTTGATGTCTGTTTGTTTAACAGATGCCTGACGGCGATGTCAGAGGTTCCTCTCAACTTCGTGTTGAGCCGGCCTTCGGTTTCGATGTCTGTTTGTTTAACAGATGCCTGACGGCGAGGTCAGATGTTCCTCTCAACTTCGTGTTGAGTCGGCCTTCGGGTTCGATGCCTGTTTGTTTAACAGATGCCTGGCAGCGAGGTCAGATGTTCTTCTTAACTTCGGCTTGAGTCTGCCTTCAGGTTCGATTCTTGCTTGTTTAACTGAGGCCTGACAGCAAGGTCAGATGTTCTTCTAAACTTCAGGTTGAGCCATACATCGGGTTCGATGCCTGTTTGTTTAACAGATGCTTGACAATTAGGTCAGATGTTCTTCTCAACTTTGGGTTGAGCCAGCCTTCGGGTTTGATGCCTGTTTGTTTACCAGATGTCACACGGTGAAGTCAGGTGTTCTTCTTAACTTCGGGTTGATCTGCCCTTCGCGTTCGATGTTTGTTTGTTTTTCAGATGCCTGACGTCGAGGTCAGATGTTCTTCTCAACTTCAGGTTGATCCGCCCTACGGATTTGATGCATTTTTGTTTAACAGATGCCTGACAGCGAGGTTAGATGTTCCTCTAAACTTCGGGTTAAGCCGGCCTTCGGGTTCGATGCCTATTGTTTTATCAGATCCTTCACGGCTAGGTCAGATGTTCTGCTCAACTTCGTGTTTAGCCGGCCTCCGGGTTCGATACCTATTTGTTTAACAGACGCCTGACGGCGAGGTCAGATGCTCCTCTTAACTTCGTGTTGAACAAACCTTCGAGTTCTATACCTGTTTGTTTAACAGATGCCTGACGACGAGGTCAGATGTTCCTCTTAACTTCATGTTGAGCCAACCTTCGAGTTCGATGCCTGCTTGTTTAACAGATGCCTGACGGAGAGGTCAGATGTTCCTCTCAACATTCGTTTTGAGTCGGCCTTCAGGATCGATGCCTGGTTATTTAACAGATGTCTGACAACGAGTTCAGATGTTCTTCTCAACTTCGGGTTGATCCACCCTTCGGGTTCGATGCCTATTTGTTTAACAGATGCCTGATGGCGAGGTTAGTTATTCCACTCAACTTCGGGCTAAGCCGGCGTTCGGGTTCGATGTTTGTTTATTTAACAGATGCCTGACAGCGAGGTCAGAGGTTCCCCTCAACTTCGTGTTGGCCTTCATGTTTGATGTCTGTTTGTTTAACAGATGCCTGACGGCGAGGTCAGATGTTCCTCTCAACTTCGTGTTGAGTCGTTCTTCGGGTCTGATGCCTGTTTGTTTAACAGATGCCTAACGGGCGAGGTCTGAGGTTCCTCTTAACTTCATGTTGAGCCGGCCTTCGGGTTCGATGTCTATTTGTTTAACAGATACCTGACGACGAGGTCAGATGTTCCTCTTAACTTCGTGTTGAGTCGTCCTTCGAGTTCGATGCCTGTTTGTTTAACAGATCCCTGATGGCGAGGTCAGATGTTCTTCTCAACTTCGGGTTGAGCTGGGCTTCGGGTTCGATGCCTGTTTGTTTAACAGATGCCTGGTAGTGAGGTTAGATGTTCTTCTCAACTTCGGGTTGAGCCGACCTTTGGGTTTAATGCCTGTTTGTTTAACAGATGCCTGACGGCGAGGTCAGATGTTCCTCTCTACTTCGTGTTGAGTCGGCCTTCGGGTCAGATGCCTGTTCGTTTAACAGATGCCTAACGACGAGGTCAGATGTTCCTCTCAACTTCGTGTTGAGCCGGCCTTCAGGTTCGATGTCTGTTTGTTTAACAGATTCCTGACGACGAGGTCAGATGTTCCTCTCAACTTCGTGTTGACTCGGCCTTCGGGTTCGATGCCTGTTTGTTTAACAGATGCCTGGCAGCGAGGTCAGATGTTCTTCTTAACTTCTGCTTGAGTCTGCCTTCGGGTTCGATTCTTGCTTGTTTAACTGAGGCCTGACAGCGAGGTCAGATGTTCTTCTAAACTTCAGGTTGAGCCAGACATCGGGTTCGATGCCTGTTTGTTTAACAGATGCTTTACAATGAGGTCAGATGTTCTTCTCAACTTTGGGTTGAGCCGGCCTTCGGGTTTGATGCCTGTTTGTTTACCAGATGTCAGACGGTGAAGTCAGGTGTTCTTCTTAACTTCGGGTTGATCTGCCCTTCGCGTTCGATGTTTGTTTGTTTATCAGATGCTTGACGTCGAGGTCAGATGTTCTTCTCAACTTCAGGTTGATCCGCCCTACAGATTTGATGCATTTTTGTTTAACAGATGCCTGACAGCGTGGTTAGATGTTCCTCTAAACTTCGGGTTAAGCCGGCCTTCGGGTTCGATGCCTGTTGTTTTATCAGATCCTTGACGGCTAGGTCAGATGTTCTTCTCAACTTCGTGTTTAGCCGGCCTCCGGGTTCGATACCTATTTGTTTAACAGAGGCCTGACGGCGAGGTCAGATGCTCCTCTTAACATCGTGTTGAACCGACCTTCGAGTTCTATACCTGTTTGTTTAACAGATGCCTGACGGCGAGGTTAGATGTTCCTCTTAACTTCATGTTGAGCCAACCTTCGAGTTTGATGCCTGCTTGTTTAACAGATGCCTGACGGCGAGGTCAGAGGTTCCCCTCAACTTCGTGTTGAGTCGGCCTTCAGGATCGATGTCTGTTTGTTTAACAGATGCCTGACGGCGATGTCAGAGGTTCCTCTAAACTTCGTGTTGAGCCGGCCTTCGGGTTCGATGTCTGTTTATTTAACAGATGCCTGACGGCGAGGTCAGATGTTCCTCTCAACTTCGTGTTGAGTCGGCCTTCGGGTCAGATGCCTGTTTGTTTAACAGATGCCTAACGGCGAGGTCATAGGTTCCTCTCAACTTCGTGTTGAGCCGGCCTTCGGGTTCGATGTCTGTTTTTTAACAGATTCATGACGACGAGGTCAGATGTTCCTCTCAACTTCGTGTTGAGTCGGCCTTCGGGTTTGATGCCTGTTTGTTTAACAGATGCCTGGCAGCGAGGTCAGATGTTCTTCTTAACTTCGGCTTGAGTCTGCCTTCAGGTTCGATTCTTGCGTGTTTAATTGAGGCTTGACAGCGAGGTCAGATGTTCTTCTAAACTTCAGGTTGAGCCAGACATCGGGTTCGATGCCTGTTTGTTTAACAGATGCTTGACAATGAGGTCAGATGTTCTTCTCAACTTTGGGTTGAGCCGGCCTTCGGGTTTGATGCTTGTTTGTTTACCAGATGTCAGACGGTGAAGTCAGGTGTTCTTCTTAACTTCGGGTTGATCTGCCCTTCGCGTTCGATGTTTGTTTGTTTATCAGATGCCTGACGTCGAGGTCAGATGTTCTTCTCAACTTCAGGTTGATCCGCCCTACGGATTTGATGCATTTTTGTTTAACAGATGCCTGACAGCGAGGTTAGATGTTCCTCTAAACTTCGGGTTAAGCCGGCCTTCGGGTTCGATGCCTGTTGTTTTATCAGATCCTTGACGGCTAGGTCAGATGTTCTTCTCAACTTCGTGTTTAGCCGGCCTCCGGGTTCGATACCTATTTGTTTAACAGACGCCTGACGGCGAGGTCAGATGCTCCTCTTAACTTCGTGTTGAACAGACCTTCGAGTTCTATACCTGTTTGTTTAACAGATGCCTGACGGCGAGGTCAGATGTTCCTCTTAACTTCATGTTGAGACAACCTTCGAGTTCGATGCCTGCTTGTTTAACAGATGCCTGACGGCGAGGTCAGATGTTCCTCTCAACATTCGTTTTGAGTCGGCCTTCAGGATCGATGCCTGGTTATTTAACAGATGTCGGACAGCGAGTTCAAATGTTCTTCTCAACTTCGGGTTGATCCACCCTTCGGGTTCGATGCCTATTTGTTTAACAGATGCCTGACGGTGAGGTTAGATATTCCTCTCAACTTCGGGCTAAGCCGGCGTTCGGGTTCGATGTTTGTTTATTTAACAGATGCCTGACAGCGAAGTCAGAGGTTCCCCTCAACTTCGTGTTGGCCTTCATGTTTGATGTCTGTTTGTTTAACAGATGCCTGACGGCGAGGTCAGATTTTCCTCTCAACTTCGTGTTGAGTCGTTCTTCGGGTCTGATGCCTGTTTGTTTAACAGATGCCTAACGGGCGAGGTCTGAGGTTCCTCTCAACTTCATGTTGAGCCGGCCTTCGGGTTCGATGTCTATTTGTTTAACAGATACCTGACGACGAGGTCAGATGTTCCTCTCAACTTCGTGTTGAGTCGTCCTTCGGGTTCGATGCCTGTTTGTTTAACAAATCCCTGACGGCGAGGTCAGATGTTCTTCTCAACTTCGGGTTGAGCTGGCCTTCGGGTTCGATGCCTGTTTGTTTAACAGATGCCTGGTAGCGAGGTTAGATGTTCTTCTCAACTTCGGGTTAAGCTGACCTTTGGGTTTAATGCCTGTTTGTTTAAAAGATGCCTGACGGCGAGGTCAGATGTTCCTCTCAACTTCGGGTTGAGTCGGCCTTCGGGTCAGATGCCTGTTCGTTTAACAGATGCCTAACGGCGAGGTCAGAGGTTCCTCTCAACTTTGTGTTGAGCCGGCCTTCGGGTTCGATGTCTGTTTATTTAACAGATTCCTGACGACGAGGTCAGATGTTCCTCTCAACTTCGTGTTGAGTCGGCCTTCGGGTTCGATGCCTGTTTGTTTAACATATGCCTGGCAGCGAGGTCAGATGTTCTTCTTAACTTCGGCTTGAGCCTGCCTTCGGGTTCGATTCCTGCTTGTTTAACTGAGGCCTGACAGCGAGGTCAGATGTTCTTCTAAACTTCAGGTTGAGCCAGACTTCGGGTTGGATGCCTGTTTGTTTAACAGATACTTGACGGCGAGGTCAGATGTTCTTCTCAACTTTGGGTTGAGCCGGCCTTCGGGTTTGATGCCTGTTTGTTTACCAGATGTCAGACGGCGAAGTCAGGTGTTCTTCTTAATTTCTGGTTGATCTGCACTTCGCGTTCGATGTTTCTTTGTTTATCAGATGCCTGACGGCGAGGTCAGATGTTCCTCTCAACTTTGTGTTGAGTCGGCCTTCGGGTCAGATGCCTGTTTGTTTAACAGATGCCTAACGGCGAGGTCAGAGGTTCCTCTCAACTTCGTGTTGAGCCGGCCTTCGGGTTCGATGTCTATTTGTTTAACAGATTCCTGACGACGAGGTCAGATGTTCCTCTCAACTTCGTGTTGAGTCGGCCTTCGGGTTCGATGCCTGTTTGTTTAACAGATCCTGGACGGCGAGGTCAGATGTTCTTCTCAACTTCGGGTTGAGCTGGCCTTCGGGTTCGATGCCTGTTTGTTTAACAGATGCCTGGTAGCGAGGTTAGATTTTCTTCTCAACTTCGGGTTGAGCTGACCTTTGGGTTTAATGCCTGTTTGTTTAACAGATGCCTGACGGCGAGGTCAGATGTTCCTCTCAACTTCGTGTTGAGTCGGCCTTCGGGTCAGATGCCTGTTCGTTTAACAGATGCCTAATGGCGAGGTCAGAGGTTCCTCTCAACTTTGTGTTGAGCCGGCCTTCGGGTTCGATATCTGTTTGTTTAACAGATTCCTGACGACGAGGTCAGATGTTCCTCTCAACTTCGTGTTGAGTCGGCCTTCCGGTTCGATGCCTGTTTGTTTAACAGATGCCTGGCAGCGAGGTCAGATGTTCTTCTTAACTTCGGCTTGAGCCTGCCTTCGGGTTCGATTCCTGCTTGTTTAACTGAGGCCTGACAGCGAGGTCAGATGTTCTTCTAAACTTCAGGTTGAGCCAGACTTCAGGTTCGATGTCTGTTTGTTTAACAGATGCTTGACGGCGAGGTCAGATGTTCTTCTCAACTTTGGGTTAAGCCGGCCTTCTGGTTTGATGCCTGTTTGTTTACCAGATGTCAGACGGCGAAGTCTGGTGTTCTTCTTAATTTCGGGTTGATCTGCACTTCGCGTTCGATGTTTCTTTGTTTATCAGATGCCTGACGGCGAGGTCAGATGTTCCTCTCAACTTTGTGTTGAGTCGGCCTTCGGGTCAGATGCCTGTTTGTTTAACAGATGCCTAACGGCGAGGTCAGAGGTTCCCCTCAACTTCGTGTTGAGCCGGCCTTCGGGTTTGATGTCTATTTGTTTAACAGATTCCTGATGACGAGGTCAGATGTTCCTCTCAACTTCGTGTTGAGTCGGCCTTCGGGTTCGATGCCTGTTTGTTTAACAGATCCCTGACGGCGAGGTCAGATGTTCTTCTCAACTTCGGGTTGAGCTGGCCTTCGGGTTCGATCCCTGTTTGTTTAACAGATGCCTGGTAGCGAGGTTAGATGTTCTTCTCAACTTCGGGTTGAGCCGACCTTTGGGTTTAATGCCTGTTTGTTTAACAGATGCCTGACGGCGAGGTCGGATGTTCCTCTCAACTTCGTGTTGAGTCGGCCTTCGGGTCAGATGCTTGTTCGTTTAACAGATGCCTAACGGAGAGGTCAGAGGTTCCTCTCAAATTCGTGTTGAGCCGGCCTTCGGGTTCGATGTCTGTTTGTTTAAGAGATTCCTGACGACCAGGTCAGATGTTCCTCTCAACTTCGTGTTGAGTCGGCCTTCGGGTTCGATGCCTGTTTGTTTAACAGATGCCTGGCAGCGAGGTCAGATGTTCTTCTTAACTTCGGCTTGAGCCTGCCTTCGGGTTCAATTCTTGCTTGTTTAACTGAGGCCTGCTAGCTAGGTCAGATGTTCTTCTAAACTTCAGGTTGAGCCAGACTTCGGGTTCGATGCCTGTTTGTTTAACAGATGCTTGACGGCGACGTCAGATGTTCTTCTCAACTTTGGGTTGAGCCGGGCTTCAGGTTAGATGCCTGTTTGTTTACCAGATGTCAGACGGCGAAGTCAGGTGTTCTTCTTAATTTCGGGTTGATCTGCCCTTCGCGTTCGATGTTTGTTTGTTTATCAGATGCCTGACAGCGAGGTCAGATGTTCCTCTCAACTTTGTGTTGAGTCGGCCTTTGGGTCAGATGCTTGTTTGTTTAACAGATGCCTAACGCCGAGGTCAGAGGTTCCTCTCAACTTCGTGTTGAGCCGGCCTTCGGTTTCGATGTCTGTTTGTTTAACAGATTCCTAACGACGAGGTCAGATGTTCCTCTCAACTTCGTGTTGAGTCGGCCTTCGGGTTCGATGCCTATTTGTTTAACAGATGCCTGGAAACGAGGTCAGATGTTCTTCTTAACTTCGGCTAGAGCCTGCCTTCGGGTTCGATTCTTGCTTGTTTAACTGAGGCCTGACAGCGAGGTCAGATGTTCTTCTAAACTTCAGGTTGAGCCATACATCGGGTTCGATGCCTGTTTGTTTAACAGATGCTTGACGGCGAGGTCAGATGTTCTTCTCAACTTTGGGTTGAGTCGGCCTTCGGGTTTGATGCTTGTTTGTTTACCAGATATCAGACGGTGAAGTCAGGTTTTCTTCTTAACTTCGGGTTGATCTGCCCTTCGCGTTCAATGTTTGTTTGTTTATCAGATGCCTGACATCGAGGTCAGACGTTCTTCTCAACTTCGGGTTGATCCGCCCTTCGGATTCGATGCATTTTTGTTTTACAGATGCCTGACAGCAAGATTAGATGTTCCTCTAAACTTCGGGTTAAGCCGGCCTTCGGGTTCGATGCCTGTTGTTTTATCAGATCCTTGACGGCTAGGTTAGATGTTCTTCTCAACTTCGTGTTTAGCCGGCCTCCGGGTTCGATACCTATTTGTTTAACAGACGCCTGACGGCGAGGTCAGATGCTCCTCTTAACTTCGTGTTGAACCGACCTTCGAGTTCTATACCTGTTTGTTTAACAGATGCCTGACGGCGAGGTCAGATGTTTCTCTTAACTTCGTGTTGAGCCAACCTTCGAGTTCGATGCCTGCTTGTTTAACAGATGCCTGACAGCGAGGTCATATGTTCCTCTCAACATTCGTTTTGAGTCGGCCTTCAGGATCGATGCCTGGTTATTTAACAAATGTCTGACAGCGAGGTCAGATGTTCTTCTCAACTTCGGATTAATGCCCTTCGGGTTCGATGCCTGTTTATTTAACAGATGCCGGACGGCGAGGTTAGATATTCCTCTCAACTTCGGGCTAAGCCGGCGTTCGGGTTCGATGCTTGTTTGTTTAACAGATGCCTGACAGCGAGGTCAGAGGTTCCCCTCAACATCGTGTTGAGTCGGCCTTCATGTTTGATGTCTATTTGTTTAACAGATACCTGACGGCGAGGTCAGATGTTCCTCTCAACTTCGTGTTGAGTCGTCCTTCGGGTCAGATGCATGTTTGTTTAACAGATGCCTGACTGCGAGGTCAGAGGTTCCTCTTAACTTCATGTTGAGCCGGCCTTCGGGTTCCATGTTTATTTGTTTAACAGATTCCTGACGACGAGGTCAGATGTTCCTCTCAACTTCGTGTTGAGTCGGCCTTCGGGTTCGATTCCTGTTTGTTTAACAGATGCTTGACGGCGAGGTCAGATGTTCTTCTCAACTTTGGGTTGAGCCGGCCTTCAGGTTTGATGCTTGTTTGTTTACCAGATGTCAGACGGCGAAGTCAGGTGTTCTTCTTAATTTCGGGTAGATCTGCCATTCGCGTTCGATGTTTGTTTGTTTATCAGATGCCTGACGGCAAGGTCAGATGTTCCTCTCAACTTTGTGTTGAGTCGGCCTTCGGGTCAGATGCTTGTTTGTTTAACAGATGCCTAACGCCGAGGTCGGAGGTTCCTCTCAACTTCGTGTTGAGCCGGCCTTCGGGTTCGATGTCTGTTTGTTTAACGGATTCCTAACGACGAGGTCAGATGTTCCTCTCAACTTCGTGTTGAGTCAGCCTTCGGGTTTGATGCCTATTTGTTTAACAGATGCCTGGCAACGAGGTCAGATGTTCTTCTTAACTTCGGCTTGAGCCTGCCTTCGGGTTCGATTCTTGCTTGTTTAACTGAGGCCTGATAGCGAGGTCAGATGTTCTTCTAAACTTCAGGTTGAGCCAGACATCGGGTTCGATGCCTGTTTGTTTAACAGATGCTTGACGGCGAGGTCAGATGTTCTTCTCAACTTTGGGTTGAGCCGGCCTTCGGGTTTGATGCTTGTTTGTTTACCAGATATCAGACGGTGAAGTCAGGTGTTCTTCTTAACTTCGGGTTAATCTGCCCTTCGCGTTCGATGTTTGTTTGTTTATCAGATGCCTGACGTCGAGGTCAGACGTTCTTCTCAACTTCGGGTTGATCCGCCCTTCGGATTCGATGCATTTTTGTTTAACAGATGCCTGACAGCAAGATTAGATGTTCCTCTAAACTTCGGGTTAAGCCGGCCTTCGGGTTCGATGCCTGTTGTTTTATCAGATCCTTGACGGCTAGGTTAGATGTTCTTCTCAACTTCGTGTTTAGCCGGCCTCCGGGTTCGATACCTATTTGTTTAACAGACGCCTGACGGCGAGGTCAGATGCTCCTCTTAACTTCGTGTTGAACCGACCTTCGAGTTCTATACCTATTTGTTTAACAGATGCCTGACGGCGAGGTCAGATGTTTCTCTTAACTTCGTGTTGAGCCAACCTTCGAGTTCGATGCCTGCTTGTTTAACAGATGCCTGACAGCGAGGTCAGATGTTCCTCTCAACATTCGTTTTGAGTCGGCCTTCAGGATCGATGCCTGGTTATTTAACAAATGTCTGACAGCGAGGTCAGATGTTCTTCTCAACTTCGGGTTGATCCGCCCTTCGGGTTCGATGCCTGTTTATTTAACAGATGCCTGACGGCGAGGTTAGATATTCCTCTCAACTTCGGGCTAAGCCGGCGTTCGGGTTCGATGCTTGTTTGTTTAACAGATGCCTGACAGCGAGGTCAGAGGTTCCCCTCAACATCGTGTTGAGTCGGCCTTCATGTTTGATGTCTATTTGTTTAACAGATACCTTACGGCGAGGTCAGATGTTCCTCTCAACTTCGTGTTGAGTCGTCCTTCGGGTCAGATGCATGTTTGTTTAACAGATGCCTGACTGCGAGGTCAGAGGTTCCTCTTAACTTCATGTTGAGCCGGCCTTCGGGTTCCATGTTTATTTGTTTAACAGATTCCTGACGACGAGGTCAGATGTTCCTCTCAACTTCGTGTTGAGTCGGCCTTCGGGTTCGATTCCTGTTTGTTTAACAGATGCTTGACGGCGAGGTCAGATGTTCTTCTCAACTTTGGGTTGAGCCGGCCTTCAGGTTTGATGCTTGTTTGTTTACCAGATGTCAGACGGCGAAGTCAGGTGTTCTTCTTAATTTCGGGTTGATCTGCCCTTCGCGTTCGATGTTTGTTTGTTTATCAGATGCCTGACGGCAAGGTCAGATGTTCCTCTCAACTTTGTGTTGAGTCGGCCTTCGGGTCAGATGCTTGTTTGTTTAACAGATGCCTAACGCCGAGGTCGGAGGTTCCTCTCAACATCGTGTTGAGCCGGCCTTCGGGTTCGATGTCTGTTTGTTTAACGGATTCCTAACGACGAGGTCAGATGTTCCTCTCAACTTCGTGTTGAGTCAGCCTTCGGGTTCGATGCCTATTTGTTTAACAGATGCCTGGCAACGAGGTCAGATGTTCTTCTTAACTTCGGCTTGAGCCTGCCTTCGGGTTCGATTCTTGCTTGTTTAACTGAGGCCTGACAGCGAGGTCAGATGTTCTTCTAAACTTCAGGTTGAGCCAGACATCGGGTTCGATGCCTGTTTGTTTAACAGATGCTTGACGGCGAGGTCAGATGTTCTTCTCAACTTTGGGTTGAGCCGGCCTTCGGGTTTGATGCCTATTTGTTTACCAGATATCAGACGGTGAAGTCAGGTGTTCTTCTTAACTTCGGGTTAATCTGCCATTCGCGTTCGATGTTTGTTTGTTTATTAGATGCCTGACGTCGAGGTCAGACGTTCTTCTCAACTTCTGGTTGATCCGCCCTTCGGATTCGATGCATTTTTGTTTAACAGATGCCTGACAGCAAGGTTAGATGTTCCTCTAAACTTCGGGTTAAGTCGGCCTTCGGGTTCGATGCCTGTTATTTTATCAGATCCTTGACGGCTAGGTTAGATGTTCTTCTCAACTTCGTGTTTAGCCGGCCTCCGGGTTCGATACCTATTTGTTTAACAGACGCCTGACGGCGAGGTCAGATGCTCCTCTTAACTTCGTGTTGAACCGACCTTCGAGTTCTATACATGTTTGTTTAACAGATGCCTGACGGCGAGGTCAGATGTTCCTCTTAACTTCGTGTTGAGCCAACCTTCGAGTTCGATGCCTGCTTGTTTAACAAATGCCTGACAGCGAGGTCAGATGTTCCTCTCAACATTCGTTTTGAGTCGGCCTTCAGGATCGATGCCTGGTTATTTAACAGATGTCTGACAGCGAGGTCAGATGTTCTTCTCAACTTCGGGTTGATCCGCCCTTCGGGTTCGATGCCTGTTTGTTTAACAGATGCCTGACGGCGAGGTTAGATATTCCTCTCAACTTCGGGCTAAGCCGGCGTTCGGGTTCGATGCTTGTTTGTTTAACAGATGCCTGACAGCGAGGTCAGAGGTTCCCCTCAACTTCGTGTTGAGTCGGCCTTCATGTTTGATGTCTATTTGTTTAATAGATACCTGACGGCGAGGTCAGATGTTCCTCTCAACTTCGTGTTGAGTCGTCCTTCGGGTCAGATGCATGTTTGTTTAATAGATGCCTGACGGCGAGGTCAGAGGTTCCTCTTAACTTCATGTTGAGCCGGCCTTCGGGTTCGATGTCTATTTGTTTAACAGATTCCTGACGACGAGGTCAGATGTTCCTCTCAACTTCGTGTTGAGTCGGCCTTCGGGTTCGATTCCTGTTTGTTTAACAGATCCCTGACGGTGAGGTCAGATGTTCTTCTCAACTTCGGGTTGAGCTGGCGTTCGGGTTCGATGCCTGTTTGTTTAACAGATGCCTGGTAGCGAGGTTAGATGTTCTTCTCAACTTCGGGTTGTGCTGACCTTTGGGTTTAATGCCTGTTTGTTTAACAGATGCCTGACTGCGAGGTCAGATGTTCCTCTCAACTTCGTGTTGAGTCGGCCTTCGGGTCAGATGCCTGTTCGTTTAACAGATGCCTAACGGCGAGGTCAGAGGTTCCTCTCAACTTTGTGTTGAGCCGGCCTTCTAGTTCGATGTCTGTTTGTTTAACAGATTCGTGACGACGAGGTCAGATGTTCCTCTCAACTTCGTGTTGAGTCGGCCTTCGGGTTCGATGCATGTTTGTTTAACAGATGCCTGGCAGCGAGGTCAGATGTTCTTCTTAACTTCGGCTTGAGCCTGCCTTCGGGTTCGATTCCTGCTTGTTTAACTGAGACCTGACAGCGAGGTCAGATGTTCTTCTAAACTTCAGGTTGAGCCAGACTTCGAGTTCGATGCCTGTTTGTTTAACAGATGCTTGACGGCGAGGTCAGATGTTCTTCTCAACTTTGGGTTGAGCCGGCCTTCGGGTTTGATGCCTGTTTGTTTACCAGATGTCAGACGGCGAAGTCAGGTGTTCTTCTTAATTTCGGGTTGATATGCACTTCGCATTCGATGTTTCTTTGTTTATCAGATGCCTGACGGCGAGGTCAGATGTTCCTCTCAACTTTGTGTTGAGTCGGCTTTCGGGTCAGATGCTTGTTTGTTTAACAGATGCCTAACGCCGAGGTCGGAGGTTCCTCTCAACTTCGTGTTGAGCCGGCCTTCGGGTTCGATGTCTGTTTGTTTAACGGATTCCTAACGACGAGGTCAGATGTTCCTCTCAACTTCGTGTTGAGTCAGCCTTCGGGTTCGATGCCTATTTGTTTAACAGATGCCTGGCAACGAGGTCGGATGTTCTTCTTAATTTCGGCTTGAGCCTGCCTTCGGGTTCGATTCTTGCTTGTTTAACTGAGGCCTGATAGCGAGGTCAGATGTTCTTCTAAACTTCAGGTTGAGCCAGACATCGGGTTCGATGCCTGTTTGTTTAACAGATGCTTGACGGCGAGGTCAGATGTTCTTCTCAACTTTGGGTTGAGCCGGCCTTCGGGTTTGATGCCTGTTTGTTTACCAGATATCAGACGGTGAAGTCAGGTGTTCTTCTTAACTTCGGGTTAATCTGCCCTTCGCGTTCGATGTTTGTTTGTTTATCAGATGCCTGACGTCGAGGTCAGACGTTCTTCTCAACTTCGGGTTGATCCGCCTTTCGGATTCGATGCATTTTTGTTTAACAGATGCCTGACAGCAAGGTTAGATGTTCCTCTAAACTTCGGGTTAAGTCGGCCTTCGGGTTCGATGCCTGTTGTTTTATCAGATCCTTGACGGCTAGGTTAGATGTTCTTCTCAACTTCATGTTTAGCCGGCCTCCGGGTTCGATACCTATTTGTTTAACAGACGCCTGACGGCGAGGTCAGATGCTCCTCTTAACTTCGTGTTGAACCGACCTTCGAGTTCTATACCTGTTTGTTTAACAGATGCCTGACGGCGAGGTCAGATGTTCCTCTTAACTTCGTGTTGAGCCAACCTTCGAGTTCGATGCCTGCTTGTTTAACAAATGCCTGACAGCGAGGTCAGATGTTCCTCTCAACATTCGTTTTGAGTCGGCCTTCAGGATCGATGCCTGGTTATTTAACAGATGTCTGACAGCGAGGTCAGATGTTCTTCTCAACTTCGGGTTGATCCGAACTTCGGGTTCGATGCCTATTTGTTTAACAGATGCCTGACGGCGAGGTTAGATATTCCTCTCAACTTCGGGCTAAGCCGGCGTTCGGGTTCGATGCTTGTTTGTTTAACAGATGCCTGACAGCGAGGTCAGAGGTTCCCCTCAACTTCGTGTTGAGTCGGCCTTCATGTTTGATGTCTATTTGTTTAATAGATACCTGACGGCGAGGTCAGATGTTCCTCTCAACTTCGTGTTGAGTCGTCCTTCGGGTCAGATGCATGTTTGTTTAATAGATGCCTGACGGCGAGGTCAGAGGTTCCTCTTAACTTCATGTTGAGCCGGCCTTCGGGTTCGATGTCTATTTGTTTAACAGATTCGTGACGACGAGGTCAGATGTTCCTCTCAACTTCGTGTTGAGTCGGCCTTCGGGTTCGATGCATGTTTGTTTAACAGATGCCTGGCAGCGAGGTCAGATGTTCTTCTTAACTTCGGCTTGAGCCTGCCTTCGGGTTCGATTCCTGCTTGTTTAACTGAGACCTGACAGCGAGGTCAGATGTTCTTCTAAACTTCAGGTTGAGCCAGACTTCGAGTTCGATGCCTGTTTGTTTAACAGATGCTTGACGGCGAGGTCAGATGTTCTTCTCAACTTTGGGTTGAGCTGGCCTTCGGGTTTGATGCCTGTTTGTTTACCAGATGTCAGACGGCGAAGTCAGGTGTTCTTCTTAATTTCGGGTTGATATGCACTTCGCATTCGATGTTTCTTTGTTTATCAGATGCCTGACGGCGAGGTCAGATGTTCCTCTCAACTTTGTGTTGAGTCGGCTTTCGGGTCAGATGCTTGTTTGTTTAACAGATGCCTAACGCCGAGGTCGGAGGTTCCTCTCAACTTCGTGTTGAGCCGGCCTTCGGGTTCGATGTCTGTTTGTTTAACGGATTCCTAACGACGAGGTCAGATGTTCCTCTCAACTTCGTGTTGAGTCAGCCTTCGGGTTCGATGCCTATTTGTTTAACAGATGCCTGGCAACGAGGTCGGATGTTCTTCTTAATTTCGGCTTGAGCCTGCCTTCGGGTTCGATTCTTGCTTGTTTAACTGAGGCCTGATAGCGAGGTCAGATGTTCTTCTAAACTTCAGGTTGAGCCAGACATCGGGTTCGATGCCTGTTTGTTTAACAGATGCTTGACGGCGAGGTCAGATGTTCTTCTCAACTTTGGGTTGAGCCGGCCTTCGGGTTTGATGCCTGTTTGTTTACCAGATATCAGACGGTGAAGTCAGGTGTTCTTCTTAACTTCGGGTTAATCTGCCCTTCGCGTTCGATGTTTGTTTGTTTATCAGATGCCTGACGTCGAGGTCAGACGTTCTTCTCAACTTCGGGTTGATCCGCCCTTCGGATTCGATGCATTTTTGTTTAACAGATGCCTGACAGCAAGGTTAGATGTTCCTCTAAACTTCGGGTTAAGTCGGCCTTCGGGTTCGATGCCTGTTGTTTTATCAGATCCTTGACGGCTAGGTTAGATGTTCTTCTCAACTTCATGTTTAGCCGGCCTCCGGGTTCGATACCTATTTGTTTAACAGACGCCTGACGGCGAGGTCAGATGCTCCTCTTAACTTCGTGTTGAACCGACCTTCGAGTTCTATACCTGTTTGTTTAACAGATGCCTGACGGCGAGGTCAGATGTTCCTCTTAACTTCGTGTTGAGCCAACCTTCGAGTTCGATGCCTGCTTGTTTAACAAATGCCTGACAGCGAGGTCAGATGTTCCTCTCAACATTCGTTTTGAGTCGGCCTTCAGGATCGATGCCTGGTTATTTAACAGATGTCTGACAGCGAGGTCAGATGTTCTTCTCAACTTCGGGTTGATCCGAACTTCGGGTTCGATGCCTGTTTGTTTAACAGATGCCTGACGGCGAGGTTAGATATTCCTCTCAACTTCGGGCTAAGCCGGCGTTCGGGTTCGATGCTTGTTTGTTTAACAGATGCCTGACAGCGAGGTCAGAGGTTCCCCTCAACTTCGTGTTGAGTCGGCCTTCATGTTTGATGTCTATTTGTTTAATAGATACCTGACGGCAAGGTCAGATGTTCCTCTCAACTTCGTGTTGAGTCGTCCTTCGGGTCAGATGCATGTTTGTTTAATAGATGCCTGACGGCGAGGTTAGAGGTTCCTCTTAACTTCATGTTGAGCCGGCCTTCGGGTTCGATGTCTATTTGTTTAACAGATTCGTGACGACGAGGTCAGATGTTCCTCTCAACTTCGTGTTGAGTCGGCCTTCGGGTTCGATGCATGTTTGTTTAACAGATGCCTGGCAGCGAGGTCAGATGTTCTTCTTAACTTCGGCTTGAGCCTGCCTTCGGGTTCGATTCCTGCTTGTTTAACTGAGACCTGACAGCGAGGTCAGATGTTCTTCTAAACTTCAGGTTGAGCCAGACTTCGAGTTCGATGCCTGTTTGTTTAACAGATGCTTGACGGCGAGGTCAGATGTTCTTCTCAACTTTGGGTTGAGCCGGCCTTCGGGTTTGATGCCTGTTTGTTTACCAGATGTCAGACGGCGAAGTCAGGTGTTCTTCTTAATTTCGGGTTGATATGCACTTCGCATTCGATGTTTCTTTGTTTATCAGATGCCTGACGGCGAGGTCAGATGTTCCTCTCAACTTTGTGTTGAGTCGGCTTTCGGGTCAGATGCTTGTTTGTTTAACAGATGCCTAACGCCGAGGTCGGAGGTTCCTCTCAACTTCGTGTTGAGCCGGCCTTCGGGTTCGATGTCTGTTTGTTTAACGGATTCCTAACGACGAGGTCAGATGTTCCTCTCAACTTCGTGTTGAGTCAGCCTTCGGGTTCGATGCCTATTTGTTTAACAGATGCCTGGCAACGAGGTCGGATGTTCTTCTTAATTTCGGCTTGAGCCTGCCTTCGGGTTCGATTCTTGCTTGTTTAACTGAGGCCTGATAGCGAGGTCAGATGTTCTTCTAAACTTCAGGTTGAGCCAGACATCGGGTTCGATGCCTGTTTGTTTAACAGATGCTTGACGGCGAGGTCAGATGTTCTTCTCAACTTTGGGTTGAGCCGGCCTTCGGGTTTGATGCCTGTTTGTTTACCAGATATCAGACGGTGAAGTCAGGTGTTCTTCTTAACTTCGGGTTAATCTGCCCTTCGCGTTCGATGTTTGTTTGTTTATCAGATGCCTGACGTCGAGGTCAGACGTTCTTCTCAACTTCGGGTTGATCCGCCCTTCGGATTCGATGCATTTTTGTTTAACAGATGCCTGACAGCAAGGTTAGATGTTCCTCTAAACTTCGGGTTAAGTCGGCCTTCGGGTTCGATGCCTGTTGTTTTATCAGATCCTTGACGGCTAGGTTAGATGTTCTTCTCAACTTCATGTTTAGCCGGCCTCCGGGTTCGATACCTATTTGTTTAACAGACGCCTGACGGCGAGGTCAGATGCTCCTCTTAACTTCGTGTTGAACCGACCTTCGAGTTCTATACCTGTTTGTTTAACAGATGCCTGACGGCGAGGTCAGATGTTCCTCTTAACTTCGTGTTGAGCCAACCTTCGAGTTCGATGCCTGCTTGTTTAACAAATGCCTGACAGCGAGGTCAGATGTTCCTCTCAACATTCGTTTTGAGTCGGCCTTCAGGATCGATGCCTGGTTATTTAACAGATGTCTGACAGCGAGGTCAGATGTTCTTCTCAACTTCGGGTTGATCCGAACTTCGGGTTCGATGCCTGTTTGTTTAACAGATGCCTGACGGCGAGGTTAGATATTCCTCTCAACTTCGGGCTAAGCCGGCGTTCGGGTTCGATGCTTGTTTGTTTAACAGATGCCTGACAGCGAGGTCAGAGGTTCCCCTCAACTTCGTGTTGAGTCGGCCTTCATGTTTGATGTCTATTTGTTTAATAGATACCTGACGGCGAGGTCAGATGTTCCTCTCAACTTCGTGTTGAGTCGTCCTTCGGGTCAGATGCATGTTTGTTTAATAGATGCCTGACGGCGAGGTCAGAGGTTCCTCTTAACTTCATGTTGAGCCGGCCTTCGGGTTCGATGTCTATTTGTTTAACAGATTCCTGACGACGAGGTCAGATGTTCCTCTCAACTTCGTGTTGAGTCGGCCTTCGGGTTCGATTCCTGTTTGTTTAACAGATCCCTGACGGCGAGGTCAGATGTTCTTCTCAACTTCGGGTTGAGCTGGCCTTCGGGTTCGATGCCTCTTTGTTTAACAGATGCCTGGTAGCGAGGTTAGATGTTCTTCTCAACTTCGGGTTGTGCTGACCTTTGGGTTTAATGCCTGTTTGTTTAACAGATGCCTGACGGCGAGGTCAGATGTTCCTCTCAACTTCGTGTTGAGTCGGCCTTCGGGTCAGATGCCTGTTCGTTTAACAGATGCCTAACGGCGAGGTCAGAGGTTCCTCTCAACTTTGTGTTGAGCCGGCCTTCGAGTTCGATGTCTGTTTGTTTAACAGATTTGTGACGACGAGGTCAGATGTTCCTCTCAACTTCGTGTTGAGTCGGCCTTCGGGTTCGATGCATGTTTGTTTAACAGATGCCTGGCAGCGAGGTCAGATGTTCTTCTTAACTTCGGCTTGAGCCTGCCTTCGGGTTCGATTCCTGCTTGTTTAACTGAGACCTGACAGCGAGGTCAGATGTTCTTCTAAACTTCAGGTTGAGCCAGACTTCGAGTTCGATGCCTGTTTGTTTAACAGATGCTTGACGGCGAAGTCAGATGTTCTTCTCAACTTTGGGTTGAGCCGGCCTTCGGGTTTGATGCCTGTTTGTTTACCAGATGTCAGACGGCGAAGTCAGGTGTTCTTCTTAATTTCGGGTTGATATGCACTTCGCATTCGATGTTTCTTTGTTTATCAGATGCCTGACGACGAGGTCAGATGTTCCTCTCAACTTTGTGTTGAGTCGGCCTTCGGGTCAGATGCCTGTTTGTTTAACAGATGCCTAACAGCGAGGTCAGAGGTTCCTCTCAACTTCGTGTTGAGCCGGCCTTCGGGTTCGATGTCTATTTGTTTAACAGATTCCTGACGACGAGGTCAGATGTTCCTCTCAACTTCGTGTTGAGTCGGCCTTCGGGTTCGATGCCTGTTTGTTTAACAGATCCCTGACGGCGAGGTCAGATGTTCTTCTCAACTTCGGGTTGAGCTGGCCTTCGGGTTCGATGCCTGTTTGTTTAACAGATTCCTGGTAGCGAGGTTAGATGTTCTTCTCAACTTCGGGTTGAGCTGACCTTTGGGTTTAATGCCTGTTTGTTTAACAGATGCCTGACAGCGAGGTCAGATGTTCCTCTCAACTTCGTGTTGAGTCGGCCTTCGGGTCAGATGCCTGTTCGATTAACAGATGCCTAACGGCGAGGTCAGAGGTTCCTCTCAACTTTGTGTTGAGCCGGCCTTCGGGTTCGATGTCTGTTTGTTTAACAGATTCCTGACGACGAGGTCAGATGTTCCTCTCAACTTCGTGTTGAGTCGGCCTTCGGGTTCGATGCCTGTTTGTTTAACAGATGCCTGGCAGCGAGGTCATATGTTCTTCTTAACTTCGGCTTGAGCCTGCCTTCGGGTTCTATTCCTGCTTGTATAACTGAGGTCTGACAGCGAGGTCAGATGTTCTTCTAAACTTCAGGTTGAGCCAGACTTCGGGTTCGATGCCTGTTTGTTTACCAGATGCTTGATGGCGAGGTCAGATGTTCTTCTCAACTTCGGGTTGAGCAGGCCTTCGGTTTGATGCCTGTTTGTTTACCAGATGTCAGACGGCGAAGTCAGGTGTTCTTCTTGATTTCGGGTTGATCTGCACTTCGCGTTCGATGTTTCTTTGTTTATCAGATGCCTGACGGCGAGGTCAGATGTTCCTCTCAACTTTGTGTTGAGTCGGCCTTCGGGTCAGATGCCTGTTCGTTTAACAGATGCCTAATGGCGAGGTCAGAGGTTCCTCTCAACTTCGTGTTGAGCCGGCCTTCGGGTTCGATGTCTATTTGTTTAACAGATTTCTGACGACAAGGTCAGATGTTCCTCTCAACTTCGTGTTGAGTCGGCTTTCGGGTTCGATGCCTGTTTGTTTAACCGATCCCTGATGGCGAGGTCTGATGTTCTTCTCAACTTCGGGTTGAGCAGGCCTTCGGTTCGATGCCTGTTTGTTTAACAGATGCCTGGTAGCGAGGTTAGATGTTCTTCTCAACTTCGGGTTGAGCTGACCTTTGGGTTTAATGCCTGTTTGTTTAACAGATGCCTGACGGCGAGGTCAGATGTTCCTCTCAACTTCGTGTTGAGTCGGCCTTCGGGTCAGATGCCTGTTCGTTTAACAGATGCCTAACGGCGAGGTCAGAGGTTCCTCTCAACTTTGTGTTGAGCCGGCCTTCGAGTTCGATGTCTGTTTGTTTAACAGATTCGTGACGACGAGGTCAGATGTTCCTCTTAACTTCGTGTTGAGTCGGCCTTCGGGTTCGATGCATGTTTGTTTAACAGATGCCTGGCAGCGAGGTCAGATGTTCTTCTTAACTTCGGCTTGAGCCTGCCTTCGGGTTCGATTCCTGCTTGTTTAACTGAGACCTGACAGCGAGGTCAGATGTTCTTCTAAACTTCAGGTTGAGCCAGACTTCGAGTTCGATGCCTGTTTGTTTAACAGATGCTTGACGGCGAGGTCAGATGTTCTTCTCAACTTTGGGTTGAGCCGGCCTTCGGGTTTGATGCCTGTTTGTTTACCAGATGTCAGACGGCGAAGTCAGGTGTTCTTCTTAATTTCGGGTTGATATGCACTTCGCATTCGATGTTTCTTTGTTTATCAGATGCCTGACAGCGAGGTCAGATGTTCCTCTCAACTTTGTGTTGAGTCGGCCTTCGGGTCAGATGCCTGTTTGTTTAACAGATGCCTAACAGCGAGGTCAGAGGTTCCTCTCAACTTCGTGTTGAGCCGGCCTTCGGGTTCGATGTCTATTTGTTTAACAGATTCCTGACGACGAGGTCAGATGTTCCTCTCAACTTCGTGTTGAGTCGGTCTTCGGGTTCGATGCCTGTTTGTTTAACAGATCCCTGACGGCGAGGTCAGATGTTCTTCTCAACTTCGGGTTGAGCTGGCCTTCGGGTTCGATGCCTGTTTGTTTAACAGATTCCTGGTAGCGAGGTTAGATGTTCTTCTCAACTTCGGGTTGAGCTGACCTTTGGGTTTAATACCTGTTTGTTTAACAGATGCCTGACAGCGAGGTCAGATGTTCCTCTCAACTTCGTGTTGAGTCGGCCTTCGGGTCAGATGCCTGTTCGATTAACAGATGCCTAACGGCGAGGTCAGAGGTTCCTCTCAACTTTGTGTTGAGCCGGCCTTCGGGTTCGATGTCTGTTTGTTTAACAGATTCCTGACGACGAGGTCAGATGTTCCTCTCAACTTCGTGTTGAGTCGTCCTTCGGGTTCGATGCCTGTTTGTTTAACAGATGCTTGGCAGCGAGGTCATATGTTCTTCTTAACTTCGGCTTGAGCCTGCCTTCGGGTTCAATTCCTGCTTGTATAACTGAGGCCTGACAGCGAGGTCAGATGTTCTTCTAAACTTCAGGTTGAGCCAGACTTCGGGTTCGATGCCTGTTTGTTTACCAGATGCTTGATGGCGAGGTCAGATGTTCTTCTCAACTTCGGGTTGAGCAGGCCTTCGGTTTGATGCCTGTTTGTTTACCAGATGTCAGACGGTGAAGTCAGGTGTTCTTCTTGATTTCGGGTTGATCTGCACTTCGCGTTCGATGTTTCTTTGTTTATCAGATGCCTGACGGCGAGGTCAGATGTTCCTCTCAACTTTGTGTTGAGTCGGCCTTCGGGTCAGATGCCTGTTTGTTTAACAGATGCCTAACGGCGAGGTCAGAGGTTCCTCTCAACTTCGTGTTGAGCCGGCCTTCGGGTTCGATGTCTATTTGTTTAACAGATTCCTGACGACGAGGTCAGATGTTCCTCTCAACTTCGTGTTGAGTCGGCCTTCGGGTTCGATGCCTGTTTGTTTAACCGATCCCTGATGGCGAGGTCTGATGTTCTTCTCAACTTCGGGTTGAGCAGGCCTTCGGTTCGATGCCTGTTTGTTTAACAGATGCCTGGTAGCGAGGTTAGATGTTCTTCTCAACTTCGGGTTGAGCTGACCTTTGGGTTTAATGCCTGTTTGTTTAACAGATGCCTGACGGCGAGGTCAGATGTTCCTCTCAACTTCGTGTTGAGTCGGCCTTCGGGTCAGATGCCTGTTCGTTTAACAGATGCCTAACGGCGAGGTCAGAGGTTCCTCTCAATTTTGTGTTGAGCCGGCCTTCGAGTTCGATGTCTGTTTGTTTAACAGATTCGTGACGACGAGGTCAGATGTTCCTCTCAACTTCATGTTGAGTCGGCCTTCGGGTTCGATGCATGTTTGTTTAACAGATGCCTGGCAGCGAGGTCAGATGTTCTTCTTAACTTCGGCTTGAGCCTGCCTTCGGGTTCGATTCCTGCTTGTTTAACTGAGACCTGACAGCGAGGTCAGATGTTCTTCTAAACTTCAGGTTGAGCCAGACTTCGAGTTCGATGCCTGTTTGTTTAACAGATGCTTGACGGCGAGGTCAGATGTTCTTCTCAACTTTGGGTTGAGCCGGCCTTCGGGTTTGATGCCTGTTTGTTTACCAGATGTCAGACGGCGAAGTCAGGTGTTCTTCTTAATTTCGGGTTGATATGCACTTCGCATTCGATGTTTCTTTGTTTATCAGATGCCTGACGGCGAGGTCAGATGTTCCTCTCAACTTTGTGTTGAGTCGGCCTTCGGGTCAGATGCCTGTTTGTTTAACAGATGCCTAACGGCGAGGTCAGAGGTTCCTCTCAACTTCGTGTTGAGCCGGCCTTCGGGTTCGATGTCTATTTGTTTAACAGATTCCTGACGACGAGGTCAGATGTTCCTCTCAACTTCGTGTTGAGTCGGCCTTCGGGTTCGATGCCTGTTTGTTTAACAGATCCCTGACGGCGAGGTCAGATGTTCTTCTCAACTTCGGGTTGAGTTGGCCTTCGGGTTCGATGCCTGTTTGTTTAACAGATTCCTGGTAGCGAGGTTAGATGTTCTTCTCAACTTCGGGTTGAGCTGACCTTTGGGTTTAATGCCTGTTTGTTTAACAGATGCCTGACAGCGAGGTCAGATGTTCCTCTCAACTTCGTGTTGAGTCGGCCTTCGGGTCAGATGCCTGTTCGATTAACAGATGCCAGACGGCGAGGTCAGAGGTTCCTCTCAACTTTGTGTTGAGCCGGCCTTCGGGTTCGATGTCTGTTTGTTTAACAGATTCCTGACGACGAGGTCAGATGTTCCTCTCAACTTCGTGTTGAGTCGTCCTTCGGGTTCGATGCCTGTTTGTTTAACAGATGCCTGGCAGCGAGGTCATATGTTCTTCTTAACTTCGGCTTGAGCCTGCCTTCGGGTTCGATTCCTGCTTGTATAACTGAGGCCTGACAGCGAGGTCAGATGTTCTTCTAAACTTCAGGTTGAGCCAGACTTCGGGTTCGATGCCTGTTTGTTTACCAGATGCTTGATGGCGAGGTCAGATGTTCTTCTCAACTTCGGGTTGAGCAGGCCTTCAGTTTGATGCCTGTTTGTTTACCAGATGTCAGACGGTGAAGTCAGGTGTTCTTCTTGATTTCGGGTTGATCTGCACTTCGCGTTCGATGTTTCTTTGTTTATCAGATGCCTGACGGCGAGGTCAGATGTTCCTCTCAACTTTGTGTTGAGTCGGCCTTCGGGTCAGATGCCTGTTTGTTTAACAGATGCCTAACGGCGAGGTCAGAGGTTCCTCTCAACTTCGTGTTGAGCCGACCTTCGGGTTCGATGTCTATTTGTTTAACAGATTCCTGACGACGAGGTCATATGTTCCTCTCAACTTCGTGTTGAGTCGGCCTTCGGGTTCGATGCCTGTTTGTTTAACCGATCCCTGATGGCGAGGTCTGATGTTCTTCTCAACTTCGGGTTGAGCAGGCCTTCGGTTCGATGCCTGTTTGTTTAACAGATGCCTGGTAGCGAGGTTAGATGTTCTTCTCAACTTCGGGTTGAGCTGACCTTTGGGTTTAATGCCTGTTTGTTTAACAGATGCCTGACGGCGAGGTCAGATGTTCCTCTCAACTTCGTGTTGAGTCGGCCTTCGGGTCAGATGCCTGTTCGTTTAACAGATGCCTAACAGCGAGGTCAGAAGTTCCTCTCAACTTTGTGTTGAGCCGGCCTTCGGGTTCGATGTCTGTTTGTTTAATAGATTCCTGACGACGAGGTCAGATGTTCCTCTCAACTTCGTGTTGAGTCGGCCTTCGAATTCGATGCCTGTTTGTTTAACAGATGCCTGACAGCGAGGTCAGATGTTCTTCTTAACTTCGGCTTGAGCCTGCCTTCGGGTTCGATTCCTGCTTGTTTAACTGAGGCCTGACAGCAAGGTCAGATGTTCTTCTAAACTTCAGGTTGAGCCAGACTTCAGGTTCGATGCCTGTTTCTTTACCAGATGCTTAACGGCGAGGTCAGATGTTCTTCTCAACTTTGGGTTGAGCCGGCCTTCGGGTTTGATGTCTGTTTGTTTACCAGATGTTAGACGGTGAAGTCAGGTGTTCTTCTTAATTTCGGGTTGATCTGCACTTCGCGTTCGATGTTTCTTTGTTTATCAGATGCCTGACAGCGAGGTCAGATGTTCCTCTCAACTTTGTGTTGAGTCGGCCTTCGGGTCAGATGCCTGTTTGTTTAACAGATGCCTAACGGCGAGGTCAGAGGTTCCTCTCAACTTCGTGTTGAGCCGACCTTCGGGTTCGATGTCTATTTGTTTAACAGATTCCTGACGACGAGGCCAGACGTTCCTCTCAACATCGTGTTGAGTCGGCCTTCGGGTTCGATGCCTGTTTGTTTAACAGATCCCTGACGGCGAGGTCAGATGTTCTTCTCAACTTCGGGTTGAGCTGGCCTTCGGGTTCGATGCCTGTTTGTTTAACAGATGCCTGGTAGCGAGGTTAGATGTTCTTTTCAACTTCGCGTTGAGCCGACCTTTGGGTTTAATGCCTGTTTGTTTAACAGATGCCTGACGGCGACGTCAGATGTTCTTCTCAACTTTGGGTTGAGCCGGGCTTCAGGTTTGATGCCTGTTTGTTTACCAGATGTCAGACGGCGAAGTCAGGTGTTCTTCTTAATTTCGGGTTGATCTGCCCTTCGCGTTCGATGTTTGTTTGTTTATCAGATGCCTGACGGCGAGGTCAGATGTTCCTCTCAACTTCGTGTTGAGTCGGCCTTCGGGTCAGATGCCTGTTCGTTTAACAGATGCCTAACGGCGAGGTCAGAGGTTCCTCTCAACTTCGTGTTGAGCCGGCCTTCGGGTTCGATGTCTGTTTGTTTAACAGATTCCTGACGACGAGGTCAGATGTTTCTCTCAACTTTGTTTTGAGTCGGCCTTCGGGTTCGATGCCTGTTTGTTTAACAGATGCCTGACAGCGAGGTCAGATGTTCTTCTTAACTTCGGCTTGAGCCTGCCTTCGGGTTCAATTCCTGCTTGTTTAACTGAGGCCTGACAGCTAGGTCAGATGTTCTTCTAAACTTCAGGTTGAGCCTGACTTCGGGTTCGATGCCTGTTTGTTTAACAGATGCTTGACGGCGAGGTCAGATGTTCTTCTCAACTTTGGGTTGAGCCGGCCTTCAGGTTTGATGCCTGTTTGTTTACCAGATGTCAGACTACGAAGTGAGGTGTTCTTTTTAATTTCGGGTTGATCTGCCCTTCGCGTTCGATGTTTGTTTGTTTATCAGATGCCTGATGGCAAGGTCAGATGTTCCTCTTAACTTTGTGTTGAGTCGGCCTTCGGGTTAGATGCTTGTTTGTTTAATAGATGCCTAACGCCGAGGTCAGAGGTTCCTCTCAACTTCGTGTTGAGCCGGCCTTCGGGTTCGATGTCTGTTTGTTTAACAGATTCCTGACGACGAGGTCAGATGTCCCTCTCAACTTCGTGTTGAGTCGGCCTTCAGGTTCGATGCCTATTTGTTTAACAGATGCCTGTCAACGAGGTCAGATGTTCTTCTTAACTTCGGCTTGAGCATGCCTTCGGGTTCGATTCTTGCTTGTTTAACTGAGGCCTGACAGCGAGGTCAGATGTTCTTCTAAACTTCAGGTTGAGCCAGACTTCGGGTTTGATGCCTGTTTGTTTAACAGATGCTTGACGGCGAGGTCAGATGTTCTTCTCAACTTTGGGTTGAGCCGGCCTTCGGGTTTGATGCCAGTTTGTTTACCAGATATCAGACGGTGAAGTCAGGTGTTCTTCTCAACATCGGGTTGAGCCGGCCTTCGGGTTTGATGCCTGTTTGTTTAACAGATGCCTGACGGCGAGGTCAGATGTTCCTCTCAACTTCGTGTTGAGTCGGCCTTCGGATTCGATGCATTTTTGTTTAACAGATGCCTGACAGCAAGGTTAGATGTTCCTCGAAACTTCGGGTTAAGCCGGCCTTCGGGTTCGATGCCTGTTGTTTTATCAGATCCTTGACGGCTAGGTTAGATGTTCTTCTCAACTTCATGTTTAGCCGGCCTCCGGGTTCGATACCTATTTGTTTAACAGACTCCTGACGGCAAGGTCAGATGCTCCTCTTAACTTCGTGTTGAACCGACCTTCGAGTTCTATACCTGTTTGTTTAACAGATGCCTGACGGTGAGGTCAGATGTTTCTCTCAACTTTGTCTTGAGTCGGCCTTCGGGTTCGATGCTTGTTTGTTTAACAGATGCCTGACAGCGAGGTCAGATGTTCTTCTTAACTTCGGTTTGAGCCTGCCTTCGGGTTCAATTCCTGCTTGTTTAACTGAGGCCTGACAGCTAGGTCAGATGTTCTTCTAAACTTCAGGTTGAGCCAGACTTCGGGTTCGATGCCTGTTTGTTTAACAGATGCTTGACGGCGAGGTCAGATGTTCTTCTCAACTTTGGGTTGAGCCGGTCTTCAGGTTTGATGCCTGTTTGTTTACCAGATGTCAGACTGCGAAGTGAGGTGTTCTTCTTAATTTCGGGTTGATCTGCCCTTCGCGTTCGATGTTTGTTTGTTTATCAGATGCCTGATGGCGAGGTCAGATGTTCCTCTCAACTTTGTGTTGAGTCGGCCTTCGGGTCAGATGCTTGTTTGTTTAACAGATGCCTAACGCCGAGGTCAGAGGTTCCTCTCAACTTCGTGTTGAGCCGGCCTTCGGGTTCGATGTCTGTTTGTTTAACAGATTCCTGACGACGAGGTCAGATGTTCCTCTCAACTTCGTGTTGAGTCGGCCTTCGGGTTCGATGCCTATTTTTTTAACAGATGCCTGGCAACGAGGTCAGATGTTCTTCTTAACTTCGGCTTGAGCATGCCTTCGGGTTCGATTCTTGCTTGTTTAATTGAGGCCTGACAGCGAGGTCAGATGTTCTTCTAAACTTCAGGTTGAGCCAGACATCGGGTTCGATGCCTGTTTGTTTAACAGATGCTTGACGGCGAGGTCAGATGTTCTTCTCAACTTTGGGTTGAGTCGGCCTTCGGGTTTGATGCCAGTTTGTTTACCAGATATCCGACGGTGAAGTCAGGTGTTCTTCTCAACTTCGGGTTGAGCCGGCCTTCGGGTTTGATGCCTGTTTGTTTAACAGATGCCTGACGGCGAGGTCAGATGTTCCTCTCAACTTCGTGTTGAGTCGGCCTTCGGATTCGATGCATTTTTGTTTAACAGATGCCTGACAGCAAGGTTAGATGTTCCTCTAAACTTCGGGTTAAGCCGGCCTTCGGGTTCGATGCCTGTTGTTTTATCAGATCCTTGACGGCTAGGTTAGATGTTCTTCTCAACTTCGTGTTTAGCCGGCCTCCGGGTTCGATACTTATTTGTTTAACAGACGCCTGACGGCAAGGTCAGATGCTCCTCTTAACTTCGTGTTGAACCGACTTTCGAGTTCTATACCTGTTTGTTTAACAGATGCCTGACGGAGAGGTCAGATGTTCCTCTTAACTTCGTGTTGAGCCAACCTTCGAGTTCGATGCCTGCTTGTTTAACAGATGCCTGACAGCGAGGTCAGATGCTCCTCTCAACATTCGTTTTGAGTCGGCCTTCAGGATCGATGCCTGGTTATTTAACAGATGTCTGACAGCGAGGTCAGATGTTCTTCTCAACTTCGGGTTGATCCGCCCTTCGGGTTCGATGCCTATTTGTTTAACAGATGCCTGACGGCGAGGTTAGATGTTCCTCTCAATTTCGGGCTAAGCCGGCGTTCGGGTTCGATGCTTGTTTGTTTAACAGATGCTTGACAGCGAGGTCAGAGGTTCCCCTCAACTTCGTGTTGAGCCGGCCTTCATGTTTGATGTCTGTTTGTTTAACAGATGCCTGACGGCGAGGTCACATGTTCCTCTCAACTTCGTGTTGAGTCGTCCTTCGGGTCAGATGCCTGTTTGTTTAACAGATGCCTAACGGCGAGATCAGAGGTTCCTCTCAACTTCATGTTGAGCCGGCCTTCGGGTTCGATGTCTATTTGTTTAACAGATTCCTGACGACGAGGTCAGATGTTCCTCTCAACTTCGTGTTGAGTCGGCCTTCGGGTTCGATGCCTATTTGTTTAACAGATGCCTGATGGCGAGGTCAAATGTTCTTCTTAACTTCGGGTTGAGCTGGCCTTCGGGTTCGATGCCTGTTTGTTTAACAGATGCCTGGTAGCGAGGTTAGATGTTCTTCTCAACTTCGGGTTGAGCCGGCCTTCGGGTTTGATGCCTGTTTGTTTAACAGATGCCTGACGGCAATGTCAGATGTTCCTATCAACTTCGTGTTGAGTCGGCCTTCAGATTCGATGCATTTTTGTTTAACAGATGCCTGACAACGAGGTTAGATGTTCCTCTAAACTTCGGGTTAAGCCGACCTTCGTGTTCGATGCCTGTTTGTTTATCAGATCCTTGACGGCTAGGTCAGATGTTCTTCTCAACTTCGTGTTTAGCCGGCCTCCGAGTTCGATGCCTATTTCTTTAAAAGATGCCTGACGGCGAGGTCAGATGCTCCTCTTAACTTCGTGTTGAACCGACCTTCGAGTTTGATACCTGTTTGTTTAATAGATGACTGACGGCGAGGTCAGATGTTCCTCTTAACTTCGTGTTGAGCCAACCTTCGAGTTCGATGCCTGTTTGTTTAACAGATGCCTGACGGCGAGGTCAGATGTTCCTCTCAACATTCGTTTTGAGTCGGTCTTCAGGATCGATGCTTGGTTATTTAACAGATGTCTGACAGCGAGGTCAGATGTTCCTCTCAACTTCGGGTTGATCTGCCCTTCGGGTTCGATGCCTATTTGTTTAAAAGATACCTGACGGCGAGGTTAGTTGTTCCTTTCAACTTCGGGCTAAGCCAGCGTTCGGGTTCGATGCTTGTTTGTTTAACAGATGCCTGACAGCGAGGTCAGATGTTCCTCTCAACTTCGTGTTGAGTCGGCCTTCGGGTCAGATGCCTGTTTGTTTAACAGATGCCTAACAGCGAGGTCAGAGGTTCCTCTCAACTTCATGTTGAGCCGGCCTTCGGGTTCGATGTCTATTTGTGTAACAGATTCCTGACGACGAGGTCAGATGTTCCTCTCAACTTCGTGTTGAGTCGGCCTTCGGGTTCGATGCCTGTTTGTTTAACAGATGCCTGACAGCGAGGTCAGATGTTCCTCTCAACATTCGTTTTGAGTCGGCCTTCAGGATCGATGTCTGGTTATTTAACAGATGTCTGACAACAAGGTCAGATGTTCTTCTCAACTTCGGGTTGATCCTCCCTTCGGGTTCGATGCCTATTTATTTAACAGATGCCTGACAGCGAGGTTAGTTGTTCCTCTCAACTTCGTGTTGAGCCGGCCTTCGGGTTCGATGTCTGTTTGTTTAACAGATGCCTGACGGCGAGGTCAGATGTTCCTCTCAACTTCGTGTTGAGTCAGCCTTCGGGTCAGATGCCTGTTTGTTTAACAGATGCCTAACAACGAGGTCAGAGGTTACTCTCAACTTCATGTTGAGCCTGCCTTCGGGTTCGATGTCTGTTTGTTTAAAAGATTCCTAACGACGATATCAGATGTTCCTCTCAACTTCGTGTTGAGTCGGCCTTCGGGTTCGATGCCTGTTTGTTTAACAGATGCCTGACGGCGAGGTCAGATGTTCTTCTCAACTTCGGTTTGAGCTGGCCTTCGGGTTCGATGCCTGTTTGTTTAACAGATGCCTGGTAGCGAGGTCAGTTGTTCTTCTCAACTTCGGGTTGAGCCGACCTTCGGGTTTGATGCCTGTTTGTTTAACAGATGTCTGACGGCTAGCTCAGATGTTCTTCTTAACTTCAGGTTGATCCGTCCTTCACGTTTGATGCTTGTTTGTTTATCAGATGCCTGACATCGAGGTTAGATGTTCCTCTCAACTTCGGGTTGAGTCAGCCTTCGGGTTCGATGCCTGTTCGTTTAACAGATACCTGACGGCTAGGTCAGATATTCTTCTCAACATCGGGTTGACCCGGCCTTCGGAGTTCGATCCTTGTTTGTTTAACAGATGCTTGACAGTGAGGTCAGATATTCCTCTCAACTTCGTGTTGAGCCGGCCTAAGGATTCCATGCCTGTTGGTTTAACAGATGCCTGACGGTGAGGTCAGATGTTGCTCTCAACTTTGTATTGAGCCGGCCTTCGGGTTCGATGCCTGTTTGTTTAACAGATGTCTGACGGCAAGGTCAGATGTTCTTCTCAACTTCGGGTTGAGCCGGCCTTCGGGTTTGATTCTGCTTTATTAACTGATGCATGACAGCGAGGTAAGATGTTCTTCTCAACTTCAGGTTGAGCCGACCTTTGGGTTTGATGCATGTTCGTTTAAAGGATGTCTGACGGCGAGGTTAGTTGTTCCTCTCAACTTCGGGTTAAGCTGGCGTTCGGGAGCGATGCCTGTTTGTTTAACAGATGCCTGACAGCGAGGCCAGAGGTTCGTCTCAACTTCGTTTTGAGCCGGCCTTCGGGTTCGATACCTGTTTGTTTAACAGATGCCTGACGGCGAGGTCATAGGTTCCTCTCAACTTGGTGTTCAGCTGGCCTTCGAGTTCGATGTTTGTTTGTTTAACGGATGCCTGACGACGAGGTTAGATGTTCCTCTCAACTTCGTGTTGAGTCGGCCTTCGGGTTCGATGCCTGTTTATTTAATAGATGCTTGACGGCGAGGTCAGATGTTCTTCTCAAGTTCGAGTTGAGCTGGCCTTCGGGTTCTATGCCTGTTTGTTTAACAGATGCTTGGTAGCAAGGTCAGATGTTCTTCTCAACTTCGGGTTGAGCCGGCCTTTGGGTTTGATGTCTGTTTGTTTAACAAATGTCTGACGGCGAGGTTAGATGTTGTTCTTAACTTCGGGTTGATCCGCCCTTCACGTTCGATGCTTGTTTGTTTATCAGATGCCTAACGTCGAGGTTAGATGTTTCTCTCAACTGCGGGTTGAGTCTGCCTTCGGGTTCGATGTCTGTTTGTTTAACAGATACCTAACGGCTAGGTCAGATGTTCTTCTAAACATCGGGTTGAGTCGGCCTTCGAGTTCGATCCTTGTTTGTTTAACAGATGCTTGACGGTGAGGTCAGATGTTCCTCTCAACTTTGTGTTGAGCCGGCCTAAGGTTTCCATGCCTGTTTGTTTAACTGATGCCTAACGGTGAGGTCAGATGTTGCTCTCAACTTCGTGTTGATCCGGCCATCGGGTTCAATGCCAGTTTAGTTAATAGATGCCTGACGGCGAGGTCAGATGTTCTTCTCAACTTCGGGTTGAGCCGGCCTTCGGGTTCGATTCTGCTTATTTAACTGATGCATGACAGCGAGGTCAGATGTTCTTCTCAACTTCGGGTTGAGCCGGCCTTCGGGTTCGATTCTGCTTGTTTAATTGATGCATGACAGCGAGGTCAGATGTTCTTCTCAACTTCGGGTTGATCCGCCGTTCGGGTTCGATGCCTATTTGTTTAACAGATGCCTGACGACGAGATTAGTCGTTCCTCTCAACTTCGGGTTAAGGCGGCCTTCGGGTTCGATGCCTGTTTGTTTAATAGATGCCTAACGGCGAGGTCAGAGGTTCCTCTCAACTTCGTGTTGAGCCGGCCTTCGGGTTCGATTCTTGCTTGTTTAACAGATGCCTGACGGCGAGGTCAGATGTTCCTCTAAACTTCGTGTTGAGCCGCCCTTAGGGTTCGATGCCTGTTTGTTTAACTGATGCCTGGCGACGAGGTCAGATGTTCTTCTCAACTTCGGGTTGAGCCGGCCTTCGGGTTTGATGCCTGTTTGTTTAATAGATGTCTGACGGCGAGTTCAGATGTTCTTCTTAACTTCGGTTGATCCGTCCTTCGCGTTCGATGCTTGTTTGTTTATCAGATGCCTAACGTCGAGGTTAGATGTTCCTCTCAACTTCGGGATAAGTCGGCCTTCAGGTTCAATGCCTGTTTGTTTAACAGATGGTTGACAGCGAGGTCAGATGTTCCTCTCAACTTTGTGTTGAGCCGGCCTTAGGGTTCCATGCCTGTTAGTTTAACAGATGCTTGACAGTGAGGTCAGATGTTGCTCTCAACTTCGTGTTGAGGTGGCCTTAGGGTTCGATGCCTGTTTGTTTAAAAGATGCCTGACGGCGAGGTCTGATGTTCTTCTCAACTTCGGGTTGAGCCGGCCTTCGGGTTTGACTCTGCTTGTTTAACTGATGTATGACAGCGAGGTCAGATGTTCTTTTCGACTTCGGGTTCGATGCCCATTTGTTTAGCAGATGCCTGACGGCGAGGTTAGATGTTCCTTTCAACTTCGGGTTAAGCCGGCCTTCGGGTTCGATGCCCATTTGTTTAACAGATGCCTAACAGCGAGGTCAGAGGTTCCTCTCAACTTCGTGTTGAGCCGGCCTCCGGGTTCGATGTCTGTTTGTTTTACGGATGCCAGACGACGAGGTCAGATGTTCCTCTCAACTTCTTGTTGAGTCGCCCTTCGGGGTCGATGCTTGTTTGTTTAATAGATCGTTGACGGCGAGGTCAGATGTTCTTCTCAACTTCGTGTTGAGCTGGCCTCCGGGTTCGATGCCTGTTTGTTTAACAGATGCCTGACGGCAAGGTCAGATGTTCTTTTCAACTTCAGTTTGAGCCAGCCTTCGGGTTCGATTCAGGTTGTTTAACTGATGCCAAACAGCGAGGTCAGATGTTCTTCTCAACTTCAGGTTGAGCCGGCCTTTGGATTTTATGCTTGTTTGTTAAAAAGAACTCTTACGGCTAGGTCAGATGTTCTTCTCAACATTGGGTTGAGCCGACCTCCGAGTTTTATCCCTATTTGTTTAACAGATGGTTGACGGCGAGGTCAGATGTTCCTCTTAACTTCGTGTTGAGTCGGCCTTAGGGTTCCAAGCCTGTTTGTTTAACAGATGCCTGACGGTGAGGTCAGATGTTGCTCTCAACTTCGAGTTGAGCTGGCCTTCGGGTTAGATGCCTGTTTGTTTAAAAGATGCCTGACGGCGAGGTCAGATGTTCTTCTCAACTTCGGGTTGAGCCGGCCTTCGGGTTCGACTCTGCTTGTTTAACTGATGCATGACAGCGAGGTTAGATGTTCTTCTCAACTTCAGGTTGAGCCGACGTTCGGGTTTGATGCCTGTTTGTTTAACAGATGTCTAACGGCGAGGTCAGATGTTCTTTTCAACTTCGGGTTCGATGCTTATTTGTTTAGCAGATGCCTGACGGTGAGGTTAGATGTTCCTCTCAACTTCGGGTTAAGCCGGCCTTCGGGTTCGATCCCCGTTTGTTTTACAGATGCCTAACGGCGAGGTCAGAGGTTCCTCTCAACTTCGTGTTGAGCCGGCCTCCAGGTTCGATGTCTGTTTGTTTTACGGATGCCTGACGACGAGGTCAGATGTTCCTCTCAACTTCGTGTTGAGTCGGCCTTCGGGATCGATGCCTGTTTGTTTATTAGATCCTTGACAGCGAGGTCAGATGTTCTTCTCAACTTCCTGTTGAGCCGGCCTCCGGGTTCGATACCTGTTTGTTTAACAGATGCCTGACGGCAAGGTCAGATGTTCTTTTCAACTTTGGTTTGAGCCGGCCTTCGGGTTCGATTCAGCTTGTTTAAATGATGCCTAATAGCGATGTTAGATGTTCTTCTCAACTTCAGGTTGAGCCGGCCTTCGGATTTGATGCCTGTTTGTTAAACAGATATCTGACGGCGAAGTCAGATGTTCTTCTCAACTTCGGGTTGATCCGCCCTTCGGGTTCGATGCCTATTTGTTTAACAGATGTCTAACGGCGAGGTTAGATGTTCTTCTCAACTTCGGGTTAAGCCGGCCTGCGGGTTCGATGCCTGTTTGTTTAACAGATGCCTAACGACGAGGTCAAAGGTTCGTCTCAACTTCGTGTTGAGCCGGCCTTCGAGTTCGATTCCTGTTTGTTTAACAGATGCCTGACGGCAAGGTCAGAGGTTCCTCTCAACTTCGTGTTGAGCCGGCCTTTGGGTTCAATGTCTGTTTGTTTAACAGATGCCTGACGACGAGGTCAGATGTTCCTCTTAACTTCGTGTTAAGTCGGCCTTCGAGTTCGATGCATGTTTGTTTAACAGATGTCTGACGTCGAGGTCAGATGTTCTACTCAACTTCGGGTTGAGCCGACCTTCGGATTCGATCCCTGTTTGTTTAACAGATACCTGGTAGCGAGGTCAGATGTTCTTCTCAACTTCGGGTTAAGCTGGCCTTCGGGTTTGATGCCTGTTTGTTTAACAAATGTCTGCCGGCGAGGTCAGATGTTCTTCTTAACTTCGGGTTGATCCGCCCTTCGCGTTCGATGCTTGTTTGTTTATCAGATGCCTGACGTCGAGGTTAGATGTTCCTCTCAACTTTGGGTTGAGTCTGCCTTCGGGTTCGATGCCTATTTGTTTAACTGATACCTGACGGCTAGGTCACATGTTCCTCTCAACATCTGGTTGAGCCGGCCTTCGAGTTCGATCCCTGTTTGTTTAACAGATGCTTGACGGCGAGGTGAGATGTTCCTCTCAACTTCATGTTGAGCCGGCCTTAGGGTTCCGTGCATGTTTGTTTAACAGATGCCTGATGGTGAGGTCAGATGTTGCTCTCAACTTTGTGTTGAGCCGGACTTCGAGTTCGATCCTTGTTTGTTTAACAGATACCTGATGACAAGGTCATATGTTCTTCTCAACTTCGTGTTGAGCCGGCTTCAGGGTTCGATGCCTGTTTGTTTAATAGATACCTGACGGCGACGTCAGATGTTCCTCTCAACTTCAAGATGAGCCGGCCTTCGAGTTCGACGCCTGTTTGTTTAACAGATGCCTGATGGAGAGGTTAGATGTTCTTCTCAACTTCGGGTTGAGCCAGCCTTCGGGTTCGATGCCTGGCGGCGAGGTCAGATGTTGTTCTCAACTTCGGGTTGAGCCGACTTTCGGGTTCGATTCCTGCTTGTTTAATAGATGTCTGGCGGCGAGGTCAGATGTTATTCTCAACTTCGAGTTGAGCCGACCTTTAGGTTCGATGCTTGTTTTTTTAACAGATGCCTGATGGCGAGGTCAGATGTTCTTCTAAACTTCGAGTTGAGCCAGCCTTCGGGTTCGATGCCTGGCGACGAGGTCAGATGTTCTTCTCAAATTCGAGTTGAGCCAGCCTTCGGGTTCGATTCTTGTTTTTTTTAACTGATGCCTGACAGCAAGGTCAGATGTTCTTCTCAACTTCGGGTTAAGCCGGCCTTTCGTTTCGATTCCTGCTTGTTTAAATGATGCCTGACGGCAAGGTCAGATGTTCTTTTCAACTTTGGTTTGAGCCGGCCTTCGGGTTCGATTCAGCTTGTTTAACTGATGCCTAACAGTGAGGTCAGATGTTCTTCTCAACTTCAGGTTGAGCCGGCCTTCGGGTTCGATGCCTGTTTTTTTAACAGATGCCTGATGGCGAGGTCAGATGTTCTTCTCAACTTCGGGTTGAGCCGGCCTTCGGATTTGATGCCTGTTTCTTAAACAGATCTTTGACGGCGAGGTCAGATGTTCTTCTCAACTTCGGGTTGATCCGCCCTTCGGGTTCGATGACTATTTGTTTAACATATGTCTGACGGCGAGGTTAGATGTTCTTCTCAAACTTCGGATTAAGCCGGCCTTTGGGTTCGATGCCTGTTTGTTTAACAGATGCCTAACGGCGAGGTCAGAGGTTCGTCTCAACTTCGTGTTGAGCCGGCCTTCGGGTTCGATTCTTGTTTGTTTAACAGATGCCTGATGGCGAGGTCAGAGGTTCCTCTCAACTTCGTGTTGAGCCGGCCTTCGGGTTCAATGTCTGTTTGTTTAACAGATGCCTGACGACGAGGTCAGATGTTCCTCTCAACTTCGTGTTAAGTCGGCCTTTGGGTTCGATGCATGTTTATTTAACAGATGCCTGACAGCGAGGTTAGATGTTCTTCTCAACTTCGGGTTGAGCCGACCTTCGGGTTCGATGCCTGTTTGTTTAACAGATGCCTGGTAGCAAGGTCAGATGTTCTTCTCAACTTCGGGTTAAGCCGGCCTTCAGGGTTGATGCCTGTTTGTTTAACAAATGTCTGACGGCGAGGTCAGATGTTCTTCTTAACTTCGGGTTGATCCGCCCTTCAGGTTCGATGCTTATTTGTTTATCAGATGCCTGACGTCGAGGTTAGATGTTCCTCTCAACTTCGGGTTGAGTCTGCCTTCGGGTTCGAGGCCTGTTTGTTTAATTGATACCTGACAGCTAGGTCACATGTTCTTCTCAACATCGGCTTGAGCCGGCCTTCGAGTTCGATCCCTGTTTGTTTAACAGATGCTTGACGGCGAGGTAAGATGTTCCTCTCAACTTCGTGTTGACCCGGCCTTAGGGTTCCGTGCATGTTTGTTTAACAGATGCCTGATGGTGAGGTCAGATGTTGCTCTCAACTTCATGTTGAGCCGGACTTCGGGTTCGATCCCTGTTTGTTTAACAGATACCTGATGACAAGGTCAGATGTTCCTCTCAACTTCGTGTTGAGCCGGCTTTCGGGATCGATGCCTGTTTTTTTAATAGATCCTTGACGGTGAGGTCATATGTTCTTCTCAACTTCGTGTAGAGCCGGCCTCCGGGTTCGATGCCTGTTTGTTTAATAGATACCTGACGGCGAGGTCAGATGTTCCTGTCAACTTCAAGATGAGCCGGCCTTCGAGTTCGACGCCTGTTTGTTTAACAGATGCCTGATGGCAAGGTTAGATGTTCTTCTCAACTTCGGGTTGAGCAAGCCTTCGGGTTCGATGCCTGGCGGCAAGGTCAGATGTAGTTCTAAACTTCGGGTTGAGCCAGCCTTCGGGTTCGATTCCTGCTTGTTTAATAGATGTCTGGCAGCGAGGTCAGATGTTATTCTCAACTTCGAGTTGAGCCGACCTTTAGGTTCGATGCTTGTTTTTTTAACAGATGCCTGATGGCGAGGTCAAATGTTTTTCTAAACTTCGGGTTGAGCCGGCCTTCGGGTTCGATGCCTGGCGACGAGGTCAGATGTTCTTCTCAAATTCGAGTTGAGCCAGCCTTCGGGTTCGATTCTTATTTTTTTTAACTGATGCCTGACAGCAAGGTCAGATGTTCTTCTCAACTTCGGGTTAAGCCGGCCTTTGGTTTCGATTCCTGCTTGTTTAAATGATACCTGACGGCAAGGTCAGATGTTCTTTTCAACTTTGGTTTGAGCCGGCCTTCGAGTTCGATTCAGCTTGTTTAACTGATGCCTAACAGCGAGGTCAGATGTTCTTCTCAACTTCAGGTTGACCCGGCCTTCGGGTTCGATGCCTGTTTTTTTAATAGATGCCTGATGGCGAGGTCAGATGTTCTTCTCAACTTCGGGTGGAGCCGGCCTTCGGATTTGATGCCTATTTGTTAACCAGATCTCTGACGGCGAGGTCAGATGTTCTTCTCAACTTCGGGTTGATCCTCCCTTCGGGTTCGATGCCTATTTGTTTAACAGATGTCTGACGGCAAGGTTAGATGTTCTTCTCAACTTCGGATTAAGCCGGCCTTTGGGTTCGATGCCTGTTTGTTTAACAGATGCCTAACGGCGAGGTCAGAGGTTCGTCTCAACTTCGTGTTGAGCCGGCCTTCGGGTTCGATTCTTGTTTGTTTAACAGATGCCTGACGGAGAGGTCAGAGGTTCCTCTCATCTTCGTGTTGAGCTGGCCTTCGGTTTCGATGTCTATTTGTTTAACAGATGCCTGACGACGAGGTCAGATGTTCCTCTCAACTTCGTGTTGAGTCGGCTTTCGGGTTCGATGCATGTTTGTTTAACAGATGCCTGACGGCGAGGTTAGATGTTCTTCTCAACTTCGGGTTGAGCCGACCTTCGGGTTTGATGCCTGTTTGTTTAACAGATGCCTGGTAGCGAGGTCAGATGTTCTTCTCAACTTCGGGTTCAGCCGGCCTTCGGGTTTGATGCCTGTTTGTTTAACAAATGTCTGACGACGAGGTCAGATGTTCTTCTTAACTTCGGGTTGATTCGCCCTTCACGTTCGATGCTTGTTTGTTTATCAGATGCCTGACGTCGAGGTTAGATGTTCCTCTCAACTTCGGGTTGAGTCTGCCTTCGGGTTCGAGGCCTGTTTGTTTAACTGATACCTGACGGCTAGGTCACATGTTCTTCTCAACATCGGCTTGAGCCGACCTTCGAGTTCGATCCCTGTTTGTTTAACAGATGCTTGACGGCGAGGTAAGATGTTCCTCTCAACTTCGTGTTGAGCCGGCCTTAGGGTTCCGTGCATGTTTGTTTAACAGATGCCTGATGGTGAGGTCAGATGTTGCTCTCAACTTCGTGTTGAGCCGGACTTCGGGTTCGATCCCTGTTTGTTTAACAGATACCTGATGACATGGTCAGATGTTCCTCTCAACTTCGTGTTGAGCTGGCTTTCGGTATCGATGCCTGTTTTTTTAATAGATCCTTGACGGTGAGGTCAAATGTTCTTCTCAACTTCGTGTTGAGCCGGACTCCGGGTTCGATGCCTGTTTGTTTAATAGATACCTGATGGCGAGGTCAGATGTTCCTCTCAACTTCAAGATGAGCCGGCCTTCGAGTTCGATGCCTGTTTGTTTAACAGATGCCTGATAGCAAGGTTAGATGTTCTTCTCAACTTCGGGGTGAGCCAGCCTTCGGGTTCGATGCCTGGCGGCGAGGTCAGATGTTGTTCTCAACTTCGGGTTGAGCCGGCCTTCGGGTTCGATTCCTGATTGTTTAACAAATGTCTCGCGGCTAGGTCAGATGTTCTTCTCAACTTCGGGTTGAGCCGACCTTTAGGTTCGATGCTTGTTTTTTTAACAGATGCTTGATGGCGAGGTCAGATGTTCTTCTAAACTTCGGGTTGAGCCGGCCTTCAGGTTCGATGCTTGGCGACGAGGTCAGATGTTCTTCTCAAATTCGAGTTGAGCCGGCCTTCGCGTTCGATTCTTGTTTTTTTTAACTGGTGCCTGACAGCGAGGTCAGATGTTCTTCTTAACTTTGGGTTAAGACGGCCTTCGGGTTTGATGCCTGTTTGTTTAACAAATGTCTGACGGAGAGGTCAGATGTTCTTCTTAACTTCGGGTTGATCCACCCTTCGCGTTCGATGCTTGTTTGTTTATCAGATGCCTGACGTCGAGGTTAGATGTTCCTCTCAACTTCGGGTTGAGTCTGCCTTCGGGTTCGATGCCTGTTTGTTTAACTGATACCTGACGGCTAGGTCACATGTTCTTCTCAACATCGGGTTGAGCCGACCTTCGAGTTCGATCCCTGTTTGTTTAACAGATGCTTGACGGCGAGGTCAGATGTTCCTCTTAACTTCGTGTTGAGCCGGCCTTAGGGTTCTGTGCATGTTTGTTTAACAGATGCCTTGCGGCGAGTTCAGATGTTGTTCTCAACTTAGGGTTGAGCCGACCTTCGGGTTCGATTCTTGATTGTTTAACAGATGTCTGGCGGCGAGGTCAGATGTTATTCTCAACTTCGAGTTGAGCCGACCTTTATGTTCGATGCTTGTTTTTTTAAAAGATGCCTGATGGCGAGGTAAGATGTTCTTCTAAACTTCGTGTTGAGCCGGCCTTCGGGTTCGATGACTGGCGACGAGGTCAGATGTTCTTCTCAAATTCGAGTTGAGCTGGCCTTCGGGTTCGATTCTTGTTTTTTTTAACTGATGCCTGACAGCGAGGTCAGATGTTCTTCTCAATTTCGGGTTGAGCCGGCCTTTGGTTTCGATTCCTGCTTGTTTAAATGATGTGTGACGGCAAGGTCAGATGTTCTTTTCAACTTTGGTTTGAGTCGGCCTTCAGGTTCGATTCAGCTTGTTTAACTGATGCCTAACAGCGAGGTCAGATGTTCTTCTCAACTTCAGGTTGAGCCGGCCTTCGGGTTTGATGCCTGTTTTTTTAACAGATGCCTGATGGCGAGGTCAGATGTTCTTCTCAACTTGGGGTTGAGCCAGCCTTCGGATTTGATGCCAATATGTTAAACAGATCTCTTACGGCGAGGTCAGATGTTCTTCTCAACTTCGGGTTGATCCGCCCTTCGGGTTCGATACCTATTTGTTTAACAAATGTGTGACGGCGAGGTTAGATGTTCTTCTCAACTTCGGGTTGAGCCGACCTTTAGGTTCGATGCTTGTTTTTTTAACAGATGCTTGATGGCGAGGTCAGATGTTCTTCTAAACTTCGGGTTGAGCCGGCCTTCAGGTTCGATGCTTGGCGACGAGGTCAGATGTTCTTCTCAAATTCGAGTTGAGCCGGCCTTCGCGTTCGATTCTTGTTTTTTTTAACTGGTGCCTGACAGCGAGGTCAGATGTTCTTCTTAACTTTGGGTTAAGACGGCCTTCGGGTTTGATGCCTGTTTGTTTAACAAATGTCTGACGGAGAGGTCAGATGTTCTTCTTAACTTCGGGTTGATCCACCCTTCGCGTTCGATGCTTGTTTGTTTATCAGATGCCTGACGTCGAGGTTAGATGTTCCTCTCAACTTCGGGTTGAGTCTGCCTTCGGGTTCGATGCCTGTTTGTTTAACTGATACCTGACGGCTAGGTCACATGTTCTTCTCAACATCGGGTTGAGCCGACCTTCGAGTTCGATCCCTGTTTGTTTAACAGATGCTTGACGGCGAGGTCAGATGTTCCTCTTAACTTCGTGTTGAGCCGGCCTTAGGGTTCTGTGCATGTTTGTTTAACAGATGCCTTGCGGCGAGTTCAGATGTTGTTCTCAACTTAGGGTTGAGCCGACCTTCGGGTTCGATTCTTGATTGTTTAACAGATGTCTGGCGGCGAGGTCAGATGTTATTCTCAACTTCGAGTTGAGCCGACCTTTATGTTCGATGCTTGTTTTTTTAAAAGATGCCTGATGGCGAGGTAAGATGTTCTTCTAAACTTCGTGTTGAGCCGGCCTTCGGGTTCGATGACTGGCGACGAGGTCAGATGTTCTTCTCAAATTCGAGTTGAGCTGGCCTTCGGGTTCGATTCTTGTTTTTTTTAACTGATGCCTGACAGCGAGGTCAGATGTTCTTCTCAATTTCGGGTTGAGCCGGCCTTTGGTTTCGATTCCTGCTTGTTTAAATGATGTGTGACGGCAAGGTCAGATGTTCTTTTCAACTTTGGTTTGAGTCGGCCTTCAGGTTCGATTCAGCTTGTTTAACTGATGCCTAACAGCGAGGTCAGATGTTCTTCTCAACTTCAGGTTGAGCCGGCCTTCGGGTTTGATGCCTGTTTTTTTAACAGATGCCTGATGGCGAGGTCAGATGTTCTTCTCAACTTGGGGTTGAGCCAGCCTTCGGATTTGATGCCAATATGTTAAACAGATCTCTTACGGCGAGGTCAGATGTTCTTCTCAACTTCGGGTTGATCCGCCCTTCGGGTTCGATACCTATTTGTTTAACAAATGTGTGACGGCGAGGTTAGATGTTCTTCTCAACTTCGGGTTAAGTCGGCCTTTGGGTTCGATGCCTGTTTGTTTAACAGATGCCTAACGGCGAGGTCAGAGGTTCGTCTCAACTTCGTGTTGAGCCGGCCTTCGGGTTCGATTCCTGTTTGTTTAACAGATGCCTGACGGCAAGGTCAGAGGTTCCTCTCAACTTCGTGTTGAGCCGGCCTTCGGGTTTGATGTCTGTTTGTTTAACAGATGCTTGACGACGAGGTCAGATGTTCCTCTCAACTTCGTGTTGAGTCGGCCTTCGGGTTTGATGCATGTTTGTTTAACAGATGCCTGACGGTGAGGTTAGATGTTCTTCTCAACTTTGGGTTGAGCCGACCTTCGAGTTCGATGCCTGTTTGTTTAACAGATGCCTGGTAGCGAGGTCAGATGTTCTTCTCAACTTCGGGTTAAGCCGGCCTTCGGGTTTGATTCCTGTTTGTTTAACAAATGTCTGACGGCGAGGTTAGATGTTCTTCTTAATTTCGGGTTGATCCGCCCTTCACGTTCGATGCTTGTTTGTTTATCAGATGCCTGACGTCAAGGTTAGATGTTCCTCTCAACTTCGGGTTGAGTCTGCCTTCGGGTTCGAGGCCTATTTGTTTAAGTGATACTTGACGGCTAGGTCACATGTTCTTCTCAACATCGGCTTGAGCCGGCCTTCGAGTTCGATCCCTATTTGTTTAACAGATGCTTCACGTCGAGGTCATATATTCCTCTCAACTTCGTGTTGAGTCGGCTTTCGAGATCGATGCCTGTTTTTTTAATAGATCCTTGACGGTGAGGTCATATGTTTTTCTCAACTTCGTGTTGAGCCGGCCTCCGGGTTCGATGCCTGTTTGTTTAATAGATACCTGACGGCGAGGTCAGATGTTCCTCTCAACTTTAAGTTGAGCCAGCCTTCGAGTTCGACGTCTGTTTGTTTAACAGATGCCTGATGGCAAGGTTAGATGTTCTTCTTAACTTCGGGTTGTGCCAGCCTTCAGGTTCGATGCCTGGCGGCGAGGTCAGATGTTGTTCTCAACTTTGGGTTGAGCCAGCCTTCGGGTTCGATGCCTGGCGGCGAGGTTAAATGTTGTTCTCAACTTCGGGTTGAGCCGACCTTCGGGTTCGATGCTTGTTTAACAGATGTCTGGCGGCGAGGTCAGATGTTATTCTCAACTTCGAGTTGAGCCGACCTTTAGGTTCGATGCTTGTTTTTTTAACAGATTCCTGATGGCGAGGTCAGATGTTCTTTTAAACTTCGGGTTGAGCCGACCTTCGGGTTCGATGCCTGGCGACGAGGTCAGATGTTCTTCTCAAATTCGAGTTGAGCCGCCCTTCGGGTTCGATTCTTGTTTTTTTTAACTGATGCCAGACAGCGAGGTCAAATGTTCTTCTTAACTTTGGGTTGAGCCGACCTTTGGGTTCGATTCCTGCTTGTTTAACTGATGCCTGACAATGAGGTCAGATGTTCTTCTCAACTTCAGGTTGAGCCGGTCTTCGGGTTCGATTCCTGTTTTTTTTAACTGATGCCTGACAGTGAGGTCATATGTTCTTATCAACTTCAGGTTGAGCCGGCCTTCGAGTTCGATGCCTGTTTGTTTAACAGATATTTTACGGAGAGGTCATATGTTCTTCTCAACTTCGTGTTGAGCTGGCCCCCGGGTTCAATGCATGTTTGTTTAAGAGATGCCTGACGGCGAGGTCAGATGTTCCTCTCAACATTGTGTTGAGCTGGCCTTCGGGTTTGATGCCTGTTTTTTTAACAGATGCCTGATGGCGAGGTCAGATGTTCCTCTCAACTTCGTGTTGTGCCGGCCTTCGGGCTCGATGCCTGTTTGTTTAACAGATGCATGACTGCGAGGTCAGATGTTCTTCTCAACTTCGGGTTGAACCGACCTTCATGTTCGATGCCGTTTTGTTTAATAGATGCATGGTGGCGAGGTCATATGTTCTTATCAACTTCGAGTTAAGCCGACCTTCAGGTTCAATTCCTGCTTGTTTAACTGATGCCTTACAGTGAGGTCAGATGTTCTTCACAACTTCGGGTTGAGTCGGCCTTCGGGTTTGATGCCTGTTTGTTTAACAGATGTCTGACGGCGAGGTCAAATGTTCTTCTCAAATTCGGGTTGATCCGCCCTTCGGGTTCGATGCCTTTTTGTTTAACAGATTCCTGACAGAAAGGTTAGATGTTCCTCTCAACTTCGGGTTGAGTCGGCCTTCGGGTTCGATGCCAGTTTGTTTAACAGATACCTAACAGCGAGGTCAGATGTTCTTCTCAACATCGGGTTGAGCCGACCTTCGAGTTCGATCACTATTTGTTTAACAGATGCTTGACGGCGAGGTCAGATGTTCCTCTCAACTTCGTGTTGATCCGACCTTGGGGTTCGGTGCATGTTTGTTTAACAGATGTCTGACGGTGTGTTCAGATGTTGCTCTCAACTTCGTGTTGAGCCGGACTTTGGGTTCGATCCCTGTTTATTTATTAGTTGCCTGATGACAAGGTCAAATGTTCCTCTCAACTTCGTGTTGAGCCGGCTTTCGGGATCGATGCTTGTTTGTTTAATAGATCCTTGACGGCGAGGTCATATGTTCTTCTCAACTTTGTGTTGAGCCTGCCTCCGGGTTTGATTCCTGTTTGTTTAATAGATACCTGACAGCGAGGTCAGATGTTCCTCTCAACTTAAAGTTGAGCCGACCTTCGAGTTCGATGCCTGTTTGTTTAACAGATGCCTGATGGCGAGGTCAGTTGTTCTTATCAACTTCGGGTTGAGTCGGCCCTTGGGTTCGATGCCTGGCGGAAAGGTCAGAGGTTGTTCTCAACTTCGGGTTGAGCCGGCCTTCGGGTTTGATTCCTGTTTTTTTTTAACTGATGCCTGACAGCGAGGTCATATGTTCTTCTCAACTTCAAGTTGAGTCGGCCTTCAGGTTCGATGCCTATTTGTTTAACAGATGTCTGACAGTGAGGTCAGATGTTCTTCTCAACTCCGGGTTGAGCCGCGCTTCGGGTTTGATGCCTATTTGTTTAACAGATGCCTGACGACGAGGTTAGATGTTCCTCTCAACATTGGGTTTAGCCGGCCTTCGGGGTCGATGCTTGTTTGTTTAACAGATCCTTAACGGCGAGGTCAGATGTTCTTCTCAACTTCAGGTTAAGCCGTCCTTCGGGTTCGATGCCTGTTTGTTTAACAGATGCCTGACGGCGAGGTCAAATGTTCTTCTCAATTTCGGGTTGATCCACCCTTCGGGTTCGATGCCTTTTTATTTAACAGATTCCTGACGGCAATGTTAGATGTTCCTCTCAATTTCGGGTTGAGCCGGCCTTGGGGTTCGATGCCAGTTTGTTTAGCAGATACCTGACGGCGAGGTCTGATGTTCTTCTCAACATCGGTTTGAGCCGGACTTTGAGTTCGATCCCTATTTTTTTAACAGATGCTTGACAGTGAGGTCTGATGTTCCTCTCAACTTCGTGTTGAGCCGACCTTAGGGTTCCGTGCATGCTTGTTTAACAGATGCTTGACGGTGAGTTCAGATGTTGCTCTCAACTTCGTGTTGAGCTGGACTTCGGGTTCGATCCCTGTTTGTTTAACAGTTGCCTGATGACAAGGTCAGATGTTCCTCTCAACTTCGTGTTGAGCCGGCTTTCGGGATCGATGCCTATTTGTTTAATAGATCCTTGACGGCGAGGTCATATGTTCTTCTTAACTTCGTGTTGAGCCTGCCTCCAGGTTCGATTCCTGTTTATGTAACAGATTCCTGGTGGCGAGGTCAGATGTTCTTCTCAACTTCGGGTTGAGGCGGCCTTCGTGTTCGATGCCTGGCGGCAAGGTCATATGTTCTTCTCAACTTTGGGTTGAGCCGGTCTTCGGGTTAGATTCCTATTTTTTTAAATGATGCCTGACAGCGAGGTCAAATGTTCTTATCAACTTCAGGTTGAGCCGGCCTTCGGGTTCGATGCCTGTTTTTTTAACAGATGTATGACAGCGAGGTCAGATGTTCTTCTCAACTTCGGGTTGAGCCGCGCTTCGGGATCGATGCTTGTTTGTTTAACAGATCCTTGACGGCGAGGGTAGATGTTCTTCTCAACTTTGTGTTGAGCCGGCCTCCGGGTTCGATGCCTGTTTGTTTAACAGATGCCTGACGGCGAGATCAGATGTTCCTCTCAACTTCGTGTTGAGCCGGCTTTCGGGTTCGATGCCTCTTTATTTAACAGATACCTGATGGCGAGGTCATATGTTCTTCTCAACTTCGAGTTGAGCCGACCTTGGGGTTCGATGCCTGTTTGTTTAACAGATGCCTGGCGGCGAGGTCAAATGTTCCTCTCAACTTCGTGTTGAGCCAGACTTCGGGTTTAATCCCTGTTTGTTTAACAGATGCTTGACAGTGAGGTCAGATGTTCCTCTCAACATTGAGTTGAGCCGGCCTTCGAAATTTATGCCTGTTTGTTTAACAGATCTTTGACGGCGAGGTCAGATGTTCTTCTCAACTTCGTGTTGAGCCGGCCTTCGGGTTTGATGCCCGTTTTTTAACAGATGCCTGTCGGCGAGGTCAAATGTTCTTTTCAACTTCGTGTTAAGCCAGCCTTCAAGTTCGATGCCTGTTTTTTAACAGATGCCTGACAGTGAGGTCAGATGTTCCTCTCAACTTCGTGTTGTGCCGGCCTTCAAGTTCGATGCCTGTTTGTTTAAAAGATGCCTGATGGCGAGGTCAGATGTTCTTCTCAACTTCGGGTTGAACCGGCCTTCGGGTTCGATTCCTGTTTGTTTAAGAGATTCCTGGCAGCAAGGTCAGATGTTCTTCTCAACTTCGGGTTGAGCCGTCCTTCGGGTTTGATTCCTACTTGTTTAACTGATGCCTGACAACGAGGTTAGATGTTCTTCTCAACTTCAGGTTGAGCCAGCCTTCGGGCTCGATGCTTATTTGTTTAACAGATTCCTGAAGACGAGGTCAAATGTTCTTATCAACTTCGGGTTCAGCCGGCCTTCGGGTTTGATGCCTGTTTGTTTAACAGATGTCTGAAGGCGAGGTCAAATGTTCTTCTTAAATTCGGGTTGATCCGCCCTTCGGGTTCGATGCCTTTTTGTTTAACAGATTCCTGACGGCGAGGTTAGATGGTCCTCTCAACTTCGGGTTGAGCCTGCTTTTGGGTTTGATGCCAGTTTGTTTAACGGATACCTGACGACAAGGTCAGATGTTCTTCTCAACTTCGGATTAAGTCGGCCTTCGAGTTCGATCCCTGTTTGTTTAACAGATGCTTAACGGCGAGGTCAGATGTTCCTCTCAACTTCGTGTTGAGCCGGACTTCGGGTTCGATCCCTTTTTGTTTAACAGATGCCTAACAGCAAGGTCATATGTTCCTCTCAACTTCGTGTTGAGCTGAACTTTGGGATCGATGCTTGTTTGTTTAACACATCCTTGACAGCGAGGTCAGATGTTCTTCGCAACCTCGTGTTGTGCCGGCCTACGGGTTCGATGCCTGTTTGTTTAATAGATGCCTAATGGCGAGGTCAGATGTTCCTCTCAACTTCGTGTTGAGCCAGCCTTCGGGTTCAATGCCTGTTTGTTTAATAGATGCCTGACGGCGAGGTCAGATGTTCCTTCTTAACTTCGTGTTGAGTGGGCCATCGGGTTCGATGCTAGTTTGCTTAACAGATGCTTGACGACGAGGTCAGATGTTCCTCTCTACTTTGTTTTGTGCTGGCATGTGGGTTCGATGAAGTTTGTTTAACAGATACCTGATGACGAGGTCAGATGTTGTTCTTAACTTCGTATTGAACAAGACATCAGGTTCGATCCCTGTTTGTTTAACAGATGCATGACGGCAAGGTCAGATGTTCCTTTCAGCTTTGAGTTGAGCCGGCCTTCAGGATTGATGCATGTTTCTTTAACAGATCTTTGACGGCGAGGTCAGATGTTCTTCTCAATTTTGTGTTGAGCTGGACTTCGGGTTCGATGCCTGTTTGTTTAACATATGCTTGACAGCGAGGTCAGATGTTCCTCTCAACTTCGTGTTGAGCCTGCCTTCGGTTTGGATGCCTGTTTTTTTAACCGATGCCTGACGGCGAGGTCAGATGTTCCTCTCAACTTCGTGTTGAGCCGGCCTTCATGTTCGATGCCTGTTTGTTTAATAGATGCCTAATGGCGTGGTCAGATGTTCTTCTAAACTTCGGGTTGAGCCGACCTTCGAGTTCGATGCCTGTTTGTGTATGAGATGCCTGGTAGCGAGGTCAGATGTTCTTCTCAACCTCTGGTTGAGCCGGCCGTCAGGTTCAATGCTTGTTTGTTTAACAGATGCCTAACGACGAGATCAGATGTTCTTCTCAACTTCGGGTTGAGCCGGCCTTCGGGTTTGATTTCTGTTTGTTTAACAGATGTCTGACGGCGAGGTCAGATGTTCTTCTCAACTTCGGGTTGATCCGGCCTTCGGGTTCGATGCCTGTTTCTTTAACAGATGCCTGATGGAGAGGTTAGATGTTCCTCTGAATTTCGGGTTGAGCCGACCTTCGGGTTCGATGCTAGTTTGTTTAACAGATACCTTGCAGCGAGGTCAAATGTTCTTCTCAACATCGAGTTGAGCTGACCTTCAAGTTCGATCCCTGTTTGTTTAACAGATGCTTAACGGCGAGGTCAGATGTTCCTCTCAACTTCCTGTTGAGCCAGCCTTAGGGTTGGATGCCTGTTTGTTTAACAAATGCCTGATGGTGATGTCAGATGTTCCTCTCAACTTCGTGTTGAGCCGACCTTCCGGTTCGATGCATGTTTGATTAACAGATGCCAGGCGGCAAGGTTAAATGTTCCTCTTAACTTCGTGTTGATTCGGCCATCGGGTTCGATTCCAGGTTGGTTAACAGATACCTGACAGCGATGTCACATGTTCTTCTCAACTTCGGGTTGAGCTGGCCTTCGAGTTCGATCCCTGTTTGTTTAACAGATGCTTAACGGCGAGGTCAGATGTTCCTCTCAACTTCCTGTTGAGCCGGCCTTAGGGTTCGATGCCTGTTTGTTTAACAAATTCCTAACGGCGAAGTCAGATATTGCTCTCAACTTTGTGTTGAGCCGGCCTTCAGGTTCGATGCCTGTTTATTTAACAGATGCCTTACGGCGAGGTCAAATGTTCTTCTCAAGTTCGGGTTGAGCCGACCTTCGGGTTCGATGCCTGTTTGTTTAACAGATGCCTTGCGGCAAGGTCAAATATCCCTCTCAACTTCGTGTTGAGTCGGCCATCGGGTTCGATGCCAGTTTGGTTAACAGATACCTGACAGCGATGTCAGATGTTCCTCTCAACTTCGTGTCGAGCTGACCTTCAGATTTGATTCCAGTTTGTTTAACATATGCCTGAGGGTGAGGTTAGATGTTCCTCCCAACTTCGGGTTGAGCCGGCCTTCGGGATCGATGCTTGTTTGTTTAACAGATCCTTGACGGCGAGGTCAGATGTTCTTCTCAACTTCGTGTTGAGCCGGCCTCCGGGTTCGATGCCTGTTTGTTTAACAGATGCCTGACGGCGACGTCAGATGTTCCTCTCAACTTCGTGTTTAGCCGGCCTTCGGGTTCAATTCCTATTTGTTTAACAGATCCTTGACGGCGAGGTCAGATGTTCTTCTCAACTTCATGTTGAGCCGGCCTCCGGGTTCGATTCCTGTTTGTTTAATAGATGCCTGGCAGCGAGGTCACATGTTCCTCTCAACTTCGTCTTGATTCGGCCATCGGGTTCGATGCCAGTTTGAATAACAGATACCTGACAGCGAGGTCACATGTTCTTCTCAACTTCGGGTTGAGCCGGCCTTCGAGTTCGATCCCTGTTTGTTTAACAGATGCTTAACGGCGAGGTCAGATGTTCCTCTCGACTTCCTGTTGAGCCGGCCTTAGGGTTCAATGCCTGTTTGTTTAACAAATGCCTTACGGCGAGGTCAGATATTGCTCTCAACTTCGTATTGAGCCGACCTTCAGGTTCGATGCCTGTTTATTTAACAGATGCATTACGGAGAGGTCAAATGTTCTTCTCAAGTTCGGGTTGAGCCAGCCTTCGGGTTCGATGCCTGTTTGTTCAACAGATGCCTGATGGTGATGTCAGATGTTCCTCTCAACTTTGTGTTGAGCCGGCCTTCAGATTCGATGCATGTTTGATTAACAGATGCCTGGAGGCGAGGTCAAATGTTCCTCTCAACATCGTGTTGATTCAGACAACGGGTTCGATGCCAGTTTGGTTAACAGATACCTGACAGCGAGGTCACATGTTCTTCTAAACTTCGGGTTGAGCCGGCCTTCGAGTTCGATCCCTGTTTGTTTAACAGATGCTTAACGAAGAGGTCAGATGTTCCTCTCAACTTCCTGTTGAGCCGGCCTTCGGGTTCGATGCCTGTTTGTTTAATAGATTCCTGGCGGCGAGGTCAAATATTCCTCTCAACTTCGTGTCGAGTCGGCCATCGGGTTCGATGCCAGTTTGGTTAACAGATACCTGACAGCTAGGTCAGATGTTCCAATCAACTTCGTGTTGAGCCGACCTTCAGATTCGATGCCAGTTTGTTTAACAGATGCCTGACGGTGAGGTTAGATGTTCCTCTCAACTTCGGGTTGAGCCGGCCTTCGGGATCGATGCTTGTTTGTTTAACAGATCCTTGACGGCGAGGTCAGATGTTCTTTTCAACTTCGTGTTGAGCCGACCTCCGGGTTCGATGCCTGTTTGTTTAACATATTCCTGGCGGGGAGGTCAGATGTTCTTCTAAACTTCGTGTTAAGCCGGCCTTCGGGTTCGATTCATGTTTGTTTAACAGATGCCTGACGACAAGGTCAGATGTTCCTCTCTACTTTGTGTTGAGTCGGCCTTCGGGTTCGATGCTTGTTTATTTAACAGATGCCTGACGGCGAGGTCAGATGTTCTTCTCAACTTCGGGTTAAGCCGGCCTTTGGGTTCGATGCCTGTTTGTCTAACAGATGCCTGATGGCGAGGTCATATGTTCTTCTCAACTTCGGGTTGAGCCGACCTTCGGGTTCGATGCATGTTTGTTTAGGAGATATCTGGTGGCAAGTTCAGATGTTCTTCTAAACTTTGGGTTAAGCCGGCCTTCGGGTTTGATTCCTGTTTGTTTAACTGATGCCTGACAGCGAGGTCCGATGTTCTTCTCAACTTCAAGTTGGGCTGGCTTTCGGGATCGATACCTGTTTGTTTAATAGATGCCTGACAGCGAGTTCAAATGTCCTTCTCAACTTCGGGTTGAGCTGGCCTTCGGGTTTGATGGCTGTTTGTTTAACAGGTGTCTGACAGCGAGGTTAGATAATCCTCTCAACATCGGGTTGAGCCGGCCATCGGGTTCGATGCCTGTTTGTTTAACAGATACTTGACGGCGAGGTCATATGTTCTTCTTAACATCGGGTTGAGTCGGCCTTCGAGTTCGATCCCTATTTGTTTAACAGATGCCTAACAGCAAGGTCAGATGTTCCTCTCCACTTCGTGTTGAGCCGTCCTTAGGGTTCGATGCCTGTTTGTTTAACAGATGCTTGACGGTGAGGTCAAATATTGCTCTCAACTTCATGTTGAGCCAGACATCGGGTTCGATCCCTGTTTGTTTAACAGATACCTGACGGCGAGGTCAGATGTTCCTCTCAACTTCGTGTAGAGCCGGCCTTCAGGATTGATGCCTGTATTTTTAACATATCCTTGACGGCGAGGTCAGATGTTCTTCTCAACTTCGTGTTGAGCCGGCCTCCGGGTTCGATGCCTGTTTGTTTAACAGATGCCTGACGGCGAGGTCAGATGTTCCTCTTAACTGCGTGTTGAGTCGGCCTTCGGGTTCGATGCCTGTTTTTTTAACAGATGCCGGATGAGGAGGTCAGATGTTTCTCTCAACTTTGTGTTGAGCCGACCTTCCATTTCGATACCTGTTTGTTTAACAGATGCCTGATGGCGAGGTTAGATGTTCTTCACAACTTCGGGTTGAGCTGGCCTTGGGGTTCGATTCCTGGTTTTTACTTGATGCCTGACAGCAAGGTCAGATGTTATTTTCAACTTCATGTTGAACCGACCTTTGGATTTGTTGCCTGTTTGTTTAACATATGCCTGACGGTGAGGTCAGATGTTCCTCTCAACTTCGTGTTGAGCCGGCCTTCGAATTCGATGCCTGTTTGTTTAAGAGATGCCTGACGGCGAGGTTAGTTGTTGCTCTAAACATCGGGTTAAGCCGGCCTTCGTGAACGATGCTTGTTTGTTTAACAGATCCGTAACGGCGAGATCAGATGTTCTTCTCAACTTCGTGTTGAGCCGGCATCCGGGTTCGATGCCTGTTTGTATAACAGATGCCTGACGGCGAGGTCAGATGTTCCTCTCAACTTCGTGTTTAGCCGGCCTTCGGGTTCAATTCCTGTTTGTTTAACAGATCCTTGACGGCAAGGTCAGATGTTCTTCTCAACTTCATGTTGAGCCAGCCTCTGGGTTTGATGCCTGTTTGTTTAACAGATGCTTGACGGCGAGGTCAGATGTTGCTCTCAACTTCGTGTTGAGCCGACCTGCGAGTTCGATGCCTGTTTGTTTAACAGATGCCAGACGGGGAGGTCAGATGTTGCTCTCAACTTCGTGTTCATCCGGCCTTCAGGTTTGATGCCTGTTTGTTTAACAGATGCCTGATGTAGAGGTCAGATAATCTTCACAACTTCGAGTTGAGCCGGCCTTTGGGTTCGATTTTTGTTTTTTAACTGATGCCTGAAAGCAAGGTCAGATGTTCTTCTCAACTTCATGTTGAGCCGGCCTTTGGATTCGATGCCTATTTGTTTAACATATGCCTGACGGCGAGTTCAGATGTTCCTATCAACTTTGTGTCGAGTCGGCCTTCGGATTCGATGCCTGTTTATCTAACAGATGCCTGAAGGTGAGGTGAGATGTTCTTATCAACTTCGGGTTGAGTCGGCCTTCGGGTTCAATGCCTATTTGTTTAAGAGATGCCTGGCAGCGAGGTCAAATGTTTCTCTAAATTTCGTATTCAGCCGGATTTCGGGTTCGATCCCTGTTTGTTTAACAGATGCCTGACCGCGAGGTCAGGTGTTGCTCTCAACTTTGAGTTTAGCCGACCTTCGGAAAAGATGCCTGTTTGTTTAACAGATCTTTGACGGCGATGTCAGATGTTCTTCTTAACTTGGTGTTGAGCTGGCCTCCGGGTTCGATGCCTATTTATTTAAAAGACGCTGGACGGCAAGGTCAGATGTTCCTCTCAACTTCGTGTTGTATCGGCATTCAAGTTCAATGCCTGTTTTTTTAACAGATGCCTGACGGCGAGGTCAGATGTTCCTCTCAACTTCGGGTTGATCCGCCCTTCGGGTTCGATGCCTTTTTGTTTAACAGATTCCTGACGGCGAGGTTAGATGTTCCTCTCAACTTCAGGTTGAGCCGGCTTTTGGGTTCGATGCCGGTTTGTTTAACGGATACCTGACGGCGAGGTCAGATGTTCTTCTCAACTTCGGGTTGAGCTGGCCTTCGAGTTCGATCCCTGTTTGTTTAACAGATGCTTAACAGCGAGGTAAGATGTTCCTCTCAACTTCGTGTTGAGTTGGACTTCGGGTTCGATCCCTTTTTGTTTAACGGGTGCATAAGTGCGAGGTCAGATGTTCCTCTAAACTTCGTGTTGAGCCGGCCTTCGGAATCGATGCTTGTTTGTTTAACACATCCTTGACTACGAGGTCAGACGTTCTTCTCAACCTCGTGTTGAACCGGCCTACGGGTTCGATGCCTGTTTATTTAACAGATTCCTAACAGCGAGGTCAGATGTTCCTCTCAACTTCGTGTTGAGCGAGCCTTCGGGTTCGATGCCAGTTTGTTTAACAAATGCCTGACAGCGAGGTCATATATTCCTTCTCAACTTCGTGTTGAGTGGACCATCGGGTTCGATGCCAGTTTTGTTAACAGATACTTGACGGCATGGTCAGATGTTCTTCTCAACTTCGGGTTGAGCCGACCTTCGAGTTCGATACCTGTTTGTTTAATAGATGCCTGACGGCGAGGTCAGATGTTCCTCTCAACTTCGTGTTGACCCGGCCTTTGGGTTCGATGCCTGTTTGTTTAACAGATTCCTGACGGGGAGGTCAGATGTTGCTCTCAACTTCATGTTGAGCCGGCCTTCAGGTTCGATGCCTGTTTGTTTAATAGGTGCTTGATGGAAAGGTCAGATGTTCTTCACAACTTCGGGTTGAGCCTACCTTCGGGTTCGATGCCTGATAGGGAGGTCAAATGTTCTTCTCAACTTTGAGTTGAGCTGGCCTTCGGGTTCAATTCTTGGTTTTTACCTGATGCCTGGCAGCAAGGTCAGATGTTCTTTTCAACTTCATGTTGAACCAACCTTTGGATTCGATGTCTTTTTGTTTAACATATGCGTGACGACGAGGTTAGATGTTCCTCTCAACTTCGTGTTGAGTTGGCCTTCGGATTCGATGCGTGTTTGTTTAACAGATTCCTGACGGCGAGGTTAGATGTTCCTCTCAAATTCGGGTTGAGCTGGCCTTCGAGATCGATGCTTGTTTGTTTAACAGATCCTTAACGGCGAGGTAAGATGTTCTTCTCAACTTCGTGCTGAGCCGGCATTCGGGTTCGATGCCTGTTTATTTAACAGATGCCTGACGGCGAGGTCAGATGTTCCTATCAACTTCGTGTTTAGCCGGCCTTCGAGTTCTATTCCTGTTTGCTTAACAGATGCCTGACGGGGAGGTCAGATGTTGCTCTCAACTTCATGTTGAGCCAACCTTCAGGTTCGATGCTTGTTTATTTAACAGATGCTTGATGGAAAGGTCAGATGTTCTTCAACACATCGAGTTGAGCCGACCTTCGGGTTCAATGCCTGGCGGCGAGGTCAGATGTTCTTCTCAACTTCATGTTGAGCCGGCCTCCGGGTTCGATGCCTGTTTGTTTAACAGATGCCTGACGGCGAGGTCAGATGTTCCTCTTAACTTCGTGTTGACCCGACCTTTGGGTTCGATGCCTGTTTGTTTAACAGATGCCTGACGGGGAGGTCAGATGTTGCTCTCAACTTCGTGTTGAGCCAACCTTCAGGTTCGATGCTTGTTTATTTAACAGATGCTTGATAGAAAGGTCAGATGTTCTTCACAACATCGAGTTGAGCCGACCTTCGGGTTCAATGCTTGGCGGCGAGGTCAGATGTTCTTCTCAACTTTAGGTTGAGCCGGCCTTCGGGTTCGATTCTTGTTTTTTAACGGATGCCTGACAGCGAGGTCAAATGTTCTTCTCAACTTCGGGTTGAGCGGACCTTCGGGTTCGATTCCTGTTTTTTGACAGATGCCTATTTATTTAACAGATGCCTGACAGCGAGGTGAGATGTTCTTCTCAACTTCGTGTTGAGCCGGACTTCAGGTTCGATGCCTGTTTGTTTAATAGATGCTTGATGGAAAGGTCAGATGTTCTTCACAACTTCGGGTTGAGCCGACCTTCGGGTTCGATGCCTGACAGGGAGGTCAGATGTTCTTCTCAACTTCGGGTTGAGCTGGCCTTCGGGTTCGATTCCTGGTTTTTACCTGATGCCTGACAGCAAGGTCAGATGTTCTTTTCAACTTCATGTTGAACCGACCTTTGGATTTGATGCCTGTTTGTTTAACAAATGCGTGACGACGAGGTCAGATGTTCCTCTCAACTTCGTGTTGAGTTGGCCTTCGGATTCGATGCCTGTTTGTTTAACAGATGCCTGACGGCGAGGTTAGATGTTCCTCTCAACTTCGGGTTGAGCTGGCCTTCGGGATCGATGCTTGTTTGGTTAACAGATCCTTAACGGCGAGGTAAGATGTTCTTCTCAACTTCGTGTTGAGCGGGCATTCGGGTTCGATGCCTGTTTGTTTAACAGATGCCTAACGGCGAGGTCAGATGTTCCTATCAACTTCGTGTTTAGCCGGCCTTCGAGTTCTATTCCTGTTTGTTTAACAGATCCTTGACGGCGAGGTCAGATGTTCTTCTCAACTTCATGTTGAGCCGGCCTCCGAGTTCGATTCCTGTTTATTTAACAGATGCCTGACGGCGAGGTCAGGTGTTCCTCTTAACTTCGTGTTGACCCGGCCTTCGGGTTCGATGCCTGTTTGTTTAACAGATGCCTGACGGGGAGGTCAGATGTTGCTCTCAACTTCGTGTTGAGCCGACCTTCAGGTTCGATGCTTGTTTATTTAACAGATGCTTGATGGAAAGGTCAGATGTTCTTCACAACATCGAGTTGAACCGGCCTTCGGGTTCAATGCCTGGCGGCGAGGTCAGATGTTCTTCTCAACTTTAGATTGAGCCGGCCTTCGGGTTCGATTCCTGTTTTTTAACGGATGCCTGACAGCGAGGTCAAATGTTCTTCTCAGCTTTGGGTTGAGCGGACCTTCGGGTTCGATTCCTGTTTTTTGACAGATGCCTGTTTATTTAACAAATTCCTGACAGCGAGGTGAGATGTTCTACTCAACTTCGTGTTGAGCCGGCCTTCAGGTTCGGTGCCTGTTTGTTTAATAGATGCTTGATGGAAAGGTCAGATGTTCTTCACAACTTCGGGTTGAGCCGACCTTCGGGTTCGATGCCTGACAGGGAGGTCAGATGTTCTTCTCAACTTCGGATTGAGCTGGCCTTCGGGTTCGATTCCTGGTTTTTACCTGATGCCTGACAGCAAGGTCATATGTTCTTTTCAACTTCATGTTGAACCGACCTTTGGATTTGATGTCTGTTTGTTTAACAAATGCGTGACGACGAGGTCAGATGTTCCTCTCAACTTCGTGTTGAGTTGGCCTTCGGATTCGATGCCTGTTTGTTTAACAGATGCCTGACGGCGAGGTTAGATGTTCCTCTCAACTTCGGGTTGAGCTGGCCTTCGGGATCGATACTTGTTTGGTTAACAGATCCTTAACGGCGAGGTAAGATGTTCTTCTCAACTTCGTGTTGAGCGGGCATTCGGGTTCGATGCCTGTTTGTTTAACAGATGCCTGACGGCGAGGTCAGATGTTCCTATCAACTTCGTGTTTAGCCGGCCTTCGAGTTCTTTTCCTGTTTGTTTAACAGATCCTTGACGGCGAGGTAAGATGTTCTTCTCAACCTCATGTTGAGCCGGCCTCCGGGTTCGATGCCTGTTTGTTTAACAGATGCCTGACGACTAGTTCAGATGTTCCTCTTAACTTCGTGTTGACCCGGCCTTCGGGTTCGATGCCTGTTTGTTTAACAGATGCCTGATGGGGAGGTCAGATGTTGCTCTCAACTTCGTGTTGAGCCGACCTTCAGGTTCGATGCTTGTTTATTTAACAGATGCTTGATGGAAAGGTCAGATGTTCTTCACAACATCGAGTTGAGCCGACCTTCAGGTTCAATGCCTGGCGGCGAGGTCAGATGTTCTTCTCAACTTTAGGTTGAGCCGGCCTTCGGGTTTGATTCCTGTTTTTTAACGGATGCCTGACAGCGAGGTCAAATGTTCTTCTCAACTTCGGGTTGAGCGGACCTTCGGGTTCGATTCCTGTTTTTTAACAGATGCCTGTTTATTTAACAGATGCCTGACAGCGAGGTGAGATGTTCTTCTCAACTTCATGTTGAGCCGGCCTTCAGGTTCGATACCTGTTTGTTTAACAGATGCCTGATGGCGAGGTCAGATGTTCTTCACAACTTCGGGTTGAGCCGACCTTCGGGTTCGATGCCTGACAGCGAGGTCAGATGTTCTTTTCAACTTCGGGTTTAGCTGGCCTTCGGGTTCGATTCCTGGTTTTTACCTGATGCCTGACAGCAAAGTCAGATGTTCTTTTCAACTTCATGTTGAAACGACCTTTGGATTCGATGCCTGTTTGTTTAACATATGCGTGACGACGAGGTCAGATGTTCCTCTCAACTTCGTGTTGAGCCTGCCTTCGGATTCGATGCCTGTTTGTTTAACAGATGCCTGACGGCGAGGTTAGATGTTCCTCTAAACTTCGGGTTGAGCTGGCCTTCGGGATCGATGCTTGTTTGTTTAACAGATCCTTAATGGCGAGGTAAGATGTTCTTATCAACTTCGTGTTGAGCCGGCATCCGGGTTCGATGCCTGTTTGTTTAACAGATGCCTGACGGCAAGGTCAGATGTTCCTCTCAACTTCATTTTTAGCCGGCCTTCGAGTTCTATTCCTGTTTGTTTAACAGATCCTTGACGGCGAGGTCAGATGTTCTTCTCAACTTCATGTTGAGCCGGCCTCCGGGTTCGATGCCTGTTTTTTTAACAGATGCCTGACGGCGAGGTCACATGTTCCTCTCAACTCCGTGTTGACCCGGCCTTCGGGTTCGATGCCTGTTTGTTTGACAGATGCCTGACGGGGAGGTCAGATGTTGCTCTCAACTTCGTGTTGAGCCGACCTTCAGGTTCGATGCTTGTTTATTTAACAGATACTTGATGGAAAGGTCAGATGTTCTTCACAACGTCGAGTTGAGGCGGCCTTCGGGTTCAATGCCTGGCGGCGAGGTCAGATGTTCTTCTCAACTTTAGGTTGAGCCGGCCTTCGGGTTCGATTCCTGTTTTTTAACGGATGCCTGACAGCGAGGTCAAATCTTCTTCTCAACTTCGGGTTGAGCAGACCTTCGGGTTCGATTCCTGTTTTTTAACAGATTCCTGTTTATTTAAAAGATGCCTGACAGCAAGGTGAGATGTTCTTCTCAACTTCGTGTTTAGCTGGCCTTCAGGTTCGATACTTGTTTGTTTAACAGATGCCTGATGGCGAGGTCAGATGTTCTTCACAACTTCGGGTTGAGCCGACCTTCGGGTTCGATGCCTGACAGCGAGGTCAGATGTTCTTCTCAACTTCGGGTTGAGCTGGCCTTCGGGTTTGATTCCTGGTTTTTACCTGATGCCTGTCAGCAAGGTCATATGTTCTTTTCAACTTCATGTTTAACCGACATTTGGATTCGATGCCTGATTGTTTAACATATGCGTGACGACGAGGTCAGATGTTCCTCTCAACTTCGTGTTGAGCCTGCCTTCGGATTCGATGCCTGTTTGTTTAATAGATGCCTGAGAGCGAGGTTAGATGTTCCTCTCAACTTCGGGTTGAACCGGCCTTCAGGATCGATGCTTGTTTTTATAACAGATCCTTAACGGCGAGGTCTAATGTTCTTCTCATCTTCGTTTTGAGCCGGCCACCAGGTTCGATGTCTGTTTGTTTAACAGATGCCGGACGACGAGGTCAGATGTTCCTCTCAACTTCGTGTTTAGCCGGCCTTCGAGTTCAATTCCTGTTTGTTTAACAGATCCTTGACGGCGTGGTCAGATGTTCTTCTCAACTTCATGTTGCGCCGGCCTCCGGGTTCGATGTCTGTTTGTTTAACAGATGCCTGATGGCGAGGTCAGATGTTCCTCTCAACTTCGTGTTGAGCCGGCTTTGGGGTTTGATTCCGGTTTGTTTTTATAGATGCGTGACGGTGAGGTCAGACATTGCTCTCATCTTCGTGTTGAGTCGGCCTTCAAGTTCGATGCCTGTTTGTTTAACAGATGCTTGATGGAAAGTTCAGATGTTCTTCACAACTTTGAGTTGAGCCGGCCTTCGGGTTCAATGCCTGGCGGCAAGGTCAGATGTTCTTCTCAACTTATGGTTGAGCCGGCCTTCGGGTTCGATTCCTGTTTTTTAACAGATGCCTGACAGCGAGGTCAAATGTTCTTCTCAACTTCGGGTTGAACGGACCTTCGGGTTCGATTCCTGTTTTTTAACTGATGCCTGAAAGCGAGGTCAGATGTTCTTCTCAACTTCATGTTGAGCCGACATTTGGATTCGATGCCTATTTGTTTAACATATGTCTGACGGCGAGGTCAGATGTTCCTATCAACTTCGTATTGAGCCGGCCTTCGGATTTGATGCCTGTTTATTTAACAGATGCCTGACGGTGAGGTGAGATGTTCTTCTGAACTTCGGATTGAGCCAGCCTTCGAGTTTGATGCCTGTTTGTTTAAGAGATGCCTGGCGGCGAGGTCAAATGTTTCTCTTAACTTCGTATTGAGCCAGATTTCGGGTTCGATCCCTGTTTGTTTAACAGATGCCTTACAGCGAGGTCAGGTCTTGCTCTTAACTTTGAGTTTAGCCAGCCTTCGGAATCGATGCCTGTTTGTTTAACAGATATTTGACGGTGAGGTCAGATGTTCTTCTCAACTTCGTGTTGAGCTGGCCTCCGGGTTCGATGCCCATTTATTTAAACGATGCCAGACGGCGAGGTCAGATGTTCCTCTCAACATCGTGTTGAGCCGGCCTTCACGTTCGATGCCTGTTTTTTTAACAGATGCCTGACGGCAAGGTCAGATGTTCCTCTCAACTTCGTGTTGAGCCGGCCTTCGGGTTTGATGCCAGTTTGTTTAACAGATACCTGACGGCGAGGTCAGATGTTCTTTTCAACATCGGGTTGAGCCAGCCTAAGAGTTCGATCCCTGTTTGTTTAAGAGATGCTTAACAGCGAGGTCAAATGTTCCTCTAAACTTCGTGTTGAGCCGGCCTTCTGGATCGATGCTTGTTTGTTTAACAGATCCTTGACAGCGAGGTCAGCTGTACTTCTCAACTTCGTGTGAAGCCAGCCTTCGGGTTCGATGCCTGTTTCTTTAACAGATGCCTGACGGCGAGGTCAGATGTTCCTCTCAACATCGTGTGGAGCCGGCCTTCGGGTTCAGCTCCTGTTTGTTTAACAGATCCTTGACGGCGAGGTCAGATGTTCTTCTCAACTTCATGTTAAGCTGGCCTCCGGGTTCGATGCCTAGTTGTTTAATAGATGTCTGTCAGCGAGGTCAGATGTTCCTCTCAACTTCGTGTTGAGCCGGCCTTCGGGTTCGATGCCTGTTTGTTAAACAGATGCCTGACGGTGAGGTCAGATGTTCTTCTCAACATCAGGTTGAGCCGGCTTTCGGGTTAGATGCCTGTTTGTTTAACAGATGTCTGACAGCGAGGTCAAATGTTCTTCTCAAGTTCGATTTGATCCGCCTTTTAGGTTCAATGCCTTTTTGTTTAACTGATTCCTGACAACGAGGTTAGATGTTCCTCTCAATTTCGGGTTGAGCCGGCCTTCGGGTTCGATGCCAGTTTGTTTAACAGATACCTGACGACGAGGTCAGATGTTCTTTTCAACATCGGGTTGAACCGGCCTTTGAGTTCGATCCCTGTTTGTTTAAAAGATGCCAGACAGCGAGGTCAGATGTTCCTCTCAACTTCGTGTTGAGCCAGCCTTCGGGTTCGATGCCAGTTTATTTAACAGATGCCTGACGGCGAGGTTAGATGTTTCTCTCAACTTCGTGTTGAGCCGGACTTCGGGATCGATGCTTTTTTGTTTAACAGATCCTTGACAGCGAGGTCAGATGTACTTCTTAACTTCGTGTTGTGCCGGCCTTCGGGTTCGATGCCTGTTTGTTTAACAGATGCCTGATAGCGAGGTCAGATGTTCCTCTCTACTTCTTGTTGAGCCGGCCTTCAGAATCGACGCCTGTTTATTTAACAGATGCCTGACGGCGAGGTTAGATGTTCTTCTCATCTTCGGGTTGAGCCGGCCTTCGGGTTCGATTCCTGTTTGTTTAACAGTTACCTGACAGCGAGGTCACTTGTTCTTTTGAACATCGGGTTGAGTCGGCCTTCGAGTTCGATCCCTTTTTGTTTAACAGATGCTTAACAGCGAGGTCAGATGTTCCTCTCAACTTTGTGTTGAGCCGACCTTAGGGTTCGATGTCTGTTTTTTTAACAGATGCCTGACAGCGAGGTCAGATGTTTCTCTCAACTTCGTGTTGAACCGGACTTCGGGTTCGATCCCTGTTTGTTTAACAGATGCCTAACGGCGAGGTCAGATGTTCCTCTCAACTTTGTGTTGAGCCGGCCTACAGGATCGATGCTTTTTTGTTTAACAGATCCTTGACAGCGAGGTCAGATGTTCTTCTCGACTTCGTGTTGAGTCGGCCTACGGGTTCGATGCATGTTTGTTTAACAGATGCCTGACGGCGAGGTCAGATGTTCCTCTCAATATCGTGTTGAGCCGGCCTTCGATTTCGATGCCTATTTGTTTAACAGATGCCTGGCAGTGAGGTCAGATATTCCTCTCAATTTCGTGTTGAGCCAGCCTTCGGGTTCGATGCCTGTTTATTTAACAGATGCCTGACGGCGAGGTCAGATGTTCTTCTCAAATTCGGTTTGATCCGCCCTTCGGATTCGATGCCTTTAAGTTTAACCGATTCCTGACAGCGAGGTTAGATGTTCCTCTCAACTTCGGGTTGAGCCGGCCTTCGGGATCGATGCCAGTTTGTTTAACAGATACCTGACGGCGAGGTCAGATGTTCTTTTCAACATCATATTGAGCCGACCTTAGGGTTCGATGCCGGTTTATTTAACAGATACCTGACGGCAAGGTCAGATGTTCTTTTCAACTTCGTCTTGAGCCGGACTTCGGGTTTGATCCCTGTTTGTTTAATAGATGCCTAACAGCGAGGTCAGATGTTCCTCTCAACTTCGTGTTGAGCTGGCCTTCGGGATCGATGCTTGTTTATTTAACAGATCCTTGACAGCGAGGTCAGATGTACTTCTCAACTTCTTGTTGAGCCGGCCTACGGGTTCGATGCATGTTTTTTTAACAGATGCCTGACGGAGAGGTCACATGTTCCTCTCAACTTCGTGTTGAACCGGCCTTCGAGTTCGACGCCTGTTTATTTAACAGATGCCTGACGGCGAGGTTAGATGTTCTTCTCATCTTCGGGTTGAGCCGACCTTCGGGTTCAATCCTTGTTTGTTTAACAGATACCTGACGGCGAGGTCACATGTACTTTTCAACATCGGGTTGAACCGACCTTCGAGTTCGATCCTTGTTTGTTTAATAGATGCTTAACAGCAAGGTCAGATGTTCCTCTCAACTTCGTGTTGTGCCGACCTTAGGGTTCGATGCCTGTTTGTTTAACAGATGCCTGACAGCGAGGTCAGATGTTGCTCTCAACTTCGTTTTGAGCCGGACTTTGGGTTCGATCCCTATTTGTTTAACAGATGCCTAACGGTGAGGTCAGATGTTCCTCTCAACTTCGTGTTGAGCTGGCCTTCAGGATCGATGCTTTTGTGTTTAACAGATCCTTGACAGCGAGGTCAGATGTTCTTCTCAACTTCGTGTTGATCCGGTCTACGGGTTCGGTGCATGTTTGTTTAACAGATGCCTGACGGTGAGGTCAGATGTTCCTCTCAATTTCGTGTTGCGTCGGCCTTCGAGTTTGACGCCTATTTATTTAACAGATGCCTGACGGTGAGGTTAGATGTTCTTCTCATCTCCGTGTTGAGCCGGCCTTCGGGTTCGATGCCTGTTTGTTTAACATATACCTGACGGCGAGGTCACATGTTCTTTTCAACATCGGGTTGAGCCAGCCTTCGAGTTCGATCCCTGTTTGTTTAACAGATGCTTAATAGCGAGGTCAGATGTTCCTCTCAACTTCGTGTTGTGCCGACGTTAGGTTTCGATGCCTGTTTGTTTAACAGATGCCTGACATCGAGGTCAGATGTTGCTCTCAACATCGTTTTGAGCCGGACTTCGGGTTTGATCCCTATTTGTTTAACAGATGCCTAACGACGAGGTCAGATGTTCCTCTCAACTTCGTGTTGAGCCGGCCTTCAGGATCGATGCTTTTTTGTTTAACAGATCCTTGACAGCGAGGTCAGATATTCTTCTCAACTTCGTGTTGAGCCCGCCTACGGGTTCGATGCATGTTTGTTTAACAGATGCCTAACGGCGAGGTTAGATGTTCCTCTCAACTTCGTGTTGAGCCGGCCTTCGAGTTCGATTCCTATTTGTTTAACAGATGCCTGACAGCGAGGTCAGATGTTCCTCTCAATTTCGTGTTGAGCCAGCCTTCGGGTTCGATGCCTGTTTATTTAACAGATGCCTGACGGCGAGGTCAGGTGTTGCTCTCAACTTCGTGTTGAGCCGAACTTCAAGTTTGATCCCTGTTTATTTAACATATGCCTAACAGAGGTCAGATGTTCGTCTCAACTTCGTGTTGAGCCGGCCTTCAAGATCGATGCTTGTTTGTTTAACAGATCCTTAACAGCGAGGTCAGATGTACCTCTCAACTTCGTGTTGAGCCGGCCTTCGGGTTTGATGCCTGACGGCGAGGTCATATGTTCTTCTTAACTTCTTGTTGAGCCGGCCTTTAGATTCGATCTTTTTTGTTTAACAGATCCTTGACAGCGAGGTCAGATGTTCTTCTCAACTTCGTGTTGTGCCTGACAGCGAGGTCAGATGTTCCTCTCAATTTCGTGTTGAGCCGGCCTTCGAGTTCGATTCCTATTTGTTTAACAGATGCCTGACAGCGAGGTCAGATGTTCCTCTCAATTTCGTGTTGAGCCAGCCTTCGGGTTCGATGCCTATTTATTTAACAGATGCCTGACGGCGAGGTCAGATGTTGCTCTCAACTTCGTGTTGAGCCGGACTTCAAGATTGATCCCTGTTTGTTTAACATATGCCTAACGGCGAGGTCAGATGTTCATCTCAACTTCGTGTTGAGTCGGCCTTCAAGATCGATGCTTGTTTATTTAACAGAGCCTTGACAGCAAGGTCAGATGTGCTTCTCAACTTGGTGTTGAGCCGACCTTTCGGTTCGATGCATGTTTGTTTAACAGATGCCTGACAGCAAGGTCAGATGTTCCTCTCAACTTCGTGTTGAGCCGGCCTTCAGATTCGACGCCTGTTTATTTAACAGATGCCTGACGGCGAGGTCACATATTCTTTTCAACATCGGGTGGAGCCGGCCTTCGAGTTCGATCCCTGTTTGTTTAACAGATGCTTGACAGCGAGGTCAGATGTTCCTCTCAACTTTGTGTTGAGCCGACCTTAGGGTTCGATGCCTATTTATTTAACAGATGCCTGACGGCGAGGTCAGATGTTGCTCTCAACTTCGTGTTGAGCCGGACTTCAAGTTTGCTCCCTATTTGTTTAACAGATGCCTAACGGCGATGTCAGATAGTCGTCTCAACATCATGTTTAGCCGGCCTTCAAGATCGATGCTTGTTTGTTTAAAAGATCCTTGACAGCAAGGTCAGATGTACTTCTCAACTTCGTTATGAGCCGGCCTTTGGGTTCGATGCATGTTTGTTTAACAGATGCCTGACGGCGAGGTCAAATGTTCCTCTCAACTTCTTGTTGACCCGACCGCCAGATTCGACGCCTGTTTATTTAACAGATGCCTGACGGCGAGGTTATATGTTCTTCTCATCTTCGGGTTGAGCCAGCCTTCGGGTTCGATACCTGTTTGTTTAACAGATACCTGACGGCGAGGTCACATATTCTTTTCAACATCGGGTGGAGCCGCCCTTCGAGTTTGATCCCTGTTTGTTTAACAGATGCTTAACAGCGAGGTCATATGTTCCTCTCAACTTTGTGTTGAGCCGACCATAGGTTTCGATGCCTGTTTATTTAACAGATGCCTGACGGCGAGGTCAGATGTTGCTCTCAACTTCGTGTTGAGCCGGACTTTAAGTTTGATCCCTATTTGTTTAACAGATGCCTAACGACAAGGTCAGATAGTCTTCTCAATATCATGTTGAGTTGGCCTTCAAGATCGATGATTGTTTGTTTAAGAGATCCTTGACAGCGAGGTCAGATGTACCTCTCAACTTCGTGTTGAGCCGGCCTTCGGGTTTGATGCCTGTTTATTTAACATATGCCAGACGACGAGGTCAGATGTTGGTCTCAACTTCGTGTTGAGCCGCACTTCAAGTTTAATCCCTGTTTGTTTGAAATATGCCTAACGGCAAGGCCAGATGTTCGTCTCAACTTTGTGTTGAGTCGGCCTTCAAGATCGATGCTTGTTTGTTTAACATATCCTTGACAGCGAGGTCAGATGTACTTCTCAACTTCGTGTTGAGCCGGCCTTCGGGTTTGATGCCTGTTTTTTTAACAGATGCCTGACAGCGAGGTTAGATGTTCTTCTCAACTTCAGGTTAAGCCGGCCTTCGGGTTAGATGCCTGTTTGTTTAACATATGTCTGACGGCAAGGTTAAATCTTCTTCTCAAATTCGGTTTGATCCGCCCTTCGGATTCGATGCCTTTTTGTTTAACCGATTCCTGACAGCGAGGTTAGATGTTCCTCTCAACTTCGGGTTGAGCCGGCCTTCGGGTTCGATGCCAGTTTGTTTAACAGATACCTGACAGCGAGGTCAGATGTTCATTTCAACATCGTGTTGAGCCGACCTTAGGGTTCGATGCCGGTTTATTTAACAGATGCCTGACGGCGAGGTCAGATATTGCTCTCAACTTCATCTTGAGCCGGACTTCGGGTTCGTTGCCGCTTTATTTAATAGATGCCTAACGGCGAGGTTAGATGTTCCTCTCAACTTCGTGTTGAGCCGGCCTTCGGGATCGATGCTTGTTTGTTTAGCAGATCCTTGACAGCAAGGTCAGATGTACTTCTCAACTTCGTGTTGAGTCGGCCTTCGGGTTCGATGCCTGTTTGTTTAACAGATGCCTGACAGCGAGGTCAGATGTTCCTCTCAACTTCGTGTTGAGCCGGCCTTCGGGTTCGATGCCTGTTTGTTTAACAGATGCCTGGCGGCGAGGTTAGATGTTCTTCTCATCTTCGGGTTGAGCCGGCCTTCGGGTTCGATGCCTGTTTATTTAACAGATACCTGACGGCGAGGTCACATATTTTTTTCAACATCGGGTTGAGCCGGCCTTCGAGTTCGATTCCTGTTTGTTTAACAGATGCTTAACAGCGAGGTCAGATGTTCCTCTCAACTTTGTGTTGAGCTGACCGTAGGGTTCAATGCCTGTTTATTTAACAGATGCCTGACGGCGAGGTCAGATGTTGCTCTCAACTTCGTGTTGAGCCGGACTTCAAGTTTGATCCTTATTTGTTTAACAGATGCCTAACGGCGAGGTCAGATAGTCGTCTCAACTTCGTGTTGAGCCGGCCTTCAAGATCGATGCTTGTTTGTTTAACAGATCCTTGACAGCGAGGTCAGATGTACCTCTCAACTTCGTGTTGAGCCGGCCTTCGGGTTTGATGTCTGTTTGTTTAACAGATGCCTGACGGCGAGGTCAAATGTTCCTCTCAACTTCTTGTTGAGCCGGCCTTCAGATTCGATGCCTGTTTATTTAACAGATGCCTGATGGCGAGGTTAGACGTTCTGCTTAACTTCGGGTTGAGCCGGCCTTCGGGTTAGATGCCTGTTTGTTTAACATATGTCTAACGACAAGGTCAAACGTTCTTCTCAAATTTGGTTTGATCCGCCCTTCGGGTTCGATGCCTTTTTGTTTAACCGATTCCTGACAGCGAGGTTAGATGTTCCTCTCAACTTCGGGTTGAGCCGGCCTTCGGGTTCTATGCCAGTTTGTTTAACAGATACCTGACGGCGAGTTCAGATGTCTTTTTCAACATCGAGTTGAGCCGAACTACGAGTTCAATCCCTGTTTGTTTAACAGATTCTTAACAGTGAGGTCAGATGTTCCTCTCAACTTCGTGTTGAGCCGACCTTAGGGTTCAATGTCGGTTTATTTTACAGATGCATGACGGCGAGGTCAGATGTTGCTCTCAACTTCGTCTTGAGCCGGACTTCGGGTTCGATCCTTGTTTGTTTAACAGATGCCTAACGGTGAGATCAGATGTTCCTCTCAACTTCGTGTTAAGCCGGCGTTCGGGATCGATGATTTTTTATTTAACAAATCCTTGACAGCGAGGTCAGATGTACTTCTCAACTTCGTGTTGAGCCGGCCTTCGTGTGTGTGTTCTTGACAGAGCAGATTTATGGTCCGATACCGGGGTTTTCTTATTATCAGATATAGTGGTTGTTCTTGACAGAGCAGCATCACGGTTTTGTTGATACAGAATCTCCACAGCACAGTTGCCTTGATCTCCTGCTGCATGATTGCATTTTTACATTGCTTTGCATACCCATTTGCATTTCATTAACGTGTGTCTGTGTTGCAGGTACCGTTTCCCCCCGATTCAGGATTTCCGGCCTTCTATTGTGTTATTATGGGTTCTCTGAGGAAGACAGTGGCTTACAGGCTCCCTGCCTTTGATGTTGTTCAGCTGACTGGTTTGATTGCTTTAGCAGATGATTCTGTGAGAGATGAGTTCAGAAAGTCTTACGGAAAATTGCTTAGTTTGGTTCGTAAACCTTCTGCGTTTGAGTTGAATGGGTTGCACGCCTTGTTGCAGTTCTACGATCCTCCGTTGAGATGCTTCACTTTCCAGGATTTTTTTCTCGCACCTACGCTAGAAGAGTATGTTGATTTGTTAGGTGTGCCTATCAAGAGTCAGATGCCCTTTGTTCATATGGATGCTGAGCCTAATCTGGCTAGTCTAGCTCCGTCACTTCATCTAGATGCCTCCGAGTTGGTATTGTCTAGTTGGAACAAGGTTCCCGGTTTCTCCTTGCAGTTCTTAGTGGGAAAGGCTCAGCAGTGCGCCAAAGTCGGATGTTGGGTCGTGTTCAACGCCATTCTCGCTCTGTGCATATATGGCATCATTCTGTTCCCCAATATGCCCGACTTTGTGGACTTCGACGCCTTCCACATCTTTGCTTCAGGGAATCCAGTCCCTAACTTGATAGGAGATGTCTACCATTCCGTCCACTACAAAAACGAGAACAGGAGGGGTAAGAATGTCTCGTGCTGTGTGCCCTTGCTTTATAAATGGCTTGATAGTCATCTACCCAAGAGGGGTCCCTTTGCTTCGTCTGCAGCCACAGCTGAGTGGTCTGAGCGCTTGATGAGTCTTTCTGCAGAGGATATTGCCTGGTTTGATAGAGATAGGTTGGGTACTGAGATCATCTTCAGCTGCAGCGGGTTTCCGAACGTGCCTTTGATAGGCAGGAAGGGTTGTATAAACTATAATCCGTCTTTGCTGGTCCGACAGTTTGCTTATGCTTTGAGAGCTCCGCCGAAGGATGAAGAGGTGCAGGAATCTCTGTACCTCACTGGTCTTCCAGGAGGGGATATGTTATCTAAGCTGCAGCGTGCTTGGAGTGGTATCAGTAAGCGGGGAAGACCATTGCTGGGGAAAAGCAATAGCCAAGCCTACACTCCATATGTGACTTGGGTCAGAACCAGAGCAGATGCTATAGGGATGCCGTTTCCTCCTACAAAGCCAGAAAGCCCTCCAGTGATTGAAGAGCCCACCACTGTGCCTATTCAGCAGCATAATCAGGTGTTAGCTGAGAAAGATGAGTTGAAAAAGGCAAATGAAGAATTGGAGAAGGAATTGGTTCAGCTCAGGAGCGAGAGAAACGAAGCCGTTCATTCCTTCAAGAGGTAAATAGAGCTGGTGAACCAACTAGGGACAGATTTGGCTAAGCAGATAGCTGAGCGTGAGTGCATGGGTCGAGACTTCTAAGCTGTCAACGATGTACTGGTCACGAAGAAGCAGCACTTGGACGAAGCATATCGGAGGATATTCAAGTTTAACCAGCACTGGAAGGCCTCCCTAGCCAACAGGAAAGAGTGGGAGGATAAGCTGATGCAACAGATCTCCAAAATGAAAGCCCAGGTGAAGGCCAGTGAGAAGAGGTTTGATGAAGAAACCACTCGCCGATATGCCACCGAAGGCCAGCTCAACAAAGCTCTTGCTAACCTGAAGGAGCGCAAACTGATGTTTGAATCCAAGAAGCGAAAGCTAGAAGATTGTTTCGGCGAAGGAGCATGGGAAGATTCGGTCGAAGGTCTTCAGTACACCATTATGCAGAGAGAGTTACTCGTCGAAGGGTTACTCACTCGGCCTGGTCATCCAGAAACGAAGGGGTTATTAGAAGAGTTTCGCGCCCGTGGTCGTACTTGACTATTTGTATTCCTTTTGTTTTGATCGTTGTTGTATGCTGACCATCACCAGGCTTGTTGGCTGAGGTCATGCTATTGATTCTGCTTGTTCTCACTGACGTTGTGTACTGCCTTGATGGGCTTTCTTTATATATGAGACGTTATATCCATGACTGGAATCGGACTTCTTATTATCAACACTGGCACTCAGGCACTAGGATCGGGGGAAATCTCCCTAACGCACAGGCACACGTTTGCATTTGCATGAAGCATTTACATAACGAGCACTTTGGCATTTTTCCTAACCCTTTTGTGTTTACAGGTTGTTTCAGGTTGTTCCAGGATTGATCAGAGACCTATCCACCGCTATCCGACCAGAGCAAATCAAACCAGAATCATGGAGCAAGTGCAAACTGATGTTCAGGAACTCCGCGAAAGAATGGACCGCTTCATGGAGCTCATGCAAGCGGTCGCCAATGGCCATGATCAGCTCAGAACCTTGGTTCAACCTCTGATTTCAAGGGTTGATAGCAATGGCGTACTCCATGGTGGGACCGTGCCTACCCCTCCACCAGTTGAAACTCCTCAGAATGGCGTCCCCATGACCGGGGGGAATGGCAGTGCCAACGGCAATGTGATAGCTAACATGGGACTCAACAGAAATACGACGGGCGTCGGTAATGGGGATTTTGAAGCTAACGTCAATGTTGGGCTGGGCAACGGCAATGCAGGTGTTGGGAATCTGTTTGGGCCTCAGCCGTGGTTAAAAGACCGTCAAGACGATGTGCTCTCTCAGAGAGGTGCTGAAGGGGAGCTGACTGCTGAAGCACGTCTAAGGTTCAAGGCACTCGAGGATAAGATGAGAAATATCGAGAACCAGAACACCCTGGGCGTTGATATGTCCAAGTTGGGACTGATTGTTGATTTCAAGGTGCCTCCCAAGTTCAAGGTACCTGACTTTGAAAAGTACAAGGGCACCACCTGCCCTCGCGTCCATCTGAGATCGTATTACCGGAAAATGTCGGCTCATTCTGAGGACGAGAAGTTGCTGATGCACTTCTTTCAGGACAGTCTGTCCGGGCCCTCCCTCGAATGGTACATGAGTCTGGAACCTACCAGTGTGCGCACGTGGAAGGACCTTGCTGAAGCATTCGTACACCACTACCAATATAACAATGACTTGGCTCCGAACCGAGTCCAACTGTAGAATCTGTCGCAAAGGAACAACGAAGGATTCAAGGAATACGCCCAGCGGTGGCGTGAGTTGGCAGCCAGGGTTCAGCCGCCGATGGTTGAACGCGAGCTTGTGCAAATGTTTGTAGCCACCCTCCCAGGGGTTTATTATGAGAAATTGGTCAGCGGTATGTCCGGAACCTTCTCAGATCTCATTATCACGGGTGAGCACATCGAAAATGGGATCAAACTGGGGAAAATTCAAGGAGATTCATCCTCAGCTGGAGGAGGCAAGAAACCTTATGGTGGCAAAAGACGGGAAGGAGAAATGAGCACCGTGACCAACACTCGAAGGAAGGGTAAAGGCCCTCACCAACAGGTGGCCAGCATAACTATCCCGGAAGTTCAGCAGCCGCAGCAGCAGCAGCAGTCGAATCAACAAGGGTACAGAAAGTATCAGAACAGGGCACCTCTGTCGAGCCGTCACCTCGAGACACCGCCCATGTCGTATGCTCAGCTATTGCAGACTCTGCTCCAGTTACAATTGATCCAGAAGAGAACCTTGGCTCCCTTGACAGGGGCACCTCCGCCAGGATATGATGCGAATGCAACTTGTGAGTTTCACTCAGGGGCACCAGGCCACACAATAGAGAATTGCAAAGCCTTCAAGCATAAGGTGCAGGACATGGTGGACGCTAAGATCATCAACTTCTCAGATAATGTGCCAAATGTCACGAAGAACCCTATGCCGAATCATAGGGGAGGTGGAGTAAACGCCATTATTAAAGACGAGAGTTTGGATTTGTTGACTGACGTCAGAGATCTGAAGACACCGCTTAGCTTCATTAAAGCTAAGCTGATGAAAAAGGGTTACTTCCCGGGCTTCGGGGAACTGTGCATGGGATGTGCGACAAGTTCTGATGGATGTGAACAGTTGAGAGAGGGGATTCAAAGTCTGATGACTGAAGGAATCCTGCAATTTAGCCGAAGGGCCGAAAGCGGATCAGGTGAGGTAATGCTGAAGCAAGGTGATGAGGTTTCCACTATCACCATCCCTCGTCAAACAATAACTATTTCTGCACCCAGGCCGCCCACAATTACTATCACCAAAGCTGGGCCGATACCGTTCGAAAGCACTAACGCTGTCCCATGGCACTATGGGGCAGAGGTCTACTGCAAAGGACAGAAGTTGGAACTAGAACCGTTTGGGTCGTCTGTGGAGAACCTAGCGGGCGTTAGCGGAATTACCCGCAGCGGAAGAGTATTTGCACCACCCGAGGTCGTGGCGGATAAAGCGGACAGAGCTGATGCAACTAATAAAGGTAAAAGTAAAGTCGTTGAAGAGATCCCTTGCGGGGTAGAAAAAGACTTACTCATTAAAGACGCCGAGGAATTTATGAGGTTGATTAAAAAGAGTGACTACAAGATCGTGGATCATCTCCATCAGACACCCTCGAAGATTTCCATCCTGAATATGTTGCTGTGTTCAGAGGCACACCGCAACGCACTACTGAAGGTGTTGAACGCCGCATATGTACCGCAGGAAATATCGGTAAACCAGTTAGAGGAGGTCGTAGCCCACGTAAATGCTGGAAATGGGTTAGGGTTCACTGACCTAGAGCTGACGCCAAAGGGGAGGAACCACAATAGCACTCTGCACATCTCGATAGAGTGTAGGGGAACGATCATGTCCCACGTGTTGGTCGACACAGGGTCATCGCTCAATGTTCTTCCGAAGAAGGCATTAATGAAGTTAGACACTCGTGGAGTGATTTGCAGACCCAGTGATCTGGTTGTGAAGGCGTTCGATGGAACCAAACGCCATGTTTTCGGGGAGGTGACGTTGCCGATCCAAGTCGGGCCGGAAACATTCGACGCGGTCTTTTACATTATGGACATCATGCCTGCCTACAGTTGTCTCCTAGGCCGGCCATGGATCCATTCCACAGGTGCCGTGACCTCCACGTTGCACCAGAAACTCAAGTACGTTGTCGGAGGTAGCATCATGACTGTTTGTGGCGAGGAAGACATAATGGTGAGCCATTTGTCGTCCTTCAAGTATGTTGAGATGGATGGGGAAATCCACGAAACCCTATGTCAAGCATTCAAAGCTGTTAAAGTCAAGAACGTAGCTTCTGCAATCACTGAAAAGGCAGAGATGACTCTCTCTTCCTTCAAGGAAGCTCGGGCCGTTGTCCAGGCCGGATCTACCCCAGGCTGGGGGCGAATTTTGGAGATACCTAACAAGCAGGATAAGTTTGGGTTAGGATACTCTCCTGCGGCTGAAGCCTCCTCTTCTAGCAGTGCGTCGCGAGGTAAAGGGCCGGTCCAGTTTACCAGTGGTGGGGTGATATTTGAAAGCGTCAACGCAGTGTCTGAAGACAGCGGAGATAGCGAATGTGACTTAGACTCTTGGATCCAGCCAAGCAACCCAGGCGAGAGCCTTAACAACTGGTCCGTCAAGGATATCATCCAGATGACAAGCGAAGAGTAATGATTTACTTTTTCCAATCATTGTACAACCCTATGTCCTACCCGGGGCATAGTGGTTTTATTGTCAGGGCCTTGTTTGATTATATACATGCATTTTATCAATAAATCAAAAGGCATTTTTTCGTATTCAAATATTGTGATATTTGTTATTCTTGTTTTATATTTGTTTTGAAAAACAATAAAATGGCAATGAGGTTTGTGCTAACCTGCATATCCTTGTTTTAAGCTTAACCCTTGTTATTGCAGGATCCACATAACAGATGACATCGACTCTGGACCTTCTACGACTCACTTCGACTTCGATTGCCCGATCTATCAAGCCGAAGAAGAGATTGATGAAGACGAAGACCTTCCCGAAGAGTTGGCCCGCTTGTTGAAACAAGAAGAGAAAGTTATTCTGCCTCATGAGGAAGAGATTGAGATCGTGAATCTGGGTTCTGAAGAACTTGTCAGGAACGTCAGGATAGGGGCTGCATTGCAGAGTGATGTCAAGCAGAGATTGGTCGAGATGCTAAGAGAGTATAGTGACGTCTTTGCTTGGTCATACGAAGATATGCCCGGACTTGATACTGACATCGTGGTCCACCACTTGCCGCTGCGAGAAGATTGTCCTCCCGTTAAGCAGAAGCTTAGAAGGACGCGACCATATATGGCCGTTAAGATCAAAGAAGAAGTGCAAAAGCAGCTTGATGCTGGCTTCTTAGCGGTCACTACTTACCCTCTGTGGGTCGCCAACATAGTGCTTGTACCGAAGAAGGACGGTAAGGTGCGAATGTGCGTCGATTATCGGGATTTGAATAGGGCGAGTCCTAAGGATGATTTCCAGCTCCCTCATATCGATGTGCTGGTCGACAGTACAACTCAGTTCTCCGTGTTTTCGTTCATGGATGGCTTCTCCGGTTACAATCAGATCAAGATGGCGCCGGAGGACATGGAGAAAACTACGTTTATTACACCTTGGGGAACATTCTGCTACAAGGTAATGCCTTTCGGTCTGAAGAACGCAGGGGCCACTTACCAACGAGCAATGGTTACTTTGTTTCATGACATGATTCATCATGAGATTGAAGTCTATGTTGATGACATGATCGTGAAGTCCCAAAAGGAGGAGGGACATCTGGTCAATTTGCTGAAGCTTTTTGAGAGGCTTAGGAAGTTCAGGTTGAGGCTGAATCCTAACAAGTGTACTTTCGGAGTACGGTCTAGAAAACTACTGGGGTTTATCGTGAGCGAAAGAGGCATCGAGGTTGATCCTGCGAAAATAAAAGCGATACAAGAAATGCCAGCGCCAAAAACTGAAAAAGAAGTTTGTGGTTTCCTGGGCAGAATAAACTACATTGCAAGGTTTATCTCTCAGCTCACGGCCACGTGTGAACCGATGTTCAAACTGCTAAAGAAAGATCAGGCGATTATCTGGAACGAGGATTGCCAGAAGGCATTTGATAAGATAAAACAATATCTACAGGAACCTCCAATCTTGATACCCCCAGTGGCCGGACGACCCTTAATCATGTACTTGACAGTTCTTGAGAATAGTATGGGGTGTGTTCTCGGTCAGCACGACGAGACGGGCAGAAAGGAGCATGCCATTTACTATTTGAGTAAGAAGTTCACAGATTGTGAATCTCGCTACTCGATGCTGGAGAAGACGTGTTGTGCATTAGCCTGGGCTGCCAAACGTTTACGACAGTACATGCTCAACCACACCACCATGCTAATTTCAAAGATGGATCCGATCAAGTACGTCTTCGAGAAGCAAGCGCTTTCGGGCAGGATTGCCAGATGGCAAATGGTGTTGACGGAATATGATATTCAGTACGTTTCCCAGAAGGCCATTAAGGGAAGCGTATTGTCTGAATACCTTGCCGAACAGCCGATCAGGGATTACCAGCCGATGAAATTTGAATTCCCTGATGAGGATATCATGTTTCTCAAAGCGAAAGATTGTGACGAACCGTTGCCCGACGAGGGGCCCGATAGGAAATCCCAATGGAAATTGATATTTGACGGGGCAGTTAACTCTTATGGAAGTGGCATTGGGGCGATCATCACGACTCCCCACGGATCCCACATCCCGTTCACTGCGAGACTGACGTTTCCAGTCACCAATAATGAAGCGGAGTACTAAGCATGCATCATGGGTCTAGAAGAAGCAATTGATTTGAAAATCAAGAAACTAGACGTATATGGTGACTCGGTGCTTGTGATCAACCAGATTAAAGGGGAGTGGGAGACTCGTCAATCGAATTTGGTGCCGTACATGAATTATGCCAGAAGGCTGCTTCCGTTCTTTGATCGAGTGGAACTCCATCATGTGCCCAGGGCCGAGAATCAAATGGCTGATGCCTTAGCCACGTTGGCTTCAATGTATAAAGTCAATTTTTGGAATGAAGCTCCAAGAATTGTCCTTTCTCGTCTTGATAGACCTGCATTCGTCTTTGCAAACGAGGAAGCCTCCGATGGCAAGCCATGGTTCCATGACATCCAGACCTTCCTTATGACTAAGGAATATCCTGCGGGAGCGTCAACCCAGGATAAGAAGACTCTGAGGAGGCTGTCTGGAAATTTTTATCTCAATCCTGATGGAGTTTTGTATAAAAGAAACCACGATCTCGTGCTACTCAGATGTGTAGATGAGAAAGAGGTGAATATGCTCATGGAAGAAGTCCATGAAGGCACATTTGGTACGCACGCCGGCGGGCATGCTATGACGAGAAAAATCCTGAGAGCAGGATACTACTGGATGACGATGGAATCAGATTGCTTTAAATTCGCGAAGAGATGTCATAAATGCCAGATTTATGCTGATAAGATTCATGTACCGCCGTGTCCATTAAATGTCATGTCCTCCTCGTGGCCGTTCTCCATGTGGGGCATTGACATGATAGGCAAGATCGAGCCCACTGCATCTAACGGTCATCGCTTCATTCTAGTAGCTATCGACTACTTCACCAAGTGGGTGGAGGCAGCCTCATATGCTAATGTGACCAAGCAGGTGGTGGCTAAATTCATAAAGAGGGACATCATCTGTCGTTACGGAATTCCCGAGCGGATCATTACTGATAATGGTTCGAATCTGAATAACAAGATGATGAAGGAGCTGTGCCAGAGTTTCAAGATTGAACACCACAACTCATCTCCTTACCAGCCGAAGATGAATGACACCGTTGAAGCGGCTAATAAGAACATCAAGAAGATTGTTCAGAAGATGGTTGTGACCTACAAAGATTGGCACGAGATGCTGCCATTTGCACTGCACGTTTATCGTACAATGGTACGTACGTACACCGGGGCAACTCCTTTCTCCTTAGTGTACAGTATGGAAGCTGTCCTATCGTTAGAAGTGGAGATCCCTTCTTTACGAGTTTTGGTTGACGTGAAACTCGACGAGGCAGAATGGATTAAGAACCGACTAAACCAACTCAGCCTGATGGACGAAAAGAGGTTAGCATCGATTGCACATGGTCGTCTGTACCAAAGCCGAATGAAGAAAGCTTATGATAAGAAGGTGCGTCCTAGAAGCTTTCAGACGGGTGATCTCGTCCTGAAGAAGATTCTTCCTCCACACTCCGATCACCGGGGCAAGTGGACTCCCAATTACGAAGGTCCATATGTTGTCAACAAGGTCTTCTCGGGAGAAGCCTTGTTGTTATCCACGATGGATGGCGAAGATTTTGCATCCCCGGTGAACGCGGACGCAGTTAAAAAATATTTTGCTTAAAAAACGACCCGCTGGAAAGAAAAAGAGCATCCAGGCAAAAAAGGGGCATCCCGGCGAACCATAAAAAAGGAAAAAGGTTCGGGCAAAAATTAGGGATATAAATTGAAAAAATGTACACCCGCAAAGTCGAAAACCCGGATGGGCGACTTTGGCAAAAAAGGGTATCTCGGTGAATCGAAAACCCGGAAGGGCGATTCAGGCAAAAGTTAGGGATTTGAAAAAGCAAATGACTGCGTTCCGCGTGTGGACTTTCATTGTTTAGTGGTTTGGAAGACTTGAGGGCCGTTTATCATAATCAATCTCTTCTGAAGCTGAAGCGTCGAAGAAGTATCGAAGTCGAGTGAGTCATAGAGGGATCAACTCATGGTGTTCATCTACGCCTCATTGCCGACATTTGTGTATATACTGATGTATATTTATGTTTTATATTCGCGCAGCTTCCTCATTCCAGGGGCTTGCATCTGTTGTAAAACATTTTTACCCATTCAGGGGTTCGTTATCAATAAAATGTATACTATTCAGCAATTCTGTTTGTCTATTTAGCATTTACCTGTTTTGTTTGCGAAAAAGAACGCCGATGTTTTTGATAAAATGCGCATACATAAACTTACTGGCCTAGGCCACTGATTGTCGAAACAATGAATTACTCGAACATTGTCACAAGACAATAACCTTGATAGGTCCCTTTGAGAAGGGTATCTTGTCTGTTTGTTTGTGTTGTTGCAGGTGTAGCATATACCAGGTAGTACGTCGTATGCGTCCCCAAGCAGGATGATTCCTTCTTCTCCAGCGAAGTTCAGCAGCCTCTCCCCGCAAAGTTTGAACGTGAGATCGTAAGCATTGATATGTTTTCCCCAAGCATAGAAGATTCTCCCCCCAGTCAGATGTATCCTGAAGGATCATCATTTCCCCAGCTGAGTCTTACACTGAAGTGTACGTTCATTCCCCAGCATTGGGTCAAAAGGCAGTTTTCGTAGAAGACTATTCGCAAGTATGTAGCTTCCGGTAGTTCAAGACTGAAGTCTCCAGCGGAATTGAAATTCCCCACAGAGTTGTGTTCTCCCCGGCATGCAGGATGATTCCTACTTCCCCAACCGAGTTTGCAGATCCCCAAGAGAGCCGAGTCCTTGGAAAGCGTTCAGGCCATAATTGGTTTTCTCCAGTAGAGTGTTGAATAACTGATGTTGTATTTCCCCGCCAGAGTCGTTACCTCCAGGGAAATAGTCGTGAAGGCCGCGCAGTTCATTTCTACGATTGACATCGCTTTCCTGAGCAGGTCTGGGTTCTCGTAGAGCTTTGTTCTCCCGCAGCAGTCGACTGAGGTTCATTTCCCTAGGCGGAGTCTAATTGAGATTGGTGTTACTTCTTCTCCTCGGCAAGATGATTCCTCCCTCTCCACCAGAGTGGTTCTTCCTCCTTGACAGGAGGATCTTCCCTTCGGCATTTATGTTGCTGATGGGATCGTAGCATTTTGCATGATTGCATAGCATTTACCCTAAACGCGTAGCATTTCCACCGTGTGGAGCATTGCGCTATTGCCAGCATATGCATACTAAACATGAGCTAGGTCGTTACCGTTCTTGTTTTGCAGGTGTTCCTCCGCATAGTCGCTTGCTCAAGATGATTCTTGAACTCCCCAGCAAAGTCGTTTGCCCAAGATGATTCTTGAATTCTCCAACGAAGACGCTCGTTTAAGATGACTCTTAAAACCCCAGTGAAGTCGCCAGAGTTGGTTGCTCAAGTTGATGCTTAGAGGCCCCGACAGAGTTGTTTGTCCAGGATGATTCCTGAAATCTCCAGCAGAGTTATTGGTTCAGGATGATTCTTGAAGTCCCCACGGAGTTATTTTTTCAAGATGATTCTTGATTTCCTCAGCAGAGATGATTCACCCAGAATGATCTCTGGATCCCTGAAGCAGAGTTACTTGATAGTTCTCCAGAATCCCCAGCGGAGATGCGTCATCCCCAACAGGTTTTTGAATAGTGAAGTTGAAACTTCCCCCTGAAGACTTTATGATTGAAGTCCAACCGTATTGACGAAGCAATTCTCTCAGCTGATGCAGAGTGCCTGATGGTAGAAGTTGGATATCCCCAATTGGTTCATGACTGACTGAGAATTCCATTCCCGACTTACTGACAAAGTTCGGCTGACGCCCAAAAATTTCTTTGAATGCCCGATGGTGTGATTAACTTGATTGTTGATCTGATAGGTCCCGAGGAATCCTGATGCCTGACGGCATGATCGACCACGTATTACCGGTTACCGTGTGACCAATTCTCCAGCTAGTTGTCGTGCAGCTATTATTTCAGTTTTCGAAGATTTGTTCCCATCAGAGTACCGTGTACTTGTGCAGTTGGCAAATTTCCGGGTTTGTTAGTATTCAACTGTCTCGCACCTTGATTGGTTGAGAGCCGTTCGCTTCTCACCCAGTCAGGTCCAAGCCGTTTGAATAGGGGCAGCTGTTGCACCCCAAAATTTGCCCAACATTTCTTTACCTAGCTTATGTTTCATTTCATGCACATTAGCATTATCATTTGCATTTCATTGACATGTATGCAGGAGATCAAGAGGTATGATTGCCAATCAAGGGCTATGCAAGACTTTTAGGCTAGCTAAGAAGCTTATTCAAGTGCTCAAGGGTTGATATCCTTGTCAGAGAAGTTAAAAGATCCCTAGAGAGAGTGGTTGAAACCAAGGGGTGTGTGTCTCCTAACTTGAGAGTTGTAGGAGCTCCTCAGATGATTCTGAAGCCAGGAATGTGGACTTGAATCCTTGAGAGAGCTTATGAGATTTCTTTAAAGCCATCATGAGGTCTAGACAGGTCATTGGGCAAGATTAAGAAGACTCAGCCATGAGTGGTGCAGTTAGGGTTTGACTGGGTCAACCCTAGGTCAACTGATGATTTGAACAAGGTTGAGACCTAATTCAAGAGCCATGTGATCATGGATTGATGCATTGAGATGCTATAAGGATGATTCCAAGGTCAACTCATCATGGTTGAAGAGTTTGAGAAGTTTCAAGCTAGGGTTTCTAAGGCTTAACAGTGTAAAATCCCCTAGTTTGACCCCTATCTTCAAGGCATTTTAGCTCAAGATGTGATTGTCATATCATGTTGCCCCCAACATGAATGTTGTAGAGCTTGCTCGTAGCTTTAATTTGAGTACTAGAAGTCCTTGATAGGATTTGTAGAACTCATGTTATGACTTTGACAAGTTACAGGTCATCTGAGGTACGTGAATTTGGGGGCTTGAAAGTTACCCAACTTGCATCAAACTGTTTCCCTAGAAGGATGATTCCTATGAACTTTTGGTCAACATGAATGTTGTTCCTTATTCTCTTAGCTTTCTAGAGAGTACTAGAAGTCCATGATTGGATGTGTAGAACTCAACTTATGGCTTTGACAAGTCAAGGGCATTTTGGTCATTTGGAGATTACAGGTCATTTCAACCATAAGGCCATAACTCCCATTTCCAAGCCTCAAATGGGAAAATGTTCAACATCAAACTTGTTCAAAATGATGTTTTAAGGCTATTAAAAAGGTCATGAGATGTTGGAAGTGCTTGTAGCTCAAAGTTGCAAAAATGACCTAAAATAAGGGTATAAGTTAAATAAACCAAAATTGGAAATTGATATTTTTGATCTACACATCCAAACCAAGGCATGTAATATATCATTTTGACTCTAAAAAACATTTTAAGAACATTGGTTTAGCCACATTTTTGAGTTGAGGTGTAATTTGTGGACTTGCTTTGAAAAGTAGTTACTTGCATATTAAGTAACATTTGCAAAACACATGAGAGATCAATGCACAAGCTTCCAAGGCCTTGTAACACATCTAATATCTCATTTGGAGAGATTTTGGGATCATAACAAGTTGCTGCAACAAGTGAAACCAGAATTGGGGTGAGTATGGCATGAGATGGTATTTTGGATGACATGAGAAATTCAACATCTCCTTGGATGATTCCAGAAGATTATAGAGAGGTCCAACATCATCTATATATTGATTAGAAGGGGTTCAAGTGAAAGGTTGTTGAGAATTGAGGGAGAGAAGAGAGTTTGCAACTTCACATTGTTCATTGCAAATTGAAATCGGTTTCTGCATTTTACACCATTTTTGATCTTTCTCTTGATCTCAACAACTTCTATTGAGGATACTGAATGATTCCAGATCAATTCCATAGCCAAAGCCTTGAAGGATCATGTTCTTGCATTTGAGTTTCAGCACCTGCAAGTCACCATCGGATTTGGAGTTCCAAGCATTTGCAATCGTTTCTCTTGCATACAGAAGCAAGAACTTGGTACATTGAATGATTCTAGAGCAGTAGAAGGGTTGAATTGAAAAATTGCTACATCTTTTATTCAAGAATTCATAGGTTGGTAACTTTCATCCCTCACCTTAAATTAAGCAGAATTGAGCCAATTTGTTAGGTTAGATTGATAGTATGTGGTTAGGAGATCGTTTCTGGGAACTTAGAGAGGATTTCGTGATGATTAATGAGAGGACACAATTTCTGTTTGGATCAAGAACATGCTGGATATTGAGAGATAATATGAGTATTATAGCAAGAACTGATCAGGGTAATGTGGTGAACATTTTAGACCAAACAATTTGAAGAATGGTGATAATTGAGGTCTGAGCATAATTTTGATTCTTGATCGTGTTTGAAGTTAGAGGTTGATTCAATAAATTCTGAGGCTAGGGTTAGACTCAGGGAGAGATTTAGAGTGATTTAGTGTTTTAAATCTTGAATTTCGATGGAGATTTGAGGGAGCCCGAGTGAGGATGAGGTTGATGCTTGAACTCTGTTTCAATGGATGCTTCCCTCCATTTTCATGGCTAGAGGTAGGTGATGAAGTCCCAGCCGTCAGATCCGCGTATGACCATTGACCAGAGCCAGATCCAAGGGTCGTGTTTTAATCTCAGGTTGTAAAGAGGGAAGAATGCTGATGCTCTAAACGCTGCATATCATTAAACCAAAGGTTTTGGGCTTTGGTGGGAAACAACTATCCACACCCCCCAGCTAGCCCAATCCAAAATTTGAACTGATTCTCATTGCTTACTGCACCGTGACTTTTTCCTTTTTCTTTCTATTTCCATATTAATTTCTGATTGTGATATGGGCTTAGGCGCTTTTCTATCCACACACCCCTTTTGGCCCAGTCTGAAGATTGAACTGATTGTGTTTACTATCTGCACCACGCGCTTGGTTATTTTGTTTTGATTTTCTTTATTTTTCATTTTATTCATGGTTCTTGATTAAATCATATAAAACTGAAAAATGATCCAATTAACCCCATTCTTTTATTTATTTTTCATTTCATGCATTTTCTGATTTTTGGGGAATTTTCATATTTTAATTGATATTAAAATAGTTATGTTTGATACTTGATTTTGTGGAATTTTGTGTGATCATGTGATGATGATTTTGATCCTGATTTTTTGTGAGTAGTTAGCATAGACATGAATGCTCCTCATAGAATTTTCTCACATTTTTGTGATGAACATAGGTGGTAGTTTAGGTTGAAACCTTTAGAATCTCCATTTTTAGGGTTTATGGTTGATACCCTTAGATTTAGGACTTAATTTTAGGACTTAATAGATGATTTAGTCCCTGGTTTTTGTATGAGGCATTCTTAATTGAATTAGGATCCCTTAGGAATTTTTGTAGAAATTTATAGGATAGTTTCCTATTTTTGATTGATTTTAGTTTAGGTGCTAGTTTTAGATGATTCTAAGGCACTAACTCAACTAGATTAACATCTTTAGTTCCCTTAGATTAGGGTTCTCTCTCTCTTGTTCTTGGTTGAAGATGCATTGGATTGCTTGAAGAGGCTTGGATTTGAAGATCTTCCCTTCTTGTGGTGTAGTTTTGACTAAGATAAGATTAGGGTTTTGTAGGCAGAGCTTCTAGATAGTTCTCTTCCTTCATAAACATGGAATATGTTGATCAATTCCATTCTTCCCTATGATGTAAGGTCCCTTGTAAAGGCCTCATCCCTCCTTTGGTAGGATGTGTGGCTCTTTGCAAATTGGTAGAACCTTTGAGGGTCCCTTTCTCTGATGACAGGATGCTCAGTGGTGACCTTTGGTCTTCACTCTGCTACCAATCATCCCAACTTTGCTCTAGATAGATGCATCTTTCTCCCTTGTTAGAGGATGGAGTTCCTTGCTTGAAAAAGATTGAAGGATGAAGTTGATACTTCCAGGTGATTGAAGACTACTCTGAGGAGCTGAAGCTTGTAGATGAAGAGGAAAGCTAGCTGATACTGGTGAAGCAAAGAGAGCTGAAGCTTGAGGAATCAAGTTGATACTTGCAGTTAGGAGTGAAGCCTGAAGGGGGAATTTACTGAAGAGCTGAAGCTTGGAGAAGAGAGTATAAGTTGATACTTATGTTTGAGGGATTGAAACCTTGGAGAAGCAAGTTGATACTTGTCATGAAGGATGGTTGAAGTCTGAAGACTGGATTGCTGTCAGAAGAGCTGAAGCTTGGAAATGAAAGAGGGAGTTGTTGATCTGCTTTCTTTCTTGTCTGTTTTCTTTTCTGTATTGATGTGTCTTGTTTGACTTGCTTGATGCATTAGAATAAGTTCATATCTAGACTGACTTTAAGCTAGGAGCATGATTGCACTAGAGGTTGAGTTGCTCCCTCTGCTTGTATGTTTACTGTATGGCTTTGCTTGCGGGTATTCGGTAGAGCCCAACTCCCTTGCCTATGTGGTTTGTGTTTTCTTGATAGCATTTTATTTCATTTTTCCTGTACGATTACAGTCACTTATATGTTGCTTGATAGCATGTTAGTTCTTCTGTATGATTGCAGTTATTCATATCTGGCTTGAGGTTGAGATGAGCTTCTGGAGGCTGATGCCCCACACACCTTTCCTCCCTCACTTGCATTGCATGCATTTTACAGTCGTTTACTGTTTACTGTTTAAGTTGATGCTTTATCTGTTTCTGTTTATCATTGACATGATCCCTTAGGACTCTCATTTCCTTTGATAAGGAAGTGATGATTAGAACTTTAGGTTGAAACCTATGCATGATAACTTCTAGGAGTCCCCTGTTTCAAACCTTAGCCATAGGATGAATCCTTGGCATGATAACATTAGGACTTGATAGTCTCCCTTTAGTTGAGCCCCTTCTCTTCTCATCTCAAAACAAATGAAAATACAGTAATAAAGGTTAACTGACGTCGTACGTTACGAGCCTTAAGCTATCTGAGAAAGGATGGTGGGAGAGTTTCTTTTCCACAGTCTATATGTTGAGTATGGTACCCTTTGGGTAACATACGACACATTCACTCTCAGGTCATAGTCTCTAGTGCGATACTAGTTGCAAACAAACATAAAAAACAGTTCTTCCGTAAAAGACAGAAAACAAACTTCAAACCTTTTTACCCCGTAGGCCCGTAATTCAAAGGAAGCTTTTCTGAAGAAAAGAGTGTCGTTAAACTCCTAGTTCTACCGCAAACAGGCTTTGTCCCTAACTGCTAGAATTGATGTTTAACCCTACTCGATAAAACAGATGAATCTGAACCCCCATAATCCGTAGTACCCCGAACTACGTAAGCTCTGATCTCTCATACCTGTTGAGAGTACGTAGGCACAATACTGACGTATTGGCGAGCCACCTTCCCCGTAACCCGTAGTTAGTCGAACTACGTTGACTCTGATTTCTCGTTCTCTGATGAGAATACAAAGGCATAAAGCGCAACGCTTTGCCGAGTCATTTTCTTTTCTTGTTAAGTCAGCCTTGATAGGTAGATAGATAAACCAACCCGTCCAGTAAACACAACAAGCGTGGATCCCGTCGAGTACGATGGACGTGAGGGGTGCTAACACCTTCCCCTTGCGTAACCGACTCCCGAACCCAGACAACGGTTGCGATGACCTTGTCTTATACCCTTTTCGTCAGGTTTTTCTGATCGTTTCCTTTCCCGTTCTGAGGGATAAATAACAAAAGGTGGCGACTCTTCTGTTTTGCCGGCACCTTATTTTCGTGAAAGCGACACCGACCTTAGGGTTCGATGCCTGTTTATTTAACAGATGCCTGACGGCGAGGTCAGATGTTACTCTCAACTTCGTCTTGAGCCAGACTTCGGGTTCGTTGCCGATTTATTTAACAGATGCCTAACGGCGAGGTCAGATGTTCCTCTCAACTTCGTGTTGAGCCAGCCTTCGGGATCGATGCTTGTTTGTTTAACAGATCCTTGACAGCGAGGTCAGATGTACTTATCAACTTCGTGTTGAGCCGGCCTTCGGGTTCGATGCCTGTTTCTTTAACAGATGCCTGACAGCGAGGTCAAATGTTCCTCTCAACTTCGTGTTGAGCCGGCCTTCGGATTCGACGCATGATTATTTAACAGATGCCTGACGGCGAGGTTAGATGTTCTTCTCATCTTCGGGTTGAGCCGGCCTTCGGGTTCGATGCCTATTTATTTAACAGATACCTGACGGCGAGGTCACATATTCTTTTCAACATCGGGTTGAGCCGGCCTTCGAGTTCGATCCCTGTTTGTTTAACAGATGCTTAACAGCGAGGTCAGATGTTACTCTCAACTTTGTGTTGAGCCGACCTTAGGGTTCGATGCCTGTTTATTTAACAGATGCCTGACGGCGAGGTCAGATGTTGCTCTCAACTTCGTGTTGAGCCGGACTTCAAGTTTGATCCCTATTTGTTTAACATATGTCTGACGGCAAGGTCAAACGTTCTTCTCAAATTCGGTTTGATCCGCCCTTCGGGTTCGATGCCTTTTTGTTTAACCGATTCCTGACAGCGAGGTTAGATGTTCCTCTCATCTTCAGGTTGAGCCGACATTCGGGTTCGATGTCAGTTTGTTTAACAGATACTTGACGCCGAGGTCAAATGTTCTTTTCAACATCGTGTTGAGCTGACCTTAGGGTTTGATGCCAGTTTATTTAACAGATGCCTGACGGCGAGGTCAAATGTTGCTCTCAACTTCGTCTTGAGCCGGACTTCGGGTTCGTTGCCGGTTTATTTAACAGATGCCTAACGGCGAGGTGAGATGTTCCTCTCAACTTCGTGTTGAGCCGGCCTTCGGGATCGATGCTTGTTTGTTTAACAGATCCTTGACAGCGAGGTCAGATGTTCTTCTCAACTTCGTGTTGAGCCGGCCTTTGGGTTCGATGCCTGTTTGTTTAACAGATGCCTGACAGCGAGGTCAGATGTTCCTCTCAACTTCGTGTTGAGCCGGCCTTCGGATTCGACGCATGTTTATTTAACAGATGCCTGACGGCGAGGTTAGATGTTCTTCTCATCTTTTGGTTGAGCCGGCCTTCGGGTTCGATGCCTGTTTGTTTAACAGATACCTCACGGCGAGGTCACATATTCTTTTCAACATCGGGTTGAGTCGGCCTTCGAGCTCGATCCCTGTTTGTTTAACAGATGCTTAACAGCGAGGTCACATGTTCCTCTCAACTTTGTGTTGAGCCGACCTTAGGGTTCGATGCCTGTTTATTTAACAGATGCCTGACGGCAAGGTCAGATGTTGCTCTCAACTTCGTGTTGAGCCGGACTTCAAGTTTGATCCCTATTTGTTTAACAGATGCCTAACGGCGAGGTCAGATAGTCGTCTCAACTTCATGTTGATTCGGCCTTCAAGATCGATGCTTGTTTGTTTAACAGATCCTTGACATCGAGGTCAGATTTACCTCTAAACTTCGTGTTGAGCCGGCCTTCAGGTTTGATGCCTGTTTGTTTAACAGATGCCTGACGGCGAGGTCAAATGTTCCTCTCAACTTCTTGTTGAGCCGGCCTTCAGATTCGATGCCTGTTTATTTAACAGATGCCTGACGGCGAGGTTAGACGTTTTGCTCAACTTCGGGTTGAGCCGGCCTTCGGGTTAGATGCCTGTTTGTTTAACATATGTCTGACGGCAAGGTCAAACGTTCTTCTCAAATTCGGTTTGATCCGCCCTTCTGGTTCGATGCCTTTTTGTTTAACCGATTCCTGACAGCGAGGTTAGATGTTCCTCTCAACTTCGGGTTGAGCCGGCCTTCGGGTTCTATGCCAGTTTGTTTAACACATCCCTGACGGCGAGGTCAGATGTCCTTTTCAACATCGGGTTGAGCCGAACTACGAGTTCAATCCCTGTTTATTTAACAGATGCTTAACAGTGAGGTCAGATGTTGCTCTCAACTTCGTCTTGAGCCGGACTTCGGGTTCGTTGCCGGTTTATTTAACAGATGCCTAACGGCGAGGTGAGATGTTCCTCTCAACTTCGTGTTGAGCCGGCCTTCGGGATCGATGCTTGTTTGTTTAACAGATCCTTGACAGCGAGGTCAGATGTTCTTCTCAACTTCGTGTTGAGCCGGCCTTTGGGTTCGATGCCTGTTTGTTTAACAGATGCCTGACAGCGAGGTCAGATGTTCCTCTCAACTTCGTGTTGAGCCGGCCTTCGGATTCGACGCATGTTTATTTAACAGATGCCTGACGGCGAGGTTAGATGTTCTTCTCATCTTTTGGTTGAGCCGGCCTTCGGGTTCGATGCCTGTTTGTTTAACAGATACCTCACGGCGAGGTCACATATTCTTTTCAACATCGGGTTGAGTCGGCCTTCGAGCTCGATCCCTGTTTGTTTAACAGATGCTTAACAGCGAGGTCACATGTTCCTCTCAACTTTGTGTTGAGCCGACCTTAGGGTTCGATGCCTGTTTATTTAACAGATGCCTGACGGCAAGGTCAGATGTTGCTCTCAACTTCGTGTTGAGCCGGACTTCAAGTTTGATCCCTATTTGTTTAACAGATGCCTAACGGCGAGGTCAGATAGTCGTCTCAACTTCATGTTGATTCGGCCTTCAAGATCGATGCTTGTTTGTTTAACAGATCCTTGACATCGAGGTCAGATTTACCTCTAAACTTCGTGTTGAGCCGGCCTTCGGGTTTGATGCCTGTTTGTTTAACAGATGCCTGACGGCGAGGTCAAATGTTCCTCTCAACTTCTTGTTGAGCCGGCCTTCAGATTCGATGCCTGTTTATTTAACAGATGCCTGACGGCGAGGTTAGACGTTTTGCTCAACTTCGGGTTAGATGCCTGTTTGTTTAACATATGTCTGACGGCAAGGTCAAACGTTCTTCTCAAATTCGGTTTGATCCGCCCTTCTGGTTCGATGCCTTTTTGTTTAACCGATTCCTGACAGCGAGGTTAGATGTTCCTCTCAACTTCGGGTTGAGCCGGCCTTCGGGTTCTATGCCAGTTTGTTTAACACATCCCTGACGGCGAGGTCAGATGTCCTTTTCAACATCGGGTTGAGCCGAACTACGAGTTCAATCCCTGTTTGTTTAACATATGTTTAACAGTGAGGTCAGATGTTGCTCTCAACTTCGTCTTGAGCCGGACTTCGGGTTCGTTGCCGATTTATTTAACAGATGCCTAACGGCGAGGTCAGATGTTCCTCTCAACTTCGTGTTGAGCCGGCCTTCGGGATCGATGCTTGTTTGTTTAACAGATCCTTGACAGCGAGGTCAGATGTTCTTCTCAACTTCGTGTTGAGCCGGCCTTCGGGTTCGATGCCTGTTTGTTTAACAGATGCCTGACAGCGAGGTCAGATGTTCCTCTCAACTTCGTGTTGAGCCGGCCTTCGGATTCGACGCATGTTTATTTAATAGATGCCTGACGGCGAGGTTAGATGTTCTTCTCATCTTCGGGTTGAGCCGGCCTTCGGGTTCGATGCCTGTTTGTTTAACAGATACCTGACAGCCAGGTCACATGTTTTTTTCAACATCCGGTTGAGCCGGCGTTCGAGTTCGATCCCTGTTTGTTTAACAGATGCTTAACAACGAGGTCAGATGTTCCTCTCAACTTTGTGTTGAGCCGACCTTAGGGTTCGATGCCTGTTTATTTAACAGATGCCTGACGTCGAGGTCAGATGTTGCTCTCAACTTTGTGTTGAGCCGGACTTCAAGTTCGATCCCTATTTGTTTAACATATGTCTGAAGGCAAGGTCAAACGTTCTTCTCAAATTCGGTTTGATCCGCCCTTCCGGTTCGATGCCTTTTTGTTTAACTGATTCCTGACAGCGAGGTTAGATGTTCCTCTCATCTTCGGGTTGAGCCGACATTCGGGTTCGATGCCAGTTTGTTTAACAGATACTTGACACCGAGGTCAGATGTTCTTTTCAACATTGTGTTGAGCTGACCTTAGGGTTCGATGCCAGTTTATTTAACAGATGCCTGACGGAGAGGTCAAATGTTGCTCTCAACTTTGTCTTGAGCCGGACTTCGGGTTCGTTGTCGGTTTATTTAACAGATGCCTAACGGCGAGGTGAGATGTTCCTCTCAACTTCGTGTTGAGCCGGCCTTCGGGATCGATGCTTGTTTGTTTTACAGATCCTTGACAGCGAGGTCAGATGTTCTTCTCAACTTCGTGTTGAGCCGACCTTCGGGTTCGATGCCTGTTTGTTTAACAGATGTCTGACAGCGAGGTCAGATGTTCCTCTCAACTTCGTGTTGAGCCGGCCTTCGGATTCGACGCATGTTTATTTAACAGATGCCTGACGGCGAGGTTAGATGTTCTTCTCATCTTCTGGTTGAGCCGGCCTTCGGGTTCGATGCCTGTTTGTTTAACAGATACCTCACGGCGAGGTCACATATTATTTTCAACATCGGGTTGAGTCGGCCTTCGAGTTCGATCCCTGTTTGTTTAACAGATGCTTAACAGCGAGGTCACATGTTCCTCTCAACTTTGTGTTGAGTCGACCTTAGGGTTCGATGCCTGTTTATTTAACAGATGCCTGACGGCAAGGTCAGATGTTGCTCTCAATTTCGTGTTGAGCCGGACTTCATGTTTGATCCCTATTTGTTTAACAGATGCCTAACGGCGAGGTCAGATAGTCGTCTTAACTTCATGTTGATCCGGCCTTCAAGATTGATGCTTGTTTGTTTAACATATCCTTGACAGCGAGGACAGATTTACCTCTAAACTTCGTGTTGAGCCGGCCTTCGAGTTTGATGCCTGTTTGTTTAACAGATGCCTGACGGCGAGGTCAAATGTTCCTCTCAACTTCTTGTTGAGCCGGCCTTCAGATTCGATGCCTGTTTATTTAACAGATGCCTGACGGCGAGGTTAGACGTTCTGCTCAACTTCGGGTTGAGTCGGCCTTCGGGTTAGATGCCTGTTTGTTTAACATATGTCTGACGGCAAGGTTAAACGTTCTTCTCAAATTCGGTTTGATCCGCCCTTCTGGTTCGATGCCTTTTTGTTTAACCGATTCCTGACAGCGAGGTTAGATGTTCCTCTCAACTTCGGGTTGAGCCGGCCTTCGGGTTCTATGCCAGTTTGTTTAACAGATACCTGACGGCGAGGTCAGATGTCCTTTTCAACATCGGGTTGAGCCGAACTACGAGTTCAATCCCTGTTTGTTTAACAGATGCTTAACAGTGAGGTCAGATGTTGCTCTCAACTTCGTCTTGAGCCGGACTTCGGGTTCGTTGCCGATTTATTTAACAGATGCCTAACGGCGAGGTCAGATGTTCCTCTCAACTTCGTGTTGAGCCGGCCTTCGGGATCGATGCTTGTTTGTTTAATAGATCCTTGACAGCGAGGTCAGATGTTCTTCTCAACTTCGTGTTGAGCCGGCCTTCGGGTTCGATGCCTGTTTGTTTAACAGATGCCTGACAGCGAGGTCGGATGTTCCTCTCAACTTCGTGTTGAGCCGGCCTTTGGATTCGACGCATGTTTATTTAATAGTGGCCTGACGGCGAGGTTAGATGTTCTTCTCATCTTCGGGTTGAGCCGGCCTTCGGGTTCGATGCCTGTTTGTTTAACAGATACCTGACGGCGAGGTCACATATTCTTTTCAACATCGGGTTGAGCCGGCCTTCGAGTTCGATCCCTGTTTGTTTAACAGATGCTTAAATTCGAGGTCAGATGTTCCTCTCAACTTTGTGTTGAGCCGACCTTAGGGTTCGATGCCTGTTTATTTAACAGATGCCTGACGGCGAGGTCAGATGTTGCTCTCAACTTCGTGTTGAGCCGGACTTCAGGTTTGATCCCTATTTGTTTAACAGATGCCTAACGACGAGGTCAGATAGTCGTCTAAACTTCGTGTTGAGCCGGCCTTCAAGATCGATGCTTGTTTGTTTAACATATCCTTGACAGCGAGGTCAGATGTACCTCTCAACTTCGTGTTGAGCCGGCCTTCGGGTTTGATGCCTGTTTGTTTAACAGATGCCTGACGGCGAGGTCAAATGTTCCTCTCAACTTGTTGTTGAGCCGGCCTTTAGATTCGATGCTTGTTTATTTAACAGATGCCTGACGGAGAGCTAGACGTTCTGCTCAACTTCGGGTTGAGCCGACCTTCGAGTTAGATGCCTGTTTGTTTAACATATGTCTGACGGCAAGGTCAAACGTTCTTCTCAAATTCGGTTTGATCCGCCCTTCGGGTTCGATGCCTTTTTGTTTAACCGATTTTTGACAGCGAGGTTAGATGTTCCTCTCAACTTCGGGTTGAGCCGGCCTTCGGGTTTTATGCCAGTTTGTTTAACAGATACCTGACGACGAGGTCAGATGTCCTTTTCAACATCGGGTTGAGGCGAACTACGAGTTCAGTCCCTGTTTGTTTAACAGATGCTTAACAGTGAGGTCAGATGTTCCTCTCAACTTCGTGTTGAGCCGACCTTAGGGTTCGATGTCGGTTTATTTTACAGATGCATGACTGCTAGGTCAGATGTTGCTCTCAATTCGTCTTGAGCAGGACTTCGGGTTCGATCCTTGTTTGTTTAACAGATGCCTAACAGCGAGATCAGATGTTCCTCTCGACTTCGTGTTGAGCCGGCGTTCGGGATCGATGCTTTTTTATTTAACAGATCCTTGATAGCGAGGTCAGATGTACTTCTCAACTTCGTGTTGAGCCGGCCTTCGGGTTCGATGCCTGTTTATTTAACAGATGCCTGACGGCGAGGTTAGATGTTCTTCTAATTTTCGCGTTGAGCCAGCCTTCAGGTTCGATGGCTATTTTTTTAACAGATACCTGACAGCGAGGTCACATGTTTTTTTCAACATCGGGTTGCACCGGCGTTCGAGTTCGATCCCTGTTTGTTTAACAGATGCTTAACAACGAGGTCAGATGTTCCTCTCAACTTTGTGTTGAGCCTACCTTAGGGTTCGATGCCTGTTTATTTAACAGATGCCTGACGGCGAGGTCAGATGTTGCTCTCAACTTCGTGTTGAGCCGGACTTCAAGTTTGATCCCTATTTGTTTAACATGTGTCTGACGGCAAGGTCAAACGTTCTTCTCAAATTCGGTTTGATCCGCCCTTCGGGTTCGATGCCTTTTTGTTTAACCGATTCCTGACAGCGAGGTTAGATGTTCCTCTCATCTTCGGGTTGATCCGGCCTTCGGGTTCGATGCCAGTTTGTTTAATAGATACTTGACGGCGAGGTCAGATGTTCTTTTCAACATCGTGTTGAGCTGACCTTAGGGTTCGATGCCAGTTTATTTAACAGATGCCTGACGGCGAGGTCAGATGTTGCTCTCAACTTCGTCTTGAGCCGGACTTCGGGTTTGTTGCCGGTTTATTTAACAGATGCCTAACGGCGAGGTCAGATGTTCCTCTCAACTTCGTGTTGAGCCAGCCTTCGGGATCGATGCTTGTTTGTTTAACAGATCCTTGACAGCGAGGTCAGATGTTCTTCTCAACTTCGTGTTGAGCCGGCCTTCGGGTTCGATGCCTGTTTGTTTAACAGATGCCTGACAGCGAGGTCAGATGTTCCTCTCAACTTCGTGTTGAGCCGGCCTTCGGATTCGACGCATGTTTATTTAACAGATGCCTGACGGCGAGGTTAGATGTTCTTCTCATCTTCGGGTTGAGCCGGCCTTCGGGTTCGATGCCTGTTTGTTTAACAGATACCTCACGGCGAGGTCACATATTCTTTTCAACATCGGGTTGAGCCGGCCTTCGAGTTCGATCCCTGTTTGTTTAACAGATGCTTAACAGCGAGGTCAGATGTTCCTCTCAACTTTGTGTTGAGCCGACCTTACGGTTCGATGCCTGTTTATTTAACAGATGCCTGACGTCGAGGTCAGATGTTACTCTCAACTTCGTGTTGAGCCGGACTTCAAGTTTGATCCCTATTTGTTTAACAGATGCCTAACAGCGAGGTCAGATAGTCGTCTCAACTTCGTGTTAAGTCGGCCTTCAAGATCGATGCTTGTTTGTTTAACAGATCCTTGACAGCGAGGTCAGATGTACCTCTCAACTTCGTGTTGAGCCGGCCTTCGAGTTTGATGCCTGTTTGTTTAACAGATGCCTGACGGCGAGGTCAAATGTTCCTCTCAACTTCTTGTTGAGCCGGCCTTCAGATTCGATGCCTGTTTATTTAAAAGATGCCTAACAGCGAGGTTAGACGTTCTGCTCAACTTCGGGTTGAGCCGGCCTTCGGGTTAGATGCCTGTTTGTTTAACATATGTCTGACGGCAAGGTCAAACGTTCTTCTCAAATTCGGTTTAATCCGCCCTTCGGGTTCGATGCCTTTTTGTTTAATCGATTCCTGACAGCGAGGTTAGATGTTCGTCTCAACTTTGAGTTGAGCCGGCCTTCAGGTTTGATGCCAGTTTGTTTAACAGATACCTGACGGCGAGGTCAGATGTTCTTTTCAACATCGTGTTGAGCCGACCTTACGGTTCGATGCCGGTTTATTTAACAGATGCCTGACAGCGAGGTCAGATGTTGCTCTCAACTTCGTCTTGAGCCGGACTTCGGGTTCGTTGCCGATTTATTTAACAGATGCCTAACGGCGAGGTCAGATGTTCTTCTCAACTTCGTGTTGAGCCGGCCTTCGGGATCGATGCTTATTTGTTTAACAGATCCTTGACAGCGAGGTCAGATATACTTCTTAACTTCGTGTTGAGCCGGCCTTTGGATTCGATGCCTGTTTGTTTAACAGATGCCTGACAGCGAGGTCAGATGTTCCTCTCAACTTCGTGTTGAACCGGCCTTCGGATTCGACGCATTTTATTTAACAGATGCCTGACGGCGAGGTTAGATGTTCTTCTCATCTTCGGGTTGAGCCGGCCTTCGGGTTCGATGCTTGTTTGTTTAACAGATACCTGACGGCGAGGTCACATATTCTTTTCAACATCGGGTTGAGCCGGCCTTCGAGTTCGATCCCTGTTTGTTTAACAGATGCTTAACAGCGAGGTCAGATGTTCCTCTCAACTTTGTGTTGAGCCGACCTTACGGTTCGATGCCTGTTTATTTAACAGATGCCTGACGGCGAGGTCAGATGTTGCTCTCAACTTCGTGTTGAGCCGGACTTCAAGTTTGATCCCTATTTGTTTAACAGATGCCTAACGGCGAGGTCAGATAGTCGTCTCAACTTCGTGTTAAGCTGGCCTTCAAGATCGATGCTTGTTTGTTTTACAGATCCTTGACAGCGAGGTCAGATGTACCTCTCAACTTCGTGTTGAGCCGGCCTTCGGTTTTGATGCCTGTTTGTTTAATAGATGCCTGACGGCGAGGTCAAATGTTCCTCTAAACTTCTTGTTGGGCCGGCCTTCAGATTTGATGCCTGTTTATTTAACAGATGCCTGACGGCGAGGTTAAATGTTCTGCTCAACTGCGGATTGAGCCGGCCTTTGGGTTAGATGCCTGTTTGTTTAACATATGTCTGACGGCAAGGTCAAACGTTCTTCTCAAATTCGATTTGATCCGCCCTTCGGGTTCGATGCCTTTTTGTTTAACCGATTCCTGACAGCGAGGTTAGATGTTCCTCTCAACTTCGGGTTGAGCCGGCCTTCGGGTTCTATGCCAGTTTGTTTAACAGATAACTGACGACGAGGTCAGATGTCCTTTTCAACATCGGGTTGAGCCGACCTTAGGGTTCGATGCAAGTTTATTTAACAGATGCCTGACGGCGAGGTCAGATGTTGCCCTCAACTTCGTCTTGAGCCGTACTTCGGGTTCGTTGCCGGTTTATTTAACAGATGCCTAACGGCGAGGTCAGATGTTCCTCTCAACTTCGTGTTGAGCCGGCCTTCGGGATCGATGCATGTTTGTTTAACAGATCCTTGACAGCGAGGTCAGATGTTCTTCTCAACTTCGTGTTGAGCCGGCCTTCGGGTTCGATGCCTGTTTGTTTAACAGATGCCTGACAGCGAGGTCAGATGTTCCTCTCAACTTCGTGTTGAGCCGGCCTTCGGATTCGACGCATGTTTATATAACAGATGCCTAACGGCGAGGTTAGATGTTCTTCTCATCTTCGGGTTGAGCCGGCCTTCGGGTTCGATGCCTGTTTGTTTAACAGATACCTGACGGCGAGGTCACATATTCTTTTCAACATCGGGTTGAGCCGGCCTTCGAGTTCGATCCCTGTTTGTTTAACAGATGCTTAACAGCGAGGTCAGATGTTCCTCTCAACTTTGTGTTGAGCCGACCTTACGGTTCGATGCCTGTTTATTTAACAGATGCCTGACGTCGAGGTCAGATGTTACTCTCAACTTCGTGTTGAGCCGGACTTCAAGTTTGATCCCTATTTGTTTAACAGATGCCTAACAGCGAGGTCAGATAGTCGTCTCAACTTCGTGTTAAGTCGGCCTTCAAGATCGATGCTTGTTTGTTTAACAGATCCTTGACAGCGAGGTCAGATGTACCTCTCAACTTCGTGTTGAGCCGGCCTTCGGGTTTGATGCCTGTTAGTTTAATAGATGCCTGACGGCGAGGTCAAATGTTCCTCTAAACTTCTTGTTGAGCCGGCCTTCAGATTTGATGCCTGTTTATTTAACAGATGCCTGACGACGAGGTTAGATGTTCTGCTCAACTTCGGATTGAGCCGGCCTTCGGGTTAGATGCCTGTTTGTTTAACATATGTCTGACGGCAAGGTCAAACGTTCTTCTCAAATTCGGTTTGATCCGCCCTTCGGGTTCGATGCTTTTTTGTTTAACCGATTCCTGACAGCGAGGTTAGATGTTCCTCTTAACTTCGGGTTGAGCCGACCTTTGGGTTCTATGCCAGTTTGTTTAACAGATACCTAACGGCGAGGTCAGATGTCCTTTTCAACATCGGGTTGAGCCGACCTTAGGGTTCGATGCCAGTTTATTTAACAGATGCCTGACGGTGAGGTCAGATGTTGCTCTCAACTTCGTCTTGAGCCGGACTTCGGGTTCGTTACCGGTTTATTTAACAGATGCCTAACGGCGAGGTCAGATGTTCCTCTCAACTTCGTGTTGAGCCGGCCTTCGGGATCGATGCAAGTTTGTTTAACAGATCCTTGACAGCGAGGTCAGATGTTCTTCTCAACTTCTTGTTGAGCCGGCCTTCGGGTTCGATGCCTGTTTGTTTAACAGATGCCTGACAGCGAGGTCAGATGTTCCTCTCAACTTCGTGTTGAGCCGGCCTTCGGATTCGACGCATGTTTATTTAACGTGATGCCTGACGGCGAGGTTAGATGTTCTTCTCATCTTCGGGTTGAGCCGGCCTTCGGGTTCGATGCCTGTTTGTTTAACAGATACCTCACGGCGAGGTCACATATTCTTTTCAACATCGGGTTGAGCCGGCCTTCGAGTTCGATCCCTGTTTGTTTAACAGATGCTTAACAGCAAGGTCAGATGTTCCTCTCTACTTTGTTTTGAGCCGACCATACGGTTCGATGCCTGTTTATTTAACAGATGCCTGACGGCGAGGTCAGATGTTGCCCTCAACTTCGTGTTGAGCCGGACTTCAAGTTTGATCCCTATTTGTTTAATAGATGCCTAACGGCGAGGTCAGATAGTCGTCTCAACTTCGTGTTGATCCGGCCTTCAAGATCGATGCTTGTTTGTTTAACAGATCCTTGACAGCGAGGTCAGATGTACCTCTCAACTTCGTGTTGAGCCGGCCTTCGGGTTTGATGCCTGTTTGTTTAATAGATGCCTGACGGCGAGGTCAAATGTTCCTCTAAACTTCTTGTTGAGCCGGCCTTCAGATTTGATGCCTGTTTATTTAACAGATGCCTGACGGCGAGGTTAGATGTTCTGCTCAACTTCGGATTGAGCCGGCCTTCGGGTTAGATGCCTGTTTGTTTAACATATGTCTGACGGCAAGGTCAAACGTTCTTCTCAAATTCGGTTTGATCCGCCCTTCGGGTTCGATGCCTTTTTGTTTAACCGATTCCAGACAGCGAGGTTAGATGTTCCTCTCAACTTCGGGTTGAGCCGGCCTTTGGGTTCTATGCCAGTTTGTTTAACAGATACCTGACGGCGAGGTCAGATGTCCTTTTCAACATCTGGTTGAGCCGACCTTAGGATTCGATGCCAGTTTATTTAACAGATGCCTGACGGTGAGGTCAGATGTTGCTCTCAACTTCGTCTAGAGCCGGACTTCGGGTTCGTTACCGGTTTATTTATTAGATGCCTAACGGCGAGGTCAGATGTTCCTCTCAACTTCGTGTTGAGCCGGCCTTCAGAATCGATGCATGTTTGTTTAACAGATCCTTGACAGCGAGGTCAGATGTTCTTCTCAACTTCGTGTTAAGCCGGCCTTCGGGTTCGATGCCTGTTTGTTTAACAGATGCCTGACAGCGAGATCAGATGTTCCTCTCAACTTCGTGTTGAGCCGGCCTTCGGATTCGACGCATGTTTATTTAACAGATGCCTGACGGCGAGGTTAGATGTTCTTCTCATCTTCGGGTTGAGCCGGCCTTCGGGTTCGATGCCTGTTTGTTTAACAGATACCTCACGGCGAGGTCACATATTCTTTTCAACATCGGGTTGAGCCGGCCTTCGAGTTCGATCCATGTTTGTTTAACAGATGCTTAACAGCAAGGTCAGATGTTCCTCTCAACTTTGTGTTGAGCCGACCTTAGGGTTCGATGCCAGTTTATTTAACAGATGTCTGACGGCGAGGTTAGATGTTGCTCTCAACTTCGTGTTGAGCCGGACTTCAAGTTTGATCCCTATTTGTTTAACAGATGCCTAACAGCAAGGTCAGATAGTCGTCTCAACTTCGTGTTGATCCGGCCTTCAAGATCGATGCTTGTTTGTTTAACAGATCCTTGACAGTGAGGTCAAATTTACCTCTCAACTTCGTGTTGAGCCGACCCTCGGATTTGATGCCTGTTTGTTTAACAGATGCCTGACGGCGAGGTCAAATGTTCCACTCAACTTCTTGTTGGGCCGACCTTCGGATTCGACGCATGTTTATTTAATAGATGCCTGACGGCGAGGTTAGACGTTCTGGTCAACTTCGGGTTGAGCCGGCCTTCAGGTTAGATGCATGTTTGTTTAACATATGTCTGACGGCAAGGTCAAACGTTCTTCTCAAATTCGGTTTGATCCGCCCTTCGGGTTCGATGCCTTTTTGTTTAACCGATTCCTGACAGCGAGGTTAGATGTTCCTCTCAACTTCGGGTTGAGTCGGCCTTCGGGTTCTATGCCAGTTTGTTTAACAGATACCTGACGATGAGGTCAGATGTCCTTTTCAACATCGGGTTGAGCCGAACTACGAGTTCAATCCCTGTTTGTTTAACAGATGCTTAACAGTGAGGTCAGATGTTCCTCTCAACTTCGTGTTGAGCCGACCTTAGGGTTCGATGCCGGTTTATTTTGCAGATGCATGACGGCAAGGTCAGATGTTGCTCTCAGCTTTGTCTTGAGCCGGACTTCGGGTTCGATCCTTGTTTGTTTAACAGATGCCTAACAACGAGATCAGATGTTCCTCTCGACTTCGTGTTGAGACGACGTTCGAGATCGATGCTTTTTTATTTAACAGATCCTTGACAGCGAGGTCAGATGTACTTCTCAACTTCGTGTTGAGCCAGCCTTCGGGTTCGATGCCTGTTTGTTTAACACATGCCTGACAGCGAGGTCAAATGTTCCTCTCAACTTCGTGTTAAGCCGGCCTTCGGATTCGACGCCTGTTTATTTAACAGATGCCTGACGGCGAGGTTAGATGTTCTTCTCATCTTCGGGTTGAGCCAGCCTTCAGGTTCGATGCCTATTTGTTTAACAGATACCTCACGGCGAGGTCACATATTCTTTTCAACATTGGGTTGAGCCGGCCTTCGAGTTCGATCCCTGTTTGTTTAACAGATGCTTAACAGCGAGGTCAGATGTTCCTCTCAACTTTGTGTTAAGCCGACCTTAGGGTTCGATGCCTGTTTATTTAACAGATGCCTGACGGCGAGGTTAGATGTTGCTCTCAACTTCGTGTTGAGCCGGACTTTAAGTTTGATCCCTATTTGTTTAACAGATGCCTAACAGCGAGGTCAGATAGTCGTCTCAACTTCGTGTTGATCCGGCCTTCAAGATCGATGCTTGTTTGTTTAACAGATCCTTGACAGCGAGGTCAGATGTACCTCTCAATTTCGTGTTGAGCTGGCCTTCGGGTTTGATGCCTGTTTGTTTAACAGATGCCTGAGGGCGAGGTCAAATGTTCCTCTCAACTTCTTGTTGAGCCGGCCTTCAGATTCGATGCCTGTTTATTTAACAGATGCCTGACGGCGAGGTTAGACGTTCTGCTCAACTTCGGGTTGAGCCGGCCTTCGGGTTAGATGTCTGTTTGTTTAACATATGTCTGACGGCAAGGTCAAACGTTCTTCTCAAATTCGGTTTGATCCGCCCTTCGGGTTCGATGCCTTTTTGTTTAACCGATTCCTGACAGCGAGGTTAGATGTTCGTCTCAACTTTGGGTTGAGCCGGCCTTCGGGTTCGATGCCAGTTTGTTTAACAGATACCTGACGGCGAGGTCAGATGTTCTTTTCAACATCGTGTTGAGCCGACCTTAGGGTTCGATGCCGGTTTATTTAACAGATGCCTGACGGCGAGGTCAGATGTTGCTCTCAACTTCGTCTTGAGCCGGACATCGGGATCGATGCTTGTTTGTTTAATAGATCCTTGACAGCGAGGTCAGATGTACTTCTCAACTTTGTGTTGAGCCGGCCTTCGGGTTCGATGCCTGTTTGTTTAACAGATGCCTGACAGCGAGATCATATGTTACTCTCAACTTCGTGTTGAGTCGGCCTTCGGATTCGACGCATGTTTATTTAACAGATGCCTGACGGCGAGGTTAGATGTTCTTCTCATCTTCGGGTTGAGCCGGCCTTCGGGTTCGATGCCTGTTTGTTTAACAGATACCTGACGGCGAGGTCACATATTCTTTTCAACATCGGGTTGAGTCGGCCTTCGAATTCGATCCCTGTTTGTTTAATAGATGCTTAACAGCGAGGTCAGATGTTCCTCTCAACTTTGTGTTGAGCCGACCTTAGGGTTCAATGCCTGTTTATTTAACAGATGCCTGACGGCGATGTCAGATGTTGCTCTCAACTTCGTGTTGACTCGGACTTCAAGTTTGATCCCTATTTGTTTAATAGATGCCTAACGGCGAGGTCAGATAGTCGTCTCAACTTCGTGTTGATCCGGTCTTCAAGATCGATGCTTGTTTGTTTAACAGATCCTTGACAGCGAGGTCAGATGTACCTCTCAACTTCGTGTTGAGCCGGCCTTCGGGTTTGATGCCTGTTTGTTTAACAGATGCCTGACGGCGAGGTCAAATGTTCCTCTCAACTTCTTGTTGAGCCGGCCTTCAGATTCGATGCCTGTTTATTTAACAGATGTTTGACGGCGAGGTTAGACGTTCTGCTCAACTTCGGGTTGAGCCGGCCTTCAGGTTAGATGCCTGTTTGTTTAACATATGTCTGACGGCAAGGTCAAACGTTCTTCTCAAATTCGGTTTGATCCGCCCTTCGGGTTCGATGCCTTTTTGTTTAACTGATTCCTGACAGCGAGGTTAGATGTTCCTCTCAACTTCGGGTTGAGCCGGCCTTCGGGTTCTATGCCAGTTCGTTTAACAAATACCTGACGGTGAGGTCAGATGTCCTTTTCAACATCGGGTTGAGCCGACCTTAGGGTTCGATGCCAGTGTATTTAACAGATGCCTGACGGCGAGGTCAGATGTTGCTCTCAACTTCGTCTTGAGCCGGACTTCGGGTTCGTTGCCGGTTTATTTAACAGATGCCTAACGGCGAGGTCAGATGTTCCTCTCAACTTCGTGTTGAGTCGGCCTTCGGGATCAATGCTTGTTTGTTTAACAGATCCTTGACAGCGAGGTAAAATATTCTTTTCAACTTCGTGTTGAGCCGGCCTTCGGGTTCGATGCCTGTTTGTTTAACAGATGCCTGACAGCGAGGTCAGATGTTCCTCTAAACTTCGTGTTAGGCCGGCCTTCGGATTCGACGCATGTTTATTTAACAGATGTCTGACGGCGAGGTTAGATGTTCTTCTCATCTTCGGGTTGAGCCGGCCTTCGGGTTTGATGCCTGTTTGTTTAACATATACCTCACGGCGAGGTCACATATTCTTTTCAACATCGGGTTGAGCCGGCCTTCGAGTTCGATCCCTGTTTGTTTAACAGATGCTTAACAGCGAGGTCAGATGTTCCTCTCAACTTTGTGTTGAGCCGACCTTAGGGTTTGATGCCTGTTTATTTAACAGATGCCTGACGGCGAGGTTAGATGTTGCTCTCAACTTCGTGTTGAGCCGGACTTTAAGTTTGATCCCTATTTGTTTAACAGATGCCTAACAGCGAGGTCAGATAGTCGTCTCAACTTCGTGTTGATCCGGCCTTCAAGATCGATGCTTGTTTGTTTAACAGATCCTTGACAGCGAGGTCAGATGTACCTCTCAACTTCGTGTTGAGCCGGCCTTCGGGTTTAATGCCTGTTTGTTTAACAGATGCCTGAGGGCGAGGTCAAATGTTCCTCTCAACTTCTTGTTGAGCCGGCCTTCAGATTCGATGCCTGTTTATTTAACAGATGCCTGACGGCGAGGTTAGACGTTCTGCTCAACTTCGGGTTGAGCCGGCCTTCGGGTTAGATGTCTGTTTGTTTAACATATGTCTGACGGCAAGGTCAAACGTTCTTCTCAAATTCGGTTTGATCCGCCCTTCGGGTTCGATGCCTTTTTGTTTAACCGATTCCTGACAGCGAGGTTAGATGTTCGTCTCAACTTTGGGTTGAGCCGGCCTTCGGGTTCGATGCCAGTTTGTTTAACAGATACCTGACGGCGAGGTCAGATGTTCTTTTCAACATCGTGTTGAGCCGACCTTAGGGTTCGATGCCGGTTTATTTAACAGATGCCTGACGGCGAGGTCAGATGTTGCTCTCAACTTCGTCTTGAGCCGGACTTCAGGATCGATGCTTGTTTGTTTAATAGATCCTTGACAGCGAGGTCAGATGTACTTCTCAACTTTGTGTTGAGCCGGCCTTCGGGTTCGATGCCTGTTTGTTTAACAGATGCCTGACAGCGAGATCATATGTTACTCTCAACTTCGTGTTGAGTCGGCCTTCGGATTCGACGCATGTTTATTTAACAGATGCCTGACGGCGAGGTTAGATGTTCTTCTCATCTTCGGGTTGAGCCGGCCTTCGGGTTCGATGCCTGTTTGTTTAACAGATACCTGACGGCGAGGTCACATATTCTTTTCAACATCGGGTTGAGTCGGCCTTCGAATTCGATCCCTGTTTGTTTAATAGATGCTTAACAGCGAGGTCAGATGTTCCTCTCAACTTTGTGTTGAGCCGACCTTAGGGTTCAATGCCTGTTTATTTAACAGATGCCTGACGGCGATGTCAGATGTTGCTCTCAACTTCGTGTTGACCCGGACTTCAAGTTTGATCCCTATTTGTTTAATAGATGCCTAACGGCGAGGTCAGATAGTCGTCTCAACTTCGTGTTGATCCGGTCTTCAAGATCGATGCTTGTTTGTTTAACAGATCCTTGACAGCGAGGTCAGATGTACCTCTCAACTTCGTGTTGAGCCGGCCTTCGGGTTTGATGCCTGTTTGTTTAACAGATGCCTGACGGCGATGTCAAATGTTCCTCTCAACTTCTTGTTGAGCCGGCCTTCAGATTCGATGCCTGTTTATTTAACAGATGTTTGACGGCGAGGTTAGACGTTCTGCTCAACTTCGGGTTGAGCCGGCCTTCAGGTTAGATGCCTGTTTGTTTAACATATGTCTGACGGCAAGGTCAAACGTTCTTCTCAAATTCGGTTTGATCCGCCCTTCGGGTTCGATGCCTTTTTGTTTAACTGATTCCTGACAGCGAGGTTAGATGTTCCTCTCAACTTCGGGTTGAGCCGGCCTTCGGGTTCTATGCCACTTCGTTTAACAAATACCTGACGGTGAGGTCAGATGTCCTTTTCAACATCGGGTTGAGCCGACCTTAGGGTTCGATGCCAGTGTATTTAACAGATGCCTGACGGCGAGGTCAGATGTTGCTCTCAACTTCGTCTTGAGCCGGACTTCGGGTTCGTTGCCGGTTTATTTAACAGATGCCTAACGGCGAGGTCAGATGTTCCTCTCAACTTCGTGTTGAGTCGGCCTTCGGGATCAATGCTTGTTTGTTTAACAGATCCTTGACAGCGAGGTAAAATATTCTTTTCAACTTCGTGTTGAGCCGGCCTTCGGGTTCGATGCCTGTTTGTTTAACAGATGCCTGACAGCGAGGTCAGATGTTCCTCTAAACTTCGTGTTGAGCCGGCCTTCGGATTCGACGCATGTTTATTTAACAGATGTCTGACGGCGAGGTTAGATGTTCTTCTCATCTTCGGGTTGAGCCGGCCTTCGGGTTTGATGCCTGTTTGTTTAACATATACCTCACGGCGAGGTCACATATTCTTTTCAACATCGGGTTGAGCCGGCCTTCGAGTTCGATCCCTGTTTGTTTAACAGATGCTTAACAGCGAGGTCAGATGTTCCTCTCAACTTTGTGTTGAGCCGACCTTAGGGTTCGATGCCTGTTTATTTAACAGATGCCTGACGGCGAGGTTAGATGTTGCTCTCAACTTCGTGTTGAGCCGGACTTTAAGTTTGATCCCTATTTGTTTAACAGATGCCTAACAGCGAGGTCAGATAGTCGTCTCAACTTCGTGTTGATCCGGCCTTCAAGATCGATGCTTGTTTGTTTAACAAATCCTTGACAGCGAGGTCAGATGTACCTCTCAACTTCGTGTTGAGCCGGCCTTCGGGTTTAATGCCTGTTTGTTTAACAGATGCCTGAGGGCGAGGTCAAATGTTCCTCTCAACTTCTTGTTGAGCCGGCCTTCAGATTCGATGCCTGTTTATTTAACAGATGCCTGACGGCGAGGTTAGACGTTCTGCTCAACTTCGGGTTGAGCCGGCCTTCGGGTTAGATGTCTGTTTGTTTAACATATGTCTGACGGCAAGGTCAAACGTTCTTCTCAAATTCGGTTTGATCCGCCCTTCGGGTTCGATGCCTTTTTGTTTAACCGATTCCTGACAGCGAGGTTAGATGTTCGTCTCAACTTTGGGTTGAGCCGGCCTTCGGGTTCGATGCCAGTTTGTTTAACAGATACCTGACGGCGAGGTCAGATGTTCTTTTCAACATCGTGTTGAGCCGACCTTAGGGTTCGATGCCGGTTTATTTAACAGATGCCTGACGGCGAGGTCAGATGTTGCTCTCAACTTCGTCTTGAGCCGGACTTCGGGATCGATGCTTGTTTGTTTAATAGATCCTTGACAGCGAGGTCAGATGTACTTCTCAACTTTGTGTTGAGCCGGCCTTCGGGTTCGATGCCTGTTTGTTTAACAGATGCCTGACAGCGAGATCATATGTTACTCTCAACTTCGTGTTGAGTCGGCCTTCGGATTCGACGCATGTTTATTTAACAGATGCCTGACGGCGAGGTTAGATGTTCTTCTCATCTTCGGGTTGAGCCGGCCTTCGGGTTCGATGCCTGTTTGTTTAACAGATACCTGACGGCGAGGTCACATATTCTTTTCAACATCGGGTTGAGTCGGCCTTCGAATTCGATCCCTGTTTGTTTAATAGATGCTTAACAGCGAGGTCAGATGTTCCTCTCAACTTTGTGTTGAGCCGACCTTAGGGTTCAATGCCTGTTTATTTAACAGATGCCTGACGGCGATGTCAGATGTTGCTCTCAACTTCGTGTTGACCCGGACTTCAAGTTTGATCCCTATTTGTTTAATAGATGCCTAACGGCGAGGTCAGATAGTCGTCTCAACTTCGTGTTGATCCGGTCTTCAAGATCGATGCTTGTTTGTTTAACAGATCCTTGACAGCGAGGTCAGATGTACCTCTCAACTTCGTGTTGAGCCGGCCTTCGGGTTTGATGCCTGTTTGTTTAACAGATGCCTGACGGCGATGTCAAATGTTCCTCTCAACTTCTTGTTGAGCCGGCCTTCAGATTCGATGCCTGTTTATTTAACAGATGTTTGACGGCGAGGTTAGACGTTCTGCTCAACTTCGGGTTGAGCCGGCCTTCAGGTTAGATGCCTGTTTGTTTAACATATGTCTGACGGCAAGGTCAAACGTTCTTCTCAAATTCGGTTTGATCCGCCCTTCGGGTTCGATGCCTTTTTGTTTAACTGATTCCTGACAGCGAGGTTAGATGTTCCTCTCAACTTCGGGTTGAGCCGGCCTTCGGGTTCTATGCCACTTCGTTTAACAAATACCTGACGGTGAGGTCAGATGTCCTTTTCAACATCGGGTTGAGCCGACCTTAGGGTTCGATGCCAGTGTATTTAACAGATGCCTGACGGCGAGGTCAGATGTTGCTCTCAACTTCGTCTTGAGCCGGACTTCGGGTTCGTTGCCGGTTTATTTAACAGATGCCTAACGGCGAGGTCAGATGTTCCTCTCAACTTCGTGTTGAGTCGGCCTTCGGGATCAATGCTTGTTTGTTTAACAGATCCTTGACAGCGAGGTAAAATATTCTTTTCAACTTCGTGTTTAGCCGGCCTTCGGGTTCGATGCCTGTTTGTTTAACAGATGCCTGACAGCGAGGTCAGATGTTCCTCTAAACTTCGTGTTGAGCCGGCCTTCGGATTCGACGCATGTTTATTTAACAGATGTCTGACGGCGAGGTTAGATGTTCTTCTCATCTTCGGGTTGAGCCGGCCTTCGGGTTTGATGCCTGTTTGTTTAACAGATACCTCACGGCGAGGTCACATATTCTTTTCAACATCGGGTTGAGCCGGCCTTCGAGTTCGATCCCTGTTTGTTTAACAGATGCTTAACAGCGAGGTCAGATGTTCCTCTCAACTTTGTGTTGAGCCGACCTTAGGGTTCGATGCCTGTTTATTTAACAGATGCCTGACGGCGAGGTTAGATGTTGCTCTCAACTTCGTGTTGAGCCGGACTTTAAGTTTGATCCCTATTTGTTTAACAGATGCCTAACAGCGAGGTCAGATAGTCGTCTCAACTTCGTGTTGATCCGGCCTTCAAGATCGATGCTTGTTTGTTTAACAGATCCTTGACAGCGAGGTCAGATGTACCTCTCAACTTCGTGTTGAGCCGGCCTTCGGGTTTAATGCCTGTTTGTTTAACAGATGCCTGAGGGCGAGGTCAAATGTTCCTCTCAACTTCTTGTTGAGCCGGCCTTCAGATTCGATGCCTGTTTATTTAACAGATGCCTAACGGCGAGGTTAGACGTTCTGCTCAACTTCGGGTTGAGCCGGCCTTCGGGTTCGATGTCTGTTTGTTTAACATATGTCTGACGGCAAGGTCAAACGTTCTTCTCAAATTCGGTTTGATCCGCCCTTCGGGTTCGATGCCTTTTTGTTTAACCGATTCCTGACAGCGAGGTTAGATGTTCGTCTCAACTTTGGGTTGAGTCGGCCTTCGGGTTCGATGCCAGTTTGTTTAACAGATACCTGACGGCGAGGTCAGATGTTCTTTTCAACATCGTGTTGAGCCGACCTTAGGGTTCGATGCCGGTTTATTTAACAGATGCCTGACGGCGAGGTCAGATGTTGCTCTCAACTTCGTCTTGAGCCGGACTTCGGGATCGATGCTTTTTTGTTTAATAGATCCTTGACAGCAAGGTCAGATGTACTTCTCAACTTCGTGTTGAGCCGGCCTTCGGGTTCGATGCCTGTTTGTTTAACAGATGCCTGACAGCAAGGTCAAATGTTCCTCTCAACTTCGTGTTGAGCCGGCCTTCGGATTCGACGCATATTTATTTAACAGATGCCTGACGGCGAGATTAGATGTTCTTCTCATCTTCGGGTTGAGCCGGCCTTCGGGTTCGATGCTTGTTTGTTTAATAGATACCTGACGACGAGGTCACATATTCTTTTCAACATCGGGTTGAGCCGGCCTTCGAATTCGATCCCTGTTTGTTTAATAGATGCTTAACAGCGAGGTCAGATGTTCCTCTCAACTTTGTGTTGAGCCGACCTTAGGGTTCAATGCCTGTTTATTTAACAGATGCCTGACGGCGAGGTCATATGTTGCTCTCAACTTCGTGTTGAGCCGGACTTCAAGTTTTATCCCTATTTGTTTAATAGATGCCTAACGGCGAGGTCAGATAGTCGTCTCAACTTCGTGTTGAGCCGGCCTTCAAGATCGATGCTTGTTTGTTTAACAGATCCTTGACAGCGAGGTCAGATGTACCTCTCAACTTCGTGTTGAGCCGGCCTTCGGGTTTGATGCCTGTTTGTTTAACAGATGCCTGACGGCGAGGTCAAATGTTCCTCTCAACTTCTTGTTGAGCCGGCCTTCAGATTAGATGCCTGTTTATTTAACAGATGCCTGACGGCGAGGTTAGACGTTCTGCTCAACTTCGGGTTGAGCCGGCCTTCAGGTTAGATGCCTGTTTGTTTAACATATGTCTGACGGCAAGGTCAAACGTTCTTCTCAAATTCGGTTTGATCCGCCCTTCGGGTTCGATGCCTTTTTGTTTAACCGATTCCTGACAGCGAGGTTAGATGTTCCTCTCAACTTCGGGTTGAGTCGACCTTCAGGTTCTATGCCAGTTTGTTTAATAGATACCTGACGGCGAGGTCAGATGTCCTTTTCAACATCGGGTTGAGCCGACCTTAGGGTTCGATGCCGATTTATTTAACAGATGTCTGACGGCGAGGTCAGATGTTGCTCTCAACTTCGTCTTGAGCCGGACTTCAGGTTCGTTGCCGGTTTATTTAACAGATGCCTAACGGCGAGGTGAGAAGTTCCTCTCAACTTCGTGTTGAGCCGGTCTTCAAGATCGATGCTTGTTTGTTTAACAGATCCTTGACAGCAAGGTCAGATGTACTTCTCAACTTCGTGTTGAGCCGGCCTTCGGGTTCGATGCCTGTTTGTTTAACAGATGCCTGACAGCGAGGTCAGATGCTCCTCTCAACTTCGTGTTAAGCCGGCCTTCGGATTCGACACATGTTTATTTAACAGATGCCTGACAGCGAGGTTAGATGTTCTTCTCATCTTCGGGTTGAGCCGGCCTTCGGGTTCGATGCCTGTTTGTTTAACAGATACCTCACGGCGAGGTCACTATTCTTTTCAACATCGGGTTGAGCCGGCCTTCGAGTTCGATCCCTGTTTGTTTAACAGATGCTTAACAGCGAGGTCAGATGTTCCTCTCAACTTTGTGTTGAGCCGACCTTAGGGTTCGATGCCTGCTAATTTAACAGATGCCTGACGGCGAGGTCAGATGTTGCTCTCAACTTCGTGTTGAGTCGGACTTCAAGTTTGATCCCTATTTGTTTAATAGATGCCTAACGTCGAGGTCAGATAGTCGTCTCAACTTCGTGTTGAGCCGGCCTTCAAGATTGATGCTTGCTTGTTTAACAGATCCTTGACAGCGAGGTCAGATGTACCTCTCAACTTCGTGTTGAGCGGGCCTTCGGGTTTGATGCCTGTTTGTTTAACAGATGCCTGACAGCGAGGTCAAATGTTCCTCTCAACTTCTTGTTGAGCCGGCCTTCAGATTCGATGCTTGTTTATTTAACAAATTCCTGACGGAGAGGTTAGACGTTTTGCTCAACTTCGGGTCGAGCCGGCCTTCGGGTTAGATGCCTGTTTGTTTAACATATGTCTGACGGCAAGGTCAAACGTTCTTCTCAAATTCGGTTTGATCCCCTTTCGGGTTCGATGCCTTTTTGTTTAACCGATTCCTGACAGTGAGGTTAGATGTTCCTCTCAACTTCGGGTTGACCCGGCCTTCGGGTTCTATGCCAGTTTGTTTAACAGATACCTGACGGCGAGGTCAGATGTCCTTTTCAACATCGGGTTGAGCTGAACTACGAGTTCAATCCCTGTTTGTTTAACAGATGCTTAACAGTGAGGTCAGATGTTCCTCTCAACTTCGTGTTGAGTCGACCTTAGGGTTCGATGCTGGTTTATTTTACAGATGCCTGACGGCGAGGTCAGATGTTGCTCTCAACTTCGTCTTGAGCCGGACTTCGGGTTCGATCCCTGTTTGTTTAACAAATGCCTAACGGCGAGGTCAGATGTTCCTCTCAACTTCGTGTTGAGCCGGCCTTCGGGATCGATGCTTTTTTGTTTAACAGATCCTTGATAGCAAGGTCAGATGTACTTCTCAACTTCGTGTTGAGCCGGCCATCGGGTTCGATGCCTGTTTGTTTAACAGATGCCTGACAGCGAGCTCAGATGTTCCTCTCAACTTCGTGTTGAGCCGGCCTTCGGATTCGACGCCTGTTTATTTAACAGATGCGTGACGGTGAGGTTAGATGTTCTTCTCATCTTCGGGTTGAGCCGACCTTCGGGTTCGATGCCTGTTTGTTTAACAGATACCTGACGGCGAGGTCACATGTTCTTTTCAACATCGGGGTCAGCCGGCCTTCGAGTTCGATCCCTGTTTGTTTAACAGATGCTTAACAGCGAGGTCAGACGTTCCTCTCAACTTCGTGTTGAGTCGACCTTAGGGTTCGATGCCTGTTTGTTTAGCAGATGCCTGACAGCGAGGTCAGATGTTGCTCTCAACTTCGTTTTGAGCCGGACTTCGGGTTCGATCCCTGTTTGTTTAACAGATGCCTAACGGCGAGTTCAGATGTTCCTCTCAACTTTGTGTTGAGCCGGCCTTCAGGATCGATGCTTTTTTGTTTAACAGATCCTTGACAGCGAGGTCAGATGTTCTTCTCAACTTTGTGTTGAGCCGGCCTACGGGGTCGATGCATGTTTGTTTAACAGATGCCTGACGGCTAGGTCAGATGTTCATCTCAACTACGTGTTGAGCCGGCCTTCGGGTTCGATGCCTATTTGTTTAACAGATGCCTGAAGGCGAGGTCAGATGTTCCTCTCAACTTCGTGTTGAGCGGGTATTCGGGATTGATGCTTGTTTGTTTAACAGATCCTTGACACCGAGGTCAGATTTACCTCTCAACTTCGTGTTGAGCCGACCTTCAGGTTTGATGCCTGTTTGTTTAATAGATGCCTGACGGAGAGGTCAGATTTTCTTCTCAACTTCTTGTTGAGCCAACCTTCAGATTCAATGCCTCTTTATTTAACAGATGCCTGACGACGAGGTTAGATGTTCTTCTCAACTTCGGGTTGAGCCGCCATTCGGGTTAGATGCCTGTTTGTTTAACAGATGTTTGACGGCAAGGTCAAATGTTCTTCTCAAATTCGGTTTGATCCGCCCTTCAAGTTCGATGCCTGTTTTTTTAACTGATACCTGACGGATAGGTCAGATGTTCTTTTCAACATCAAGTTGAGCCGACCTTCAAGTTCGATCCCTGTTTCTTTAACAGACGCTTAACAACGAGGTCAGATGTTCCCTTCAACTTCGTGTTGAGCCAACCTTAGGGTTCGATGCCTGTTTATTTAACAGATGAATGACGACGAGGTCAATTGTTGCTCTCAACTTCGTGTTGAGCCGGACTTAGGGATCGATGCTTATTTGTTTAATAGATCCTTGACAGCGAGTTCAAATGTACTTCTCAACTTCGTGTTGAGCCGGCCTTCGGGTTCGATGCTTGTTTGTTTAACAGATGCCTGACGGCGAGGTCAGATGTTCCTCCCAACTTCGTGGTGAGCCGACCTTCGGGATCGATGCTTTTTTGTTTAACAGATCCTTGACAGGGAGGTCGGATGTTCTTCTCAACTTCGTGTTGAGCCGACCTTAGGGTTCGATGCCTGTTTATTTAACAGATGCCTGACGGCGAGGTCAGATGTTGCTCTCAACTTCTTGTTGAGTCGGACTTCAAGTTTGATCCCTATTTGTTTAACATATGTCTGACGGCGAGGTCAGATGTTCCTCTCAACTTTGTGTTGAACCGGCCTTCGGGATCGATGCTTGTTTGTTTAATAGATCCTTGACAGCGAGTTCAAATGTACTTCTCAACTTCGTGTTGAGCCGGACATCAGGTTTGATCCCTGTTTGTTTAACAGATGCCTAACGGCGAGGTCAAATGTTCATCTCAACTTCGTGTTGAGCCGGCATTCAGGATCAATGCTTGTTTGTTTAACAGATCCTTGACAGCAAGGTCAGATGTACCTCTCAACTTCGTGTTGAGCAAGCCTTCGGGTTTGATGCCTGTTTGTTTAACAGATGCCTGATAGCGAGGTCAGATGTTCCTCTCAACTTCTTGTTGAGCCGGCATTCAGATTCAATGCCTGTTTATTTAACAGATGCCTGACGGCGAGGTTAGATGTTCTTCTCAACTTCGGGTTGAGCCGGCCTTCGGGTTAGATGCCTGTTTGTTTAATAGATGTCTGACGGCAAGGTCAAATGTTCTTCTCAAATTCAGTTTGATCCATCCTTCGGGTTCCATGCCTTTTTGTTTAACTGATTCCTAACAGCGAGGTTAGATGTCCCTCTCAACTTTGGGTTGAGCCGGCCTTCGGGTTCGATGCCAGTTTGTTTAACAGATACCTGACGGCGAGGTCAGATGTTCTTTTCAACATCAGGTTGAGCCGACCTTCGAGCTCGATCCCTGTTTGTTTAACAGATGCTTAACTGCGAGGTCAGATGTTCCTCTCAACTTTTTGTTGAGTCGACCTTAGGGTTCGATGCATGCTAATTTAACAGATGCCTGACGACGAGGTCAGATGTTGCTCTAAACTTCGTGTTGAGCTGGACTTCGGGTTCGATCCTTGTTTTGTTTAACAGATCCTTGAGAGCGAGGTCAGATGTACTTCTCAACTTCGTGTTGAGCCGACCTTAGGGTTTGATGCCTGTTAATTTACTAGATGCCAGACGGCGAGGTCAGATGTTGCTCTCAACTTCGTGTTGAGTCGGCCTTCGGATTCGATGCCTCTTTATTTAACAGATGTCTGACAGCGAGGGTAGATGTTCTTCTCATGTTCGTGTTGAGCCGACCTTCGGGTTCGATGCCTGTTTGTTTAACAGATACCTGACGGGGAGATTAGATGTTCTTTTCAACATCGAGTTGAGCCAGCCTTCGAGTTCGATCCCTGTTTGTTGAACAGATGCTTAACAGCGAGGTCAGATGTTCCTATCAACTTCATGTTGAGCCGACCTTAGGGTTCGATGCCTGTTTGTTTAACAGATGCCTGACAGCAAGGTCAGATGTTCCTTACAACTTCGTGTTAAGCCGGACTTCGGGTTCAATCCCTATTTGTTTAACAGATGCCTAACAGCGAGGTCAGATGTTCTTCTCAACTTCGTGTTGAGCCGACCTTAGGGTTTGATGCCTGTTTATTTAACAGATGCCTGACGGCAAGGTCAGATGTTGCTATCAACTTCGTGTTGAGCCGGACTTCAGGTTTGATCCCTGTTTGTTTAACAGATGCTTAACGGCGAGGTCAGATGTTCGTCTCAACTTCGTGTTGAGCCAGCATTCGGGATTGATGCTTGTTTGTTGAGCAGATCCTTGACAGCAAGGTCAGATGTACCTCTCAATTTCGTGTTGAGCCGGCCTTCGGGTTTGATGCCTGTTTGTTTAACAGATGCCTGTCGGCGAGGTCAGATGTTCCTCTCAACTTCTTGTTGAGCCGACCTTCAGATTCGATGCATGTTTTATTAATAGATGCTTGACGGCGAGGTTAGATGTTCTTCTCAACGTCGGGTTGAGCCGGTCTTCGGGTTAGATGCCTGTTTGTTTAGCAGATGTCTGACGGCAAGGTCAAATGTTCTTCTCAAATTCGGTTTAATCCACCCTTCGGGTTCGATGCCTTTTTCTTTAACCGATTCCTGAAAGCGAGGTTAGGTGTTCCTCTCAACTTCGGGATGAGCCGGCCTTCGGGTTCGATGCCTGTTTGTTTAACAGAAGCTTAACAGCAAGGTCAAATGTTCCCTTCAAATTCGTGTTGACCGACCTTAGGGTTCGATGCCTGTTTATTTAACAGATGCCTGACGACGAGGTCAGATGTTGTTCTCAACTTCGTGTTGAGCCAGACTTCGGGTTCATCCCTGTTTGTTTAATAGATGACTAACGGCGAGGTCAGATGTTCCTCTCAACTTCGTGTTGAGCCGGCCTTCGGGTTCGATGCTTGTTTGTTTAATAGATGCATGACAACGAGGTCAGTTGTTCCTCTCAACTTCGTGTTGAGCCGACCTTCGGATTCGATGCCTGTTTATTTAACAGATGCCTGACAGCGAGGTTATATGTTCTTCTCATCTTCGGGTTGAGCCGGCCTTCGGGTTCGATGCCTGTTTCTTTAACAGATACCTGACGGCGAGGTTAGATGTTCTTTTAAACATCGAGTTGAGCCGACCTTCGAGTTCGATCCCTGTTTATTGAACAGATGCTTAACAGCGCGGTCAGATGTTCCCCTCTACTTCGTTTTGAGCCGGCCTAAGGGTTCGATGCATGTTTCTTTAACAGATGCCTGGCGACGAGGTCAGATGTTGCTCTCAACTTCGTGTTGAGCCGAACTTCGAGTTCGATCCCTGTTTGTTTAACAGATGCCTAACGGCGAGGTCAGACGTTCCTCTCAACTTCGTGTGGAGCCGGCCTTCGGGATCGATGCTTGTTTATTTAACAGATCCTTGACAGCGAGGTCAGATGTTCTTCTCAACTTCGTGTTGAGCCGGCCTACGGGTTTGATGCCTGTTTGTTTAACAGATGCCTGACGGCGAGGTCAGATGTTGCTCTCAACTTCGTGTTGAGCCGGACTTCAGGTTTGATCCCTGTTTATTTAACAGATCCCTAACGACAAGGTCAGATGTTCGTTTCAACTTCATGTTGAGCTGACATTCGGGATCGATGCTTGTTTGTTTAACAGATCCTTGACAACATGGTCAGATGTACCTCTCAACTTCGTGTTGAGCCCGCCTTCGGATTTGATGCCTGTTTGTTTAACAGATGCCTGACAGCGAGGTCAGATGTTCCTCTCAACTTCTTATTGAGCCGACCTTCAGATTCGATACCTTTTTATTTAACAGATGCCTGACGGCGAGGTTAGATGTTCTTCGCAACTTCGGGTTGAGCCGGCCTTCGGGTTAGATGCCTGTTTGTTTAATCGATTCCTGACAGCGAGGTTAGATGTTCCTCTCAACTTCGGGTTGAACCGACTTTTGGGTTTGATGCCAGTTTTATTTAACAGATACCTGACAGTGAGGCCATATGTTCTTTTCAACATCGGGTTGAGCCGACCTTCGAGTTCGATCCCTATTTGTTTAACAGATGCCTAACAGCGAGGTCATATGTTCCTCTCATCTTCGTGTTGAGCCGACCTTAGGGTTCGATGCCTGCTAATTTAACAGATGCCTGACGACGAGGTCAGATGTTGCTCCCAACTTTGTGTTGAGCCGGACTTCGGGTTCGATCCCTGTTTGTTTAACGAATGCCTAACGGGGAGGTCAGATGTTCCTCTCAACTTCTTGTTGAGCCGGCCTTCCGGATCAATGCTTATTTGTTTAACAGATCCTTGACATCAAGGTCAAATGTACTTCTCAACTTCGTGTTGACCCAACCTTCGAGTTCGATGCTTGTTTGTTTAACAGATGCCTGACGACAAGGTCAGATGTTCCTCTCAACTTCGTGTTGAGTTGGCCTTCAGGTTCGATGCCTGTTTGTTTAACAGATGCCTGACAGCGAGGTCAGATGTTCTTCTCAACTTCGTGTTGAGACGGACTTCGGGTTCGATGCATGTTTGTTTAACAGATGCCTGACAGATAGGTCATATGTTCCTCTCAACTTCGTGTTGAGCCAGCCTTCGGATTTGATACATGTTTCTTTAACAGATGCCTGACGGCGAGGTTAGATGTTCTTCTCATCTTCGGGTTGAGTTGGCCTTCGGGTTTGATGCCTGTTTGTTTAACAGATACCTGACGGCGAGGCGACCATAGGGTTCGATGCCTGTTTGTTTAACAGATGTCTGACGGCGAGGTCAGATGTTGCTCTCAACTTCGTGTTGAGCCGGACTTCGGGTTCGATCCCTGTTTGTTTAACAGCTGCCTAATTGCAAGGTCAGATGTTCCTCTCAACTTCGTGTTGAGCCGGCCTTCGAGATCGATGCTTGTTTGTTTAACAGATCCTTGACAGCGAGGTCAGATGTTCTTCTCAACTTCGTGTTGAGCCGGCCTACGAGTTCGATGCCTATTTGTTTTACAGATGCCTGACGGTGAGGATAGATGTTCCTCTCAACTTCGTGTTGAGTTAGCCTTCGGGTTTGATGCCTGTTTGTTTAACAGATGCCTGACGGCGAGGTCAGATGTTCCTCTCAACTTCGTGTTGAGACAGCCTTCGGGTTCGATGCCAGTTTATTTAACAGATACCTGACGGCGAGGTTAGATGTTCTTCTCATCTTCGGGTTGAGCCGGCCTTCGGGTTCGATGCCTGTTTGTTTAATAGATGCCTGGCGGCGAGGTCAAATGTTCCTCTCAACTTCGTGTTGAGTCGGCCTTCGGGTTCGATGCCAGTTTATTTAACAGATGTCTGACGACGAGTTCAAATGTTCTTCTAAACTTTGGATTGATCCGCCCTTCGGGTTCGATACCTGTTTGTTTAACAGATGCCTGACGGTGATTTCAGATGTTCTTCTCAACTTCGGTTTGAGCCGGCCTTCGGGTTTGATGCCTATTTGTTTAACAGATGTCTGACGGCGAGGTCAAATGTTTTTCTCAACTTCGGGTTGATCCGCCCTTCGGGTTCGATGCCTGTTTCTTTAACAGATGCCTGATGGCGAGGTTAGATAATCCTATCAACAGCGGGTTGAGCTGGCCTTCGGGTTCGATACCTGTTTGTTTAACGGATACTTGAAGGCGAGGTCAGATGTTCTTCTCAACATCGGGTTAAGCCGACCTTCGAGTTCGATCCCTGTTTATTTAACAGATGCTTAACAGCAAGGTCATACGTTCCTCTCAACTTCTTGTTGAGCCAACCTTAGGGTTCGATGCCTGTTGGTTTAACAGATGCCTGACGGCGAGTTCAGATGTTCCTCTTAACTTCGTGTTGAGCCAGCCTTTGGGTTCGATGCCTGTTTCTTTAACAGATGCCTGACGAAGAGGTTAGATGTTCTTTTCAATATCGGGTTGAGCCGGCCTTCGAGTTTGATCCCTGTTTGTTTAACAGATGCTTAACAACTAGGTCAGATGTTCCTCTCAACTTCGTTTTGAGCCGGGCTAAGGGTTCGATGCATGTTTCTTTAACAAATGCCTGGCGACGAGGTCAGATGTTCCCTTCAACTTCGTGTTGATCCGGACATCGGGTTCGATCCCTGTTTGTTTAACAGATGCCTAACGGCGAGGTCAGATGTTCTACTCAACTTCGTGTTGAACTGGCCTTCGGGATCGATGCTTGTTTGTTTAATAGATCCTTGACAGCGAGGTCAGATGTTCTTCTAGACTTCGTGTTGAGCCGGCCTACGAGATCGATGCATGTTTGTTTAACAGATGCCTAACAGCGAGGTCAGATGTTCCTCTCAACTTCGTGTTGAGCTGGCCATTCGGTTCGATGCCTGTTTGTTTAACAGATGCCTGACGGCGAGGTCAGATGTTGCTCCCAACTTCGTGTTGAGCCAGCTTTCGGGTTCGATGCCTGTTTATTTAACAGATGCCTAACGGCGAAGTTAGATGATCTTCTCATCTTCGGGTTGAGCTGGCCTTCGGGTTCGATGCCTGTTTGTTTAACAGATGCGTGATGACGAGGTCAGATGTTCCTCTCTACTTCGTTTTGATCCGGCCTAAGGGTTCGATGCATGTTTCTTTAATAGATGCTTGGCGACGAGGTCAGATGTTCCTCTCAACTTCGTGTTGAGCCAGACTTCGGGTTCGATCCCTGTTTGTTTAACAAATGCCTAATGGTGAGGTCAGATGTTTCTCTCAACTTCGTGTTGAGCCGGCCTTCGGGATCGATGCTTGTTTGTTTAACAGATCCTTGACAGCGAGGTCAGATGTTCTTCTCAACTTCGTGTTGAGCCAGCTTACGGGTTCGATGCCTGTTTGTTTAACAGATGCCCGACAGCGAGGTCAGTTGTTCCTCTCAACTTCGTGTTGAGCTGGCCTTCGAGTTTGATGCCAGTTTGTTTAACAGATGCCTGACTGAGAGGTCAGATGTTCCTCTCAATTTCGTGTTAAGACAACCTTCGGGTTCGATGCTAGTTTATTTAACAGATGCCTGACAGCGAGGTTAGATGTTCTTCTCATCTTCGGGTTGAGCTGGCCTTCGGGTTCGATTACTGTTTGTTTAACAGATGCCTAGCGGCGAGGTCAAATGTTCATCTCAACTTCGTGTTGAGTCGGCCATCGGGTTCGATGCCAGTTTGTTTAACAGATACCTGACGGCGAGGTTAGATGTTCTTCTCAACTTCGGGTTGAGCCGGATTTCGAGTTTGATGCCTGTTTGTTTAACAGATGCTTGACAACGAGGTCAGATGCATGACGACGAGGTCAGATGTTCCTCTCAACTTTGAGTTGAGCCTGCCTTCGTGATAGATGCTTGTTTGTTTAATAGATCTTTGACAGCGAGGTCAGATGTTCTTCTCAACTTCGTGTTGAGCCGGACTCAGGGTTCGATGCTTGTTTGTGTAACAGATGCTTGATGGCGAGGTCAGATGTTCCTCCAAACTTCGTGTTGAGCCGGCCTTCGGGTTCGATGCCTTTTTTTAACAGATGCTTGACAGCGAGGTCAGATTTTCCTCTCAACTTCGTGTTGAGCCGGCCTTCGGGTTCGATGCCTGTTTGTTTAACAGATGCGTGACGGCGAGGTCAGATGTTCTTCTCAACTTCAATTTGAGCCGACCTTCGGGTTCGATTCCGGTTTGTTTAAAAGATGCCTGGAGGCGAGGCCAGATGTTCTTCTCATCATCAGGTTGAGTCGGCCTTCAGGTTCGATTCCTGCTTGTTTAACAGATGCTTGACGGCGAGGTCAGATGTTCTTCCAACTTCGGGTTGAGCCGACCTTCGAGTTTGATGCCTGTTTGTTTAACAAATGTCTGACGGTGATTTCAAATGTTCTTCTAAACTTTGGATTGATCCGTCCTTCTGGTTCGATGTGTGTTTCTTTAACAGATGTCTGATGGTGAGGTCAGATGTTCTTCTCAACTTCTGGTTGAGCCGACCTTCGGGTTCAATATCTGTTTGTTTAAGAGATGCCTGTCGGCGAGGTCAGATGTTCTTCTCAACTTCGAGTTGAGCCGGCCTTAGGGTTCAATTCCTTCTTTTTATAACTGATGCCTAACAGCGAGGTAAGATGTTCTTCTCAACTTCAGGTTGAGCCGCCCTTCGGGTTCGATACCTGTTTGTTTAACAGATGCCTGACGGTGATTTCAGATGTTCTTCTCAACTTCGGTTTGAGTCGATATTCGGGTTTGATGACTGTTTGTTAAACAGATGTATGACGGCGAGGTCAGATGTTCTTCTCAACTTCGGAATGATCCGCCCTTCGGGTTCGATGCCTGTTTCTTTAATAGATGCCTGATGGCGAGCTTAGATAATCCGATCAATAGCGGGTCGAGCTGGCCTTCGGGTTCGATGGCTGTTTGTTTAACAGATACTTGACGGCGAGGTCAGATGTTCTTCTCAACATCGGGTTAAGCCGACCTTCGAGTTCGATCCCTTTTTATTTAACAGATGCTTAACAGCAAGGTCATATGTTCCTCTCAACTTCCTGTTGAGCCGACCTTAGGGTTCGATGCCTGTTTGTTTAACAGATGCCTGACGGCGAGGTCAGATGTTGCTCTCAACTTTGTGTGGAGCCGGACTTCGGGTTCGATCCCTGTACGTTTAACAGATGCCTAACGGCGAGGTCAGATGTTCCTCTCAACTTCGTGTTGAGCCGACCTTCGGGATCGATGCTTGTTTGTTTAACAGATCCTTGACAGCGAGGTCAGATGTTCTTCTAGACTTCGTGTTGAGCCGGCCTACGGGCTCGATGCATGTTTGTTTTACAGATGCCTAACGGCGAGGTCAGATGTTCCTCTCAACTTCGTGTTGAGCCGGCCTTCAGGTTCGATGCCTGTTTGTTTAACAGATGCCTGACGGCAAGGTCAGATTTTCCTCTCAACTTCGTGTTGAGCCAGCCTTCGGGTTCGATGCTTGTTTATTTAATAGATACCTGACGGCAAGGTCAGATGTTCTTCTCAACTTCTGGTTGAGCCGGCCTTCGAGTTCGATGCCTGTTTGTTTAACAGATGCTTGACGACGAGGTCGGATGTTCCTCTCTACTTCGTTTTGAGCCGGCCTTAGGGTTCGATGCATGTTTCTTTAACAGATATCTGACGACGAGGTCAGATGTTGCTCTCCACTTCTTGTTGAGTCGTACTTCAGGTTTGATCCCTGTTTGTTTAACAGATGCCTGACGACGAGGTCAGATGTTCCTCTCAACTTTGAGTTGAGTCGGCCTTCCGGATAGATGCTTGTTTGTTTAACAGATCTTTGACGGCGAGGTCAGATATTCTTCTCAACTTCGTGTTGGGCCGGACTCCGGGTTCGATGCCTGTTTGTGTAACAATTGCCTGATAGGGAGGTCAGATATTTCTCCAAACTTCGTGTTGAGCCAGCCTTCGGGTTCGATGCCTTTTTTTTCACAGATGTTTGAGGGCGAGGTCATATGTTCCTCTCAACTTCGTGTTGAGCCCCCCTTCGGGTTCGATGCCTGTTTGTTTAACAGATGCGTGACGGCGAGGTCAGATGTTCTTCTCAACTTCAGGTTGAGCCGACTTCGGGTTCGATTCCTATTTGTTTAAGAGATTCCTGGAGGCGAGGTCAGATGGTCTTCTCAACTTCGGGATGAGCTGGCCTTCGGGTTTGATGCCTGTTTGTTTAACAAATATCTGACGGCGAGTTCAAATGTTCTTCTAAACTTCAGGTTGATCCGCCCTTCGGGTTTGATGCATGTTTCTTTAACAAATGCCTGATAGCGAAGTCAAATGTTTTTCTCAACTTCGGGTTGAGCCGACCTTCGGGTTCGATTCCTGCTTGTTTAACTGATGCCTGACAGCGAGGTCAGATTTTCTTCTCAACTTCAGTTTTAGCCGGCCTTCGGGTTCGATACCTGTTTGTTTAACAGATGCCTGAGAGCGAGTTCAGATGTTCTTCTCAACTTCGGTTTGAGCCGGCCTTCGGGTTTGATGCCTGTTTGTTTAACAGATGTCTGACGGCGAGGTGAGATGTTCTTCTCAACTTCGGGTTGATCCGCCCTTCTAGTTCGATGCCTGTTTCTTTAACAGATGCCTGATGGCGAGGTTAGATAATCCTTTCAACATCGGGTTGAGCTGGCCTTTGGGTTCGATTCCTGTTTGTTTGACAGATACTTGACGGCGAGGTCAGATGTTCTTCTCAACATCGGGTTAAGCCGACCATCGAGTTTAATCCATGTTTGTTTAACAGATGCTTAACAGCGAGGTCAGATGTTCCTCTCAACTTCGTGTTGAGCCGACCTTAGGGTTCGATGCCTGTTTATTTAACAGATGCTTGACAGCGAGGTCAGATGTTGCTCTCCAATTCGTGTTGAGCCAAACATCGGGTTCGATCCCTAATTGTTTAACAGATCACTAACGGCGAGGTCAGATGTTCCTCTCAACATCGTGTTCAGCTGGCCTTCGGCTTCGATGCGTGTTTGTTTAACAGCTTCCCGACGGCGAGGTCAGATGTTCCTCTCAACTTCGTGTTGAGTCGGCCTTCGGGTTCGATGCTTGTTTATTTAACAGATTCCTAACGGCGAGGTTAGATGTTCTTCTCATCTTCGGGTTGAGCCGACCTTCGGGTTCGATGCCTGTTTGTTTAACAGATACCTGATAGCGAGGTCAGATGTTCTTTTCAACATCGGGTTCGATCCCTGTTTGTTTAACAGATGCTTAACAGCGAGGTCAGATGTTCCTCTCAACTTCTTGTTAAGCCGACCTTAGTGTTCGATGCCTGTTTATTTCACAGATGCCTGACGGCGAGGTCAGATGTTGCTCTCAACTTCGTGTTGAGCCGGACTTCGGGTTCGATCCCTGTATGTTTAACAGATGTCTAACGGCGAGGTCAGATGTTCCTCTCAACTTCGTGTTGATCGGCCTTTGGGATCGATGCTTTTTTGTTTAACAGATCCTTGTCAGCGAGGTCAGATGTTCTTCTCAACTTCGGGTTGAGCCGGCCTTCGGGTTCGATACCTGTTTGTTTAACAGATGCCTGGCGGCGAGGTCAAATGTTCCTCTCGTCTTCGTGTTGAGTCGGCCATCGGGTTTGATTCTAGTTTTTTTAACAGATACCTGACGGCAATGTCAGATGTTCTTCTCAACTTCGGGTTGAGCCGACCTTCGAGTTCGATGCCTGTTTGTTTAACAGATGCTTGACGATGAGGTCAGATGTTCCTCTCTACTTCGTTTTGAGCCGCCCTTAGGGTTCGATCCATGCTTCTTTAACAGATGCCTGACGACGAGGTCAGATGTTGCTCTCAACTTTGAGTTGAGCCAGCCTTCGGGATAAATGCTTGTTTGTTTGACAGATCTTTGACAGCAAGGTCAGATGTTCTTCTCAACTTCGTGTTGGGCCGGACTCCGGGTTCGATGCCTGTTTGTATAACAGATGCCTGATTGCGAGGTCAGGTGTTCCTCCAAACTTCGTGTGGAGCCGGCCTTCGGGTTCCATGCCTTTTTTTTAACAGATGCCCGACGGCAAGGTCAGATGTTCCTCTCAACTTCGTGTTGAGCCCCCCTTCGGGTTCGATGCCTATTTGTTTAACAGATGCCTGACAGCGAGGTCGGATGTTCTTCTCAACTTCAGGTAGAGCCGAACTTCGGGTTCGATTCCTATTTGTTTAAGAGATTCCTGGAGGCGAGGTCAGATGTTCTTCTCAACATCGGGTTGAGCCGGCCTTCGGGTTCAATTCCTGCTTGTTTAACTGATGCCTGACAGCGAGGTCAGATGCTCTTCTCAACTTCAGGTTGACCCGGCTTTCGAGTTTGATGCCTGTTTGTTTAACTAATTCCTGACGGTGAGGTCAGATGTTCTTCTCAACTTCGGGTTGAGTCGGCCTTCGGGTTTGATGCCTGTTTGTTTAACAGATGCCTGACAGCGAGTTCAGATGTTCTTCTCAACTTCGGTTTGATTCCTGTTTGTTTAATAGATGTCTGACGGTGAGGTTATTTAATCCTCTCAACATCGGGTTGAGCTAGCCTTCGGGTTCGATGCCTGTTTGTTTAAAAGATACTTGACGGCGAGGTCAAATGTTTTTCTCAACATTGGGTTAAGCCGACCTTCGAGTTCGATCCTTGTTTGTTTAACAGATGCTTAACAGCGAGGTTAGATGTTCCTCTCCATTTCGTGTTGAGCTGACCTTAGGGTTCAATGCCTCTTTGTTTAACAGATGCCTGACGGCAAGGTCAGATGTTCCTCTCAACTTTGTGTTGAGCCGGACTTCCCGTTCGATCCCTGTCTGTTTAACAGTTGCCTGACGGCGAGGTCAGATGTTCCTCTCAATTTCGTGTAGAGCCGACCTTCGGGATCGATGCCTGTTTGTTTAACAGATGTCGGACGGGGAGGTCAGATGTTGCTCTCAACTTCGTGTTGAGCCGGCCTTCAGGTTCGATGCCTGTTTGTTTAACAGATGTCTAATGGAGAGGTCAGATCTTCCTCTCAACTTCGTGTTGAGCCGGCCTTCGGGTTCGATGCCTGTTTGTTTAAAAGAAGCCTGGCGACGAGGTTAGATGTTGCTCTCAACTTCGTGTTGAGCCGGCCTTCAGGTTCGATGCCTGTTTGTTTAACAAATGCTTGACAACGAGGTCAGATGTTCTTCTCAACTTCGGGTTGAGCCGGACTTAGGGTTCGATGCATGTTTGTTTAAGAGATGCCTGGCGACGAGGTTAGATGTTGCTCTCAACTTCGTGTTGTGTCGGACTTCAGGTTTGATCCCTGTTTGTTAAACAAATGCCTGAGGGCGAGGTCAGATGTTCCTCTCAACTTTGAGTTGAGCCGGCCTTTGGGATCGATGCCTGTTTGTTTAACATATCTTTGACAGTATGGTCAGGTGTTCTTCTCAACTTCGTGTTAAGCCAGACTCCGGGTTCGATGCCTGTTTGTTCAACAGATGCCTGACGGCGAGCTCAGATGTTCCTCTCAACTTCGGGTTGAGCCGGCCTCCGGGTTCGATGTCGGTTTGTTTAACAGATGCTTGACAGCTAGGTCAGATGTTCCTCTCAACTTCATGTTGAGCCGGCCTTCGGGTTCGAAGCATGTTTATTTAACAGATGCCGGATGGCGAGGTCAGATGTTCTTCTCAACTTCGGGTTGAGCCGGCCTTCGGGTTCGATGCCTGGCGGCGAGGTCAGATGTTCTTCTCAACTTCGGGTTAAGCCGGCCTTCGGGTTTGATTCCTGTTTTTTTATCTGATGCCTGACAGCGAGGTTAGATGTTCTTCTCAACTTACGGTTGAGCCGGCCTTCGGGTTCGATGCCTGTTTGTTTAACAGATGTCTGACGGTGATGTCAGATGTTCTTCTCAAATTCGTGTTGAGCCGCGCTTCGGGTTCAATGCCTGTATGTTTAACAGATGTCTGACGGCGAGGTCAGATTTTCCTTTTAAATTCATGTTGCACCGACCTTCGAGTTCGACGCCCGTTTGTTGAACAGGTGGCTGACGGCGAGGTCAAATGTTGCTCTCAACTTCGTGTTGAATCGGACATCAGGTTGGATCCCTGTTATTTTAACAGATGCCTGACGACGAGGTCAGATATTACTCTCAACTTCGTGTAGAGCCGGCCTACGGGATCGATGCCTCTTTGTTTAACAGATCCTTGACGGCGAGGTCAGATGTTCTTCTCAACTTAGTGTTTAGCCGGCCTCCGAGTTCGATGTGTGTTTGTTTAACAGATGCCTGACGGTGCGTTCAAATGTTCCTCTCAACTTCGTTTTGAGCCGGCCTTAGGGTTCGATGCATGTTTGTTTAACTGATGCTTGACGACGAGGTCAGATGTTGCTCTCAACTTCGTGTTGAGCCAAACTTCGGGTTCGATCCCTTTTTTTTTAACAGATGCCTGACGTCGAGGTATGATGTTCCTCTCAACTTTCAGTAAAGCCGACCTTTAGGATCGATGCCTATTTGTTTAACAGATCTTTGACGATGAAGTCAGATGTTCTTCTTAAATTCAGGTTGAGCCGGCCGTCGGGTTCGATGCCTGTTTGTTTAACAGATGCCTGACAGCGAGGTCAGATGTTCTTCTCAACTTCGGGTTGAGCCGGCCTTCGGGTTTGATGCCTGTTGGGTTAACAGATGTCTGACGGCGAGGTCAGATGTTCTTCTCAGCTTCAGGTTGATCAGCCCTTCAGGTTCGATGCCTTCGGGTTTGATGCCTGTTGGGTTAACAGATGTCTGACGGCGAGGTCAGATGCCTAATTGCGAGGTTAGATGTTCCTCTCAACTTCGGGTTGAGTCGGCCTTAAGGTTTGATTCCTGTTTGTTTAAGAGATACATGACGGCAATATCAGATGTTCTTCTCAACATCGGGTTAAGCTGGCCTTCGAGTTTAATCCCTGTTTGTTTAATAGATGCTTAACGTCGAGGTCAGATGTTCCTCTCAACTTTGTGTTGAGCCGACCTTAGGGTTCGATTCCTGCTTGTTTAACAGATGCCTAACGGCGAGGTCAGATGTTGCTCTCAACTTCGTGTTGAGCGGGACATCGGGTTCGATCCCTGTTATTTTAACAAATGCCTCACGGCAAGGTCAGATATTCCTCTCAACTTCGTGTAGAGCCGGCCTACGGATCGAGGCCTGTTTGTTTAACAGATCCTTGACGGAGAGGTCACATGTTCTTCTCAACTTAGTGTTGATCCGGCCTCCGAGTTCGATGCCTGTTTGTTTAAGAGATGTCTGACAGCGAGGTCAGATGTTCCTCTCAACTTTGTGTTGAGCCGGCCTTGGGGTTCGATGCCTCTTTGTTTAACAGATGTATGACGGTGATGTCATATGTTCTTCTCAACTTCGTGTTAAGCCGCGCTTCGGGTTCAATGCGTGTTTGTTTAACAGATGTCTGACGGCGAGGTCAAATTTTCCTCTCAACTTCATGTTGAGCCGACCTTCGAGTTCGACGCTTGTTTGTTTAACAGATGCCTGACGGCGAGGTCAAATGTTCCTCTCAACTTCGTGTTTAGCCGGCTTTCGGATTTGATGCCTCTTTGTTTAACATTTGCCTGACGACGAGGTCAGGTGTTTCTCTCAACTTTGGGTTGAGCCAACCTTCGGGTTCGATGCCTGTTTGTTTAACAGAAGCCTGACGGTGCGTTCAAATGTTCCTCTCAACTCCAAGATGAGCCGGCCTTCGAGTTCGATGCCTGTTTGTTTAACTGATGCTTGACCACGAGGTCAGATGTTCCTCTCAACTTCGTTTTGAGCCGGCCTTAGGGTTCGATGCATGTTTGTTTAACAAATGCCTGACGACGAGGTTAGATGTTGCTCTCAACTTCGTGTTGAGCCAAACTTCGGGTTCGATCCCTTTTTTTTTAACAGATGCCTGACGTCGAGGTCTGATGTTCCTCCCAACTTTCAGTAGAGCCGACCTTTAGGATCGATGCCTATTTGTTTAACAGATCTTTGACGGTGAAGTCAGATGTTCTTCTTAAATTCAGGTTGAGCCGACCATCGGGTTCGATGCCTGTTTGTTTAACAGATGCCTGACAGCGAGGTCAGATGTTCTTCTCAACTTCGGGTTGAGCCGGCCTTCGGGTTTGATGCCTGTTTGGTTAACAGATGTCTGACGGCGAGGTCAGATGTTCTTCTCAACTTCAGGTTGATCCGCCCTTCGGCTTCGATGCCTGTTTCTTTAACAGATGCCTAATTGCGAGGTTAGATGTTCCTCTCAACTTCGGGTTGAGTCGGCCTTAAGGTTTGATTCCTGTTTGTTTAAGAGATACATGACGGCAAGATCAGATGTTCTTCTCAACATCGGGTTAAGCTGGCCTTCGAGTTTAATCCCTGTTTGTTTAACAGATGCTTAACGTCGAGGTCAGATGTTCCTCTCAACTTTGTGTTGAGCCGACCTTAGGGTTCGATGCCTGTTTGTTTAACAGATGCCTGACGGCGAGGTCAGATGTTGCTCTCAACTTCGTGTTGAGCCGGACATCGGGTTCGGTCCCTGTTATTTTAACAGATGCCTCACGGCAAGGTCAGATATTTCTCTCAACTTCGTGTAGAGTCGGCCTATGGATTGAGGCCTGTTTGTTTAACAGATCCTTGACGGCGAGGTCACATGTTCTTCTCAACTTAGTGTTGAGCCGGCCTCCGAGTTCGATGCCTGTTTGTTTAACAGATGCCTGACAGCGAGGTCAGATGTTCCTCTCAACTTCGTGTTGAGCCGGCCTTCGGGTTCGATGCCTCTTTGTTTAACAGATGTCTGACGGTGATGTCAGATGTTCTTCTCAACTTCATGCTAAGCCGCGCTTCGGGTTCGATTCCTGTTTGTTTAACAGATGTCTGACGGCGAGGTCAAATTTTCCTCTCAACTTCATGTTGAGCCGACCTTCGATTTCGACGCCTGTTTGTTTAACAGATGCCTGACGGCGAGGTCAAATGTTCCTCTCAACTTCGTGTTTAGCCGGCTTTCGGATTTGATGCCTCTTTGTTTAACATTTGCCTGACGACGAGGTCAGGTGTTTCTCTCAACTTCGGGTTGAGCCAACCTTCGGGTTCGATGCCTGTTTGTTTAACAGAAGCCTGACGGTGCGTTCAAATGTTCCTCTCAACTCCAAGATGAGCCGGCCTTCGAGTTCGATGCCTGTTTGTTTAACTGATGCTTGACCACGAGGTCAGATGTTCCTCTCAACTTCGTTTTGAGCCGGCCTTAGGGTTCGATGCATGTTTGTTTAACAAATGCCTGACGACGAGGTCAGATGTTGCTCTCAACTTCGTGTTGAGCCAAACTTCGGGTTCGATCCCTTTTTTTTTAACAGATGCCTGACGTCGAGGTCTGATGTTCCTCCCAACTTTCAGTAGAGCCGACCTTTAGGATCGATGCCTATTTGTTTAACAGATCTTTGACGGTGAAGTCAGATGTTCTTCTTAAATTCAGGTTGAGCCGACCATCGGGTTCGATGCCTGTTTGTTTAACAGATGCCTGACAGCGAGGTCAGATGTTCTTCTCAACTTCGGGTTGAGCCGGCCTTTGGGTTTGATGCCTGTTTGGTTAACAGATGTCTGACGGCGAGGTCAGATGTTCTTCTCAACTTCAGGTTGATCCGCCCTTCGGCTTCGATGCCTGTTTCTTTAACAGATGCCTAATTGCGAGGTTAGATGTTCCTCTCAACTTCGGGTTGAGTCGGCCTTAAGGTTTGATTCCTGTTTGTTTAAGAGATACATGACGGCAAGATCAGATGTTCTTCTCAACATCGGGTTAAGCTGGCCTTCGAGTTTAATCCCTGTTTGTTTAACAGATGCTTAACGTCGAGGTCAGATGTTCCTCTCAACTTTGTGTTGAGCCGACCTTAGGGTTCGATGCCTGTTTGTTTAACAGATGCCTGACGGCGAGGTCAGATGTTGCTCTCAACTTCGTGTTGAGCCGGACATCGGGTTCGGTCCCTGTTATTTTAACAGATGCCTCACGGCAAGGTCAGATATTTCTCTCAACTTCGTGTAGAGCCGGCCTATGGATTGAGGCCTGTTTGTTTAACAGATCCTTGACGGCGAGGTCACATGTTCTTCTCAACTTAGTGTTGAGCCGGCCTCCGAGTTCGATGCCTGTTTGTTTAAGAGATGCCTGACAGCGAGGTCAGATGTTCCTCTCAACTTCGTGTTGAGCCGGCCTTCGGGTTCGATGCCTCTTTGTTTAACAGATGTCTGACGGTGATGTCAGATGTTCTTCTCAACTTCATGCTAAGCCGCGCTTCGGGTTCGATTCCTGTTTGTTTAACAGATGTCTGACGGCGAGGTCAAATTTTCCTCTCAACTTCATGTTGAGCCGACCTTCGATTTCGACGCCTGTTTGTTTAACAGATGCCTGACGGCGAGGTCAAATGTTCCTCTCAACTTCGTGTTTAGCCGGCTTTCGGATTTGATGCCTCTTTGTTTAACATTTGCCTGACGGCGAGGTCAGGTGTTTCTCTCAACTTCGGGTTGAGCCGACCTTCGGGTTCGATGCCTGTTTGTTTAACAAATGTCAGACGGCAAGGTCAGATGTTCCTCCCAACTTCGTTTTGAGCCGACCTTCGGATTCGATGCCTGTTTGTTTAACAGCTGCCTGATGGCAAGGTCAGATATTGCTCTCAACTTCGTGTTGAGCCGGATATCGGGTTTGACCCTGTTTGTTTAACAGTTGCTTGACAGCAAGGTCAGATGTTCCTCTCAATTTCGTGTTGAGCCGGCCTTCGGGATTGATGCCTTTTTATTTAACAGAACCTTGACGTCGAGGTCAGATGTTCCTCTCAACTTTGAGTTGAGCCGGCCTTTAGGATCGATGCCTATTTGTTTAACAGATCTTTGACTTCTAGGTCAGATGTTCTTCTCAACTTCAGGTTAATCCAGCCTTCAGGTTCGATGCCTGTTTGTTTAACAGATGCTTGGCGGAAAGGTCAGATGTTCTTCTCAACTTCGGGTTGAGCCGACATTCGGGTTTGAGTCCTACTTGTTTAACTGATGCCTGACAACGACGTCAGATGTTCTTCTCAACTTCATGTTGAGCCGGCCTTCGGGTTTGATGCCTGTTTGTTTAACAGATGCCTGACGGAAAGCTCAGATGTTCTTCTCAACTTCGAGTTGAGCCGGATTTTGGGTTTGATCCCTAATTGTTTAATAGATGCCTGTTTGTTTAACATATCCTTGACGGCGAGGTCAGATGTTGCTCTCAACTTCGTGTTGAGCCGGACTTCGGGATCGATGCCTGTTTGTTTAACATATCCTTGACGGCGAGGTCAGATGTTCTTCTCAACTTCGTGTTAAGTCGGCCTTCAGGTTTGATGCCTAGCGGCAAAGTCATATGTTCTTTTCAACTTCGGGTTGAGCCGGCCTTCGGGTTCGATTACTGTTTTTTAATTGATGCCTGACAGCGAGGTCAGATGTTCTTCTCAACTTCAGGTTGAGCCGGCCTTCGGGTTTGATGCCTGTTTGTTTAACAGATGTCTGACGGCGAGGTCAGTTGTTCTTCTCAACTTCGGGTTGAGCTGCACTTCGGGTTCGATGCCTATTTGTTTAACAAATGCCTGACGGCGAGGTTAGATGTTCCTCTCAACTTCGTGTTGAGCCGGCCTTCAGATTCGATGCCTGTTTGTTTAACAGATGCCTGACGGCAAGGTCAGATGTTACTCTCAACTTCGTGTTGAGCCGAATATCGGGTTCGAACCCTGTTTGTTTAACAGATGCCTGACAGCGAGGTCAGATGTTCCTCTCAACTTCGTGTTGAGCCGGCCTTCAGGATCGAAGCCTGTTTGTTTAATAGATCCTTAACGGCGAGGTCAGATGTTCCTCTCAACTTTGAGTTGAGCTGACCTTCAGGATCGATGCCTTTTTGTTTAAGAGATCTTTGACGACTAGGTCAGATGTTCTTCTCAACTTCAGGTTGAGCCGGCCTTCAGGTTCGATGCATGTTTGTTTAACAGATGCCTGACGGCGAGGTCAGATGTTGCTCTCAACTTCGTCTTCAGCCGGCCTTCAGGTGCGATGCCTGTTTGTTTAACAGATGCCTGGCGGCAAGGTCAGATGTTCTTCTCAACTTCGGGTTCGAGTCCTGTTTGTTCAAAAGATGCCTGACGGCGAGGTCAGATGTTGCTCTCAACTTCGTGTTGAGCTGGACATCGGGTTCGATCCCTGTTTCTTTAACAAATGCCTGACGGCGAGGTCAGATGTTCTTCTCAACTTCGGGTTGAGCCACCCTTCGGGTTTGATGCCTAATTGTTTAACAGATGCCTGATGGCGAGGTCAGATGTTCTTCTCAACTTCGGGTTGATCCGCCCTTCGAGTTCGATGCCTGTTTGTTTAACAGATGCATGACGGCGAGGTTAGATGTTCCTCTCAGCTTCGGGCTAAATCGGCCTTCGGTTTCGATACCTGTTTGTTTAACAGATACCTGATGGCGATGTCAGATGTTCTTCTCAACATCGGGTTGAGTCGGCCATCAAGATCAATCCCTGTTATTTAACAGATGCTTAACGGTGAGGTCAGATGTTCCTTTCAACTTCGTGTTGAGCCTACCTTAAGGTTCGATTCCTATTTGTTTAACAGATTCCTGACGGCGAGGTCAGATGTTGCTCTCAACTTTGTGTTGAGCCGAACTTCGGGTTCGATCCCTGATTATTTAATAGATGCCTGACGGCGAGGTCAGATGTTCCTCTCAACTTCGTATTGAGCCGACCTTCGGGATCGATGCCTGTTTGTTTAACATATCCTTGACGGCGAGGTCAGATGTTCTTCTCAACTTTTTGTTGAGCCAGCCTTCGGGTTCGATGCCTGGCGGCGAGGTCAGATGTTCTTCTCAACTTCTGGTTGAGCCATCCTTCGGGTTCGATTCCTGTTTTTTAAACTGATGCCTGACAGCGAGGTCAGAGTTTCTTCTCAACTTCGGGTTGAGCCGACCTTCGGGTTTGATTCCTATTTGCTTAAAAGATGTCTTACAGCGAGGTCAGATGTTCTTCTCAACTTCGAGTTGAGCCGGGCTTCGGGTTCGATGCCTGTTTGTTTAACAGATGCCTGACGGCGAGGTCAGATGTTCCTCTCAACTTCGTGTTGAGCCGGCCTTCGGATTCGATGCCTGTTTGTTTAACAGATGCCTGACGGCGAGGCCAGATGTTGCTCTCAACTTCGTGTTGTGCCGGACATCGGGTTTGATCCCTGTTTGTTTAACAGATGCCTGACGGCAAGGTCAGATGTTCTTCTCAACTTCGAGTTGAGGCAGCCTTCGGGTTTGTTGACTAATTGTTTAACAGATGTCTGACAGCGAGGTCAGATGTTCTTCTCAAATTCAGGTTGATCAGCCCTTCGGGTTCGATGTCTGTTTGTTTAACAGATGCCTAACGGCGAGGTTAGATGTTCCTCAACAACTTTGGGTTGAGCCGGCCTTCGGGTTCGATGCGTGTTTGTTTAACAAATACCTGACGGCGAAGTCAGATGTTCTTCTCAACATCAGGTTGAGCCAGCCTTCGAGTTTGATCCATGTTGTTTAACAGATGCTTAACGACGAGGTCAGATGTTCCTCTCAACTTCGTGTTGAGCCGACCTTAGGGTTCGATTCCTGTTTGTTTAACAGATGCCCGACGGCGAGGTCAGATGTTCTTCTCTACTTCGGGATGAGACGGCCTTCGGGTTCGAGTCCTACTTGTTTAACTGATGCCTGACAGCGAGGTCAGATCTTCTTCTCAACTTCAGGTTGAGCCGACCTTCAGGTTCGATGCCTATTTGTTTAACTGATGCCTGACGGCGAGGTCAGATGTTCTTCTCAACTTCGGGTTGAGCCGGCCTTCGGGTTTGATGCCTAATTGTTTAACAGATGTCTGACAGCGAGGACAGATGTTCTTCTCAACTTCGGGTTCGATGCCTGGCGGCGAGGTCAGATGTTCTTCTCAACTTCTGGTTGAGCCGGCCTTCGAGTTCGATTCCTATTTTTTGAACTGATGCCTGACAGCAAGGTCAGAGTTTCTTCTCAACTTCGGGTTGAGCCGACCTTCGCGTTCGATTCCTATTTGCTTAAAAGATGTCTTACGGCGAGGTCAGATGTTCTTCTCAACTTCGGGTTGAGCCGCGCTTCGGGTTTGATGCCTGTTAGTTTAACAGATGCCTGACGGTGAGGTCAGATGTTCCTCTCAACTTCGTGTTGAGCCGACCTTCGGATTCGATGCCTGTTTGTTTAACAGATGCCTGACGGCAAGGTCAGATGTTACTCTCAACTTCGTGTTGAGCCGAATATCGAGTTCGAACCCTTTTTGTTTAACAGATGCCTGACAGCGAGGTCAGATGTTCCTCTCAACTTCGTGTTGAGCCGGCCTTCAGGATCGATGCCTGTTTGTTTAACAGATCCTTAACGGCGAGGTCAGATGTTCCTCTCAACTTTGAGTTGAGCTGACCTTCAGGATCGATGCCTTTTTGTTTAAGAGATCATTGACGGCTAGGTCATATGTTCTTCTCAACTTCAGGTTGAGCCGGCCTTCAGGTTCGATGCATGTTTGTTTAACAGATGCCTGACGGCGAGGTCAGATGTTGCTCTCAACTTCGTCTTCAGCCGGCCTTCAGGTGCGATGCATGTTTGTTTAACAGATGCCTGGCGGCAAGGTCAGATGTTCTTCTCAACTTCGGGTTTGAGTCCTGTTTGTTCAACAGATGCCTGACGGCGAGGTCAGATGTTGCTCTCAACTTCGTGTTGAGCCAGACATCGGGTTCGATACCTGTTTCTTTAACAGATGCCTGACAGCGAGGTCAAATGTTCTTCTCAACTTCGGTTTAAGCTAGCCTTCGCGTTTGATGCCTAATTGTTTAACAGATGTCTGATGGCGAGGTCAGGCGTTCTTCTCAACTTCGGATTGATCCGCCCTTCGAGTTCGATGCCTGTTTGTTTAACAGATGCATGACGGCGAGGTTAGATGTTCCTCTCAACTTCGGGTTGAATCGGCCTTTGGTTTCGATACCTGTTTGTTTAACAGATACCTGATGGCGATGTCAGATGTTCTTCTCAACATCGGGTTGAGCCGGCCATCAAGTTCAATCCCTGTTGTTTAACAGATGCTTAACAGTGAGGTCAGATGTTCCTTTCAACTTCGTGTTGAGCCGACCTTAAGGTTCGATTCCTATTTGTTTAACAGATGCCTGACGGCGAGGTCAGATGTTGCTCTCAACTTTGTGTTGAGCCGGACTTCGGGTTCGATCCCTGTTTATTTAACAGATGCCTGACAGCGAGGTCAGATGTTCCTCTTAACTTCATATTGAGCCGACCTTCGGGATCGATGCCCGTTTGTTTAACATATCCTTGACGGCGAGGTCAGATGTTCTTCTCAACTTCTTGTTGAGCCGGCCTTCGGGTTCGATGCCTGGCGGCGAGGTCAGATGTTCTTCTCAATTTCTGGTTGAGCCGGCCTTCGGGTTCGATTCCTGTTTTTTGAACTGATGCCTGACAGCGAAGTCAGAGTTTCTTCTCAACTTCTGGTTGAGCCGACCTTCGGGTTCGGTTCCTATTTGCTTAAAAGATGTCTTACGGCGAGGTCAGATGTTCTTCTCAACTTCGGGTTGAGCCGCGCTTTGGGTTCGATGCTTGTTTGTTTAACAGATGCCTGACGGCGAGGTCAGATGTTCCTCTCAACTTCGTGTTGAGCCGACCTTCGAGTTTAATCCCTGTTTGTTTAACAGATGCCTGACGGCGAGGCCAGATGTTGCTCTCAACTTCGTGTTGTGCCGGACATCGGGTTCGATCCCTGTTTGTTTAACAGATGCCTGACGGCAAGGTCAGATGTTCTTCTCAACTTCGAGTTGAGGCAGCCTACGGGTTTGTTGCCTAATTGTTTAACAGATGTCTGACAGCGAGGTCAGATGTTCTTCTCAAATTCAGGTTGATCAGCCCTTCGGGTTCGATGCCTGTTTGTTTAACAGATGCCTAACGGCGAGGTTAGATGTTCCTCAACAACTTCGGGTTGAGCCGGCCTTCGGGTTCGATGCCTGTTTGTTTAACAAATACCTGACGGCAAAGTCAGATGTTCTTCTCAACATCAGGTTGAGCCAGCCTTCGAGTTTGATCCATGTTGTTTAACAGATGCTTGACGGCGAGGTCAGATGTTCCTCTCAACTTCGTGTTGAGCCGACCTTAGGGTTCGATTCCTGTTTGTTTAACAGATGCCCGACGACGAGGTCAGATGTTCTTCTCTACTTCGGGATGAGACGGCCTTCGGGTTCGAGTCCTACTTGTTTAACTGATGCCTGACAGCGAGGTCAGATGTTCTTCTCAACTTCAGGTTGATCCGGCCTTCAGGTTCGATGCCTATTTGTTTAACTGATGCCTGACGGCGAGGTCAGATGTTCTTCTCAACTTCCTGTTGAGCCGGCCTTCGGGTTTGATGCCTAATTGTTTAACAGATGTCTGACAGCGAGGACAGATGTTCTTCTCAACTTCGGGTTCGATGCCTGGCGGCGAGGTCAGATGTTCTTCTCAACTTCTGGTTGAGCCGGCCTTCGAGTTCGATTCCTATTTTTTGAACTGATGCCTGACAGCGAGGTCAGAGTTTCTTCTCAACTTCGGGTTGAGCCGACCTTCGCGTTCGATTCCTATTTGCTTAAAAGATGTCTTACGGCGAGGTCAGATGATCTTCTCAACTTCGGGTTGAGCCGCGCTTCGGGTTTGATGCCTGTTAGTTTAACAGATGCCTGACGGTGAGGTCAGATGTTCCTCTCAACTTCGTGTTGAGCCGACCTTCGGATTCGATGCCTGTTTGTTTAACAGATGCCTGACGGCAAGGTCAGATGTTACTCTCAACTTCGTGTTGAGCCGAATATCGAGTTCGAACCCTTTTTGTTTAACAGATGCCTGACAGCGAGGTCAGATGTTCCTCTCAACTTCGTGTTGAGCCGGCCTTCAGGATCGATGCCTGTTTGTTTAACAGATCCTTAACGGCGAGGTCAGATGTTCCTCTCAACTTTGAGTTGAGCTGACCTTCAGGATCGATGCCTTTTTGTTTAAGAGATCATTGACGGCTAGGTCATATGTTCTTCTCAACTTCAGGTTGAGCCGGCCTTCAGGTTCGATGCATGTTTGTTTAACAGATGCCTGACGGCGAGGTCAGATGTTGCTCTCAACTTCGTCTTCAGCCGGCCTTCAGGTGCGATGCATGTTTGTTTAACAGATGCCTGGCGGCAAGGTCAGATGTTCTTCTCAACTTCGGGTTTGAGTCCTGTTTGTTCAACAGATGCCTGACGGCGAGGTCAGATGTTGCTCTCAACTTCGTGTTGAGCCAGACATCGGGTTCGATCCCTGTTTATTTAACAGATGCCTGACAGCGAGGTCAAATGTTCTTCTCAACTTCGGTTTAAGCCAGCCTTCGCGTTTGATGCCTAATTGTTTAACAGATGTCTGATGGCGAGGTCAGGCGTTCTTCTCAACTTCGGATTGATCCGCCCTTCGAGTTCGATGCCTGTTTGTTTAACAGATGCATGACGGCGAGGTTAGATGTTCCTCTCAACTTCGGGTTGAATCGGCCTTTGGTTTCGATACCTGTTTGTTTAACAGATACCTGATGGCGATGTCAGATGTTCTTCTCAACATCGGGTTGAGCCGGCCATCAAGTTCAATCCCTGTTGTTTAACAGATGCTTAACAGTGAGGTCAGATGTTCCTTTCAACTTCGTGTTGAGCCGACCTTAAGGTTCGATTCCTATTTGTTTAACAGATGCCTGACGGCGAGGTCAGATGTTGCTCTCAACTTTGTGTTGAGCCGGACTTCGGGTTCGATCCCTGTTTATTTAACAGATGCCTGACAGCGAGGTCAGATGTTCCTCTTAACTTCGTATTGAGCCGACCTTCGGGATCGATGCCCGTTTGTTTAACATATCCTTGACGGCGAGGTCAGATGTTCTTCTCAACTTCTTGTTGAGCCGGCCTTCGGGTTCGATGCCTGGCGGCGAGGTCAGATGTTCTTCTCAATTTCTGGTTGAGCCGGCCTTCGGGTTCGATTCCTGTTTTTTGAACTGATGCCTGACAGCGAATTCAGAGTTTCTTCTCAACTTCGGGTTGAGCCGACCTTCGGGTTCGGTTCCTATTTGCTTAAAAGATGTCTTACGGCGAGGTCAGATGTTCTTCTCAACTTCGGGTTGAGCCGTGCTTTGGGTTCGATGCTTGTTTGTTTAACAGATGCCTGACGGCGAGGTCAGATGTTCCTCTCAACTTCGTGTTGAGCCGACCTTCGGATTCGATGCCTGTTTGTTTAACAGATGCCTGACGGCGAGGCCAGATGTTGCTCTCAACTTCGTGTTGTGCCGGACATCGGGTTCGATCCCTGTTTGTTTAACAGATGCCTGACGGCAAGGTCAGATGTTCTTCTCAACTTCGAGTTGAGGCAGCCTTCGGGTTTGTTGCCTAATTGTTTAACAGATGTCTGACAGCGAGGTCAGATGTTCTTCTCAAATTCAGGTTGATCAGCCCTTCGGGTTCGATGCCTGTTTGTTTAACAGATGCCTAACGGCGAGGTTAGATGTTCCTCAACAACTTCGGGTTGAGCCGGCCTTCGGGTTCGATGCCTGTTTGTTTAACAAATACCTGACGGCAAAGTCAGATGTTCTTCTCAACATCAGGTTGAGCCAGCCTTCGAGTTTGATCCATGTTGTTTAACAGATGCTTGACGGCGAGGTCAGATGTTCCTCTTAACTTCGTGTTGAGCCGACCTTAGGGTTCGATGCCTGTTTGTTTAACAGATGCCCGACGGCAAGGTCAGATGTTCTTCTCTACTTCGAGATGAGCCGGCCTTTGGGTTCGAGTCCTACTTGTTTAACTGTTGCCTGACAGCGAGGTCAGATGTTCTTCTCAACTTCAGGTTGAGCCGACCTTCAGGTTCGATGCCTATTTGTTTAATTGATGCCTGACGGCGAGGTCAGATGTTCTTCTCAACTTCGGGTTGAGCCGGCCTTCGGGTTTGATGCCTAATTGTTTAACAGATGTCTGACAGCGAGGTCAGATGTTCTTCTCAAATTCAGGTTGATCAGCCCTTCGGGTTCGATGCCTGTTTGTTTAACAGATGCCTAACGGCGAGGTTAGATGTTCCTCAACAACTTCGGGTTGAGCCGGCCTTCGGGTTCGATGCCTGTTTGTTTAACAAATACCTGACGGCAAAGTCAGATGTTCTTCTCAACATCAGGTTGAGCCAGCCTTCGAGTTTGATCCATGTTGTTTAACAGATGCTTGACGGCGAGGTCAGATGTTCCTCTCAACTTCGTGTTGAGCCGACCTTAGGGTTCGATTCCTGTTTGTTTAACAGATGCCCGACGGCGAGGTCAGATGTTCTTCTCTACTTCGGGATGAGACGGCCTTCGGGTTCGAGTCCTACTTGTTTAACTGATGCCTGACAGCGAGGTCAGATGTTCTTCTCAACTTCAGGTTGAGCCGGCCTTCAGGTTCGATGCCTATTTGTTTAACTGATGCCTGACGGCGAGGTCAGATGTTCTTCTCAACTTCGGGTTGAGCCGGCCTTCGGGTTTGATGCCTAATTGTTTAACAGATGTCTGACAGCGAGGACAGATGTTCTTCTCAACTTTGGGTTCGATGCCTGGCGGCGAGGTCAGATGTTCTTCTCAACTTCTGGTTGAGCCGGCCTTCGAGTTCGATTCCTATTTTTTGAACTGATGCCTGACAGCGAGGTCAGAGTTTCTTCTCAACTTCGGGTTGAGCCGACCTTCGCGTTCGATTCCTATTTGCTTAAAAGATGTCTTACGGCGAGGTCAGATGATCTTCTCAACTTCGGGTTGAGCCGCGCTTCGGGTTTGATGCCTGTTAGTTTAACAGATGCCTGACGGTGAGGTCAGATGTTCCTCTCAACTTCGTGTTGAGCCGACCTTCGGATTCGATGCCTGTTTGTTTAACAGATGCCTGACGGCAAGGTCAGATGTTACTCTCAACTTCGTGTTGAGCCGAATATCGAGTTCGAACCCTTTTTGTTTAACAGATGCCTGACAGCGAGGTCAGATGTTCCTCTCAACTTCGTGTTGAGCCGGCCTTCAGGATCGATGCCTGTTTGTTTAACAGATCCTTAACGGCGAGGTCAGATGTTCCTCTCAACTTTGAGTTGAGCTGACCTTCAGGATCGATGCCTTTTTGTTTAAGAGATCATTGACGGCTAGGTCATATGTTCTTCTCAACTTCAGGTTGAGCCGGCCTTCAGGTTCGATGCATGTTTGTTTAACAGATGCCTGACGGCGAGGTCAGATGTTGCTCTCAACTTCGTCTTCAGTCGGCCTTCAGGTGCGATGCATGTTTGTTTAACAGATGCCTGGCGGCAAGGTCAGATGTTCTTCTCAACTTCGGGTTTGAGTCCTGTTTGTTCAACAGATGCCTGACGGCGAGGTCAGATGTTGCTCTCAACTTCGTGTTGAGCCAGACATCGGGTTCGATCCCTGTTTCTTTAACAGATGCCTGACAGCGAGGTCAAATGTTCTTCTCAACTTCGGTTTAAGCCAGCCTTCGCGTTTGATGCCTAATTGTTTAACAGATGTCTGATGGCGAGGTCAGGCGTTCTTCTCAACTTCGGATTGATCCGCCCTTCGAGTTCGATGCCTGTTTGTTTAACAGATGCATGACGGCGAGGTTAGATGTTCCTCTCAACTTCGGGTTGAATCGGCCTTCGGTTTCGATACCTGTTTGTTTAACAGATACCTGATGGCGATGTCAGATGTTCTTCTCAACATCGGGTTGAGCCGGCCATCAAGTTCAATCCCTGTTGTTTAACAGATGCTTAACAGTGAGGTCAGATGTTCCTTTCAACTTCGTGTTGAGCCGACCTTAAGGTTCGATTCCTATTTGTTTAACAGATGCCTGACGGCGAGGTCAGATGTTGCTCTCAACTTTGTGTTGAGCCGGACTTCGGGTTCGATCCCTGTTTATTTAACAGATGCCTGACAGCGAGGTCAGATGTTCCTCTTAACTTCGTATTGAGCCGACCTTCGGGATCGATGCCCGTTTGTTTAACATATCCTTGACGGCGAGGTCAGATGTTCTTCTCAACTTCTTGTTGAGCCGGCCTTCGGGTTCGATGCCTGGCGGCGAGGTCAGATGTTCTTCTCAATTTCTGGTTGAGCCGGCCTTCGGGTTCGATTCCTGTTTTTTGAACTGATGCCTGACAGCGAATTCAGAGTTTCTTCTCAACTTCGGGTTGAGCCGACCTTCGGGTTCGGTTCCTATTTGCTTAAAAGATGTCTTACGGCGAGGTCAGATGTTCTTCTCAACTTCGGGTTGAGCCGTGCTTTGGGTTCGATGCTTGTTTGTTTAACAGATGCCTGACGGCGAGGTCAGATGTTCCTCTCAACTTCGTGTTGAGCCGACCTTCGGATTCGATGCCTGTTTGTTTAACAGATGCCTGACGGCGAGGCCAGATGTTGCTCTCAACTTCGTGTTGTGCCGGACATCGGGTTCGATCCCTGTTTGTTTAACAGATGCCTGACGGCAAGGTCAGATGTTCTTCTCAACTTCGAGTTGAGGCAGCCTTCGGGTTTGTTGCCTAATTGTTTAACAGATGTCTGACAGCGAGGTCAGATGTTCTTCTCAAATTCAGGTTGATCAGCCCTTCGGGTTCAATGCCTGTTTGTTTAACAGATGCCTAACGGCGAGGTTAGATGTTCCTCAACAACTTCGGGTTGAGCCGGCCTTCGGGTTCGATGCCTGTTTGTTTAACAAATACCTGACGGCAAAGTCAGATGTTCTTCTCAACATCAGGTTGAGCCAGCCTTCGAGTTTGATCCATGTTGTTTAACAGATGCTTGACGGCGAGGTCAGATGTTCCTCTTAACTTCGTGTTGAGCCGACCTTAGGGTTCGATGCCTGTTTGTTTAACAGATGCCCGACGGCAAGGTCAGATGTTCTTCTCTACTTCGGGATGAGCCGGCCTTTGGGTTCGAGTCCTACTTGTTTAACTGTTGCCTGACAGCGAGGTCAGATGTTCTTCTCAACTTCAGGTTGAGCCGACCTTCAGGTTCGATGCCTATTTGTTTAACTGATGCCTGACGGCGAGGTCAGATGTTCTTCTCAACTTCGGGTTGAGCCGGCCTTCGGGTTTGATGCCTAATTGTTTAACAGATGTCTGACAGCGAGGTCAGATGTTCTTCTCAAATTCAGGTTGATCAGCCCTTCGGGTTCGATGCCTGTTTGTTTAACAGATGCCTAACGGCGAGGTTAGATGTTCCTCAACAACTTCGGGTTGAGCCGGCCTTCGGGTTCGATGCCTGTTTGTTTAACAAATACCTGACGGCAAAGTCAGATGTTCTTCTCAACATCAGGTTGAGCCAGCCTTCGAGTTTGATCCATGTTGTTTAACAGATGCTTGACGGCGAGGTCAGATGTTCCTCTCAACTTCGTGTTGAGCCGACCTTAGGGTTCGATTCCTGTTTGTTTAACAGATGCCCGACGGCGAGGTCAGATGTTCTTCTCTACTTCGGGATGAGACGGCCTTCGGGTTCGAGTCCTACTTGTTTAACTGATGCCTGACAGCGAGGTCAGATGTTCTTCTCAACTTCAGGTTGAGCCGGCCTTCAGGTTCGATGCCTATTTGTTTAACTGATGCCTGACGGCGAGGTCAGATGTTCTTCTCAACTTCGGGTTGAGCCGGCCTTCGGGTTTGATGCCTAATTGTTTAACAGATGTCTGACAGCGAGGACAGATGTTCTTCTCAACTTCGGGTTCGATGCCTGGCGGCGAGGTCAGATGTTCTTCTCAACTTCTGGTTGAGCCGGCCTTCGAGTTCGATTCCTATTTTTTGAACTGATGCCTGACAGCGAGGTCAGAGTTTCTTATCAACTTCGGGTTGAGCCGACCTTCGCGTTCGATTCCTATTTGCTTAAAAGATGTCTTACGGCGAGGTCAGATGATCTTCTCAACTTCGGGTTGAGCCGCGCTTCGGGTTTGATGCCTGTTAGTTTAACAGATGCCTGACGGTGAGGTCAGATGTTCCTCTCAACTTCGTGTTGAGCCGACCTTCGGATTCGATGCCTGTTTGTTTAACAGATGCCTGACGGCAAGGTCAGATGTTACTCTCAACTTCGTGTTGAGCCGAATATCGAGTTCGAACCCTTTTTGTTTAACAGATGCCTGACAGCGAGGTCAGATGTTCCTCTCAACTTCGTGTTGAGCCGGCCTTCAGGATCGATGCCTGTTTGTTTAACAGATCCTTAACGGCGAGGTCAGATGTTCCTCTCAACTTTGAGTTGAGCTGACCTTCAGGATCGATGCCTTTTTGTTTAAGAGATCATTGACGGCTAGGTCATATGTTCTTCTCAACTTCAGGTTGAGCCGGCCTTCAGGTTCGATGCATGTTTGTTTAACAGATGCCTGACGGCGAGGTCAGATGTTGCTCTCAACTTCGTCTTCAGCCGGCCTTCAGGTGCGATGCATGTTTGTTTAACAGATGCCTGGCGGCAAGGTCAGATGTTCTTCTCAACTTCGGGTTTGAGTCCTGTTTGTTCAACAGATGCCTGACGGCGAGGTCAGATGTTGCTCTCAACTTCGTGTTGAGCCAGACATCGGGTTCGATCCCTGTTTCTTTAACAGATGCCTGACAGCGAGGTCAAATGTTCTTCTCAACTTCGGTTTAAGCCAGCCTTCACGTTTGATGCCTAATTGTTTAACAGATGTCTGATGGCGAGGTCAGGCGTTCTTCTCAACTTCGGATTGATCCGCCCTTCGAGTTCGATGCCTGTTTGTTTAACAGATGCATGACGGCGAGGTTAGATGTTCCTCTCAACTTCGGGTTGAATCGGCCTTTGGTTTCGATACCTGTTTGTTTAACAGATACCTGATGGCGATGTCAGATGTTCTTCTCAACATCGGGTTGAGCCGGCCATCAAGTTCAATCCCTGTTGTTTAACAGATGCTTAACAGTGAGGTCAGATGTTCCTTTCAACTTCGTGTTGAGCCGACCTTAAGGTTCGATTCCTATTTGTTTAACAGATGCCTGACGGCGAGGTCAGATGTTGCTCTCAACTTTGTGTTGAGCCGGACTTCGGGTTCGATCCCTGTTTATTTAACAGATGCCTGACAGCGAGGTCAGATGTTCCTCTTAACTTCGTATTGAGCCGACCTTCGGGATCGATGCCCGTTTGTTTAACATATCCTTGACGGCGAGGTCAGATGTTCTTCTCAACTTCTTGTTGAGCCGGCCTTCGGGTTCGATGCCTGGCGGCGAGGTCAGATGTTCTTCTCAATTTCTGGTTGAGCCGGCCTTCGGGTTCGATTCCTGTTTTTTGAACTGATGCCTGACAGCGAATTCAGAGTTTCTTCTCAACTTCGGGTTGAGCCGACCTTCGGGTTCGGTTCCTATTTGCTTAAAAGATGTCTTACGGCGAGGTCAGATGTTCTTCTCAACTTCGGGTTGAGCCGTGCTTTGGGTTCGATGCTTGTTTGTTTAACAGATGCCTGACGGCGAGGTCAGATGTTCCTCTCAACTTCGTGTTGAGCCGACCTTCGGATTCGATGCCTGTTTGTTTAACAGATGCCTGACGGCGAGGCCAGATGTTGCTCTCAACTTCGTGTTGTGCCGGACATCGGGTTCGATCCCTGTTTGTTTAACAGATGCCTGACGGCAAGGTCAGATGTTCTTCTCAACTTCGAGTTGAGGCAGCCTTCGGGTTTGTTGCCTAATTGTTTAACAGATGTCTGACAGCGAGGTCAGATGTTCTTCTCAAATTCAGGTTGATCAGCCCTTCGGGTTCGATGCCTGTTTGTTTAACAGATGCCTAACGGCGAGGTTAGATGTTCCTCAACAACTTCGGGTTGAGCCGGCCTTCGGGTTCGAAGCCTGTTTGTTTAACAAATACCTGACGGCAAAGTCAGATGTTCTTCTCAACATCAGGTTGAGCCAGCCTTCGAGTTTGATCCATGTTGTTTAACAGATGCTTGACGGCGAGGTCAGATGTTCCTCTTAACTTCGTGTTGAGCCGACCTTAGGGTTCGATGCCTGTTTGTTTAACAGATGCCCGACGGGAAGGTCAGATGTTCTTCTCTACTTCGGGATGAGCCGGCCTTTGGGTTCGAGTCCTACTTGTTTAACTGTTGCCTGACAGCGAGGTCAGATGTTCTTCTCAACTTCAGGTTGAGCCGACCTTCAGGTTCGATGCCTATTTGTTTAACTGATGCCTGACGGCGAGGTCAGATGTTCTTCTCAACTTCGGGTTGAGCCGGCCTTCGGGTTTGATGCCTAATTGTTTAACAGATGTCTGACAGCGAGGTCAGATGTTCTTCTCAACTTCGGGTTGATCCGCCCTTCGGGTTCGATTCCTGTTTGTTTAACAGATGCATATCGGCGAGGTTAGATGTTCCTCTAAACTTCGGGTTGAGCCGGACTTCGGGTTCAATCCCTGTTTGTTTAACAGATGCCTGACGGCAAGGTCATATGTTCCTCTCAACTTCGTGTTGACCTGACCTTCGGGATCGATGCCTGTTTGTTTAACATATCCTTGACGGCGAGGTCAGATGTTCTTCTGAACTTCGTGTTGAGCCGACCCTCGGGTTCGATTCCTATTTTTTTAACTGATGCCTGACAACGAGGTTAGATGTTCTTCTCAACTTTGGTTTGGGCCACGCTTCAGGTTCGATGCCTGTTTGTTTAACAGATGCCTGAAGGCGAGGTTAAAATTTCCTCTCAACTTCATGTATAGTTGACTTTCGGGTTCGATGCCTGTTTGTTTAATAAATGCCTAACAGCGAGGTCATATGTTCCTCTCAACTTCGTGTTGAGCCGGCCTTCAGATTCAATTCCTGTTTGTTTAACAGATGCCTGACAGCAAGGTCAGATGTTGCTCTCAACTTTGTGTTCAGCCGGACATCGGGTTCCATCCCTGTTTGTTTAACAGATGTCTGACGGCGAGGTCAGATGTTCCTCTCAACTTCGTATTGAGCTGACCTTCGGGATCGATGCCTGTTTGTTTAACAGATCCATGACGGCGAGGTCAGATGTTCTTCTCAACTTTGTCTTGAGCCGGCCTCCAGGATTGATGCTTGTTTGATTAACACATGCCTAATAGCGAGGTCAGATTATCCTCTCGACTTCGTGTTGAGCCGGCCTTCGGGTTCGATGCCTTTTTTTTAATAGATGCTTGACGGCGAGGTCAGATATTATTCTCAACTTCGGGTTGAGCCAGCCTTCGGGTTTGATTCCTATTTTTTTAACTGATGCCTGACAACGAGGTCAGAAGTTCTTCTGAACTTCAGGTTGAGCCAGCCTTCGGGTTCGATGCTTGTGTGTTTAAAAGATGTCTGACGGCAAGTTCAGATGTTCTTCTCAACTTCGGGTTGAGCCGCGCTTCGATTTCGATGCTTGTTTCTTTAAGATATGCCTGACGCCGAGGTCAAATTTTCCTCTCAACTTCATGTTGAGCTGACCTTCGGGTTCGATGCCTGTTTGTTTAACAAATGCCTGATAGCAAGGTCAGATGTTCCTCTCAACATCGTGTTGAGCCGGCCTTCGGATTCGATGCATGTTTGTTTAACAGATGCCTGAAGGCGAGGTCAGATGTTGCTCTCAAATTCGTGTTGAGCCGGACATCGGGTTCAATCCCTATTTGTTTAACACATGTTTGACGGAGAAGTCAGATGTTCCGCTCAACTTCGTATTGAGCCGGCCTTCGGGATTGATGCCTGTTTGTTTAATAGATCCTTGACGGCGAGGTCAGATGTTCTTCTCAACTTTGTGTTGAGCCTGCATCCGAGTTCAATGCCTGTTTGTTTGACAGATGCCTAACAACAAGGTCAGAGTGTCCTCTCAACTTCGTGTTGAGCAGGACTTCGGGTTCGATGCCTGTTTGTTTAACAGATGCCTGACGGCGAGGTCAGATATTGTTCTCAACTTCGTGTTGAGCCGGCCTTCAGGTTCGATGCCTGTTTGTTTAACAGATGCCTGATGGCGAGGTCAGATGTTTTTCTCAACTTTAGGCTAAGCCGGCCTTCGGGTTCGATGCCTGGCAGCAAGGTCAGATGTTCTTCTAAACTTCGGGTTGAGCCGGCCTTCGGGTTCGATTCCTAGTTTTTTACATGATGCCTGATGTTGCAGTGAAAATCGTGAAACCAAGCTATTGATTAACTTGAATCTTTAATTCTTTAAATTCACAATCAAACTTTAATTTATCCAGAGGAAAGGTTTAAATAGAGAAAGAACCTTTTTCGTGATGTAACAACAACGCTGAGAGATTCGGGGATCGGGGGTTGGTTATGCATATGGTAGGTATTTCACATCCTAAACATCTGTAGTACTCTACAGGAACCTTTTAATTGTTTGCATGCTAAGTTTGGTAAATGTTTGCTAAGGTTTGGTGATGGGTAAAGGGTGTAGGTTAAAACTTAAGGATAGTTTCTAAGTTTGCTCGCAAAGACGTCACGTTCTCTGCCTACGTATCCTAACTAGGATAGAATCAGAGCAATCGTAGTTCACCTCACTAGGGTTGAAGAACACTTGATTATGATCAAGGTTCCAAGGGGGACAAATATAGCAATGTTTGTATAGAGTTTAACAAAACTCTCTAGACCTATGTTATAACACTCAAGAGGGGGGTAAGTAATCATTACTATGATTCTTACATAGAGTTTACAAACTCTATCCTAGGGTTCTAGTTGAGGAACACTCCTAATAAAGGTGGGTCTTTTAGACTTATGGCAAAGTCTAAGGCTTACACTAAGGTTCAAGATGACTTCACAAAGTCAAGGGAGAGGGTAATGAGCTATCCAATGACACAAGGGTCAATGGAGAGACTTTTCCATTGGAAGGAGAGGGAGAGGCAACTTGGATGAGAACTAAAAAAGTTCCATCACCTGGGGAAGAAATACTTAACAAAGCAATAAACAATTAAGAAGGATGAATAAGATATATGGTTACAACCAAGCAAGCATGCATATCACAATAAGCAAGGATCAAATAATACAAATGGATACAACCAAGAATCAAATATCTTAACAAATATGGAAACAATAATCATGCAAGTAAGTCACAACTTTAAGATGATCATGTTATAAATTCAAAGTGTATCAAATGTAACAACATTTAGGCATTGATGACAATCAAATACGCAAGGAATGATCACAACAGTTAAACTCAAGATTTTAGGAAGAGGACAATAATTTCATGGTAACCACCAACAAGAAATGAAGTCTCAACATGTTAACAAACATAAAGGAATCAAATACCAATAAATCTCACAAAATAAGTCAAGCATGGTATAAGGGGAATTCATCAAGACGTGAGGTAACGACCTAAAAACGAATCAACTTACAAGTAGGAAAAAAGCATTGTAAATACAAACAATTTGAAATTTCAATCCATTAAATGAAACTAGACATCACCATGAGCAAGTTGCAAAAAGAACGGGTTAAAAATAATAAACAATGAATAAGTTATGAATTATTGAAGTTCAATGTTTTTTATGAAAATAAAATAAACAAGCACATAAAAAAAGTGGCATGGGTAGGGATTGAACCCACGTCGTTGTGTTCACCAACACAACACAAAAACCACTCAGCCACATCACGCGCGTGTGAGAGGAAAGGCAAGGAGAGAAGAAAATGATTAAACATGATAAATGAAAAATAAAACCAAAAGAGTTGATCACCAAGGATCGAACTCTGGTCATGCAAGTGAAAGGTACAAAGCGCGCAAGTGTCTTACCACTAGGGTGGCTATACATCCGTGTATTTAGCCACCCCCATAAATAGATAACACTAAATATGATGGATATTCTGGGCCAAAAGCAAGTCACCAAACCAAATACGTGAAGGATTCAAACTTTGTCAAAACTCAACCTTTTTTTATGAAATTTTAGTCAAACATTACTGTTTTTTAATGAGGATTATGATGGTATTAACAAAATTATGAAATGATGCTTCTAACAAGAAACACGATTGAAGATGCATAATTGGTAAATGAGTTGCATTTTGATGAATGTGGGCCAAACTAGATGCAATTAGGATTAATGAGGGATGTGAGCAAATTACAAACATGATTATGAATGAACTCTAGCAATGATTTGATCAAAATAGTGTTGGATCCAAAAGAGACATATAAACTACAAGCATAGACATAGTAATGAAGGCAAGATGTCAAAACAGATGGAAAAAGTTCAAATCATACATATGGCCTATGAGTTCTAAGCATGTTATTGATGATGCTCTCAAGTGCTCACAAATCAAACATCAATGTTCAGGCAGAAGAAAGTAGATAGCATGGCAATATGTGACAACATATTGGTTACTTGAGTGAACTTTGTGGAAAAAATATGAACTTGTTTTCAAACAGCAATAATACATGGCCTCACATAAAAAACAAACTGCTTAAAAAACTGAACAAATAACAGTTACATCAATACATGTGTGGTTGGTCCTATATGTGATCTGAAGGGAAACAATGATGATGAGAAACAAATAGGCAAGCAGTAGGCCAAGGCCAACAGGGCCTGTTGTCCAGAATTTTAACATAAAGGCAAAGCAATGGATGAAACTTCAGTTTGATCACAACAGTACCAATACAAACATGGAATCTCAACCAAAATGCAATGAGAAACAAATAGATAACAATCAAGATGCTAAAATCCAACACTAAACACAACTGTCATGCCAAGCTATATGGAATTGAAAGAAATGCAAGTTGAAAGCTTAATCATGGAATAAGCATAAACAGATTGAATAGGCTTCACACACAAACTTAAATCATGATATTAATTGTGTCTACACTTCAAAATTCATCACAAACTTAATAGAAAAGGAAATCATAAGCCATCTGCTCATTTAAGCATGAAAATGCATAATTTGAAACATATCATGATTGGACAAGATTGACACAAAACAACCATCATACATAAGATCCAAATGCATAAAAGAATGATTCTAACATTTAAGATTTATTATGGAATGCACACAACACCAACTGACTATCAAGTTGCAATTATAACACATATGGAAGGCAGGCTATCAAGCAGAAAAAAGCATATCATTCACAAAACTATTTGATTCATGTACACATATAAAACACACTGTCTAGAGGTCAAATGCTCATGAGCTAACCTAATTCAAACAGGAAAAAAAAATGAAGTGTGTGCAGCTGTGGTTTCAAGACAATTTTGGAAACAATGTGGTTATAAACTGGTCTAGTAGAAAGTAGGTGGTCTCATGTCATAAACATAGCACATACACATCATAAATATAGAAATGAATGAGTTTCAACTCAGAAAACAAGCATTTTGCATTTGGAACAAAATCTGGTATAGTCATGGCATGTTTTGGTTTGAAAGAGCAATTTGAAAGTGAGATGATGAACCAAGTAGGAATAGATCAAACAAACAATATACACACATCAAAATCATGAAAATGGATGAGTTTGTGCTTAGAAATCAGGCCTATGCAAACAGGAATGAACTTGGCATGTTGATGGCTATGAAAAAGTTGTTTTGAAACAGAAAAGTGGTATTGCATGGCATTTTTCAAGTAATGAGCTCTAATGATAAACCAATGACACACACACACACATCATAATCATGTTAAAGGATACTTTCATGCTCATAAATCAGTTCAAATCATCATCAAACAGAAAAGGGCATATTGAAACTCATGAGATACAAAAACAACAACTCAATCAGGCAGCAGGTAAGTTTATGGCAGTTGGAATGATTTGGCACCACATACAAACTCAAAATATGTAGAACATTGATTCTAGACACATAGATCAAGTAAAAACAGGTTGAAACAGAGTATGACATGTGATTGGTATTATGGAGCTTTGAAAATGCAAGATTGAGAATGGAAAACAGTTTTGAGCAAGTAGGGGGAGTTTGATCATACAGGTACAACATACATCCTCTAATCATGCTAACAAGTGATTCGACAACTTAAAATCAAGCACAAACTTCTCCAAACCAGAACTGAGATGCTGATCCAAACTTTTGACAGCAAAACAACAAAATCTCACAGCAGACCTCAATGAACAAATCTCATGCTTTCAATATTTCAACCAGCTCAACTAGGCAAACAAGATCATGTAAACACAAACCAATAGTTTAGAACATTTGAGACACAACATGGCAAGCACAAGAAGTCCAATACAAAACTCATGATAATGGTAAAGTGAAGGATACAAAAATAACACAAGTGTGAAACAAGAGCCAAACTAGGTTCAAACATGACCTAGGGGCAGGGGGATCTCATAAAACAACTTACAAGTAATCCAAATATCACCAATAAACTAAGATTGACAAATCTAGGGCAAGCACACCAACATTTCAAAGTTTGGATCTCTAAAACTACCTTATAGACAAAATCTTCAAAAACAAGTTATACATAATATCAAAGCTCAATATTGGTTACATAACAACAACACATCATTCATAAATAATATACTTTGACAAAAGCAAATACCATATCTACAAAACCTAAAGAGGTTGAGCATTACATACCTCTTGTAGACAAATCTTGAGCAAGCTAAAAAGCTAAGAAACCCAGAGATCTTCTTCTTTGGCAAAGGTTTGGAGCTTTCTTCCTCTTGAAGCAACAAGTTATCTTTCAAGACAGTTAGAGTTGTGAACCTCCCAGCTGGTTTTTGAGACTTTGGACAGTTGAGGTATGATATATATGAGGTGTTGGGAGTGTTGGAATGGTGGGAAATGCCTCAAGTAAAGATTTGGCTTCCAAAGTGCATGAAAGTCAACATACTAAGGTATGAAGGTTGACTTTTAGGAAAATGATGTTTTTGGGTGGTTTGAGTATATGGAAACCTTCTACACAATGTTTATGGATTGTGTAAATGGTTTTGAGTGCTTGGAAGTGGTGGAATTGAGTTTGAGCAGAGTTTTGCTCAAGACAGTTTTTTAGTGAAAACATGAAGTTTTTGAAAAATGAAGCTTTTGAGAAAATGGTGGAGAGTTGAGAGCTGTTGTTTCTCCTGGTTTTTAAGAGTGCTCTGGTCTGTCTAACATCATAGAGAATGCCTCTATTTATAGTGAAAATGAAGGTGAGGGCAGCCTTGGCTTTTCCATATTTTGGAGGGAGATTATGAAGTTTTGAAATGAATCTTGCCAAGATCTTTGTGGCAGCTCTACATATCAGCTCCATGGGCAAATGATGAGAAGAAATCAAGTGAGATGGGAGAGATGGGATGACTGAAATGAATTTTCTCTTTCATGGCTTTAAATGATTATTTTAAAAGGCTAAATAACTTAGAATTTTTCTAAGTTATTTCCCTTCTTGAAATGAATTTTGTCATAACTCCAAATCTATGCATTTTTTGATCATGGACCACTTTGAGGCTTTTGTAGGACTTGTCAAGAGCTTTCCAATGAGCTTTGAACCACTTCATTTGGATGTGTGGTTGAGGAGTTATGGTCTTGCCCCTTTCAAAACCCTAATTCCCGATTTTTGCAATTACTTCTTAACCCTTGATTCAATGGTCATGAAATTTTATAGGAAGGTGTAATATGACATAAGGGACATTTTTGATTCACATCTTAAAGTCAAATTCCTTATTGTTGAAGAGTTTACTTTTCGGTCAACCGTATGATCAATCGATGACTACCGAGTCGACTGTTGATGATCCAGATGTTCTAAGGACTTGAAACTCTTTGAATAGAATTTATTAAGCCATAGGAACCTAATGGACCATGATACCACCATTGAAACACTTTTTAAATGAAAAGTCAAACTACAGTTGACTTTTCCTGATCGAAAACCCTAATCGGGTATCTTGAACTGCACTGTTCTCAATTCCCGGGTGACCACCTCAAATTGAATTCATACTTGACCCAATGTAGTATCTTTGATCTTGTTTATAGTTGAATCAATCCAAAACATTGATTGATCAAACCATCGAAGCCTCGATTTTGACGGTACGGAACCCTGATTCATCTCCATCTTGACAAAGATAAACTTGAAATGGGTTAAGGTTAGTTAATCAAATGAATATGATCCTAAAATGATGATGAGGGTCAAAGGGGGCAAAATTTGGGGTGCAACAGATGCCCCTATTTAAATATCTTCACTAGATGGTAATGAGAGATGACAATCCTCATAGAATCGCAGTGAAAGGTATTTAAATATAGCAAACCAAAAATTTTGTCCCTTAAATCCGATGGTATGCAAAAGGACAAGTGTGAAATGAATTTATTTCTAAATGATGTTTTATGATACTTGAATGCAAAACTAATGCAGACACGCGAGCAAATATAAAAGAACGGCAATACAACGAGTAACCACTCACGGGGACCCCACACACTGGGGAAAGATTCTAGGCAAAGTAAGCAAGATAGTTCAAACATGACTAAAGATGTTGTTCAAGGAAATCTTTCACACAGGGGACACAAATTCCACCAGGGAAGACACATCTTCACTGGGGAAAGAAGACACAAACCTCATTGGGGATAACCAGATGAGGAAGCCCACCGGGGAAGATGACAATTCTTCACTGGGGAAACGGAAGAAAAGAAATGCAAACCACACTGGGGAAGAAACCCACTAGGGAAAACTTTGCTGGGGAACAAATCCACTAGGGAAACACAACTTCACCGGGGGAAAAGACAGAACAGAGACACGAACCTCACTGGGGATAACCAGATGAGAAATTTCCTATAACGAAGAGTTCAAACGGGATCTTCAGGAAAAGGTTAGAAACAAGACTCGACTGGGAAAGCAGAAAGCTTCAATGGGAAAACCGGTGACGACCAGAACAACAAATACTTTCAACCAGTGTTAGTTTTCAACAGACTTACTGGGGATATGGTGATGACCAATCCATCCAGCGGTTTCCAAGAAGTGCTAAATACCACTAGACTTCCTGGGGATAATGGTGAAGACCAAATCAAAGTTTCGTTCCCAAAAAGTGCTAAATACCACTAGACCTCCTGGGGATATGGTGACGACCAAATCAAAGTTCCAAATACAATTGGGAATTCCAAACAATATTGATAAAACAACAGGACTTCGGCTGGCGAAATTGGTAACAACCGACTAATAACGATTAGTTTTCAAGCAATGCCAGTAACTACTGGACTTAGAGGGGACTGGTGATGACCAAATCAGGATATACCAATAACAATTGATTATGGATAATGCTAGTAACCACTAGATTTAACTGGGAGAATTGGTAACGACCGAGTCCAAGGAGACCAATGACCATTGGATTCTCAAGGAGTTTGGTAACGACCAGACCAAAGTGATGATAACAATCCGATTTAAGCGATGCCAATAACTATTGGACTTAGGCCGATTGGTGACGACCAAATCATGTATACCAATAACAACTGGTTCAGGATAATGCTAGTAAACACTAGACTTTCCAAACGATGCTAGTGACCACTAGACTTAGAAAGATTGGTAATAACCGAATCAAGAGGTACCAATGACAATTGGATCTGAAGGGAATACTAGTAACTACTAGGTTTAGGAAGATTTGTAATAACTGAATCAAACAGGTACCAATAACAACTGGTTTTGAAGGCGGTGCCAATAATTATTGGACTTTTAAGGAATTTTGGTAACGACCAACTCAAGCACCAATGACTATTGGTTTTAAAAGGCAAATACTAGTGATCACTAGATTTTAGCAAAGATTGGTAAAAACCGAATCAAACGGACTCCAATAACGATTGGTTGACTTTATAACTGAATCAGTGACAACTGGGTTTGGAAAATTGTTGGTGACGACCAAATCGAGACACCAAACATAATCGATTATGAACAGATGCTAGTGACTACTAGACTTTCAAAAATTATTGGTGATAACTAACTCAGAGATAAATATTGGTAACAACCGCCCACCTGTGTAAATCGGATACTGCTAGTCACCACTAGCTTCCCATAGAAGGTAAGTAATCCCAGGATGTCAACTTTGAAGTGAAACTTGTTGTAAAGGATCAAAGATAGAGGTAACAACCAAAGGATATCAAAGGCGACAACCAGACAAACAGAGACCAAAACCAAATGCAAATAAATGCGTATGCTGGTATGATGCTGTATGTAAAATGCAGACCGACCCTCAGGAATAAAGGAAAGCAAAACAAGGAAAACACAGAGGGAACTCGTCACGCTAAGTCTCAAATGCTTCAAGTTAGGCGACATTTTCTTCTGGCGTAGATAACAATCTTCCCAGACAAAATCTTCGTGATCCTGCAGAGGAGAAGTCTTGGTTTAAGAGTAGGAATTGCTGTCGGACACATCCGGTTTGGTCAAAGGTGACGACAAACTTTCACGACTTTGAGAACTGCGTAATGTTATCAGATTACCTCTAGAGCTCTTCAATCGTTTTGTCAAATTGTGTTTTCTTTTTAAAACCAAAATTTAAATTTCGAACACTTTGCTTTCGAGAAATCTTTATTAACAAATAAGTGAAATTGCATAACAAAAACAGAAGATCATAACAGTGATTGGCCAAAATCTAATTTCATTGATAGAAAAGAACTTTACAAAGGGCAAAGCCTCGGGAACTTTATACATTTTGAAAAAATGGCAAACAGAAAAGGTTACAGAATCCCATAATAATTTGGTCCTTTTAACTGTCAGTTCACTTGCTTCGCTGCTTCTGACGAGAATGACAGACATTGATCTTTCTTCTAACACCTTGCGCAAGACTTTGCCCCGGCGTTCGTCAGCCTTTAATTCTTGGACTTCTGTCTTGCTGAAGCACTGGAATCCCCTTTCTAGGTCTTCTGCTTTAGGCATAGTACTTTCTCACTGCATCTGAGTTGATAGGGTACTTGAGTTGTTCGCCATCCATGGTCTCAAGAATTAGAGACCCTCCGGAGAAGACAGTTTTTACAACGAAGGGACCATCGTAGTTGGGCATCCACTTTCCGCGCATATCCTTTTGAGTTGGTAGGATTTTTCTAAGCACAAGCTCTCATTCCCTACACTCTTTGGGACGAACCTTCTTGGTGAACGCTCTTATCATTCTTTGTTGATAGATTTGACTATGACACATGGCCGTCATTCTTTTCTCATCAATGAGGTTCAATGAGTCGAACCTTTCTTTTATCCATTCGTCTTCCTCAAGCTCGGACTCCCTCAAGATTTTAAGAGAAGGTATTTTTACTTCAATGGGCAGCACAACGTCCATCCCATATACTAAGGAAAAGGGAGTTGCCCCTGTTGAAGTTTGCACTAATGTTCGATATCCATGTAGAGCAAATGGTAACATCTTGTGCCAATCCTTGTAGGTTATAACCATCTTCTGCACTATTTTCTTGATATTTTTATTTGCAGCCTCAACTGCGCCATTCATCTTGGGTCTGTAGGGAGACGAATTGTGATGTTTGATCTTGAAATCCTCACAGAGTTCCTTCATCATTTTGTTGTTTAGGTTCGACCCATTATCAATAATGATCTGGTTAGGAATACCGTATCGATAGATGATTTCCTTTTTGATGAAGCGAGCAACCACTTGTTTTGTCACGTTTGTATACGACGCTGCTTCCACCCATTTGGTGAAGTAATCAATTGCAACCAGGATGAAGCGATGGCCGTTGGAAGCTTTTGCCTTTATTGCCTCAATCATATCTATGCCCCACATTGCAAAAGGCCATGGTGACGTCATCACATTGAGAGGATGTGGAGGGACATGCACTTTGTCGGCATAGACTTGGCATTTATGGCATTTTCAAGCGAAGAGTATGCAGTCCGTCTCCAGAGTTAACCAAAAGTAGCTTGCCCTTAAGATTTTCTTAGCCATGGCGTGGCCGTTGGCATGGGTACCGAATTTTCCTTCGTGTACTTCGGTCATTATGAGACTTGCCTCTTTTTCATCGACACATCGGAGTAAAACCATGTCGTGGTTTCTTTTGTACAAGGTACCATTGCTGATGAAGAATTTAGCCGATAATCTTCCTATGGATCTTTTGTCAATTCTAGATGCGTCAACTGGATATTCTTGATTTTGAAGAAAGTTTTTAATTTCGTGGAACCACGGTTTCTCATCATTTTCTTCGTCTATTGTCATAACATACGCGGGTATTGTCCTTCTTTCGATGCGAATCAGAGGGGCCTTATTAACAAACTGGACCTTCCACATTGATGCCATCATGGCTAATGCATCAGCAATGTGATTTTCCGCTCTTGGTACATGCTTGAAGGTAATTTCATCAAAATATTCAGCCATCTCTAAGATATGAGTTTTGTAAGGGATCAACTTTTCATCCCTGGTTTCCCATTCTCCTTTGAGCTGGTAGATCACCAAAGCAGAATCACCGATTACTTCCAAGATTTTGATGCGAAGGTCAATAGCAGCTTCCAACCCTAAGATGCAGGCTTCATACTCGGCTATGTTGTTCGTACACAAGAAACAAAGTCGGGTTGTGACGGCAGTATACCCTCCAGTTGGATTTTTCAGAAGAGCTCCTACACCATGTCCGTTCTTGTTTGATGCTCCATCGAACATCATTTCCCACCGAGATCCAGGCTCGGGACCTTCTTCAGGACCAGGCTCTAGTTTTATGCGTTGAATATACATCACATCTTCATCAGGAAAATCGAACTTGAGTGGTTGATAATCCTCCATGGGGTGCTCTGCGAGGTGTTTTGACAAGACACTTCCTTTAACAGACTTCTGAGCAACATACTGAATATTGTACTCTGATAAGAGCATATGCCATCTAGCTAATCTTCCTGTTTGAGCTAGCTTTTCAAAGATGTACTCGATGGGGTCCATCTTAGAAATCAGCATGGTGGTGTGACAAATCATATACTGTCTCAGACGCTTGGCGGCCCATGCTAAGGCACAACAGGATTTTTCCAGGGGAGAGTAACGACTCTCGCAATCGGATAACTTCTTGCTTAGATAGTAGATTGTGTGTCCTTTCTTTCCTGACTCATCAATCTGGCCTAAGACACAACCCATTGAATCTTCTAATACTGTCATATACATGAACAAAGGTCTTCCCGGCACAGGAGGAATCAACACCGGAGGTTCTTGTAAATACTGCTTGATTTTCTCGAATGCGGCCTGGCAGTTTTCGTTCCATACTACTGTCTGATCTTTTCGTAACAACTTGAAGATCGGCGTGCAAGTAGGAGTTAGATTGGAGATGAATCTGGAGATGTAATTCAGACGTCCAAGGAATCCTCTGACTTGTTTCTCTGTTTTAGGAGTAGGCATCTCTTGGATTGCTTTAACATTGTCGGGGTCTACTTTAATTCCTCGTTGACTAACGATGAAGCCTAGTAATTTGCCCGAGCGAACCCCGAAGGTGCACTTTGCTGGATTTAACCTCAGTTGATACTTTCGGTGTCTCTCAAATAGCTTCAACAGAGGATCCAAATGGTCTTCTTTGCTTTGAGATTTTGCGATCATGTCATCCACATATACTTCAATTTCTTTGTGCATCATATCGTGGAAGAGTGTGACCATGGCTCTCTGATACGTTGCCCCTGCATTCTTCAAACCGAAAGGCATGACCTTATAAGAATAGGTGCCCCAGGGTGTGATGAAGGTTGTCTTCTCCATGTTGGCTGGATCCATATTTATCTGATTATAACCAGAAAATCCGTCCATGAATGAGAATACTACGAAGATGGCTGTATTATCCACCAAAGTGTTAATATGTGGTAGAGGGAAATCGTCCTTCAGACTTGCTTTGTTTAAATACCTGTAATAGACGCACATTCTAACCTTGCCATCCTTCTTTGGTACTGGTACGATGTTTGCCACCCATTCTGGATATTTGGATACCTCCAAAAAGCCTGCATCAATTTGTTTCTTGACTTCATCTCGGATTATAAGAGCCATGTCTGGTCTTGACCTGCGAAGTTTTTGTTTGACTGGAGGACACTCTGGCTTCAGGGGGAGCTTGTGCATAACAATGTCAGTATCCAACCCTGGCATGTCTTGATAAGACCAAGCGAATATGTCGACATAATCTCTAAGGAGCGCTATCAGCTCGCTTTTGATCTCGGGTCCCAACGATGCCCCAATCTTGACTTCTCTTTTTTCTTCTTCTGATCCCAAGTTGATGACCTCAGCCTGCTCTTTGTACAGCTGGAGATACACATCTTCATACTCAGCCATCCTCTTCAACTCTTCTGGGACTTCTAAATGTTCACCATTCTCTTCTTCAGCTTGAAAGACAGATGAACCACTAGTAGAAGGAACCGAAGGATCATAGGATTCTGTGGTGGATGGAGGTATTCTGCATGTTTTATTTTTGGGAACAATTAGACACACACACACAGACATGCAGATGAAGGGTTGTTTTTATTTTTTTTTCAAAAAGATCGCCATTTTTTCCTTTTAAAAAAAAAGTGAAAATGATGTGCAGAAAATAAACAAGAGTTTTGACAAAAACACTTTTTCATTCATAGATTTTCAAATTGCAAAGTGGCCCAATACAAAACAATTCGCAGGCCTTGGGCTAGACTAGGAAATTTAAAGAAAACACAAAGCTAACAAGCAAAATGAATTACTCTAAAGGTAAAAAGACAGGAATTTCCACAACCTCCCAGTTGTGCAAAGCTGCTCCTCCCCGAGTTATCAGATGATCTAGATTGCAATCCTCATCCTCAGCAATGATTGCATTGACTTGTATTCCGCCACTGGTGAATATTTATTTCAAAGACTTCTTCTTCATCGTGCTTTCCTCTAGCTCGTCTCATAGAGTTGGTTTGTAACCCAACCCTTGTTGATCGTTCTTGGCCCGAGCGTTGACTTAAATGATCTCTCCCCATCCCAATGGGACTCCAGCTTTTAGTGCCGCCTTGATACTCTGAACAGAGGTGAAGGATGGACCGCGAGTTATGTCAGATTCGTCGACTAGAACAGCGTGGGCTATTTGTAGTGCTTGAAAGGCTGTCTCAAGGGAATCTTCGTTAGCTTCGATGTATAGAAATGAGGATAAGTTGCTCACCATTAAATCCTCTTCTCCATGAACAATGACCAACTGGTCATCCATAACAAACTTCATCTTCTGATGGAGAGTAGAAGTAACAGCGCCAGCTGCACGGATCCATGGCCTTCCCAGTAAACAACTGTAGACCGGATTGATATCCATCACCTGAAATGTGACTTCAAAGATTTGCGGTCCGATCATGATAGAAAGATCAACCTCCCCTATCACAGATCTTCTAGACCCATCAAATGCCTTGACTATGAGAGAAGTGGGCCTCATGTTAGGACCTTGGTAAGCCATCTTGGCTAGTGTCCTCTTCGGCATTACATTGAGCACGGATCCTGTGTTAACAAGAACCCTGGACAATGTATCTTCTTCACATTTGATCAACACATGCAGAGCACGATTGTGCTTGCGTTTCTCAACTGTCAGATCATTGTCATCAAAGCTTAGCGTGTTGCAGGCCGTGATGTTTGCTACAATGGAGTCGAATTTCCCCACTGTAATATCTTTGGTAACATGGGCTTGTGTTAAGATTTTGAGCAAAGCCTGGTGTCGCTTACGTGAAAATAAGGTGCCGACAAAACAGAAGAGTCGCCACCTTTCGTTATCTATCCCTCGGAGCGGGAAAGGAAACGATCGGAAAAACCTGACGAAAAGGGTAAGACAAGGTCGTCGCAACCGTTGTCTGGGTTCGGGAGTCGGTTACGCAAGGGGAAGGTATTAGCACCCCTCACGTCCATCGTACTCAACGGGATCCACGCTTGTTGTGTTTACTGGACGAGTTGGTTTATCTATCTACCTATCAAGGCTGGCTTAAAAAGAAAAGAAAATGACTCGGCAAAGCGTCGCTCTTTATGCCTACGTATTCTCATCAGAGAATGAGAAATCAGAGTCAACGTAGTTTGACTAACTACGGGTTACGGGGAAGGTGGCTCGCCAATACATCAGTATTGTGCCTACGTACTCTCAACAGGTTTGAGAGATCAGAGCTTACGTAGTTCGGGATACTACGCATTATAGGGATTCAGATTCATCTGTTTTATCGAGTAGGGTTAAACAGCAGTTCCAGCAGTTAGGGACAAAGCTTGTTTGCATTGGCGCTGAAGTTTAACGACACTCTTTTCTTCAGAAAAGCTTTCCTTTGAATTACGGGCCCACGGGGAAAAAGGGTTTGAAGTTTGTTTTCTGTCTTTTACGGAAGAAGTGTTTTTTATTGTGTTTGCAATTTCAATCGCACTAAAGACTATGACCTGAGAGTGAATGTGTTGCATGTCACCCAAAGGGTACCATACTAAACATCCAGACTGTGGAAAAGAAACTCTCCCACAATCCTTTCTCAGATAGCTTAAGGCTCGTAACGTACGAAAGAAATCATTCATGATTACTGTATTTTAAGCTGTTTTGAGATGAGAAGAGAACAGGCTCAACTACGGGGAGACTATCAAGTCCTACTGTTGTCATGCCAAGGATTCATCCTATGGTTGAGGTTTGAAACAGGGAACTCCTAGAAGTTATCATGCATAGGTTTCAACCTAAAGTTCTATCATCACTTCCTTATCAAAGGAAATGAGAGTCCTAAGGGATCATATCAATGATACAGAGAAACAGATAAAGCATCAGCTTTAACAGTAAATAGCAAATGACTGTAAAATGCATGCAATGCAAGTGAGGGAGGAAATGTGTGTGGGGCAGCAGCCTCCACAAGCTCGTCTCGACCTCAAGCTAGATATGAATAACTGTAATCATACAGAAATAAAACAACATGCTATCAAGCAAAATACAGTAAACTGCAATCATACAGAAGAAATAAAATCATGCTATCAAGCAAAATAAACCACATGGGCAAGGGAGCAGGGCTCTACCGAATACCCGCAAGCAAAGCCATACAGTAACAATACAAGCAGAGGGAGCAACTCACCCTCTAGTGCAATCATGCTCCTAGATTAAAGTCTAGATATGAACTTATTATAATGCATCAAGCAAGTCAAACAAGGCACATCAATACAGAAAAGAAAACAGAAAAGAAAGCAGATCAACTCCTCTCTCTTCCAAGCTTCAGCTCTCCTAACAGCAACTCAGTCTTCAAACCTCAATCACTCTTAACAAATATCAATTTGCTTCTCCAGGTTTCAACCCTTCAACATAAGTTTCAACTTATCTTCTCTTCTTTTAGCTTCAGCTCCTCAATCAGTTCCGCCTTCAGGCTTCACTCTTAACCACAAGTATCAACTTGATTCCTTCAGGATCTCCAAGCATCAAAGTAAGTATCAAATTATCCTTTGTTCTTCAAGCTTCAGCTCTTCACTCAATCTCAATTGAATCCTCTTCATAAGTGTCAACTCACTCTTCAAGCTTTCAAGCTCTCTTGGCTTTACCAGTCTCAACTTGGTCTTCTCTTCCTGCAAGCTTCAGCTTCTCAGAGTAATCTTCAATCACTTAGAAGTATCAACTTCATCCTTCCGTCTTCAAGCCTCATCTCTTCATTCAGTCTTTACTGGATCTTCATTGGGTCTTCAAGTATCAACTTGACCTTCTTGCTCTTCAAGCTTCAGCTGCAATGGCAATGCTCATGGAATCATCCTCTTCCATACTCTTCAATGAAGTCTTCATTTTCAAACTCAAACCCAACATCTCTCAAGATACTCAAACCAGAGGAAATCACTTAACTGAATAAGCTGGGATATTAAACTGCTTATTGACCACCAAAGGTGACCTATAAGGGTTCAACATCAAAAGACTGGTGCCCTCAAAAGTTCTACTTCCTAGGTACCATCACTTATCCCTCCAAAGGAGGGAGGTGAATACCATGGAAGGACTTTTAATCATAGGGAGGAATGGAGGTGAAAGATACCATCCATGTTTAAGAAAGAAATTGACTAGGTCTAAGCTCTTCTTAATCCCTAACCCTAAAACAACAACAAAACAAACAAAGCTACAAGCTCTCAAGCTCCTTCTTCAACTCTCAAGTTTTCTACTGTGCTCCTCCATGCTCCTCAAAGCAAGACCAAGCCCACCAAGCCAAGCACAAACCCTCAAAGCAAGGCAAACAAAATACAAGCCCACAAGGGCAACACAAACAACAATCAACTACAAAAATCATTTAAAAATATTATACTATTATATTAAAACCTAATATAATTCCTAGGGGATCCTATATACCTACCCTTAATACCCTATATGTCCCAATGTCTATCTTGACCTAGAAACCCAAAATTCTAGTGTTATTGTGGACCTATGTTAAGGATTGACCTAATTCTATACAACCTAAAACCATCTTATCAAAACTAATCAAAAATTAATCACAAAATTATGGAATAAATCCAGAGGGGAGCTAAAGTCCAAATCTACCTATCCTAAAAAGAATGGTTCAAAAATATGAAGGGAACTAGCTAAACAAAATTCTACAAATCTATGCATCAACATAAAAGAATTAAAAAGCTATTAAAAGAGAAAATACACAAGCAATATTAAAAATGCATGAATGGAAAATATTTTGATTTTATAATTTTCTAGACATTAACATGAAATAGGACAAAAAATACCCATGCAAAAATCATCATTTTTCTATTTAATATGATTTTTCAAAGATTAAAATAAAATGGAGAAAAAGAAATTAAAATATGAAATGTTTGGTGCAGATAGCAATTCAGTGCAGTTCAAAATGCAAATGGGCTTAAAATGGGGGTGTGCTTATCAAATGCGCTAGGCCCAATTATTATCAGAAAATCAATTCAGAAATTATAAAGAAAAAGAAAAGGACACGGTGCAAAGAGTAAAGAAATTCAGTTCAAAATCTCAATGAGCCATGAATGGGGGTGTGATTAGCAAGTATCAACTTAAGCCCAAAACCACAGTTAAATGAAACGCAGCGCTTTGGGGTATCTTCAGAATTCCTCTTCACACGCGAAATCAAATCTCAGCCTTTAGATCTCCACTCAGTCAATGAGTCCATGCATGATCCAACGGCCATGTCTTTATCTTCTTCCTCCAGCCATCAAAATGGAGGGAAAGCTCCATAGTTGCAGAGCTCAAATACCTAGCTCGAACTCCTTCCAAACTCAACCAAAATCCATGGTTCAAAGCCCTAACCTGTTCTAAATTCAACCCTGAATCCAACCATGGCCTTAAAATCAATTGAAATGCCCTAAATCTCTGAACCCGATCCAAGATCAAAACTATGCTCAAACTTCAATTCTAACAATTCTTGAAATTGATTGGCTCAGAATGATCACCACCTCACACTGGTTAAATCTTGATACTAAACTCATGTTATACTCAATATCCATCGTGTTCTTGATCAAAACAAAAATGGTGTCACCAACTCAAACTTCACCAATTGATCTCAAACTTCCCAGAATCCATCTCCTACTTGTCTCTAACCATTCTAACCTAACAATTCTACCTAATCATGCTTGAATTATGGTGTAGAAGAAAAGTTACTAACCTGTCAAATCTTGAACACCAGATAGGTCAAAGCTCCACTTCAACCTCTCAAACTCCTCAGAAACCTTCCTTGATTGATGATCTTGCTACTGTTTGCAAAAGATTTGATCAAGAAAGCCTGAATCTCCAAACTCGATTGTGACTTGCAACCTTTAAAATCCAAATGCCAACTCTTCAATTCTTCATGATCTTGCCTTCAATTTGGTATGGATTCACTCAGTGTGATCAATGGAATGTATTAAGATTGAAAGAAGCAATGGAAATGAAGCAGAAAGTGGAAATTGATTTCAACTTGCAATGGAAGCAATAATGGCTATCTCACTCTTCTCTCTAATATCTCACCAACCTTGCATCTGAGCAAGTTCTAATCCATATATAGGATGATTATAAACCCTCTAGAACCTTCTGGAATCATCCAATGAGAATTTGGAATTCTCATGTCATGAGCTTTTGATTTCCATCCATCTCATGTACCATCTCATGCTATGCCTCTTGCAGCCCTTGTATCTGACTTGAAAATCTCCTTAGATGAGATATATGATGTGTTAAGATGCTTTTCTAGCTTGTGCATTGAGTTTCCTTGTGTTTTGCATATGTACCTTAATATGCAAGCAACCATTTTCCAAAGCAAGTCCATGACCTAGCCCTCAAATAAAAAATGTGGCTGAACCATTGTTTCTAAAATGTTTTCTAGAGTCAAAATGACCTATTACATGCCATGGTTTGGATGTGTAGCTTGGAAATTTCAATTTCCAACTTTGACTTATTTAACTTATGCCTCCATTTTAGGTCATTTTTACCATTTTGAGCTACAAGCCTTTTCAAAATCTCATGACTTCCTTACTAGCCTTAAAAAATCATTTTAAGCAAGTTTGATGTTGAATATTTTTCCATTTGAAGCTTGGAAATAGGAGTTATGGCCTTATGCTTGAAATGACCTGTAATCTCCAAATGACCAAAATGCCCTTGACTTGTCAAAGCCATAACTTGAGTTCTACAAATCCTATCAAGGACTTATAGTACTTTCTAGAAAGCTAAGAAGATGAGGAACAACATTCATGTTGATCAAAAGTTCATAGGAATCATCCTTCTTGGGCAAACGTTGGATGCAAGTTGGGTGACTTTCAAGGCCCCAGATTCACATACCTCAGATGACCTGCAACTTGTCAAAGTCATAACTTGAGCTCTACAAATCATATCAAGGACTTCTAGTACTCAAATTAAATATAAGAACAAGCTCTACAACATTCATGTTGGGGGTAAGATGATATGACAATCACATCTTGAGCTAAACTGCCTTGAAGATAGGGGTCAAACTAGGGGATTTTACACTGTCAAGCCTTAGAAACCCTAGCTTGAAACTTCTCAAACTCTTCAGTCATGATGAGTTGATCTTGGAATCATCCTTATAGCATCTCAATGCATCAATCCATGATCACATGGCTCTTGGATTAGGTCTTAACCCTCTCCAAATCATCAGTTGACCTAGGGTTGACCCAGTCAAACCCTAATTACACCACTCATGGTTGTGGCTTCTTAATCTTGCACAATGACCTATATAGGCTTCATGATGGCTTTCAAGACATCTCATAAGCTCTCTCAAAGCTTCAAGTCCATCCTCATAGCCTCAGAATCATCTGAGGAGCTCCCACAACTCTCAAGTTAGGAGGCACACAACCTTGGTTTCAACCAATCTCTCTGAGGATCTCTTAACTTCTCTGACAAGGATATCAACCCTTGAACACTTGAATAACCTTCTTGACTATCTTCAAAGTCTTAATTGGTACTCATACCTCTTGATCTCTTGCATACATGTCAATGAAATGCAAGTGATAATGCTAATGTGAATGAGATGAACCACAAGCTAGGTAAAGAAATGTTGGTCAAATTTTGGGGTGCAACAGCTGCCCCTATTCAAATGGCTTGGACCTGACTGGGTGAGAAGCGAACGACTCTCAACCAATCACGGTGCGAGACAGTTGAATACTAACAAACCCGGAAATTTGCCAACTGCACAAGTACACGGTACTCTGATGGGAACAAATCTTCGAACACTGAAATATTAGCTGCACGGCAACTAGCTGGAGAATCGGTCACACGGTAACCGGTAATACATGGTCGATCATGCCGTCAGGCATCAAGATTCCTCGGGACTCATCAGGTCATCGATCAAGTTAGTCATGCCATCGGGCATTCACAGAAAACTTCCGGGCATCAGCCGGACTTCATCAGTAAGTCGGGAATAGACTTCTCGGTCAATCATGAACCAGTTGGGGATATCCAAACCTCTGCCATCAGGCACTCCGCATCAGCTGAGAGAACTGCTTCGTTAACACGGTCGAACTCCAATCATCAAGTCTTCGAGGGAAGTTTCAACTTCGCTGTTCAGAAACCTGCTGGGGATGACACACCTCCGCTGGGGATTCTGGAGAACTATCAAGTAACTCTGCTTCGGGGATCCAGGAATCATTCTAGATGAATCAACTCTGCTGAGGACTCCAAGAATCATCTTGGACAAATAACTCCGCCGGGGACTTCAAGAATCATGCTGAACCGATAACTATGCTGGAGATTTCAGGAATCATCCTGAGCAAATACTCTGCCGGAGACTCTAAGCATCAACTTGAGCAACCCACACTAGCGACTGCACTGGGGATTTTAAGAATCATCTTAAACGAACGACCGTGCTGGAGAATTCAAGAATCATCTTGAGCAAGCGACTCGTTGGGGAGAATTCAAGAATCATCTTGAGCAATCAATTCTGCGGCGGAACACCTGCAAAACAAGAATGGTAACAACCTAGATCATGCTTATTATGCATATGCTTTGGCAATGGCGCAATGCTCCACACGGTGGAAATGCTACGCGTTTATGATAAATGCTATGCAGTTATGCACAATGATGCGAGCCCGTCAGCAAAATAAATGCTGAAGGGAGAATCCTCCTGTCAAGGAGGAAGAACCACTCTGATAGGAAGGAATCATCCTGCTGAGGGGAACAAGGTCACGCCAATCTCAATCGGGTGCTGCGGGGAAGTGAACTTCAGTTGACTGCTACAGGGGGACGAAGCTCTGCGAGAACCTGGACCTGCTGAGGGAAAGCGATGTCAATCGCGGGAATAAACTGCACGGCCTTCACGGCTACTTCCCCGGAGGTACGACTCTGGCGGGGAAATATGGCATCAGCTATTCAACACTCCACTGGGGCAAACCAATCATGGCCTGAGCGACTTCCAAGGACTCGGCTCTCTTGGGGATCTGCAAACTCGGCTGAGGAAGAAGAAATCATTCTGCTTGCTGGGGAGAGTACGACTCTGTGGGGAATCTCAATTCCGCTGGGGAAGAAGGAATCATCCGGCTTCGGGGGAGAGTACGACTCTGCGGGGAATCTCAATTCCGCTGGGGAAGAAGGAATCATCCGGCTTCGGGGGAGAGTACGACTCTGTGGGGAATCTCAATTCCGCTGGGGAAGAAGGAATCATCCGGCTTCGGGGGAGAGTACGACTCTGTGGGGAATCTCAATTCCGCTGGAGACTTCAGTCTTGAGCTATCAACTGCTGCACACTTTGGTGAATGACTTAGCTGGGGAGATGACGTTCCTTCAGGATGCATCTGATTGGGGAGAGAATCTTCTCTGCCTGGGGAGACATATCAATACTCACGATCTCGTGTTCAGACTCTGCGGCGAGAGGCTACTGAACTTTGCTGGAGAAGGAGGAATCATCCTGCTTGGGGATACGCACGGCGCACTGTTTGGAATATGCTACACCTGTAACAACACAAACAAACAGACAAGATACCCTTCTCAAAGGGACCTATCAAGGTTATTATCTCGTGACAATGTTCAAGTAATTTATTGTTTCAACAATCAGTGGCCTAGGCCAGTAAGTTTATGTATGCGCATTTTATCAAAAACATCGGCGTTCTTTTTCGCAAACAAAACAGATAAATGCTAAACAGACAAACAGAATTGCTGAATAGTATACATTTTATTGATAACGAACCCCTGAATGGGTAAAAATGTTTTACAACAGATGCAAGCTCCTGGAATGAGGAAGCCGCACAAAAATAAAACATAAATATACATCAGTATATACAAATGTCGGTAACGAGGCGTAGACGAACACCATGAGTTGATCCCTCTATGACCCACTCGACTTCGATACTTCTCCGACGCTTCAGCTTCAGAAGAGATTGATTCAGATAAACGGCCCTCAGGTCTTCCAAACCACTAAACAAAGAAAGTCCACACGCGGAACGCAGTCATTTGCTTTTTCAAATCCCTAACTTTTGCGTGAACCGCCCTTTGCGGGTTTTCAGTTCACCGGGATACCCTTTTTTGCCAAAGTCGCCCATCCGGGTTTTCGACTTTGCGGGTGTACATTTTTTCAATTTATATCCCTAATTTTTGCCCGAACCTTTTTCCTTTTTTATGGTTCGCCGGGATGCCCCATTTTTGCCTGGACTCTCTTTTTACTGTCCAGCGGGTCGCTTTCAAGCAAAGTATTTTTTTAACTGCGTCCGCGTTCACCGGGGATGCAAAATCTTCACCATCCATCGTGGATAACAACAAAGCTCCTCCCGAGAAGACCTTGCTGACGACGCACGGACCTTCGTAATTCGGAGTCCACTTGCCCCGGTGATCGGAGTGTGGAGGAAGAATCTTCTTCAGGACGAGATCACCCGTCTGAAAGCTTCTAGGACGCACCTTCTTATCATAAGCTTTCTTCATTCGGCTTTGGTACAGACGACCATATGCAATCAATGCTAATCTCTTCTCGTCCATCAGGCTGAGTTGGTTCAGTCGGTTCGTAATCCATCCTGCCTCGTCGAGTTTCACATCAACCAAAACTCGCAAAGAAGGGATCTCCACTTCTAACGGTAGGACTGCTTCCATACCGTACACCAAGGAGAAAGGAGTTGCCCCGGTTGATGTACGTACCGTTGTACGATAACCGTGTAGTGCAAATGGCAGCATCTCGTGCCAATCTTTGTAGGTCACAACCATCTTTTGAACAATCTTCTTTATGTTCTTATTGGCCGCTTCAACGACGCCATTCATCTTCGGCCGGTAAGAAGATGAGTTGTGGTGTTCAATCTTGAAACTCTGGCACAGCTCCTTCATCACCTTGTTATTCAAGTTCGAACCATTGTCAGTAATGATCCGCTCGGGAATTCCGTAACGACAGATGATGTCCCTCTTTATGAATTTAGCCACCACCTGCTTGGTCACATTAGCATATGAGGTTGCCTCCACCCACTTGGTGAAGTAGTCGATAGCTACTAGAATGAAGCGATGACCGTTAGATGAAGTGGGCTCGATCTTGCCTATCATGTCGATTCCCCACATGGAGAACGGCCACGGGGAGGACATGACATTTAACGGGCACGGCGGCACATGAACTTTATCAGCATAAATCTGGCATTTATGACATCTCTTCGTGAATTTAAAGCAATCCGATTCCATCGTCAGCCAGTAGTATCCTGCTCTCAGGATCTTCCTCGTCATAGCATGCCCGCCGGCGTGCGTACCAAATGTGCCTTCATGGACTTCTTCCATGAGCATAATCACCTCTTCCTCATCTACACATCTGAGTAGCACGAGGTTGTGGTTTCTTTTATACAAAACTCCATCAGGATTGAGATAAAAATTTCCAGAAAGCCTCCTCAGAGTCTTCTTATCCTGGGTTGACGCACCCGTAGGATACTCCTTAGTCATAAGGAAAGTCTGGATGTCATGGAACCATGGCTTGCCTTCGGAGGCTTCCTCGATTGCAAAGACGAATGCAGGTCTATCAAGACGAGAAAGGACAATTCTTGGAGCTTCATTCCAAAAATTGACTTTATACATTGAAGCCAACGTGGCTAAGGCATCAGCCATCTGATTTTCTGCTCTGGGCACATGATGGAGTTCTACTCGATCAAAGAACGGAAGCAGCCTCCTGGCATAATTCATGTACGGCACCAAATTCGATTGACGAGTCTCCCACTCCCCTTTAATCTGGTTGATCACAAGCGCCGAGTCACCGTATACGTCTAGGTTCTTGATTCTCAAATCAATTGCCTCTTCTAGACCCATGATGCATGCTTCGTACTCCGCTTCATTATTGGTGACTGGAAACGTCAGTCTCGCAGTGAACGGGATGTGGGATCCATGGGGAGTCGTGATGATCGCCCCGATACCACTTCCGTAGGAATTAACCGCCCCGTTGAATATCAACTTCCACTGGGGTTTCCTATCTAGCCCCTCGTCGGGAAACGGCTCATCGCAATCCTTCGCTTTAAGAAACATGATATCCTCATCAGGGAATTCAAATTTCATCGGCTGGTAATCCTCGATCGGCTGTTCGGCAAGGTAATCAGACAATACGCTTCCCTTAATGGCCTTCTGGGTAACGTACTGAATATCATATTCCGTCAACACCATTTGCCATCTGGAAATCCTGCCCGAAAGAGCCTGCTTCTCGAAGACGTACTTGATCGGATCCATCTTCGAAATTAGCATGGTGGTGTGATTGAGCATGTACTGTCGTAAATGTTTGGCAGCCCAGGCTAGTGCACAACACGTCTTCTCCAGCATCGAGTAGCGAGATTCACAGTCAGTGAACTTTTTACTCAAGTAGTAAATGGCATGCTCCTTTCTGCCCGTCTCGTCGTGCTGACCGAGAACACACCCCATACTATTCTCAAGAACTGTCAAGTACATGATTAATGGCCGTCCAGCCACTGGGGGTATCAAGATTGGAGGCTCCTGAAGATACTGCTTTATCTTGTCGAATGCCTTCTAGCAATCCTCATTCTAGGTAATCGCCTGATCTTTCTTTAATAGTTTGAACATTGGTTCACACGTGGCCGTGAGCTGAGAGATAAACCTTGCAATGTAGTTTATTCGGCCCAAGAAACCACGAACTTCTTTTTCTGTTTTTGGCACTGGCATTTCTTGTATCGCTTTAATCTTCGCAGGATCAACCTCGATGCCTCTTTCGCTCACGATAAACCCCAGTAGCTTTCCGGACCGTACTCCGAAAGTACATTTGTTAGGATTCAGCCTCAACCTGAACTTCCTAAGCCTTTCAAAAAGCTTCAGCAAATTGACCAGATGTCCCTCCTCTGTTTGGGACTTCGCAATCATGTCATCAACATAGACTTCAATCTCATGATGAATCATGTCATAAAACAAAGTTACCATTGCTCGTTGGTAAGTGGCCCCTGCGTTCTTCAGACCGAAAGGCATTACCTTATAGCAAAATGTTCCCCAGGGAGTGATAAACGTCGTTTTATCCATGTCCTCCGGTGCCATCTTGATCTGGTTGTAACCGGAGAAGCCATCCATGAACGAAAACACGGAGAACTGGGCTGTGTTGTCGACCAACACATCGATATGAGGCAGTGGGAAATCATCTTTAGGGCTCGCCCTATTCAAATCCCGATAATCGACGCACATGCGTACCTTACCTTCCTTCTTCGGTACAGGCACTATGTTGGCGACCCACGGAGGGTAAGTAGTGACCGCTAAGAAGCCAGCATCAAGCTGTTTCTGCACTTCTTCTTTGATCTTAACGGCCATATCTGGTCTCATCCTCCTAAGCTTCTGCTTAACGGGAGGAAAATCTTCTCGCAGCGGCAAGTGGTGGACCACGATGGCCGTGTCAAGTCCGGGCATATCTTCGTATGACCAAGCAAAGACGTCACTATACTCTCTCAGCATTTCGACCAATCTCTGCTTGACATCATTCTGCAGTGCGGCCCCTATCCTGACGTTTCTGACGAGTTCTTCAGAACCCAGATTCACGATCTCGATCTCCTCTTCATGAGGCGGAATAACTTTCTCCTCTTGTTTCAACAAGCGGGCCAACTCTTCAGGAAGGTCTTCGTCTTCATCAATCTCTTCTTCGGCTTGATAGATCGGGCAATCGAAGTCGATGTCATCTGTTATGTGGATCCTGCAATAACAAGGGTTAAGTTTAAAACAAGGATATGCAGGTTAGCACAAAACCCATTGCCATTTTACTGTTTTTCAAAACAAATGTAAAACAGGAATAACAGAGATCACAATATTTGAATACGAAGAAAACGCCTTTGATTTATTAACAAAATGCATGTACATAATCCAACAAGGCCCTGACAATAAAACCACTATGCCCCGGGTAGGACATAGGGTTGTACAATGATTGGAAAAAGTAAATCATTACTCTTCGCTTGTCATCTGGATGATATCCTTGACGGACCAATTGGTGAGGCCCTCGCCTGGCTTGCTTGGCTGGATCCAAGAGTCGAGGTCACAGTCGCTATCTTCGCTGTCTTCAGACACCGCGTTGATGCTTTCGAAAATCACTCCGCCACTGGTAAACTGGATCGGCCCTTTACCTCGCGACGCACTGCTAGAAGAAGAAGAAGCTTCAGCTTCAGGAGAATATCCCAACCCGAACTTATCTTGCTTGTTAGGTATCTCCAGAATTCGCCCCCAGCCTGGGGTAGATCCGGCTTGGACAACGGCCCGAGCTTCCTTGAATGAGGAGAGAGTCATCTCTGGCTTTTCGGTGACCACAGGAGCTACGTCCTTCACTTTGACGGCTTCGAACGCTTGGCATAGAGTCTCATGGATTTCTCCATCCATCTCCACATACTTGAAGGACGACAAATGGCTCACCATTATGTCTTCCTCGCCACACACGGTTACGATGCTACCTCCGACAGCATACTTGAGTTTCAGGTACAACGTAGAGGTCACGGCACCAGCAGCATGGATCCACGGCCGGCCCAAGAGACAACTGTAGGCAGGCATGATGTCCATAATATAAAAGACCGTGTCGAACGTTTCCGGCCCGACTTGGATTGGCAGGGTCACCTCCCCGAAAACATGTCGTTTAGTTCCGTCGAACGCCTTCACAACCAGATCACTGGGTGTGCAAATCACTCCACGAGTATCCAACTTCATTAACGCCTTCTTCGGAAGAACATTAAGTGACGAACCCGTGTCCACCAACACGTGCGACATAATCGTGCCCCTACACTCTATCGAGATGTGCAGGGCGCTATTGTGATTCCTCCCCTTCGGCGTCAGCTCCAGGTCTGTGAAACCTAGCCCATTTCCAGCATTTACGTGGGCTACGACCTCTTCTAGCTGATTTACCGATATTTCTTGCGGTACATATGCGGCGTTCAACACCTTCAGTAGCGCGTTGCGGTGTGCTTCAGAACACAGCAACAAGTTCAGAATGGAAATCTTCGAGGGCGTCTGATGGAGATGATCTACAATCTTGTAGTCACTCTTTTTAATCAACTGCATAAACTCCTCGGCATCTTTAACAAGCAAGTCTTTTTCTGCCCCACGCGGGACCTCTTCAACGACTTTACCTTTACCTTTGTCAGCCGCATCAGCTCTGACCGCCTTATCCGCCACGACCTCTGGTGGTGCAAACACTCTTCCGCTGCGAGTAATACCACTGATTCCTGCAAGGTTCTCCACAGTCAACCCAAACGGTTCTAGCTCCAACTTCTGTCTGTTGCAGTAGACTTCGGCCCCATAATGCCACGGGACAGCATTCGTGCTTTCGAAGGGTATCGGCCCGGCTTTGGTGATGGTAATTGTGGGCGGTCTGGGCACATAAATGGTGATCTTCCGGCGAGGGATGGTGATGGTGGCGACCTCATCAGCTTGCTTCAGCACTACCTCTCCTGATCCACCTTCAGCCCTCCGGCTAAACTGCAGAATCCCTTCAGTCATCAGACTTTGGATTCCTTCTACTAACTGCTCACATCCATCAGAACGTGTGGCACAGTCCATGCATAGCTCTCTGCAACCTGGAAAGAACCCTCTTTTCATCAACTTAGCTTTAACGAAGCTAAGCGGCGTCTTCAGATCTCTGACGTCAGTCAACAAATCCAAATTCTCTTCTTCGATAATGGCGTTCACACCACCTCCCCTATGATTCGGCATAGGATTCTTCGTGACATTTGGCACATTATCGAAGAAGTTGATGATCTTGGCATCCACCATGTCCTGCACCTTATGCTTGAAGGCTTTGCAGTTCTCTATTGCGTGGCCTGGTGCCCCTGAGTGAAATTCACAAGTGGCATTTGCGTCGTACCCTGGCGGAGGTGCCCCTGTCAAGGGAGCCAGCGTTCTCTTCTGGATCAACTGTAGCTGAAGCAAAGTCTGCAAGAGTTGCGCGTACGACATGGACGGTGTCTCGAGGTGACGGTTCGCCAAAGGTGCCCGATTCTGGTACTTTCTGTATCCTTGTTGATTCGGTTGCTGCTGCTGCTGCTGTGGGACTGCCGGGATAGTTATACTGGCCACCTGCTGGTGAGGACCTTTACCCTTCCTTCGAGCGTTGGTCACAGCGCTCGCTTCTCCTTCTCGTTTTTTGCCAGCATAAGGTTTCTTTCCTCCTCCTCCAGCTGAGGATGACTCACCTTGAATCTTCCCGATCTTGATCCTATTTTCGACGTGCTCACCCGTGATAATGAGATCTGAGAACGTCCCAGACATACCGCTAACTAACTTCTCATAGTAAACCCCTGGGAGGGTGGCTACGAACATCTGCACGAGCTCACGTTCAACCATCGGCGGCTGAACCCTGGCTGCCAACTCACGCCACCGCTGGGCGTACGCCTTAAACCCTTCATTGTTCCTCTGCGACAGATTCTGCAGTTGGACTCGGTTTGGGGCCAAGTCGCTGTTGTATTGGTAGTGGTGCACAAATGCTTCAGCAAGATCCTTCCATGTGCGCACACTAGTAGGCTCCAGACTCATGTACCACTCGAGGGATGGCCCGGAAAGACTGTCTTGAAAGAAGTGCATCAGCAACTTCTCGTACTTGGAATGAGCAGACATTTTTCTGTAGTACGATCTCAGGTGGACACGAGGGCAAGTGGTGCCCTTATACTTTTCAAAGTCAGGTACCTTGAACTTAGGAGGCACCTTGAAATCAGCAGTTAATCCCAGTTTGGACATATCAACGCCCAAAGTATTCTGATTCTCGATATCTCTCATCTTATCTTAAAGTGCCTTGAATCTAAGCCGCGCTTCAGCATTCAGCTCCCCTTCAGCACCTCTCTGAGAGAATACATCATCCTGACGATCCTCTAGCCATGACTGAGGTCCAAACAGACTCCCGACGTCTGCATTGCTGTTGCCCAGCTCGACATTGATATTAGCTCCCAGACTCCCATTACCGACGCCCGTCGTATTGAGTCCGATGTTGGTCATCACATTGCCATTGGCACTGCCGTTTCCCCCGGTCACGGGAACACCATTCTGTGGAGTTTCAACTGGTGGAGGAGTAGGCACAGTCCCGCCATGGAGTACGCCGTTGCTATCAACCCTTGAAATCAAAGGCTGAACCAAAGTTCTGAGCTGATCCTGGCCATTGGCGACCGCTTGCATGAGCTCCATGAAGCGATCCATCCTTTCGCAGAGTTCCTGAACATCAGTTTGCACTTGCTCTATGATCCTGGTTTGATTAGCTCTAGTCGGATAGTGGTGAATAGGTCTCTGATCAATCCTGGAACCACCTGAAACCACCTGAAACACCCTGAAAAAACCTGTAGAACACAAAAGGGTTAGGAAAAACGACAAAATGCTCGTTATGCAAATGCTTTATGCAAATGCAAACGTGTGTCTGTGCGTTAGGGAGATCTCCCCCGACCCTAGTGCCTGAGTGCCAGTGCTGATAATAATAAGAAGTCTGAGTCCAATCATGGAAATAACAATCTCATATATAAAGAAAGCCCATCAAGGCAGTACACAACATCAGCGAGTACAAGATGAATCAACAGCGTGACCTCAGCCAACAAGCCTGGTGATGGTCAGCATACAACAATGATCAAAACAAAAGGAATACAAATAATCAGGTACGGCCACGGGCGCGATACTCTTCTAACAACTCCTTCATTTTTGGATGATCAGGCAGAGTGAGCAACCCCTCGACGAGTAACTCCCTTTGCACAATGGTATACTGAAGTCCTTCGACCAAACCTTCCCATGCTCCTTCGCCGAAGCAATCTTCTAACTTCCGTTTCTTGGACTCAAACGTCAGTTTGCGCTCCTTCAGGTTAGCGAGAGCCCTGTTGAGCTGGCCTTCAGCGGCGTATCTACGAGCGGTTTCTTCGTCAAACCTCCTCTCACTATCCTTCACCTGGGCTTCCAGCTTGGAGATCTGTAGCATCAGCTTATCCTCTCGCTCTTTCCTGGTGGCCAGGGAAGCCTTCCAGTGCTGGTTGAACTTGGATATCCTCCGATACACTTCGTCCAAGTGCAGCTTCTTCGTAGCCAGTACGTCGTTGACAGCTTTGAAGTCCTGACCCATGCGTTCACGTTCGGCTATCTGCTTAGTCAGGTCTGTACCTAGCTGGTTCACCAGCTCTGTCTGCCTTTTGAAAGAATGAACGACTTCGTTCCTCTCGCTTCAGAGCTGAGCCAACTCTTTCTCTAGTTCCTCATTCGCCCGCTTCAATTCATCTCGCTCAGCTAGCACCCGATTATGCTGCTGAATGGGCACAGTAGTAGGCTCTTCAATCCTTGGAGGGCTTTCCGGCTTGGCATGAGGAAACGGCATCCCTATAGCATCTGCTCTGGCTCTGATCCAAGTGACATATGGAGGGTAGGCTGGATTGTTGCTTCTCCCCAGCAATGGTTTTACCCTCTTACTGATACCATTCCAGGTGCGCTGAAGCTTGGACAACAGATCCCCCTCTAGAAGACCAGTGAGGTACAAAGATTCCTGCACCTCTTCATCCTTCGGCGGAGCTCTCAAAGCATACGCGAACTGTCGGACCAGCAAAGACGGATTGTAGTTGATACAACCCTTTCTGCCTATCAAAGGCACGTTCGGGAACCCGATGCAGCTGAAGATAATCTCAGTACCCAACCTATCTCTGTCGAACCAGTCAATATCCTCTGCAGATAAACTCATCAGACGCTCGGACCACTCGGTTGTGGCTGCAAACGAGACAAAAGGACCCCTCTTGGGCAAATGACTATCAAGCCATTTATAAAGCAAGGGTACACAACATGAGACATTCTTGCCCCTCCTGTTTTCGTTTTTGTAGTGGATAGAATGGTAGACATCTCCTATCAAGGTAGGGACTGGATTCCCTGAAGCGAAGATATGAAATGCATCGAAGTCTACAAAATCGGGCATATTGGGGAACAGAATGATGCCATATATGCATAGTGCGAGGATGGCGTTGAACGCGACCCAACATCCGTCCTTGGCGCACTGCTGAGCCTTTCCCACTAAAAACTGCAAGGAGAACCCGGGAACCTTGTTCCAACTAGACAATACCAATTCGGAGGCATCCAGATGAAGTGAAGGAGCTAAACCAGCCAGATCAGGCTCAACATCCATATGAACAAAAGGCGTCTGCCTCTTGATAGGCACACCTAGCAAGTAAGCATATTCCTCTAGCGTGGGTGCGAGAACAAAATCCTGGAAAGTGAAACATCTCAACGGAGGGTCGTAGAACTGCAGCAGAGTGTGCAACCCATTCAACTCGAACGCAGAAGGTTTACGAACCAAACTGAGCAACTTGCCGTAAGATTTTCTGAACTCACCCCTCACAGAATCATCTGCTAAAGCTATCAAACCGGTCAGCTGAACCACATCAGGGGCAGGGAGCTTGTAAGCCACAGTCTTCCTCAGAGAACCCATAACAATATAATAGGAGGCAAGAAATCCTGGATCGGGGAAAACGGTACCTACAACACAGACACACGTTAATGAAATGCAAATGAATATGCAAAACAATGTAAAATGCAATCATGTAGCAGGGGATCAAGGTAACTGTGCTGTGGAGATTCTGTATCAACAAAACCATCACGCTGCTCTATCAAGAACAACCACTATATCTGATAATAAGAAAACCCCGGTATCGAACCACAAATTCGCTCTGTCAAGAACAACCATCTGATAGGGCCATATACATAGGATCATAATTCTGCTCTGTCAAGAACAAACGTCTGATAATAAGGACCTCTGATACAGGACCACAAAACTGCTCTGTCAAGAACAAACATCTGATAATAAAACTTTGTTCTATCAAGAACAAACATACATCTGCTGATGAGATCTTCAGACCCCAATCATAAATCTGTTCTGTCAAGAACAAACAACTGATGATCAAAACTCTGCTCTATCAAGAACAGACATCTGATAATGAGATCCTCAGACCCCAGTCATAAACCTGCTCCGTCAAGAACAATAAACTGATAACCAGAACTCGCTCTATCAAGAACAAACATCTGATAATGAGATCTTCAGACCCCAGTCATAAACCTGCTCTGTCAAGAACAAATACACATCTGATGATAAGATCTTCAGATCCCAACCTGCTCTATCAAGAACAAATACACATCTGATGATAAGATCCTCTGATCAAAACCTGCTCTATCAAGAACAAATACACATCTGATGATAAGATCCTCTGATCAAAACCTGCTCTATCAAGAACAAATACACATCTGATGATAAGATCCTCTGGTCAAAACCTGCTCTATCAAGAACAAATACACCTCTGATGATAAGATCCTCTGATCAAAACCTGCTCTATCAAGAACAAATACACATCTGATGATAAGATCCTCTGATCCCAATCAAAAACCTGTTCTGTCAAGAACAATCATATATCAGATGATGAAAATCTCCGGTACCACCAAAACTGATTCGCTGTCAAGAAAACCAGGTAGTCTGAAAGTCAAAGTTTCCTACAATAAACCCAACCCTGCTCATAGGTATGGAGCTAAACTGACTCAAGTTCGGCATCCTATGCGTTCATCAGCGTCACAGACATTCAAGAGGGGTGATACGATACCTAGAAGGTGTGGCATCACCAGCTCATGAAGCGGCCTCACTCGGCTGAATCACAAATGATCGGTCCCCAGAGTCGACAATCCTCCAAACCAGCAACCGTCTCAACCCAAAGGGTTGAAAGAGAAGCCAACCGGGAGAACCTCGTCTGAGCGTGGATTTCATGAGACACTAGTGCCTGCAAAGCAAGCACGCGCCCACTAATTTCCACAACTAATGATATGTTCACTCAAGCCTGGGTCTGGCTTCTCACTCATCAGAATGCCCCTCCCACAACAGCACAGATAATCATATCATACTGAAAATAAAATGCAGGAAATAAAAATGCGATAAATAAACATAACCCAACAAGTAATCATACAAGCGCTAGGATTGACTCTCGCAGGGAACCGGGGAACCAGAGATTCTGGGTTTGTTTCCCCAGCAGAGTCGCTTGCTGTCGCTTACGCGAAAATAAGGTGCCGGCAAAACAGAAGAGTCGCCACCTTTCGTTATTTATCCCTCGGAGCGGGAAAGGAAACGATCGGAAAAACCTGACGAAAAGGGTAAGACAAGGTCGTCGCAACCGTTGTCTGGGTTCGGGAGTCGGTTACGCAAGGGGAAGGTATTAGCACCCCTCACGTCCGTCGTACTCGACGGGATCCACGCTTGTTGTGTTTACTGGACGAGTTGGTTTATCTATCTACCTATCAAGGCTGGCTTAAAATGAAAAGAAAATGACTCGGCAAAGCGTCGCGCTTTATGCCTACGTATTCTCATCAGAGAATGAGAAATCAGAGTCAACGTAGTTCGACTAACTACGGGTTACGGGGAAGGTGGCTCGCCAATACATCAGTATTGTGCCTACGTACTCTCAACAGGTTTGAGAGATCAGAGCTTACGTAGTTCGGGATACTACGCATTATAGGGATTCAGATTCATCTGTTTTATCGAGTAGGGTTAAACAACAGTTCCAGCAGTTAGGGACAAAGCCTGTTTGCATTGGCGCTGAAGTTTAACGACACTCTTTTCTTCAGAAAAGCTTTCCTTTGAATTACGGGCCCACGGGGCAAAAAGGTTTGAAGTTTGTTTTTTGTCTTTTACGGAAGAAGTGTTTTTTATTGTGTTTGCAATTTCAATCGCACTAAAGACTATGACCTGAGAGTGAATGCGTCGCATGTCACCCAAAGGGTACCATACTAAACATCCAGACTGTGGAAAAGAAACTCTCCCACAATCCTTTCTCAGATATCTTAAGGCTCATAACGTACGAAAGAAATCATTCATGATTACTGTATTTTAAGCTGTTTTGAGATGAGAAGAGAACAAGCTCAACTACGGGGAGACTATCAAGTCCTACTGTTGTCATACCAAGGATTCATCCTATGGTTGAGGTTTGAAACAGGGAACTCCTAGAAGTTATCATGCATAGGTTTCAACCTAAAGTTCTATCATCACTTCCTTATCAAAGGAAATGAGAGTCCTAAGGGATCATGTCAATGATACAGAGAAACAGATAAAGCATCAGCTTTAACAGTAAACAGCAAATGACTGTAAAATGCATGCAATGCAAGTGAGGGAGGAAATGTGTGTGGGGCAGAAGCCTCCACAAGCTCGTCTCGACCTCAAGCCAGATATGAATAACTGTAATCATACAGAAATAAAACAACATGCTATCAAGAAAAATACAGTAAACTGCAATCATACAGAAGAAATAAAATCATGCTATCAAGCAAAATAAACCACATGGGCAAGGGAGCAGGGCTCTACCGAATACCCGCAAGCATAGCCATACAGTAACAATACAAGCAGAGGGAGCAACTCACCCTCTAGTGCAATCATGCTTCTAGATTAAAGTCTAGATATGAACTTATTCTAATGCATCAAGCAAGTCAAACAAGGCACATCAATACAGAAAAGAAAACAGAAAAGAAAGCAGATCAACTCCTCTCTCTTCCAAGCTTCAGCTCTCCTAACAGCAACTCAGTCTTCAAACCTCAATTACTCTTAACAAATATCAATTTGCTTCTCCAGGTTTCAACCCTTCAACATAAGTTTCAACTTATCTTCTCTTCTTTAAGCTTCAGCTCCTCAATCAGTTCCACCTTCAGGCTTCACTCTTAACCACAAGTATCAACTTGATTCCTTCAGGATCTCCAAGCATCAAAGTAAGTATCAACTTATCCTTTGTTCTTCAAGCTTCAGCTCTTCACTCAATCTCAATTGAATCCTCTTCATAAGTGTCAACTCACTCTTCAAGCTTTCAAGCTCTCTTGGCTTTACCAGTCTCAACTTGGTCTTCTCTTCCTGCAAACTTCAGCTTCTCAGAGTAATCTTCAATCACTTAGAAGTATCAACTTCATCCGTCCGTCTTCAAGCCTCATCTCTTCATTCAGTCTTTACTGGATCTTCATGGGGTCTTCAAGTATCAACTTGACCTTCTTGCTCTTCAAGCTTCAGCTGCAATGGCAATGCTCAGGGAATCATCCTCTTCCATACTCTTCAATGAAGTCTTCATCTTCAAACTCAAACCCAACATCTCTCAAGATACTTAAACCAGAGGAAATCACTTAACTGAATAAGCTGGGATATTAAACTGCTTATTGACCACCAAAGGTGACCTATAAGGGTTCAACATCAAAAGACTGGTGCCCTCAAAAGTTCTACTTCCTAGGTACCATCACTTATCCCTCCAAAGGAGGGAGGTGAATACCATGGAAGGACTTTGAATCATAGGGAGGAATGGAGGTGAAAGATACCATCCATGTTTAAGAAAGAAATTGACTAGGTCTAAGCTCTTCTTAATCCCTAACCCTAAAACAACAACAAAACAAACAAAGCTACAAGCTCTCAAGCTCCTTCTTCAACTCTCAAGTCTTCTACTATGCTCCTCCATGCTCCTCAAAGCAAGACCAAGCCCACCAAGCCAAGCACAAACCCTCAAAGCAAGGCAAACAAAATACAAGCCCACAAGGGCAACACAAACAACAATCAACTACAAAAATCATTTAAAAATAGTATACTATTATATTAAAACCTAATATAATTCCTAGGGGATCCTATATACCTACCCTTAATACCCTATATGTCCCAATGTCTATCTTGACCTAGAAACCGAAAATTCTAGTGTTATTGTGGACCTATGTTAAGGATTGACCTAATTCTATACAACCTAAAATCATCTAATCAAAACAAATCAAAAATTAATCACAAAATTATGGAATAAATCCAGAGGGGAGCTAAAGTCCTAATCTACCTATCCTAAAAAGAATGGTTCAAAAATATGAAGGGAACTAGCTAAAAAAAATTCTACAAATCTATGCATCAACATAAAAGAATTAAAAAGATATTAAAAGAGAAAATACACAAAAAATATTAAAAATGCATGAATGGCAAATATTTTGATTTTATAATTTTCTAGACATTAACATGAAATAGGATAAAAAATCCCCATGCAAAAATCATCAATTTTCTATTTAATATGATTTTTCAAAGATTAAAATAAAATGGAGAAAAAGAAATTAAAATATGAAATGTTTGGTGCAGATAGCAATTCAGTGCAGTTCAAAATGCAAATGGGCTTAAAATGGGGGTGTGCTTATCAAATGCGCTAGGCCCAATTATTATCAGAAAATCAATTCAGAAATTATAAAGAAAAAGAAAAGGACACGGTGCAAAGAGTAAAGAAATTCAGTTCAAAATCTCAATGAGCCATGAATGGGGGTGTGATTAGCAAGTATCAACTTAAGCCCAAAACCACAGTTAAATGAAACGCAGCGCTTTGGGGTATCTTCAGAATTCCTCTTCACACGCGAAATCAAATCTCAGCCTTTAGATCTCCACTCAGTCAATGATTCCACGCATGATCCAACGGCCATGTCTTTATCTTCTTCCTCTAGCCATCAAAATGGAGGGAAAACTCCATAGTTGCAGATCTCAAATACCTAGCTCGAACTCCCTCCAAACTCAACCAAAATCCATGGTTCAAAGCCCTAACCTGTTCTAAATTCAACCCTGAATCCAACCATGGCCTTAAAATCAATTGAAATTCCCTAAATCTCTGAACCCGATCCAAGATCAAAACTATGCTCAAACTTCAATTCTAACAATTCTTGAAATTGATTAGCTCAGAATGATCACCACCTCACACTGGTTAAATCTTGATACTAAACTCATTTTATACTCAATATCCATCGTGTTCTTGATCAAAACAAAAATGGTGTCACCAACTCAAACTTCACCAATTGATCTCAAACTTCCCAGAATCCATCTCCTACTTGTCTCTAACCATTCTAACCTAACAATTCTACCTAATCATGCTTGAATTATGGTGTAGAAGAAAAGTTACTAACCTGTCAAATCTTGAACACCAGATAGGTCAAAGCTCCACTTCAACCTCTCAAACTCCTCAGAAACCTTCCTTGATTGATGATCTTGCTACTGTTTGCAAAAGATTTGATCAAGAAAGCCTGAACCTCCAAACTCGATTGTGACTTGCAACCTTCAAAATCCAAATGCCAATTGTTCAATTCTTCATGATCTTGCCTTCAATTTGGTATGGATTCACTCAGTGTGATCAATGGAATGTATTAAGATTGAAAGAAGCAATGGAAATGAAGCAGAAAGTGGAAATTGATTTCAACTTGCAATGGAACCAATTGAAATGGATATCTCACTCTTCTCTGTAATCTCTCACCAACCTTGCATCTGAGCAAGTTCTAATCCATATATAGGATGATTCTAAACCCTCTAGAACCTTCTGGAATCATCCAATGAGAATTTGGAATTCTCATGTCATGAGCTTTTGATTTCCATCCATCTCATGTACCATCTCATGCTATGCCTCTTGCAACCCTTGTATCTGACTTGAAAATCTCCTTAGATGAGATATATGATGTGTTAAGATGCTTTGCTAGCTTGTGCATTGAGTTTCCTTGTGTTTTGCATATGTACCTTAATATGCAAGCAACCATTTTCCAAAGCAAGTCCATGATCTAGCCCTCAAATCAAAAATGTGGCTGAACCATTGTTTCTAAAATGTTTTCTAGAGTCAAAATGACCTATTACATGCCATGGTTTGGATGTGTATCTTGGAAATTTCAATTTCCAACTTTGACTTATTTAACTTATGCCTCCATTTTAGGTCATTTTTACCATTTTGAGCTACAAGCCTTTTCAACATCTCATGACTTCCTTAATAGCCTTAAAACGTCATTTTAACCAAGTTTGATGTTGAAGATTTTTCCATTTGAAGCTTGGAAATAGGAGTTATGGCCTTATGCTTGAAATGACCTATAATCTCCAAATGACCAAAATGCCCTTGACTTGTCAAAGCCATAACTTGAGTTCTACAAATCCTATCAAGAACTTATAGTACTCTATAGAAAGCTAAGAAGATGAGGAACAACATTCATGTTGACCAAAAGTTCATAGCAATTATCCTTCTTGGGCAAAAGTTGGATGCAATTTGGGTGACTTTCAAGGCCCCAGATTCACATACCTCAGATGACCTGCAACTTGTCAAAGTCATAACTTGAGCTCTACAAATCCTATCAAGGACTTCTAGTACTCAAATTAAAGCTAAGAACAAGATCTACAACATTCATGTTGGGCGAAAGATGAGATTACAATCACATCTTGGGCTAAACTGCCTTGAAGATAGGGGTCAAACTAGGGGATTTTACACTGTCAAGCCTTAGAAACCCTAGCTTGAAACTTCTCAAACTCTTCAATCATGATGAGTTGACCTTGGAATCATCCTTATAACATCTCATTTCATCAATCCATGATCACATGGATCTTGGATTAGGTCTCAACTTTCTTCAAATCATCAGTTGACTTAGGGTTGACCCAGTCAAACCCTAACTGCACCACTCATGGCTGAGCCTTCTTAATCTTACACAATGACCTGTCTAGGCTTCATGATGGCTTTCAATACATATCATAAGCTCTCTCAAGGCTTCAAGTCCACCCTCATGGTTTCAGAATCATCTGAGGTCTTCCCACAACTCTCAAGTTAAGAGGCACACACTCTTGGTTTCAACCACTCTCTCTGAGAATCCTTTGACTTCTCTGACAAGGATATCAACCCTTGAACACTTGAATAACCTTCTTGGATAGCTTCATAGTCTTGTATAGCTCTTGATTGGTACTCATACCTCTTGATCTGTTGCATACATGTCAATTAAATGAAAATGATAATGCTAATGTGAATGAAATGAAACATAAGCTAGGTAAAGAAATGTTGGTCAAATTTTGGGGTGCAACAGCTGCCCCTATTCAAACGGCTTGAACCTGACTGGGTGAGAAGCAAACGGCTCTCAACCAATCAAGGTGCGAGACGGTTGAATACCGACAAACCCGGAAATTTGCCAACTGCACAAGTACACGATACTCTGATGGGAACAAATCTTCGAAAACTGAAATATTAGCTGCACGGCAACTAGCTAGAGAATTGGTCACACGGTAATCGGTGATACATGGTCGATCATGCCATCAGGCATCAAGATTCCTCGGGGCTCATCAGGTCAACATTCAAGTTAATCATGCCGTCGGGCATTCAAAGAAATCTTTGGGCATCAGCCAGACTTCATCAGTAAGTCGGGAATAGAGTTCTCGGTCAATCATGAACCACTTGGGGATATCCAACTTCTACCATCGGGTGCTCCGCATCCGCTGCGAGAACTGCTTCGTTAATACGGTTGGACTTCAATCATCAAGTCTTCCAGGGAAGTTTCAACTTCGCTGCTCAGAAATCTGTCGGGGATGACACATCTCCACTGGGGATTCTGGAGAACCATCAAGTAACTCTACTTCGGGGATCCAGAAATCAATCTGGGTGAGTCAACTCTGCTGAGGACATCAAGAATCATATTGAACAGATAACTCCGTGGGGACTTCAAGAATCATCCTGAACCAATAACTCTGCTGGAGATTTCGGGAATCATCCTGAGCAAACATTCCGCCGGGGACTCTGAGCATCAATTTGAGCAACCCACTCTGGCAATTTCACTGGGGATTTTAAGAATCATCTTAAGCAAACGACTTCGCTGGGGAGAATTCAAGAATCATCTTGGGCAAACGACTCTGCGGAGGAGCACCTGCAAAACAAGAATGGTAATGACCTAGCTCATGTTTCATATGCATATGATCGACAATGGCATAATGCTCCACACTGTGGAAATGCTACGCGTTTATGATAAATGTTATGCAATCATGCAAAATGCTACGACCCCATCAGCAAAATAAATGCTGAAGGGAGAACCACGGAGAAAAGGCCACGCCGATCTCAATTGGACTCCGCATGGGGAAGCAAACTTCAGTTGATTGCCATAGGGGAATGAAGCTCTACGAGAACCTGGACCTGCTGAGGAAAGCGATGTCAATCGCGGAAATAAACTGCGCGGCCTTCGCGACTACTTCCCTGGAGATAACGACTCCGGCGGGGAAATACAGCGTCAGCTATTCAACATCCTACTGGGGAAAACCAATCATGGCCCGAACTGCTTCCAAGGACTCGGCTCTCTCGGGGATCTGCAAATTCGGCTGGGGAAGAAGAAATCATCCTGCTTCCTAGGGAGAGTACGACTTTGTGGGGAATCTTGATTCCGCTGGAGACTTCAGTCTGGGACTTCCACTTGCTGCACACTTCAGTGAATAGTATCCTACGAGACTTGCACTTGTGACCCGGTGCTGGGGGATGAACATACGCTTCGGCGCCTGACTCAGCTGGGGAGATGCCGTTCCTTCAAGATGCATCTGATTGGGGAGAGAATCTTCTCTGCCTGGGGAGACATATCAATGCCTTACGATCTAACGTTCGGACTCTGCAGGGAGAGGCTACTGAACTTTGCTGGAGAAGGAGGAATCATCCTGCTTGGGAACGCACACGACGCACTGCCTGGAATATGCTACACCTGCAGCAACACAAACAAACAGACAAGATACCCTTCTCAAAGGGACCTATCAAGGTTATCATCTTGTGACAATGTTCAAGTAATTCATTGTTTCAACAATCAGCGGCCTAGGCCAGTAAGTTTATGTATGCGCATTTTATCAAAAACATCGGCGTTCCTTTTCGCAAACAAAACAGATAAATGCTAAACAGACAAACAGAATTGCTGAATAGTATACATTTTATTGATAACGAACCCCTGAATGGGTAAAAATGTTTTACAACAGATGCAAGCTCCTGGAATGAGGAAGCTGTGCAAAAAGTAAAAACATAAATATACATCAGTATATGCAAATGTCGGCAACGAGGCGTAGATGAACACCATGAGTTAATCCCTCTATGACCCACTCGACTTCGATACTTCTCCAACGCTTCAGCTTGAGAAGAGATTGATTCAGATAAACGACCCTCAGGTCTTCCAAACCAATAAACAATGAAAGTCCATACGCGGAACGCAGTCATTTGCTTTTTCAAATCCCTAACTTTTGCCTGAATCGCCCTTCCGGGTTTTCGATTCACCGGGATACCCTTTTTCACCAAAGTCGCCCTTCCGGGTTTTCGACTATGCGGGTGTACATTTTTTCAATTTATATCCCTAATTTTTGCCCGAACCTTTTCCTTTTTTATGGTTCGCCGGGATGCCCCATTTTTGCCTGGATATTCTTTTTCTTTCCAGCGGGTCATTTTTTAAGCAAAGTATTTTTTAACTGCGTCCGCGTTCACCGGGGATACAAAATCTTCACCATCCATCGTGGATAACAATAAAGCTCCTCCCGAGAAGACCTTGCTGACGACGTACGGACCTTCGTAATTGGGAGTCCACTTGCCCCGGTGATCGGAGTGTGGAGGAAGAATCTTCTTCAGGACGAGATCACCCGTCTGAAAGCTTCTAGGACGCACCTTCTTATCATAAGCTTTCTTCATTCGACTTTGGTACAGACGACCATGCGCAATCGATGCTAACCTCTTCTCGTCCATCAGGCTGAGTTGGTTTAGTCGGTTCTTAATTCATTCTGCCTCGTCGAGTTTCACATCAACCAAAACTCGCAAAGAAGGGATTTCCACTTCTAACGGTAAGACAGCCTCCATACCGTACACTAAGGAGAAAGGAGTTGCCCCGGTTGACGTACGTACCGTCGTACGATAACCGTGCAGTGCGAATGGCAACATCTCGTGTCAATCTTTGTAGGTCACAACCATCTTCTGAACAATCTTCTTTATGTTCTTATTGGCCGCTTCAACGGTGCCATTCATCTTCGGTCGGTAAGGAGATGAGTTGTGGTGTTCAATCTTGAAACTCTGGCACAGCTCCTTCATCATCTTGTTATTCAGGTTCGAACCATTATCAGTAATGATCCGTTCGGGAATTCCGTAACGACAGATGATGTCCCTCTTTATGAATTTAGCCACCACCTGTTTGGTCACATTAGCATACGAGGTTGCCTCCACCCACTTGGTGAAGTAGTCGATGGCTACTAGAATGAAGCGATGACCGTTAGATGCAGTGGGCTCGATCTTGCCTATCATGTCGATGCCCCACATGGAGAACGGCCACGGGGAGGACATGACATTTAACGGGCACGGCGGCACATGAACTTTATCAGCATAAATCTGGCATTTATGACATCTCTTCATGAATTTAAAACAATCCAATTCCATCGTCAGCCAGTAGTATCCTGCTCTCAGGATCTTCCTCATCATAGCATGTCCGCCGGCGTGCGTACCAAATGTGCCTTCATGGACTTCTTCCATGAGCATACTCGCTTCTTTCTCATCTACACATCTGAGTAGCATGAGATCGTGGTTTCTCTTATACAAAACTCCATCAGGATTGAGATAAAAATTTCCAGACAGCCTCCTCAGAGTCTTCTTATCCTGGGTTGACGCTCCCGCGGGATACTCCTTAGTCATAAGGAAGGTCTGGATATCATGGAACCATGGCTTGCCATCGACGGCTTCCTCAATCGCAAAGACGAATACAGGTCTATCAAGACGAGAAAGGATAATTCTTGGAGCTTCATTCCAAAAATTGACTTTATACATCGAAGCCAACGTGGCTAAGGCATCAGCCATCTGATTTTCAGCTCTGGGCACATGATGGAGTTCCACTCGATCAAAGAACAGAAGCAGCCTTCTGGCATAGTTCATGTACGGCACCAAATTCGATTGGTGAGTCTCCCACTCCCTTTTAATCTAGTGAATCACAAGTGCCGAGTCACCATATACATCTAGGTTCTTGATTCTCAAATCAATTGCCTCTTCTAGACCCATGATGCATGCTTCGTACTCCGCTTCATTATTGGTGACCGGAAACGCCAGTCTCGCAGTGAACGGGATATGGGATCCGTGGGGAGTCGTGATGATCACCCCAATGCCACTTCCTTAGGAATTAACCGCCCCGTCAAATATCAATTTCCACTGGGATTTCCTATCTGGCCCCTCGTCGGGCAATGGTTCATCGCAATCTTTCGCTTTGAGAAACATGATATCCTCATCAGGGAATTCAAATTTCATAGGCTGATAATCCTCGATCGGCTGTTCGGCAAGGTATTCAGACAATACGCTTCCCTTGATGGCCTTCTGGGACACGTACTGAATATCATATTCTGTCAACACCATTTGCCATCTGGCAATCCTGCCCGAAAGCGCTTGCTTCTCGAAGACGTACTTGATCGGATCCATCTTCGAAATTAACATAGTGGTGTGATTGAGCATGTACTGTCGTAAACGTTTGGCAGCCCAGGCTAGTGCACAACACGTCTTCTCCAGCATCGAGTAGCGAGATTCACAGTCTATGAACTTTTTACTCAAGTAGTAAATGGCATGCTCTTTTCTGCCCGTCTCGTCGTGCTGACCGAGAACACACCCCATACTATTCTCAAGAACTGTCAAGTACATGATTAATGGTCGTCCGGCCACGGGGGGTATCAAGATCGGAGGTTCTTGTAGATACTGTTTTATCTTGTCGAATGCCTTCTGGCAATCCTCGTTCCAGATAATCGCCTGATCTTTCTTTAACAGTTTGAACATCGGTTCACATGTGGCCGTAAGCTGAGAAATAAACCTTGCAATGTAGTTTATTCTGCCCAGGAAACCACGAACTTCTTTTTCTGTTCTTGGCACTGGCATTTCTTGTATCGCTTTTATCTTCGCAGGATCAACCTCAATGCCTCTTTCTCTCACGATAAACCCCAGTAGTTTTCCGGACCGTACTCCGAAAACACCTTGTTAGGATTCAACCTCAACCTGAACTTCCTAAGCCTCTCAAAAAGCTTCAGCAAATTGACCAGATGTCCCTCCTCCGTTTAGGACTTCGCAATCATGTCATCAACATAGACTTCAATCTCATGATGAATCATATCATGAAACAAAGTAACCATTGCTCGTTGGTAAGTGGCCCCTGCGTTCTTCAGACCGAAAGGCATTACCTTGTAGCAAAACGTTCCCCAGGGGGTGATAAACGTAGTTTTCTCCATGTCCTCCGGCGCCATCTTGATCTGGTTGTAGCCGGAGAAGCCATCCATGAACGAAAATACGGAGAACTGCGCTGTATTGTCGACCAACACATCAATATGAGGTAGCGGGAAGTCATCTTTAGGGCTCGCCCTATTCAAATCCCGATAATTGACGCACATGCGTACCTTACCGTCCTTCTTCGGTACAGGCACTATGTTGGCGACCCACGGAGGGTAAGTAGTGACCGCTAAGAAGCCAGCATCAAGCTGCTTCTGCACTTCTTCTTTGATCTTAACGGCCATATCTGGTCGCGTCCTCCTAAGCTTCTGCTTAACGGGAGGACAATCTTCTTGCAACGGCAAGTGGTGGACCACGATGTCAGTATCAAGCCCGGGCATATCTTCGTATGACCAAGCAAAGACGTCACTATACTCTCTTAGCATCTCGACCAATCTCTGCTTGACATCACTCTGCAATGCAGCCCCTATCCTGACATTCCTGACCAGTTCTTCAGAACCCAGATTCACAATCTCAATCTCCTCTTCATGAGGCAGAATAACTTTCTCTTCTTGTTTCAACAAGCGGGCCAACTCTTCGGAAAGGTCTTCGTCTTCATCAATCTCTTCTTCGGCTTGATAGATCGGGCAATCGAAGTCGAAGTGAGTCGTAGAAGGTCCAGATTCGATGTCATCTGTTATGTGGATCCTGCAATAACAAGGGTTAAGCTTAAAACAAGGATATGCAGGTTAGCACAAACCCCATTGCCATTTTATTGTTTTTCAAAACAAATATAAAACAGGAATAATAGAGATCACAATATTTGAATACGAAGAAAAACGCCTTTTGATTTTGATCGCGACTTTCTATGTCTAATACAACTAACTGCAAGTGCACAGTCTATCGCGTAGTAATAAAAGATATCGATCCCACAGGGACTCGTAATCAAACTAGTGTTCTCGGGAGTTACTATGTTTAGCTAGGTAGAATATGTTTTAAGGGAATAAGATTGTCACTAAAAGAGGGAACTAAGATTACTATTTAGATTTTAATTAATTGAATCGATACGTAGTAATTATGTTCTTCAGGGATTTGATAACTTACTGGTGTATGAAATAGTTTTCACAGTTTATTTAAGCAGAAAGTGGAGATTTGAAGACTCTCGTCTCACAATGGTTATTGTCGCTAATCATAATCCTAAGGGCCAAACGTACACTTTCGTATTCCGCTCGGGGTTAAAATTACTTTTTGGAAATCTCTAAATTCTAATTCGTTTTAAAGTGCTTTCGCTGTTATTAAAACAAATGCCTAGTGTTCACTATCTGACCTTACCGCAGCTTTCTCTTGTTGGTTCGTATCTTAATTAATTTCCCACTTTCATGGCAAAACTACCTTAAAATAAGTTCTCGCTTTCGCGACGAAGTTTATTTCGTGAATCAATTTTTAAACACTTAGACCATAAATTACTTTTGTGAAAAGAAAGTTTTCAAACAAGAGTTATCAAATCCCATTCGAATTATTACTACATATCGATTACCTAAGTTTAGCTAGACATGGAATTGGGAAAAACAAAACATAAATAATAATAATAAATAATAAATTGCATTATAATTAAAACAGAAGTCGATCAAAATGAAAACCTGTAAATAATGCCAATTGGCCTTTGGGCAGATCCTCCACAGATGTTGGCAGGATTCTGTCTTTAGTTCCAATTCGATCGTACAGTGCAGTAAGTATTACAGAAGAGCGGAAATGGGAATGAGGAATTGAAAAAGGGAAATAAAGGAAAGGAATACAAATAAAACTGGAGAAATGGATACTGTTGCGGTGGAAATAGGATCACAAACTATTAATGAGTTTGAATCGCAATTCAATTCACAACCGCTCTTTGATTTATCCGAAGGAAAAGGTCAAAAGAGGGAAAACCTATTTTGCATCGTAAACACAATGCGGGGAAAGATCTAGGGTTCGGGGGTTGGTTAAATTTAGGGAAGGTATTAGCACCCTAAACTTCTGTAGTACTCTACAGGAACCTTTTGTTCAGATGTTTACTATTTGCTTTATTCATTTGCTTAAGGTATATGTACAAAGGATTAAAAGTGAGAAAGGAGACCTAAGGGGTTAATTCTAAGTTTACTCGGCAAGACATCGCATCTTGTGCCTACGTATCCTTACGGGAGTGGAATCAGAGTAATCGTAGTTCCCCTCAATAGGGAGGTTAGAAACTTCTTGACTGTGGTCAAGGTCTCAAGGGGAATAAACGTATCTTAGGGACACGCTTACGCGGAGTGTAGAAACTCCAATATCTATGTTGTAAATTGTTAAGTGAATTAGGGTTAGGTTAGGGATTCCGCGGCGGGAAACCCTAAAATGAGTGCGGCGACCCTTTTGGCATAACACTAGGATAAAAGCAATTTTGCCCACGGCGGGACACCTAGGCTAAACAGGGTTTGATCCATTAAAGGGGTAAGGCTATTGACTCGGCGGCCAAAAGGCTGGACCTAATCCTTCGGAAGGATAAAACTGTAAAAAAAATGTGAAAATATGACAAATCATTATATGGAGGAATAATTAAGGTACAAAAATAAGAAAAGTAATAAAGGCAGAGGGTATAAAGAAACAAAGAAACATTTCTGAAAACATGAAGAATATGAAAATATGTAATGACACTTAGAATGAAGTGAGGGAGGAAAATAGTGTGGGGTTGTGGCCACCACAAGCACATCTCAACCTCAAGCATGCAAATGAAATGCAGGAATAAAGAAAATAAAAGGTACACAAAATGACACGGCAAACATAAGGAGTTCCTTACGAAAAGGTTTTAATTTTTTAATATTTTAATTATGTAAAAAAATGTTTTAATTTTTTTAATATTTTAATTATATATATAAAAAGGTTTTAATTTTAAAATGGAATTACTTAGTTAAAAAAAATTTAAGTTTAAAAAAATGTTAAGTTTAAATTATATATAAAAAAAAATGTTTTTGGGAACAAAAAGGTTTTTTTGAAAAAAAATGTTTACGGGAACAAAAAAAAAGGCTTTTTTTGAAAAAAAATGTTTACGGGAACAAAAAAAGGTTTTTTTTGGGAAAAAAATGTTTACGGGAACAAAAAAGGTTTTTTTTGGGAAAAAACATTTACGGGAACAAAAAAGGTTTTTTTTGGGAAAAAAATGTTTACGGGAACAAAAAAAGGTTTTTTTTGGGAGAAAAATGTTTACGGGAACAAAAAAGGTTTTTTTTGGGAAAAAAATGTTTTGATAAAAAAAAAAATAACAATAGAATTGCAAATGCAAACAGACAATTAATGGACATGCAAACAATCCTATACGACACAATCATGGTTCATACATATCAAAATCTACGGATCTAAACAACAATGAAGGTTAACATGGCAAGGATGCAAATAAATATGAAAAATGCAAAGGACTTAGTAATTTAACGGACCTAAACACATTAACATGGCAAAATATGCACATAAACATGAAAAGGCAAAAGGTTTAGTAATTTAACCTACGAAGCGGAGGTTTGCTTCGGTAAATGTGAAAAAGGTTTGAATAAGGGAACACTGGAGAGCTCCAATCCTTCTAACGAGTTGTGGGAACGACCGCCTTTCTTCTCTGGGGATCTCCTTTGTTTCTCCCTCTCTCTCCTCTTTTCTGAAGAAAACCTTCTGACCCCTCTTAGGTTTTTTTTTCATTCTCTCCTCCTTTCCAACAAGGCAACACATGTATATATAGGGAACAAATTAGGGTTAACACCAAATTGTCAATAATGTCCCTAAAGCCCATTTTAAAGCCCAAACTAAATAATTAGTTAAGAAAAAATAAAATTTAAATAATTTAAAATAATTAAAATAAACTTAAAATAAAAACTAATAATCCTATTGATTCCTAAAATAAAAAATATTATAAAAGGAACAAAATTTTTCAATATTTTTTTATTTTATGATTTTTTGGATATTTTTATGAATAATTTAGAAAAAAGTGAAAAAAATAATATTTTAAAAAATGATTTAATTAAAATACGAAAATAATAATTAAATAATAATAAAAGACTATTTTTGTTATTTTTTTAATGAAAGATAGAAAAATTTAGAGTAAAAATAATAAAGAACAAAAAAAGTGACAAAGGTGAGATTTAATTTTTAAAATAGTTAGAAAAAAAAAAGATTTAATTTTAAAAAGAAGTTAGAGAAAAAAAGATTTAATTTTTAAGAAGAGTTAGAAAAAAAGATTTAACTTTAAAGAGGAGTTAGAAAAAAGATTTAAAAAAAGTTAGAAAAAAGATTTAAAAAAAGTTAGGAAAAAGATTTAATTTTTAAAAAGTTAGAAAAAAAGATTTAATTTTAAAAAAAAGTATTAGATTTTTATTTAAAAAAAAGTATTAGAATTTGATTAAAAAAAAGTGTTAGAAATTAATTTAAAAAAGGTTATAAAAAATTTACTCTTTAAAGAAAAGAAAAAAAAAAAAAGTTAAATTTTAATCTAAATCCTAAAAGTTAGTAAGAAGAGCTTAAAATGATTTAAATAAATAAACTAAATAGAAAAAAAAAAGTTAATAAAAAACATTAGTAAAGTTATAAAAAAGGTTAATTAAATTATTATTAGTTAAAAAAACAAGATTTAAAAAAAGAAGGTTAATTTATTAAGTTAATCAGAATTTAAAAAAAAAATAAAAAGAAAGGGTAAAATTTGGGGTATTACAGTTGCCCCTATTTAAATAGCTACACCGGATGATTTGAGTGGCGGAGACTCGAGGAATCATGGTGGAGGGATTTAAATATAGATAACCGAAAATTTTGCCCTTATATGTGGCGATATGCAATGCTATAGACAAAGCGAGAACAGATTAATGCAGATGATGCCGTGAATATGATGTGATGCGTATGCTGGAATGATGAATGCGAAAATGCTGACGAATACGACGACACAGATGCTACGAGAAGAACACACTGGGGAAAACGACGCGCTGAGACACAGTACATCACTGGGGAATTCTAAAAATGATAGTCAACTGGTGCGAATGACCAATTGTCACTTTTAGAAAAGGAACGAGATCCTCGAATGGAGATGGTACCTATGAGACGGCCTCCACTGGGGAATCTAAAAATAAAACTGGATCACATACGATTGTAAGATCGATTACAGAATGCTGGAGCATTGAGCAAGGAATAACATCCAAGCTTCTGTAAACTACCCCTCGTGACAGGATCAAACGGACTTTTCGGAACTCCGTAGCAAATATACAGGGTAAAGACCGACTGTATGCCAAAATAAATGGACTTTGATGGGAATTGCCCTGATAAGCTTCTCGAGGGAGAACTGTCACTTATCGTTGGAAGGGACTTATGTGCAAAAAATGGATAAGCACTCAAATAAAGAGGCTGCTGCTTATCTGATAAATAAATCTTCTCGCATTTAAGGTCGGCGCCTGGAATACGATTCTGATTCTTCTCTTACTGAAGGATAAATAAACTTCTTCATGCTTCAGAATCGTGCTCTCCTGAACATGAAAAGGGTAAACTGAACTTCCTCATACTTCAGGATCGTGCTCTCCTGAATATGAAACTGGATGACTGAATATACTCATATTTCAGAATCGTGCTCTCCTGAATATGAAACTGGATGACTGAATTTCTTCATATTTCAGAATCGTGCTCTCCTAAATATGAAACTGAATATACTCATACTTCAGAATCGTGCTCTCCTGAATATGAAACTGGATGACTGAATATACTCATATTTCAGAATCGTGCTCTCCTGAATATGATTTGGGTGTAAATGAATTTTTCCATACTTCAGAATCGTGCTTTCCTGAATATGAAACTGGGTAATCGAACTTCCTCATAACTCAGAATCGTGCTCTCCTGAATATGATTCGGTTCCTGAAATTTCTTCATTCTTCAGAATCGTGCTCTCCTGAAAAACGGCCAACTGAACTTCCTCATAACTCAGAATCGTGCTCTCCTGAATATGATTCCGTTCCTTCTTTTACTAAAGGATAAATGAACTTCTTCATAACTCAGAATCGTGCTCTCCTGAATATGATTTCGCTCAAACCTTCCCGTAACTCAAGATCGTGCTCTCCTGAATACGAATTGGTTCGTACCTCAAGACGGCAGATAAATGGAAGCCCAACTGCTCCATGGAGATGGCCATTTGCTGCGAGTCGTGACGAGGATATGATCGACTTCTTAGGTGAGAAATGTCGTATGCTGATGCTGTAAGATGTAAAGTGTTGTACCGATGTTGTAACATGTAGGATTGTAAAGTGTTGTACTGATGGATTTTCCAGGCGTGAACTGGCGTGCATCTGTAAAGGATCGTAGTTGATTTTCTTGAAAGATAGTGCAAAATAAATGCACGTCCGGGTACGGTGATAAACTTCTCAAGCGAGATAGTCGCGTATCTGTCATGGTATGGTGAAAATCTTAGATGGTGCAAAATAAATGCACGTCCGGTTGGGCTTGACGACCGACAAGACTGAGATTCAATCTAGGATCGAGCTAGAAAGAAGACTGGTAATCAAGACTCCATCGAGGGAATGATCTCGAAGGGTAAATATCTAATCCTGGCGAGGAAAGATAGCTGAAGTAACCGTCATCCACGAGGATCGAGCTCTATGGGGAAACTGGAAACATCTATGTATTTTATGCTTAGGGCTGACAATCTATTTGGAGAGAATGGACAAACCCAGTTACTCGGCGGTAACAACCAATGATGGAGAGACACAATGAACCTGTGAATGCTAACGCATATGTTGATGCATATGTTAATGTGAATGTATGTTAATGTCTATGTATGTAACTATGCAAGATGTTATGAAATGAGTATGTTGAGTATGTAATGAATATGTAATGAATATGTAATGAATATGTAATGAATATGTAATGAAATAGGCATGTGATGCTTATGCCCTTGCGTATGCTGACGAAACAGACTAGAGACAGGACGAGAGACGAAATAAACATCTCGACGGAGATACCCTGCGTTCTCTGCAACCAATACGTCAATCATGGGTAAGAAGGATCAATGGTGGAACCAACTCTGGTTTTAAAGTTCTGAATTTTCTGGGGAGAATGTAATTCGCTTGGGTGCACAGTATCACGTCTTCACATGGGGAGAAGAAAACCTGAGGGACACTTTCGAGTTAACCAAGAAAAAGTTGTCAGCTTATAGTCTCTCTGGGGACTATGATGAGGCAATAGTTTAGGAGTCTGTTGCAACACTGAGGCTTACTGGGGTATGAAGGCCGCTGTGAGTAAAATCCATCGGGTGTATGAAAAAATTGTGAAATCCCATGGTTTTGATCTTGCAGGACCTTATAGTAGCCGCCATTTGTTTCTTCAAAAACATGGTGCCTCGGGATACTTGTGTTGTGAGGTAGGGTCATCTCAAGAGGATTTTATAGAGAACACGGAGTCTGGTTGCCCCACTGTTTTCAAACTCTTTGAGAGATTCATCAGGTCTTGACGTAACTGGCACAAAATTAATCGTGTTACGACGAAATCTTTGAGAAATAGCTCTTAAGAACGTCAGACTCGCGTTGGTAAGCGAACTGGGAAACTGCCTGCCCCTGTTTAGCAGGATCTTCAAGTGCCACGGGTTATGTTCATATGTAAATCTCTAAGATATCAAGCAAAGTCGTCATGCCCGAAATGCCTATCCTGAGCTTGTCAATGTACACATATATTTGTCTTGAATTTTTGTTTTGAAAGAGATATCGCAATAACTTGTGACCGAAATCACTAGTTAGGATATAAGTTTTAATTATAATGCCAACATGAATTTTTGAGCATAGCTCGTAGGAGTCAGGAAACGTGATCTTGTCAAGTATGCTTTCAACCGAAGTCCTACTTCAATTAGGTCTTTTAAAGGTTGTATCGTGGCTCAGTTCACGGTTTAAGAAACAAAAGGATAAAGGCTCAAAGTTATATTTGTACCCACTCATTCTTCGTGATGTTCTCCAATCCTAATTCAGTTAACCGGATACGAACGCTCATATCTCAAGCGGATTTGCTATGGTCGAGAACTTATCAAGGCTTTGGCCATGGCAGTCACTCACCTATTTCTAATGGCAATTCGTCACACGATTTTGTTCTTTTTTATTCCCTAACTTTTGCCTGGACAACGTCTTTTGATCTGACTTTGGAGTCCAGCGGGATGCCCCAGTTTTGCCTAAGTCTCCTTCATAGGTTTTGACTTAGCGGGCTCTTATTTTTTTGAATATTCTTTTATGCACAAGTCGTATGACTCTTTTGAAAGGCTCGTGACTGCCCCACTCCTTAGGTAACCGAGGGATAGTCATTGTATTGGACTTCTTAAGATGCTAAGGATAAATTCTCGAAGGTTTGCTCTTCCTTTTTAAGAGTCTAAGCGCTCGATCGGTTTAACTGAAACCTACCCTGCACCAGGTTAGGATGAAGGTTCTTTAAAAGAAAGAAAAACTCCTACTTCAAGGCTCAAAGGGTTGACTAGGGGTTAACATCCTTATATCTCCAGTGTTTGGGATTTGAAACAATGCCTTACATCATCAGCGGGTTTCAATCGAAAGCATACGACAAGAAATCTGACGTTTTGGGTTCGTCATCCTCCCCCCAATTCTCCATCAGAACAAGAGATCGGGTAAAGTTGGCATTATAATTTATGAAAACGTTTTTGAATGAGTGAAGCGAATGGATTTATTCAAGACAAACATATGTGTTGCATCAAAGATAAACAAGTTCGTGCATGCTAAATATGCTTAATCAAAGAGAAATGCATATAAATAAACAAATGAACTGTCGGAAAAATCCTTCTAAATGTTTATGAAATCTTGCATTCAAGAGTAACAGTTTCCTTTGGCGGAGCCTCAATGGAAAGGACGTCTGGTTCATGATCACTGTGAGTCGTCATGGCTTACCCCAGTTATGCTGGTCACATCTTCAACAGTTTTCAGTCGTTGCTTCAAAATAAATTTCCCAGATCCTTTGTTGATCCCGGTCATATCACCTTGAGGGTTACTGAAATGAAGCGGGCTAGGCCTTTGAATAATGACTGGATTCGGCTGATAGGCGTAGCATGCTTTGCAGAATTTGCACTTGACGAGTGAGGAACCCCGAAAGGAGTCTCGATCTTCAGCTGAGCATCGCCAAAAGACAACTTCTTCGTTTCTAGCAAATTTCTGACAACTTTCTTAAGAGCATAGCAATTCTCTAGATCATGGCCGGGCGCACCCTCATGAAATAAACAATGAGCGGTAGCGTTGTAACTTGCAGGTAATGGATTAGGTGGAGGATTAGGAGGCGGACCCAAAGCCCGAGTAGTGATGAGACCTTGCTTGACCAAAGAGGGACACAACTCGGTAAAAGTCATCGGGATCGGCGGACAAGGTTTATACGTTCTTCTGTTTGGCATATTCTGGCGAGGAGCCGGACTCTTTGGCTGTTGAGGAGCAGGAGTATTGGGTGCCTGTAGGTAGTTGACAGGAGGCGGCTAAACAGGAGGTTGTTGCATAGGTTGATACATGGGAACCTGTTGATTGAAAGAAGGTGTAATAGCTGCCACATAGGGTTGTTGAGCATATTGGACCGGGTACCCTTGAGGTTGAGCATAACCTTGCAGATGCCGATAAAAGCGTTCCCTTGGTTTACCAGAGGATATAGCATTAGTCTCACTCTCCTTCTTTTTCTGGGAGCTATAAGGAGGTTTCTTCGGCTGATACTTAGAAGCGCCATGATTATTTGTCATTTTACCACTCTTCATACCCAATTCAATCTTGACACCCACAGCAACGATGTCGGAGAAATTTGAAGTCACACTACCCACCATTCTCTCGTAAAATTCTGGACGGACTGTGTCGACAAACCAATCAGCTAACTCTTTCTCGGTCAAAGGAGGTTCTACCTGCGAAGCAGTCTCTCTCCACCTTTGAGCATACTCTTTGAATGACTCAGAATTCTTTTGTGACATACTCAGCAATTGTCTTCTGTCAGGAGCCAGATCCATATTGTACTTGTAGTGTTTGATGAAAGCGTCAGATAAATCTTGAAAGCTCTTAACGCGGGATTGGTCCAAAGTTAAATACCACTTGGAGGAAGCACCCTTCAAACTATCTTGGAAGCAATGAATCATCAGTTTATCATTCTCAACATGGGCAGCCATCTTGCGATAATACATGATCAGATGACTCTTAGGACAGGTGGCACCTTCATAGCGATCGAAGTTCGGAGTTTTGAACTTCGGGGGAATAACTAAACCTGAGACCAAACAAACATCCCTTGCAGCAGTCCCAAAAATTTGATCACCCTCTACCTTTTTCAATCTCTGGACGATAGTGTTTACTTCCTCACGAAGCTTATCATTTTTCTCATAACCCTCAACATTCTCATCAAGATTATCAAAAACTGTCTCATTGAAGTACGGTTGCGCACGAGTGTGTACAACAGGTGGTGCAAAGATAGGAGCCCCCCTAGAAACTTCAGAAAACAAGGGCACGGCTTGCTGAACAGGTTGATTAATCGGAACAGTGGCTTGAGGAGGCACAAAACCGGGAGCAAGACCATAAGGTGGGTCCCTTGCTACGGTCACACTTGGTGAAGGGTCCACAGTAACGCCGGTAATCTCAGAAACAACAGTGGGCTGGGTATCCATCTTAGCATTCATGACATGTAACAATTCCATCATTCGCCCCATACCCCCTCGAAGGTCTTCAAGTTCATTGCTAAGGCGATCAATCTCTTTTGCCTGATCCTCCATTCTTTTCCGAGTTTGAGCTCTGGTGTTGTATTGGTGCCGAGAACTCAGGGTGACAAAACTGGAAGGTGAGAGAACCGAGTGTGAGAAATCGGGAGACACATGCAATGCAAGAGTATGATGCTAAAATGTGAATGTAAATGAAGATTTCATGGAATTCAAAATATTTACGAATGTCGTGGGGTACCAAAGAAATCTTTTTCTTGTTTTTTTCATTCTATTTTTTTTATTTATGGTATCCCGCAATATCCATAAATGATGTTTGAACTTCATGAAATACAATGCGATGAGATGCTTTATGGATGCAATGCATGAAAACACACAAAGTCCTAGGTTAAAGGCTTGCATGAGGTTCAAAGGCAAATACCCTCCCCTGAAGTTAGATGGTTCATCCTGTCCTACAAAAGTAACCGGGTTCTAAGGGATCTCAATATCATTGATCCTTCACAAGGGTGGTTGTTCAGAAGGCAACTTACTTGCCAACCAAAACCCTCCAAGTTTAAGATCTCAATGAGCGTAGTATCGAGTGTCAACCAACTTTAGTCTGCACCAAAGCCGGTTACCTCACTACTTTCTAAAGGCCAAGATGAGTTAACTAGGGTTCTAAAAGTCAGTTAGTGCGTTGACAACATATGGCAGCCTCAATATTATCCTCAACTTGACTTAAGGAATATAAGCACCAACCAAGAAGTCGCACTAACCATGGCCACCAGATCAACCGTATCGATATACGTCGTACAGTTTCCTTGGTCTATTGCCATTTACCTAAGGTACACTAGATCCGGGTGTAGGACCTATCTCACAGCACAAGGAACAGTCCCACAATCAAAGCACAAATATATACATGCAAATGAATAATGTCACAGATAGTAATAAATATGAACAAGTTAGGGATAACCCTCAAAAGTTAAAGGAGTCCCCAGTGAAGTCGCCATTTTCTGTTGCGGTGGAAATAGGATCACAAACTATTAATGAGTTTGAATCGCAATTCAATTCACAACCGCTCTTTGATTTATCCGAAGGAAAAGGTCAAAAGAGGGAAAACCTATTTTGCATCGTAAACACAATGCGGGGAAAGATCTAGGGTTCGGGGGTTGGTTAAATTTAGGGAAGGTATTAGCACCCTAAACTTCTGTAGTACTCTACAGGAACCTTTTGTTCAGATGTTTACTATTTGCTTTATTCATTTGCTTAAGGTATATGTACAAAGGATTAAAAGTGAGAAAGGAGACCTAAGGGGTTAATTCTAAGTTTAATCGGCAAGACATCGCATCTTGTGCCTACGTATCCTTACGGGAGTGGAATCAGAGTAATCGTAGTTCCCCTCAATAGGGAGGTTAGAAACTTCTTGACTGTGGTCAAGGTCTCAAGGGGAATAAACGTATCTTAGGGACACGCTTACGCGGAGTGTAGAAACTCCAATATCTATGTTGTAAATTGTTAAGTGAATTAGGGTTAGGTTAGGGATTCCGCGGCGGGAAACCCTAAAATGAGTGCGGCGACCCTTTTGGCATAACACTAGGATAAAAGCAATTTTGCCCACGGCGGGACACCTAGGCTAAACAGGGTTTGATCCATTAAAGGGGTAAGGCTATTGACTCGGCGGCCAAAAGGCTGGACCTAATCCTTCGGAAGGATAAAACTGTAAAAAAAATGTGAAAATATGACAAATCATTATATGGAGGAATAATTAAGGTACAAAAATAAGAAAAGTAATAAAGGCAGAGGGTATAAAGAAACAAAGAAACATTTCTGAAAACATGAAGAATATGAAAATATGTAATGACACTTAGAATGAAGTGAGGGAGGAAAATAGTGTGGGGCTGTGGCCACCACAAGCACATCTCAACCTCAAGCATGCAAATGAAATGCAGGAATAAAGAAAATAAAAGGTACACAAAATGACACGGCAAACATAAGGAGTTCCTTACGAAAAGGTTTTAATTTTTTAATATTTTAATTATGTAAAAAAATGTTTTAATTTTTTTAATATTTTAATTATATATATAAAAAGGTTTTAATTTTAAAATGGAATTACTTAGTTAAAAAAAATTTAAGTTTAAAAAAATGTTAAGTTTAAATTATATATAAAAAAAAATGTTTTTGGGAACAAAAAGGTTTTTTTGGAAAAAAATGTTTACGGGAACAAAAAAAAGGCTTTTTTTGAAAAAAAATGTTTACGGGAACAAAAAAAGGTTTTTTTTGGGAAAAAAATGTTTACGGGAACAAAAAATGTTTTTTTTGGGAAAAAACGTTTACGGGAACAAAAAAGGTTTTTTTTGGGAAAAAAATGTTTACGGGAACAAAAAAAGGTTTTTTTTGGGAGAAAAATGTTTACGGGAACAAAAAAGGTTTTTTTTGGGAAAAAAATGTTTTGATAAAAAAAAAATAACAATAGAATTGCAAATGCAAACAGACAATTAATGGACATGCAAACAATCCTATACGACACAATCATGGTTCATACATATCAAAATCTACGGATCTAAACAACAATGAAGGTTAACATGGCAAGGATGCAAATAAATATGAAAAATGCAAAGGACTTAGTAATTTAACGGACCTAAACACATTAACATGGCAAAATATGCACATAAACATGAAAAGGCAAAAGGTTTAGTAATTTAACCTACGAAGCGGAGGTTTGCTTCGGTAAATGTGAAAAAGGTTTGAATAAGGGAACACTGGAGAGCTCCAATCCTTCTAACGAGTTGTGGGAACGACCGCCTTTCTTCTCTGGGGATCTCCTTTGTTTCTCCCTCTCTCTCCTCTTTTCTGAAGAAAACCTTCTGACCCCTCTTAGGTTTTTTTTTCATTCTCTCCTCCTTTCCAACAAGGCAACACATGTATATATAGGGAACAAATTAGGGTTAACACCAAATTGTCAATAATGTCCCTAAAGCCCATTTTAAAGCCCAAACTAAATAATTAGTTAAGAAAAAATAAAATTTAAATAATTTAAAATAATTAAAATAAACTTAAAATAAAAACTAATAATCCTATTGATTCCTAAAATAAAAAATATTATAAAAGGAACAAAATTTTTCAATATTTTTTTATTTTATGATTTTTTGGATATTTTTATGAATAATTTAGAAAAAAGTGAAAAAAATAATATTTTAAAAAATGATTTAATTAAAATACGAAAATAATAATTAAATAATAATAAAAGACTATTTTTGTTATTTTTTTAATGAAAGATAGAAAAATTTAGAGTAAAAATAATAAAGAACAAAAAAAGTGACAAAGGTGAGATTTAATTTTTAAAATAGTTAGAAAAAAAAAAAAGATTTAATTTTAAAAAGAAGTTAGAGAAAAAAAGATTTAATTTTTAAGAAGAGTTAGAAAAAAAGATTTAACTTTAAAGAGGAGTTAGAAAAAAGATTTAAAAAAAGTTAGAAAAAAGATTTAAAAAAAGTTAGGAAAAAGATTTAATTTTTAAAAAGTTAGAAAAAAAGATTTAATTTTAAAAAAAAGTATTAGATTTTTATTTAAAAAAAAGTATTAGAATTTGATTAAAAAAAAGTGTTAGAAATTAATTTAAAAAAGGTTATAAAAAATTTACTCTTTAAAGAAAAGAAAAAAAAAAGTTAAATTTTAATCTAAATCCTAAAAGTTAGTAAGAAGAGCTTAAAATGATTTAAATAAATAAACTAAATAGAAAAAAAAAAGTTAATAAAAAACATTAGTAAAGTTATAAAAAAGGTTAATTAAATTATTATTAGTTAAAAAAACAAGATTTAAAAAAAGAAGGTTAATTTATTAAGTTAATCAGAATTTAAAAAAAAATAAAAAGAAAGGGTAAAATTTGGGGTATTACAGTTGCCCCTATTTAAATAGCTACACCGGATGATTTGAGTGGCGGAGACTCGAGGAATCATGGTGGAGGGATTTAAATATAGATAACCGAAAATTTTGCCCTTATATGTGGCGATATGCAATGCTATAGACAAAGCGAGAACAGATTAATGCAGATGATGCCGTGAATATGATGTGATGCGTATGCTGGAATGATGAATGCGAAAATGCTGACGAATACGACGACACAGATGCTACGAGAAGAACACACTGGGGAAAACGACGCGCTGAGACACAGTACATCACTGGGGAATTCTAAAAATGATAGTCAACTGGTGCGAATGACCAATTGTCACTTTTAGAAAAGGAACGAGATCCTCGAATGGAGATGGTACCTATGAGACGGCCTCCACTGGGGAATCTAAAAATAAAACTGGATCACATACGATTGTAAGATCGATTACAGAATGCTGGAGCATTGAGCAAGGAATAACATCCAAGCTTCTGTAAACTACCCCTCGTGACAGGATCAAACGGACTTTTCGGAACTCCGTAGCAAATATACAGGGTAAAGACCGACTGTATGCCAAAATAAATGGACTTTGATGGGAATTGCCCTGATAAGCTTCTCGAGGGAGAACTGTCACTTATCGTTGGAAGGGACTTATGTGCAAAAAATGGATAAGCACTCAAATAAAGAGGCTGCTGCTTATCTGATAAATAAATCTTCTCGCATTTAAGGTCGGCGCCTGGAATACGATTCTGATTCTTCTCTTACTGAAGGATAAATAAACTTCTTCATGCTTCAGAATCGTGCTCTCCTGAACATGAAAAGGGTAAACTGAACTTCCTCATACTTCAGGATCGTGCTCTCCTGAATATGAAACTGGATGACTGAATATACTCATATTTCAGAATCGTGCTCTCCTGAATATGAAACTGGATGACTGAATTTCTTCATATTTCAGAATCGTGCTCTCCTGAATATGAAACTGAATATACTCATACTTCAGAATCGTGCTCTCCTGAATATGAAACTGGATGACTGAATATACTCATATTTCAGAATCGTGCTCTCCTGAATATGATTTGGGTGTAAATGAATTTTTCCATACTTCAGAATCGTGCTTTCCTGAATATGAAACTGGGTAATCGAACTTCCTCATAACTCAGAATCGTGCTCTCCTGAATATGATTCGGTTCCTGAAATTTCTTCATTCTTCAGAATCGTGCTCTCCTGAAAAACGGCCAACTGAACTTCCTCATAACTCAGAATCGTGCTCTCCTGAATATGATTCCGTTCCTTCTTTTACTAAAGGATAAATGAACTTCTTCATAACTCAGAATCGTGCTCTCCTGAATATGATTTCGCTCAAACCTTCCCGTAACTCAAGATCGTGCTCTCCTGAATACGAATTGGTTCGTACCTCAAGACGGCAGATAAATGGAAGCCCAACTGCTCCATGGAGATGGCCATTTGCTGCGAGTCGTGACGAGGATATGATCGACTTCTTAGGTGAGAAATGTCGTATGCTGATGATGTAAGATGTAAAGTGTTGTACCGATGTTGTAACATGTAGGATTGTAAAGTGTTGTACTGATGGATTTTCCAGGCGTGAACTGGCGTGCATCTGTAAAGGATCGTAGTTGATTTTCTTGAAAGATAGTGCAAAATAAATGCACGTCCGGGTACGGTGATAAACTTCTCAAGCGAGATAGTCGCGTATCTGTCATGGTATGGTGAAAATCTTAGATGGTGCAAAATAAATGCACGTCCGGTTGGGCTTGACGACCGACAAGACTGAGATTCAATCTAGGATCGAGCTAGAAAGAAGACTGGTAATCAAGACTCCATCGAGGGAATGATCTCGAAGGGTAAATATCTAATCCTGGCGAGGAAAGATAGCTGAAGTAACCGTCATCCACGAGGATCGAGCTCTGTGGGGAAACTGGAAACATCTATGTATTTTATGCTTAGGGCTGACAATCTATTTGGAGAGAATGGACAAACCCAGTTACTCGGCGGTAACAACCAATGATGGAGAGACACAATGAACCTGTGAATGCTAACGCATATGTTGATGCATATGTTAATGTGAATGTATGTTAATGTCTATCTATGTAACTATGCAAGATGTTATGAAATGAGTATGTTGAGTATGTAATGAATATGTAATGAATATGTAATGAATATGTAATGAATATGTAATGAATATGTAATGAAATAGGCATGTGATGCTTATGCCCTTGCGTATGCTGACGAAACAGACTAGAGACAGGACGAGAGACGAAATAAACATCTCGACGGAGATACCCTGCGTTCTCTGCAACCAATACGTCAATCATGGGTAAGAAGGATCAATGGTGGAACCAACTCTGGTTTTAAAGTTCTGAATTTTCTGGGGAGAATGTAATTCGCTTGGGTGCACAGTATCACGTCTTCACATGGGGAGAAGAAAACCTGAGGGACACTTTCGAGTTAACCAAGAAAAAGTTGTCAGCTTATAGTCTCTCTGGGGACTATGATGAGGCAATAGTTTAGGAGTCTGTTGCAACACTGAGGCTTACTGGGGTATGAAGGCCGCTGTGAGTAAAATCCATCGGGTGTATGAAAAAATTGTGAAATCCCATGGTTTTGATCTTGCAGGACCTTATAGTAGCCGCCATTTGTTTCTTCAAAAACATGGTGCCTCGGGATACTTGTGTTGTGAGGTAGGGTCATCTCAAGAGGATTTTATAGAGAACACGGAGTCTGGTTGCCCCACTGTTTTCAAACTCTTTGAGAGATTCATCAGGTCTTGACGTAACTGGCACAAAATTAATCGTGTTACGACGAAATCTTTGAGAAATAGCTCTTAAGAACGTCAGACTCGCGTTGGTAAGCGAACTGGGAAACTGCCTGCCCCTGTTTAGCAGGATCTTCAAGTGCCACGGGTTATGTTCATATGTAAATCTCTAAGATATCAAGCAAAGTCGTCATGCCCGAAATGCCTATCCTGAGCTTGTCAATGTACACATATATTTGTCTTGAATTTTTGTTTTGAAAGAGATATCGCAATAACTTGTGACCGAAATCACTAGTTAGGATATAAGTTTTAATTATAATGCCAACATGAATTTTTGAGCATAGCTCGTAGGAGTCAGGAAACGTGATCTTGTCAAGTATGCTTTCAACCGAAGTCCTACTTCAATTAGGTCTTTTAAAGGTTGTATCGTGGCTCAGTTCACGGTTTAAGAAACAAAAGGATAAAGGCTCAAAGTTATATTTGTACCCACTCATTCTTCGTGATGTTCTCCAATCCTAATTCAGTTAACCGGATACGAACGCTCATATCTCAAGCGGATTTGCTATGGTCGAGAACTTATCAAGGCTTTGGCCATGGCAGTCACTCACCTATTTCTAATGGCAATTCGTCACACGATTTTGTTCTTTTTTATTCCCTAACTTTTGCCTGGACAACGTCTTTTGATCTGACTTTGGAGTCCAGCGGGATGCCCCAGTTTTGCCTAAGTCTCCTTCATAGGTTTTGACTTAGCGGGCTCTTATTTTTTTGAATATTCTTTTATGCACAAGTCGTATGACTCTTTTGAAAGGCTCGTGACTGCCCCACTCCTTAGGTAACCGAGGGATAGTCATTGTATTGGACTTCTTAAGATGCTAAGGATAAATTCTCGAAGGTTTGCTCTTCCTTTTTAAGAGTCTAAGCGCTCGATCGGTTTAACTGAAACCTACCCTGCACCAGGTTAGGATGAAGGTTCTTTAAAAGAAAGAAAAACTCCTACTTCAAGGCTCAAAGGGTTGACTAGGGGTTAACATCCTTATATCTCCAGTGTTTGGGATTTGAAACAATGCCTTACATCATCAGCGGGTTTCAATCGAAAGCATACGACAAGAAATCTGACGTTTTGGGTTCGTCATCCTCCCCCCAATTCTCCATCAGAACAAGAGATCGGGTAAAGTTGGCATTATAATTTATGAAAACGTTTTTGAATGAGTGAAGCGAATGGATTTATTCAAGACAAACATATGTGTTGCATCAAAGATAAACAAGTTCGTGCATGCTAAATATGCTTAATCAAAGAGAAATGCATATAAATAAACAAATGAACTGTCGGAAAAATCCTTCTAAATGTTTATGAAATCTTGCATTCAAGAGTAACAGTTTCCTTTGGCGGAGCCTCAATGGAAAGGACGTCTGGTTCATGATCACTGTGAGTCGTCATGGCTTACCCCAGTTATGCTGGTCACATCTTCAACAGTTTTCAGTCGTTGCTTCAAAATAAATTTCCCAGATCCTTTGTTGATCCCGGTCATATCACCTTGAGGGTTACTGAAATGAAGCGGGCTAGGCCTTTGAATAATGACTGGATTCGGCTGATAGGCGTAGCATGCTTTGCAGAATTTGCACTTGACGAGTGAGGAACCCCGAAAGGAGTCTCGATCTTCAGCTGAGCATCGCCAAAAGACAACTTCTTCGTTTCTAGCAAATTTCTGACAACTTTCTTAAGAGCATAGCAATTCTCTAGATCATGGCCGGGCGCACCCTCATGAAATAAACAATGAGCGGTAGCGTTGTAACTTGCAGGTAATGGATTAGGTGGAGGATTAGGAGGCGGACCCAAAGCCCGAGTAGTGATGAGACCTTGCTTGACCAAAGAGGGACACAACTCGGTAAAAGTCATCGGGATCGGCGGACAAGGTTTATACGTTCTTCTGTTTGGCATATTCTGGCGAGGAGCCGGACTCTTTGGCTGTTGAGGAGCAGGAGTATTGGGTGCCTGTAGGTAGTTGACAGGAGGCGGCTAAACAGGAGGTTGTTGCATAGGTTGATACATGGGAACCTGTTGATTGAAAGAAGGTGTAATAGCTGCCACATAGGGTTGTTGAGCATATTGGACCGGGTACCCTTGAGGTTGAGCATAACCTTGCAGATGCCGATAAAAGCGTTCCCTTGGTTTACCAGAGGATATAGCATTAGTCTCACTCTCCTTCTTTTTCTGGGAGCTATAAGGAGGTTTCTTCGGCTGATACTTAGAAGCGCCATGATTATTTGTCATTTTACCACTCTTCATACCCAATTCAATCTTGACACCCACAGCAACGATGTCGGAGAAATTTGAAGTCACACTACCCACCATTCTCTCGTAAAATTCTGGACGGACTGTGTCGACAAACCAATCAGCTAACTCTTTCTCGGTCAAAGGAGGTTCTACCTGCGAAGCAGTCTCTCTCCACCTTTGAGCATACTCTTTGAATGACTCAGAATTCTTTTGTGACATACTCAGCAATTGTCTTCTGTCAGGAGCCAGATCCATATTGTACTTGTAGTGTTTGATGAAAGCGTCAGATAAATCTTGAAAGCTCTTAACGCGGGATTGGTCCAAAGTTAAATACCACTTGGAGGAAGCACCCTTCAAACTATCTTGGAAGCAATGAATCATCAGTTTATCATTCTCAACATGGGCAGCCATCTTGCGATAATACATGATCAGATGACTCTTAGGACAGGTGGCACCTTCATAGCGATCGAAGTTCGGAGTTTTGAACTTCGGGGGAATAACTAAACCTGAGACCAAACAAACATCCCTTGCAGCAGTCCCAAAAATTTGATCACCCTCTACCTTTTTCAATCTCTGGACGATAGTGTTTACTTCCTCACGAAGCTTATCATTTTTCTCATAACCCTCAACATTCTCATCAAGATTATCAAAAACTGTCTCATTGAAGTACGGTTGCGCACGAGTGTGTACAACAGGTGGTGCAAAGATAGGAGCCCCCCTAGAAACTTCAGAAAACAAGGGCACGGCTTGCTGAACAGGTTGATTAATCGGAACAGTGGCTTGAGGAGGCACAAAACCGGGAGCAAGACCATAAGGTGGGTCCCTTGCTACGGTCACACTTGGTGAAGGGTCCACAGTAACGCCGGTAATCTCAGAAACAACAGTGGGCTGGGTATCCATCTTAGCATTCATGACATGTAACAATTCCATCATTCGCCCCATACCCCCTCGAAGGTCTTCAAGTTCATTGCTAAGGCGATCAATCTCTTTTGCCTGATCCTCCATTCTTTTCCGAGTTTGAGCTCTGGTGTTGTATTGGTGCCGAGAACTCAGGGTGACAAAACTGGAAGGTGAGAGAACCGAGTGTGAGAAATCGGGAGACACATGCAATGCAAGAGTATGATGCTAAAATGTGAATGTAAATGAAGATTTCATGGAATTCAAAATATTTACGAATGTCGTGGGGTACCAAAGAAATCTTTTTCTTGTTTTTTTCATTCTATTTTTTTTATTTATGGTATCCCGCAATATCCATAAATGATGTTTGAACTTCATGAAATACAATGCGATGAGATGCTTTATGGATGCAATGCATGAAAACACACAAAGTCCTAGGTTAAAGGCTTGCATGAGGTTCAAAGGCAAATACCCTCCCCTGAAGTTAGATGGTTCATCCTGTCCTACAAAAGTAACCGGGTTCTAAGGGATCTCAATATCATTGATCCTTCACAAGGGTGGTTGTTCAGAAGGCAACTTACTTGCCAACCAAAACCCTCCAAGTTTAAGATCTCAATGAGCGTAGTATCGAGTGTCAACCAACTTTAGTCTGCACCAAAGCCGGTTACCTCACTACTTTCTAAAGGCCAAGATGAGTTAACTAGGGTTCTAAAAGTCAGTTAGTGCGTTGACAACATATGGCAGCCTCAATATTATCCTCAACTTGACTTAAGGAATATAAGCACCAACCAAGAAGTCGCACTAACCATGGCCACCAGATCAACCGTATCGATATACGTCGTACAGTTTCCTTGGTCTATTGCCATTTACCTAAGGTACACTAGATCCGGGTGTAGGACCTATCTCACAGCACAAGGAACAGTCCCACAATCAAAGCACAAATATATACATGCAAATGAATAATGTCACAGATAGTAATAAATATGAACAAGTTAGGGATAACCCTCAAAAGTTAAAGGAGTCCCCAGTGAAGTCGCCATTTTCTGTTGCGGTGGAAATAGGATCACAAACTATTAATGAGTTTGAATCGCAATTCAATTCACAACCGCTCTTTGATTTATCCGAAGGAAAAGGTCAAAAGAGGGAAAACCTATTTTGCATCGTAAACACAATGCGGGGAAAGATCTAGGGTTCGGGGGTTGGTTAAATTTAGGGAAGGTATTAGCACCCTAAACTTCTGTAGTACTCTACAGGAACCTTTTGTTCAGATGTTTACTATTTGCTTTATTCATTTGCTTAAGGTATATGTACAAAGGATTAAAAGTGAGAAAGGAGACCTAAGGGGTTAATTCTAAGTTTACTCGGCAAGACATCGCATCTTGTGCCTACGTATCCTTACGGGAGTGGAATCAGAGTAATCGTAGTTCCCCTCAATAGGGAGGTTAGAAACTTCTTGACTGTGGTCAAGGTCTCAAGGGGAATAAACGTATCTTAGGGACACGCTTACGCGGAGTGTAGAAACTCCAATATCTATGTTGTAAATTGTTAAGTGAATTAGGGTTAGGTTAGGGATTCCGCGGCGGGAAACCCTAAAATGAGTGCGGCGACCCTTTTGGCATAACACTAGGATAAAAGCAATTTTGCCCACGGCGGGACACCTAGGCTAAACAGGGTTTGATCCATTAAAGGGGTAAGGCTATTGACTCGGCGGCCAAAAGGCTGGACCTAATCCTTCGGAAGGATAAAACTGTAAAAAAAAATGTGAAAATATGACAAATCATTATATGGAGGAATAATTAAGGTACAAAAATAAGAAAAGTAATAAAGGCAGAGGGTATAAAGAAACAAAGAAACATTTCTGAAAACATGAAGAATATGAAAATATGTAATGACACTTAGAATGAAGTGAGGGAGGAAAATAGTGTGGGGCTGTGGCCACCACAAGCACATCTCAACCTCAAGCATGCAAATGAAATGCAGGAATAAAGAAAATAAAAGGTACACAAAATGACACGGCAAACATAAGGAGTTCCTTACGAAAAGGTTTTAATTTTTTAATATTTTAATTATGTAAAAAAATGTTTTAATTTTTTTAATATTTTAATTATATATATAAAAAGGTTTTAATTTTAAAATGGAATTACTTAGTTAAAAAAAATTTAAGTTTAAAAAAATGTTAAGTTTAAATTATATATAAAAAAAATGTTTTTGGGAACAAAAAGGTTTTTTTGGAAAAAAATGTTTACGGGAACAAAAAAAAGGCTTTTTTTGAAAAAAAATGTTTACGGGAACAAAAAAAGGTTTTTTTTGGGAAAAAAATGTTTACGGGAACAAAAAAGGTTTTTTTTGGGAAAAAACGTTTACGGGAACAAAAAAGGTTTTTTTTGGGAAAAAAATGTTTACGGGAACAAAAAAAGGTTTTTTTTGGGAGAAAAATGTTTACGGGAACAAAAAAGGTTTTTTTTGGGAAAAAAATGTTTTGACAAAAAAAAAAATAACAATAGAATTGCAAATGCAAACAGACAATTAATGGACATGCAAACAATCCTATACGACACAATCATGGTTCATACATATCAAAATCTACGGATCTAAACAACAATGAAGGTTAACATGGCAAGGATGCAAATAAATATGAAAAATGCAAAGGACTTAGTAATTTAACGGACCTAAACACATTAACATGGCAAAATATGCACATAAACATGAAAAGGCAAAAGGTTTAGTAATTTAACCTACGAAGCGGAGGTTTGCTTCGGTAAATGTGAAAAAGGTTTGAATAAGGGAACACTGGAGAGCTCCAATCCTTCTAACGAGTTGTGGGAACGACCGCCTTTCTTCTCTGGGGATCTCCTTTGTTTCTCCCTCTCTCTCCTCTTTTCTGAAGAAAACCTTCTGACCCCTCTTAGGTTTTTTTTTCATTCTCTCCTCCTTTCCAACAAGGCAACACATGTATATATAGGGAACAAATTAGGGTTAACACCAAATTGTCAATAATGTCCCTAAAGCCCATTTTAAAGCCCAAACTAAATAATTAGTTAAGAAAAAATAAAATTTAAATAATTTAAAATAATTAAAATAAACTTAAAATAAAAACTAATAATCCTATTGATTCCTAAAATAAAAAATATTATAAAAGGAACAAAATTTTTCAATATTTTTTTATTTTATGATTTTTTGGATATTTTTATGAATAATTTAGAAAAAAGTGAAAAAAATAATATTTTAAAAAATGATTTAATTAAAATACGAAAATAATAATTAAATAATAATAAAAGACTATTTTTGTTATTTTTTTAATGAAAGATAGAAAAATTTAGAGTAAAAATAATAAAGAACAAAAAAAGTGACAAAGGTGAGATTTAATTTTTAAAATAGTTAGAAAAAAAAAAAGATTTAATTTTAAAAAGAAGTTAGAGAAAAAAAGATTTAATTTTTAAGAAGAGTTAGAAAAAAAGATTTAACTTTAAAGAGGAGTTAGAAAAAAGATTTAAAAAAAGTTAGAAAAAAGATTTAAAAAAAGTTAGGAAAAAGATTTAATTTTTAAAAAGTTAGAAAAAAAGATTTAATTTTAAAAAAAAGTATTAGATTTTTATTTAAAAAAAAGTATTAGAATTTGATTAAAAAAAAGTGTTAGAAATTAATTTAAAAAAGGTTATAAAAAATTTACTCTTTAAAGAAAAGAAAAAAAAAAAGTTAAATTTTAATCTAAATCCTAAAAGTTAGTAAGAAGAGCTTAAAATGATTTAAATAAATAAACTAAATAGAAAAAAAAAGTTAATAAAAAACATTAGTAAAGTTATAAAAAAGGTTAATTAAATTATTATTAGTTAAAAAAACAAGATTTAAAAAAAGAAGGTTAATTTATTAAGTTAATCAGAATTTAAAAAAAAATAAAAAGAAAGGGTAAAATTTGGGGTATTACAGTTGCCCCTATTTAAATAGCTACACCGGATGATTTGAGTGGCGGAGACTCGAGGAATCATGGTGGAGGGATTTAAATATAGATAACCGAAAATTTTGCCCTTATATGTGGCGATATGCAATGCTATAGACAAAGCGAGAACAGATTAATGCAGATGATGCCGTGAATATGATGTGATGCGTATGCTGGAATGATGAATGCGAAAATGCTGACGAATACGACGACACAGATGCTACGAGAAGAACACACTGGGGAAAACGACGCGCTGAGACACAGTACATCACTGGGGAATTCTAAAAATGATAGTCAACTGGTGCGAATGACCAATTGTCACTTTTAGAAAAGGAACGAGATCCTCGAATGGAGATGGTACCTATGAGACGGCCTCCACTGGGGAATCTAAAAATAAAACTGGATCACATACGATTGTAAGATCGATTACAGAATGCTGGAGCATTGAGCAAGGAATAACATCCAAGCTTCTGTAAACTACCCCTCGTGACAGGATCAAACGGACTTTTCGGAACTCCGTAGCAAATATACAGGGTAAAGACCGACTGTATGCCAAAATAAATGGACTTTGATGGGAATTGCCCTGATAAGCTTCTCGAGGGAGAACTGTCACTTATCGTTGGAAGGGACTTATGTGCAAAAAATGGATAAGCACTCAAATAAAGAGGCTGCTGCTTATCTGATAAATAAATCTTCTCGCATTTAAGGTCGGCGCCTGGAATACGATTCTGATTCTTCTCTTACTGAAGGATAAATAAACTTCTTCATGCTTCAGAATCGTGCTCTCCTGAACATGAAAAGGGTAAACTGAACTTCCTCATACTTCAGGATCGTGCTCTCCTGAATATGAAACTGGATGACTGAATATACTCATATTTCAGAATCGTGCTCTCCTGAATATGAAACTGGATGACTGAATTTCTTCATATTTCAGAATCGTGCTCTCCTGAATATGAAACTGAATATACTCATACTTCAGAATCGTGCTCTCCTGAATATGAAACTGGATGACTGAATATACTCATATTTCAGAATCGTGCTCTCCTGAATATGATTTGGGTGTAAATGAATTTTTCCATACTTCAGAATCGTGCTTTCCTGAATATGAAACTGGGTAATCGAACTTCCTCATAACTCAGAATCGTGCTCTCCTGAATATGATTCGGTTCCTGAAATTTCTTCATTCTTCAGAATCGTGCTCTCCTGAAAAACGGCCAACTGAACTTCCTCATAACTCAGAATCGTGCTCTCCTGAATATGATTCCGTTCCTTCTTTTACTAAAGGATAAATGAACTTCTTCATAACTCAGAATCGTGCTCTCCTGAATATGATTTCGCTCAAACCTTCCCGTAACTCAAGATCGTGCTCTCCTGAATACGAATTGGTTCGTACCTCAAGACGGCAGATAAATGGAAGCCCAACTGCTCCATGGAGATGGCCATTTGCTGCGAGTCGTGACGAGGATATGATCGACTTCTTAGGTGAGAAATGTCGTATGCTGATGCTGTAAGATGTAAAGTGTTGTACCGATGTTGTAACATGTAGGATTGTAAAGTGTTGTACTGATGGATTTTCCAGGCGTGAACTGGCGTGCATCTGTAAAGGATCGTAGTTGATTTTCTTGAAAGATAGTGCAAAATAAATGCACGTCCGGGTACGGTGATAAACTTCTCAAGCGAGATAGTCGCGTATCTGTCATGGTATGGTGAAAATCTTAGATGGTGCAAAATAAATGCACGTCCGGTTGGGCTTGACGACCGACAAGACTGAGATTCAATCTAGGATCGAGCTAGAAAGAAGACTGGTAATCAAGACTCCATCGAGGGAATGATCTCGAAGGGTAAATATCTAATCCTGGCGAGGAAAGATAGCTGAAGTAACCGTCATCCACGAGGATCGAGCTCTATGGGGAAACTGGAAACATCTATGTATTTTATGCTTAGGGCTGACAATCTATTTGGAGAGAATGGACAAACCCAGTTACTCGGCGGTAACAACCAATGATGGAGAGACACAATGAACCTGTGAATGCTAACGCATATGTTGATGCATATGTTAATGTGAATGTATGTTAATGTCTATGTATGTAACTATGCAAGATGTTATGAAATGAGTATGTTGAGTATGTAATGAATATGTAATGAATATGTAATGAATATGTAATGAATATGTAATGAAATAGGCATGTGATGCTTATGCCCTTGCGTATGCTGACGAAACAGACTAGAGACAGGACGAGAGACGAAATAAACATCTCGACGGAGATACCCTGCGTTCTCTGCAACCAATACGTCAATCATGGGTAAGAAGGATCAATGGTGGAACCAACTCTGGTTTTAAAGTTCTGAATTTTCTGGGGAGAATGTAATTCGCTTGGGTGCACAGTATCACGTCTTCACATGGGGAGAAGAAAACCTGAGGGACACTTTCGAGTTAACCAAGAAAAAGTTGTCAGCTTATAGTCTCTCTGGGGACTATGATGAGGCAATAGTTTAGGAGTCTGTTGCAACACTGAGGCTTACTGGGGTATGAAGGCCGCTGTGAGTAAAATCCATCGGGTGTATGAAAAAATTGTGAAATCCCATGGTTTTGATCTTGCAGGACCTTATAGTAGCCGCCATTTGTTTCTTCAAAAACATGGTGCCTCGGGATACTTGTGTTGTGAGGTAGGGTCATCTCAAGAGGATTTTATAGAGAACACGGAGTCTGGTTGCCCCACTGTTTTCAAACTCTTTGAGAGATTCATCAGGTCTTGACGTAACTGGCACAAAATTAATCGTGTTACGACGAAATCTTTGAGAAATAGCTCTTAAGAACGTCAGACTCGCGTTGGTAAGCGAACTGGGAAACTGCCTGCCCCTGTTTAGCAGGATCTTCAAGTGCCACGGGTTATGTTCATATGTAAATCTCTAAGATATCAAGCAAAGTCGTCATGCCCGAAATGCCTATCCTGAGCTTGTCAATGTACACATATATTTGTCTTGAATTTTTGTTTTGAAAGAGATATCGCAATAACTTGTGACCGAAATCACTAGTTAGGATATAAGTTTTAATTATAATGCCAACATGAATTTTTGAGCATAGCTCGTAGGAGTCAGGAAACGTGATCTTGTCAAGTATGCTTTCAACCGAAGTCCTACTTCAATTAGGTCTTTTAAAGGTTGTATCGTGGCTCAGTTCACGGTTTAAGAAACAAAAGGATAAAGGCTCAAAGTTATATTTGTACCCACTCATTCTTCGTGATGTTCTCCAATCCTAATTCAGTTAACCGGATACGAACGCTCATATCTCAAGCGGATTTGCTATGGTCGAGAACTTATCAAGGCTTTGGCCATGGCAGTCACTCACCTATTTCTAATGGCAATTCGTCACACGATTTTGTTCTTTTTTATTCCCTAACTTTTGCCTGGACAACGTCTTTTGATCTGACTTTGGAGTCCAGCGGGATGCCCCAGTTTTGCCTAAGTCTCCTTCATAGGTTTTGACTTAGCGGGCTCTTATTTTTTTGAATATTCTTTTATGCACAAGTCGTATGACTCTTTTGAAAGGCTCGTGACTGCCCCACTCCTTAGGTAACCGAGGGATAGTCATTGTATTGGACTTCTTAAGATGCTAAGGATAAATTCTCGAAGGTTTGCTCTTCCTTTTTAAGAGTCTAAGCGCTCGATCGGTTTAACTGAAACCTACCCTGCACCAGGTTAGGATGAAGGTTCTTTAAAAGAAAGAAAAACTCCTACTTCAAGGCTCAAAGGGTTGACTAGGGGTTAACATCCTTATATCTCCAGTGTTTGGGATTTGAAACAATGCCTTACATCATCAGCGGGTTTCAATCGAAAGCATACGACAAGAAATCTGACGTTTTGGGTTCGTCATCCTCCCCCCAATTCTCCATCAGAACAAGAGATCGGGTAAAGTTGGCATTATAATTTATGAAAACGTTTTTGAATGAGTGAAGCGAATGGATTTATTCAAGACAAACATATGTGTTGCATCAAAGATAAACAAGTTCGTGCATGCTAAATATGCTTAATCAAAGAGAAATGCATATAAATAAACAAATGAACTGTCGGAAAAATCCTTCTAAATGTTTATGAAATCTTGCATTCAAGAGTAACAGTTTCCTTTGGCGGAGCCTCAATGGAAAGGACGTCTGGTTCATGATCACTGTGAGTCGTCATGGCTTACCCCAGTTATGCTGGTCACATCTTCAACAGTTTTCAGTCGTTGCTTCAAAATAAATTTCCCAGATCCTTTGTTGATCCCGGTCATATCACCTTGAGGGTTACTGAAATGAAGCGGGCTAGGCCTTTGAATAATGACTGGATTCGGCTGATAGGCGTAGCATGCTTTGCAGAATTTGCACTTGACGAGTGAGGAACCCCGAAAGGAGTCTCGATCTTCAGCTGAGCATCGCCAAAAGACAACTTCTTCGTTTCTAGCAAATTTCTGACAACTTTCTTAAGAGCATAGCAATTCTCTAGATCATGGCCGGGCGCACCCTCATGAAATAAACAATGAGCGGTAGCGTTGTAACTTGCAGGTAATGGATTAGGTGGAGGATTAGGAGGCGGACCCAAAGCCCGAGTAGTGATGAGACCTTGCTTGACCAAAGAGGGACACAACTCGGTAAAAGTCATCGGGATCGGCGGACAAGGTTTATACGTTCTTCTGTTTGGCATATTCTGGCGAGGAGCCGGACTCTTTGGCTGTTGAGGAGCAGGAGTATTGGGTGCCTGTAGGTAGTTGACAGGAGGCGGCTAAACAGGAGGTTGTTGCATAGGTTGATACATGGGAACCTGTTGATTGAAAGAAGGTGTAATAGCTGCCACATAGGGTTGTTGAGCATATTGGACCGGGTACCCTTGAGGTTGAGCATAACCTTGCAGATGCCGATAAAAGCGTTCCCTTGGTTTACCAGAGGATATAGCATTAGTCTCACTCTCCTTCTTTTTCTGGGAGCTATAAGGAGGTTTCTTCGGCTGATACTTAGAAGCGCCATGATTATTTGTCATTTTACCACTCTTCATACCCAATTCAATCTTGACACCCACAGCAACGATGTCGGAGAAATTTGAAGTCACACTACCCACCATTCTCTCGTAAAATTCTGGACGGACTGTGTCGACAAACCAATCAGCTAACTCTTTCTCGGTCAAAGGAGGTTCTACCTGCGAAGCAGTCTCTCTCCACCTTTGAGCATACTCTTTGAATGACTCAGAATTCTTTTGTGACATACTCAGCAATTGTCTTCTGTCAGGAGCCAGATCCATATTGTACTTGTAGTGTTTGATGAAAGCGTCAGATAAATCTTGAAAGCTCTTAACGCGGGATTGGTCCAAAGTTAAATACCACTTGGAGGAAGCACCCTTCAAACTATCTTGGAAGCAATGAATCATCAGTTTATCATTCTCAACATGGGCAGCCATCTTGCGATAATACATGATCAGATGACTCTTAGGACAGGTGGCACCTTCATAGCGATCGAAGTTCGGAGTTTTGAACTTCGGGGGAATAACTAAACCTGAGACCAAACAAACATCCCTTGCAGCAGTCCCAAAAATTTGATCACCCTCTACCTTTTTCAATCTCTGGACGATAGTGTTTACTTCCTCACGAAGCTTATCATTTTTCTCATAACCCTCAACATTCTCATCAAGATTATCAAAAACTGTCTCATTGAAGTACGGTTGCGCACGAGTGTGTACAACAGGTGGTGCAAAGATAGGAGCCCCCCTAGAAACTTCAGAAAACAAGGGCACGGCTTGCTGAACAGGTTGATTAATCGGAACAGTGGCTTGAGGAGGCACAAAACCGGGAGCAAGACCATAAGGTGGGTCCCTTGCTACGGTCACACTTGGTGAAGGGTCCACAGTAACGCCGGTAATCTCAGAAACAACAGTGGGCTGGGTATCCATCTTAGCATTCATGACATGTAACAATTCCATCATTCGCCCCATACCCCCTCGAAGGTCTTCAAGTTCATTGCTAAGGCGATCAATCTCTTTTGCCTGATCCTCCATTCTTTTCCGAGTTTGAGCTCTGGTGTTGTATTGGTGCCGAGAACTCAGGGTGACAAAACTGGAAGGTGAGAGAACCGAGTGTGAGAAATCGGGAGACACATGCAATGCAAGAGTATGATGCTAAAATGTGAATGTAAATGAAGATTTCATGGAATTCAAAATATTTACGAATGTCGTGGGGTACCAAAGAAATCTTTTTCTTGTTTTTTTCATTCTATTTTTTTTATTTATGGTATCCCGCAATATCCATAAATGATGTTTGAACTTCATGAAATACAATGCGATGAGATGCTTTATGGATGCAATGCATGAAAACACACAAAGTCCTAGGTTAAAGGCTTGCATGAGGTTCAAAGGCAAATACCCTCCCCTGAAGTTAGATGGTTCATCCTGTCCTACAAAAGTAACCGGGTTCTAAGGGATCTCAATATCATTGATCCTTCACAAGGGTGGTTGTTCAGAAGGCAACTTACTTGCCAACCAAAACCCTCCAAGTTTAAGATCTCAATGAGCGTAGTATTGAGTGTCAACCAACTTTAGTCTGCACCAAAGCCGGTTACCTCACTACTTTCTAAAGGCCAAGATGAGTTAACTAGGGTTCTAAAAGTCAGTTAGTGCGTTGACAACATATGGCAGCCTCAATATTATCCTCAACTTGACTTAAGGAATATAAGCACCAACCAAGAAGTCGCACTAACCATGGCCACCAGATCAACCGTATCGATATACGTCGTACAGTTTCCTTGGTCTATTGCCATTTACCTAAGGTACACTAGATCCGGGTGTAGGACCTATCTCACAGCACAAGGAACAGTCCCACAATCAAAGCACAAATATATACATGCAAATGAATAATGTCACAGATAGTAATAAATATGAACAAGTTAGGGATAACCCTCAAAAGTTAAAGGAGTCCCCAGTGAAGTCGCCATTTTCTGTTGCGGTGGAAATAGGATCACAAACTATTAATGAGTTTGAATCGCAATTCAATTCACAACCGCTCTTTGATTTATCCGAAGGAAAAGGTCAAAATAGGGAAAACCTATTTTGCATCGTAAACACAATGCGGGGAAAGATCTAGGGTTCGGGGGTTGGTTAAATTTAGGGAAGGTATTAGCACCCTAAACTTCTGTAGTACTCTACAGGAACCTTTTGTTCAGATGTTTACTATTTGCTTTATTCATTTGCTTAAGGTATATGTACAAAGGATTAAAAGTGAGAAAGGAGACCTAAGGGGTTAATTCTAAGTTTACTCGGCAAGACATCGCATCTTGTGCCTACGTATCCTTACGGGAGTGGAATCAGAGTAATCGTAGTTCCCCTCAATAGGGAGGTTAGAAACTTCTTGACTGTGGTCAAGGTCTCAAGGGGAATAAACGTATCTTAGGGACACGCTTACGCGGAGTGTAGAAACTCCAATATCTATGTTGTAAATTGTTAAGTGAATTAGGGTTAGGTTAGGGATTCCGCGGCGGGAAACCCTAAAATGAGTGCGGCGACCCTTTTGGCATAACACTAGGATAAAAGCAATTTTGCCCACGGCGGGACACCTAGGCTAAACAGGGTTTGATCCATTAAAGGGGTAAGGCTATTGACTCGGCGGCCAAAAGGCTGGACCTAATCCTTCGGAAGGATAAAACTGTAAAAAAAATGTGAAAATATGACAAATCATTATATGGAGGAATAATTAAGGTACAAAAATAAGAAAAGTAATAAAGGCAGAGGGTATAAAGAAACAAAGAAATATTTCTGAAAACATGAAGAATATGAAAATATGTAATGACACTTAGAATGAAGTGAGGGAGGAAAATAGTGTGGGGCTGTGGCCACCACAAGCACATCTCAACCTCAAGCATGCAAATGAAATGCAGGAATAAAGAAAATAAAAGGTACACAAAATGACACGGCAAACATAAGGAGTTCCTTACGAAAAGGTTTTAATTTTTTAATATTTTAATTATGTAAAAAAATGTTTTAATTTTTTTAATATTTTAATTATATATATAAAAAGGTTTTAATTTTAAAATGGAATTACTTAGTTAAAAAAAATTTAAGTTTAAAAAAATGTTAAGTTTAAATTATATATAAAAAAAAATGTTTTTGGGAACAAAAAGGTTTTTTTGGAAAAAAATGTTTACGGGAACAAAAAAAAGGCTTTTTTTGAAAAAAAATGTTTACGGGAACAAAAAAAGGTTTTTTTTGGGAAAAAAATGTTTACGGGAACAAAAAAGGTTTTTTTTGGGAAAAAACGTTTACGGGAACAAAAAAGGTTTTTTTTGGGAAAAAAATGTTTACGGGAACAAAAAAAGGTTTTTTTTGGGAGAAAAATGTTTACGGGAACAAAAAAGGTTTTTTTTGGGAAAAAAATGTTTTGATAAAAAAAAAAATAACAATAGAATTGCAAATGCAAACAGACAATTAATGGACATGCAAACAATCCTATACGACACAATCATGGTTCATACATATCAAAATCTACGGATCTAAACAACAATGAAGGTTAACATGGCAAGGATGCAAATAAATATGAAAAATGCAAAGGACTTAGTAATTTAACGGACCTAAACACATTAACATGGCAAAATATGCACATAAACATGAAAAGGCAAAAGGTTTAGTAATTTAACCTACGAAGCGGAGGTTTGCTTCGGTAAATGTGAAAAAGGTTTGAATAAGGGAACACTGGAGAGCTCCAATCCTTCTAACGAGTTGTGGGAACGACCGCCTTTCTTCTCTGGGGATCTCCTTTGTTTCTCCCTCTCTCTCCTCTTTTCTGAAGAAAACCTTCTGACCCCTCTTAGGTTTTTTTTTCATTCTCTCCTCCTTTCCAACAAGGCAACACATGTATATATAGGGAACAAATTAGGGTTAACACCAAATTGTCAATAATGTCCCTAAAGCCCATTTTAAAGCCCAAACTAAATAATTAGTTAAGAAAAAATAAAATTTAAATAATTTAAAATAATTAAAATAAACTTAAAATAAAAACTAATAATCCTATTGATTCCTAAAATAAAAAATATTATAAAAGGAACAAAATTTTTCAATATTTTTTTATTTTATGATTTTTTGGATATTTTTATGAATAATTTAGAAAAAAGTGAAAAAAATAATATTTTAAAAAATGATTTAATTAAAATACGAAAATAATAATTAAATAATAATAAAAGACTATTTTTGTTATTTTTTTAATGAAAGATAGAAAAATTTAGAGTAAAAATAATAAAGAACAAAAAAAGTGACAAAGGTGAGATTTAATTTTTAAAATAGTTTGAAAAAAAAAAAGATTTAATTTTAAAAAGAAGTTAGAGAAAAAAAGATTTAATTTTTAAGAAGAGTTAGAAAAAAAGATTTAACTTTAAAGAGGAGTTAGAAAAAAGATTTAAAAAAAGTTAGAAAAAAGATTTAAAAAAAGTTAGGAAAAAGATTTAATTTTTAAAAAGTTAGAAAAAAAGATTTAATTTTAAAAAAAAGTATTAGATTTTTATTTAAAAAAAAGTATTAGAATTTGATTAAAAAAAAGTGTTAGAAATTAATTTAAAAAAGGTTATAAAAAATTTACTCTTTAAAGAAAAGAAGAAAAAAAAAGTTAAATTTTAATCTAAATCCTAAAAGTTAGTAAGAAGAGCTTAAAATGATTTAAATAAATAAACTAAATAGAAAAAAAAAAGTTAATAAAAAACATTAGTAAAGTTATAAAAAAGGTTAATTAAATTATTATTAGTTAAAAAAACAAGATTTAAAAAAAGAAGGTTAATTTATTAAGTTAATCAGAATTTAAAAAAAAATAAAAAGAAAGGGTAAAATTTGGGGTATTACAGTTGCCCCTATTTAAATAGCTACACCGGATGATTTGAGTGGCGGAGACTCGAGGAATCATGGTGGAGGGATTTAAATATAGATAACCGAAAATTTTGCCCTTATATGTGGCGATATGCAATGCTATAGACAAAGCGAGAACAGATTAATGCAGATGATGCCGTGAATATGATGTGATGCGTATGCTGGAATGATGAATGCGAAAATGCTGACGAATACGACGACACAGATGCTACGAGAAGAACACACTAGGGAAAACGACGCGCTGAGACACAGTACATCACTGGGGAATTCTAAAAATGATAGTCAACTGGTGCGAATGACCAATTGTCACTTTTAGAAAAGGAACGAGATCCTCGAATGGAGATGGTACCTATGAGACGGCCTCCACTGGGGAATCTAAAAATAAAACTGGATCACATACGATTGTAAGATCGATTACAGAATGCTGGAGCATTGAGCAAGGAATAACATCCAAGCTTCTGTAAACTACCCCTCGTGACAGGATCAAACGGACTTTTCGGAACTCCGTAGCAAATATACAGGGTAAAGACCGACTGTATGCCAAAATAAATGGACTTTGATGGGAATTGCCCTGATAAGCTTCTCGAGGGAGAACTGACACTTATCGTTGGAAGGGACTTATGTGCAAAAAATGGATAAGCACTCAAATAAAGAGGCTGCTGCTTATCTGATAAATAAATCTTCTCGCATTTAAGGTCGGCGCCTGGAATACGATTCTGATTCTTCTCTTACTGAAGGATAAATAAACTTCTTCATGCTTCAGAATCGTGCTCTCCTGAACATGAAAAGGGTAAACTGAACTTCCTCATACTTCAGGATCGTGCTCTCCTGAATATGAAACTGGATGACTGAATATACTCATATTTCAGAATCGTGCTCTCCTGAATATGAAACTGGATGACTGAATTTCTTCATATTTCAGAATCGTGCTCTCCTGAATATGAAACTGAATATACTCATACTTCAGAATCGTGCTCTCCTGAATATGAAACTGGATGACTGAATATACTCATATTTCAGAATCGTGCTCTCCTGAATATGATTTGGGTGTAAATGAATTTTTCCATACTTCAGAATCGTGCTTTCCTGAATATGAAACTGGGTAATCGAACTTCCTCATAACTCAGAATCGTGCTCTCCTGAATATGATTCGGTTCCTGAAATTTCTTCATTCTTCAGAATCGTGCTCTCCTGAAAAACGGCCAACTGAACTTCCTCATAACTCAGAATCGTGCTCTCCTGAATATGATTCCGTTCCTTCTTTTACTAAAGGATAAATGAACTTCTTCATAACTCAGAATCGTGCTCTCCTGAATATGATTTCGCTCAAACCTTCCCGTAACTCAAGATCGTGCTCTCCTGAATACGAATTGGTTCGTACCTCAAGACGGCAGATAAATGGAAGCCCAACTGCTCCATGGAGATGGCCATTTGCTGCGAGTCGTGACGAGGATATGATCGACTTCTTAGGTGAGAAATGTCGTATGCTGATGCTGTAAGATGTAAAGTGTTGTACCGATGTTGTAACATGTAGGATTGTAAAGTGTTGTACTGATGGATTTTCCAGGCGTGAACTGGCGTGCATCTGTAAAGGATCGTAGTTGATTTTCTTGAAAGATAGTGCAAAATAAATGCACGTCCGGGTACGGTGATAAACTTCTCAAGCGAGATAGTCGCGTATCTGTCATGGTATGGTGAAAATCTTAGATGGTGCAAAATAAATGCACGTCCGGTTGGGCTTGACGACCGACAAGACTGAGATTCAATCTAGGATCGAGCTAGAAAGAAGACTGGTAATCAAGACTCCATCGAGGGAATGATCTCGAAGGGTAAATATCTAATCCTGGCGAGGAAAGATAGCTGAAGTAACCGTCATCCACGAGGATCGAGCTCTGTGGGGAAACTGGAAACATCTATGTATTTTATGCTTAGGGCTGACAATCTATTTGGAGAGAATGGACAAACCCAGTTACTCGGCGGTAACAACCAATGATGGAGAGACACAATGAACCTGTGAATGCTAACGCATATGTTGATGCATATGTTAATGTGAATGTATGTTAATGTCTATGTATGTAACTATGCAAGATGTTATGAAATGAGTATGTTGAGTATGTAATGAATATGTAATGAATATGTAATGAATATGTAATGAATATGTAATGAATATGTAATGAAATAGGCATGTGATGCTTATGCCCTTGCGTATGCTGACGAAACAGACTAGAGACAGGACGAGAGACGAAATAAACATCTCGACGGAGATACCCTGCGTTCTCTGCAACCAATACGTCAATCATGGGTAAGAAGGATCAATGGTGGAACCAACTCTGGTTTTAAAGTTCTGAATTTTCTGGGGAGAATGTAATTCGCTTGGGTGCACAGTATCACGTCTTCACATGGGGAGAAGAAAACCTGAGGGACACTTTCGAGTTAACCAAGAAAAAGTTGTCAGCTTATAGTCTCTCTGGGGACTATGATGAGGCAATAGTTTAGGAGTCTGTTGCAACACTGAGGCTTACTGGGGTATGAAGGCCGCTGTGAGTAAAATCCATCGGGTGTATGAAAAAATTGTGAAATCCCATGGTTTTGATCTTGCAGGACCTTATAGTAGCCGCCATTTGTTTCTTCAAAAACATGGTGCCTCGGGATACTTGTGTTGTGAGGTAGGGTCATCTCAAGAGGATTTTATAGAGAACACGGAGTCTGGTTGCCCCACTGTTTTCAAACTCTTTGAGAGATTCATCAGGTCTTGACGTAACTGGCACAAAATTAATCGTGTTACGACGAAATCTTTGAGAAATAGCTCTTAAGAACGTCAGACTCGCGTTGGTAAGCGAACTGGGAAACTGCCTGCCCCTGTTTAGCAGGATCTTCAAGTGCCACGGGTTATGTTCATATGTAAATCTCTAAGATATCAAGCAAAGTCGTCATGCCCGAAATGCCTATCCTGAGCTTGTCAATGTACACATATATTTGTCTTGAATTTTTGTTTTGAAAGAGATATCGCAATAACTTGTGACCGAAATCACTAGTTAGGATATAAGTTTTAATTATAATGCCAACATGAATTTTTGAGCATAGCTCGTAGGAGTCAGGAAACGTGATCTTGTCAAGTATGCTTTCAACCGAAGTCCTACTTCAATTAGGTCTTTTAAAGGTTGTATCGTGGCTCAGTTCACGGTTTAAGAAACAAAAGGATAAAGGCTCAAAGTTATATTTGTACCCACTCATTCTTCGTGATGTTCTCCAATCCTAATTCAGTTAACCGGATACGAACGCTCATATCTCAAGCGGATTTGCTATGGTCGAGAACTTATCAAGGCTTTGGCCATGGCAGTCACTCACCTATTTCTAATGGCAATTCGTCACACGATTTTGTTCTTTTTTATTCCCTAACTTTTGCCTGGACAACGTCTTTTGATCTGACTTTGGAGTCCAGCGGGATGCCCCAGTTTTGCCTAAGTCTCCTTCATAGGTTTTGACTTAGCGGGCTCTTATTTTTTTGAATATTCTTTTATGCACAAGTCGTATGACTCTTTTGAAAGGCTCGTGACTGCCCCACTCCTTAGGTAACCGAGGGATAGTCATTGTATTGGACTTCTTAAGATGCTAAGGATAAATTCTCGAAGGTTTGCTCTTCCTTTTTAAGAGTCTAAGCGCTCGATCGGTTTAACTGAAACCTACCCTGCACCAGGTTAGGATGAAGGTTCTTTAAAAGAAAGAAAAACTCCTACTTCAAGGCTCAAAGGGTTGACTAGGGGTTAACATCCTTATATCTCCAGTGTTTGGGATTTGAAACAATGCCTTACATCATCAGCGGGTTTCAATCGAAAGCATACGACAAGAAATCTGACGTTTTGGGTTCGTCATCCTCCCCCCAATTCTCCATCAGAACAAGAGATCGGGTAAAGTTGGCATTATAATTTATGAAAACGTTTTTGAATGAGTGAAGCGAATGGATTTATTCAAGACAAACATATGTGTTGCATCAAAGATAAACAAGTTCGTGCATGCTAAATATGCTTAATCAAAGAGAAATGCATATAAATAAACAAATGAACTGTCGGAAAAATCCTTCTAAATGTTTATGAAATCTTGCATTCAAGAGTAACAGTTTCCTTTGGCGGAGCCTCAATGGAAAGGACGTCTGGTTCATGATCACTGTGAGTCGTCATGGCTTACCCCAGTTATGCTGGTCACATCTTCAACAGTTTTCAGTCGTTGCTTCAAAATAAATTTCCCAGATCCTTTGTTGATCCCGGTCATATCACCTTGAGGGTTACTGAAATGAAGCGGGCTAGGCCTTTGAATAATGACTGGATTCGGCTGATAGGCGTAGCATGCTTTGCAGAATTTGCACTTGACGAGTGAGGAACCCCGAAAGGAGTCTCGATCTTCAGCTGAGCATCGCCAAAAGACAACTTCTTCGTTTCTAGCAAATTTCTGACAACTTTCTTAAGAGCATAGCAATTCTCTAGATCATGGCCGGGCGCACCCTCATGAAATAAACAATGAGCGGTAGCGTTGTAACTTGCAGGTAATGGATTAGGTGGAGGATTAGGAGGCGGACCCAAAGCCCGAGTAGTGATGAGACCTTGCTTGACCAAAGAGGGACACAACTCGGTAAAAGTCATCGGGATCGGCGGACAAGGTTTATACGTTCTTCTGTTTGGCATATTCTGGCGAGGAGCCGGACTCTTTGGCTGTTGAGGAGCAGGAGTATTGGGTGCCTGTAGGTAGTTGACAGGAGGCGGCTAAACAGGAGGTTGTTGCATAGGTTGATACATGGGAACCTGTTGATTGAAAGAAGGTGTAATAGCTGCCACATAGGGTTGTTGAGCATATTGGACCGGGTACCCTTGAGGTTGAGCATAACCTTGCAGATGCCGATAAAAGCGTTCCCTTGGTTTACCAGAGGATATAGCATTAGTCTCACTCTCCTTCTTTTTCTGGGAGCTATAAGGAGGTTTCTTCGGCTGATACTTAGAAGCGCCATGATTATTTGTCATTTTACCACTCTTCATACCCAATTCAATCTTGACACCCACAGCAACGATGTCGGAGAAATTTGAAGTCACACTACCCACCATTCTCTCGTAAAATTCTGGACGGACTGTGTCGACAAACCAATCAGCTAACTCTTTCTCGGTCAAAGGAGGTTCTACCTGCGAAGCAGTCTCTCTCCACCTTTGAGCATACTCTTTGAATGACTCAGAATTCTTTTGTGACATACTCAGCAATTGTCTTCTGTCAGGAGCCAGATCCATATTGTACTTGTAGTGTTTGATGAAAGCGTCAGATAAATCTTGAAAGCTCTTAACGCGGGATTGGTCCAAAGTTAAATACCACTTGGAGGAAGCACCCTTCAAACTATCTTGGAAGCAATGAATCATCAGTTTATCATTCTCAACATGGGCAGCCATCTTGCGATAATACATGATCAGATGACTCTTAGGACAGGTGGCACCTTCATAGCGATCGAAGTTCGGAGTTTTGAACTTCGGGGGAATAACTAAACCTGAGACCAAACAAACATCCCTTGCAGCAGTCCCAAAAATTTGATCACCCTCTACCTTTTTCAATCTCTGGACGATAGTGTTTACTTCCTCACGAAGCTTATCATTTTTCTCATAACCCTCAACATTCTCATCAAGATTATCAAAAACTGTCTCATTGAAGTACGGTTGCGCACGAGTGTGTACAACAGGTGGTGCAAAGATAGGAGCCCCCCTAGAAACTTCAGAAAACAAGGGCACGGCTTGCTGAACAGGTTGATTAATCGGAACAGTGGCTTGAGGAGGCACAAAACCGGGAGCAAGACCATAAGGTGGGTCCCTTGCTACGGTCACACTTGGTGAAGGGTCCACAGTAACGCCGGTAATCTCAGAAACAACAGTGGGCTGGGTATCCATCTTAGCATTCATGACATGTAACAATTCCATCATTCGCCCCATACCCCCTCGAAGGTCTTCAAGTTCATTGCTAAGGCGATCAATCTCTTTTGCCTGATCCTCCATTCTTTTCCGAGTTTGAGCTCTGGTGTTGTATTGGTGCCGAGAACTCAGGGTGACAAAACTGGAAGGTGAGAGAACCGAGTGTGAGAAATCGGGAGACACATGCAATGCAAGAGTATGATGCTAAAATGTGAATGTAAATGAAGATTTCATGGAATTCAAAATATTTACGAATGTCGTGGGGTACCAAAGAAATCTTTTTCTTGTTTTTTTCATTCTATTTTTTTTATTTATGGTATCCCGCAATATCCATAAATGATGTTTGAACTTCATGAAATACAATGCGATGAGATGCTTTATGGATGCAATGCATGAAAACACACAAAGTCCTAGGTTAAAGGCTTGCATGAGGTTCAAAGGCAAATACCCTCCCCTGAAGTTAGATGGTTCATCCTGTCCTACAAAAGTAACCGGGTTCTAAGGGATCTCAATATCATTGATCCTTCACAAGGGTGGTTGTTCAGAAGGCAACTTACTTGCCAACCAAAACCCTCCAAGTTTAAGATCTCAATGAGCGTAGTATCGAGTGTCAACCAACTTTAGTCTGCACCAAAGCCGGTTACCTCACTACTTTCTAAAGGCCAAGATGAGTTAACTAGGGTTCTAAAAGTCAGTTAGTGCGTTGACAACATATGGCAGCCTCAATATTATCCTCAACTTGACTTAAGGAATATAAGCACCAACCAAGAAGTCGCACTAACCATGGCCACCAGATCAACCGTATCGATATACGTCGTACAGTTTCCTTGGTCTATTGCCATTTACCTAAGGTACACTAGATCCGGGTGTAGGACCTATCTCACAGCACAAGGAACAGTCCCACAATCAAAGCACAAATATATACATGCAAATGAATAATGTCACAGATAGTAATAAATATGAACAAGTTAGGGATAACCCTCAAAAGTTAAAGGAGTCCCCAGTGAAGTCGCCATTTTCTGTTGCGGTGGAAATAGGATCACAAACTATTAATGAGTTTGAATCGCAATTCAATTCACAACCGCTCTTTGATTTATCCGAAGGAAAAGGTCAAAAGAGGGAAAACCTATTTTGCATCGTAAACACAATGCGGGGAAAGATCTAGGGTTCGGGGGTTGGTTAAATTTAGGGAAGGTATTAGCACCCTAAACTTCTGTAGTACTCTACAGGAACCTTTTGTTCAGATGTTTACTATTTGCTTTATTCATTTGCTTAAGGTATATGTACAAAGGATTAAAAGTGAGAAAGGAGACCTAAGGGGTTAATTCTAAGTTTACTCGGCAAGACATCGCATCTTGTGCCTACGTATCCTTACGGGAGTGGAATCAGAGTAATCGTAGTTCCCCTCAATAGGGAGGTTAGAAACTTCTTGACTGTGGTCAAGGTCTCAAGGGGAATAAACGTATCTTAGGGACACGCTTACGCGGAGTGTAGAAACTCCAATATCTATGTTGTAAATTGTTAAGTGAATTAGGGTTAGGTTAGGGATTCCGCGGCGGGAAACCCTAAAATGAGTGCGGCGACCCTTTTGGCATAACACTAGGATAAAAGCAATTTTGCCCACGGCGGGACACCTAGGCTAAACAGGGTTTGATCCATTAAAGGGGTAAGGCTATTGACTCGGCGGCCAAAAGGCTGGACCTAATCCTTCGGAAGGATAAAACTGTAAAAAAAATGTGAAAATATGACAAATCATTATATGGAGGAATAATTAAGGTACAAAAATAAGAAAAGTAATAAAGGCAGAGGGTATAAAGAAACAAAGAAACATTTCTGAAAACATGAAGAATATGAAAATATGTAATGACACTTAGAATGAAGTGAGGGAGGAAAATAGTGTGGGGCTGTGGCCACCACAAGCACATCTCAACCTCAAGCATGCAAATGAAATGCAGGAATAAAGAAAATAAAAGGTACACAAAGTGACACGGCAAACATAAGGAGTTCCTTACGAAAAGGTTTTAATTTTTTAATATTTTAATTATGTAAAAAAATGTTTTAATTTTTTTAATATTTTATTTATATATATAAAAAGGTTTTAATTTTAAAATGGAATTACTTAGTTAAAAAAAATTTAAGTTTAAAAAAATGTTAAGTTTAAATTATATATAAAAAAAAATGTTTTTGGGAACAAAAAGGTTTTTTTGGAAAAAAATGTTTACGGGAACAAAAAAAAGGCTTTTTTTGAAAAAAAATGTTTACGGGAACAAAAAAAGGTTTTTTTTGGGAAAAAAATGTTTACGGGAACAAAAAAGGTTTTTTTTGGGAAAAAACGTTTACGGGAACAAAAAAGGTTTTTTTTGGGAAAAAAATGTTTACGGGAATAAAAAAAGGTTTTTTTTGGGAGAAAAATGTTTACGGGAACAAAAAAGGTTTTTTTTGGGAAAAAAATGTTTTGATAAAAAAAAAAATAACAATAGAATTGCAAATGCAAACAGACAATTAATGGACATGCAAACAATCCTATACGACACAATCATGGTTCATACATATCAAAATCTACGGATCTAAACAACAATGAAGGTTAACATGGCAAGGATGCAAATAAATATGAAAAATGCAAAGGACTTAGTAATTTAACGGACCTAAACACATTAACATGGCAAAATATGCACATAAACATGAAAAGGCAAAAGGTTTAGTAATTTAACCTACGAAGCGGAGGTTTGCTTCGGTAAATGTGAAAAAGGTTTGAATAAGGGAACACTGGAGAGCTCCAATCCTTCTAACGAGTTGTGGGAACGACCGCCTTTCTTCTCTGGGGATCTCCTTTGTTTCTCCCTCTCTCTCCTCTTTTCTGAAGAAAACCTTCTGACCCCTCTTAGGTTTTTTTTTCATTCTCTCCTCCTTTCCAACAAGGCAACACATGTATATATAGGGAACAAATTAGGGTTAACACCAAATTGTCAATAATGTCCCTAAAGCCCATTTTAAAGCCCAAACTAAATAATTAGTTAAGAAAAAATAAAATTTAAATAATTTAAAATAATTAAAATAAACTTAAAATAAAAACTAATAATCCTATTGATTCCTAAAATAAAAAATATTATAAAAGGAACAAAATTTTTCAATATTTTTTTATTTTATGATTTTTTGGATATTTTTATGAATAATTTAGAAAAAAGTGAAAAAAATAATATTTTAAAAAATGATTTAATTAAAATACGAAAATAATAATTAAATAATAATAAAAGACTATTTTTGTTATTTTTTTAATGAAAGATAGAAAAATTTAGAGTAAAAATAATAAAGAACAAAAAAAGTGACAAAGGTGAGATTTAATTTTTAAAATAGTTAGAAAAAAAAAAGATTTAATTTTAAAAAGAAGTTAGAGAAAAAAAGATTTAACTTTAAAGAGGAGTTAGAAAAAAAGATTTAACTTTAAAGAGGAGTTAGAAAAAAGATTTAAAAAAAGTTAGAAAAAAGATTTAAAAAAAGTTAGGAAAAAGATTTAATTTTTAAAAAGTTAGAAAAAAAGATTTAATTTTAAAAAAAAGTATTAGATTTTTATTTAAAAAAAAGTATTAGAATTTGATTAAAAAAAAGTGTTAGAAATTAATTTAAAAAAGGTTATAAAAAATTTACTCTTTAAAGAAAAGAAAAAAAAAAAGTTAAATTTTAATCTAAATCCTAAAAGTTAGTAAGAAGAGCTTAAAATGATTTAAATAAATAAACTAAATAGAAAAAAAAAGTTAATAAAAAACATTAGTAAAGTTATAAAAAAGGTTAATTAAATTATTATTAGTTAAAAAAACAAGATTTAAAAAAAGAAGGTTAATTTATTAAGTTAATCAGAATTTAAAAAAAAATAAAAAGAAAGGGTAAAATTTGGGGTATTACAGATACAAATAATAACTGAAAGTAAATTTGCTCTGGAAATTAAATTTGGCAGCACTTTGTGGTATGAATGCAGCTCCCTTTTTGAAGTCCCCTGCTTCCCTTTTTATAGAAGTGGAATCCCAACGGTTACCTCTGAGGATGATGGACCTTGAGGCAGATAATTTAGGGAGTAGTGGACCATTTAATGGGAATTGGAACTGCTCTTTTGACGTGAAATCTGAGTGGGGCGTTTTTGCCTGCATGACGGTCGTCACAAGGTGTGACGGTCGTCACCCGTGTGACGGTCGTCATGCATCTGTGACGGTCGTCACATCAGCAAAAACTGTCTGCTGCGCTTTTCATTGTGTTTTCACTCCTTTTTCGTCCATATTTCATCTGGGATTGCTTCTTTTCTTCATGTTGCCTTGTTTAGACGTGATCGTTGAATACCTGCAAAAACATCAGACAAATACATGGAAATAACCCGAAATCAGATCGAAAACGGTTAGACTTTAGTTGAATTATGCATGAAAATATCTATATGATTTCGTGTTATCAAACTCCCCTAAGCTTGAATCTTTGCTTGTCCTCAAGTAAAACGTGGAAAAGTCGGCAAGCACGAGGCTGCTTCCTCGTTCGCAGAGTTTGGAAAAACCGGGATTCTTGGTAGGAACAAGACGAGTATCACGACGACACTGGACTACAAGTCTCCGGAGGTCTCCTTTTTATGCAAATCGGTCTCAGTCATGCTACCGTATCTTGGTGTCAAGGTTCTCGTGGCAAGTTCACCCTGTTTGTTCTAGCACAATCACATTAAGCCCGTTGTCCGCACACTTTCATGGCAAGTCGACCTGTTAGTGACTATGATCTCGTTTTTGTTTTGGATCTTCTTTATTGATCATAATTTGGTGTCATTGATTTTTCAATGAGTTTTTTCGTGCCGTTGGGCTAAATGCTCGGGTGAGGAGCACCTAACTTAGAAGGAAACGTATCTTATATTCTTGGGCTTTTTAGCTCTCTTTTCATGATTTTTCATCTTTTTGGAGATCATACACTTATTTGCATCGGTCGCTCGCTTAGAAGTGTTTTTAGGATGGTGCTGACTGCTAGTATAAACTACTTGGGGTTGAGTTTGCGTAGACACTTGAGACTTTGGTACACGTAGGTGGTGAAACCGACTCGCATAAACTAGAGATCTAAGGTGTCTGGACGATACTGGTTTTGTTAGAACTGTCGTTTCCTCGGAGTTTCAAAACTCGGTTTGAACTCAGGTGCATTCTCGTGACGCTTTTGCTTTTGAGGAACAAATGAAAGTTTTTGTTTACGTTGAATAATGTGGGGATTGTTTGCGTAACATGGAAAATATATAGACGAGCGTTATTTGCTAGAAATAGAAAGCGTAAAAATAGAACTTACTAAAATTCAAAGTGCAGTGAAATGGAAATAAAGGAAATAAGGGAAGTTCAGAATACAGTGGAAATAAGGCTCCGCTCCCACACTATCTCGATCAGTGTCCTCATTGATTCCTGAAGCATGCGAGAGGGAGATACAACTGAAAATGAAAATACAAAATACTGACATATAGTAAACAATAAAGGAAAAAAATGAAAATCTAGTCCCGGGGTCTGTCACGTCCACGCTGGCGTCCTCTGGCTCTAGCAAGGGCTACTCGATCCTCATAGCTCATGGCTCCGGTGTGGTAGACCGTGTCTCAGAGTCCTTCGACCTGCAGGGTCAGATTCGCTAGACTCTCAGTGATCGTAGCTTGGCCGGTGTGAAGTTGTTGCATTTGAGTCCGGTGCCAAGCTTCGAACTGGTCAGCTCGCTGGTTCTGCTGCTGCAGCATCGTGAGTATCTGTGCCTGCTGGTCTAGGGAGCGACGGAGGTCCTCTTCGGTGTAGTCGGGCACGGGATGGTGACGGCGACGGCGAGAAGATGTACCTACTGGAGGAGGAGGCTGCGATGCCTCTGGCTGCTCGGACCTGTCCAACTCAGCTTGGATTTCATCGTCGGAATCATGAGTGGGATCCTGAGTAGGAACAGCGGCAGCAGGAGGGGCAGTGAGGTCGAACAACCAGTTGGTACGGTCCTCTGGATGGATGCGGGTGCGGGACGGAAGGATGATGCTTCTGACGGTCTTGCCACGCACAACCGGATGATATTTCCCGTCAGCTCGGGAGCGGATGAGATGGGAGGCCCTGTAGTGGTCGGTGTCAAGGGACACCGAGGGGATGGAATGGAGGTGCTGAAGGCGGTCGCCAAGGTTCAGCCCAAGTGCAATAGCCGTGACAATCCCGCCAAAGTAGAATGGCTTCGAGCCACGGTTGCAGTTGGCCTGAATGTGAGCTAGCAGGAACGGGGCAGCGTTGACGGGTTCATTGTTGAAGACGCAGTGCAGAAAGAAGAGCTCCTTGGAGTTCACTTTGTGGTTGCTGTCTCTGGCGAAGATGGTGTTGCTCAACGCCCTGTGAAAGTACCTGATGGCGGGGTTATGGATGTGAGTGGCATGTAGGGAGTCCCAACCATCGGCATTTAGGTCGGTCAACTGATACCACAGCGCGAAGGCTTCGTGCTGGAACTGGTCAGTGATGCGGCGATGAGCGTTGTCGCCGCGGGGTAACTGTAGGATGCTGGCGATTTGATTCTGATTCACTTGATAGTTGACGCCAAACATTCGGAAACAAGCGGCACCTGTGTGCTGGTTGAGTTCGCCGCTGCTGGTGATGTACGAGAACGAACTCAAGAACTCAAGAGTGAGTTGTTCGTAGGTCGGCTGGGGGTTGGAGCAGAGGTTCCAGATGCCTGCTCGTTGAAGCATCCAGGTTACACCATCAAGGAGTCCGAGCTCCGTAAGTGATGGAAGGTGCGGGTAGTGAGTTGGCTGGAGTGACCTCTGATGAAATGCAATGTACTGTGCGCGTTGTCTCTCGCCTAACTCGCCTTCAGGGAAGGAAATGTTGCTGACATCTGCGTTTCCGGACATTGTTGAAGATGGAGAGGTTTCGGAGGTTTTGGGGTTTTTCGGCAGAGAGGGAAAATTGACAGAACGGTGGTTTGGAGGTTGAATTTGGAGTTTAGGTTTATAGGGCAATGTGGGGAGGATGGAAATTCGTAGTGGGGTATGAATTTTGGAAGTTTGAAAGTGATAATGGGGGGAGTGGGAGGGAAACACGAACCCTGTTATCAGATAGCAGTTCTGGACTGCGTGACGGTCGTCACAAAGGTGTGAGGTCGTCACCCGCGTGACGCTCGTCATGGGACTGTGACGGTCGTCACAGCAGCAAAATCTGCAGAACGCAGAATTTTGCTCTGAGGGCGTACTCGTGGTGATTTTAAAGCATAATATTGCTACGGTGACGTAATATAACAGCCAACAAACAACAAATAATGCGAAAACAGAATAATTGAATAAAACTAGAATTGAAATAACATAAAATTGAAACAATTGTATGTAATACATAAAGAAAACGAACAATGCGAAAAATCCAAATGATTAAATTAAACTAAACTAGACTAGACTAAACTGAAACTACTGCTATGAGCTAATGACTAATCTTTTCGTGCCTTCAACTCATCGAATTTCTGTGAATAGTAGTCGAGTTGGTCGCAGACTAGATCCATGAAGCCTACCAGGTCACTGTGCATGCCTGCGATATCAGCTTTTACATTAGTCAGAGCTTTATCAACGTCGTCCAATCTGAGTAACACGGCATCCATCTTGTCGGTGGTCTCCTCAGGGATAGGCTCAGGATAAGTATTGTAGTGTGGAGGAGTCATAGGGTCTACTTCAGTTTCAGAGGCGGCGTCCTCATAGTACATGTAGTCGTGTGCCTCAGAGATGTGGTCACTGTCATACATATAGTCCTGGGGTGTTGACTGTGGTGAAGGAGGTCCCATAGGCTCATCCAATTCGTAGAGCCAGTTATCCTTATTGTGGATGCTTGTCATCAAATGATCAGGCAGTGTGAATAGCTGTACTGGTTTTTCGTTAATAAGGTACTCGTACGGTCCAGGTCCCATAGTCCCTAAGATGCGCCTGTTAAAGCAGAATTGTATGTTCATGGGTCTGATGGTACCAAAACGAGTGTTGGCATTTAGATGGAATCTAAGGCCAAGCTCGTGGGCAATCATTGTTACTAGTCCTCCTATAAGAATAGGTGTCTGAGGTTCCAGCGTGAGGCGTTTGAAGGATCTCATCATGAAAGGCACTACGTTTACTGTCCGTCCCTGAGAAGCACAGAACATGATGAATAACTCTTCCTTAGACACTGTGGTAATATTTTCTTCTTTGCCAAACAAGGTGTGAGCTAGTATCTTGTGGAAGTATCTAAAGGCTGGGTTATGAATGTCATCATTGTACATTCTGTCTGGTTCAGGGTGATAGTCGCCTGTGATTCTACCCCAGAAGTGATCGAGTTGCAAATCAATATCGTCATCTTCTGCACTGATGAACACATGCGGTCCGCTAGGGAATCCTAGGAGGTTAGCTAGTGACATCCGGCTATGAGTTTGGTCCATTCCAAACAATCTGAAGGTAATCAATTCTGTGCTGGATCCAAAACCATAGTTGGGTGTATATCTGAAGGAACTGAGGAATTCGTAGGTAAGATCCTTGTAGGTAGCGAAGCGTGTTTTCAGAGCAGTTTTCTCCCAACCCAGTTGATTGAACAGGTATTGAATGCTATCCGTGATCCCTAGTTTATCCATAGTAGCCTTATCATAATACAGCGTTAAGGCGAATTCTCTTTCGGTCAGTGCTGCAAATCTTGCCTTTTGAGCGAGTCCTCTGAAGTGAACCTTTGTGAAATCGTACTCGGCCATATTCGCAGGTAATTCGGAGAAAACAGAAGGAATGTTTTGAAGGCTTTAAAAATCCTGAAAAGTTTGAAACAAGAAATTGAAGTCAGGATTTTTAGAAACGAAAAGTGGTAGAAACAAAAGACAAAAGGGAAAAAAAATAAAATAAGAATAAAAGTACGAAAATGAACGAAAGTAGAAAGTAGTAGTAATTTTAGGATTTTTGTTGGATTTTTCAAAGTAGAATTTTAAAGAAAAATGAAATGCAATGACGAGGGAAATTTGGGTTGCCTCCCAGTAAGCGCTGTTTTTAACGTCTAAAGCCTGACGATAGCTTGGTGAGAAGCTATTCGGGTGTCTGAGCTGGAAGCTCAAGCAATGTTATATTGCTGACTTGAGGACTGTTGTCGTTCTTATTGTAATGTTTTAGACGTTTCCCGTTTACGATAAACGGTGCATTCGTCTTATCGGTAATTTCAACAGCTCCACTCTGAAGTACTTTAGTCACTTCATAGGGTCCAGACCACCTAGATTTTAGTTTTCCTGGGAAGAGTTTTAATCGTGAATTGAAGAGCAATACGATGTCTCCCACACTGAATTGTTTCCTGATTGAACGTTTATCATGCCACTTTTTAGTTCGTTCTTTGTAGATACGGGCATTTTCGTAAGCGTCTAATCGAAGTTCTTCCAACTCGTGTAAGTTCAAGATTCGCTTTTCTCCTGCCTCGGTGTTGTTGAAGTTGAGTGTTTTAATGGCCCAGAAGGCCTTATGCTCTAACTCTACAGGGAGATGGCAGGATTTACCGTAAACTAATTTATAGGGGGTAGTACCTATTGGTGTCTTAAATGCGGTCCTATAAGCCCATAAAGCTTCTTGTAGCTTTGATGACCAATCTTTTCTCGAGGTAGCGACAGTCTTTTCCAAGATCTGTTTTATTTCTCTGTTTGAGACCTCTACTTGTCCGCTAGTTTGCGGATGATAAGGTGTAGCTACTCGGTGCCTGACTCCATATCTAGAAAGAAGTTTATCGAATATTCGTGATATAAAGTGAGATCCTCCGTCACTAATGACGAGTCTGGGTACACCGAATCTAGGAAAGATTGTGTTCTTGAAGAGTTTGATTACTACTCGTGCGTCATTTGTTGGAGCAGCTATGGCTTCTATCCATTTAGACACGTAATTGATAGCGACGAGTATGTAGTTATTTCCGAAAGAAGGTGGGAAAGGTCCCATGAAATCTATTCCCCAGACGTCGAAGATTTCTACCTCTAAGATTCCTTTCTGAGGCATTTCATCGCGTCGTGAGATGTTGCCAGTTCGTTGGCATCTATCGCACTTTTGCACAGCGATGTGAACGTCTTTCCAGAGATTAGGCCAGAATAGGCCGGCTTGGAGAATCTTAGCGCACGTCTTGGACGTACTAGCATGACCACCGTATGGTGCTGAGTGGCATTGGGAAATATTATTTTCTATTTCTTCCTCTGGGACACAGCGACGGTATATGTTGTCGGCCCCTCTCTTGAAGAGTAGAGGTTCGTCCCAATAATAGTGTTTTAGATCATGGAAGAATTTCTTCTTTTGCTGATAAGTAAGATCTGGTGGAAGCACGCCCGCAGCGAGGTAATTAACGATGTCAGCATACCAAGGTAATGTGACTTGGGCATAGACGGCTTCTACGGCTTTTTCGAATTCTGGATCTTCCGAGATTGCATTGGGTGTGTCACTTTCTAATTTGGCTATCAGACGTTCGTACGGGAAATCGTCATTTATCGGTACTGGTTCTTGTCTGATGCCTTCTATTCGGGATAAGTGATCCGCAACAACGTTCTCGGTTCCTTTCTTATCTTTGATTTCTAAGTCAAACTCTTGTAGTAACAGGATCCATCTCAATAGTCTTGGTTTGGCATCCTTCTTGTTTATTAGGTACCTTATGGCAGCGTGGTCTGTGTATATTATAATTTTTGCTCCTACTAGGTAAGAACGGAATTTGTCAAGCGCAAATATAACTGCTAGAAGTTCCTTTTCTGTGGTAGCGTAGTTCATTTGGGCAGGATCCAAGGTTCTACTGGCATAGTAGATAGCATGGAGTTTCTTGTCCTTCCTTTGTCCTAGAACTGCACCTACAGCGTAATCACTCGCATCGCACATGATTTCAAACGGTAGTCGCCAATCTGGTGGTTGCATGATTGGTGCGGTGATAAGGGCTGATTTCAATGTTTCGAATGCTTTTAAACAGTCGTCGTCGAAGACGAAGTCAGCATCTTTCATTAACAGGCCGGTCAAAGGTTTTGTGATTTTCGAGAAATCTTTTATAAATCTTCTGTAGAAACCGGCATGTCCTAGAAAACTCCGTATTTCTCGTACGGATTTTAGAGGTTGAAGATCTTTTATAATCTCTATTTTAGCTTTGTCTACCTCAATCCCTCTATCTGATATGACATGTCCTAGAACTATTCCTTGTCGGACCATAAAATGGCATTTCTCCCAATTTAGGACGAGGTTTACTTTTACGCAGCATTCTAGTACCATTTCTAAGTTTTGTAAGCATCCTTCGAAACTTTGTCCACATACCGAGAAATCGTCCATAAACACTTCCATAATGTCGTCTATAAAATCTGCGAAGATTGCCATCATGCATCTTTGGAAGGTTGCTGGAGCGTTACAGAGTCCGAACGGCATTCGGCGGTAAGCAAAAGTACCGTAAGGACAGGTGAATATAGTCTTTTCTTGGTCATCAGGATGGATGGGAATTTGGAAGAATCCTGAATAACCATCTAGATAGCAGAAATATGAATGTTTGGCTAGTCTTTCCAACATTTGGTCTATGAAGGGTAGCGGGAAGTGATCTTTGCACGTAGCCTTGTTAAGCTTCCTATAATCAATGCACATCCTGCTTCCAGTCACGACTCTTTTTGTTATCGATTCACCTTTTTCATTTTTAACTACCGTGACTCCTCCTTTCTTTGGTACGACATGAACTGGGCTAACCCATTCACTATCGGAGATCGGATAGATGATTCCTGCATCTAGTAATTTCTTTACTTCATCTCTGACTACAGTGCTCAGGATGGGGTTTAGTCTTCTTTGATGCTCTCGAGAGGTTTTAGAGTCTTCCTCTATTGTAATTCGATGCATACAGATCGAAGGGCTTATACCTTTTAAATCGCTTATGTTATAGCCTAACGCGGTGGGGTACTTCTTTAGGACTTCTAATAACTTTTTGGTTTCTGGTTGTCCTAAGTCGGCGTTGACTATCACTGGTCTTTTTAGTTCATCGTCTAGAAATTCATATCTGAGGTTTTTGGGTAGAGTTTTAAGTTCTAAAGATGGGTTCTTCAGACCTGGCATATGATTTGGTGTCAGTGCTAAGCTTTCGCTTAGGCTGTCGTCTTTATACGGTTTACGCCAATTGTCGTCTTCAGAAATGTCGGGTATTTGAATCTTTATTATTTCTGAATACGTGGTCTCTTCATTTTCAATTTCTCTTATGCATTCGTCAATTTCATCTACTAAATAGCAGGTATCGTCTATTGCTGGTGCTTGTAAGAACTTGGTGAGAATGAACTCTATCTTTTCTTCTCCTACTTCGAATGTTAGCCTTCCTTTCTTCACGTCTATAATCGCTCCGGCTGTAGCTAGGAATGGTCTTCCTAGGATAATTGGGGTTACAGTGTCCTCCTTGATGTCCATGATTATGAAGTCGGTTGGGATGTAGAATTGTCCTATGCGTACTGGAACGTTTTCCAGTATTCCGACGGGGTATTTTACTGATCTGTCAGCTAATTGTACGGACATTTTGGTTGGTCTGAGGTCTCCCATATTCAACTTTTTGCATATAGATAAGGGCATAACACTGATACTGGCTCCTAAATTGCATAGAGCTTTGTCTATTACGAACTTTCCTATGACGCAGGGTATGGAGAAACTACCTGGGTCTTTTAATTTAGGAGGCATGCGGTTTTGAATAATAGCGCTACACTCTGCAGTAAGTGTAACTATTTCATTATCCTCGATTTTTCTCTTATTCGACAGGATCTCTTTGAGAAATTTGGCGTATGACGGCATTTGAGTTATTGCTTCTGTAAAAGGAATAGTAATATTCAACTGTTTAAGGAGCTCTACAAATTTCTTAAACTGTCCTGAAGTTTTAGAGTTTATTAGTCTTTGCGGATAAGGGATAGGTGGTTTATATGGCGCTGGAGGTGCTTGAGTTTTTTCACTTGCGGTATCCTCCTTCTCGTTGTCCTCCTTCTTCTCTAACTCAGATTCCTTTTCTGCTTGTTCAGTTGGTTTCTGTTGCATGGCTGAGTTTTCGGTCCTCGGATCGATCGGTTCGTCCAATTCTTTTCCACTTCTTAGTATCACATCATTTCCTTGGCCTTTGGGATTCTGTTCGGGTTGTCCAGGAAACGTGCCAGCAGGTGCGGCAGCAGATGCTTGCTGTTGAGCCACTTGTGATATCTGAGTTTCTAACATTTTGTTGTGGGTGGCTAAAGCGTCTACTTTTCCTGTCAACTGTTTAATTTGCTCGCTAGTGTGTATGTTTTGATTCAGGAACTCTTTGTTCGTTTGAGCTTGAGTAGCTATGAACTTTTCCATCATCAATTCGAGGTTAGATTTCCTAGGTGCATTCTGAGCAGCTGGTTTCTGATATCCTTGCGGAGCAGTAGGCATTTGCAATGCATTTTCGCTTTTGTAAGAAAAGTTTGGATGATTTCGCCAACCTGGGTTGTAGGTATTTGCGTAGGGATTTCCTTGAGCATAATTTACCTGGTCTGGTGGGATTCCGGCTAGCAATGGGCATTCGGGTGCATTATGAGTGGTACTTCCGCATAACTCGCAATTTGGAGTTACTGCAGCGACTGTTGCAGTGGGGTTAACGGTCAGACTATCGATCTTTTGTGCTAGAGCATCTACTTTAGCATTGAACTTTTCGTACATCCCACCTTTCGCTGAGGTTTTCTCATTTGGAGTGCGTTCACCTCCCCATTGGCAATGGTTTTGTGACATGTTTTCTATTAGTTTATAGGCTTCATCGTATGGCTTATCCATAAGTGCACCGCCCGCGGCAGCGTCTATTGTCAATCTAGTATTGTATAGAAGCCCATTATAGAAAGTATGGATTGTCACCCAGTCTTCTAGACCGTGGTGAGGACATGTTCTCATCATATCTTTGAATCGTTCCCATGCTTCGTAGAGAGATTCAGTATCTTTCTGTCGAAATCCGTTGATTTGAGCTCTAAGCATAGCAGTTTTGCTTGGTGGAAAATATCTCGCTAAGAAGACGTTCTTCAATTGCTCCCACGTCGTAACGGAGTTGGATGGTAACGATTGTAACCATGTCCACGCTCTGTCTCTAAGAGAGAATGGGAAAAGACGAAGTCTTATCGCGTCTGGAGTTACTCCATTTGCTTTCACTGTGTCTGCGTATTGTACAAACTTCGTTAGATGTTCGTTCGGATCCTCAGTTGCGTTTCCTGAGAATTGGTTTTGTTGTACAGCCGACAGCAATGATGGTTTCAGCTCAAAATCATTTCGGGTAATAGCTGGGGCAGCAATGCTACTTGTAGGCTCCATCTGAGATGGTGTAGCGTATGCCTTCAGCGGTTTGTTCGGAGGTCCTTCAGCCATCGTTGGTTCTTCTTCGGATTTGGGAATGGGAGTGAGAGGATCAGGAATGTTATGTTTGAGTTGGTACTCAATGATTCGGCTTCTTAGATGTAAGAAGCGCTCTAGTTCTGCGAATGAAGGTTTCAAGATATCGCTTTGTGGGCGATCACTTGGCATACAATCGACAGCACTAGTAAAGGAAAAATGAAAATTGTTTACCTAGTCTATACGGCGTAACAGAAGGTTACACTATTGACTAAACGGGTCCCCGGCAACGGCGCCAAAACCTTGATCGCGACTTTCTATGTCTAATACAACTAACTGCAAGTGCACAGTCTATCGCGTAGTAATAAAAGATATCGATCCCACAGGGACTCGTAATCAAACTAGTGTTCTCGAGAGTTACTATGTTTAGCTAGGTAGAATATGTCTTAAGGGAATAAGATTGTCACTAAAAGAGAGAACTAAGATTACTATTTAGATTTTAATTAATTGAATCGATACGTAGTAATTATGTTCTTCAGGGATTTGATAAGTTACTGGTGTATGAAATAGTTTTCACAGTTTATTTAAGCAGAAAGTGGAGATTTGAAGACTCTCGTCTCACAATGGTTATTGACGCTAATCATAATCCTAAGGGCCAAACGTACACTTTCGTATTCCGTTCGGGGTTAAAATTACTTTTTGGAAATCTCTAAATTCTAATTCGTTTTAAAGTGCTTTCGCTGTTATTAAAACAAATGCCTAGTGTTCACTATCTGACCTTACCGCAGCTTTCGCTTGTTGGTTCGTATCTTAATTAATTTCCCACTTTCGTGGCAAAACTACCTTAAAATAAGTTCTCGCTTTCGCGACGAAGTTTATTTCGTGAATCAATTTTTAAACACTTAGACCATAAATTACTTTTGTGAAAAGAAAGTTTTCAAACAAGAGTTATCAAATCCCATTCGAATTATTACTACATATCGATTACCTAAGTTTAGCTAGACATGGAATTGGGAAAAACAAAACATAAATAATAATAATAAATAATAAATTGCATTATAATTAAAATAGAAGTCGATCAAAATGAAAACCTGTAAATAATGCCAATTGGCCTTTGGGCAGATCCTCCACAGATGTTGGCAGGATTCTGTCTTTAGTTCCAATTCGATCGTACAGTGCAGTAAGTATTACAGAAGAGCGGAAATGGGAATGAGGAATTGAAAAAGGGAAATAAAGGAAAGGAATACAAATAAAACTGGAGAAATGGATACAAATAATAACTGAAAGTAAATTTGCTCTGGAAATTAAATTTGGTAGCACTTCGTGGTATGAATGCAGCTCCCTTTTTGAAGTCCCCTGCTTCCCTTTTTATAGAAGTGGAATCCCAACGGTTACCTCTGAGGATGATGGACCTTGAGGCAGATAATTTAGGGAGTAGTGGACCATTTAATGGGAATTGGAACTGCTCTTTTGACGTGAAATATGAGTGGGGCGTTTTTGCCTGCATGACGGTCGTCACAAGGTGTGACGGTCGTCACCCGTGTGACGGTCGTCATGCATCTGTGACGGTCGTCACATCAGTAAAAACTGTCTGCTGCGCTTTTCATTGTGTTTTCACTCCTTTTTCGTCCATATTTCATCTGGGATTGCTTCTTTTCTTCATGTTGCCTTGTTTAGACGTGATCGTTGAATACCTGCAAAAACATCAGACAAATACATGGAAATAACCCGAAATCGGATCGAAAACGGTTAGACTTTAGTTGAATTATGCATGAAAATATCTATATGATTTCGTGTTATCAGATTTATTGATAAAATGTACGTACATAATCAAACAAGGCCCTGACAATAAAACCACTATGCCCCGGGTAGGACATAGGGTTGTACAATGATTGGAAAAAGTAAATCATTACTCTTCGCTTGTCATCTGGATGATATCCTTGACGGACCAATTGTTGAGGCTCTCGCCTGGCTTGCTTGGCTGGATCCAAGAGTCTAAGTCACAGTCGCTATCTCCGCTGTCTTCAGACACCGCGTTGATGCTTTCAAATATCACCCCGCCACTGGTAAACTGGATTGGCCCTTTACCTCGTGACACACTGCTAGAAGAGGAGGCTTTAGCTCCAGGAGAATATCCCAACCCAAACTTGTCTTGCTTGTTAGGTATCTCCAAAATTCGCCCCCAGCCTGGGGTAGATCCGGCTTGAACAACGGCCCGGGCTTCCTTGAAGGAAGAGAGAGTCATCTCTGGCTTCTCAGTGACTACAGGAGCTACGCCCTTGACTTTAACAGCTTCGAACGCTTAGCATAGGGTTTCGTGGATTTCCCCATCCATCTCAACATATTTGAAGGACGACAAATGGCTCACCATTATGTCTTCCTCGCCACATACAGTCACGATGCTACCTCCGACAGCATACTTGAGTTTCTGGTGCAACGTGGAGGTCACGGCACCTGCGGAATGGATCCATGGCTGGCCCAAGAGACAGCTGTAGGCAGGCATGATGTCCATAATGTAAAAGATTGCGTCGAACATTTCCGGCCCGACTTGGATTGGCAGGGTCACCTCCCCAAAAACATGGCGTTTGGTTCCATCGAACGCCTTCACAACCAGATCACTGGGTGTGCAAATCACTCCGCGAGTATCTAACTTCATTAATGCTTTCTTCGGAAGAACATTGAGCGATGACCCTGTGTCCACCAACACATGAGACATAATCGTTCCCCTACACTCTATCGAGATGTGCAGGGCGCTATTATGATTCCTCCCCTTCGGCGTCAGCTCTAGGCCAGTGAACCCTAAACCATTTCCAGCATTCACGTGGGCTACGACCTCTTCCAGCTGGTTTACCGATATTTCCTGCGGTACATATGCGGCGTTCAACACCTTCAGCAGTGCGTTGCGGTGTGCTTCAGAACACAACAACAAATTCAGGATGGAAATTTTCGAGGGTGTTTGATGGAGATGATCCACGATCTTGTAGTCACTCTTTTTAATCAACCTCATAAATTCCTCGGCGTCTTTGACAAGTAAGTCTTTTTCTGCCCCACGCAGGATCTCTTCAACGACTTTACTTTTACCTTTATCAGTTGCATCAGCTCTGTCCGCTTTGTCCGCCACGACCTCGGGTGGTGCAAACACTCTCCCGCTGCGAGTAATTCCGCTAACGCCCGCTAGGTTCTCCTTAGACGATCCAAACGGTTCTAGTTCCAGCTTCTGTCCGTTGCAGTAGACTTCAGCCCCATAATGCCATGGGACAACATTGGTGCTTTCGAAGGGTATCGACCCAGCTTTGGTGATGGTAATCGTGGGCAGCCTGGGTGCAGAAATAGTTATCGTCTGGCGAGGGATGGTGATGGTGGCAACCTCATCCCCTTGCTTCAGCATTACCTCTCCCGATCCGCTTTCGGCCCTCCGGCTGAACTGTAAAATCCCTTCAGTCATCAGACTTTGAATTCCCTCTATCAATTGTTCACATCCGTCAGGACTAGTCGCACAGCCCATACACAGCTCTCCACAACCTGGAAAGAAACCTCTTTTCATCAGCTTAGCTTTAATGAAGCTAAGCGGCGTCTTCAGATCTCTGACGTCAGTCAACAAATCCAAACTCTCGTCTTCGATAATGGCGTTCACCTCGCCTCCCCTATGATTCGGCATAGGGTTCTTCGTGACATTTGACACATTATCTGAGAAGTTGATGATCTTAGCGTCCACCATGTCCTGCACCTTATGCTTGAAGGCTTTGCAGTTCTCTATTGTGTGGCCTGGTGCCCCTGAGTGAAACTCACAAGTTGCATTCGCGTCATACCCTGGCAGAGGTTCCCCTGTCAAGGGAGCCAATGTTCTCTTTTGGATCAACTGTAGCTGAAGCAAAGTCTGCAATAGTTGAGCGTACGACATGGGCGGTGTCTCGAGGTGACGACTCGACAGAGGTGCCCGATTCTGCTACTTTCTGTACCCTTGTCGATTCGGCTGCTGCTGCTGTTGTGGCTGTTGGACTGTTGGGATAGTTATGCTGGCCACCTGTTGGTGAGGGCCTTTACCCTTCCTTCGAGCGTTGGTCACGACGCTCGTTTCTCCTTCCCGTCTTTTGCCACCATAAGGTTTCTTGCCTCCTCCTCCGGCTGAGGACGAATCACCTTGAATTTTCCCGAGTTTGATCCCATTTTCGATGTGCTCACCCGTGATAATGAGATCTGAGAAGGTTCCAGACATACCGCTGACCAATTTCTCATAGTAAACCCCTGGGAGGGTGGCTACGAACATCTGCACAAGCTCACGTTCAACCATCGGCGGCTGAACCCTGGCTGCCAATTCATGCCACCGCTGGGCGTATTCCTTAAACCCTTCGTTGTTCCTTTGCGACAGATTCTGCAGTTGGACTCGGTTCGGGGCCAAATGGCTATTGTATTGGTAGTGTTGCACAAATGCTTCAGCAAGGTCCTTCCACGTGCGCACACCGGTAGGTTCCAGACTCATGTACCATTCGAGGGAGGGTCCGGACAGATTGTCTTGAAAGAAGTGCATCAACAACTTCTCGTCATCAGAATGAGCTGACATTTTTCTGTAATATGATCTCAGGTGGACGCGAGGGCAAGTGGTGCCCTTATACTTTTCAAAGTCAGGTACCTTGAACTTGGGAGGCACCTTGAAATCAGCAATCAGTCCCAACTTGGACATATCAACGCCCAGGGTGTTCTGGTTCTCGATATTTCTCATCTTATCCTCAAGCGCCTTGAACCTCAGCCGTGCTTCAGCAGTCAGCTCACCTTCAGCACCTCTTTGAGAGAACACATCGTCTTGACGGTCTTCTAACCATGGCTGAGGCCCGAACAGATTCCCAACACCTACATTACCGTTGCCCAGTCCAACATTGACGTTAGCTTCAAGACTCCCATTACCGACGCCCGTCGTATTACCGTTGAGTCCCATGTTAGCTATCACATTTCCGTTGGCACTGCCATTCCCCCCGGTCACGGGGACGCCATTCTGAGGAGTTTCCACAGGTGGAGGAGTAGGCACGGTCCCACCATGGAGTACACCATTGCTATCGACCCTTGAAATCAGAGGCTGAACCAAGGTTTTGAGCTGATCCTGGCCATTGGCGACCGCTTGCATGAGCTCCATGAAGTGGTCCATTCTTTCGCGGAGTTCCTGAACATCAGTTTGCACTTGCTCCATGATTCTGGTTTGATTTTCTCTAGTCAGATAGCGGTGGATTGGTCTCTGATCAATTCTGGAACAACCTGAAACAACCTGAAAACACAAAAGGGTTAGGAAAAACGACAAAGTGCTTGTTATGCAAATGCTTCATGCAAATGCAAACGTGTGTCTGTGCGTTAGGGAGATTTCCCCCGATCCTAGTGCCTAAGTGCCAGTGCTGATAATAAGAAGTCTGAGTCCAATCATGGAAATAACGTCTCATATATATGAAGAAAGCCCATCAAGGCAGTACACAACATCAGTGAGTACAAGATGAATCAACAGCATGACCTCAGCCAACAAGCCTAGTGATGGTCAGCATATAACAATGATCAAATAAAAGGGATACAAATAGTCAAGCACGGCCACGGGCGCGAAACTCTTCTGACAACCCCTTCGTTTTTGGATGATCAGGCCGAGTGAGCAACCCTTCGACGAGTAATTCCCTCTGCATAATGGTATATTGAAGACCTTCGACCGAATCTTCCCATGCTCCTTCGCCGAAACAATCTTCTAGCTTCCGTTTCTTGGATTCAAACGTCAGTTTGTGCTCCTTCATCAAGAGCTTTGTTGAGCTGGCCTTCAGCGGTATATCTGCGAGCAGTTTCTTCATCAAACCTCTTCTCACTAGCCTTTACCTGGGCTTTCAGCTTGGAGATCTGTTGCATCAGCTTATCTTCTCGTTCTTTCCTGGTGGCTAGGGAGGCTTTTCAGTGCTGGTTGAACTTGGATATCCTCCGATACGCTTCATCCAAGTGCTGCTTCTTCGTGGCCAGTACATCATTGACAGCTTTGAAGTCTCGACCCATGCGCTCACGCTCTGCTATCTGCTTAGTCAAATCTGTCCCTAGCTGGTTCACCAGCTCTGTTTGCCTCTTGAAGGAATGAACAACTTCGTTTCTCTCGCTTCGGAGCTGAGCCAATTCTTTCTCCAATTCTTCATTTGCCTTTTTTAGCTCGTCTCTCTCAACTAACACCTGATTATGCTGCTGAATAGGCACAGTGGTGGGCTCTTCAATCACTGGAGGGCTTTCCGGCTTGGCAGGAGGAAACGGCATCCCTATAGCATCTGCTCTGGCTCTGATCCAAGTCACATACGGAGGGTAGGCTTGGCTATTACTTCTCCCCAGCAATGGTTTTCCCCTCTTACTGATACCATTCCAAGCGCGCTGAAGCTTAGATAACACATCCCCTTCTAAAAGACCAGTGAGGTACAGAGATTCCCGTACCTCTTCATCCTTCGGCGGAGCTCTCAAAGCGTAAGCAAACTGTCGAACCAGCAAAGACGGATTATAGTTTATAGAGCCCTTCCTGCCTATCAAAGGAACGTTCAGAAACCCGCTGCAGTTGAAGATAATCTCGGCACCCAACCTATCTCTGTCAAACCAGTCAATATCCTCTGCAGATAGACCCATCAAACGCTCGGACCACTCAGATGTGGCTGCAAACGAAACAAAGGGACCCCTCTTGGGTAGATGACTATCAAGCCATTTATAAAGCAGGGGTACACAGCACGAGACATTCTTGACCCTTCGGTTCTCATTTTTGTAGTGGACAGAATGGTAGACATCTCCTATCAAGGTAGGGACTGGATTCCCTGAAGCAAAGATGCGGAAGGCGTCGAAGTCTACAAAATCGGGCATATTGGGGAACAGAATGATGCCATATATGCACAGAGCGAGGATGGCGTTGAACACGACCCAACATCCGTCTTTGGCACACTGCTGAGCCTTTCCCATTAAGAACTGCAAGGAGAAACCGGGAACTTTGTTCCAACTAGACAACACCAACTCGGAGGCATCCAGATGGAGTGAAGGAGCTAGACTAGCCAGATCCGGCTCAGCATCCATATGAACAAAGGGCATCTGCCTCTTGATAGGCACACCTAACAAATCAGCATATTCCTCTAGTGTGGGCGCGAGAACAAAGTCCTGGAAAGTAAAGCATCTCAACGGAGGATCGTAGAACTGCAGCATAGCGTGCAACCCATTCAATTCGAACGCAGAAGGTTTACGAACCAAACTGAGCAATTTGCCGTAAGATTTTCTAAACTCATCTCTCACAGAATCATCTGCTAAAGCAATCAAACCAGTCAGCTGGACCACATCAGGGGCAGGGAGCTTGTAAGCCACGGTCTTCCTCAGAGAACCCATAACACTACAATAGAAGGCCAGAAATCCTGAATCGGGGAAAACGGTACCTGCAACACAGACACACGTTAATGAAATGCAAATGGGTATGCAAAGCAATGTAAAATGCAATCATGCAGCAGGAGATCAAGGCAACTGTGCTGTGGAGATTCTGCGTCAACAAAACCATAATCCTGCTCTATCAAGAACAACCACTTTCTCTGATAAGAAGGAAATCCTGGTATCGGACCACAAATCTGCTCTGTCAAGAACACACACACATAGGACCATAAGTCTGCTCTGTCAAGAACAAACATCTGATAATAAGGACCTCTGATACAGGACCAAAAATCTGCTCTGTCAAGAACACACATCTGATGATAAGGACCTCTGATACAGGACCAAAACTCTGCTCTGTCAAGAACAACCATACATCTGTTGATGAGATCCTTAGACCCCAATCATAAATTTGCTCTGTCAAGAACAAATACATCTGAAGATAAGGTCCTCTGATACAGGACCATAACTCTGCTCTGTCAAGAACAAACATACATCTGCTGATGAGATCCTCTGATCCCAATCAAAAACCTGCTTTGTCAAGAACAAATACACATCTCTGAATATAAGGTCCTCTGATACAGGACCAAAGCTCTGCTCTGTCAAGAACAATCATATATCTGATGATGAGAACCTCCGGTACCAACAAAACTGATTCACTATCAAGAAAACCAGGCAGTCTGAAGGTTAAGGTTTCCTGCAACAAACCCAACCCTGCTCACAGGTATGGACCTAAACTGACACAAGTTCGGCATCCTATGCGGTCATCAGCATCATAGATATTCAAGAGGGGTGATGCGATACCCAGAAGGTGTGGCATCACCAGCTCATGAAGCGGCCTCACTCGGCTGAATCCCAAATGATCGGTCCCCAGGGTCGACAATCCTCTAAACCAACAACCCCCTCAACCCAAAGGGTTGAAAAAGAAGTCAACCGGGAGAACCTCTTCTGAGCGTGGATTTCATGAGACACTAGTGCCTGCCAAGCAAGCACGCGCCCACTAATTTCCACAACTAATGTTATGTTCACTCAAGCCTGGGTCTGGCTTCCCACTCATCAGAATGCCCATCCCACAACAGCACAGATAATCATATCATACTGAAAATAAAGTGCGGGAAATAAAATGCGATAAATAAACACAACCCAACAAGTAATCATACAAGAGCTAGGATTGACTCTCGCAGGGGACATTGGATCCCCAAACTGACTCGCATACGGAACGTTATTTATCCCTCAGAACGGGAAAGGAAACGATCGGAAAAACCTGACGAAAGGGTATAAGACAAGGTCATCGCAACCGTTGTCTGGGTTCGGGAGTCGGTTACGCGAGGGGAAGGTATTAGCACCCCTCACGTCCGTCGTACTCGACGGGATCCACGCTTGTTGTATTTACTGGACGAGTTGGTTTATCTATCTACCTATCAAGGCTGGCTTAAAAAGAAAATAAAAATGACTCGGCAAAGCTTCGCACTTTATGCCTACGTATTCTCATCAGAGAATGAGAAATCAGAGTCAACGTAGTTCGACCTACAACGGGTTACGGGGAAGGTGGCTCGCCAATACACCAGTATTGTGCCTACATACTTTCAACGGGTATGAGAGATCAGAGCTTACGTAGTTCGGGGTAATACGGATCACGGGAATTCAGATTCATCTGTTTTATCGAGTAGGGTTAAACAACAGTTCCAGCAGTTAGGGACAAAGCCTGTTTGCATTGGCGCTGAAGTTTAACGACACTCTTTTCTTCAGAAAAGCTTCCTTTGAATTATGGGCCCACGGGGCAAAAAGGTTTGAAGTTTGTTTTCTGTCTTTTACGAAAGAAGTGTTTTTTTATTGTGTTTGCAATTTCAATCGCACTAAAGACTATGACCTGAGGGTGAATGCGTCGCATGTCACTCAAAGGGTGCCATACTAAACATCCAGACTGTTGAAAAGAAACTCTCCAACAATCCTTTCTCAGATAGCTTAAGGCTTGTAACGTACGAAAGAAATCATTCACGATTACTGTATCTTAAGGTGTTTGAGATGAGAAGAGAGAGGCTCAACTACGGGGAGACTATCAAGTCCTACTGTTGTCATGCCAAGGATTCATCCTATAGTTGAAGTTTGAAACAGGGAACTCCTAGAAGTTATCATGCATAGGTTTCAACCTAAAGTTCTATCATCACTTCCTTATCAAAGGAAGTGAGATTCCTAAGGGATCAGGTCAATGATAAACAGAAACAGATAAAGCATCAGCTTAAACAGTAAACAGTAGTATGGTAAAATGCATGCAATGCAAGTGAGGGAGGAAATGTGTGTGGGGTAGCAGCCTCCGCAAGCTCATCTCAACCTCAAGCCAGATATGAATAACAGTAATCATACAAAAGAAATAAACTAAAGTGCTATCAAGCAAGATACAATAACAACTGTAATCATGTAGAGGACATAAAATGCTATCAAGCAAAATACAAGAACAACTGCAATCATACAGTAAAAATAACATGCTATCAAGCAGAATACAAGAGACTGTAATCATACAGAAGAAAATAAAATGCTATCAAGCAAAATAAACCACATGGGCAAGGGAGCAGGGCTCTACCGAATACCCGCAAGCAAAGCCATACAGTAACAATACAAGCAGAGGGAGCAACTCAACCTCTAGTGCAATCATGCTCCTAGTTTAAAGTCAGTCTAGATATGAACTTATTCTAATGCATCAAGCAAGTCAAACAAGGCACATCAGCACAGAAAAGAAGACAGACAAGAAAGCAGATCAATAACTCCCTCTTTCAATTCCAAGCTTCAGCTCTTCTGACAGCAACCCAGTCTTCAGACTTCAATCACCCTTCATGCCAAGTATCAACTTGCTTCTCCAGGTTTCAACCCATCAACATAAGTTTCAACTTATCCTCCTTCTTCAAGCTTCAGCTCCTTAGTCAATTCCACCCTCAGGCTTTGCTTCTAGCTACAAGTATCAACTTGATTCCTTCAGGCTCTCCAAGCATCAGTGTAAGTGTCAACTTATCCCTCATTCCTCAAGCCTCAGCTCTACACTCAATCTCAATTGAATCCTCTTCATAAGTATCAACTTAGTTCTCAAGCTTCAGCTCCCTTTGCTTTATCAGTATCAACTTGGTCTTCTTTTCCTGCAAGCCTCAGCTTCTCAGAGTAGTCTTCAATCACATGGAAGTGTCAACTTCATTCTTCAATTCTTTAAGCCTCAACTCTTCATTCAATCTCCATTGGATCTTCAAGTCTCAACCTGTTCTTCTTGCTCTTCAAGCTTCATCTGCAATGGCAATGCTCAAGGAATCATCCTCTTCCACACTCTTAAGTGAAGTCCTCATCTTCAAACTCAAGTCCAACATCTTTCAAGATACTCAAACCAGAAGACAATTGATTTAACAGGATGAGTGGAAATGATAAACAACTTACTGACAACCAAAGGAAGCCTGTAAGGGTTCATCATTATGAGAGACTGGTTCCCTCAAAGTTCTACTTCCCAGATAAATCCACTCATCCCTCCAAAGGAGGGATGTGAACATCTTGGAAGGACTTTTAGTCATTGGGAGGAATGGAAGCACAAGATGCTTTCTATATTTGTGAAAGAAGTCATTCTAATCATAAGGCTCTCCCTATGTCCTCTATCTCCTAAATCTTCATTAGACACCTTCAGGCGCAAACAATTCCAAAGCTCCAAGCAACTTCAAGCAACTTCAAGCATCCTCACCTTGTCTTCAACTTGTCTTCAATCTCAACCAAAGGCAAACCAAGCAAAAACCCTAATCTAAGGGGACTAAGGAAGTTAAACTAGTTGAATTAGTAAGTTAGGATCACCTAAAACCTAGTACTAAAGTTAGTCCTAACTAAAATACTAAAACCAATTATAAAATCCTACAAAAATGACTATGGGAACCTAGGTCATTCATGACTCTACCACATTAATTTCAGAGATCAAATCATCAAATTAGACTTAGAAATAAATTCTACATTATAAGGTCCTAAACCTAAACCCTAAAGGGAAGCACCTAAATATCAATCTAGAAAGCACACCTATTTTCATCACAAAAATTTGAGAAAAATGTTATGGGAGCATACATGACTAACCTAATCACACACAAAAAATTAGGATCAAAATCATCACCACATGATCACACAAAATTCCACAAAATTAAGTATCAAACATAACCATTTTAATATCAATTAAAATGTAAAATTCCCATTAAATCAGAAAATACATGGAATGGAAATATTTTTTCTCTAAAAAATACTAGACTCAATCATGAGTAAAATTCAAAAAGAATAGGATTAATTGGATTAATTTTCAATTTTATATGATTTTTCCAAGAACCATGGAAAAATGAAAAAATAATGAAAATCAAATTAAAATATACACACGCGCGGTGCAAATAGCAATGATACACAGTTCAAACCATGGGTTGGGCCATCAGGGGGTGTGGATAGCAATCTTTCCACTAAGCCCAGAACCACTGATTAAATGAAACGGTGCGTTTCATAATCAGAATTCCTTCACAAATTGAATTAAAACGTGGCCGTTGGATGAGGGTCCTAGTCCAAGTCAAACCAAGATCTAATGGTTCTGGGATCATCTTCTCCATTTCAAACCTCTGCAACTTCGCGCCCAGCTCCGGCCACCACCGGTGGTGCTCCGGTCACCATCCCCAACCCTAACTCTCTCTAGGATCCTCCATTGCAAATGGTCAATACATGAAACTTATCCCAAATTCCCTCACGAACTCATTCATGCCCTTAATTCAACCTAAATCCTCAAGATTCACCATATCCAATTCTCAACCGAAAATGGTAATACCCTAAATTGGTCACTAATTCTCAAATTACCGGTCTGAAAACCTTCCTACACTGTTCTACAATGCAACTAACACCTTAATTCACCTTGATTCTACCTAATTCATGCTAGAGGAAGAAAGTTACCAACCTGAAAATCTTGGATGAACAGATGCACTAAACCTCCAATTCAAGCTCTCCAATCTTTCAGACACGACCAATGAACCCTTTCCTTGCTTCTGTATGCAAAAGAACCGGTTGAAAGCTCCTGAATCTTGAAATCCGATGGTGAGTTGCAGGCGGAAAAATTCAATTGCTCCTACACGATTCAGCCACGAATTCTCTTGGATTATGATCTGGAATCACTCCTTAGCATCCATGGAAAAAGTTTCAATCAAGAAAATGGATGGAAAGTGAAGAATTTTGTGAAACCGAATTCAATTGCAAGCCAAGAAATCTCAATCTCAATCTATGCTCTCTCCTTCAATCATCACCAACCCCTGCATTGGATCACCTCTACTCAATATATAGATGATGTATGAGTGATCTAGAACCCTCTAGATCCTTCTAATGAGAGTTTCCACTTCTCATGTCATGAGATTTTCAATCATATATCATGATATGCATAGCTCTGTTTGCGGCTTGAAACCAACCTCATTCACTTCCAATTTCTCCCCTAGGGACATTTTGAAAGTGTTTAGCTTGCAAAGGGCTTTGCTCATGCCTTGATTCTATGTTTTGCACATGTTACTTAATATGCAAGTAATCACTTTTCAAAGCAAGTCCACAAACTGAATCTCAACTCGAAAATGTGGCTAAACCAATGTTCTTAAAATGTTTTATAGAGTCAAAATGATATATTACATGCCATGGTTTGGATGTGTAGGTTGAAAATATCAATTTCCAACTTTGGTTTATTTAACTTATGCCCTTATTTTAGGTCATTTTTGCAACTTTGAGCTACAAGCATTTACATCATATCATAACCTCCTTACTAGCCTTAAAACATTATTTTGAACAAGTTTGATGTTGAACATTTTTCCATTTGAAGCTTGGAAATAGGAGTTATGGCTTTATGATTGAAATGACATGTAATCTCCAAATGACCAAAATGCCCTTGACTTGTCAAAGCCATAACTTGAGTTCCACAAATCCTATCAAGGACTTCTAATACTCTATAGAAATCTAAGAGGATAAGGAACAACATTCATGTTGACCAAAAGTTCATAGGAATCACCCTCCTAGTGCAAAAGTTTGATGCAAGTTGGGTAACTTTCAAGGCCCCAGATTCACATACCTCAGATGACCTGTAACTTGTCAAAGTCATAACTTGAGTTCCACAAATCCTATCAAGGACTTCTAGTACTCAAATTAAAGCTAAGCTCAAGCTCTACAACATTCATGTTATGGGCAAGATGAGATGACAATCACATATTGGGATAAACTGCCTTGAAGATAGGGGTCAAACTAGGGGATTTTACACTGTCAAGCCTTAGAAACCCTAGCTTGAAACTTCTCAAACTCTTCAATCATGATGAGTTGTCCTTGGAATCATCCTTATAACATCTCATTGCATCAATCCATGATCACATGGCTCTTGGATTAGGTCTCAACCTTCTTTAAATCATCAGTTGACTTAGGGTTGACCCAGTCAAACCCTAACTGCACCACTCATGGCTGAGCCTTCTTAATCTTACACAATGACCTGTCTAGGCTTCATGATGGCTTTCAAGACATCTCATAAGCTCTCTCAAGGCTTCAAGTCCACCCTCATGGTTTCAGAATCATCTGAGGTCTTCCCACAACTCTCAAGTTAGGAGGCACACACTCTTGGTTTCAACCACTCTCTCTGAGAATCCTTTGACTTCTCTGACAAGGATATTAACCCTTGAACACTTGAATAACCTTCTTGGATAGCTTCATAGTCTTGTATAGCTCTTGATTGGTACTCATACCTCTTGATCTCCTGCATACATGTCAATGAAATGAAAATGATAATGCTAATGTGAATGAAATGAAACATAAGCTAGGTAAAGAAATGTTGGTCAAATTTTGGGGTGCAACACCGGCCTTCAGGTTCGATGTCTGTTTGTTTAACAGATGCCTGACGGCGGGGTCAGATGTTCTTCTCAACTACGGGTTAAGACGGCCTTCGTGTTCGACGCCTATTTGTTTAATAGATGCCTGACAGCGAGGTCAGATGTTCTTCTTAACTTTGGATTGAACCGCCCTTCGGGTTCGATGCCTTTTTGTTTAACAAATGTCTCACAGGCGAGGTCAGATGTTCCTCTCAAATTATTGTTGAGCCGGCCTTGGGGTTCGATGCCTGTTTGTTTAACAGATGCTTCACGGCGATGTCAGTTGGTCTTCTTTACTTCGGGTTGAGCCGCCCTTCGGGTTCGATGCCTTTTTGTTTAACAAATGCCTCACGGCGAGGTCAGATGTTCCTCTCAACTTCGTGTTGAGCCGACCTTCGAGTTTGATGCTTGTTTGTTTAACAGATACCTGACGGCAAGGTCAGATGTTCTTCTCAAATTCGGGTTGAGTCGGCCTTCGGGTTCGATGCCGGTTTATTTAATAGATGCCTGACAGTGAGGTCAGATGTTCCTCTCAACTTTGTATTGAACCGACCTTCCGGTTCAATGCCTATTTGTTTAACAGATGCCTGACGACGAGGTTAGATGTTGCTCTGAACTTCGTGTTAAGCTAACCTTCAGGTTTGATGCCTATTTGTTTAACAGATGCCTGATGGCAAGGTCAGATGTTCTTCTCAACTTCGGGTTGAGCCGGCCTTCGGGTTCGATGCCTGGTGCCGAGGTCAGATGTTCTTCTCAACTTCAGGTTGAGTCGGCCTTCAAGTTTGATTCCTGTTTTTTTAACTGATGCCTGACAGCAAGGTCAGATGTTCTTCTCAACTTCAGGTTGAGCCGGCGTTCGGGTTCGATGCCTGTTTGTTTAACAGATCTCTGACGGCGAGGTCAGATATTCTTCTCAACTTCCAGTTGAGCCGGCCACTGGGTCCGATGCCTGTTTATTTAACATATGCCTGACGGTAATGTGAGATGTACTTCTCATCTTCGTGTTGAGCCGGCCTTCGGGTTTGATGCCTGTTTGTTCAATAGATGCTTGACAGCGAGGTCAGATGTTCTTCTCAACTTCGGGTTGTGCCGGCCTTCGGGTTCGATGCCTGTTTATTTAACAGATGCCTAACAGCGAGGTCAGATGCTCTTCTAAACTTCGGGTTAAGCTGGCCTTCAGGTGCAATGCCTGTTTGTTGAATAAATGCCTGACGGTGAGGTCAGATGTTCTTCTCAACTACTCGTTAAGACGACCTTCGGGTTCGATGCTTGTTTGTTTAATAGATGCCAGACGGCGAGGTCAGATGGACTTCTTTAATTCGGGTTGAACCGACATTCGGGTTCGATGCATGTTTGTTTAACGAATGCCAGACGGTGAGGTCAGATGTTCCTCTCAACTTCGTGTTGAGTCTGCCTTCGATTTTGATGCCTGTTTGTTTAATAGATACCTGACGGCAAGGTCAGATGTTCTTCTCAACTTCGGGTTGAGCCGATCTTCGGGTTCGATGCCTGTTTGTTTAACAGATGCCTGACGGCGAGGTCAGATGTTCCTCACAACTTCGTGTTGAGCCGGCCTTTGGGTTTGATGCCTATTTGTATTAAAGATGCTTGACGGCGAGGTCAGATGTTGCTCTGAACTTCGTGTTGAGCCGGCCTTCAGGTTCGATGCCTGTTTGTTTAACAAATGCCTGATGGCAAGGTCAGATGTTCTTCTCAACTTCGGGTTGAGCCGGCCTTCGGGTTTGATATCTGGCGGCGAGGTCAGATGTTCTTCTCAACTTCGGGTTGAGCCACCCTTCAAGTTTGATTCCTGTTTTTTTAACTGATGCCTGACAGCAAGGTCAGATGTTCTTCTCAACTTCAGGTTGAGCCGGCGTTCGGGTTCGATGCCTGTTTGTTTAACAGATGTCTGACAGCGAGGTCATATATTCTTCTCAACTTCCTGTTGAGCCGGCCCCTGGGTCCGATGCCTGTTTATTTAACATATGCCTGACGGTAATGTAAGATGTACTTCTCATCTTCGTGTTGAGCTGGCCTTCAGGTTTGATGCCTGTTTGTTCAACAGATGCCTGACAGCGAGGTCAGATGTTCTTCTCAACTTCGGGTTGAGCCTGCCTTCGGGTTCGATGCCTGTTTATTTAACAGATGCCTAACAGCGAGGTCAGATGCTCTTCTAAACTTCGGGTTAAGCTGGCCTTCAGGTTCAATGCCTGTTTGTTGAACAAATGCCTGACGGTGAGGTCAGATGTTCTTCTCAACTACTCGTTAAGACGACCTTCGGGTTCGATGCTTGTTTGTTTAATAGATGCCAGACGGCGAGGTCAGATGCTCTTCTTTAATTCGGGTTGAGCCGACATTCGGGTTCGATGCCTGTTTGTTTAACGAATGCCAGACGGTGAGGTCAGATGTTCCTCTCAACTTCGTGTTGAGTCTGCCTTCGATTTTGATGCCTGTTTGTTTAATAGATACCTGACGGCAAGGTCAAATGTTCTTCTCAACTTCGGGTTGAGCCGATCTTCGGGTTCGATGCTTGTTTGTTTAACAGATGCCTGACGGCGAGGTCAGATGTTCCTCACAACTTCGTGTTGAGCCGGCCTTTGGGTTTGATGCCTATTTGTATAAAAGATGCTTGACGGCGAGGTCAGATGTTGCTCTGAACTTCGTGTTGAGCCGACCTTCAGGTTCGATGCCTGTTTGTTTAAAGATGCCTGATGGCAAGGTCAGATGTTCTTCTCAACTTCGGGTTGAGCCGGCCTTCGGGTTCGATATCTGGCGGCGAGGTCAGATGTTCTTCTCAACTTCGGGTTGAGCCGGCCTTCGAGTTTGATTCCTGTTTTTTTAACTGATGCCTGACAACAAGGTCAGATGTTATTCTCAACTTCCTGTTGAGCCGGCCTTCGGGTTCGATGCCTGTTTATTTAACAGATGCCAGACAGCAATGTATGATGTACTTCTCAACATTGTGTTAAGCCGACCTTCAGGTTCGATGCCTGTTTGTTTAACAGATGCCTGACAGCGAGGCCAGATGTTCTTTTTAACTACGGGTTGAGACGACCTTCTTCGATGCCTATTTGTTTAATAGATGCTTGACAGCGAGGTTAGATGTTCATTTTAACTTCGGGTTGAACCGCCCTTCGGGTTCGATGCCTTTTTGTTTAACAAAAGTCTCACAGGCGAGGTCAAATGTTCCTTTCAAATTCGTGTTGAGTCTGCCTTGGAGTTCGATGCCTGTTTGTTTAACAGATGCCTCACGGCGAGGTCGTATGGTCTTCTTTACTTCAGGTTGAGGCGCCCTTCGGGTTCGATGCCTTTTTGTTTAACAAATGCCTCACGACAAAGTCAGATGTTCCTTTCAACTTCGTGTTGAGTCGGCCTTCGAGTTTCATGCCTGTTTGTTTAACAGATACCTGACAGCATGGTCAGATGTTCTTCTCTACTTTGGGTTGAGCCAGCCTTCGGGTTCGATGCTTGTTTGTTTAACAGATGCCTGAAAGCAAGGTCAGATGTTCCTCTCAACTTCGTGTTGAGCCGGCCTTCCGGTTTGATACCTATTTGTTTAATAGATGCCTGACAGCGAGGTCAGATGTTGCTCTGAACTTCGTGTTGATCCGACCTTCAGGTTCGATGCCTGTTTGTTTAACAGATGCCTGATGGCAAGGTCAGATGTTCTTCTCAACTTCGAGTTGAGTCGGCCTTCGGGTTCGATGCCTGGCGGCGAGGTCAGATGTTCTTATCAACTTCGGGTTGAGCTGGCCTTCAAGTTTGATTCCTGTTTTTTTAACTGATGCCTGACAGCAAGGTCAGATGTTCGTCTCAAATTCAGGTTGAGCCGGCGTTCGAGTTCGATGCCTGTTTGTTTAACAGATGTCTGACAGTGAGGTCAGATGTTCTTCTCAACTTCCTATTGAGCCGACCTCTGGGTTCGATGCCTGTTTATTTAACATATGTCTGACGGCAATGTAAGATGTACTTCTCAACTTCGTGTTGAGCTGGCCTTCGGGTTCGATGCCTGTTTATTTAACAGATGCCTAACAGCGAGGTCAGATGCTCTTCTAAACTTCGAGTTGAGCTGGCCTTTAGGTTCAATGCCTGTTTGTTTAACAGATGCCTGAGGGTGAGGTCAGATGTTCTTCTCAACTACGGGTTAAGACGACCTTCGGGTTCGATGCTTGTTTGTTTAATAGATGCCTGACAGCGAGGTCAGATGGTCTTCTTTACTTCGGGGTGAACCGACATTCAGGTTCGATTCCTGTTTGTTTAACAAATGCCAGACGGCGAGGTCAGACGTTCCTCTCATCTTCGTGTTGAGCCGGCCTTCGATTTTGATGCCTGTTTGTTTAATAGATACCTGACGGCAAGGTCAGATGTTCTTCTCAACTTCGGGTTGAGCCGGCCTTCGGGTTCGATGCCTGTTTTTTTAACAGATGCCTGACGGCGAGGTCAGATTTTGCTCTGAACTTCGTGTTGAACCGGCCTTTAGGTTCGATGCTTGTTTGCTTAACAGATTCCTGATGGCAAGGTCAGATGTTCTTCTCAACTTCGGCTTGAGCCGCCCTTCGGGTTCGATGCCTGGCGGTGAGGTCAGATGTTCTTCTCAACTTCGGGTTGAACCGACATTTGAGTTTGATTCATGTTTTTTAACTGATGCCTGACAGCAAGGTCAGATGTTATTCTCAACTTCAGGTTGAGCTGGCGTTCGGGTTCGATGCCTGTTTGTTTAACAGATATCTGATGGCGAGGTCAGATGTTCTTCTCAACTTCCTGTTGAGCCGGCCTTCGAGTTCGATGCCTGTTTATTTAACAGATGCCTGACGGTAATGTCAGATGTACATCTCAACTTCGTGTTGAGCCGGTCTTCAGGTTCGATGCCTGTTTGTTTAACAGATGCCTGACGGCGAGGTCAGATGTTCTTCTCAACTACGGGTTGAGACGACCTTCGTGTTCGATGCCTGTTTGCTTAATAGATGCTTGACAGTGAGGTCAGATGTTCTTCTTATTTTCAGGTTGAACCGCCCTTCGGGTTCAATTCCTTTTTGTTTAACAAATGTCTCACAGGCGAGGTCAGATGTTCCTTTCAAATTCGTGTTGAGTCGGCCTTGCGGTTCGATGCCTGTTTGTTTAACAGATGCCTCACTGCGAGGTCAGATGGTCTTCATTACTTCGGGTTGAGCCGCCCTTCGGGTTCAATGCCTTTTTGTTTAACAAATGCCTCACGGCGAGGTCAGATGTTCTTCTCAACTTTGGGTTGAGCCGGCCTTCGAGTCTGATTCCTATTTTTTTAACTAATGCCTGACAGCAAGGTCAGATGTTCTTTTCAACTTCAGGTTGAGCCGGCGTTCGGGTTCGATGCCTGTTTGTTTAACAGATGTCTGACAGCGAGGTCAGATGTTCTTCTCAACTTCCTGTTGAGCCGGCCTCTAGGTTTGATGCCTGTTTATTTAACATAAGCCTGGCGGCAATGTAAGATGTACTTCTTAACTTCATGTTGAGTCGGCCTTCGGGTTCGATGCCTGTTTGTTTAACAAATGCCTGACAGCGAGGTCAGATGTTCTTCTCAACTTCGGGTTGAGTCGGCCTTCGGGTTCGATGCCTGGCGGCGAGGTCAGATGTTCTTCTCAACTTGGAGTTGAGCCGGCCTTCAGGTTCGATGCTTGTTTGTTTAAGAGATTCCTGACGGCAAGGTCAGATGTTCTTCTCAACTTCGGGTCGAGCCGGCCTTCGGGTTCGATGCCTGGCGGCGAGGTCAGATGTTCTTCTCAACTTCGGGTTGAGCTGGCCTTCGAGTTTGATTCCTGTTTTTTTAACGGATGCCTGACAGCAAGGTCAGATGTTCTTCTCAACTTCAGGTTGAGCCGGCGTTCGGGTTCGATGCCTGTGTGTTTAACAGGTGTCTGACAGCGAGGTCAGATGATCTTCTCTACTTCCTGTTCAGCCGGCCTCTGGGTTCGATGCCTGTTTATTTAACTTATGCCTGACGGCAATGTAAGATGTACTTCTCAACTTCGTGTTGAGCCGGCCTTCGGGTTCGATGCCTATTTGTTAAACAGATGCCTGACAGCGAGGTCAGATGTTCATCTCAACTTCGGGTTGAGCCGGCCTTTGGATTCGATGCCTGTTTCTTTAACAAATGCCTAACGGCGAGGTCAGATGCTCTTCTAAACTTCAGGTTGAGCTGGCCTTCAGGTTCAATGCCTGTTTGTTTAACTGATGCCTGACAGCGAGGTCAGATGTTCTTCCCAACTACGGGTTAAGACGACCTTCGGGTTCGATGCCTTTTTCATTAACAAATGCCTCACGGCGAGGTCAGATGTTCCTCTCAACTTCGTGTTGAGTCGGGCTTTGAGTTCGATGTCTGTTTGTTTAACAGATGCTTAACGGTGAATTCAGATGTTCTTCTGAACTTCGGGTTGAGTCGGCCTTCGGATTCGATACTTGTTTGTTTAATAGATGATTGATGGCGAGGTCAGATGTTCCTCTCAACTTTGTGTTGAGTCGGCCTTCGGTTTCGATGCCTATTTGTTTAACAGATGCCCGACGGCGAGGTCAGATGTTCCTCTAAACTTCGTGTTGAGCCGGCCTTCGGGTTCGATGCCTGTTTGTTTAACAGATGCCTAACAGCGAGGTCAGATATTCCTCCAAACTTCGTGATGAGAAGGCCTTCAGGATCGATCCATGGTTGTTTAACAGATGCTGACAGCAAGGTCAGATGTTCTTCTCAACTTCCTGTTGAGCCGACCTCTAGGTTCGATGCCTGTTTATTTAACAGATGCCTGATGGCAATGTCAGAAGTAATTCTAAACATCGTGTTGAGCCGGCCTCTAGGTTCGATGCCTGTTTGTTTAACAGATTCCTGACAACGAGGTCAGATGTGGCTCTCAACTTCGTGTTGAGCCGACCTTCAGGTTCGATGCCTGTTTGTTTAACAGATGTCTGATGGCAAGGTCATATGTTCTTCTCAACTTCGGGTTGAGCCGGCCTTCGAGTTTGATTACTGTTTTTTTAACTGATGTCTGACATCAAGGTCAGATGTTCTTCTCTACTTCAGGTTGAGCCTGCGTTCGGGTTCGATGCCTGTCTGTTTAAAAAATGTCTGACGGCGAGGTCAGATATTCTTCTCAACTTCAGGTTGAGCCGGCGTTCGGGTTCGATGCCTGTTTGTTTAACAAATGTCTGACGGCAAGGTCAGATGTTCTTCTCAACTTCCTGTTGAGCTGGCCTACGGGTTCGATGCCTGTTTATTTAACAGATGCCTGACGGCAATGTCAGATGTACTTCTCAACTTCGATTTGAGCCAGCCTTCGGGTTCGATGCCTGTTTGTTTAACCGATGCGTGACGGTGAATTCAGATGTTCCTCTCAACTTTGTGTTGAGGCGGCCTTCGGGTTCGATGCCTGTTTGTTTAACAGATGCCTGACGGCGAGGTTACATGTTCCTCTCAACTTCGTGTTGAGTCGGCTTTCGGGTTCGATGCCTATTTATTTAACAGATGCCCGACTGCGAGGTCAGATGTTCCTCTCAACTTCGTGTTGAGCCGGCCTTCGGGTTCGATGCGTGTTTGTTTAACAGATGTCTGACGAAGAGGTCAGATATTCCTCTCAACTTCGTGTTGAGACAACCTTCGGGATCGATCCATGTTTGTTTAACAGATGCTTGACAGCGACGTCAGATGTTCTTCTCAACTTCCTGTTGAGCCGACCTCCGGGTTGGATGCCTGTTTATTTAACATATGCCTGACGGTAATGTCAGATGTAATTCTCAACCTCGTGTTGAGCCGTCCTTCGGGTTCGATGCCTGTTTGTTTAACAGATGCCTGACAGCGAGGTCAGATGTTCTTCTCAACTTCGGGTTGACCCGACCATCGGGTTCGATGCTTGTTTGTTTAACAGATTCCTCACAACGAGGTTAGATGTTCCTTTCAACTTTGTGTTGAGCTGCCTTCGGGTTCGATTCCTATTTGTTTAACAGATACCTGATGGCGAGGTCAGATGTTCTTCTCAACTTCGGGTTGAGCCGGCCTTCGGGTTCGATGCCTGTTTGTTTAACAGATGCCTGATAGTGAATTCAGATGTTCCTCTCAACTTTGTGTTGAGCCGGCCTTCGGGTTCGATGCCTGTTTGTTTAACAGATGCCTAACGGCGAGGTCACATGTTCCTCTCAACTTCGTGTTGAGCCGTCCTTCGGGTTCGATGCCTGTTTGTTTAACAGATGCCTGAAGGCGAGGTCAAATATTCTTCTCAACTTCGAGTTAAGCCGCCCTTCGCGTTCGATGCTTGTTTATTTATCAGATGCCTGACGGCGAGGTTAGAGGTTCCTCTCCAATTCGTGTTGAGTCGGCGTTCGGGTTGGACGCCTATTTGTTTAACAGATGCCTAACGGCGAGGTCAGATGTTGCTCTGAACTTCGTATTGAGCCGGCCTTCAGGTTCGATGCCTGTTTGTTTAACAGATGCGTGACTGCAAGGTCAGATGGTCTTCTCAACTTCAAGTTGAGCCGGCTTTCGGGTTCGATGCCTGTTTGTTTAACAGATGTCTGACGGTGAATTCAGATGTTCTTCTCAACTTTCTGTTGAGCCGGCCTCCGGGTTCGATGCCTGTTTATTTAACATATGCCTGACGGCAATGTCAGATGTACTTCTCAACTTCGTGTTGAGCCGGCCTTCGGGTTCGATGCCTGTTTATTTAACAGATGCCTGACGGTGAGGTCAGATGTTCTTCTCAACTTCGGGTTGACCCGACCTTTGGGTTCGACGCTTGTTTGTTTAACAGATGCCTCACGGCGAGGTTAGATGTTGCTTTCAACTTCGTGTTGAGCTGCCTTCGGGTTTGATTCCTGTCTGTTTAACAGATACCTAACGGCGATGTCAAATGTTCTTCTAAACTTCTGGTTGAGCCGGCCTTCGGGTTCGATGCCTATTTGTTTAACATATGCCCGACGGCGAGGTCAGATGTTCCTCTCAACTTCGTGTTGAGCCGGCCTTCGGGTTCGATGCCTGTTTGTTTAACAGATGCCTGACGGCGAGGTCAAATATTCCTCTCAACTTCTTGTTGAGACGGCCTTCGGGATCGATCCATGTTTGTTTAACAGATGCCTAACAGCGAGGAGATATGTTCTTCTCAACTTCCTGTTGAGCCGACCTCTGCGTTCGATGCCTGTTTATTTAACAGATGCCTGATGGTAATGTCAAATGTACTTCTCAACTTCGTGTTGAGCTAGCCTTCGGGTTCGATGCCTGTTTGTTTAACAGATGCCCTACGGTGAGGTCAGATGTTCTTCTCAATTTCGGGTTGAGCCCGCCTTTGGATTCGATGCCTGTTTGTTTAACAGATGCCTGACGGGGAGGTCAGATGTTCTTCTCAACTTCGGGTTGAGCCGCCCTTCGCGTTCGATGCCTGTTTGTTTATCAGATGCCTAACGGGGAGGTTAGATGTTCCTCTCAACTTCGTGTTGAGCCGGCTTTCGGGTTGGATGCCTATTTATTTAACAGATTCCTCGCGGCGAGGTCAGATGTTCTTCTCAACTTCAGGTTGAGCCGACTTTCGAGTTTGATTCCTGTTTTTTTAACTGATGCCTGACTGCAAGGTCAGATTTTCTTCTCATCTGCAGGTTGAGCCGACCTTCGGGTTCGATGCCTGTTTGTTTAACAGATGTCTGACGGTGAATTCAGATGTTCTTCTCAACTTCGGGATGAGCCGGCCTTCGAATTCGATGCCTGTTTGTTTAACATATGCTTGACGGCGAGGTCAGATGTTCCTCTCAACTTTGTGTTGAGCCGACCTTCGATTTCGATACCTATTTGTTTAACAGATGCCCGACGGCGAGGTCAGATGTTCCTCTCAACTTCGTGTTGAGCCGGACTTTGGGTTCGAAGCCTGTTTGTTTAACAGATGCCTGACGGTGAATTCAGATGTACTACTCAACAACTGGTTGAGACAGCCTTCGGGATCGATCCCGGTTTGTTTAACAGATGTCTAACAGCAAGGTCAGATGTTCTTCTCAACTTCCTGTTGAGCCGGCCTTCGGGTTCGATGCCTGTTTATTTAACAGATTCCTGACGGCAATGTCAGATGTACTACTCAACTTCGTGTTAAGCCGACCTTCGGGTTCGATGCCTGTTTGTTTAATAGATGCCTGACGGCGAGGTAAGATGTTCTTCTCAACTCCGGGTTGAGTCGGCCTTCGGGTTCGATGCCTGTTTGTTTAACAGATGCCTGACGGTGAATTCAGATGTCCTTCTGAACTTCGGGTTGAGCCGACCTTCAGATTCGATGCCTGTTTGTTTAACAGATGCTTGACGGCGAGGTCAGATGTTCCTCTCAACTTTGTGTTGAGTCGGCCTTCGATTTCGATGCCTATTTGTTTAACTGATGCCAGACGGCGAGGTCAGATGTTCCTCTCAACTTCGTGTTGAGCCGGCCTTCCGGTTCGATGCCTGTTTGTTTAACAATTGCGTAACGGCGAGGTCAGATATTCCTCCTAAATTCGTGTTGAGACGGCCTTCAGGATCGATCCATGTTTGTTTAACAGATGCCTGACAGCAAGGTCAGATGTTCTTCTCAACTTCCTGTTGAGTCGGCCTCTGGGTTCAATGCCTGTTTATTTAACAGATGCCTGACGGCAATGTCAGATGTTCTTCTAAACTTTGGGTTGAACCGGCCTTCGGGTTCGATGCCTGTTTGTTTAACAGATCCCTGACGGCGAGGTTAGATGTTCTTCTCAACTTCGGGTTGAGCCGGCCTTCAGGTTCGATGCCTATTTATTTAACAGATGCCTAACAGCGAGGTATGATGTTCTTATAAACTTCGGGTTGAGCCGACCTTCAGGTTCAATGCCTGTTTGTTTAACAGATGCCTGACGGCGAAGTCAGATGTTCTTCTCAACTACAGGTTAAGACGGCCTTCAGGTTCGGTGTCTGTTTGTTTAATAGATGCCTGACGGCGAGGTCAGATGGTCTTCTAAAAATCGGGTTGAACCGCCCTTCTGGTTCGATGCCTTTTTGCTTAACAAATGTGTGATGGCGAGGTCCGATTTTCCTCTCAACTTCGGGTTGAGCCAGCCTTCAAGTTTGATGCCTGTTTGTTTAACAGATACCTATCGGCAAGGTCACATGTTCTTCTCAACTTCAGGTTGAGCCGGCCTTCGGGTTCGATGCCTGTTTGTTTAACAGATGCCTGACAGCGAGGTCAGATGTTCCTCTCAACATCGTGTTGAGTCGGCCTTCGGGTTCGATGCCCGTTTGTTTAACAGATGTCTGACAGCAAGGTAAGATGTGGCTCTCAACTTCGTGTTGAGTCGACCTTCAGGTTCGATGTCTACTTGTTTAACAGATGCCTGATGGCAAGGTCACATGTTCTTCTCATCTTCGGGGTTAGCCAGCATTCGGGTTCGATGCCTGGCGGCGAGGTCAGATGTTCTTCTCAACTTCGGGTTGAGCCGACCTTCGAGTTTGATTCTTGTTTTTTTAACTGATGCCCGATAGTGAGGTCAGATGTTCTTCTCAACTTCAGGTTGAGCCGACGTTCGGGTTCGATGCCTGTTTGTTTAAAAGATGTCTGACAATGAGGTCAGATGTTCTTCTTAACTTCATGTTGAGATGGCCTCCGGGTTCGATGCCTGGTTATTTAACAGATGCCTGACGGCAATGTCAGATGTACTTCTAAACTTCGTGTTAAGCCGAACTTCGGGTTCGATGCTTGTTTGTTTAACAGATGCCTAACAGTGAGGTCATATGTTCTTCTAAACTTCGGGTTGAGCCGGCCTTCGGGTTCGATGCCTGTTTATTTAACAGATGTCTAACGGAGAGGTCAGATGTTCTTCTAATCTTTGGGTTGAGCCGACCATCAGGTTCAATGTCTATTTGTTTAACAGATGCCTGATGGCGAGGTTAGATGTTCTTCTCAACTACAGGTTGAGACGGCCTTCGGGTTCGATGCCTGTTTGTTTAATAGATGCCTGACAGCGAGGTCAGATGTTCTTCTCAACTTCAGGTTGAGCCGACCTTCAGGTTCGATGCCTGACAGCGAATTCAGATGTTCTTCTGAACTTCGGGTTGAGCCGGCCTTCGGATTCGATGCCTGTTTATTTAACAGATGCTTGACGGCAAGGTCAGATGTTCCTCTCAACTTTGTGTTGAATCGGCCTTCGGGGTCGATCCAAGTCTGTTTAACAGATGCCTGACAGCGAGGTCAGATGTTCTTCTCAACTTCCTGTTTAGCCGGCCTCCGGATTCGATGACTATTTATTTAACAGATGCCTGACGACAATGTCAGATGTACTTCTCAACTTCGTGTTGAGCCGGCCTTCGGGTTCGATGCCTGTTTATTTAATAGATGTCTGACGGTGAGGTCAGATGTTCTTCTCAAGTTCGGGTTTACCCGACCTTCAGGTTCGATGCCTGTTTGTTTAACAGATGCCTCATGGCGAGGTTAGATGTTCCTTTAAACTTCGTGTTGAGCCAGCCTTCGGGTTCGATGCCTATTTGTTTAACAGATGCCTAACGACGAATTCATATGTTCTTCTGAACTTCGGGTCTAGCCGGGCTTCGGATTTGATGCCTGTTTGTTTAACAGATGCTTGACGGCGTGGTCAGATGTTCCTCACAACTTTGTGTTGTGTTGGCCTTCAGTTTCGATGCCTATTTGTTTAAACGATTCCCGACGGCGAGGTCAGATGTTCCTCTCAATTTCGTTTTGAGCCGGCCTTCGGGTTCGATGCCTGTTTGTTTAACAGATGCCTGATGGCGAGGTCAGATATTCCTCTCAACTTCGTGTTGAGACGACCTTCGGGATCGATCCATGTTTGTTTAACAGATGCCTAACAGCGAGGTCAAATGTTCTTCTCAACTTCCTGTGGATCCGGCCTCCGGGTTCGATGCCTGTTTATTTAACAGATGCCTGACGATAATGTCAGATGTACTTCTCAACTTCGTGTTCAGCTAGCCTTCTGGTTCGATGCCTATTTGTTTAACAGATGCCTGAAGGCGAGGTCAGTTGTTCTTCTTAATTTCGGGTTGATTTGGCCTTCGGGTTCGATGCCTGTTTTTTTAATAGTTGCCTGGCGGCGAGGTCAGATGTTCTTCTCAACTTCGGGTTGAGCCGACCTTCGAGTTTGATTCCTGTGTTTTTAACTGATTCCTGATAGCGAGGTCAGATGTTCTTCTCAACTTCAGGTTGAGCCGGCCTCCGAGTTTGATACCTGGTTATTTAACAAATGCCTGACGGCAATGTCATATGTACTTCTCAACTTTGTGTTGAGCCGACCTTCGGGTTCGATGCTTGTTTGTTTAACAGATGCCTGACGGTGAGGTCAGATGTTCATCTCAACTTTGGGATTAGCCGGACTTCGGGTTCGATGCCTGTTTATTTAACAGTTGCCTAACGGCGAGGTCAGATGTTCTTCTAAACTTCGGGTTGAGCCGACCATCAGGTTCGATGCCTGTTTGTTTAACAGATGCCTGATGGCGAGGTTAGATGTTCTTCTCAACTACGGGTTGAGACGGCCTTCGAGTTCGATGCCTGTTTGTTTAATAGATGCCTGACGGCGAGGTTAAATCGTTTTCTTATCTTCGGGTTGAACCGCCCTTCGGGTTCGATGCCTTTTTGTTTAACAAATGTCTCACAGCAAGGTCATTTGTTCCTCTCAACTTCGTGTTGAACCGGCCTTCGGGTTCGATTCCTGTTTGTTTAAAAGATACCTGACAGCAAGGTCAGATGTTCTTCTCAACTTCAGTTTTAGCCGACCCTCAGGTTTGATGCTTGACAGCAAATTCAGATGTTCTTCTGAACTTCGGGTTGAACCGGCCTTCGGATTCGATGCCTGTTTGTTTAAAGATGCTTGACGGCAAGGTTAGATGTTCCTCTCAACTTTGTGTTGAGTCGGCCTTTGGTTTCGATGCCTACTTATTTAACAGATCCCCGACGGTGAGGTCAGATGTTCCTCTCAACTTCGTGTCGAGCCGACCTTTGGGTTCGATGCCTGTTTGTTTAACCGATGCCTGACAGCGAGATCAAATATTCCTCTCAACTTCGTGTTTATACGGCCTTCGGGATCGATCCATATTTGTTTAACAGATGCCTGACAGCAAGGTCAGATGTTCTTCTCAACTTCCTGTTTAGCCGGCCTCCGGGTTCGATGCCTATTTATTTAACAGATGCCTGACGGCAATGTCAGATGTACTTCTCAACTTCGTGTTGAGCCAGCCTTCGGGTTCGATGCCTGTTTATTTAACAGATGCCTGACGGTGAGGTCAGATGTTCTTCTTAACTTCGGGTTGACCCGACCTTCAGGTTTGATGCTTGTTTGTTTAACAGATGCCTCATGGCGAGGTTAGATGTTCCTTTCAACTTCGTGTTGAGCCGGCCTTCGGGTTCGTTTCCTGTTTGTTAAAGAGATACCTGACGGCGAGGTCAGATGTTCTTTTCAACTTCAGGTTGATTCGGCCTTCGAGTTCGATGCCTGTTTGTTTAACAGATGCCTAACGGTGAATTCAGATGTTCTTCTGAACTTCGGGTCTAGCCGGGCTTCAGATTCGTTGCCTGTTTGTTTAACAGATGCTTGACGGCGAGGTCAGATGTTCCTCACAACTTTGTGTTGAGTCGGCCTTCGGTTTCGATGCCTATTTGTTTAAATTAATCCTGACGACGAGGTCAGATGTTCCTCTCAATTTCGTTTTGAGCCGGCCTTCGGGTTCGATGCCTGTTTGTTTAACAGATGCCTGACGGCGAGGTCAGATATTCCTCTCAACTTCGTGTTGAGACGGCCTTCGGGATCGATCCATGTTTGTTTAACAGATGCCTAACAGCGAGGTCAAATGTTCTTCTCAACATCCTGTTGAGCCGGCCTCCGGGTTCGATGCCTGTTTATTTAACAAATGCCTGACGGTAATGTCAGATGTACTTCTCAACTTCGTGTTCAACTAGCCTTCAGGTTCGATGCCTGTTTGTTTAACAGATTCCTGAAGGCGAGGTCAGTTGTTCTTCTCAACTTCGGGTTGAGCCGGCCTTCGAGTTTGATTCCTGTGTTTTTAACTGATGCCTGATAGCGAGTTCAGATGTTCTTCTCAACTTTAGGTTGAGCCGGCGTTCGGGTTCGATGCCTTTTTGTTTAATAGATGTCTGACAACGACGTCGGATGTTCTTCTCAACTTCATCTTAAGCCGGCCTTCGGGTTTGATGCCTGGTTATTTAACAGATGCCTGAAGACAATGTCATATGTACTTCTCAACTTCGTGTTGAGCCGACTTTTGGGTTCGATGCTTGTTTGTTTAATAGATGCCTGACGGTGAGGTCAGATGTTCTTCTCAACTTCGGGTTTAGCCGGCCTTCGGGTTCGATACCTGTTTATTTAACAAATGCCTAACAGCGAGGTCAGATGCTCTTCTAAACTTCGGGTTGAGCCGGCCATCAGTTTCGATGCCTGTTTGTTAAACAGATGCCTGATAGCGAGGTTAGATGTTCTTCTCAACTATGGGTTGAGACGGCCTTCGGGTTCGATGCCTGTTTGTTTAATAGATGCCTGACGGCGAGGTTAGATGGTTTTCTTAACTTCGGTTTGAACTGCCCTTTGGGTTCGATGCCTTTTTGTTTAACAAATGTCTTACGGCAAGATCAGATGTTCCTCTCAACTTTGTGTTGAGCCTGCCTTCGGGTTCGATGCTTGTTTCTTTAATAGATGCCTCACGGCGAGGTTAGATGTTCCTCTCAACTTCGTGTTGAGCCGGCCTTCGGGTTTGATTCCTGTTTGTTTAAATGATACCTGACAGCGAGGTCAGATGTTCTTCTTAACTTCAGGTTGAGCCGGCCTTCGGGTTCGATGCCTGAGAGCGAATTCAAATCTTCTTCTGAACTTCGGGTTGAGCCGGCCTTCGGATTCGATGCCTGTTTGTTTAACAGATGCTTGACGGCAAGGTCTGATGTTCCCCTCAACTTTGTGTTGAGTCGGCCTTCGGTTTCGATGCCTATTTATTTAACAGATCCCCGACAGCGAGGTCAGATGTTCCTCTCAACTTCGTGTTGTGCCGGCCTTAGGGTTCGATGCCTGTTTGTTTAACCGATGCCTGACAGCGAGATCAGATATTCCTCTCAACTTTGTGTTGAGCCTGCCTTCGGGTTCGATGCTTGTTTGTTTAATAGATGCCTCACGGCGAGGTTAGATGTTCCTCTCAACTTCGTGTTGAGCCGGCCTTCGGGTTCGATTCCTGTTTGTTTAAATGATACCTGACAGCGAGGTCAGATGTTCTTCTTAATTTCAGGTTGAGCCGGCCTTCGGGTTCGATGCCTGACAGCGAATTCAGATGTTCTTCTCAACTTCGGGTAGAGCCGGCCTTCAGATTCGATGCCTGTTTGTTTTACAGATGCTTGACGGCATGGTCAGATGTTCCTCTCAACTTTGTGTTGAGTCGGCCTTCGGTTTCGATACTTATTTATTTAACAGATCCCCTATAGCGAGGTCAGATGTTCCTCTCAACTTCGTGTTGAGCCGGCCTTCGGGTTCGATGCCTGTTTGTTTAACCGATGCCTGACAGCGAGATCAGATATTCCTCTCAACTTTGTGTTGAGACGGCCTTCGGGATCGATCCATGTTTGTTTAACAGATGCCTGACAGCGATGTCAGATGTTCTTCTCAACTTCCTGTTTAGCCGGCCTCTGGGTTCGATGCCTATTTATTTAACAGATGCCTGACGGCAATGTCAGATGTACTTCTCAACTTCGTAATGAGCCGGCCTTCGGGATCGATCCATGTTTGTTAAACAGAAGCCTGACAGCGAGGTGAGATGTTCTTCTCAACTTCCTGTTTAGCCGGCCTCCGGGTTCGATGCTTGTTTATTTAACAGATGCCTGACGGCGAGGTCAGATGTACTTCTCAACTTCGTGTTAAGCCGGCCTTCGGGTTCGATGCTTGTTTATTTAACAGATGCCTGATGGTGAGGTTAGAGGTTCTTCTCAACTTCGGGTTGACCCGACCTTCAGGTTCGATGCCTGTTTGTTTAATAGATGCCTCATGGCGAGGTTAGATGTTCCTTTCAACTTCGTGTTGAGCCAGCCATCGGGTTCGATTCCTGTTTGTTAAAGAGATACCTGACGGCGAGGTCAGATGTTCTTCTCAACTTCGGGTTGAGCCGCCCTTCGGCTTCGATGCCTGTTTATTTAACAGATGCCTGACGGTGAGGTCAGATGTTCTTCTAACTTTCGGGTTGACCCGACCTTCAGGTTCGATGCCTGTTTGTTTAACAGATGCCTCATGGCGAGGTTAGATGTTCCTTTCAACTTCGTGTTGAGCCGGCCTTCGGGTTCGATTCCTGTTTGTTAAAGAGATACCTGATGGTGAGGTCAGATGTTCTTCTCAACTTCAGGTTGAGCCCGCCTTCGGGTTCGATGCCTGTTTGTTTAACGGATGCCTAACGGCAAATTCAGATGTTCTTATGAACTTTGGGTCTAGCTGGGCTTCCGATAAGATTCCTGTTTGTTTAACAGATGCTTGACGGCGAGGTAAGATGTTCCTCACAACTTTGTGTTGAGTCGACATTCTGTTTCGATGCCTATTTGTTTAAAAGATTCCTAACTGCGAGGTCAGATGTTCCTCTCAATTTTGTTTTGAGCCGGCCTTCGGGTTCGATTCCTGTTTGTTTAACAGATGCCTGACGACGAGGTCAGATAATCCTCTCAATTTCGTGTTGAGACGGCCTTCGGGATCGATCCATGTTTGTTTAACAGATGCCTAACAACGAGGTCAAATGTTCTTCTCAACTTCCTGTTGAGCCGGCCTCCGGGTTCGATACCTGTTTATTTAACTGATGCCTGACGGCAATTTCAGATGTACTTCTCAACTTCGTGTTCAGCTAGCCTTCGGATTCGATGCCTCTTTGTTTAGCAGATGCCTGAAGGCGAGGTCAGTTGTTCTTCTCAATTTCGGGTTGAGCCAGCCTTCGGGTTCGATGCATGTTTGTTTAATAGTTGCTTGGCGGCGAGGTCAGATGTTCTTCTCAACTTCGGGTTGAGCTGGCCTTTGAGTTTGATTTCTGTGTTTTTAACTGATGCCTGATAGCGAGGTCAGATGTTCTTCTCAACTTCAGGTTGAGCCGGCGTTCGGGTTCGATGCCTGTTTGTTTAACAGATGTCTGACAACGACGTCAGATGTTCTTCTCAACTTCATGTTGAGCCGGCCTCCGGGTTCGATGCCTGGTTATTTAACAGATGCCTGACGACAATGTCATATGTACTTCTCAACTTCGTGTTGAGCCGACCTTCAGGTTCGATGCTTGTTTGTTTAACAGATGCCTGACGGTGAGGTCAGATGTTCTTCTCAACTTCGTGTTTAGCCGGCCTTCGGATTCGATGCCTGTTTATTTAACAAATGCCTAACAGCGAGGTCAGATGTTCTTCTAAACTTCGGGTTGAGCCGACCATCAGGTTCGATGCCTGTTTGTTTAACAGATGCCTGATGGCGAGGTTAGATGTTCTTCTCAACTACGGGTTGAGACGGCCTTCGGGTTCGATGCCTGTTTGTTTAATAGATGCCTGACGGCGAGGTTAGATGCTTTTCTTAACCTCGGGTTGAACTGCCCTTCGGGTTCGATGCCTTTTTGTTTAACAAATGTCTCACGGCAAGATCAGATGTTCCTCTCAACTTTGTGTTGAGCCTACCTTCGGGTTCGATGCTTGTTTGTTTAATAGATGCCTCATGGCGAGGTTAGATGTTCCTCTTAACTTCGTGTTGAGCCGGCCTTCGGGTTTGATTCCTATTTGCTTAAATGATAACTGACATCGAGGTCAGATGTTCTTCTCAACTTCAGGTTGAGCCGGCCTTCGGGTTCGATGCCTGACAGTGAATTTAGACTTTCTTATGACCTTCGGGTTAAGCCGGCCTTCGAATTCGATGCCTGTTTGTTTAACAGATGCTTGCCGGCAAGGTCAGATGTTCCTCTCAACTTTGTGTTGAGTCGTCCTTCAGTTTCTATGCCTATTTATTTAACAGATCTCCGACAGCGAGGTCAGATGTTCCTCTCAACTTCGTGTTGAGCCGGCCTTCGGGTTCGACGCCTGTTTGTTTAACCGATGCCTGACAGCGAGATCAGATATTCCTCTCAACTTTGTGTTGAGATGGCCTTCGGGATCGATCCGTGTTTGTTTAACAGATGCCTGACAGCGAGGTCAGATGTTCTTCTCAACTTCCTGTTTAGCCTCCGGGTTCGATGCCTATTTATTTAACAGATGCCTGACGGCAATCTCAGATGTACTTCTCAACTTCGTGTTGAGCCGGCCTTCGGGATCGATCCATGTTTGTTTAACAGATGCCTGACAGCGAGGTCAGATGTTCTTCTCAACTTCCTATTTAGCAGGCCTCCGGGTTCGATGCCTATTTATTTAACAGATTCCTGACGGTGAGGTCATATGTTCTTCTCAATTTCGGGTTGACCCGACCTTCAGGTTCGATGCCTGTTTGTTTAACAGATGCCTCATGGCGAGGTTAGATGTTCCTTTCAACTTAGTGTTGAGCCAACCTTCGGGTTCGATTCCTGTTTGTTAAAGAGATACCTGACGGCGAGGTCAGATGTTCTTCTCAACTTCAGGTTGAGCCGGCCTTCGGGTTCGATGCCTGTTTGTTTAACAGATGTCTAACGGCGAATTCAGATGTTCTTCTGAACTTCGGGTCTAGCCGGGCTTCGGATTCGATGCCTGTTTGTTTAACAGATGCTTGACGGCGAGGTCAGATGTTCCTCACAACTTTGTGTTGAGTCGGCCTTCAGTTTCGATGCCTATTTGTTTAAAAGATTCCCGACGGCGAGGTCAGATGTTCCTCTCAATTTCGTTTTGAGCCGGCCTTCGGGTTCGATGCCTGTTTGTTTAACAGATGCCTGACGACGATGTCATATATTCCTCTCAACTTCGTGTTGAGACGGCCTTCGGGATCGATCAATGTTTGCTTAACAGATGCCTAATAGCGAGGTCAAATGTTCTTCTCAACTTCCTGTTGAGCCGGCCTCTGGGTTCGATGCTTGTTTATTTAACAGATGCCTGACGGCAATGTCAGATGTACTTCTCAACTTCATGTTCAGCTAGCCTTCGGGTTCGATGCCTGTTTGTTTAACAGATGCCTGAAGCCGAGGTCAGTTGTTCTTCTCAATTTCGGGTTGAGCCGGCCTTCGGGTTCGATGCATGTTTGTTTAATAGTTGCCTGGCGGCGAGGTCAGATGTTCTTCTTAACTTCGGTTTGAGTCGGCCTTCGAGTTTGATTCCTGTGTTTTTAACTGATGCCTGATAGCAAGGTCAGATGTTCTTCTCAACTTCATGTTATGTCGGCCTCCGGGTTCGATGCCTGGTTATTTAACAGATGCCTGACGGCAATGTCATATGTACTTCTCAACTTCGTGTTGAGCCGAACTTCGGGTTCGTTGCTTGTTTGTTAAAGAGATACCTAACAGCGAGGTCAGATGTTCTTCTCAACTTCAGGTTGAGCCGGCGTTCGGGTTCGATGCCTGTTTGTTTAACAGATGCCTAACGGCAAATTCAGATGTTCTTCTGAACTTCGGGTCTAGCCGGGCTTCGGATTCGATGCCTGTTTGTTGAATAGATGCTTGACAGCGAGGTCATATGTTCCTCACAACTTTGTGTTGAGTCGGCCTTCGGTTTCGATGCCTATTTGTTTAAAAGATGCCCGACGGCGATGTCAGATGTTCGTCTCAATTTCGTTTTGAGCCGGTCTTCAAGTTCGATGCCTGTTTGTTTAACAGATGCCTGACAGTGAGATCAAATATTCCTCTCAACTTCGTGTTGAGACAGCCTTCGGGTTCTATGCCTGTTTGTTTAACAGATGCCTAAAGGCGAGGTTAGATGTTCTTCTCAATTTCGGGTTGTGCCGGCCATCGGGTTAGAAGCCTGTTTGTTTAATAGATTCCTGACGGCGAGGTCAGATGTTCTTCTCAACTTCGGGTTGAGCCGCCCTTCGCGTTCGATGCCTGTTTGTTTATTAGATTCCTGACGACGAGGTTAGATGTTCCTCTCAACTTTGTGTTGAGCCAGCCTTCAGGTTCGATGCTTATTTGTTTAACAGATGCCTGACGGCGAGGTCAGATGTTGCTCTGAACTTTGTGTTGAGTCGGCCTTTAGGTTCGATGCTTGTTAGTTTAACAGATGCCTAATGGCAAGGTCAAATGTTCTTAACAACTTCGGGTTGAGCCGGCCTTCGGGTTCGATGCTTGGCGGCGACGTCAGATGTTTTTCCCAACTTCGGGTTGAGCCGGCCTTCGAGTTTGATTCCTGTTTTTTAACTGATGCCTGACAGCAAGGTCAGATGTTCTTCTCAACTTCAGGTTGAGCCGACTTTCTGGTTCGATGCCTGTTTATTTAACAGATGTCTGACTGTGAGGTCAGATGTTCTTCTCAACTTCCTGTTGAGCCGGCCTCTGGGTTCGATGCCTGTTTATTTCACAGATGCCTGACGGCAATGTCAGATGTTCTTCACAACTTCGTGTCGATCCGGCATCCGGGTTCGATGCCTGTTTGTTTAACAGATACCTCACGGCGAGATCAGATGTTCTTCTTAACTTCAGGTTGAGCCGACCTTCAAGTTCGATGCCTGTTTGTTTAACAGATGCTTGACGGCGAATTCAGATGTTCTTCTCAACTTCGGGTTGAGTCGGCCTTCGGATTCGATGGCTGTTTGTTTAACAGATGCTTGACGGCGAGGTCAAATATTCTTCTCAAGTTCAGGTTGAGCCGACCTTCGGGTTCGATGCCTGTTTCTTTAACAAATGCCTGACGGCGAGGTCAGATGTTCCTCTCAACTTCATGTTCAGTCGGCCTTCGGGTTCGATGTCTGTTTGTTTAACAGATGCCTGACAGCGAGGTCAGATATTTCACTCAACTTCGTGTTGAGACTGCTTTCGGGATCGATCCATGTTTGTTTAACAGACGCCTGACTGCGAGGTTATATGTTCTTCTCAACTTCCTGTTGAGCCGGCCTCCGGGTTCGATGCCTGTTTATTTAACAGATTCCTGACGGCAATGTCAGATGTTCTTCTCAACCTCGTGTTGAGCTAGTCTTCGGGTTCTATGCTTGTTTATTTAACAGATGCCTAAAGGCGAGGTTTGATGTTCTTCTCAATTTCGGGTTGTGTCAGCCATCGGGTTCGAAGCCTGTTTGTTTAATAGATGCCTGACGGCGAGGTCAGATGTTCTTCTCAACTTCGGGTTGAGCCGCCCTTCACGTTCGATGCCTGTTTGTTTATTAGATGCCTGACGACGAGGTTAGATGTTCCTCTCAACTTCGTGTTGAGCTATCCTTCATGTTCGATGCTAATTTGTTTAACAGATGCCTGACGGCGAGGTCAGATGTTGTTCTGAACTTTTTGTTGAGTCAGCCTTTAGGTTCGATGCCTTTTGGTTTAACAGATGCCTATTGGCAAGGTCAGATGTTCTTATCAACTTCGGGTTGTGCCAGCCTTCGGGTTTGATGCCTGGCGGCGAGGTCAGATGTTTTTCTCAACTTCGGGTTAAGCCGGCCTTCGAGTTTGATTCCTGTTTTTTTAACTGATGCCTGAAAACAAGGTCAGATGTTCTTCTCCACTTCAGGTTGAGCCGGCTTTCGGGTTCGATACCTGTTCGTTTAACAGATGTCTGACTGCGAGGTTAGATGTTCTTCTCAACTTCCTGTTCAGCCGGCCTGTGGGTTCGATGCCTGTTTATTTCACAGATGCTTGACGATAATGTCAGATGTTCTTCTCAACTTCATGTTGAGCCGGCCTCCGGGTTCGATGCCTGTTTGTTTATTAGATACCTCACGGCGAGGTCAGATGTTCTTCTCAACTTCAGGTTGAGCCGACCTTCGAGTTCGATGTCTGTTTGTATAACAGATGCTTGACGCCGAATTTAGATGTTCTTCTCAACTTCGGGTTGAGCCGGCCTTCGGATTCGATGCCTGTTTATTTAACAGATGCTTGACGGCGAGGTCAGATGTTCTTCTCAACTTCAGGTTGAGCCGGCCTTTGGGTTCGATGCCTGTTTCTTTAACAGATGCTTGACGGCGAGGTCAGATGTTCCTCTCAACTTCGTGTTCAGTCGGCCTTCGGGTTCGATGCCTGTTTTTTTAACAGATGCCTGACGGCGAGGTCAGATATTCCACTCAACTTCGTGTTGAGACGGCTTTCGGGATCAATCCATGTTCGTTTAATAGATGCCTGACAGCGAGGTCAGATGTTCTTCTCAACTTCCTGTTGAGCCGGCCTCCGGGTTCGATGCCTGTTTATTTAACAGATGCCTGACGGCAATGTCAGATGTTCTTCTCATTTTCGTGTTGAGCTAGCCTTCGGGTTCTATGCCTGTTTGTTTATCAGATGCCTAAAGGCGAGGTTAGATGTTCTTCTCAATTTCGGGTTGTGCCGGCCATCGGGTTCGAAGCCTGTTTGTTTAATAGATGCCTGACGGCGAGGTCAGATGTTCTTCTCAACTTCGGGTTGAGCCGCCCTTCGTGTTCGATGCCTGTTTGTTTATTAGATGCCTGATGACGAGGTTAGATGTTCCTCTCAACTTCGTGTTGAGCCAGTATTCAGGTTCGATGCTTATTTGTTTAACAGATGCCTGACGGCGAGGTCAGATGTTGCTCTGAACTTTGTGTTGAGTCGGCCTTTAGGTTCGATGCCTTTTGGTTTAACAGAAGCTTAATGGCAAGGTCAGATGTTCTTATCAACTTCGGGTTGAACCGGCCTTCGGGTTCGATGCCTGGCGGCGAGGTCAGATGATTTTCTCAACTTCGGGTTGAGCCGGCCTTCGAGTTTGATTCCAGTTTTTTTAACTGATGCCTGACAGCAAGGTCAGATGTTCTTCTCAACTTCAGGTTGAGCCGGCTTTCGGGTTCGATGCCTGTTTGTTTAACAGATGTTTGACTGCAAGGTCTGATGTTCTTCTCAACTTCCTGTTAAGCCTTCCTCTGGGTTCGATGCCTGTTTATTTCACAGATGCCTGACTGCAATGTCAGATGTTCGTCTCAACTTCGTGTTGAGCCGGCGTCCGGGTTCGATGCCTGTTTGTTTAACAGATACCTCACGGCGAGATCAGATGTTCTTCTTAACTTCAGGTTGAGTCGACCTTCGAGTTCGATGCCTGTTTGTTTAACAGATGCTTGACGGCGAATTCAGATGTTCTTCTCAACTTCGGGTTGAGCCGGCCTTCGGATTCGATGCCTGTTTGTTTAACAGATGCTTGATGGCGAGGTCAAATATTCTTCTCAACTTCAGGTTGAGCCGACCTTCGGGTTCGATGCCTGTTTCTTTAACAAATGCCTGACGGCGAGGTCAGATGTTCCTCTCAACTTCATGTTCAGTTGGCCTTCGGGTTCGATGTCTGTTTGTTTAACAGATGCCTGACAGCGAGGTCAGATATTTCACTCAACTTCGTGTTGAGACTGCTTTCGGGATCGATCCATGTTTGTTTAACAGATGCCTGACTGCGAGGTCAGATGTTCTTCTCTACTTCCTGTTGAGTCGGCCTCGGGGTTCGATGCCTATTTATTTAACAGATTCTTGACGACAATGTCAGATGTACTTCTCAACTTCGTGTTGAGCCGGCCTTCGGGTTCGATGCCTGTTTGTTTAACAGATGCCTGACGGCAAGGTCAGATGTTCTTCTGAACTTCGGGTTGAGCCGGCCTTCGGGTTCGATGCCTGTTTATTTAAAAGATGCCTGACGGTGAATTCAGATGTTCTTCTGAACTTGGCGTTGAGCCGGCCTTCGGATTAGATGCCTGTTTGTTTAACAGATGCTTGACGGCGAGGTCAGATGTTCCTCTCACCTTTGTGTTGAGTCCGCTTTCGGTTTCGATGCCTATTTGTTTAACAGATTCCCGATGGCGAGGTCAGATGTTCCTCTCGACTTCGTGTTGAGCCGGCCTTTGGTTTCGATGCCTGTTTGTTTAACAGATGCTTGACGGCAAGGTCAGATATTCTTCTCAACTTCGTGTTGAGACGGCCTTCAGGATCGATCGATGCTTGTTTAACAGATGCCTGACAGCGAGGTCATATGTTCTTCTCAACTTCCTGTTGAGCTGGCCTCTGGGTTCGATGCCTGTTTATTTAACAGATGTCTGACGGTAATGTCAGATGTACTTATCAACTTTGTGTTGAGCCGTCCTTCAGGTTTGATGCCTGTTTGTTTAATAGATGCGTAATAGCGAGGTCAGATGTTCTTCTCAACCTCGGGTTGAGCCGGCCTTTGGGTTCGATGCCTCTTTGTTTAACAGATGCCTGACGGTGAGGTCAGATGTTCTTCTCAACTTCGGGTTGAGTCGCCTTCAGGTTCGATGCCTGTTTATTTAACAAATGCCTAACAGCGAGGTCAGATGTTCTTATAAACTTCGGGTTGAGCCGACCTTCAGGTTCGATGCCTGATTGTTTAACAGATGCCTGACGGCGAGGTCAGATGTTTTTATTAAATACAGGTTAAGACGACCTTCGGGTTCGATCCATATGTGTTTAATAGATGCCTGACAGCAAGGTCAGATGGTCTTCTTAACTTCGGGGTGAGCCGCCCTTCGTGTTCGATACCTTTTTGTTTAACAAATGCCTCTCGGCGAGGTCAAATGTTCCTCTCAACTTAGTGTTGAGCCGACCTTCGAGTTTGATGCCTGTTTGTTTAACAGATACCTGTCGGCAAGGTCACATGTTCTTCTCAACTTCTGGTTGAGCCGGCCTTCAGATTCGATGCCTGTTTGTTTAACAGATGCCTGACAGCGAGGTCTGATGTCCCTTTCAACTTTGTGTTAATCGGCCTTCGGGTACGATGCCTGTTTGGTAAACAGATGCCTTACGGCAAGGTCAGATATTCCTCTCAACTTCGTGTTGAGACGGCCTTCGGGATCGATTGATGTCTGTTTAATAGATGTCTGACAGCGAGGCCAGATGTTCTTCTCAACTTCCTGTTGAGCCGGCCTCCGGGTTCGATGCCTGCTTATTTAACAGATGCCTGACGGCAATGTCAGATGTACTTCTCAACTTCGTGTTGTGTCGACCTTCGGGTTCGATGCCTGTTTGTTTAATAGATGCCTGACGGTGAGGTCAGATGTTCTTCTCAACTTCAGGTTGACCCGACCTTCGGGTTCGATGCCTGTTTGTTTAACAGATGCTTGACGGCGAGGTCAGATGTTCTTCTCAACTTCAGGTTGAGCCGGCCTTCGGGTTCGATGCCTGTTTATTTAACATATGTCTGACGGCGAGGTCAGATGTTCATATCAACTTCGGGTTGAGCCGGCCTTCAGGTTCAATGGCTGTTTCTTTAACAGATGCCTGACGGCGAGGTCAGATGTTCTTCTCAACTACGGGTTAAGACGAGCTTCGGGTTCGATGCCTGTTTGTTTAATAGATGCCTGACGGCGAGTTCAGATGGTCTTCTTAACTTTGGGTTTAGCCGCCCTTCGGGTTCGATGTCTTTTTGTTTAACAAATGCCTCACGGCGAGGTCAGATGTTCCTCTTGACTTCGTGTTGAGACGCCCTTCAAGTTTAATGCATTTTTGTTTAACAGATGCCTGACGACAAGGTCAGATGTTCCTCTCAACTTCAGGTTGAGCCGGCTTCGGGTTCGATGCCTGTTTGTTTAACAGATGCCTAATAGAGAGGTCAGATATTGCTCTCAACTTCGTGTTGACAGATGCCTAATAGCGAGGTCAGATGTTGCTCTCAACTTCGTGTTGAGCCGACCTTCAGGTTCGATGCCTGTTTGTTTAACAGATGTCTGATGGCAAGGTCAGATGTTCTTCTCAACTTCGGGTTGAGCCAGCCTTCGGGTTTGATGCCTGGCGGCGGGGTCAGATGTTCTTCTCAACTTCGGGTTTTGCCAGCCTTCGGGTTTGATTCCTGTTTTTTTAACTGATGCCTGACAACGAGGTCAAATGTTCTTCTTAACTTCTGGTTGAGCCGGCCTTCGGGTTCGTTGCCTGTTTATTTAAAAGATGTTTGACAGCAAGGTCAGATGTTCTTCTCAACTTCGGGTTAAGCCGGGTTTCGGGTTCGATGCTTGTTTGTTTAACAGATGCCTGGCGGCGAGGTCAAATTTTCCGCTCAACTTCATGTTGAGCCAACCTTCGGGTTCGATGCCTGTTTGCTTAACAGATGCCTGACGGCGAGGTCAAATGTTCCTCTCAACTTCGTGATGAGCCGGCCTTCAGGTTAGATGCCTGTTTGTTTAACAGATGCCTGATGGCAAGGTCAGATGTTTTTCTCAACTTCGGGTTGAGTCGGCCTTCGGGTTCGATGCCTGGCGGCGAGGTCAGATGTTTTTCTCAACTTCGGGTTGAACCGGCCTTCGAGTTTGATTGCTGTTTTTTAACTGATGCCTGACAGCGAGGTCAGATGTTCTTTTATACTTCCGGTTGAGTCGGCGTTCAGGTTCGATGCCTGTCTGTTTAACAGATGTCTCACGGTTAGGTCAGATGTTCTTCTCAACTTCCTGTTGAGTCGGCCTCTGAGTTCGATGCCCGTTTGTTTAACAGATGCCTGACGGCGAGGTCAGATGTTTTTCTCAACTTCGGGTTGACCCGACCTTCGGGTTCGATGCCTGTTTGTTTAACAGATGCCTCACAGCGAGGTTAGATGTTCCTTTCAAATTCGTGTTGAGCCGACCTTCAATTTTGATTTCTGTTTCATTAACAGATACCTGACGACGAGGTCAGATGTTCTTCTTAACTTCAGGTTGAGCCGGCCTTCGGGTTCGATGCCTGTTTGTTTAACAGATGCCTGACGGGGAATTCAGATGTTTTTCTGAACTTCACGTTGAGCCGAACTTTAGATTCGATGCCTGTTTGTTTAACAGATGCTTGACGACGAGGTCAGATGTTCCTCTCAACTTTGTGTTGAGTCGGCCTTCGGTTTCGATGCCTATTTGTTTAACAGATGCCTGACGACGAGGTCAGATGTTCCTCTCAACTTCGTGTTTAGACGGCCTTCGGGTTCGATGCCTGTTTATTTAACAAATGCCTGATGGCGAGGTCAGATATTCCTCTCAATTTCGTGTTGAGACGGCCATCGGGATCGATCCGTGTTTGTTTAACAGATGCCTAACAGCAAGGTTAGATGTTCTTCTCAATTTCCTGTTGAGCCGGCCTCCAAGTTCGATGACTGTTTATTTAACAAATGCCTGACGGCAATGTCAGATGTTCTTCTCAATTTCAGGTTGAGTCGGCCTTCGGGTTTGATGCCTGTTTTTTTTAAGAGATGCCTAACGGCGAGGCCAGATGTTCTTCTAAACTTCGGGCTGAGCCGACCTTCAGGTTCGATGCCTGTTTGTTTAACAGATGCCTGATGGCGAAGTTAGATGTTCTTTTCAACTACGGGTTAAGACGACCTTCGGGTTCGATGCCTGTTTGTTTAATAGATGCCTGACGGCAAGGTCAGATGGTCTTCTTAACTTCGGGTTTAGCTGCCCATCGGGTTCGATCCATTTTTGTTTAACAAATGCCTCACGGCGAGTAAGATGTTCCTCTCGACTTCGTGTTGAGCCGGCCTTCGAGTTTGATGCATTTTTGTTTAACAGATACTGACGGCAAGGTCAGATGTTCTTCTCAACTTCAGGTTGAGCCGGCCTTCGGATTCGATTCCTGTTTGTTTAACAGATGCCTGACGACAAGGTAAGATGTTCCTCCCAACTTCGTGTTGAGCTGGCCTTCAGGTTCAATGCCTGATGTTTAACAGATGCCTAACAGCGAGGTCAGATGTTGCTCTCAACTTCGTGTTGAGCCGACCTTCAGGTTCGATGCCTGTTTGTTTAACAGATGCCTGATGGCAAGCTCAGATGTTTTTCTCAACTCCGGGTTGAGCCAGCCTTCGGGTTCGATGCCTGGCGGCGAGGTCAGATGTTCTTCTCAACATCGGGTTGTGTCGGCCTTCGGGTTCAATTCCTGTTGTTTTAACTGATGCCTGACAACGAGGTAAGATGTTCTTCTCAACTTCAGGTTGAGCCGGCCTTCAGGTTCGATGCCTGTTTATTTAAAAGATGTCTGACAGCGAGGTCAGATTTTCTTCTCTATTTCGGGTTGAGCCGGGTTTCGGGTTCGATGCCTTTTTGTTTAACAGATGCCTGACGGCGAGGTCAAATTTTCCTCTCAACTTCGTGTTGAGCCGACCTTCGGGTTCGATGCTTGTTTGTTTAACAGATGCCTAACAGTGAGGTCAGATGTTCCTCTCAACATCGTGTTGAGCCGGCCTTGGGGTTCCATGCTTGTTTGTTTAACAGATGCCTAACAGCGAGGTAAGATGTTGCTCTCAACTTCGTGTTTCGCCGACCTTCAGGTTCAATGCCTGTTTGTTTAACAGATGCCTGATGGCAAGGTCAGATGTTCGTCTCAACTTCGAGTTGATCCGACCTTCAGGTTCGACGCCTGCCGGCAAGGTCAGATGTTTTTCTCAAGTTCGGGTTGAGCCGGCCTTCGAGTTGGATTCCTGTTTTTTAACTGATGCCTGATAGTGAGGTTAGATGTTCTTCTCAACTTCAGGTTAAGCCGGCATTCGGGTTCGATGCCTGTTTGTTTAACAGATGTCTGACGGTGAGGTAAGATGTTCTTCTCAACTTCCTGTTGAGCCGGCCTCTGAGTTCGATGCCTGTTTATTTAACAGATGCCTAACGGTAATGTCAGATGTACTTTTCAACTTCCTGTTGAGCCGACCTTCGGGTTCGATGCCTGTTTGTTTAACAGATCCCTGACGGCCAGGTTAGATGTTTTTCGTAACTTCGGGTTGAACCGGCCTTCGGGTTTGAAGCCTGTTAATTTAACAGATGCCTAATGGCGAGGTCATATGTTGCTCTCAACTTCGTGTTTAGCCGGCCTTCGGGTTCGATGCCTATTTGTTTAACAGATGCCTGACGGCTAGGACAGATATTCCTCTCAACTTCGTGTTGAGACGGCCTTCGGGATCGATCCATGTTTGTTTAACAGATGCCTAACAGCGAGGTCATATGTTCTTCTCAACTCCCTGTTGAGCCAGCTTCCGGGTTCAATGCCTATTTATTTAACAAATGTCTGACGGCGAGGTCATATGTTCTTCTAAACTTTGGGTTGAACTGGCCTTCAGGTTCGATGCCTGTTTGTTTAACAGATGTCTGCTGGCGAGGTCAGATGTTCCTCTCAACTACGGGTTGAGACGGCCTTCGGGTTCGATGCCTGTTTGTTTAATATTTTCCTGACGGCGAGGTCAGATGTTCTTCTCAACTTCGGGTTGAGCCGGCCTTCGGGTTTGATGCCTGTTTCTTTAACAGATGTCTGACAGCAAGGTCAAATGTACTTCTGAACTGCGGGTTAAGACGACCTTCGGGTTCGATGCTTGTTTGTTTAATAGATGCCTGACGGCGAGGTCAGATGGTCTTCTTAACTTTTGGTTTAGCCGCCCTTCAGGTTCGATGCCTTTTTGTTTAACAAATGCCTCACGGCGAGGTCAGATGTTCCTCTCGACTTCGTGTTGAGCCGGCCTTCGGGTTCGATGCCTGGCGGCGAGGTCAGATGTTTTTCTCAACTTCGTGTTGTGCCGGCCTTCGGATTTGATTCCTATTTTTTTAACTGATGCCTGACAACGAGGTCAGAAGTTCTTCTCAACTTCTGGTTGAGCCGACATTCGGGTTCGATGCCTGTTTATTTAAAAGTTGTCTGACAGTGAGGTCAGATGTTCTTCTCAACTTCGGGTTGAGCCGGGTTTCAGGTTCGATGCCTGTTTGTTTAACAGATGCCTGACAGCGAGGTCAAATTTTCCGCTCAACTTCATGTTGAGCCGACCTTCGGGTTCGATGCCTGTTTGCTTAACAGATGCCTGACGGCGAGGTCAGATGTTCCTCTCAACTTCGTGTTGAGCCGGCCTTCGGGTTCGATGCCTGTTTGTTTAACAGATGCCTAACAGCGAGGTCAGATGTTGCTCTCAACTTCGTGTTGAGCCGACCTTCAAGTTTGATGCCTGTTTGTTTAACAGATGCCTGATGGAAAGTTCATATGTTATTCTCAACTTCGGGTTGAGCCGGCCGTCGGGTTCGATGCCTGGCGGCGAGGTCAGATGTTTTTCTCAACTTCGGGTTGAGCTGACCTTCGAGTTTGATTCCTGTTTTTTAACTGATGCCTGACAGCGAGGTCATATGTTCTTCTCAACTTCAGGTTGAGCCAGCATTCGGGTTCGATGCCTATTTGTTGAACAGATGTCTGACAGTGAGGTCAGATGTTCTTTTCAACTTCCTGTTGAGCCGGCCTCCGAGTTTGATGCCTGTTTGTTTATGAGATGCCTGACGGCGAGGTCAGATGTTCTTCTCAACTTCGGGTTGACCCGACCTTCGGGTTCGATGCCTGTTTATTTAACAGATGCCTCACAGCAAGGTTAGATGTTCCTTTCAACTTCGTGTTGAGCCGGCCTTCAGGTTCGATTCCTGTTTGTTTAACAGATACCTAACGGCGAGGTCAGATGTTCTTCCCAACTTTAGGTTGAGCCGTCCTTCGGGTTCGACGCCTGTTTGTTTAACAGATGCCTGACGGCGAATTCAGATGTTCTTCTGAACTTCGGGTTGAGCCGGGCTTCAGATTCGATGCCTGTTTGTTTAACAGATGCTTGACGGCGAGTTCAGTTGTTCCTCTTAACTTTGTGTTGAGTCGGCCTTCGGTTTCGATGCCTATTTGTTTAACAGATGCCCGACGGAGAGGTCAGATGTTCCTCTCAACTTCTTGTTTAGCCAGCCTTCGGGTTCGATGCCTGTTTGTTTAATAGATGCCTGACGGCGTGGTCAGATATTCCTCTCAACTTCATGTTGAGACGGCCTTCGGGATCAATCCATGTTTGTTTAACAGATGCCTAACAGCAATTCAGGTGTTCTTCTCAACTTCCTGTTGAGTCGGCCTTCGGGTTCGATGCCTGTTTATTTAACAGATGCCTGACGGTAATGTCAGATGTTCTTCTAAATTTCGGGTTAAGCCGGCCTTCGGGTTCGATGCCTGTTTGTTTAACAGATGCCTGACGAGGAGGTCAGATGTTCTTTTCAACTACGGGTTAAGACGACCTTCGGGTTCGATGCCTGTTTGTTTAATAGATGCCTGACGGCGAGGTCAGATGTTCTTCTTAACTTCGGGTTTCGCCGCCCATCGGGTTCGATCCCTTTTTATTTAACAAATGCCTCACGGCGAGGTCTGATATTCCTTTCGACTTCGTGTTGAGCCGGCCTTCGAGTTTGATGCCTTTTTGTTTAACAAATACCTGACGGCATGGTCAGATGTTCTTCTCAACTTCAGGTTGTGCCGGCCTTTAGGTTCGATGCCTGTTTGTTTAACAGATGCTTGACGACAAGGTAAGATGTTCTTCTCAACTTTGTGTTGAGTCGGCCTTCGGGTTCAATGCTTGTTTGTTTAACAGATGCCTAACAGCAAGGTCAGATGTTGCTCTCAACTTCGTGTTGAGCCGACCTTCAGGTTCGATGCCTGTTTGTTTAACAGATGCTTGATGGCAAGGTTAGATGTTCTTCTCAACTCCGGGTTGAGCTAGCCTTCGGGTTCGATGCCTGGAGGCGAGGTCAGATATTATTCTCAACTTCGGTTTGTGCCGGCCTTCAGGTTCGATTCATATTGTTTTAACTGATGCCTGACAACGAGGTCAGATGTTCTTCTCAACTTCAGGTTGATCTGGCATTCGGGTTCGATGCCTGTTTGTTTAAGAGATGTATGATGGTGAGGTCAGATGTTCTTCTCAACTTCCTGTTGAGCCGGCCTCCGGGTTTGATGGCTGTTTATTTAACAGATGCCTAACGGTAATGTCAGATGTACGTCTCAACTTCGTGTTGAGCCGACCTTCGTGTTCGATGCCTGTTTGTTTAACAGATGCTTGACGGCGAGGTCAGATGTTCTTTGCAACTTCGGGTTGAGCCGACAATCGGGTTTGAAACCTTTTAATTTAACAGATGCCTAACGGCAAGGTCAGATGTTCTTTTAAACTTCGGGTTGATCCGGCCTTCAGGTTCGATGCCTGTTTGTTTAACAGATGCCTGTCGGCGAGGTCAGATGTTTTTATTAACTTCGGGTTGAGCCGGCCTTCGAGTTTGATTCATGATTTTAACTGATGCCTGACAGGGAGGTCAGATGTTCTTCTCAACTTCAAGTTGAGCCGACATTCGAGTTCGATGCCTGTTTGTTTATCAGATGTCTGACAGTGAGGTCAGATGTTCTTCTCAACTTCCTGTTGAGTCGGCCTCCGGGTTCGATGCTTGTTTATTTAACAGATGCCAAACAGTGAGGTCAGATGTTGCTCTCAACTTTGTGTTGAGCCGACCTTCGGGTTCGATGCCTGTTTGTTTAACAGATGCCTGATGGCAAGGATAGATGTTATTCTCAACTTCCGGTTGAGCCGGCCTTCGGGTTCGATGCCTGGCGATGAGGTCAGATGTTTTTCTCAACTTCAGGTTTAACCGGCCTTCGAGTTTGATTCCTGTTTTTTAACTTATGCCTGACAACGAGGTCAGAAGTTCTTCTCAACTTCAGTTTGAGCAGGCCTTCGGGTTCGATGCCTGTTTATTTAAAAGATGTCTGACAGCGAGGTCAGATGTTCTTCTCAACTTCGGGTTGAGACGGGTTTCGGGTTCGACGCCTATTAGTTAAACAGATGCCTGACGGCGAGGTCAAATTTTCCTCTAAACTTCAAGTTTAGCCGACCTTCAGGTTCGATGCCTGTTTGCTAAGCAGAAGCCTGACGGCGGGGTCAGATGTACTTCTCAACTTCGTGTTGAGCCGACCTTCATGTTCGATGTCTGTTTGCTTAACGGATGCCTGATGGCGAGGTCATATGTTCTTCGCAACTTCGGGTTGAGCAGGCCTTCATGTTCGATGCCTGTTTAGTTAACAGATGCCTAACAGCGAGGTCAGATGTTCTTCTAAACTTCGGGTTGATTCGGCCTTCAAGTTCGATGCCTGTTTGTTTAAAAGACGCCTGTCGGCCAGGTCAATTTTTTTTCTCAACTTCGGGTTGAGCCGGCCTTCGAGTTTGATTCATGTTTTTTAACTGATGCCTGACAGCGAGGTCAGATGTTCTTCTCAACATCAAGTTGAGCCGGCATTCGGGTTCGATGCCTGTTTGATTATCAAATGTCTGACGATGAGGTCAGATGTTCTTCACAACTTCCTGTTGAGCCGGCCTCCGGGTTCGATGCCTGTTTGTTTAACAGATGCCTAACAGCGAGGTCAGATGGTGCTCTCAACTTCGTGTTGAGCCGACCTTCGGGTTTGATGCCTGTTTGTTTAACAGATGCCTGATGGCAAGGATATATGTTATTCTCAACTCCCGGTTATGCCGGCCTTCGGGTTCGATGCCTGGAGGCGAGGTTAGATGTTTTTCTCAACTTCGGGTTTAGCCGGCCTTCGAGTTTGATTCCTGTTTTTTAACTTATGCCTGACAACGAGGTCAGATGTTCTTCTCGATTTCAGGTTGATCCGGCCTTCGGGTTTGATGCCTGTTTATTTAAAAGGTGTCTGACAGCGAGGTCATATGTTCTTCTCAACTTCGGGTTGGGAAAGGTTTCGGGTTCGATGCCTGTTTGTTTAACAGATGCCTGATGGCGAGGTCAAAGTTTCCTCTCAACTTCATGTTTAGCCGACCTTCGGGTTAGATGCCTTTTTGCTTAGCAGATGACTGACGGCGAGCTCAGATGTACTTCTCAACTTCGTGTTGAGCCGACCTTTGGTTTCGATACTTGTTTGCTTAACGGATGCCTGACGGCGAGGTCAGATGTTCTTCGCAACTTCGGGTTGAGCAGGCCTACATGTTCGATGCCTGTTTATTTAATAGATGCCTAACGGCAAGGTCAGATGTTCTTCTAATATTTGGGTTGAGTCGGCCTTCAGGTTCGATGCCTGTTTGTTTAACGGATGCCTTACGGCGAGGTCATATGTTCTTCTCAACTATGGGTTGAGACGGCCTTCGGGTTCGATGCCTGTTTGTTTAAGAGATGCCTGACGGAGAGGTCAGATGGTCTTCTTAACTTCGGGTTGAACCGCCCTTCGGGTTCGATGCCTGTTTGTTTAACAGATGTCTGACGGTGAGGTCAAATGTTCTTCTCAACTTCCTGTTGAGCCGACGTCCGGGTTCGATTTCTGTTTATTTAACAGATGCCTAACGGTAATGCCAGATGTACTTCGCAACTTCGTGTTGAGCCGATGTTCGGGTTTGATGCCTGTTTGTTTAACAGATGCCTGACAGCGAGGTCAGATGTTCTTCACAACTTCGGGTTGAGACGGCCTTCGGGTTTGAAGCCTGTTAATTTAACAAATGCCTAACGACGAGGTTAAATGTTCTTCTAAACTTCGGGTTGAGCCGACCTTCAGGTTCGATGCCTGTTTATTTAACAGATGCTTAACGGCGAGGTCAGATGTTTTTCTCAACTTTGGGTTTAGCCGGCCATCGAGTTTGATTCCAGTTTTTTAGCTGATGCTTGACAGCAAGGTCAGATGTTCTGCTAAACTTCGGGTTGTGCCGGCCTTCGGGTTCGATTCCTGTTTTTTTAACTGATGCCTGACAACGAGGTCAAATGTTCTTCTCAACTTCAGGTTGAGCCGGCCTTCGGGTTCGATGCCTGTTTATTAAAAAGATGTCTGACAGCAAGGTTAGCTGTTCTTCTCAATTTGGGGTTGAGTCGGGTTTCGGGTTCGATTCCTGTTTGTTTAACAGATGCCTGACGGCGAGGTCAAGTTTTCCTCTCAACTTCATGTTGAGGCGACCTTCGGGTTCGATGCCTGTTTGCTTAACAGATGCCTGACGGCGAGGTCAGATGTTCCTCTCGACTTCGTGTTGAGCCAGACTTCGGGTTCGATGCCTGTTTGTTTAACAGATGCCTAACAGCGAGGTCAGATGTTGCACTCAACTTCGTGTTGAGCCGACCTTCAGGTTCAAAGCCTGTTTGTTGAACAGATGCCTGTTTGTTTAACAGATGCCTAACAGCGAGGTCAGATGTTGCACTCAACTTCGTGTTGAGACGACCTTCAGATGTTCTTCTCAACTTCGGGTTGAGCCGGCCTTCAGGTTCGATGTCTGGCGGCGAGGTCAGATGTTCTTCTCAACTTCAGATTGAGCCGGCATTCAGGTTCGATGCCTGTTTGTTTAACAGATGTCTAACAGTGAGGTCAGATGTTCTTCTCAACTTCCTACTGAGCCGTCCTCCGGGTTCAATGCCTGTTTGTTTAACAGATGCCTCGCAACGAGGTCAGATGTTCGTTTCAACTTCGTGTTGAGCCGACCTTCGGGTTCGATGCCTGTTTGTTTAACAGATGCCTGATGGAAAGGTTATATGTTATTCTCAACTTCGGGTTGAGCCGGCCTTTGGGTTCGATGCCTGGCGATAAGGTCAGATGTTTTTCTCAACTTCGGGTTTAGCCGGCCTTTGGGTTCGATGCCTGTTTATTTAAAAGATGCCTGACGGCGAGGTCAAATTTTCCTCTCAACTTCATGTTTAGCCTACCTTCGGGTTCGATGCCTGTTTGCTTAACAGATGCCTGACGGCTCGGTCAGCTGTACTTCTGAACTTCGTGTTGAGCCGACCTTCGGGTTTGATGCATGTTTGCTTAACAGATTCCTGACAGCGAGGTCTGATGTTCTTCTCAACTACGGGTTAAGACGGCCTTCGGGATCGATCCATGTTTGTTTAACTGATGCCTGCCAGCGAGGTCAGATGTTCTTCTCAACTACGGGTTGAGCCGGCCTTCGGGTTCGATGCGTGTTTGTTTAACAGATGCTTGACGAAAAGGTCAGATGTTCCTCTCAACTTTGTGTTGAGTTGGCCTTCCGTTTCAATGCCTATTTTTTTAACAGATGCCCGACGGCGAGGTCAGATGTTCCTCTCAACTTCGTGTTGAGCCGGCTTTCGGGTTCGATACCTGTTTGTTTAAAAGATGCCTGACAGTGAGGTCAGATATTCCTTTCAACTTCAGGTTGAGCCGAAGTTCGTGTTCGATGCCTGTTTTTTTACAGATGTCTGACGGCGAGGTCAGGTGTTCTTCACAACGTCCTGTTGAGTCGACCTCTGGGTTCGATGCCTGTTTATTTAACAGATGCCTGACGACAATGTCTTATGTACTTCTAAACTACGTGTTGAGCCGACCTTCAGGTTTGATGCCTGTTTGTTTAACAGATGCCTAATGGAAAGGTCAGATGTTCTTCTCAACTTCGGGTTGTGCCGGCCTTCGGGTTGAGCCGGCCTTCGAGTTTGATTCCTGTTTTTTAACTGATGCCTGACAGCGAGGTCAGATGTTCTTCTCAACTTCAGGTTGAGCCGGCATTCGGATTCGATGCCTGTTTGTTTAACAGATGTATGACGGTGAGGTCAAATGTTCTTCTCAACTTCCTGTTGAGCCGACGCCCGGGTTCGATTCCTGTTTATTTAACAGATGCCTAACGATAATGTCAGATGTACTTCTCAACTTCGTGTTGAGCCGATGTTCGGGTTCGATGCCTGTTTGTTTAACAGATGCGTGACGGCGAGGTCAGATGTTCTTCACAACTTCGGGTTGAGCCGGCCTTCGGGTTTGAAGCCTGTTAATTTAACGGATGCCTAACGGCGAGGTCAGATGTTCTTCTAAACTTTGGGTTGAGCCGACCTTCAGGTTCGATGCCTGTTTGTTTAACAGATGCCTGACGGCGAGGTCAGATGTTTTTCTCAACTTCCGGTTTAGCCGGCCTTTGAGTTTGATTCCAGTTTTTTAGTTGATGCTTGACAGCAAGGTCAGATGTTCTGCTAAACTTCGGGTTGTGCCGGCCTTCGGGTTCGATTCCTATTTTTTTAACTGATGCTTGACAACGAGGTCAGATGTTCTTCTCAACTTCAGGTTGAGCCGGCCTTCGGGTTCGATGCCTGTTTATTTAAAAGATGTCTAACAGCAAGGTCAGCTGTTCTTCTCAATTTCGGGTTGAGTCGGGTTTCGGGTTCGATGCCTGTTTGTTTAATAGATGCCTGACGGCGAGGTCAAATTTTCCTCTCAACTTCATGTTGAGCCGACCTTCTGGTTTCATGCCTGTTTGTTTTACAGATCTCTGACGGCGAGGTCAGGTGTTCTTCACAACGTCCTGTTGAGTCGACCTCTGGGTTCGATGCCTGTTTATTTAACAGATGCCTGACGGTAATGTCTTATGTACTTCTAAACTACGTGTTGAGCCGACCTTCAGGTTTGATGCCTGTTTGTTTAACAGATGCCTAATGGCAAGGTCAGATGTTCTTCTCAACTTCGGGTTGTGCCGGCCTTCGGGTTCGATGTCTGGCGGCGAGGTCAGATGTTTTTCTCAACTTCGGGTTGAGCCGGCCTTCGAGTTTGATTCTTGTTTTTTAACTGATGCCTGACAGCGAGGTCAGATGTTCTTCTCAACTTCAGGTTGAGCCGGCATTCGGATTCGATGCCTGTTTGTTTAACAGATGTCTGACGGTGAGGTCAAATGTTCTTCTCAACTTCCTGTTGAGCCGACGTCCGGGTTCGATTCCTGTTTATTTAACAGATGCCTAACGATAATGTCAGATGTACTTCTCAACTTCGTGTTGAGCCGATGTTCGGGTTCGATGCCTGTTTGTTTAACAGATGCCTGACGGCGAGGTCAGATGTTCTTCACAACTTCGGGTTGAGCCGGCCTTCGGGTTTGAAGCCTGTTAGTTTAACAGATGCCTAACGGCGAGGTCAGATGTTCTTCTAAACTTCGGGTTGAGCCGACCTTCAGGTTCGATGCCTGTTTGTTTAACAGATGCCTGACGGCGAGGTCAGATGTTTTTCTCAACTTCCAGTTTAGCCGGCCTTTGAGTGTGATTCCAGTTTTTTAGCTGATGCTTGACAGCAAGGTCAGATGTTCTGTTAAACTTCGGGTTGTGCCGGCCTTCAGGTTCGATTCCTGTTTTTTTAACTGATGCCTGACAACGAGGTCAGATGTTCTTCTCAACTTCAGGTTGAGCCGGCCTTCGGGTTCGATGCCTGTTTATTTAAAAGATGTCTGACAGCAAGGTCAGCTGTTCTTCTCAATTTCGGGTTGAGTCGGGTTTCGGGTTCGATGCCTGTTTGTTTAATAGATGTCTGACGGGGAGGTCAAATTTTCCTCTCAACTTCATGTTGAGCCGACCTTCGGGTTTGATGCCTGTTTGCTTAACAGATGCCTGACGGCGAGGTCAACTGTTCCTCTCAACTTCGTGTTGAGCCATCCTTCGGGTTCGATGCCTGTTTGTTTAACAGATGCCTAATAGCGAGGTCAGATGTTGCACTCAACTTCGTGTTGAGCCGACCTTCAGGTTCAAAGCCTGTTTGTTGAACAGATGCCTGTGTGTTTAACAGATGCCTAACAGCGAGGTCAGATGTTGCACTCAACCTCGTGTTGAGCCGACCTTCAGATGTTCTTCTCAACTTCGGGTTCAGTTGGCCTTCAGGTTCGATGTCTGGCGGCGAGGTCAGATGTTTTTCTCAACTTCGAGTTGAGACGGCCTTCGAGTTTGATTCCTGTTTTTCAATTGATCCCTGACTGCGAGGTCAGATGTTCTTCTCAACTTCAGGTTGAGCCGGCATTCGGGTTCGATGCGTGTTTGTTTAACAGATGTCTGACGGTGAGGTCAGATGTTCTTTTCAACTTCCTGCTGAGCCGGCCTCCGGGTTCAATGCCTGTTTGTTTAACAGATGCCTCGCAACGAGGTCAGATGTTCCTCTCAACTTCGTGTTGGGCCGACCTTCGGGTTCGATGCCTGTTTGTTTAACAGATGCCTGATGGAATGGTTAGATGTTATTCTCAACTTCGGGTTGATTCGGCCTTTGAGTTCGATGCCTGGTGATAAGGTCAGATGTTCTTCTCAACTTCCTATTGAGCCGGCCTTTGGGTTCGATGCCTGTTTATTTAAAAGATGCCTGACGGGGAGGTCAAATTTTCCTCTCAACTTCATGTTTAGCCTACCTTCGGGTTCGATGCCTGTTTTCTTAACAGATGCCTGACGGCGAGGTCAGATGTACTTCCCAACTTCGTGTTGAGCCGACCTTCGGGTTCGATGCATGTTTGCTTAACAGATGCCTGACGGCGAGGTCAGATGTTCTTCTCAACTAGGGGTTGAGACGGCCTTCGGGATCGATCCATGTTTGTTTAACTGATGCCTGACAGCGAGGTCAGAAGTTCTTCTCAACTACGGGTTGAGCCGGCCTTCGGGTTCGAATGCGTGTTTGTTTAACAGATGCCTGACGGAGAGGTTAGATGTTCCTCTCAACTTCGTGTTGAGCCGGTCTTCGGGTTCGATTCCTGTTTGTTTAACACATACCTGACGGCGAGGTCAGATGTTCTTCTCAACTTCAGTTTGAGCTGGCCTTCGGGTTCGATGCCTGTTTGATTAACAGATGCTTGACGGCGAATTCAGATGTTCTTCTGAACATCGGGTTGAGCCGGCCTTCGGATTAGATGCCTGTTTGTTTAACAGATGCTTGACGACAAGGTCAGATGTTCCTCTCAACTTTGTGTTGAGTTGACCTTCCGTTTAAATGCCTATTTTTTTAAAAGATGCCCGACAGCGAGGTCAGATGTTCCTCTCAACTTCGTGTTGAGCCGGCTTTCGGGTTCGATACCTGTTTGTTTAAAAGATGCCTGACAGTAAGGTCAGATATTCCTTTCAACTTCAGGTTGAGCCGACGTTCGTGTTCGATGCCTGTTTGTTTTACAGATGTCTAACGGTGAGGTCAGATGTTCTTCACAACGTCCTGTTGAGTCGACCTCTGGGTTCGATGCATGTTTATTTAACAGATGCCTGGCGGCAATGTCTGATGTACTTCTAAACTACGTGTTGAGCCGACCTTCGGGTTCGATGCATGTTTGTTTAACAGATTCTTGACGGCGAGGTCAGATTTTCTTCGCAACTTCGGGTTGAACCGGCCTTCATGTTCGATGTCTGTTTATTTAACAGATGCCTAACGGCGAGGTCAGATTTTCTTCTAAACTTCGGGTTGAGCCAGCCTTCAGGTTCGATGCCTGTTTGTTTTATAGATGCCTGATGGGGAGGTTAGAACTTCTTCTCAACTACGGGTTGAGACGGCGAGCTTAAATGTTCTTCTCAACTACGGGTTGAACCAGCCTTCGGGTTCGATGCCTGTTTGTTTAACAGATGCCTGACGGAGAGGTAAGACGTTCTTCTCAACTTCGGGTTGAGCCAGCCTTCGGGTTCGATGCCTGTTTGTTTAACAGATGCCTCACGGCGAGGTTAGATGTTCCTCTCAACTTCGTGTTGAGCCCGCCTTCGGTTTTGATTCCTGTTTGTTTAATAGATACCTGACGGCTAGCTCAAATGTTCTTCTCAACTTCAGGTTGAGTCGGCCTTTGGGTTCGATGCCTGTTTGTTTAACACATGCCTGATAGAGAATTCAGATGTTCTTCTGAAATTCGGGTTTAGCCGGCCATTGGATTCGATGCCTGTTTGTTTAATAGATGCTTGACAGCGAGGTTAGATGTTCCGCTTAACTTTGTGTTAAGTCGGCCTTCAATTTTGATGCCTATTTGTTTAACAGATGCCCGACAGCGAGGTTAGATGTTCCTCTCAACTTCGTGATGAGCTGGCCTTCGAGTTCGATGCCTGTTTGTTTAAAAGATGCCTGACGGCGACGTCAGATATTCCTCTCAACTTCGTGTTGAGACAGCCTTCAGGATCGATCCATGTTTGTTTAATAGATGCCTGACAGCGAGGTAAGATGTTCTTCTTAACTTCCTGTTGAGTCGGCCTCCGGGTTCGATGCCTGTTTATTTAACAGATGCCTGACGGCAATGTCAGATGTACTTCTCAACTTCGTGTTGAGCCGACCTTCGATTTTGATGCATATTTGTTTAACATATGCCTGACAGCGAGGTCAGATTTTCTTTGCAACTTCGGGTTGAGTCGGGCTTCATGTTCGATGCATATTTATTTAACAGATGCCTAACAGCGAGGTCAGATGTTCTTCTAAACTTCGGGTTGAGCCGCCCTTCAGGTTCGATGCCTGTTTCTTTAATAGATGCCTGACGGCGAGGTCATATGGTTTTCTTAACTTCGGATTGAACCGCCCTTCGGGTTCGATGCCTTTTTGTTTAACAAATTTCTCACAGCGAGGTCAGATGTTCCTCTCAACTTCGTGTTGAGCCGGCCTTCGGGTTCGATGCCTGTTTCTTTAACAAATGCCTTACGGCCTGGTTAGATGTTCCTCATAACTTCGTGTTGAGCCGGTCTTCAGGTTCGATTCCTGTTTGTTTAACAGATACCTGACGCTGAGGTCAGATGTTCTTCTCAACTTCAGGTTGAGCCAGCCTTTAAGTTCTATACCTGTTTGTTTAACAGATGCTTGACAGTGAATTCAGATGTTCTTCTGAACTTCGGGTTTAGTCGACCTTCAGATTCGATGCCTGTTAGTTTAACAGATGCTTGACGGCGAGGTCAGATGTTCCTCTCAACTTTCTATTGAGTTGGCCTTTGGTTTCGATGCCTATTTCTTTAAAAGATGCCCAACGGCGAGGTCAGATGTTCCTCTCAACTTCGTGTTGTGCCGACTTTCGGGTTTGATGCCTGTTTGTTTAACAGATGCCTGACGGTGAGGTCAGATATTCCTTTCAACTTCGTGTTGAGACGGCCTTCGGGATCGATCCATGTTTGTTTAACAGATGCCTGACAGAGAGGTCAGATGTTCTTCTCAACTTCAGGTTGAGCCGGCCTTCGGGTTCGATGCTTGTTTGTTTAACGGATGACTCACGGCGAGGTTAGATGTTCCTCTCAACTTCGTGTTGAGCCGGCCTTCGGCTTCGATTCCTGTTTGTTTAACAAATACCTGATGGCGAGCTCAAATGTTCTTCCCAACTTCAAGTTGAGTCGGCCTTCGGGTTCGATGACTGTTTGTTTAAAAGATGCCTGACGGCGAAATCAGATGTTCTTCTGAAATTCGGGTTGAGCCGGCCTTCGGATTCGATGCCTGTTTGTTTAACAGATGCTTGACGGCGAGGTCAGATGTTCCGCTTAACTTTGTGTTGAGTCGGCCTTCAGTTTCGATGCCTATTTGTTTAACAGATGCTCGACGGCAAGGTCAGATGTTCCTCTCAACTTCGTGTTGAGCCGACCTTCGGGTTCGATGCTTGTATGTTTAACGGATGCCTGACGGCGAGGTCAGATATTCCTCTCAACTTCGTGTTGAGAGGACCTTCGGGATCGATCCATGTTTGTTTAACAGATGCCTGACAGCGAGGTCATATGTACTTCTCAACTTCATGTTGAGTCGGCTTTCGGGTTCGATGCCTGTTTGTTTAACAGATGCCTGACGGTGAGGTCACATGTTCTTCTGAACTTCGGGTTGAGCCGGCCTTTTGGTTCGATGACTGTTTGTTTAACAGATGCCTGACGGCAAGGTCAGATATTCCTCTCAATTTCGTGTTGAGACGGCCTTCGGGATCGATCCATGTTTGTTTAACAGATCCCTGACCGCGAAATCAGGTGTTCTTCTCAACTACGGGTTGAGACGGCCTTCGGGATCGATCCATGTTTGTTTAACTGATGCCTGACAGCGAGGTCAAAAGTTCTTCTCAACTACGGGTTGAGCCGGCCTTCGGGTTCGATGCGTGTTTGTTTAACAGATGCCTGACGGAGAGGTTAGATGTTCCTCTCAACTTCGTATTGAGCCGGCCTTCGGGTTCGATGCGTGTTTGTTTAACAGATGCCTGACGGAGAGGTTAGATGTTCCTCTCAACTTCGTATTGAGCCGGTCTTCGGGTTCGATTCCTGTTTTTTTAACACATACCTGACGGCGAGGTTAAATGTTCCACTCAACTTCATTTTGAGCCGGCCTTCGGGTTCGATTCATGTTTGTTTAACAGATGCTTGACGGCGAGGTCAGATGTTCTTCTGAACATCCTGTTGAGCCGGCCTTCGGATTCGATGCCTGTTTGTTTAACATATGCTTGACGACAAGGTCAGATGTTCCTCTCAATTTTGTGTTGAGCCGTCCTTTGGATTCGATGTCTGTTTGTTTAACAGAAGCTTGACGGTGAAGTCAGATTTTCTTCTAAACTTCGGGTTGAGCCAACCTTCAGGTTCGATGCCTGTTTGTTTAACAGATGCCTGACAGCGAGGTCAGATGTTCTTCTCAAGTACAGGTTAAGACGGCCTTCGGGTTCGATACCTGTTTGTTTAATAGATGCCTGATGGCGAGGTCAGATGGTCTTCTTAACTTCGGGTTGAGCCGTTTTTCGGGTTCGATGCCTTTTTATTTAACAAATGCCTTACGACGAGGTCAGATGTTCCTCTTAACTTCGTGTTGAGCCGGCCATCGTGTTTGATGTCTATTTGTTTAACAGATACCTGACGGCAACGTCAGATGTTCTTCTCAACTTGAGGTTGAGCCGACCTTCAGGTTCGATGCCTATTTGTTAAACAGATGCCTGACGTCGAGGTCAGATGTTTCTCTCAACTTTGGGTTGAGCCGGCCTTCAGGTTCGATGCCTGTTTGTTTAACAGATGCCTGAAAGTAAGGTCGGATGTTCTTCTCAACTTCGAGTTTAGTCGGCCTTCGGATTCGATGCTTGTTTGTTTAACAGATGCCTGACGGCGAGGTCAGATGTTTCTCTCAACTTCGGGTTGAGCCGACCTTCTGGATCGATGCCTGTTTGTTTAAATGATGCCTGACAGCGAGGTTAGATGTTCTTCTCAACTTCGGGTTGAGCCGACCTTCAGGTTCAAAGCCTGTTTGTTTAACAGATACATGACGGTGAGGTCAGATGTTCTTTTCAACTTCAGGTTGAGTCGGCCTTCGGGTTCGATGCCTGTTATTTTAACAGATGCCTGACGGTAAGGTCAGATGTTCTTCTTAACTTCGGGTTGAGCCGCGCTTTGGTTTCGATGCCTGTTTGTTTAACAGATGCCTGACGGCAAGGTCAAATTTTCCTTTCAACTTCATGTTAAGCCGACCATCGGGATCGATGCCTGTTTGTTTAACAGATGCCTGACGGCGAGGTTTGATGTTCCTCTCAACTTCGTGTTGAGCTGGACTTCGGATTCGATGCCTGTTTGTTTTACAGATGACTGACGGCAAGGTCAAATGATTCTCTCAACTTCCAGTTGAGCCGGCATTCAGGTTTGATGCCTGTTTGTTTAATTGATGCCTGACAGCGAGGTCAGATTTTCTTCTCAACTTCGGGTTGAGCCGGATTTCGAGTTGGATGCCTGTTTGTTTAACAGATGCCTGACGGTGAGGTCAAATGTTGCTCTCAACTTCGTATTGAGCTGGCCTTCGGGTTTGATTCCTGTTTGTTTAACAGATACCTGATGGCGAGGTCAGATGTTCTTCTCAACTTCAGGTTGAGCCGACCTTCGGGTTCGATGCCTATTTGTTTAATAGATGGCTGACGGCGAGGTCAAATGTTCCTCTCAACTTCATGCTGAGCCTGCCTTCGGGATCGATGCCTGTTTGTTTAACAGATCCTTGACGGCGAGGTCAGATGTTCTTCTCAACTTCGTGTTGAGCCGGCCTCCGGGTTCGATGCCTGTTTGTTTAACAGATACCTGACGGAGAGGTCAGATGTTCTTCTCAACTTCGTGTTGAGCCGGCCTCCGGGTTCGATGCCTGTTTGTTTAACAGATACCTGACGGCGAGGTCAGATGTTCTTCTCAACTTCGTGTTGAGCCGGCCTCCAGGTTCGATTCCCGTTTGTTTAACAGATACCTGACGGAGAGGTCATATGTTCTTCTCAACTTCGGGTTGAGTCGGCCTCCGGATTCAATGCCTGTTTGTTTAACAGATGCCTGACGGCGAGGTCAGATATTTCTCTAAACTTCGAGTTGTGTCGGCCTTCGGGTTCGATGTCGGTTTGTTTAAAAGATGCTTGACGGTGAGGTCAAATGTTCTTCTCAACTTCGAGTTGAGTCGGCCTTCAGATTCGATGCCTGTTTGATTAACAGATGCCTGACAGCGAGGTCAGATGTTTCTCTCAGCTTCGGGTTGAACCGGCCATCGAGTTCGATGTCTGTTTGTTTAACAGATGCCTGACAGCGAGGTTTGATGTTCTTCTCAACTTCGGGTTGAGCCGGCCTTTGGGTTCGATGCATGTTTGTTTAACAGATCCCTGACGGCGAGGTCAGATGTTTCTCTCAACTTCGGGTTGAGCCGGCCTTCGGGATCGATGCCTGTTTGTTTAACAGATGCCTGACAGCGAGGTTAGATGTTCTTCTCAACTTCGGGTTGAGCCGACCTTCAGGTTCAAAGCCTGTTTGTTTAACAGATACGTGACGGCGAGGTCAGATGTTCTTCTCAACTTCAGGATGAGTCGGCCTTCGGGTTCGATGCCTGTTATTTTAACAGATGCCTGACGGCAAGGTCAGATGTTCTTCTTAACTTCAGGTTGAGTCGCGCTTTGGTTTCGATGCCTGTTTGTTTAACAGATGCCTGACGGCAAGGTCAAAATTTCCTTTCAACTTCATGTTAAGCCGACCATCGGGATTGATGCCTATTTGTTTAACAGATGCCTGACGACGAGGTTTGATGTTCCTCTCAACATCGTGTTGAGCCGGACATCGGATTCGATGCCTGTTTGTTTTACAGATGCCTGATGGCAAGGTCAAATGTTTCTCTCAACTTCCGGTTGAGCCGACATTCAGGTTTGATGCCTGTTTGTATAATAGATGCCTGACAGCGAGGTCAGATTTTCTTCTAAACTTCGGGTTGAGCCGGCCTTCGAGTTGGATGCCTGTTTGTTTAACAGATGCCTGGCGGTGAGGTCAAATGTTGCTCTCAACTTCGTATTGAGCCGGCCTTCGGGTTCGATTCCTATTTGTTTAACAGATACCTGACGGCGAGGTCAGATGTTCTTCTCAACTTCAGGTTGAGCTGACCTTCAGGTTCGATGCCTATTTGTTTAATAGATGGCTGACGGCGAGGTCAAATGTTCCTCTCAACTTCATGCTGAGCCGGCCTTCGAGATCGATGCCTGTTTGTTTAACAGATCCTTGACAGCGAGGTCAGATGTTCTTCTCAACTTCGTGTTGAGCCGGCCTCCGGGTTCGATGCCTGTTTGTTTAACAGATACCTGAAGGAGAGGTCAGATGTTCTTCTCAACTTCGGGTTGAGTCGGCCTCCGGATTTAATGCCTGTTTGTTTAACAGATGCCTGACTGCGAGGTCAGATGTTTCTCTGAACTTCGAGTTGTGCCGGCCTTCGGGTTCGATGCCAGTTTGTTTAACAGATGCCTGACGGTGAGGTCAAATGTTCTTCTCAACTTCGAGTTGAGTCAGCCTTCAGATTCGATGCCTGTTTGTTTAACAGATACCTGACAGCGAGGTCAGATGTTTCTCTCAGCTTCGGGTTGAACCGGCCTTCGAGTTCGATGCCTGTTTGTTTAACAGATGCCTGACAGCGAGGTTAGATGTTCTTCTCAACTTCGGGTTGAGCCGGCCTTTGGGTTCGATGCATGTTTGTTTAACAGATGCCTGACGGCGAGGTCAAATGTTCCTCTCAACTTCGTATTGAGCCGGCCTTCGGATTTGAGACATGTTTGTTTAACAGATACCTGACGGTGAGGTCAGATGTTCTTCTCAACTTCATGTTAAGCCGGCCTTCGGGTTAGATGCCTGACAGCGAGGTCAGATGTTCTTATCAACTTCGGGTTGAGTCGGCCTCCGGATTCAATGCCTGTTTGTTTAACAGATGCCTGACAGCGAGGTCAGATGTTTCTCTCAACTTTGAGTTGAGCCGACCTTCGGGTTTGATGCCTGTTTGTTTAACAGATGCCTGACGGCAAGGTCAAATGTTCTTCTCAACTTCGAGTTCAGTCGGCCTTCAGATTCAATACCTGTTTGTTTAACAGATGCCTGACAGCGAGGTCAGATGTTTCTCTCATCTTCGGGTTGAGCCAACCTTCAGGTTCGATGCCTGTTTGTTTAAGAGATGCCTGAAGGCGAGGTCAGATGTTCTTCCTAACTACGAGTTAAGACGGCCTTCGGGTTCGATACCTGTTTGTTTAATAGATGCCTGACGGCGAGGTCAGATGGTCTTCTTAAATTCGGGTTGAGCCGTTTTTCGGGTTCGATGCCTTTTTGTTTAACAAATGGCTCATGGCGAGGACAAATTTTCCTCTCAACTTCGTGTTGAGCCGGCCTTCGAGTTTGATGCCTGTTTGTTTAAGAGATACCTGACAGCGAGGTCAGATGTTCTTCTCAACTTCAGGTTGAGCCGGCATTCGGGTTCGATGCATGTTTGTTTAACAGATGTCTGACAGCGAGGTTAGAAGTTCTTCTCAACTTCGGATTAAGCCGGCCTTCAGGTTCAATGCCTGTTTGTTTAACAGATACCTGACGGCGAGGTCAGATGTTCTTCTCATCTTCAGGTTGAGTCGGCCTTCGGGATTGATGTTTGTTTGTTTAACAGATGCCTGACAGTGAGGTCAGGTGTTATTCTCAACTTCGAGTTGAGTCGGCCTTCAGATTCAATGCCTGTTTGTTTAACAGATGCCTGACGGCGAGGTTTGATGTTCCTCTCAACATCGTGTTGAGTAGGACATCGGATTCGATGCCTGTTTGTTTTACAGATGCCTGATGGCAAGGTCAAATGTTTCTCTCAACTTCTGGTTGAGCCGGCATTCAGGTTTGATGCTTGTTTGTATAATAGATGCCTGACAGCGAGGTCAGATTTTCTTCTAAACTTCGGGTTGAGCCGGCCTTCGAGTTGGATGCCTGTTTGTTTAACAGATGCCTGGCGGTGAGGTCAAATGTTGCTCTCAACTTCGTATTGAGCCGGCCTTCGGGTTCGATTCCTATTTGTTTAACAGATACCTGACGGCGAGGTCATATGTTCTTCTCAACTTCAGGTTGAGCTGACCTTCAGGTTCGATACCTATTTGTTTAATAGATGGCTGACGGCGAGGTCAAATGTTCCTCTCAACTTCATGCTGAGCCGGCCTTCGAGATCGATGCCTGTTTGTTTAACAGATCCTTGACGACGAGGTCAGATGTTCTTCTCAACTTCGTGTTGAGCCGGCCTCCGGGTTCGATGCCTGTTTGTTTAACAGATACCTGACGGAGAGGTCAGATGTTCTTCTCAACTTCGGGTTGAGTCGGCCTCCGGATTTAATGCCTGTTTATTTAACAGATGCCTGACTGCGAGGTCAGATGTTTCTCTGAACTTCGAGTTGTGCCGGCCTTCGGGTTCGATGCCAGTTTGTTTAACAGATGCCTGACGGTGAGGTCAAATGTTCTTCTCAACTTCGAGTTGAGTCAGCCTTCAGATTTGATGCCTGTTTGTTTAACAGATACCTGACAGCGAGGTCAGATGTTTCTCTCAGCTTCGGGTTGAACCGGCCTTCGAGTTCGATGCCTGTTTGTTTAACAGATGCCTGACAGCGAGGTTAGATGTTCTTCTCAACTTCGGGTTGAGCTGGCCTTTGGGTTCGATGCATGTTTGTTTAACAGATGCCTGACGGCGAGGTCAAATGTTCCTCTCAACTTCGTATTGAGTCGGCCTTCGGATTTGAGACATGTTTGTTTAACAGATACCTGACGGTGAGGTCAGATGTTCTTCTCAACTTCAGGTTAAGCCGGCCTTCGGGTTAGATGCCTGACAGCGAGGTCAGATGTTCTTATCAACTTCGGGTTGAGTCGGCCTCCGGATTCAATGCCTGTTTGTTTAACAGATGCCTGACAGCGAGGTCAGATGTTTCTCTCAACTTTGAGTTGAGCCGACCTTCGGGTTTGATGCCTGTTTGTTTAACAGATGCCTGACGGCAAGGTCAAATGTTCTTCTCAACTTCGAGTTCAGTCGGCCTTCAGATTCAATACCTATTTGTTTAACAGATGCCTGACAGCGAGGTCAGATGTTTCTCTCATCTTCGGGTTGAGCCAACCTTCAGGTTCGATTCCTGTTTGTTTAAGAGATGCCTGAAGGCGAGGTCAGATGTTCTTCCTAACTACGAGTTAAGACGGCCTTCGGGTTCGATACCTGTTTGTTTAATAGATGCCTGACGGCGAGGTCAGATGGTCTTCTTAAATTCGGGTTGAGCCGTTTTTCGGGTTCGATGCCTTTTTGTTTAACAAATGGCTCATGGAGAGGACAAATTTTCCTCTCAACTTCGTGTTGAGCCGGCCTTCGAGTTTGATGCCTGTTTGTTTAAGAGATACCTGACAGCGAGGTCAGATGTTCTTCTCAACTTCAGGTTGAGCCGGCATTCGGGTTCGATGCATGTTTGTTTAACAGATGTCTGACAGCGAGGTTAGAAGTTCTTCTCAACTTCGGATTAAGCCGGCCTTCAGGTTCAATGCCTGTTTGTTTAACAGATACCTGACGGCGAGGTCATATGTTCTTCTCATCTTCAGGTTGAGTCGGCCTTCGGGATTGATGTTTGTTTGTTTAACAGATGCCTGACAGTGAGGTCAGATGTTATTCTCAACTTCGAGTTGAGTCGGCCTTCAGATTCAATGCCTGTTTGTTTAACAGATGCCTGACAACGAGGTCATATGTTTCTCTCATCTTCGGGTTGAGCCAACCTTCGGGTTCGATGCCTGTTAGTTTAACAGATGCCTGACAGGGAGTTTAGATGTTCTTCTAAACTTCGGGTTGAGTCGGCCTTCGGGTTCGATGCCTGTTTGTTTAACAGATGCCTGACGACGAGGTCAAATGTTCCTCTCAACTTCGTGTTGAGTCAGTCTTTAGGTTCAATGCCTGTTTGTTTAACAGATACCTGACGGCGAGGTCATATGTGCTTCTCAACTTCAGGTTGAGTCGGCCTTCGGGTTCGAAGCCTGTTTGTTTAACAGATGCCTGACGGCAAGGTCAGATGTTCTTCTCAACTTCGGGTTGAGCCGTGCTTCGGTTTCGATGCCTGTTTATTTAACAGATGCCTGACGGCGAGGTCAAATTTTCCTCTGAACTTCATGTTAAGCCGACCATCGGGATCGATGCCTGTTTGTTTAACAGATGCCTGACAGCGAGGTCTGATGTTCCTCTCAACTTCGTGTTGAGTCGGACTTCGGATTCGATGCCTTTTTGTTTTACAGATGCCTGACGGCAAGGTCAGATGTTTCTCTCAACTTCGGGTTACTCCGGCATTCGGGTTTGATGCCTGTTTGTTTAATAAATGACTGACAGCGAGGTCAGATTTTCTTCTCAACTTCGAGTTGAGTCGGCCTTCGAGTTCGATGCCTGTTTGTTTAACAGATGCCTGATGGTGAGGTCAAATGTTCCTCTCAACTTCGTGTTGAGTCGGCCATCGGGTTCGATTCCTGTTTGTTTAACAGATACCTGACGGCGAGGTCAAATGTTCTTCTCAACTTCAGGTTGAGCCGGCCTTTGGGTTCGATGCCTATTTGTTTAACAGATGCCTGACAGCGAGGTCAGACGTTCCTCTCAACTTCATGTTGAGCCGGCCTTCGGGATCGATGCCTGTTTGTTTATCAGAACCTTGAGGGCGAGGTCAGATGTACTTCTCAACTTCGTGTTGAGCCGGCCTCCGGGTTCGAGGCCTGTTTGTTTAACAGATGCCCGACAGCGAGGTTAGATGTTCTTCTCAACTTCAGGTTAAGCCGACCTTTGGGTTAGATTCCTGATGGCAAGGTTAGATGTTCTTCTCAACTTCGGGTTGAGTTGGCCTCCGGATTCAATGCTTGTTTGTTTAATAGATGCCTGACGGCGAGGTCAGATGTTTCTCTCAACTTCGAGTTGAGCTGGCCTTCGGGTTGGATTCCTGTTTGTTTAACAGATGCCTGACGGCGAGGTGAAATGTTCTTCTCAACGTCGAGTTGAGTCCGACTTCAGATTCGATGCCTGTTTGTTTAATAGATGCCTGACAACGAGGTCAGATGTTCTTCTCAACTTCGGGTTGAGCCGGCCTTCGGGTTCGATGCCTGTTTGTTTAACAGATGTCTGACGGCGAGGTGAAATGTTCCTCTCAACTTCGTGTTGAGCCGACCTTCAGGTTTGATGACTGCTTGTTTAACAGATACCTGACGGCGAGGTCAGATGTTCTTCTCAACTTCATGTTAAGCCGACCATCGGGATCTATGCCTGTTTGTTTAACAGATGCCTGATGGCGAGGTCAAATTTTCCTCTCAACTTCATGTTTAGCCGACCATCGGGATCGAGGCCTGTTTGTTTAACATATGCCTGACGGCGAGGTAAGATGTTCCTCTAAACTTCGTGTTGAGCCGGACTTCGGATTTGATGCCTGTTTGTTTTACAGATGCCTGTTTGTTTTACAGATGCCTGAAGGCAAGGTTAGATGTTTCTCTCAACTTCGGGTTAAGCCGACATTCGGGTTTGATGCCTATTTGTTTAATAGATGACTGACAGCGAGGTCAGATTTTCTTCTCAACTTCGGGTTGAGACGACCTTCGAGTTCGATGCCTGTTTGTTTAACAGATGCCTAACGATGAGGTCAAATGTTCCTCTCAACTTTGTGTTGAGCCAGCCTTCGGGTTCGATTCCTGTTTGTTTAACAGATACCTGACGGCGAGGTCAGATGTTCTTCTCAACTTTAGGTTGAGCCGGCCTTCGGGTTTGATGCCTATTTTTTTAAAAGATGCCTAACGGCGAGGTAAGATGTTCCTCTCAACTTCATGTTGAGCCGGCCTTCGGGATCGATGCCTATTTGTTTAACAGATCCTTGATGGCGAGGTCAGATGTTCTTCTCAACTTCGTGTTGAGCCGGCCTCCGGATTCGATACCTGTTTGTTTAACAGATACCCGACAGCGAGGTCAGATGTTTCTCTCAACTTCGAGTTGAGCCCTCCTTCGGGTTCGATGCCTGTTTGTTTAACAGATGCCTGACAGCGAGGTTAGATGTTCTTCTCAACTTTGGGATGAGCCGGCCTTCGGTTTCAATGCTTGTTTGTTTAACAGATGCCTGACGGCAAGGTCAAATGTTCCTCTCAACTTCGTGTTGAGCCGGCCTCCGGGTTCGATGTCTGTTTGTTTAACAGATACCTAACGGCAAGGTCAGATGTTCTTCTCAACTTCAGGTTAAGTCGGCCTTCGGGTTAGATGCCTGGCGGCGAGGTCATATGTTCTTCTCAACATCGGGTTGATTCGGCCTCCGGATTCAATGCCTGTTTGTTTAACAGATGCCTTACGGCGAGGTCAGATGTTTCTCTCAACTTCGAGTTGAGCCGGCCTTCGGGGTCAATGCCTGTTTGTTTAACAAATTCCTGACGGCAAGATCAAATGTTCTTCTCAACTTCGAGTTGAGTCGGCCTTCAGATTCGATGCCTGTTTCTTTAACAGATGCCTGACAGCGAGGTCAGATGTTTCTCTCATCTTCGGGTTGAGCCGGCCTTCGGGTTCGATGCCTGTTTGTTTAATAGATCCTGACAGCAAAGTCAGATGTTCTTCTCAACTTCAGGTTGAGTTGGCCTTCGGGTTCGATGCCTGTTTGTTTAACAGATGCCTGACGGCAAGGTCAGATGTTCTTCTCAACATCAGGTTGAGCATCGCTTCGATTTCGATGCCTGTTTGTTTAACAGATGCCTGACGGCGAGGTCAAATTTTCCTCTCAACTTCATGTTAGGCCGACCATCGGGATCGAGGCCTGTTTGTTTAACAAATGCCTGACGTCGAGGTCAGATGTTCCTCTCAACTTCGTGTTGAGCCGGACTTCGGATTCGATGCCTGTTTGTTTTACAGATGCCTGACGGTAAGGTCAGATGTTTTTCTCAACTCTGGGATTAGCCGGCATTTGGGTTCGATGCCTGTTTGTTTAATAGATGCTTGACAGCGAGGTTAGATGTTCTTCTCAACTTCGGGTTGAGACGGCCTTCGAGTTCGATGCCTGTTTGTTTAACAGAAGCCTGACGGTGAGGTCAAATGTTCCTCTGGACTTAGTGTTGAGCCGGCCTTCGGATTCGATTCCTGTTTGTTTAACAGATACCTAACGGCGAGGTCAGATGTTCTTCTTAACTTTAGATTGAGCCGGCCTTCAGGTTCGATGCCTATTTGTTTAACATATGCCTGACGGCGAGGTCAGATGTTCCTCTCAACTTCGTGTTGATCCGGCCTCCGGGTTCTATGCCTGTTTGTTTAATAGATACCTGACGGCGAGGTCAGATGTTCTTCTCAACTTCAGGTTAAGCCGGCCTTCGGGTTAGATTCCTGACAGCAAGGTCAAATGTTCTTCTCAACTTCGGGTTGAGTCGGCCTCCGGATTCAATGCCCGTTTGTTTAACAGATGCCTGACGGCGAGGTCAGATGTTTCTCTCAACTTCGAGTTGAGCCGGCCTTCGGTTTCGATGCCTGTTTGTTTAACAGATGCCTGACGGCGAGGTCAAATGTTCTTCTCAACGTCGAGTTGAGTCCGCCTTCAGATTCGATGCCTGTTTGTTTAACAGATGTCTGACAACGAGGTCAGATGTTTCTCTCATCTTCGGGTTGAGCCGGCCTTCGCGTTCGATGCTTGTTTGTTTAACAGATACCTGACAGCAAGGTTAGATGTTCTTCTCATCTTCGGGTTGAGCCACACTTCGGTTTCGATGCCTGTTTGTTTAACAGATGCTTGACGGCGAGGTCAAATTTTCCTCTCAATTTCATATTAAGCTGACCATCGGGATCGATGCCTATTTCTTTAACAGATGCTTGACGACGAGGTCAAAATTTCCTCTTAACTTCATGTTAAGCCGACCATCGGGATCGAGGCCTGTTTGTTTAACAGATGCCTGATGGCGAGGTCAGATGTTCCTCTCAACTTTGTTTTGAGCCGGACTTCGGATTCGATGCCTGTTTGTTTTACAGATGCCTGACAGCAAGTTCAGATGTTTCTCTCAACTTCGGGTTAAGCCGACATTAGGGTTCGATGCCTGTTTGTTTAATAGATGCCTGACAGCGAGGTCAGATGTTCTTCTCAACTTCGGGTTGAACCGGCCTTCGAGTTCGTGCCTGTTTGTTTAACAGATGCCTTACGGTGAGGTCAAATGTTCCTCTCGACTTCGTGTTCAGCCGGCCTTCGGGTTCAATTCCTGTTTGTTTAACAGATACCTATAGGCAAGGTCAGATGTTCTTCTCAACTTCAGGTTGAGCCGGCCTTCGGGTTCGATGCCTATTTGTTTAACAAATGCCTGATGGCGAGGTCAGATGTTCCTCTCAACTTCATGTTGAGCCAGCCTTCTGGATCAATGCCTGTTTGTTTAACAGATTCTTGACGGTGAGGTCAGATGTTCTTCTCAAATTCGTTTTGAGCCGGCCTCCGGGTTCGATGCCTATTTGTTTAACAATTACTTGACGGTGAGGTCAGATGTTCTGCTCAACTTCAGGTTAAGCCGTTCGTTGGGTTAGATTCCTAACGGCAAGGTCAGATGTTCTTCTCAACTTCAGGTTGAGTCGGCCTTCGGATTCGATGCCTGTTTGTTTAACAGATGCCTTACGGCGAGGTCAGGTGTTTCTCTCAACTTCGTGTTGAGCCGGCCTTCAGGTTCGATGCCTGTTTGTTTAACAGATACCTGACGGCTAGGTCAGATGTTCTTCTCAACTTCAGGTTCAGTCGGTCTTCGGGTTCGATGCCTGTTTGTTTAACAGATGCCTGACGGTAAGGTCAGATATTCTTCTCAACTTCGGGTTGAGCCACACTTCAATTTCGATGCCTGTTTGTTTAATAGATGCCTGACGACAAGGTCAAATTTTCCTCTTAACTTCATGTTAAGCCGACCATCGGGATCAATGCCTGTTTGTTTAACAGATGCCTGACGGCGATGTCAGATGTTCCTCTCAACTTCGTGTTGAGCCGACCTTCATATTCGATTCCTGTTTGTTTTACAGATGCCTGACGGCAAGGTCAAATGTTTCTCTCAACTTCTGATTGAGTCGACATTCAGGTTTGATGCCTGTTTGTTTAATAGATGCCTAACAACGAGGTCAGATGTTCTTCTCAACTTCGGGTTGAGCCGGCCTTCGGGTTCGATGCCTGTTTGTTTAACAGATGCCTGATGGTGAGGTCAAATATTCCTCTCAACTTCGTGTTGAGCCGGCCTTCGGGTTCGATTCCTATTTGTTTAACAGACGCCTGACGGCGAGGTCAGATGTTCCTCTCAACTTCAGGTTGAGCCGGCCTTCCGGATCGATGCCTGTTTGTTTAACAGATCCTTGACGGCGAGGTCAGATGTTCTTCTCAACTTCATGTTAAGCCGGCCTCCGGGTTCGATGCTTGTTTGTTTAACAGATACTTGACGGCGAGGTCATATGTTCTTCTCAACTTTAGGTTTAGCCGGCCTTCAGGTTAGATTTCTGACGGCAAGGTCAGATGTTCTTCTCAACTTCGGGTTGAGTCGGCCTCCGGATTCAATGCCTGTTTGTTTAACAGATGCCTCATGGCGAGGTCAGATGTTTCTCTTAACTTCGAGTTGAGCCGGCCTTCGGGTTCGATGCCTGTTTGTTTAACAGATGCCTAACAGCGAGGTCAGATGTTCTTCCCAACTTCAGGTTGACCGGCCTTCGGGTTCGATGCCTATTTGTTTAACAGATGCCTGACGGCAACGTCAGATGTTCCTCTCAACTTCAGGTTGAGCCGGCCTTCCGGATCGATGCCTGTTTGTTTAACAGATCCTTGACGGCGAGGTCAGATGTTCTTCTCAACTTCGTGTTAAGTCGGCCTCCAGGTTCGATGCTTGTTTGTTTAACAGATACTTGACGGCGAGGTCATATGTTCTTCTCAACTTTAGGTTTAGCCGGCCTTCAGGTTAGATTCCTGACGGCAAGGTCAGATGTTCTTCTCAACTTCGGGTTGAGTCGGCCTCCGAATTCAATGCCTGTTTGTTTAACAGATGCCTCATGGGGAGGTCAGATGTTTCTCTCAACTTCGAGTTGAGCCGGCCTTCGGGTTCGATGCCTGTTTGTTTAACAGATGCCTAACAGCGAGGTCAGATGTTCTTCCCAACTTCAGGTTGACCGGCCTTCGGGTTCGATGCCTATTTGTTTAACAGATGCCTGACAACGAGGTCATATGTTCCTCTCAACTTCATGTTGAGCCGGCCTTCGGGATTGATGCCTGCTTGTTTAACAGATCCTTGACGGCGAGGTTATATGTTCTTCTCAACTTCGGGCTGAGCCGGCCTTCGCTTTCGATGCCTGATTGTTTAACAGATGCCTGACGGCGAGGTTAAATGTTCCTCTCAACTTTGTGTTGAGCCGACCTTCAGGTTCGATGCCTGTTTGTTTAACAGATGCCTGACGGTAAGGTCAGATTTTCTTCTCAACTTCGGGTTGAGCCACACTTTAGTTGCGATGCCTGTTTGTTTAACAGATGCCTGACAACGAGGTCAGATGTTCCTCTCAACTTCATGTTGAGTCGGCCTTCGGGATCGATGCCTGTTTGTTTAAAAGATCCTTGACGGCGAGGTCAGATGTTCCTCTCAACTTCGTGTTGAGCTGGCCTCCGGGTTCGATGCTTGTTTGTTTAACTGATACTTGAGGGCGAGGTCAGATGTTCTTATCAACTTCAGGTTAAGCCGGCCTTCAGGTTAAATTCCTGACGGCAAGGTCAGATATTCTTCTCGACTTCGGGTTGAGTCGGCCTCCGGATTCAATGCCTGTTTGTATAACAGATGCCTGACGGCAGGATCAGATGTTTCTCTCAACTTCGAGTTGAGTCGGCCTTCGGGTTTTATGCCTGTTTGTTTAACAGATGCGTGACGGCGAGGTCAAATGTTCTTCTCAACGTCGAGTTGAGTCAGCCTTCAGATTCGATGCCTGTTTGTTTAACAGATGCCTGACGGCGAGGTCAGATGTTCTTTTCAACTTTAGGTTGAGTCGGCCTTCGGGTTTGATGCCTGTTTGTTTAACAGATGCCTGACGGCAAGGTCAGATTTTCTTCTCAACTTCGGGTTGAGCCACACTTCGGTTTCGATGCCTGTTTGTTTAACAGATGCTTGACGGCGAGGTCAAATTTTCCTCTCAACTTCATGTTAAGCAGACCATCGAGATCGATGCCTGTTTGTTTAACAGATGCCTGACAGTGAGGTCAGATGTTCCTCTCATCTTCGTGTTGAGCTGGCCTTCAAATTAGATGCCTGGTTGGTTTACAGATGCCTGACGGCAAGGTCAGATATCTCTCTCAACTTCGGGTTATGCCGACATTCGGGTTCGATGCCTGTTTGTTTACTAGATGCCTGACAGCGAGGTCAGATGTTCTTCTCAACTTTGGGTTGAGCCGGCCTTCGGGTTCGATGCCTGTTTGTTGAACAGATGCCTGACGGTAAGGTCAAATGTTACTCTCAACTTCGTGTTGAGCCGGCCTTCGGGATTGATGCCTGCTTGTTTTACAGATCCTTGACGGCGAGGTTATATGTTCTTCTCAACTTCGGGCTGAGCCGTCCTTCGCGTTCGATGCCTGATTGTTTAACATATGCCTGACGGCGAGGTTAAATGTTCCTTTCAACTTCGTGTTGAGCCGGCCTTCAGGTTCGATGCCTGTTTGTTTAACAGATGTCTGGCGGTAAGGTCAGATTTTCTTCTCAACTTCGGGTTGAGCCACACTTTAGTTTCGATTCCTGTTTGTTTAACAGATGCCTGACGACGAGGTCAAATTTTCCTCTCAATTTAATGTTAAGCCGACCATCGGGGTCGATGCCTGTTTGTTTAACAGATGCCTGAAGGCAATGTCAGATGTTCCTCTCAACTTCGTGTTGAGCCGGCCTTCGGGATCGATGCCTGTTTGTTTAACAGATCCTTGATAGCGAGGTCAGATGTTCTTCCCAACTTTGTGTTGAGCCAGCCTCCGGATTCAATGCCTGTTTGTTTAACATATGCCTGACGGCGAGGTCAGATGTTTCTCTCAACTTCGAGTTGAGTCGGCCTTCGGGTTCGATGCCTGTTTGTTTAACACATGCCTGACGGCAAGGTCATATGGTCTTCTCAACGTCGAGTTGAATCGGCCTTCAGATTTGATGCCTGTTTGTTTAACAGATGCCTGACAGCGAGGTCAGATGTTTCACTCATCTTCGTGTTGAGCCGGCCTTTGGGTTCGATGCCTGTTTGTTTAACATATGCCTGGCAGCGAGGTTAGATGTTCTTCTCATCTTTGGGTTGAGCCAGCCTTCGGGTTCGATGCCTGTTTGTCGAACAGATGCCTGACGGAGAGGTCAAATGTTCCTCTCAACTTCGTGTTGAGCCGGCCTTCGGGTTCGAGGCCTGTTTGTTTACGAGATACCTGACGGCGAGGTCAGATGTTCTTCTCAACTTCAGGTTGAGTCGGCCTTCGGGTTCGATGCCTGTTTGTTTAACAGATGCCTGACGGCAAGGTCAGATGTTCTTCTCAACTTCAGGTTGAGCCGCACTTCGGTTTTGATGCCTGTTTGTTTAACAGATTCCTAACGGCGAGGTCAAATTTTCCTCTCAACTTCATGTTAAGCAGACCATCGGGATCGATGCCTGTTTGTATAATAGATTCCTGACGGTGAGGTCAGATGTTCCTCTCAAGTTTGTGTTGAGCCGACCTTCAGGTTCGATGCCTGTTTGTTTAACAGATGCCTGACGGTGAGGTCAAATGTTCCTCTCAACTTCGTGTTGAGCCGGCCTTCGGGTTTGATTCCAGTTTCTTTAACAGATACCTAACGGCGAGGTCAGATAGTCTTCTCAACTTCAGGTTGACCGGCCTTCGGGTTCGATGCCTATTTGTTTAACAGATTCCTGACGGCGAGGTCAGATGTTCCTCTCAACTTCATGTTGAGCCGGCCTTCAGGATCACTGCCTGTTTGTTTAACAGATCCTTGATGGCGAGGTCAGATGTTCTTCTCAACTTCGTGTTAAGCTGGCCTCCGGGTTTGATGCTTGTTTGTTTAACTGATACTTGAGGGCGATGTCAGATGTTCTTATCAAAATCAGGTTAAGCCGGCCTTCGGGTTAGATTCCTGACAGCAAGGTCAGATGTTCTTCTCGACTTCGGGTTGAGTCGGCCTCCGAATTCAATGCCTGTTTGTATAACAGATGCCTGACAGTGAGGTCAGATGTTTCTCTCAACTTCGAGTTTAGCCGGCCTTCGGGTTTTATGCCTGTTTGTTTAACAGATGCCTGACAGCGAGGTCAAATGTTCTTCTCAACGTCGAGTTGAGTCGGCCTTCAAATTCGATGCCTGTTTGTTTAACAGATGCTTGACAACGAGGTCAGATGTTTCTCTTATCTTCGGGTTGAGCCGGCCTTCGGGTTCGATGCCTGTTTGTTTAACAGATGCCTGACAGCGAGGTTAGATGTTCTTTTCAACTTCGGGTTGAGCCGGCCTTCGGGTTCGATGCCTGTTTGTTTAACAGATGCCTGACGGCAAGATCAGATGTTCTTCTCAACTTCGGGTTGAGCCACAGTTCGGTTTCGATGCCTGTTTGTTTAATTGATGCCTGACGGCGAGGTCAAATTTTCCTCTCAACTTCATGTTAAGCAAACCATCGGGATCGATGCCTGTTTGTTTAATAGATGCCTGACAGTGTGGTCAGATGTTCCTCTCAACTTCGTGTTGAGCTAGCCTTCGGATTCGATGCCTGTTTGTTTTACAGATGCCTGAGGGCAAGGTCAGATATTTCTCTCAACTTTGGGTTATGCCGACATTCAGGTTCGATGCCTGTTTGTTTAATAGATGCCTGACAGCAAGGTAAGATGTTCTTCTCGACTTCGGGTTGAGCCGACCTTCGGGTTCGATGCCTGTTTTTTAACAGATGCCTGACGGTAAGGTCAAATGTTCCTTTCAACTTCGTGTTGAGCCGGCCTTCGGGTTCGATTCCTGTTTGTTTAACAGATACCGAACAGCGAGGTCAGATGTTCTTTCCAACTTCAGGTTGACCGGCCTTCGGGTTCGATGCCTATTTGTTTAACAGATGCCTGACGGCGAGGTCAGATGTTCCTCTCAACTTCATGTTGAGCCGGCCTTCGGGATTGATGCCTGTTTGTTTAACAGATCCTTAACGGCGAGGTCAGATGTTCTTCTCAACTTCGTGTTGAGCTGGCCTCCGGGTTCGATGCCTGTTTGTTTTACAGATACTTGACGGCGAGTTCAGATGTTCTTCTTAACTTCAGGTTGAGCCGGCCTTCGGGTTAGATTCCTGACGGCGAGGTCAGATGTTCTTCTCAACTTCGGGTTGAGTCGGCCTCAGGATTGAATGCATGTTTGTTTAACAGATGTCTGACGGCGAGGTCAGATGTTTCTCTCAACTTCTAGTTGAGCCGGCCTTCTGGTTCAATGCCTGTTTGTTTAACAGATGCCTGACGACAAGGTCAAATGTTCTTCTCAACTTCGAGTTGAGTCGGCCTTCAGATTCGATGCCTGTTTGTTTAACAGAGGCCTGATAGCGAGGTCAGATGTTTCTATCATCTTCGGGTTGAGCAGCATTTCGGGTTCGATTCCTGTTTATTTAACATATGCCTGACAGCGAAGTCAGATGTTCTTCTCAACTTCTAGTTCAGGCGCCCTTCAGTTTCGATGCCTGTTTGTTTAACAGATGCCTACGGCGAGGTCAAATTTTCCTCTCAACTTCATGTTAAGCCGACCATCGGGTTCGATGCCTGTTTGTTTAACAGATGCCTGATGGCGAGGTCAGATGTTACTCTCAACTTCGTGTTGATCCGTCCTTCGGGTTTGATTCTTGTTTGTTTAACAGATGCCAGACGGCGAGGTCAGGTGTTCCTCTCAACTTCATGTTGAGTCGGCCTTCGGGATCGATGCCTGTTTTTAACAGATCCTTGACGGCAAGGTCAGATGTTCTTCTCAACTTCGTGTTGAGCCGGCCTCCGTATTCAATGCCTGTTTGTTTAACAGATGCCTGACGACGAGGTTAGATGTCCTTCTCAACTTCGGGTTGAGCCGGCCTTCGGGTTCGATGCCTGTTTATTTAACAGATGCCTGATGGCGAGGTCAAATGTTCCTCTAAACTTCGTGTTGAGCCAACCTTCGGGTTCGATGCGTGTTTGTTTAACAGATATCTGACGGCGAGGTCAGATGTTCTTCTCAACTTCAGGTTGAGTCGGCCTTCGAGTTCGATGCCTGTTTGTTTAATAGATGCCTGACGGCGATGTTAGATGTTATTATCAACTTCGGGTTGAGTCAGCTTTCGGATTCGATACCTGTTCGTTTAACAGATGCCTGATGGCGAGGTCTGATGTTTCTCTCAACTTCGGTTTGAGCCGTCCTTCGGGTTCGATGCCTGTTTGTTTAACAGATGCCTGACAACGAGGTTATATGTTATTCTCAACTTCGGGTTGAGCCGGCCTTCGGGTTCGATGCCTGTTTGTTTACTAGATGCCTGACGGTGAGGTTAAATGTTCCTCTCAACTTCGTGTTGAGCCGGCCTTCGGGTTCGATTCCTGTTTGTTTAACAGATACCTGATGGCGAGGTCAGATGTTCTTCTCAGCATCAGGTTTATCCGGCCTTCCGGTTCGATGCCTATTTGTTTAACATATGACTGACGGCGAGGTCAGATGTTCCTCTCAACTTCATGTTGAGCCGGCCTTCGGGATCGATGCCTGTTTGTTTCAAACATCCTTGACGACAAGGTCAGATGTTCTTCTCAACAGCGTGTTGAACCGGCCTCCGGGTTCGATACCTGTTTGTTTAACAGATACCTGACAATGAGGATAGATGTTCTTCTCAACTTCAGGTTGAGCCGGCCTTCGGGTTAGATGCCTGACGGCGAGGTCAGATGTTCTTCTCAACTTCGGGTTGAGCTGGCCTCCAGGTTCGATGCATGTTTGTTTAACAGATACCTGCCACCGAGGTCAAATGTTCTTCTCAACTTCAAGTTAAGTCGGTCTTCGGGTTCGATGCTTGTTTCTTTAATAGATGTCTGACGGCAAGGTCAGATGTTCTTCTCAACTTCGGGTTGAGCCGCGGTTCTGTTTCGATGCCTATTTCTTTAACAGATGCCTGATGGCGAGGTCAAATTTTCCTCTGAACTTCATGTTGAGTCGACCATCAGGTTCGATGCCTGTTTGTTTAACAGATGCATAACGGCGAGGTCAGATGTTCCTCTCAACTTCGTGTTGAGTCGGCCTTCGGATTCGATGCGTGTTTGTTTAACAGATGCCTGATGGCGAGGTCAGATGTTTCTCTCAACTTCGGGTTTAGCCGACCTTCGGGTTCGATGCCTGTTTGTTTAATAGATGCCTGATAGCGAGGTCATATGTTCTTCTCAACTTCGGGGTGAGCCAGCCTTCAAGTTCGATGCTTGTTTGTTTAACAGATGCCTGACGGCGAGGTCAAATGTTCCTCTCAACTTTGCGTTGAGCCGACCTTCGGGTTCAATTCATGTTTGTTTAATAGATACCAGACAGCAACATCAGATGTTCTTCTTAACTTCAGGTTGAGACGGCCTTCGGGTTCGATGCCTGTTTGTTTAACAGATGCCTGACGGCGAGGTCAGATGTTCCTCTCAACTTCATGTTGAGCCGGCCTTCGGGATCGATGCCTATTTGTTTAACATATCCTTGACAGCTAGGTTAGTTGTTCTTCTGAACTTCGTGTTGAGCCGGCCTCCGGGTTCGATGCTTGTTTGTTTAACAGATACCAGACGGCGAGGTCAGATGTTCTTCTCAACTTCAGGTTGAGCCGGCCTTTGGGTTCGATGCCTGTTTATTTTACATATGCCTTACGGCGAGGTCAGATGTTCTCCTCAACTTCGGGTTGAGTCAGCCTTCGAATTTGATGCATGTTTGTTTAAAAGAAGTCTGACAGCGAGGTTAGATGTTCTTCTCAACTTCGGGTTGAGTCGGCCGTCGAATTAGATACCTGTATGTTTAACAGATGCTTGACTGCGAGGTCAGATGTTTCTCTCAACTTCGGGTTGAGTCGGCCTTCGGGTTCGATGCCTGTTTGTTTAACAGATGCCTGACAGCGAGGTTAGATGTGCTTCTCAACTTCGGGTTGAGTCGGCTTTCGGGTTCGATGCCTGTTGGTTTAACAGATGCTTCACGGTGAGGTCAAATGTTCCTCTCAACTTCGTGTTGAGCCGGCCTTCGGGTTTGATGCCTGTTTGTTTGATAGATACCTGATGGCGAGGTCAAATGTTCTTCTTAGTTTCCGAAGATTCGTTCCCATCAGAGTATCGTGTACTTGTGCAGTTGGCAAATTTCCGGGTTTGTCGGTATTCAACCGTCTCACACCTTGAATGGTTGAGAGTCGTTCGCTTCTCACCCAGTCAGGTTCAAGCCATTTGAATAGGGGCAGCTGTTGCACCCCAAAATTTGACCGACTTTTCTTTACCTAGCTTATGTTTCATTTCATTCACATTAGCATTGTCATTTGCATTTCATTGACATGTATGCAGGAGATCAAGAGGTATGATTACCAATTAAGGGCTACACAAGACTATGAAGCTATCCAAGAAGGTTATTCAAGTGTTCAAGGGTAGATATCTTTGTCAGAGAAGTCAGAAGATCCTCAGAGAGAGTGGTTGAAACCAAGAGTGTGTGCCTAGCTTGAGAGTTGTGGGAAGTCCTCAGATGATTCTGAAGCCAGGAATGTGGACTTGAAGCCTTGAGAGAGCTTATGAGATGTCTTGAAATCCATCATGAAGCCTAGACAGGTCATTGTACAAGATTAAGAAGACCCAGCCATGAGTGGTGTAATTAGGGTTTGACTGGGTCAACCCTAGGTTAACTGATGATTTGAACAAGGGTGAGACCTAATTCAAGGTCCATGTGATCATGGATTGACACATTTAGATGTTATACGGATGATTCCAAGGTCAACTCATCATGATTGAAGAGTTTGAGAAGTTTCAAGCTAGGGTTTCTAAGGCTTGACAGTGTAAAATCCCATAGTTTGACCCTTATCTTCAAGGCAGTTTAGCTCAAGATGTGATGGTCATCTCATCTTGCCCCCAACATGAATGTTGTATAGCATGAGTGTATCTTTAATTTGAGTACTAGAAGTCCTTGATAGGATTTGTAGAACTCAAGTTATGACTTTGACAAGTTACAGGTCATCTGAGGTATGTGAATCTGGGGCCTTGAAAGTTACCCAACTTGCATCAAACTTTTGCCCAAGAAGGATGATTCCTATGAACTTTTGGTCAACATGAATGTTGTTCCTTATCCTTTTAGCTTTCTAGAGAGTACTAGAAGTCCTTGATAGGATTTGTAGAACTCAAGTTATGGCTTTGACAAGTCAAGGGCATTTTGGTCATTTGGAGATTACAGGTCATTATAAGTATAAGGCCATAACTCCTATTTCCAAGCTTCAAATGGAAAAATGTTCAACATCAAACTTGTTCAAAATGATGTTTTAAGGCTATTAAGGAGGTCATGAGATGATGTAAATGCTTGTAGCTCAAAGTTGCAAAAATGACCTAAAATAAGGGTATAAGTTAAATAAACCAAAGTTGGAAATTGATATTTCCAACCTACACATCCAAACCATGGCATGTAATATATCATTTGACTCTAGAAAACATTTTAAGAACATTGGTTTAGCCACATTTTTGAGTTGAGATTCAATTTGTGGACTTGCTTTGAAAAGTGATTACTTGCATATTAAGTAACATGTGCAAAACATAGAAGCAAGGCATGAGCAAGGCCCTTTGCAAACTAAACACTTTCAAAATGTCACTAGGGGAGAAATTGGAAGTGAATGAGGTTGGTTTCAAGCTGCAAACAGAGCTATGCATATCATGATATGTGATTGAAAATCTCATGACATGAGAAGTGGAAACTCTCATTAGAAGGATCTAGAGGGTTCTAAATCACTCATACATCATCTATATATTGAGTAGAGGTGATCCAATGCAAGGGTTGGTGATGATTGAAGAAGAGAGCATAGATTGAGATTGAGATTTCTTGGATTGTAATTGAATTTGGTTTCACCAAATTCTTCACTTTCCATCCATTTTCTTGATTGAAACTTCTTCCATGGATGCTAAGGAGTGATTCCAGATCATAATCCAAGAGAATTCGTGGCTGAATCGTGTGGGAGCAATTGAATTTTTCCACCTGCAACTCACCTTCGGATTTCAAGATTCAGGAGCTTTCAACCGGTTCTTTTGCATACAGAAGCAAGGAGAGGGTTCATTGATCGTGTCTGAAAGATTGGAGAGCTTGAATTGGAGGTTTAGTGCATCTGTTCGTCCAAGATTTTCAGGTTGGTAACTTTCTTCCTCTAGCATGAATTAGGTAGAATCAAGGTGAATTAAGGTGTTAGACTCATTGTAGAATGGTGTAGGAATGATTTCAGATAGTTAATTTGATAATTAGTGACAAAATAGGTGTGTTACCATTTTAGGTTGAGAATTGGATATGGTGTATCTTGAGGATTTAGGTTGAATTAAGGGCATGAATGAGTTCGTGAGGGAATTTGGGATGAGTTTCATGTATTGACCATTTGCAATGGAGGATCCTAGAGAGAATTAGGGTTGAGGAAGATGACCGAAGCACCACCGGTGGTGGCCGAAGCTGGGCGCGAAGTTGCAGAGGTTTGAAAGGTAGGAGATGACTCTGGGACCATCAGATCTTGGTTTGACTTGGACTATGACCCTCATCCAACGACCACGTTTTAATTCAATTTGTGAAGGAGTCTGAGTAAGTGAAACGATGCGTTTCACTTACTAGTTGGTTTTGGGCTTAGTGAAATAACCATTATCCACACCCCCCAGCGAGCCCAATCCATTATTTGTACTGATTCTCATTACTATTTGCACCGCGCGTGTGTATATTTTAATTTGATTTTCATTATTTTTTCATTTTATTCATGGTTCTTGGAAAAATCATATAAAATTGAAAATTAATCCAATTAACCCCATTCTTTTTGCATTTTACTCATGATTGAGTCTTGTATTGTTTAGAGAAAAAATATTTTCATTTCATGTATTTTCTGATTCAATGGGAATTTCACATTTTAATTGATATTAAAATGGTTATGTTTGATACATAATTTTGTGGAATTTTGTGTGATCATGTGGTGATGATTTTGATCCTAATTTTTTGTGTGTGATTAGGTTAGACATGTATGCTCCCATAGCATTTTTCTCACATTTTTGTGATGAAAATAGGTGTGCTTTCTAGATTGAGATTTAGGTGCTTCCTTTTAGGGTTTAGGTTTAGTACCTCATAATGTAGAATTTATTTCTAGGTCTAATTTGATGGTTTGATCTCTGAAAATAATGTGGTAGAGTCATGATTGACCTAGGTTCCCATAGATATTTTTGTAGGATTTTACAATTGGTTTTAGTATTTTAGTTAGGACTAACTTTAGTACTAGGTTTTAGGTGATCCTAACTTACTAATTCAACTAGTTTAACTTCCTTAGTCCCCTTAGATTAGGGTTTTTGCTTGGTTTGCCTTTGGTTGAGATTGAAGACAAGTTGAAGACAAGGTGAGGATGCTTGAAGTTGCTTGGAGCTAGGAGTTGCTTGTGCCTGAAGGTGTCTGATGAAGGTTTAGGAGATAGAAGACATAGGGAGAGCCTTATGATTAGAATGACTTCTTTCACAAATATGGAAAGCATCTTGTGCTTCCATTCCCCCCAATGACTAAAATTCCTTCTCAGATATTCACATCCCTCCGTTGGAGGGATGAGTGGCTTTATCTGGGAAGTAGAACTTTGAGGGAACTAGTCTCTCATAATGATGAACCCTTACAGGCTTCCTTTGGTTGTCAATAAGCTGTTTATCATTTCCACTCATCCTGTTAAATCAATTGTCTTCTGGTTTGAGTATCTTGAAAGATGTTAGACTTGAGTTTGAAGATGAGGACTTCACTGAAGAGTGTGGAAGTGGATGATTCCTTGAGCATTGCCATTGTAGCTGAAACTTGATGAGCAAGAAGAACAAGTTGATACTTGGAGACCCAATGGAGATTGAATGAAGAGATGAGGCTTGAAAAAGAATTGAAGGATGAAGTTGACACTTCTAAGTCATTGAAGATTACCCTGAGAAGCTGAAGCTTGTAGATGAAGAGAGAAGACCAAGTTGATACTGGTAAAGCAAAGAAAGCTGAAGCTTGAAGACTAAGTTGATACTTATGAAGGGGATTCAGTTGCGATTGAGTGTGGAGCTGAGGCTTGAGGAATAAAGGATAAGTTAACACTTACACTGATGCTTGGAAAGCCTGAAGGAATCAAGTTGATACTTGTAGTTAGAAGCAAAGCCTGAGGGTGGAATTGACTAAGGAGTTGAAGCTTGAAGAAGGAGGATAAGTTGAAACTTATGTTGATGGGTTGAAACCTGGAGAAGCAAGTTGATACTTGGCATGAAGGGGGATTGAAGTCTGAAGACTGGATTGCTGTTAGAAGAGCTGAAGCTTGGAATTGAAATTGAGAGAGGAGTTGACCTTCTTTCTTGTCTGTTTTCTTTTCTGTGCTGATGTGTCTTGTTTGACTTGCTTGATGCATTAGAATAAGTTCATATCTAGACTGATTGTAAGCTAGGAGCATGATTTCACTAGAGGTTGAGTTGCTCTCTCTGCTTGTATTTTTACTGTATGGCTTTGCTTGCGGGTATTCGGTAGAGCCCTGCTCCCTTGCCCATGTGGTTTATTTTGCTTGACAGCATTTCATTTCCTTTTGTATGATTACAGTCTCTTATATTCTGCTTGATAACATGTTGTTATTGTTGTTGTATGATTACAGTTATTCATTCTGGCTTGAGGTTGAGATGAGCTTGTGGAGGTTGCTGCCCCACACACATTTCCTCCCTCACTTGCATTGCATGCATTTTACAGTCGTTTATCTGTTTACCGTTTGAGCTGATGCTTTATCTGTTTCTGTTTATCATTGATATGATCCCTTAGGACTCTCACTTCCTTTGATAAGGAAGTGATGATTAGAACTTTAGGTTGAAACCCATGCATGATAACTTCTAGGAGTTCCCTGTTTCAAACCTTAACTATAGGATGAATCCTTGGCATGACAACAGTAGGACTTGATAGTCTCCCCATAGTTGAGCCTGTTCTCTTCTCATCTCAAAACAGCTTAAGATACAGTAACCATGAATGATTTCTTACGTACGTTACGAGCCTTAAGCTATCTAACAAAGGATTGTTGGAGAGCTTCTTTTCAACAGTCTGGATGTTTAGTATGGCACCCTTTGGGTAACATGCGACACGTTCATTCTCAGGTCATAGTCTTTAGTGCGATTGAAATTGCAAACACCATAAAAAACACTTCTTCCGTAAAAGACAGAAAACAAACTTCAAACCTTTTTGCCCCATGGGCCCATAATTCAAAGGAAGCTTTTCTGAAGAAAAGAGTGTCATTAAACTTCAGCGCCACCGCAAACAGGCTTTGTCCCTAATTGCTGGAACTGCTGTTTAACCCTACTCGATAAAACAGATGAATATGAATCCCCGTAATCCATATTATCCCGAACTACATAAGCTCTGATCTCTCATATTTGTTGAGAGTACGTAGGCACAGTACTGATGTATTGGCGAGCCACCTCCCCCGTAACCCGTCGTAGGGCGAACTACGTTGACTCTGATTTCTCATTCTCTGATGAGAATACGTAGGCATAAAGCGCGACGCTTTGTCGAGTCATTTTTCTTTTCTGTTTAAGCCAGCCTTGATAGGTAGATAGATAAACCAACTCGTGCAGTAAACACAACAAGCGTGGATCACGTCGAGTACGACGGACGCGAGGGGTGCTAATACCTTCCCCTTGCGTAACCGACTCCCGAACCCAGACAACGGTTGCGATGACCTTGTCTTGTACCTATTCGTCAGGTTTTTCCGATCGTTTCCTTTCCCATTCTGAGGGATAAATAACGAAAGGTGGCGACTCTTCTGTTTTGCCGGCACCTTATTTTCGCAGAAGCGACAGCTGGGGACTTGATAGTTTCCTGGGATCCAACGTCCCGTATGCGAGTCAGTCTGGAGATCCGACGTCCCCTGCGAGAGTCAATCCTAGCGCTTGTATGATTACTTGTTGGGTTGTGTTTATTTATCGCATTTCTTTTCCCGCACTTTATTTTTCAGTATGATATGATTATCTATGGTGTTGTGGGAGGGGCATTCTGATGAGTGAGAAGCCAAACCCAGACTTGAGTGAACATAGCATTAGTTGCAGAAATTAGTGGGCGCGTGCTTGCTTGGCAGGCACTAGTGTCTCATGAAATTCACGCTCAGACGAGGTTCTTCCGGTTGACTTCTTTTTCAACCCTTTGGGTTGAGGGGGTTGTTGTTTTGGAGGATTGTCGACTCTGGGGACCGATCATTTGGGATTCAGCCGAGTGAGGCCGCTTCATGAGTTGGTGATGCCACACCTTCTGGGTATCGTATCACCCCTCTTGAATGTCTGTGACGTTGATGACCGCATAGGATGCCGAAATTGTGTCAGTTTAGGTCCATACCTGTGAGCAGGGTTGGGTTTGTTGCAGGAAACTTTGACCTTCAGACTACCTGGTTTTCTTGATAGTGAATCAGTTTTGTTGGTACCGGAGGTTCTCATCATCAGATATATGATTGTTCTTGACAGAGCAGAGCTTTGGTCCTGTATCAGAGAACCTTATATTCAGAGATGTGTATTTGTTCTTGATAGAGCAGGTTTTGATTGGGATCAGAGGGTCTTATTATCAGATGTTTGTTCTTGACAGAGCAGAGTTTTGGTCCTGTATCAGAGGACCTTGTCTTCAGATATATATGTGTTCTTGACAGAGTAGATTTATGATTGAGGTCTGAGGATCTCATCAGCAGATGTATGGTTGTTCTTGACAGAGCAGAGTTTTGGTCCTATATCAGAGGTCCTTATCATCAGATGTGTGTTCTTGACAGAGCAGATTGTTGGTCCTGTATCAGAGGTCCTTATCATCAGATGTGTGTTCTTGACAGAGCAGATTATTGGTCCTGTATCAGAGGTCCTTATTATCAGATGTTTGTTCTTGACAGAGGAGATTTATGGTCCTATGTGTGTGTGTTCTTGACAGAGCAGATTTGTGGTCCGATACCAGGGTTTCCTTCTTATCAGAGATAGTGGTTGTTCTTGACAAAGCAGCATCATGGTTTTGTTGATACAGAATCCCTACAGTGCAGTTGCCTTGATCTCCTGCTGCATGATTGCATTTTACATTGCTTTGCATACTCATTTGCATTTCATTAATGTGTGTCTGTGTTGCAGGTACCGTTTCCCCCGATTCAGGATTTCTGGCCTCCTACTGTATTGTTATGGGTTCTTTGAGGAAGACCGTGGCTTATAAGCTCCCTGCCCTCGACGTGGTTCAGCTGACTGGTTTGATTGCTTTAGCAGATGATTCTGTGAGAGATGAGTTCAGAAAATCTTACGGCAAATTGCTCAGTTTGGTTCGTAAACCTTCTGCGTTCGAATTGAATGGGTTGCACGCTCTGCTGCAGTTCTACGATCCTCCGTTGAGATGCTTTACTTTCCAGGACTTTGTTCTCGCGCCCACACTAGAGGAATATGCTGATTTGTTAGGTGTGCCTATCAGGAGGCAGATGCCTTTTGTTCATATGGATGCTGAGCCTAATCTGGCTAGTCTAGCTCCGTCACTTCACCTAGATGCCTCTGAGTTGGTCTTGTCTAGTTGGAACAAGGTTCCCGGTTTCTCCTTGCAGTTCTTAGTGGGAAAGGCTCAGCAGTGCGCCAAAGACGGATGTTGGGTCGTGTTCAACGCCATCCTCGCTCTGTGCATATATGGCATTATTCTGTTCCCCAATATGCCCGACTTTGTGGACTTCGACGCCTTCCGCATCTTTGCTTCAGGGAATCCAGTCCCTACCTTGATAGGAGATGTCTACCATTCCATCCACTACAAAAATGAGAACAGGAGGGGCAAGAATGTCTCGTGTTGTGTGCCCTTGCTTTGTAAATGGCTTGATAGTCATCTGCCCAAGAGGGGTCCCTTTGTTTCGTCTGCAGCCACAGCTGAGTGGTCCGAGCGTTTGATGGGTCTATCAGCGAAGGATATTGACTGGTTTGACAGAGATAGGTTGGGTACCGAGATTATCTTCAGCTGCAGCGGGTTTTCGAACGTGCCTTTGATAAGCAGGAAGGGCTGTATAAACTATAATCCGTCTCTGCTGGTCCGACAGTTTGCTTATGCTTTGAGAGCTCCGTCGAAGGATGAAGAGGTGCAGGAATCTCTGTACCTCACTGGTCTTCTAGAGGGGGATATATTATCTAAGCTTCAGCGCGCTTGGAATGGTATCAGTAAGAGGGGAAAACCGTTGCTGGGGAAAAGCAATAGCCAAGCCTACGCTCCGTATGTGACTTGGATCAGAGCAAGAGCAGATGCTATAGGGATGCCGTTTATTCCTGCCAAGCCAGAAAGCCCTCCAATGATTGAAAAGCCTACTACCGTGCCCATTCAACAACATAATCAGGTGTTAGCTGAGAGAGATGAATTGAAGAGGGAAAATGAAGAACTGGAGAAAGAATTGGCTCAGCTCCGAAGCGAGAGAAACGAAGCCGTTCATTCCTTCAAGAGGCAGACAGAGCTGGTGAACCAATTGGGGACAGATTTGACTAAGCAGATAGCTGAGCGTGAGCGCATGGGTCGAGACTTTAAAGCTGTCAACGATGTACTGGCCACGAAGAAGCAACACTTGGATGAAGCGTATCAGAGGATATCCAAGTTTAACCAGCACTAGAAGGCCACCCTAGCCAACAGAAAAGAGCGGGAGGATAAGCTGATGCAACAGATCTCCAAGCTGAAGGCCCAGGTGAAGGCTAGTGAGAAGAGGTTTGATGAAGAAACCGCTCGCAGATATGCCGCTGAAGGCCAACTCAATAGGGATCTTGCTAACCTAAAGGAGCGCAAACTGACGTTTGAATCCAAAAAGCGGAAGCTAGAAGATTGTTTCGGCGAAGGAGCATGGGAAGATTCGGTCGAAGGTCTTCAATACACCATTATACAGAGAGAGTTACTCGTCCAAGGGTTACTCACTCAGCCTGATCATCCAGAAACGAGGAATTTGCTAGAAGAGTTTCACGCCCGTGGCCGTACTTGACTATATTTGTAATCCTTTTGTGTTCATCATTGTTGGATGCTGACCATCGCCAGGCTTGTTGGCTGAGGTCATGCTATTGATTCATCTTGTACTCACTGATGTTGTGCACTGCCTTGATGGGCTTTCTTTATATATGAGATGTTATTTCCATGACTGGACTCGGACTTCTTATTATCAGCACTGGCACTCAGGCACTAGGATCGGGGGAAATCTCCCTAACGCACAGACACACGTTTGCATTTGCATGAAGCATTTGCATAACGAGCACTTTGTCGTTTTTCCTAACCCTTTTGTGTTTTCAGGTTGTTTCAGGTTGTTCCAGGATTGATCAGAGACCTATCCACCGCTATCCGACCAGAGCAAATCGAACCAGAATCATGGAGCAAGTGCAAACTGATGTTCAAGAACTCCGCGAAAGAATGGACCGCTTCATGGAGCTCATGCAAGCGGTCGCCAATGGCCAGGATCAGCTCAGAACCTTGGTTCAGCCTCTGATTTCAAGGGTCGATAGCAATGGCGTACTCCATGGCGGGACTGTGCCAACCCCTCCACCAGTTGAAACTCCTCAGAATGGCGTCCCCGTGACCGGGGGGAATGGCAGTGCCAACGGCAATGTGATAGCTAACATGGGACTCAACGGCAATACGACGGGCGTCGGTAATGGGAGTCTTAAAGCTAACGTCAATGTTGGGCTGGGCAACGGTAATGCAGGAGTTGGGAATCTGTTTGGGCCTCAGCCGTGGTTAGAAGATCGTCAGGACGATGTGTTCTCTCAGAGAGGTGCTGAAGGGGAACTGACTGCTGAAGCACGTCTAAGGTTCAAGGCACTCGAGGATAAGATGAGGAACATCGAGAACCAGAACACCCTGGGCGTTGATATGTCCAAGTTGGGACTGATTGCTGATTTCAAGGTGCCTCCCAAGTTCAAGGTACCTGACTTTGAAAAGTACAAGGGCACCACTTGCCCTCGCATCCACCTGAGATCATATTACAGAAAAATGTCAGCTCATTCTGATGACGAGAATTTGCTGATGCACTTCTTTCAGGACAGTCTGTCCGGACCCTCCCTCGAATGGTACATGAGTCTGGAACCTACCAGTGTGCGCACGTGGAAGGACTTTGCTGAAGCATTTGTGCACCACTACCAATACAATAGTGACTTGGCCCCGAACCGAGTCCAACTGCAGAATCTGTCGCAAAGGAACAACGAAGGGTTTAAGGAATACGCCCAGCGGTGGCGTGAATTGGCAGCCAGGGTTCAGCCGCCGATGGTTGAACGTGAGCTTGTGCAGATGTTCGTAGCCACCCTCCCAGGGGTTTACTATGAGAAATTGGTCAGCAGCATGTCCGGAACCTTCTCAGATCTCATTATCACGGGTGAGCACATTGAAAATGGGATCAAACTGGGGAAAATTCAAGGTGAGTCATCCTCAGCTGGAGGAGGCGGAAAGAAACCTTATGGTGGCAAAAGACGGGAAGGAGAAACGAGCGCCGTGACCAACGCTCGAAGGAAGGGTAAAGGCCTTCACCAACAGGTGGCCAGCATAACTATCCCGGCAGTTCAACAGCCACAGCAGCAGCAGCAGCAGCAGCCGAATCAACAGGGGTACAGAAAGTACTAGAATCGGGCAACTCTGTCGAGCTGTCACCTCGAGACACCGCCCATGTCATACGCTCAACTGTTGCAGACTCTGCTCCAGCTACAGTTGATCCAGAAGAGAACCCTGGCTCCCTTGACAGGGGCACCTCCGCCAGGTTATGACACAAATGCAACTTGTGAGTTTCACTCAGGGGCACCAGACCACACCATAGAGAATTGCAAAGCCTTCAAGCACAAGGTGCAGGACATGGTGGACGCTAAGATCATCAACTTCTCAGATAATGTGCCAAACGTCACGAAGAACCCTATGCCGAATCATAGGGGGGGTGGAGTAAACGCCATTATTGAAGACGAGAGTTTGGATTTGTTGACTAACGTCAGAGATCTGAAGACGCCGCTTAGCTTCGTTAAAGCTAAGCTGATGAAAAGAGGTTTCTTTCCAGGTTGTGGAGAGCTGTGTATGGGTTGTGCGACAAGTTCTGACGGATGTGAACCGTTGATAGAGGGAATTCAAAGTCTAATGACTGAAGGGATTTTACAGTTTAGCCTGAGGGCCGAAAGTGGATCGGGAGAGGTAGTGCTGAAGCAAGATGATGAGGTTGCCACCATCACCATCCCTCGCCAGACGATAACTATTTCTGCACCCAGACCGCCCACGATTACCATCACCAAACTGGGCTGATACCGTTCGAAAGCACTAATGTTGTCCCCTGGCACTATGGGGAAGAGGTCTACTGCAACGGACAGAAGTTGGAACTGGAACCATTTGGGTCGTCCATGGAGAACCTAGCGGGCGTTAGTGGGATCACTCGTAGCGGGAGAGTGTTTGCACCACCAGAGGTCGTGGCGGACAAAGCGGACAGAGCTGATGCAACTGATAAAGGTAAAAGTAAAGTCGTTGAAGAGATCCCGCGTGGGGCAGAACAAGACTTACTCGTTAAAGACGCCAGGGAATTTATGAGGTTGATTAAAAAGAGTGACTACAAGATTGTGGATCATCTCCATCAGACACCCTCAAAGATTTCCATCCTGAATTTATTGCTGTGTTCTGAAGCACACCGCAACGCGCTGCTGAAGGTGTTGAACGCCGCGTATGTACCGCAGGAAATATCAGTAAACCAGCTAGAAGAGGTCGTAGCCCACGTAAATGCTGGAAATGGGTTAGGGTTCACTGACCTAGAGCTGACACCGAAGGGGAGGAACCACAATAGCGCCCTGCACATCTCGATAGAGTGTAGGGGAACGATTATGTCTCACGTGTTGGTGGACACGGGGTCGTCACTCAATGTTCTTCCGAAGAAGGCATTAATGAAGTTAGATACCCGCTGAGTGATTTGCACACCCAGTGATCTGGTTGTGAAAGCGTTCGATAGAACCAAACGCCATGTCTTCGGGGAGGTGACCCTGACAATCCAAGTCGGGCCAGAAACGTTCGACGCAATCTTTTACATTATGGACATCATGCCTGCCTACAACTGTCTCTTGGGCCGGCCGTGGATCCATGCTGCTGGAGCCGTGACCTCCACGTTGCACCTGAAACTCAAGTATGTCGTCGGAGGTAGCATCGTGACCGTATGTGGCGAGGAAGACATAATGGTGAGCCATTTGTCGTCCTTCAAATATGTTGAGATGGACGGGGAAATCCACGAAACCCTATGCCAAGCGTTCGAAGCTGTTAAAGTCAAGGACGTAGCTCCTGTAGTCACTGAAAAGCCAGAGATGACTCTCTCTTCCTTCAAGGGAGCCCGGGCTGTTGTCCAAGCCGGATCTGCCCCAGGCTGGGGGCGAATTTTGGAGATACCTAACAAGCAAGACAAGTTCGGGTTGGGATACTCTCCTGCGGCTGAAGCCTCCTCTTCTAGCAGTGCGTCACGAGGTAAAGGGACGATCCAGTTTACCAGTGGCGGGGTGATATTTGAAAGCGTCAACACGGTGTCTGAAGACAGCGGAGATAGCGACTGTGACCTCGACTCTTGGATCCAGCCAAGCAAGCCAGGCGAGGGCCTTACCAACTGGTCCGTCAAGGATATCATCCAGATGACAAGCGAAGAGTAATGATTTACTTTTTCCAATCATTGTACAACCCTATGTCCTACCCGGGGCATGGTGGTTTTATTGTCAGGGCCTTGTTTGATTATGTACATGCATTTTATCAATAAATCGAAAGGCGTTTTTCTTCGTATTCAAATGTTGTGATCTCTGTTATTCCTGTTTTATATTTGTTTTGAAAAACAATAAAATGGCCATGGGGTTTGTGCTAACCTGCATATCCTTGTTTTAAGCTTAACCCTTGTTATTGCAGGATCCACATAACAGATGACATCGACTCTGGACCTTCTACGACTCACTTCGACTTTGATTGCCCGATCTATCAAGCCGAAGAAGAGATTGATGAAGACGAAGACCTTCCTGAAGAGTTGGCTCACTTGTTGAAACAAGAAGAGAAAGATATTCTGCCTCACGAAGAGGAAATTGAGATTGTGAATCTGGGTTCTGAAGAACTGATCAGGAATGTCAGGATAGGGGCTGCATTGCAGAGTGATGTCAAGCAGAGATTGGTCGAGATGCTAAGAGAGTATAGTGACGTCTTTGCTTGGTCATACGAAGATATGCCCGGACTTGATACTGACATCGTGGTCCACCACTTGCCGCTACGAGAAGATTGTCCTCCCGTTAAGCAGAAGCTTAGGAGGACGCGACCAGATATGGCCGTTAAGATCAAAGAAGAAGTGCAGAAGCAGCTTGATGCTGGCTTCTTAGCGGTCACTACTTACCCTCCGTGGGTCGCCAACAAGTGCCTGTACCGAAGAAGGACGGTAAGGTACGAATGTGCGTCGATTATCGGGATTTGAATAGGGAGAACCCTAACGATAATTTCCCGCTGCCTCATATTGATGTGTTGGTCGACAATACAACTCAGTTCTCCGTGTTTTCGTTCATGGATGGCTTCTCCGGTTACAATCAGATCAAGATGGCGCCGGAGGACATGGAGAAAACTACGTTTATCACCCCTTGGGGAATATTTTGCTACAAGGTAATGCCTTTCGGTCTGAAGAACGCAGGGGCCACTTACCAACGAGCAATGGTAACTTTGTTTCATGATATGATTCATCATGAGATTGAAGTCTATGTTGATGACATGATTGCGAAGTCCCAAACAGAGGAGGGACATCTGGTCAATTTGCTGAAGCTTTTTGAGAGGCTTAGGAAGTTCAGGTTGAGGCTGAATCCTAACAAGTGTACTTTCGGAGTACGGTCCGGAAAGTTACTGGGGTTTATCGTGAGCGAAAGAGGCATCGAGGTTGATCCTGCGAAGATAAAAGCAATACAAGAAATGCCAGTGCCAAGAACAGAAAAAGAAGTTCGTGGTTTCCTGGGCAGAATAAACTACATTGCAAGGTTTATTTCTCAGCTCACGACCACGTGTGAACCGATGTTCAAACTATTAAAGAAAGATCAGGCGATTATCTGGAACGAGGATTGCCAGAAGGCATTCGATAAGATAAAATAGTATCTGCAGGAACCTCCGATCCTGATACCCCTAGTGGCCGGACGGCCTTTAATCATGTACTTGACAGTTCTTGAGAATAGTGTGGGGTGTGTTCTCGGTCAGCACGACGAGACGGGCCGAAAGGAACATGCCATTTATTACTTGAGTAAAAAGGTCACAGACTGTGAATCTCGTTACTCAATGCTGGAGAAGACGTGTTGTGCACTAGCCTGGGCTGCCAAACGTTTACCACAGTACATGCTCAATCACACCACTATGCTAATTTCGAAGATGGATCCGATCAAGTACGTCTTCAAGAAGCAAGCGCTTTCGAGCAGGATTGCCAGATGGCAAATGGTGTTGACGGAATATGACATTCAGTACGTTTCCCAAAAGGCCATTAAGGGCAGCGTATTGTCTGAATACCTGGCCGAACAGCCGATCGAGGATTATCAGCCTATGAAATTTGAATTCCCTGATGAGGATATCATGTTTCTCAAAGCGAAGGATTGCGATGAACCGTTTCCCGACGAGGGGCCAGATAGGAAATCCTAGTGGAAATTGATATTTGACGGGGCGGTTAATTCTTACGGAAGTGGCATTGGGGTGATCATCACGACTCCCCACGGATCCCACATCCCGTTCACTGCGAGACTGACGTTTCCGGTCACCAATAATGAAGCGGAGTACGAAGCATGCATCATGGGTCTAGAAGAAGCAATTGATTTGAGAATCAAGAACCTAGACGTATATGGTGACTCAACGCTTGTGATCAACCAGATTAAAGGGGAGTGGGAGACCCGTCAATCAAATTTGGTGTCGTACATGAACTATGCTAGAAGGCTGCTTCCGTTCTTTGATCGAGTGGAACTCCATCATGTGCCCAGAGCGAAAAATCAGATGGCTGATGCCTTAGCCACGTTGGCTTCGATGTATAAAGTCAATTTTTGGAATGAAGCTCCAAGAATTGTCCTTTCTCGTCTTGATAGACCTGCGTTCGTCTTTGCAATCGAGGAAGCCTCCGACGGCAAGCCATGGTTCCATGACATCCAAACTTTCCTTATGACTAAGGAGTATCCTGCGGGAGCGTCAACCCAGGATAAGAAGACTCTGAGGAGGCTGTCTGGAAATTTTTATCTCAATCCTGATGGAGTTTTATATAAAAGAAACCACGATCTCGTGCTACTCAGATGTGTAGATGAGAAAGAGGCGAGTATGCTCATGGAAGAAGTCCATGAAGGCACATTTGGTACGCACGCCGGCGGGCATGCTATGACGAGAAAGATCCTGAGAGCAGGATATTACTGGCTGACGATGGAATCGGATTGCTTTAAATTCGCGAAGAGGTGTCATAAATGCCAGATCTATGCTGATAAAGTTCATGTACCGCCGTGCCCGTTGAATGTCATGTCCTCCCCGTGGCCGTTCTCCATGTGGGGCATCGACATGATAGGCAAGATCGAGCCCACTGCATCTAACGATCATCGCTTCATTCTAGTAGCTATCGACTACTTCACCAAGTGGGTGGAGGCAGCCTCATATGCTAATGTGACCAAGCAGGTGGTGGATAAATTCATAAAGAGGGATATCATCTGTCGTTACGGAATTCCCGAGTGGATCATTACGGATAATGGTTCGAATCTGAATAACAAGATGATGAAGGAGCTGTGCCAGAGTTTCAAGATTGAACACCACAACTCATCTCCTTACCGGCCGAAGATGAATGGCGCCGTTGAAGCGGCCAATAAGAACATAAAGAAGATTGTTCAGAAGATGGTTGTGACCTACAAAGATTGGCACGAGATGTTGCCATTCGCACTGCACGGTTATCGTACGACGGTACGTACGTCAACCGGGGCAACTCCTTTCTCCTTAGTGTACGGTATGGAGGCTGTCCTACCATTAGAAGTGGAGATCCCTTCTTTGTGAGTTTTGGTTGATGTGAAACTCGATGAGGCAGAATGGATTAAGAACCGACTAAACCAACTCAGCCTGATGGACGAGAAGAGATTAGCATCGATTGCGCATGGTCGTCTGTACCAAAGCCGAATGAAGAAAGCTTATGATAAGAAGGTGCGTCCTAGAAGCTTTCAGACGGGTGATCTCGTCCTGAAGAAGATTCTCCCTCCACACTCCGATCACCGGGGCAAGTGGACTCCCAATTACGAAGGTCCATACGTCGTCAGCAAGGTCTTCTCGGGAGGAGCTTTGTTGTTATCCACGATGGATGGTGAAGATCTTGCATCCCCGGTGAACGCGGACGCAGTTAAAAAATACTTTGCTTAAAAAATGACCCGCTGGAAAGAAAAAGAATATCCAGGCAAAAATGGGGCATCCCGGCGAACCATAAAAAAGGAAAAAGGTTCGGGCAAAAATTAGGGATATAAATTGAAAAAATGTACACCCGCAAAGTCGAAAACCCGGATGGGCGACTTTGGCAAAAAAGGGTATCCCGGTGAGTCGAAAACCCGGAAGGGCGATTCAGGCAAAAGTTAGGGATTTGAAAAAGCAAATGACTGCATTCCGCGTGGGGACTATATTTGTTTAGTGGTTTGGAAGACCTGAGGGCCGTTCATCTGAATCAATCTCTTCTGAAGCTGAAGCCTCGGAGAAGTATCGAAGTCGAGTGGGTCATAGAGGGATCAACTCATGGTGTTCGTCTACGCATCGTTGCCGACATTTGTATATATTGATGTATATTTATGTTTTTACTTTTTGCGCGGCTTCCTCATTCCAGGAGCTTGCATCTGTTGTAAAACATTTTTACCCATTCAGGGGTTCCTTATCAATAAAATGTGTACTATTCAGCAATTCTGTTTGTTTGTTTAGCATTTATCTGTTTTGTTTGCAAAAAAGAACGCCGATGTTTTTGATAAAATGCGCATACATAAACTTACTGGCCTAGGCCACTGATTATTGAAACAATGAATTACTTGAACATTGTCACAAGATTATAACCTTGATAGGCCCCTTTGAGGAGGGTATCTTGTCTGTTTGCTTGTGTTGTTGCAGGTAGCATATACCAGACAGTGCGCCGTGCGCATCCCCAGGCAGGATGATTCCTCCTTCTCCAGCAAAGTTTAGCAGTCTCTCCCCGCAGAGTCTGAACATGAGATCGTGAGCATTGATATGTCTCCCCAGGCAGAGAAGATTCTCTCCCCAGTCAAGTACATTCTGAAGGAATGTCGTCTCCCCAGCTGAGTCATACGCTGAAGTATGCAGCAATTGATAGTTCCAGACTGAAGTCTTCAGCGGAATTGAAATTCCCCGCAGAGTCGTACTCTCCCCTGTAAGCAGGATGATTCCTTTTTCCCCAGCCGAGTTCGCAGTCCCCCAAGAGAGTCGAGTCCTGGGAAAGCAATTCGGGCCATGATTGGTTTTCCCCAGTAGAGATGTTGAATAGTTGATGCTGTATTTCCCCACCGGAGTCGTTACCTCCAGGAAAGCTCTGGCTGCTAATGTCGTGCAGTTTATTTCCGCGATTGACATCGCTTTCCTCAGCAGGTCTGGGTTCTCGTAGAGCTTCGTTCCCCTGCAGCAGTCGACTGAAGTTTGCTTCCCCGTGCGGAGTCTGATTGAGATTGGCGCGACTTCCTCTCCTCGGCAGGATGACTCCTCCTCTCCACCAGAGTGTTTCTTTCTCCTTGACAGAAGGATTCTCCCTTCAGCATTTATTTTGCTGACGGGATCGCAGCATTTTGCATGATTGCATAGCATTTATCATAAACGCGTAGCATTTCCACCGTGTGGAGCATCGCGCCGTTGTCAAAGCATATGCATATGAAACATGAGCTAGGTCGTTACCGTTCTTGTTTTGCAGGTGTTCCTCTGCAAAGTCGCTTGCTCAAGATGATTCTTGAACTCCCCAGCAAAGTCTTCGGCCCCAGATGATTCTTGAATTCCACAGCGAAGTCGTTTGCTTAAGATGATTCTTAAAATCCCCAGTGAAATTGCCAGAGTGGGTTGCTCAAGTTGATGCTCAGAGTCCCCGGCGAAATGTTTGCTCAGGATGATTCCCGAAATCTCCAGCAGAGTTATGGGTTCAGGATGATTCTTGAAGTCCCCATGGAGTTATCTGTTCAAGATGATTCTTGATGTCCTCAGCAGAGTTGACTCACCCAGATTGATTTCTGGATCCCCGAAGCAGAGTTACTTGATAGTTCTCCAGAATCCCCAGCGGAGATGCGTCATCCCCAGCAGGTTTCTGAACAGCGAAGTTGAAACATCCCTCGAAGACTTAATGATTGAAGTCTGACCGTATTGGCGAAGCAGTTCTCTCAGCTGAAGCAGAGTGCCTGATGGCAGAAGTTTGGATATCCCCAATCGGTTAATGATTGACCGAGAATTCTATTCCCGACTTACAGATGAAGTCCGGCTGATGCCCGAAAGTCCTCTTTGAATGCCCGATGGTGTGGTTAACTTGATTGTTGACCTGATGAGTCCCGAGGAATCTTGATGCCTGACGGCATGATCGACCGTGTATCACTGGTTACCGTGTGACCCATTCCCCAGCTAGTTGTCGTGCAGCTAATATTTCAGTTTCCGAAGATTCGTTCCCATCAGAGTACCGTGTACTTGTGCAGTTGGAAAATTTCCGGGTTTGTCGGTATTCAACCGTCTCGCACATTGAATGGTTGAGAGCCGTTCGCTTCTCACCCAGTCAGGTTCAAGCCATTTGAATAGGGGCAGCTGTTGCACCCCAAAATTTGACCAACTTTTCTTTACCTAGCTTATGTTTCATTTCATTCACATTAGCATTGTCATTTGCATTTCATTGACATGTATGCAGGAGATCAAGAGGTATGATTACCAATTAAGGGCTACACAAGACTATGAAGCTATCCAAGAAGGTTATTCAAGTGTTCAAGGGTAGATATCTTTGTCAGAGAAGTCAGAAGATCCTCAGAGAGAGTGGTTGAAACCAAGAGTGTGTGCCTAACTTGAGAGTTGTGGGAAGTCCTCAGATGATTCTGAAGCCTGGAATGTGGACTTGAAGCATTGAGAGAGCTTATGAGATGTCTTGAAAGCCATCATGAATCCTAGACAGGTCATTGTACAAGATTAAGAAGACCCAGCCATGAGTGGTGTAATTAGGGTTTGACTGGGTCAACCCTAGGTCAACTGATGATTTGAACAAGGATGAGACCTAATTCAAGGGCCATGTGATCATGGATTGACACATTGAGATGTTATAAGGATGATTCCAAGGTCAACTCATCATGATTGAAGAGTTTGAGAAGTTTCAAGCTAGGGTTTCTAAGGCTTGACAGTGTAAAATCCCCTAGTTTGACCCCTATCTTCAAGGCAGTTTAGCTCAAGATGTGATGGTCATCTCATCTTTCCCCCAACATGAATGTTGTAGAGCATGAGCTTAGCTTTAATTTGAGTACTATAAGTCCTTGATAGGATTTGTAGAACTCAAGTTATGACTTTGACAAGTTACAGGTCATCTGAGGTATGTGAATCTGGGGTCTTGAAAGTTACCCAACTTGCATCAAACTTTTGCCCAAGAAGGATGATTCCTATGAACTTTTGGTCAACATGAATGTTGTTCCTTATCCTCTTATCTTTCTAGAGAGTAATAGAAATCCTTGATAGGATTTGTAGAACTCAAGTTATGGCTTTGACAAGTCAAGGGCATTTTGGTCATTTGGAGATTACAGGTCATTTCAAGTATAAGGCCATAACTCCTATTTCCAAGCTTCAAATGGAAAAATGTTCAACATCAAACTTGTTCAAAATGATGTTTTAAGGCTAGTAAGGAGGTCATGAGATGTTTGAAATGCTTGTAGCTCAAAGTTGCAAAAATGACCTAAAATAAGGGTATAAGTTAAATAAACCAAAGTTGGAAATTGATATTTTCAACCTACAAATCCAAACCATGGCATGTAATATATCATTTTGACTCTAGAAAAAATTTTAAGAACATTGGTTTAGCCACATTTTTGAGTTGAGATTCAATTTGTGGACTTGCTTTGAAAAGTGATTACTTGCATATTAAGTAACATGTGCAAAACATAGAATCAAGGCATGAGCAAGGCCCTTTGCAAACTAAACACTTTCAAAATGTCACTAGGGGAGAAATTGGAAGTGAATGAGGTTGGTTTCAAGCTGCAAACAGAGCTATGCATATCATGATATGTGATTGAAAATCTCATGACATGAGAAGTGTAAACTCTCATTAGAAGGATCTAGAGGGTTCTAGATCACTCATACATCATCTATATATTGAGTAAAGGTGATCCAATGCAAGGGTTGGTTGTAACACCCCAATTTTTAGTAATTATTTATTAATTAAATTAATTGATTAATTATGTGATTTTAGGCCTAATTGAATTAACTAATTTATGTGATTTATTTGATATAATTGAATTAGTTGATTTATTGAATTTATATAAATTATTTGATTTATTTGAGTTGTTTGGATTAATTGAATTATTGGACATATTCGAAATAATTGATTTAATTTTATTATTTAACTTATATGATATATTCTAATTTGTAGAATAATATAGAATTGATAGATTAATTGATTGGGCCTATTTGGGGGTGTGAATAGACATGAGTTATTAAGCCCATTGGAATTACTAGGTTAATTAAAATTGTGAGAATTATATAAAATAAGAGAATGGGATAAAAGAGAATAGAAAGAAAGAAAAGATAGAAAGGAGAAAAGAGGAAAAGAGAGGAGTGGAGAAGAAGAGGAGGAAACTCAAGAGAAAGAGCAAAAGTTCAACAAATTCAAGGTAAGGGTGAGAAACATTATTATTTGATCAATGTGTATGATTATGTATGAGTTGTGTTGGATTTGTTGGTAGTTTTCTCTATTTTCCATTTCTAGGACATAAATGGTTTAATCGGTAGAATCGAGTTTTAAACGGTTAGAATTCAAAATAAATTACATAGTTTAGTCGGGTAATATTTAGCCGTGATTATTGGATTTCGTTTGATTGAATTTGGTTGAGTTTGTGAGTTTTGACATTTTTGGATAATTAAGGGTTTGAGATTTGAGTGAAAATCGGACGTCGTAGAAATCGTGTTTAATGGTTCTAATTCACTACTATATGTTAGGTGAGTATGAGTATGTGTTTGTTTCGAAAAAAAGAATTGAATCGGTCGGATTTTCGGGCGAAAATGGAAAATCCCGTAGCCGTGTTTAGGCAAAATTCTGGTTTTTCGGAAAACTTCAAAAATTCATAACTCTTGAACCGTAAGTCGGTTTTGACCCCCGTTCGAAGCGTTGGTAAGTTAACGAGATTATATTTCTAGAAAAAATGGCTTTGAGGCCTGTACCTGGTTCAATTATAGCAGAAAATTGAAAACATATTGTTGTGTTGATTTTACCGTCGCGAATGTGTGTGATTGATGTGTTATTGTGCATAATACTTTTGTTATATAACGTATAGCTTGTGCATGTTGTGATATGATATGCTGTGGGTAGCCGTATGGCCTGAATCCTAGATGGTGGAATCGATTATGAAATATAGTCTTTTGACAAATATATGCATATTGTTTGTATGTGAACAATGCATGAGAACATATTGTGAATATGTGTGCATTGCTTGATAAATGTGGTAATGATATTGAAGTGTAAATGCATATTGATTGTATGTGATATTGTGAATACATGAGAATATATTGTGAATATGTGTGCATTGTTTGAAAAGGTAATGAGGTTAAATTATGAATGCATATTTGTTGTATCCGATTATTGTGAATTAATGCGTGAGAGCATATTGTAAGATATACGTGCATTGTTGGACAAATATGTTGATGAAAAGTATGAATACTTGATTATATGATATGTTGTGTGTGCAATCTTGTTTAATTCTTGAAGGGAGGAATTATGTGAATGCATGGGATTAAGACGTGTGATCGGTCTTAAGTGCATTTTGTTGTTGATTGCATATGCATCATTTAGTCAAGAGGCAATGTTTGCTAGTTTCGTGGAGGCTAGTGACTTGTCCCAAACCTAGAGCGGGGTTTGAAAGCTTAGGGAACGGGCTTTGGTTGTTATCGGTCTAGGGAACGGACCCGGTTTAAGTGTAAAAACCGAAAAATGATAACAAATGTTGGTACCACATGGCATGAGTTGCATTGAGTTGCATTGAGTCTCATGGAATGAATATATGATTGTTGTATGAAGTTATGCATATGCGTATGTGCATTACTTGTGTAATTGAGAGTTGTGAATATGTGATCATTGTATGAAAGTATGATTATGAACATGAATGGTTGATTTGAGAATTGTGAATGTGTAATTGTGAAGTAGTGAGTAAATATAATATGCGTATGTTTATATGGAATGTTGAGATTTATGGATACGTGCATGATGAATATGCTTGGTGATTATCTATATTTGATTATATATATGTTGTATTGTACATGATGAGTTATAATGAATTGTGGTGAGAAAATGTGGAATATATGTATTTTGTGCTTGTGTATTTGTGTATATATAATTATATGCATTGTTATTATGATAATATTTCTCACCCTTCTGCTGGAATGATGTCCTACATGACATCGTGCAGGTATCAAAGAGTAGTATTGCTCGTAGTTACGAGGTCGCTTTTGGTGTAGCCGTTTAGTGATTTAATTGTGTTGGGTCGAGTCATGCTCTGGTCATGTAACACTGGGATCGCTTGGGTTGTGTTTAAGATATACATTATGTACTCTATAAACGTGTTTATATCCATTGGAATATTATGATGTTGACCTTAGTGCCTAAGTGATGTTGTTTTATGTGATAAAAACAAATGTTTCTTTTATGAAAATTGTGGTATAATTGAATCCGCTGCTGCATGCAAAGTAAAGTTTTGTAAAGCATAATTTTATATTGAAATAGTAATGAGCATGACAGGTGTTGTGTAATGTTTTGAAAATTTATGTGACACCCTTTTGTGAAATGCATGAAAATTACTCTGATCTATTTATATTTATTCTGCGGGGTTAGAAGGGTGTTACATTAGTGGTATCAGAGCAGGTCGGTCCGTCTGACCAAGTTGTCTAATGTTGTTTGTTCCCTAGTATACGACATGTGTGTGAAAACACTGTCGATACATGTTTGTTGTCTAACCTTTGTCTGCAAGAGTGAGAATGATTCAAGTGGGGGGAGAAACTGGTGCTTCTCCAAGATGCTGCAAGTGTGGAGTTGTAGCTTAGTGTATGGTTGAACGCTCTTATAGTTTGGTAAAGACGGTTTATGCCCCATTATGATTGTCGACTGCCTATTAACAAATTGAGGAACTGATCACCCTTAATCTCTTGTTGATAGTAGTTGGGATTGTGTTGGATGGGATAGACGTGTCTTGCAAGCTTAAATGGCGTGAGCAGTGAATTATTTGGAATTAAGCCAAATGCTTAAGAATTGTTCTGATGAGTCGGCGCAGAACAGTGTTGAGATGTTTAATTTTGATGGGAATTTTGAGTGTTAATGAAGGTAGTGATAGCCAAGACGTGAAGTGGGGTTGTGATCAACTTAGTTGCGGAAACTAGTCTGATATTGAAAGCTCCATGTTATATGTCTATTTGGATAGTCAAAGAATTAAATTGATTGAGTAGTTTTGAGACTTGTGTCTGGTGTGTGTGCTACGGTAATAGATTACGAGGTCGAGTATATAAAGGGTGGATAGTGACTTATGGTGATTATTAAAGGAAGTAAGATGTGGGATACTATATCGGTAATTGGACTTTAAACATTTTAAGAGTTGGAGATGTGTTGAATGACCTTCTAATGGTGACGACGTTGTTTTCGTATTTTGTCCTAATGGGAGAACCGTAACTCAGAATGACGCAAGATTAGAAGCGCGGGAAGTATTACAATGTTTTATGTGATGGTAAAGTAGTGACATGGAATTAAGTATTTATTGATGGAATATGTTTGGTTGTTGTAGTAAGTGTGGTTTGTATTTCCGCCATGACTCACAAATTGAGTGTCCGTTTGGCACGGGATTCTCCATACTTAATTGAGTGAGTCAATGGTTGGGTAACCAATGATATTTGGATATACTCTAAGAGTATAGAGGATCATGTTGAGCATCGGGAACTTGAGTTATCAGTGTTGGAGAAGAAGTAGTAATATTCTACTGTGAAGAAAGTTTAAGGAATTATTAGGAAAGCTGTCAACAGCTCGCGTATTGGTTTTTCCGAATCCGACAGAACAAATTGTTGCGTTTTGTGATGTTTGGTTGACATGATTGGGGGATATGTTAAGTACAACATCAACGAGTTTTGGTTATGCTTTAAGGCAGCTTAAAGTACATAAGGGAATTATCTGACAAGTAATTGGAGTTGGTTGTTGTTGCGTGTTTGTGCCGGAGTTTGGAAGCCTCAATTGTTTAGTTTAGATTTGAGATGGTTGGTGATCTTAAGAACTTAAGGTATTTGTTGATTTGAAAAAGAGTTGAATATGGTGCAGAGGAAATAAATAGGGACTTTTGAAGGAGTATGGTTTTGGGTTGAATTACCATTCGAGTGAGACCAAGTGGTAGCAGAGGTATTAAATTGGAAATTTCTGTATATACCAATGATGATGGTAATGAGTTAGAACTGATGAAGCAAATTCGGGATATGAGTTTGGTCTGTGAAGGAAATATCTTAGGGAGTTGAGCTTTGTATCTTGAGACTGACTATAGGTATTCTTGATAAGATTCGAAGAAGTCGAAGTTCTAATTTGAGTTAATAGATTGATTAAATTTAATGAATTGAAGTCGAAGAGCTGATTTTCGGATTAATGAGAATGGTACCATGAGATGTCGTGATGGAGTGTGTGTTCCAAATAGTGTGAGTTGGATAAGAGTACTCTGGAAGAAGAACATTGAGATAGACGGAGAGAGAAGTGGTTGAAGTGGTATGTGCTGGTTTGACTTATCGGAAGTCGAAGTGTGAACATCAGAGGTTGTTGGACCTGATACAACTGTGGAATATTTCTAAATGGTATGGGATAGTATTCCCATGGATTTTGTGTCGGGTTTTCCGAAGAAATGTGAAGGGATATGATTCGACTTGGGTGGTTATGAATGGATTGGCAAGATTAACTCATTTCTTACTAATGAGGATGAATCATTCTATGCTGAAGCTAGCTAAGAGGTATAGTGAGGAAGTTGCGGGGTAGTATGGGTTACCGTCGAATATTGTGTCAGATGGGAATCTGAATTTTCGTTGAGATTTTGAGAAAGTTGTAGACGCTTTGGGTGTCATGTTGAAGTTGAAATTTGTCTAGCATCCGTGGACGGAATGGACAGACAAAGAGAACTATCTAGTATGTACGGGATTTGTGGAGAGCTTGTGTGTTGGATCAAGGTGGATCGTGGGATAGTTAACTATCGTTGCTTGAATTACCTACAATGACAATGATCATTCTAGTATCGGAATGACATTGTATGAGGCTTTGTACGGTAAGAGGTGTAGGAATCCTTTGTGTTGATGTGTGCCAGGCGAGAGTGTTGTACTCGGACCTGATATTGTGCAAGAGACGACTAGAAAGATTAAAAGGACCCAAGAAAAGACGTGTTTCGAGAGTTACAATAGTAACTGGTGTCGGTCGAGCTTGAGGTCTCGGAAGCACCCACTGTGTTTTGTTGATCTGTATCAGAGTGGCGCAGCAGAAGCATGGAGAAAATAGCATGTTAGATTGTTTTACCGCTGTCGCTTGTGGGGATTGCATGATGTGTTCATGTGTCTAAGTTGAGGAAGTGCATTGATTCAGATGGATAGTGTACGAGTAAGAGAGGATTTGATTGTTGAGACATTGCTAGTTCAGGTTGATGAACGAGAAGCAACTTCGAGGTATAGAGATTCCTTTGGTGGAGGTAGTTGGGAGATTAGGATGCGAGAGTCGTATCCAGAGTTATTTGAATCAGGTAACATTTTCGAGGACGAAAATTCCTAAAGTGGGGGAGGGTTGTAACACCCCAATTTTTAGTAATTATTTATTAATTAAATTAATTGATTAATTATGTGATTTTAGGCCTAATTGAATTAACTAATTTATGTGATTTATTTGATATAATTGAATTAGTTGATTTATTGAATTTATATAAATTATTTGATTTATTTGAGTTGTTTGGATTAATTGAATTATTGGACATATTCGAAATAATTGATTTAATTTTATTATTTAACTTATATGATATATTCTAATTTGTAGAATAATATAGAATTGATAGATTAATTGATTGGGCCTATTTGGGGGTGTGAATAGACATGAGTTATTAAGCCCATTGGAATTACTAGGTTAATTAAAATTGTGAGAATTATATAAAATAAGAGAATGGGATAAAAGAGAATAGAAAGAAAGAAAAGATAGAAAGGAGAAAAGAGGAAAAGAGAGGAGTGGAGAAGAAGAGGAGGAAACTCAAGAGAAAGAGCAAAAGTTCAACAAATTCAAGGTAAGGGTGAGAAACATTATTATTTGATCAATGTGTATGATTATGTATGAGTTGTGTTGGATTTGTTGGTAGTTTTCTCTATTTTCCATTTCTAGGACATAAATGGTTTAATCGGTAGAATCGAGTTTTAAACGGTTAGAATTCAAAATAAATTACATAGTTTAGTCGGGTAATGTTTAGCCGTGATTATTGGATTTCGTTTGATTGAATTTGGTTGAGTTTGTGAGTTTTGACATTTTTGGATAATTAAGGGTTTGAGATTTGAGTGAAAATCGGACGTCGTAGAAATCGTGTTTAATGGTTCTAATTCACTACTATATGTTAGGTGAGTATGAGTATGTGTTTGTTTCGAAAAAAAGAATTGAATCGGTCGGATTTTCGGGCGAAAATGGAAAATCCCGTAGCCGTGTTTAGGCAAAATTCTGGTTTTTCGGAAAACTTCAAAAATTCATAACTCTTGAACCGTAAGTCGGTTTTGACCCCCGTTCGAAGCGTTGGTAAGTTAACGAGATTATATTTCTAGAAAAAATGGCTTTGAGGCCTGTACCTGGTTCAATTATAGCAGAAAATTGAAAACATATTGTTGTGTTGATTTTACCGTCGCGAATGTGTGTGATTGATGTGTTATTGTGCATAATACTTTTGTTATATAACGTATAGCTTGTGCATGTTGTGATATGATATGCTGTGGGTAGCCGTATGGCCTGAATCCTAGATGGTGGAATCGATTATGAAATATAGTCTTTTGACAAATATATGCATATTGTTTGTATGTGAACAATGCATGAGAACATATTGTGAATATGTGTGCATTGCTTGATAAATGTGGTAATGATATTGAAGTGTAAATGCATATTGATTGTATGTGATATTGTGAATATATGAGAATATATTGTGAATATGTGTGCATTGTTTGAAAAGGTAATGAGGTTAAATTATGAATGCATATTTGTTGTATCCGATTATTGTGAATTAATGCGTGAGAGCATATTGTAAGATATACGTGCATTGTTGGACAAATATGTTGATGAAAAGTATGAATACTTGATTATATGATATGTTGTGTGTGCAATCTTGTTTAATTCTTGAAGGGAGGAATTATGTGAATGCATGGAATTAAGACGTGTGATCGGTCTTAAGTGCATTTTGTTGTTGATTGCATATGCATCATTTAGTCAAGAGGCAATGTTTGCTAGTTTCGTGGAGGCTAGTGACTTGTCCCAAACCTAGAGCGGGGTTTGAAAGCTTAGGGAACGGGCTTTGGTTGTTATCGGTCTAGGGAACGGACCCGGTTTAAGTGTAAAAACCGAAAAATGATAACAAATGTTGGTACCACATGGCATGAGTTGCATTGAGTTGCATTGAGTCTCATGGAATGAATATATGATTGTTGTATGAAGTTATGCATATGCGTATGTGCATTACTTGTGTAATTGAGAGTTGTGAATATGTGATCATTGTATGAAAGTATGATTATGAACATGAATGGTTGATTTGAGAATTGTGAATGTGTAATTGTGAAGTAGTGAGTAAATATAATATGCGTATGTTTATATGGAATGTTGAGATTTATGGATACGTGCATGATGAATATGCTTGGTGATTATCTATATTTGATTATATATATGTTGTATTGTACATGATGAGTTATAATGAATTGTGGTGAGAAAATGTGGAATATATGTATTTTGTGCTTGTGTATTTGTGTATATATAATTATATGCATTGTTATTATGATAATATTTCTCACCCTTCTGCTGGAATGATGTCCTACATGACATCGTGCAGGTATCAAAGAGTAGTATTGCTCGTAGTTACGAGGTCGCTTTTGGTGTAGCCGTTTAGTGATTTAATTGTGTTGGGTCGAGTCATGCTCTGGTCATGTAACACTGGGATCGCTTGGGTTGTGTTTAAGATATACATTATGTACTCTATAAACGTGTTTATATCCATTGGAATATTATGATGTTGACCTTAGTGCCTAAGTGATGTTGTTTTATGTGATAAAAACAAATGTTTCTTTTATGAAAATTGTGGTATAATTGAATCCGCTGCTGCATGCAAAGTAAAGTTTTGTAAAGCATAATTTTATATTGAAATAGTAATGAGCATGACAGGTGTTGTGTAATGTTTTGAAAATTTATGTGACACCCTTTTGTGAAATGCATGAAAATTACTCTGATCTATTTATATTTATTCTGCGGGGTTAGAAGGGTGTTACATTGGTGATGATTGAAGAAGAGAGCATAGATTGAGATTGAGATTTCTTGGATTGCAATTGAATTCGGTTTCACCAAATTCTTCACTTTCCATCCATTTTCTTGATTGAAACTTCTTCCATGGATGCTAAGGAGTGATTCCAGATCATAATCCAAGAGAACTCGTGGCTGAATCGTGTGGGAGCAATTGAGTTTTTCCACCTGCAACTCACCTTCGGATTTCAAGATTCAGGAGCTTTCAACCGGTTCTTTTGCATACAGAAGCAAGGAGAGGGTTCATTGATCGTGTCTTAAAGATTGGAGAGCTTGAATTGGAGGTTTAGTGCATCTGTTCGTCCAAGATTTTAAGGTTGGTAACTTTCTTCCTCTAGCATGAATTAGGTAGAATCAAGGTGAATTCAGGTGTTAGACTCATTGTAGAATGGTGTAGGAATTATTTCAGATAGTTAATTTGATAATTAGTGACAAAATAGGTGTGTTACCATTTTCGGTTGAGAATTGGATATGGTGAATCTTGAGGATTTAGGTTTAATTAAGGGCATGAATGAGTTCGTGAGGGAATTTGGGATGAGTTTCATGTATTGATAGGGCTGGAAATGAGTCGAGTCGAGTCGAACCTGTCTTAGCTCGACTCGACTCGATAAGAATATGTTCAGCTCGAAACTCGACTCGAGTTCGACACGAACTTTATTTTAAGCTCAAACTCGACTCGTTTAAAGTTCACGAACAACTCGATTCAGCTCGTTAGGTTCATCTCATTAGGTTCAGCTCGTATGGTTCACGAACTTCAAAGTCATTTTTTAAAATCTATTTTTTTTATATTTGACATTTTAAATTAATACTGAATTAATATAAAATTTATCAAATTAAAATTTAACTTTGTCTCCAAAGATCTACAACATAAAAAACTACCAAATACCAATCTTCAAGAGATACATTTGAAACTCTAATTCAAAAATTACTCAATTAGAATTTAATTTTGTCTTACAATTTTATCTAAATAATTAGGAACCTTACAACTTTTAATAAAATATTATAACAAAAACTACTAAAAGTTAATACATTCTCATCATAGAATGATTACAATTTACACCCTTTCAACCTTCATTAACAAATGTTATTGTGAGAGCTTTGCTGCTATAGTTACTACATAAGAGACAACCTGCAAAATGCAAGATGTTATTTTTCTAACCAATTAAATTCATATATTAAAACACTTACATAAAATTATCATGTCTTGTTATGCTATGTACCACCATAATTTTCATCATCGGTATATAACAAAATACATTATGATAAAGATATATATTAAATACATTATGATAAACATATATATTCACTTTTGTAGAGATCACTTTTTTCATCATCAATATATAACAAAATACATTATTATAAACATATATATTAAATTTTGAAAGACATGTCATTTGCAAAAAAAAACATTCAAAAAATAACTTGGAAGCTTAATCACCTAATTTAGAGTAATTATAACTTCAGCAGCATAAAAAAATTTAGTGTGCTTATTCTTTTGAATTTGTATTATGAAAGAAGTAAAAAAGAACAGTAACTGTTATTGAGCATACTACTCATGATGAAATTAAAACCAAGTCCATTAAAGAATAAGAAAGATAAAAAAAAATGTACCCATTTATCATCATGGGAGTAATGTAATTTCTGTTTGCACTTGCTCCACCTATTAATAAAAAGAAGAAGTTAGTTTTAACAAATTATCATGTTATTTTTTAAAGTTGATATTATACTTAATAATCAAAAGATAAGATAGCATATCACCTTAGGTTTGTTCCTAATTCCATGCAATATTCGAAGCCAATCACCACCACAAATCAAAGCTTCGACAGTAGATGAATGTAAAAAAGCTCGAAATGAATCAATAACTCTCCCTCCGGCGCTAAAGGTTGACTCCGAAGCCACAGTAGATATTGGAATGGCAAGAACATCTGCTGCCATACGGGACAACACTCTATATTTTCCACTATTCAATTTCCACCATTCCAAGGCACAAAATGACATATGCCCATTATCTTTAGGTTTGTAAGTTGGCTCGTTCAAATACTCTTCAATTTCAGATTTTATAGCAGGAATTGCTTGTTGTTCTTCGACATAATTCATTAACAATGACCACCCTGAGGATTTTTGTGGCTCCAAAATAAGTCCATTTTGATCAACATTGGTTCTACTAGATCCTTCTTCACCATGCTCACTGAGTAGATCGGCATACTCTTTGTACATATCATCAAGAGCAATACGCACATTTTCTATATTTTTTCTTGCTTCATCTTCCGCATAAATTAAAGGAAAACACATGTTAACACCCATCATTTTGATCCTAGGATCCAAAACAGAAGCAAGCGACATGACAAGATTACATTGACTCCAATATTTATCAAATTTTTCCTTCATAGCTTTTGTCATTTCTTTCATAAAATCAGATTCATCTTGGATACCATGATCTAAAACTAGCTTAATTCGAAACACCTCAGCAAGATATAAGTTAGCAGTTGGATATTCACTACCAGAAATAATATTTGTAACAACATTAAATACCTCTAGCAACTTGCAAACTTTTTCAACCTTTTCCCAATCATCATCATCTGGAAGAGTTTTATAGTTTGGTTCTCAATCTTGAAATCGAGGGAAGACTTCTTTGAACTGCATTGCAACTGACAACATTTGATATGTGGAGTTCCAACGAGTAGGGCAATCAAGAATTAATTTTTACCACCAAGCTTTAGTTGTTGAACTATTTGTGAGAATGTTTGCAACCTTGTTTCAGACTGATTGATGAACTTTACACTTTCACGCACGTTTTCAACTATTTTTGCTATTTTCCCAATACCATCTTGAACAAGCAAGTTAAGTATATGCGCACAACATCGCACATGAAATAACTTTCCATCTAGCACTAATTTTCGGTGCCTTAAAATCAGAACTTTTAATTCTTTCAAACATCTGTCATTGTAGTGAGCATTATCCACTGACACGCTAAATATTTTATTTTCAATGCCCCAATCTTTAAGACATTTGAAGATTGCATCAGCGATATCAACACCACGCCGAGGAGGAGGAACATGAACAAAACTAAGAATGCGTTTCTGCAAAACCCAATCAGCATCTATGAAATGACCAGTTAACACCATGTACTCTATCTTCTGATTTTGTGACTTCCATAAATCTGTGGTCAAGCAAATCTTATTTACCATCCTCAAAGTAGACTTTAACTTTTTTCTTTCAGCTTCATAAACAGCAATACAATCATTCTTCAATGTTTTCCGACTAATTTTCTCATATGAAATATTAGAACATTTCATCATAAAAAGAAAACCTTCTTCCTCAACAATACTAAATGCATGTTTGTGCATCATAATCCAATGTGCAGTGGCTTCACGTTGTCTTTCATGGTCATATTTAGCCCCTGAATTCATAAGTAGTGGCCCAGAAAGCTTCTCATCAATCATGCTTTTTGCAGGCTGAAAGTTTAATTTTTTTTGTTGTGCTACTAGCTTCTTGTAAACATGACATATATCTTTTAAATGCCTCATCAAATGACTGGTTGATCCACTAGAAACAACAGCATAATTCTTTTTACAGTGTATACATTGCCATTTTTTCCCATTCTTTAATTCCACTTTTTTGAAGTGATCCCAAACTAGAGAAGTTTTCTTCCTCTTGGACTTTTGAATAACAATGTCACTGCTCTCAACATTTTCTTCATTCACAACTTCATTTGCTGGTGTTGATTCATTTGTTAGTGGTTCTTCATTTGTATTTGCATCTAAATCAATAACAGGATTCAATGCATTTAAGTATTCTTCTCCAACTTCTGGTGGTGAACCTCCTGATGATTCAAGTGAGGTACTATATGACATCTCTGTAATAGAAAAAAAATAAAGTTACAAGTTCCATTAAAAAAAATCATTAAAATTTTCAAACAGAATACAATAAAAAAAACCACAACAAAGTTATCTATTTAGTCCATTCCAAGAAGAAATAATTCAGGAAGAACAGATACATAACAAAGTAAAAAAAATAAAATTCTTATAACAGAGTTATAGTTTATTCTAAGAAGAAAAAAATAATCAAATGATAATGAGGAAATATTATTTACCTCTATTGACAAATATTGTTGAATCTGGATGACAGATAATGTAGAGATGAAAACTAGAAAAGAGACTAAAAGTTGTTTTTCTTCATAATAGAGAACAAACCCTGAAGAGAAGGAACGATGAATAAAATTCTCTTAAACCTAAAAAGAAGATGGAAGGTTTTGTTTTTTGGTAAATGCAATCCTAAAAAAAATTTAGAAGTATTTTTTTAAATATTTAATTTGATAAGTTAAAAGGTTAAAATCTATGTGTTTATAATTTTTTTTAAATGATACAAATTACAATTAAGATATATAAATTTAAAACATTATATATAAAAAATCTATGTATTAATTTTTTTAAATGATACTATTAAGATATATAATTTAAAACATTATATGTATATATATAAAATGAATGAAATTCTCTTAAACAGTTAAACCTAAAAAGGAGATTAAAGGTTTTGTTTTTGGTAAATGCAATCCTAATAAATGTGCTTATTTAAAATCTTAAAAATAGTTAATAATAATAAAGTAAAAAAAGAATACAAAAAGATATAAATTAAAAGATATGATAAATGCTGTAATATTTAAAAATTGTTATTTTAAAGATTTTTAAAAGTCATGTGTATATGTTTCTTTTTATAAGATAGAAGATTTTTTTTGGGTAAAAAAAAAGTTAAAAGTATTTTTTTAAATATTTAATTTGATAAGTTAAAAGGTTAAAATCTATGCATTAATTTTTTTAAATGATACTATTAAGATATATAATTTAAAACATTATATATATAAAATGAATGAAATTCTCTTAAACCTAAAAAGGAGATTAAAGGTTTTGTTTTTGGTAAATGCAATCCTAATAAATGTGCTTATTTAAAATCTTAAAAATAGTTAATAATAATAAAGTAAAAAAAGAATACAAAAGGATATAAATTAAAAGATATGATAAATGCTGTAATATTTAAAAATTGTTATTTTAAAGATTTTTAAAAGTCATGTGTATATGTTTCTTTTTATAAGATAGAAGAATTTTTTTGGATAAAAAAAAAGTTAAAAGTATTTTTTTAAATATTTAATTTGATAAGTTAAAAGGTTAAAATTTATGCATTAATTTTTTTAAATGATACTATTAAGATATATAATTTAAAACATTATATATATATAAAATGAATGAAATTCTCTTAAACCTAAAAAGAAGATTAAATGTTTTGTTTTTGGTAAATGCAATCCTAATAAATGTGCTTATTTAAAATTTTAAAAATAGTTAATAATAATAAAGTCAAAAAAGAATACAAAAGGATATAAATTAAAAGATATGATAAATGCTATATTATTTAAAAAATGTTATTTTAAAGAGTTTTAAAAGTCACCTATATATGTTTCTTTTTATAAATTAGAAGAATTTTTTTGGGTAAAAAAAAGTTAGAAATATTTTTTTATATATTTAATTTGATAAGTTAAAAGATTAAAATCTATAAATTAATTTTTTTAAATGATACTATTAAGATATATAACTTATATATATATATATATATATATATATATATATATATATATATATATATATATATATATATATATATATATATATATATATATATATATATATATATATATATATATATATATATATTATATATATATATATATATATATATATATATATATATATATATATATATATATATATATATATATATATATATATATATATATATATATATATATATATATATATATATATATATATATATATATATATATATATGTGTGTGTGTGTGTGTGTGTGTGTGAAATTCTCTTACACCTAAAAAGGAGTTTAAAGGTTTTGTTTTTAGTAAATGCAACCCTTATTTAAAATCTTAAAAATAGTTAATAATAATAATAAAGTAAAAAAAGAATACAAAATAATATAGATTAAAAGATATGGTAAATGTTATAATATTAAAAAAATGTTATTTTAAAGAGTTTTAAAATTCACGTGTACATGTTTCTTTTTATAAGTTAGAAAAAAAATTTGGATAAAAAAAGGTTAAAACTATTTTTTTAAATATTTTATTTGATAAGTTAAAAGGTTAAAATATATGCATTAATTTAAATGATACTATTAAAATATATAATTTAAAAACATTATATATATATATATATATATATATATATATATATATATATATATATATATATATATATATATATATATATATATATATATATATATATATATATATATATATATATATATATATATATATATATATATATATATATATATATATATATATATATATATATATATATATATATATATATATATATATATATATATATATATATATATATATATATATATATATATATATATATATTAATAACAATCGAGTTGACTCATGAACCTAACGAGTCGAACTATACATAGTTCAAGTTCAGCTCATTTAATTAACGAACTTAATTTTTGGCTCATATTCAGCTCATTTGGTTCATGAACCAAGTTCAACGATCTAGTTATCGAATCGAACTTCGAACTATGTTCGAGTTGGTTTGGTTCATTGCCAGCCCTATGTATTGACCATTTGCAATGGAGGATCCTAGAGAGAATTAGGGTTGAGGAAGATGACCGGAGCACCACCGGTGGTGGCCGAAGCTGGGCGTGAAGTTGCAGAGGTTTGAAAGGTAGGAGATGACTCTGGGACCATCAGATCTTGGTTTGACTTGGACTATGACCCTCATCCAACGGCCACGTTTTAATTCAATTTGTGAAGGAGTTTGAGTAAGTGAAACGATGCGTTTCACTTACTAGTTGGTTTTGGGCTTAGTGAAATAACCACTATCCACACCCCTCAGCGAGCCCAATCCATTATTTGTACTGATTCTCATTACTATTTGCACCGCGCGTGTGTATATTTTAATTTGATTTTGATTATTTTTTCATTTTATTCATGGTTCTTGGAAAAATCATATAAAATTGAAAATTAATCCAATTAATCCCATTCTTTTTGCATTTTACTCATGATTGAGTCTAGTATTTTTTAGAGAAAAAATATTTTCATTTCATGTATTTTCTGATTCAATGGGAATTTCACATTTTAATTGATATTAAAATGGTTATGTTTGATACATAATTTTGTGGAATTTTGTGTGATCATGTGGTGAAGATTTTGATCCTAATTTTGTGTGTGTGATTAGGTTAGACATGTATGCTCCCATAGAATTTTTCTCACATTTTTGTGATGAAAATAGGTGTGCTTTCTAGATTGATATTTAGGTGCTTCCTTTTAGGGTTTAGGTTTAGTACCTCATAATGTAGAATTTATTTCTAGGTCTAATTTGATGGTTTGATCTCTGAAATTAATGTGGTAGAGTCATGATTGACCTAGGTTCCCATAGATATTTTTGTAGGATTTTACAATTGGTTTTAGTATTTTAGTTAGGACTAACTTTAGTACTAGGTTTTAGGTGATCCTAACTTACTAATTCAACTAGTTTAACTTCCTTAGTCCCCTTAGATTAGGGTTTTTGCTTGGTTTGCATTTGGTTGAGATTGAAGACAAGTTGAAGACAAGGTGAGGATGCTTGAAGTTGCTTGGAGCTAGGAGTTGCTTGTGCCTGAAGGTGTCTGATGAAGGTTTAGGAGATAGAGGACATAGGGAGAGCCTTATGATTAGAATGACTTCTTTCACAAATATGGAAAGCATCTTGTGCTTCCATTCCCCCCAATGACTAAAAGTCCTTCTCAGATATTCACATCCCTCCTTTGGAGGGATGAGTGGCTTTATCTGGGAAGTAGAACTTTGAGGGAACCAGTCTCTCATAATGATGAACCCTTACAGGCTTCCTTTGGTTGTCAGTAAGTTGTTTATCATTTCCACTCATCCTGTTAAATCAATTGTCTTCTGGTTTGAGTATCTTGAGAGATGTTGGACTTGAGTTTGAAGATGAGGACTTCAATTAAGAGTGTGGAAGAGGATGATTTCTTGAGCATTGCCATTGTAGCTGAAGCTTGATGAGCAAGAAGAACAAGTTGATACTTGGAGACCCAATGGAGATTGAATGAAGAGCTGAGGCTTGAAAAAGAATTGAAGGATGAAGTTGACACTTCTAAGTAATTAAAGATTACCCTGAGAAGCTGAAGCTTGTAGATGAAGAGAGAATACCAATTTGATACTGGTAAAGCAAAGAAAGCTGAAGCTTGAAGACTAAGTTGATACTTATGAAGGGGATTCAGTTGAGAGTGTGGAGCTGAGGCTTGAGGAATAAAGGATAAGTTAACACTTACACTGATGCTTGGAAAGCCTGAAGGAATCAAGTTGATACTTGTAGTTAGAAGCAAAGCCTGAGGGTGGAATTGACTAAGGAGCTGAAGCTTGAAGAAGGAGGATAAGTTGAAACTTATGTTGATGGGTTGAAACCTGGAGAAGCAAGTTGATACTTGGCATGAAGGGGGATTGAAGTCTAAAGACTGGATTGCTGTTAGAAGAGCTGAAGCTTGGAATTGAAATTGAGAGAGGAGTTGATCTTCTTTCTTGTCTGTTTTCTTTTCTGTGCTGATGTGTCTTGTTTGACTTGCTTGATGCATTAGAATAAGTTCATATCTAGACTGACTGTAAGCTAGGAGCATGATTGCACTAGAGGTTGAGTTGCTCCCTCTGCTTGTATTTTTACTGTATGGCTTTGCTTGCGGGTATTCGGTAGAGCCCTGCTCCCTTGCCCATGTGGTTTATTTTGCTTGACAGCATTTCATTTTCTTCTGTATGATTACAGTCTCTTATATTCTGCTTGATAACATGTTGTTATTGTTGTTGTATGATTACAGTTATTCATTCTGGCTTGAGGTTGAGATGAGCTTGTGGAGGCTGCTGCCCCACACACATTTCCTCCCTCACTTGCATTGCATGCATTTTACAGTCGTTTATCTATTTACCGTTTGAGCTGATGCTTTATCTGTTTCTGTTTATCATTGATATGATCCCTTAGGACTCTCACTTCCTTTGATAAGGAAGTGATGATTAGAACTTTAGGTTGAAACCTATGCATGATAACTTCTAGGAGTTCCCTGTTTCAAACCTCAACTATAGGATGAATCCTTGGCATGACAACAGTAGGACTTGATAGTCTCCCCGTAGTTAAGCCTGTTCTCTTCTCATCTCAAAACAGCTTAAGATGCAGTAATCATGAATGATTTCTTACGTACGTTACGAGCCTTAAGCTATCTGAGAAAGGATTGTTGGAGAGCTTCTTTTCAACAGTCTGGATGTTTAGTATGGCACCCTTTGGGTAACATGCGACGCGTTCATTCTCAGGTCATAGTCTTTAGTGCGATTGAAATTGCAAACACCATAAAAAACACTTCTTCCGTAAAAGACAGAAAACAAACTTCAAACCTTTTTGTACCGTGGGCCCATAATTCAAAGGAAGCTTTTCTGAAGAAAAGAGTGTCGTTAAACTTCAGCGCCACCGCAAACAGGCTTTGTCCCTAACTGCTAGAACTGCTGTTTAACCCTACTCGATAAAACAGATGAATCTGAATCCCCGTAATCCATATTATCCCGAACTACGTAAGCTCTGATCTCTCATATCTGTTGAGAGTACGTAGGCACAATACTGATGTATTGGCGAGCCACCTCCCCCGTAACCTGTCGTAGGGCGAACTACGTTGACTCTGATTTCTCATTCTCTGATGAGAATACGTAGGCATAAAGCGCGACACTTTGCCGAGTCATTTTTCTTTTCTGTTTAAGCCAGCCTTGATAGGTAGATAGATAAACCAACTCGTCCAGTAAACACAACAAGCGTGGATCCCGTCGAGTACGACGGACGCGAGGGGTGCTAATACCTTCCCCTTGCGTAACCGACTCCCGAACCCAGACAACGGTTGCGATGACCTTGTCTTGTACCTATTCGTCAGGTTTTTCCGATCGTTTCCTTTCCCGTTCTGAGGGATAAATAACGAAAGGTGGTGACTCTTCTGTTTTGTCGGCACCTTATTTTCGCGGAAGCGACAGGTTCGATGCATGTTTGTTTAACAGATAACTGACGGTGAGGTCAAATGTTCCTCTCAACTCCGTGTTGAGCCGGCCTTTGAGTTTGATTCCTGTTTGAATAACAGTACCTGACGGCGAGGTCAGATGTTCTTCTCAACTTCAGGTTGAGCCGGCCTTCGGGTTCGATGCCTATTTGTTTAACAGATGCCTGACAGCGAGGTCAGGTGTTCCTCTCAACTTCATGTTGAGTCGGCCTTCGGGATCCATGCCTGTTTTTAACAGATCCTTGACGGCGAGGTCAGATGTTCTTCTCAACTTCGTGTTGAGCCGGCCTCCGGGTTCGATGCCTGTTTGTTTTACAGATACCTGAAGGTGAGGTCAGATGTTCTTCTCAACTTCAGGTTGAGCCGGCCTTCGGGTTAGATGCCTGAGGGCGAGGTCAGATGTTCTTCTCAAATTCGGGTTGAGTCGGCCTCCGGATTCAATGCCTATTTGTTTAACAGATGCCTGACGGCGAGGTCAGATGTTTCTCTCAACTTCGAGTTGAGCCGGCCTTCGGGTTTGATGCCTGTTTATTTAACAGATGCCTAACAGAGAGGTTAGATGTCCTTCTCAACTTCGGGTTGAGACGACCTTCAGGTTCGATGCCTGTTTGTTTAACAGATGCCTGGCGGCAAGGCCAAATGTTCCTCTCAACTTCGTGTTGAGCCAACCTTCGGGTTCGATGCGTGTTTATTTAACAGATATCGGACGGCGAGGTCAGATGTTCTTCTCAACTTCAGGTTGAGTCGGCCTACGAGTTCGATGCCTGTTTGTTTAACAGATGCCTGACGGCGAGGTTAGATGTTATTATCAACTTCAGGTTGAGTCGGCTTTCAGATTCGATGCCTGTTCGTTTAACAGATGCCTGATGGCGAGGTCTGATGTTTCTCTCAACTTTGGTTTAAGCCGTCCTTCGGGTTCGATGCCTGTTTGTTTAACAGATGCCTGATAGCGAGGTTATATGTTGTTCTCAACTTCGGGTTGAGTCGGCCTTCGGGTTCGATGTCTGTTTGTTTACTAGATGCCTGACGGTGAGCTCAAATGTTCCTCTCAACTTCGTGTTGATCCGGCTTTCGGGTTCGATTCCTGTTTGTTTAACAGATGCCTGATGGCGAGGTCAGATGTTCTTCTCAACTTCAGGTTTATCCGGCTTTCGGGTTCGATGCCTATTTGTTTAACATGTGCGTGACAGCGAGATCAGATGTTCCTCTCAAATTCATTTTAAGCCGGCCTTCGGGATCGATGCCTGTTTGTTTCACAGATTCTTGACGGCAAGGTCAGATGTTCTTCTCAAGATCGTGTTGAACCGGCCTCCGGGTTCGATACCTGTTTGTTTAACATATACCTAACAGCGAGGTCAGATGTTCTTCTTAACTTCAGGTTGAGCCGGCCTTCGGGTTAGATGCCTGACGACGAGGTCAGATGTTCTTCTCAACATCGGGTTGAGCTAGCCTCCAGGTTCGATGCTTGTTTGTTTAACAGATACCTGCCGCCGAGGTCAGATGTTCTTCTCAACTTCAGGTTTAGTCGGTGTTCGGGTTCGATGCCTGTTTCTTTAACAGATGTCTGACGGCAAGGTCAGATGTTCTTCTCAACTTCGGGTTGAGCCGCGGTTCGGTTTCGATGCCTGTTTCTTTAACAGATGCCTGACGGCGAGGTCAAATTTTCGTCTCAACTTCATGTTGAGTCGACCATCGGGTTCGATGCCTGTTTGTTTAACAGATGCCTGATGAAGAGGTCAGATGTTTCTCTCAACTTCGAGTTAAGCCGACCTTCGGGTTCGATGCCTGTTTGTTTAACAGATGCCTGACAGCGAGGTCAGATGTTTCTCTCATCTTCGGGTTAAGTCGACCTTCGGTTTCGATGCCTGTTTGTTTAATAGATGCCTGACAGCGAGGTCATATGTTCTTCTCAACTTCGGGGTGAGCCAGCCTTTAAGTTCGATTCCTGTTTGTTTAACAGATGCCTGACAGCGAGGTCAAATGTTCCTCTCAACTTCGTGTTGAGCCGACCTTTGGGTTCGATTCATGTTTGTTTAATAGATACCTGACAGCGACGTCAGATGTTCTTCTTAACTTCAGGTTGAGCCGGCCTTCGGGTTCGATGCTTATTTGTTTAACAGATGCCTGACAGCGAGGTCAGATGTTCCTCTTAACTTCATGTTGAGTCGGCCTTTAGGATCGATGCCTGTTTATATTACGGATGCCTTACGGCGAGGTCAGATGTTCTCCTCTACTTCGGGTTGAGTCAGCCTTCGAATTCGATGCCTGTTGGTTTAATAGATGCCTGACGGCGAGGTAAGATGTTTCTCCCAACATTGGGTTGAGCCGGCCTTCGGGTTTGATGCATGTTTGTTTAAAAGAAGTCTGACGGCGAGGTCAGATGTTCTCCTCAACTTCGGGTTGAGTCAGCCTTCGAACTCGATGTCTGTTTGTTTAATAGATGCCTGACGGTGAGGTCAGATGTTTCTCTCAACTTTGGGTTGAGCCGGCCTTCGGGTTTGATGCATGTTTGTTTAAAAGAAGTCTGACGGCGAGGTCAGATGTTCTTCTCAACTTCGGGTTGAGTCGGCCTTCGGATTAGATGCTTGTATGTTTAACAGATGCCTGACGGCGAGGTCAGATGTTTCTCTCAACTTCGGGTTGAGTCGGCCTTCGAGTTCGATGCCTGTTTGTTTAACAGATGCCTGACAGCGAGGTTAGATGTGCTTCTCAACTTCGGGTTGAGCCGACTTTCAGGTTCGATGTCTGTTGGTTTAACAGATGCTTCACGGTGAGGTCAAATGTTCCTCTCAACTTCGTGTTGAGCCGGCCTTCGGGTTTGATGCCTGCTTGTTTAACAGATACCCGATGGCGAGGTCAGATGTTCTTCTCAACTTCGGGTTGAGCCGCGATTCGGTTTCGATGCTTGTTTGTCTAACAAATGCCTGACGGTGAGGTCAAATTTTCCTCTCAACTTCATGTTAAGCCGACCATCGGGTTCGATGCCTTTTTGTTTAACAGATGCCTGACAGCGAGGTCAGATGTTTCTCTCAACTTCGGGTTAAGCCGACATTCAGGTTCGATGCCGGTTTTTTTAACAGGTCCTTGACGGCTAGGTCAGATTTCTTCTCAACTTCAGGTTGAGCCTGCATTCGGGTTCGATGCATATTTGTTTAACAGATAACTGACGGTGAGGTCAAATGTTCCTCTCAACTTCATGTTGAGCCGGCCTTTGGGTTCGACTCCTGTTTGTTTAATAGATACCTAACGGCGAGGTCAGATGTTCATCTCAACTTCAGGTTGACCCGGCCTTCGGGTTCGATGCCTATTTGTTTAACAGATGTCTGACGGCGAGGTCAGATGTTCCGCTAAACTTCATGTTGAGCCGGCCTTCGGGATCGATGCCTGTTTGTTTAACAGATCCTCGACGGCGAGGTCAGATGTTCCTCTCAACTTCATGTATAGCCGGCCTCCGGGTTCGATGCCTGTTTGTTTAACAGATACCTGACGGCGAGGTCAGATGTTCTTCTCAACTTCAGGTTGAGCAGGCCTTCGGGTTAGATGCCTGACGGCGAGGTCAGATGTTCTTCTCAACTTCGGGTTAAGCCGGCATTCAGGTTTGATGCCTGTTTGTTTAACAGATGCCTGATGGCGAGGTTAGATGTTTCTCTCAACTTCGGGTTAAGCTGACGTTCGGGTTCGATGCCTGTTTGTTTAATAGATGCTTGACAGCGAGGTCATATGTTCTTCTCAACTTCGGGGTGAGCCAGCCTTCAAGTTCGATGCCTGTTTTTTTAACAGATGCATGACGGCGAGGTCAAATGTTCCTCTCAACTTCGCGTTGAGCCGACCTTTGGGTTCGATTCATGTTTGTTTAATAGATACCTGACAGCAACATCAGATGTCCTTCTTAACTTCAGGTTGAGACGACCTTCGGGTTCGATGCTTATTTGTTTAACAGATGCCTGACGGCGAGGTCAGATGTTCCTCCCAACTTCATGTTTAGCCGGCCTTCGGGATCGATGCCTGTTTGTTTAACATATCCTTGACAGCTAGGTCAGATGTTCTTCTGAACTTCGTGTTGAGCCGGCCTCCGGGTTCGATGCTTGTTTGTTTAACAAATACCAGACGACGAGGTCAGATGTTCTTCTCAACTTCACGTTGAGCCGACCTTTGGGTTCGATGCCTGTTTATTTTACAGATGCCTTACAGCGAGGTCAGATGTTCTCCTCAACTTCGGGTTGAGTCAGCCTTCGAATTTGATACATGTTTGTTTAAAAGAAGTCTGACGGCGAGGTTAGATGTTCTTCTCGACTTCGGGTTGAGTTGGCCTTCGGATTAGATACCTGTATGTTTAACAGATGGTTGACAGCGAGGTCAGATGTTTCTCTCAACTTCGGGTTGAGTCGGCCTTCAGGTTCGATGCCTGTTTGTTTAACAGATGCCTGACAGCGAGGTTAGATGTATTTCTCAACTTCGGGTTGAGCCGGCTTTCGGGTTCGATGCCTGTTGGTTTAACAGATGCTTCACGGTGAGGTCAAATGTTCCTCTCAACTTCGTGTTGAGCCGTCCTTCAGGTTTGATGTCTGTTTGTTTGACAGATACCTGACGGCGAGGTCAGATGTTCTTCTCAACTTCGGGTTGAGCCGCGCTTCGGTTTCGATGCCTGTTTGTCTAACAAATGACTGACGATGAGGTCAAATTTTCCTCTCAACTTCATGTTAAGCTGACCATCGGGTTCGATGCCTTTTTGTTTAACAGATGCCTGACAGCGAGGTCAAATGTTTCTCTCAACTTCGGGTTAAGCCGGCATTCAGGTTCGATGCGTGTTTGTTGAACAGGTCCTTGACGGCTAGGTCATATGTTCTTCTCAACTTCAAGTTGAGCCGGCATTTGGGTTCGATGCATGTTTGTTTAACAGATAACTAACGGTGAGGTCAAATGTTCCTCTCAACTCCGTGTTGAGCTGGCCTTTGGGTTCGATTCCTGTTTGTTTAATAGGTACCTGACGGCGAGGTCAGATGTTCTTCTCAACTTCAGGTTGAGCCGGCCTTCGGGTTCGATGCCTATTTGTTTAACAGATGCCTGACAGCGAGGTTAGGTGTTCCTCTTAACCTCATGTTGAGTCGGCCTTCGGGATCGATGCATGTTTTTAACAGATCCTTGACGGCGAGGTCAGATGTTCTTCTCAACTTCGTGTTGAGTCGGCCTCCGGGTTCGATGCCTGTTTGTTTTACAGATGCCTGAAAGTAAGGTCAAATGTTCTTCTCAACTTCAGGTTGAGCCGACCTTCAGGTTAGATGCCTGAGGGCGAGGTCAGATGTTCTTCTCGACTTCGGGTTGAGTCGGCCTCCGGATTCAATGCCTGTTTGTTTAACAGATGCCTGACAGCGAGGTCAGATGTTTCTCTCAACTTCGAGTTGAGCCGGCCTTTGGGTTTGATGCCTGTTTGTTTAACAGATGCCTGACGGCGAGGTTAGATGTCCTTCTCAACTTCGGGTTGAGCCGACCTTCAGGTTCGATGCCTGTTTGCTAAACAGATGCCTGACGGCGACGTCAAATGTTCCTCTCGACTTCATGTTGAGCCAACCTTCGGGTTTGATGCGTGTTTATTTAACAGATATCGGACGGCGAGGTCAGATGTTCTTCTCAACTTCAGGTTGAGTCGGCCTTCGAGTTCGATGCCTGTTTGTTTAACAGATGCCTGACGGCGAGGTTAGATGTTATTATCAACTTCGGGTTGAGTCGGCTTTTGGATCCGATGCCTGTTCGTTTAACAGTTGCCTGATGGCGAGGTCTGATGTTTCTCTCAACTTCGGTTTGAGCCGTCCTTCGGGTTCGATGCTGTTTGTTTAACAGATGCCTGACAGCGAGGTTAGATGTTGTTCTCAACTTCGGGTTGAGCCGGCCTTCGGGTTTGATGTCTGTTTGTTTACTAGATGCCTGACGGTGAGCTCAAATGTTCCTCTCAACTTCGTGTTGAACCGGCCTTCGGGTTCGATTCCTGTTTGTTTAACAGATGCCTGATGGCGAGGTCAGATGTTCTTCTCAACTTCAGGTTTATCCGGCCTTCGGGTTCGATGCCTATTTGTTTAACATATGCGTGACGGTGAGGTCAGATGTTCCTCTTAAATTCATTTTGAGCCGGCCTTCGGGATCGATGCCTGTTTGTTTCACAGATCCTTGACGGCAAGGTCAGATGTTCTTCTCAAGATCGTGTTGAATCAGTCTCCGGGTTCGATACCTGTTTGTTTAACAGATACCTGACAGCGAGGTCATATGTTCTTCTCAACTTCAGGTTGAGCCGGCCTTCGAGTTAGATGCCTGACGGCGAGGTCAGATGTTCTTCTCAACTTCGGGTTGAGCTAGCCTCCAGGTTCGATGCTTGTTTGTTTAACAGATACCTTCCGCCGAGGTCAGATGTTCTTCTCAACTTCAGGTTGAGTCGGCCTTCGCGTTCGATGCCTGTTTCTTTAACAGATGTCTGACGGCAAGGTCAGATGTTCTTCTCAACTTCGGGTTGAGCCGCGGTTCGGTTTCGATGCCTGTTTCTTTGACAGATGCCTAACGGCGAGGTCATATGTTCTTCTCAACTTCGAGGTGAGCCAGCCTTTAAGTTCGATGCCTGTTTGTTTAACAGATGCCTGACGGCGACGTCAAATGTTCCTCTCAACTTCGTGTTGAGCCGACCTTTGGGTTCGATTCATGTTTGTTTAATAGATACCTGACAGCGACGTCAGATGTTCTTTTTAACTTCAGGTTGAGCCGGCTTTCGGGTTCGATGCCTATTTGTTTAACAGATGCCTGACGGCGAGGTCAGATGTTCCTCTCAACTTCATGTTGAGTCGGCCTTCGGGATCGATGCCTGTGGTTTAACAGATCCTTGACAGCTAGGTCAGATGTTCTTCTGAACTTCGTGTTGAGCCGGCCTCTGGGTTCGATGCTTGTTTGTTTAACAGATACAAGACGACGATGTCAGATGTTCTTCTCAACTTCAGGTTGAGCCGGCCTTTGGGTTCGATGCCTGTTTATATTACAGATGCCTTACGGCGAGGTCAGATGTTCTCCTCAACTTCGGGTTGAGTCAGCCTTCGAATTCGATGCCTGTTTATTTAATAGATGCCTTACGGCGAGGTCAGATGTTTCTGTCAACTTTGGGTTGAGCCAGCCTTTGGGTTTGATGCATGTTTGTTTAAAAGAAGTCTGACGGCGAGGTCAGATGTTCTTCTCAACTTCGAGTTGAGCCGCGCTTCGGTTTCGATGCCTATTTGTTTAACAGATGCCTGACGGCGAGGTCAAATTTTCCTCTAAAACTTCATGTTAAGCCGACCATCGGGTTCGATGCCTGTTTGTTCAACAGATGTCTGATGGCGAGGTCAGATGTTCCTCTCAACTTCGTGTTGAGCCGGCCTTCGGATTCGATGCCTGTTTGTTTAACAGATACCTGACGGCGAGGTCAGCTATTACTCTCAACTTCAGGTTAAGCCGCCATTCGGGTTCGATGCCTGTTTGTTCAATAAATGCCTGATAGCGAGGTCAGATGTTCTTCTAAACTTCGGGTTGAGCCGACCTTCGGGTTCGATGCCTGTTTGTTTAACAGATGCCTGACGGTGAGGTCAAATGTTCCTCTTAACTTCGTGTTGAACCGGCCTTCGGGTTCGATTCCTGTTTGTTTAAAAGATACCTAATGGCGAGGTCAGATGTTCTTCTCAACTTCGAGTTGAGTCGGCCTTCAGATTCGATTCCTGTTTTTTAACAGATTCCTAACAGCGAGGTCCAATGTTTCTCTTATCTTCGGGTTGAGCCGGCCTTCGGGTTCGATGCCTGTTTGTTTAACATATGCCTGACGGCAAGGTCAGATGTTCTTCTCAACTTCGAGTTGAGCCGCGCTTCGGTTTCGATGCCTGTTTGTTTAATAGATGCCTGATGGCGAGGTCAAATTTTCCTCTCAACTTCATGTTAAGCCGACCATCGGGTTTGATGCCTGTTTCTTTAACAGATGCCTGACGGCGAGGTCAGATGTTCCTCTCAACTTCGTGTTGAGCCGGCCTTCGGATTCGATGCCTGTTTGTTTAAGAGATGCCTGACAGCGAGGTCAGATGTTACTCTCAACTTCAGATTAAGCCGGCATTCGAGTTCGATGCCTGTTTGTTTAATAGATGCCTGACAGCGAGGTTAGATGTGCTTCTCAACTTCGGGTTGAGCCGACTTTCGGGTTCGATGCCTGTTGGTTTAACAGATGCTTCACGGTGAGGTCAAATGTTCCTCTCAACTTTGTGTTGAGCCAGCCTTCGGGTTTGATGCCTGTTTGTTTAACAGATACCCGACGACGAGGTCAGATGTTCTTCTCAACTTTGGGTTGAACCGCGCTTCGGTTTCGATGCCTGTTTGTCTAACAGATGCCTGACGGTGAGGTCAAATTTTCCTCTCAACTTCATGTTAAGTCGACCATCGGGTTCGATGCCTTTTTGTTTAACAGATGCCTGACAGCGAGGTCAGATGTTTCTCTCAACTTCGGGTTAAGCCGGCATTCAGGTTCGATGCCTGTTTGTTTAACAGGTCCTTGACGGCTAGGTCAGATGTTCTTCTCAACTTCAGGTTGAGTCGGCATTCGAGTTCGATGCATGTTTGTTTAACAGATAACTAACTGTGAGGTCAAATGTTCCTCTCAACTTCGTGTTGAGCCGGCCTTTGGGTTCGATTCCTGTTTGTTTAACAGATACCTAATGGTGAGGTCAGATGTTCTTCTCAACTTCAGGTTGACCCGGCCTTCGGGTTCGATGCCTATTTGTTTAACAGATGTCTGACGGCGAGGTCAGATGTTCCGCTAAACTTCATGTTGAGCCGGCCTTCGGGATCGATGCCTGTTTGTTTAACAGATCCTTGACGGCGAGGTCAGATGTTCCTCTCAACTTCATGTATAGCCGGCCTCCGGGTTCGATGCCTGTTTGTTTAACAGATACCTGACGGCGAGGTCAGATGTTCTTCTCAACTTCAGGTTGAGCAGGCCTTCGGGTTAGATGCCTGACGGCGAGGTCAGATGTTCTTCTCAACTTCGGGTTAAGCCGGCATTCAGGTTTGATGCCTGTTTGTTTAACAGATGCCTGATGGCGAGGTTAGATGTTTCTCTCAACTTCGGGTTAAGCTGACGTTCAGGTTCGATGCCTGTTTGTTTAATAGATGCTTGACAGCGAGGTCATATGTTTTTCTCATCTTCGGGGTGAGCCAGCCTTCAAGTTCGATGCCTGTTTTTTTAACAGATGCATGACGGCGAGGTCAAATGTTCCTCTCAACTTCGCGTTGAGCCGACCTTTGGGTTCGATTCATGTTTGTTTAATAGATACCTGACAGCAACATCAGATGTCCTTCTTAACTTCAGGTTGAGACGACCTTCGGGTTCGATGCTTATTTGTTTAACAGATGCCTGACGGCGAGGTCAGATGTTCCTCCCAACTTCATGTTTAGCCGGCCTTCGGGATCGATGCCTGTTTGTTTAACATATCCTTGACAGCTAGGTCAGATGTTCTTCTGAACTTCGTGTTGAGCCGGCCTCCGGGTTCGATGCTTGTTTGTTTAACAAATACCAGACGACGAGGTCAGATGTTCTTCTCAACTTCACGTTGAGCCGGCCTTTGGGTTCGATGCCTGTTTATTTTACAGATGCCTTACAGCGAGGTCAGATGTTCTCCTCAACTTCGGGTTGAGTCAGCCTTCGAATTTGATACATGTTTGTTTAAAAGAAGTCTGACGGCGAGGTTAGATGTTCTTCTCGACTTCGGGTTGAGTTGGCCTTCGGATTAGATACCTGTATGTTTAACAGATGGTTGACAGCGAGGTCAGATGTTTCTCTCAACTTCGGGTTGAGTCGGCCTTCAGGTTCGATGCCTGTTTGTTTAACAGATGCCTGACAGCGAGGTTAGATGTATTTCTCAACTTCGGGTTGAGCCGGCTTTCGGGTTCGATGCCTGTTGGTTTAACAGATGCTTCACAGTGAGGTCAAATGTTCCTCTCAACTTCGTGTTGAGCCGTCCTTCAGGTTTGATGTCTGTTTGTTTGACAGATACCTGACGGCGAGGTCAGATGTTCTTCTCAACTTCGGGTTGAGCCGCGCTTCGGTTTCGATGCCTGTTTGTCTAACAAATGACTGACGATGAGGTCAAATTTTCCTCTCAACTTCATGTTAAGCTGACCATCGGGTTCGATGCCTTTTTGTTTAACAGATGCCTGACAGCGAGGTCAAATGTTTCTCTCAACTTCGGGTTAAGCCGGCATTCAGGTTCGATGCGTGTTTGTTGAACAGGTCCTTGACGGCTAGGTCATATGTTCTTCTCAACTTCAAGTTGAGCCGGCATTTGGGTTCGATGCATGTTTGTTTAACAGATAACTAACGGTGAGGTCAAATGTTCCTCTCAACTCCGTGTTGAGCTGGCCTTTGGGTTCGATTCCTGTTTGTTTAATAGGTACCTGACGGCGAGGTCAGATGTTCTTCTCAACTTCAGGTTGAGCCGGCCTTCGGGTTCGATGCCTATTTGTTTAACAGATGCCTGACAGCGAGGTTAGGTGTTCCTCTTAACCTCATGTTGAGTCGGCCTTCGGGATCGATGCATGTTTTTAACAGATCCTTGACGGCGAGGTCAGATGTTCTTCTCAACTTCGTGTTGAGTCGGCCTCCGGGTTCGATGCCTGTTTGTTTTACAGATGCCTGAAAGTAAGGTCAAATGTTCTTCTCAACTTCAGGTTGAGCCGACCTTCAGGTTAGATGCCTGAGGGCGAGGTCAGATGTTCTTCTCGACTTCGGGTTGAGTCGGCCTCCGGATTCAATGCCTGTTTGTTTAACAGATGCCTGACAGCGAGGTCAGATGTTTCTCTCAACTTCGAGTTGAGCCGGCCTTCGGGTTTGATGCCTGTTTGTTTAACAGATGCCTGACGGCGAGGTTAGATGTCCTTCTCAACTTCGGGTTGAGCCGACCTTCAGGTTCGATGCCTGTTTGCTAAACAGATGCCTGACGGCGACGTCAAATGTTCCTCTCGACTTCATGTTGAGCCAACCTTCGGGTTTGATGCGTGTTTATTTAACAGATATCGGACGGCGAGGTCAGATGTTCTTCTCAACTTCAGGTTGAGTCGGCCTTCGAGTTCGATGCCTGTTTGTTTAACAGATGCCTGACGGCGAGGTTAGATGTTATTATCAACTTCGGGTTGAGTCGGCTTTTGGATCCGATGCCTGTTCGTTTAACAGTTGCCTGATGGCGAGGTCTGATGTTTCTCTCAACTTCGGTTTGAGCCGTCCTTCGGGTTCGATGCTGTTTGTTTAACAGATGCCTGACAACGAGGTTAGATGTTGTTCTCAACTTCGGGTTGAGCCGGCCTTCGGGTTTGATGTCTGTTTGTTTACTAGATGCCTGACGGTGAGCTCAAATGTTCCTCTCAACTTCGTGTTGAACCGGCCTTCGGGTTCGATTCCTGTTTGTTTAACAGATGCCTGATGGCGAGGTCAGATGTTCTTCTCAACTTCAGGTTTATCCGGCCTTCGGGTTCGATGCCTATTTGTTTAACATATGCGTGACGGTGAGGTCAGATGTTCCTCTTAAATTCATTTTGAGCCGGCCTTCGGGATCGATGCCTGTTTGTTTCACAGATCCTTGATGGCAAGGTCAGATGTTCTTCTCAAGATCGTGTTGAATCAGTCTCCGGGTTCGATACCTGTTTGTTTAACAGATACCTGACAGCGAGGTCATATGTTCTTCTCAACTTCAGGTTGAGCCGGCCTTCGAGTTAGATGCCTGACGGCGAGGTCAGATGTTCTTCTCAACTTCGGGTTGAGCTAGCCTCCAGGTTCGATGCTTGTTTGTTTAACAGATACCTTCCGCCGAGGTCAGATGTTCTTCTCAACTTCAGGTTGAGTCGGCCTTCGCGTTCGATGCCTGTTTCTTTAACAGATGTCTGACGGCAAGGTCAGATGTTCTTCTCAACTTCGGGTTGAGCCGCGGTTCGGTTTCGATGCCTGTTTCTTTGACAGATGCCTAACGGCGAGGTCATATGTTCTTCTCAACTTCGAGGTGAGCCAGCCTTTAAGTTCGATGCCTGTTTGTTTAACAGATGCCTGACGGCGACGTCAAATGTTCCTCTCAACTTCGTGTTGAGCCGACCTTTGGGTTCGATTCATGTTTGTTTAATAGATACCTGACAGCGACGTCAGATGTTCTTTTTAACTTCAGGTTGAGCCGGCTTTCGGGTTCGATGCCTATTTGTTTAACAGATGCCTGACGGCGAGGTCAGATGTTCCTCTCAACTTCATGTTGAGTCGGCCTTCGGGATCGATGCCTGTGGTTTAACAGATCCTTGACAGCTAGGTCAGATGTTCTTCTGAACTTCGTGTTGAGCCGGCCTCTGGGTTCGATGCTTGTTTGTTTAACAGATACAAGACGACGATGTCAGATGTTCTTCTCAACTTCAGGTTGAGCCGGCCTTTGGGTTCGATGCCTGTTTATATTACAGATGCCTTACGGCGAGGTCAGATGTTCTCCTCAACTTCGGGTTGAGTCAGCCTTCGAATTCGATGCCTGTTTGTTTAATAGATGCCTTACGGCGAGGTCAGATGTTTCTGTCAACTTTGGGTTGAGCCAGCCTTTGGGTTTGATGCATGTTTGTTTAAAAGAAGTCTGACGGCGAGGTCAGATGTTCTTCTCAACTTCGAGTTGAGCCGCGCTTCGGTTTCGATGCCTATTTGTTTAACAGATGCCTGACGGCGAGGTCAAATTTTCCTCTAAAACTTCATGTTAAGCCGACCATCGGGTTCGATGCCTGTTTGTTCAACAGATGTCTGATGGCGAGGTCAGATGTTCCTCTCAACTTCGTGTTGAGCCGGCCTTCGGATTCGATGCCTGTTTGTTTAACAGATACCTGACGGCGAGGTCAGCTATTACTCTCAACTTCAGGTTAAGCCGCCATTCGGGTTCGATGCCTGTTTGTTCAATAAATGCCTGATAGCGAGGTCAGATGTTCTTCTAAACTTCGGGTTGAGCCGACCTTCGGGTTCGATGCCTGTTTGTTTAACAGATGCCTGACGGTGAGATCAAATGTTCCTCTTAACTTCGTGTTGAACCGGCCTTCGGGTTCGATTCCTGTTTGTTTAAAAGATACCTAATGGCGAGGTCAGATGTTCTTCTCAACTTCGAGTTGAGTCGGCCTTCAGATTCGATTCCTGTTTTTTAACAGATTCCTGATAGCGAGGTCCAATGTTTCTCTTATCTTCGGGTTGAGCCGGCCTTCGGGTTCGATGCCTGTTTGTTTAACATATGCCTGACGGCAAGGTCAGATGTTCTTCTCAACTTCGAGTTGAGCCGCGCTTCGGTTTCGATGCCTGTTTGTTTAATAGATTCCTGATGGCGAGGTCAAATTTTCCTCTCAACTTCATGTTAAGCCGACCATCGGGTTTGATGCCTGTTTCTTTAACAGATGCCTGACGGCGAGGTCAGATGTTCCTCTCAACTTCGTGTTGAGCCGGCCTTCGGATTCGATGCCTGTTTGTTTAAGAGATGCCTGACAGCGAGGTCAGATGTTACTCTCAACTTCAGATTAAGCCGGCATTCGAGTTCGATGCCTGTTTGTTTAATAGATGCCTGACAGCGAGGTTAGATGTGCTTCTCAACTTCGGGTTGAGCCGACTTTCGGGTTCGATGCCTGTTGGTTTAACAGATGCTTCACGGTGAGGTCAAATGTTCCTCTCAACTTTGTGTTGAGCCAGCCTTCGGGTTTGATGCCTGTTTGTTTAACAGATACCCGACGACGAGGTCAGATGTTCTTCTCAACTTTGGGTTGAACCGCGCTTCGGTTTCGATGCCTGTTTGTCTAACAGATGCCTGACGGTGAGGTCAAATTTTCCTCTCAACTTCATGTTAAGTCGACCATCGGGTTCGATGCCTTTTTGTTTAACAGATGCCTGACAGCGAGGTCAGATGTTTCTCTCAACTTCGGGTTAAGCCGGCATTCAGGTTCGATGCCTGTTTGTTTAACAGGTCCTTGACGGCTAGGTCAGATGTTCTTCTCAACTTCAGGTTGAGCCGGCATTCGAGTTCGATGCATGTTTGTTTAACAGATAACTAACTGTGAGGTCAAATGTTCCTCTCAACTTCGTGTTGAGCCGGCCTTTGGGTTCGATTCCTGTTTGTTTAACAGATACCTAATGGTGAGGTCAGATGTTCATCTCAACTTCAGGTTGACCCGGCCTTCGGGTTCGATGCCTATTTGTTTAACAGATGCCTGACGGCGAGGTCAGATGTTCCTCTAAACTTCATGTTGAGCCGGCCTTCGGGATCGATGCCTGTTTGTTTAACAGATTCTTGACGGCGAGGTCAGATGTTCTTCTCAACTTCATGTATAGCCGGCCTCCAAGTTCGATGCCTGTTTGTTTAACAAATACCTGACGGCGAGGTCAGATGTTGTTCTCAACTTCAGGGTGAGCCAGCCTTCGGGTTAGATTCCTAACGGCGAGGTCAGATGTTCTTCTCAACTACGGGATGAGTCGGCCTTCAGATTCAATGCCTGTTTGTTTAACAGATGTCAGATGTTCCTCTCAACTTCATGTTGAGCTGGCCTTCGGGATCGATGCCTGTTTTTTTAACAGATCCTTGACGGCAAGGTCATATGTTCTTCTCAACTTCATGTATAGCCAGCCTCCGGGTTCAATGCCTGTTTGTTTAACAGATACCTGACGGCGAGGTCAGATGTTCTTCTCAACTTCAGTTTGAGCCGGCCTTCGGGTTAGATGCCTGACGGCGAGGTCAGATGTTCTTCTCAACTTCGGGTTGAGTCGGCCTTCAGATTCAATGCCTGTTTGTTTAACAGATGCCTGACAGAGAGGTCAGATGTTTCTCTCAACTTTGAGTTGAGCCGGCTTCGATTCAATGCCTGTTTGTTTAATAGATGCCTGACGACGAGGTCAGATGTTCTTTTCAACTTCGAGTTGAGTCGGCCTTCAGATTCGATGCCTGTTTGTTTAACAGAAGCCTGACAGCAAGGTCAGATGTTTCACTCATCTTCGGGTTGAGTTGGCCTTGGGGTCGATGCCTTTTTGTTTAACAGATGCCTGACAACGAGTTTAGATGTTCTTCTCAACTTCGGGTTGATCCGGCCTTCGAGTTCGATGCCTGTGTGTTTAACAGATGCTTGACGGCGAGTTCAAATGTTCGTCTAAACTTCGTGTTGAGCCGGCCTTCGGGTTCGATGCCTATTTGTTTAACAGATACCTGACGGCGAGGTCAGATGTTCTTCTCAACTTCAGGTTAAGTCGGCCTTCGGGTTCGATGCCTGTTTGTTTAACAGATGCTTGACGGTAAGGTCAGATGTTTCTCTCAACTTCGGTTTAAACCGGCCTTCGGGTTCGATGCCTGTTTGTTTAATAGATGCCTGACAGCGGGGTCAGATGTTCTTCAAAACTTCAGGTTGAGCCGACCTACGGGTTAGATACCTGTTTGTTTAACAGATGCCATACGGTGAGGTCAAATATTCCTCTCAACTTCGTGTTGAGTTGGCCTTCGGGTTCGATTCCTGTTTGTTTAACAGATACCTGACGGCGAGGTCAGATGTTCTTCTCAACTTGAAGTTTATCCGGCCTTCAGGTTCGATGCCTATTTGTTTAACATATGCCTGACGGCGAGGTCAGATGTTCCTCTCAACTTCATGTTGAGCCGGCCTTTGGGTTCGATGCCTGTTTGTTTAACAGATACCTGAGGCGAGGTCAGATGTTCTTCTTAACTTCAGGTTGAGCCGACCTTCGGGTTCGATGCCTGTTTGTTTCACAGATCCTTGACGGCAAGGTCAGATGTTCTTCTCAACATCGTGTTGAACCGGCCTCAGGGCTCGATACCTGTTTGTTTAACAGATACCTGACGGCGAGGTCAGATGTTCTTTTCAACTTCAGGTTGAGCCGACCTTAGGGTTAGATGCCTGACGGCGAGGTCAGATGTTCTTCTCAACTTCGGGTTGAGCTGACCTCCAGGTTTGATGCCTGATTGTTTAACAGATACCTGACGGCGAGGTCAGATGTTCTTCTCAACTTCAGGTTGAGCCGGCTTTCGGGTTAGATGCCTGACGGCGAGGTCATATGTTCTTCTCAACTTCGGGTTGAGTCGGCCTCCGGATTCAATGCCTGTTTGTTTAATAGATGCCTGACGATGAGGTCAGATGTTTCTCTCAACTTCGAGTTTAGCCGGCCTTTATTTTCGATGCCTGTTTGTTTAACAGATGCCTGACGGCAAGGTAAGATGTTATTCTCAACTTCGAGTTGAGCCAACCTTCGGGTTTGATGCCTGTTTGTTTAACAGATGCATGACGGCAAGGTCAGATGTTCTTCTCAACTTCGAGTTGAGTCGCGCTTCGGTTTCGATGCCTGTTTGTTTAACAGATGCCTGACGGCGAGGTCAAATTTTCCTCTCAACTTCATGTTAAGCTGACCATCGAGTTCGATGCCTGTTTGTTCAATAGATGCCTGACGGCGAGGTCAGATGTTCCTCTCAACTTTGTGTTGAGCCGGCCTTCGGATTCGATGCCTGTTTGTTTAACAGATGCCTGACGGCGAGGTCAGGTGTTACTCTCAACTTCAGGTTAAGCCGGCATTCGGGTTCGATGCCTGATTGTTTAATAAATGCCTGACAGCGAGGTCAGATGTTCTTCTCAACTTTGGGTTGAGCCGACCTTCGGGTTCGGTGCCTGTTTGTTTAACAGATGCCTGATGGTGAGGTCAAATGTTCCTCTTAACTTCGTGTTGAACCGTCCTTCGGGTAAGATTCCTGTTTGTTTAAAAGATACCTGATGGCGAGGTCAGATGTTCTTCTCAACTTCGAGTTGAGTCGACCTTCAGATGCGATTCCTGTTTGTTTAACAGTTGCCTGAGAGCGAGGTCCAATGTTTCTCTTATCTTCGGGTTGAACCGGCCTTCGGGTTCGATGCATGTTTGTTTAACAGATGCCTGACGGCAAGGTCAGATGTTCTTCTGTACTTCGAGTTGAGCCGCGCTTCTGTTTCGATGCCTGTTTGTTTAACAGATGCCTGATGGCGAGGTCAAATTTTCCTCTCAACTTCATGTTAAGCCGACCATCGGGTTCGATGCCTGTTTGTTTAACAGATGCCTGACGGCGAGGTCAGATGTTCCTCTCAACTTCGTGTTGAGCCGGCCTTCGGATTCGATGCCTGTTTGTTTAACATATGCCTGACAGCGAGGTTAGATGTTACTCTCAACTTCAGATTAAGGCGACATTCGGGTTCGATGCCTGTTTGTTTAATAGATGCCTGACAGCGAGGTCAGATGTTCTTCTCAACCTCGGGTTGAGCCGGCCTTCGGGTTCGATGCCTGTTTTTTTAACAGATGCCTGACAGCGAGGCTAGATGTTCTTCTCAACTTTGGGTTGAGCCGGCGTTCGAGTTCGATGCATGTTTGTTTAACAGATTCCTGACGGCGAGGTCAAATGTTCCTCTCAACTTCATGTTGAGCCGGGCTTCGGGTTCGATGCCTGTTTGTTTAACAGATACCTGAGGCGAGGTCAGATGTTCTTCTTAATTTCAGGTTAAGGCGGCCTTCGGGTTCGATGCCTGTTTGTTTAACAGATCCTTGACGGCAAGGTCAGATGTTCTTCTCAACTTCGTGTTGAACCGGCCTCCGGGTTCGATGCCTGTTTGTTTAACAGATACCTGACAGCGAGGTCAGATGTTTTTCTCAACTTCAGGTTGAGCCGGCCTTCGGGTTAGATGCCTGATGGCGAGGTCAGATGTTCTTCACAACTTCGAGTTGAGCTGGCCTCCGGGTTCGATGCCTGTTTGTTTAACAGATACCTGACGGCGAGGTCAGATGTTCTTCTCAACTTCAGGTTGAGCCGGCTTTCGGGTTAGATGTCTGACTGCGAGGTCAGATGTTCTTCTCAACTTCGGGTTGAGTCGGCCTCCGGATTCAATGCCTGATTGTTTAACAGATGCCTGACAGCGAGGTCAGATGTTTCTCTCAACTTCGAGTTGAGCCGGCATTCAGTTTTGATGCCTGTTTTTTTAACAGTTGCCTGACAGCGAGGTCATATGTTTCTCTTATCTTCGGGTTGAGCCGGCCTTCGGGTTCGATGCCTGTTTGTTTAACAGATGCCTGACAGCGAGGTTAGATGTTCTTCTCAACTTCGGGTTAAGCCGGCTTTCGGGTTCGATGCCTGTTTGTTTTACAGATGCCTGACGGCGAGATCAAATTTTCCTCTCAACTTCGTGTTGAGCCAGCCTTCGAGTTTGATGCCTGTTTGTTTAACAGATACCGGACGGCAAGGTAAGATGTTCTTCTCAACTTCAGGTTGAGTCGGCCTTCTGGTTCGATGCCTGTTTGTTTAACAGATGGCTGACGGCAAGGTCAGATGTTCTTCTCAACTTCGAGTTGAGCCATGCTTTGGTTTCGATGCCTGTTTGTTTAACAGATGCTTGAGAGCGAGGTCTAATTTTCCTCTCAACTTCATGTTAAGCCAACCATCGGGTTCGATGCCTGTTTTTTTAACAGATGCCTGATGGCGAGGTCAAATGTTCCTCTCAACTTCAAGTTGAGCCAGTCTTCGAATTCGATGACTATTTAACAAATGCCTGACGGCGAGGTCAGATGTTACTCTCAACTTCAGGTTAAGCCGGCCTTCGGGTTCGATTCCTGTTTGTTTAACAGATGCCTGACAGCGAGGTCAGATGTTCTTCTCAACTTCGGGTTGAGCCGGCCTTCAGGTTCGATGCCTGTTTGTTTAACAGATGCCTGACGACGAGGTCAAATGTTCATCTCAACTTCGTGTTAAGCCGGCCTTCGGGTTCGAAGCCTGTTTGTTTAACAGATACCTGACGGCAAGGTAAGATGTTCTTCTCAACTTCACGTTGAGTCGGCCTTTTGGTTCGATGCCTATTTGTTTAACAGATGACTGACGGCAAGGTCAGATGTTCTTCTCAACTTCGAGTTGAGCCGCACTTTGATTTCGATGCCTGTTTGTTTAACAGATGCTTGACAGCAAGGTCAAATTTTCCTCTCAACTTCATGTTAAGCCGACCATCGGATTCGATGCCTATTTGTTTAACAAATGCCTGACGGCGAGGTCAGATGTTCCTCTCAACTTCGTGTTGAGCCGGCCTTCGGATTCGATGCCTGTTTAACAGATGCCTGACGGAGAGGTTAGATGTTACTCTCAACTACAAGTTAAGTCGGCCTTCGGGTTCGATGCTTGTTTGTTTAATAGATGCCTGATAGCGAGGTCAGATGTTCTTCTCAACTTCGGGTTGATCCGGCCTTCGGGTTCGATGCCTGTTTGTTTAACAGATGCCTGACAGCGAGGTCAGCTGTTACTCTCAACTTCAGGTTAAGCCGGCATTCGGGTTCGATGCCTGTTTGTTTAATAAATGCCTGACAGCGAGGTCAGATGTTCTTCTCAACTTCGGGTTGAGCCGACCTTCGGGTTCAATGCCTGTTTGTTTAACAGATGCCTGACGGTGAGGTCAAATGTTCCTCTTAACTTCGTGTTGAATCGGCCTTCGGGTTCGATTCCTCTTTGTTTAACAGATACCTGACGGCGAGATCATATGTTCTTCTCAACTTTGAGTTGAGTCGGCCTTCAGATTCGATTCCTGTTTGTTTAACAGATGCCTGACAGCGAGGTCCAATGTTTCTCTTGTCTTCGGGTTGAGCCGGCCTTCGGGTTCGATGCCTGTTTGTTTAACAGATGCCTGACGGCAAGGTCAGATGTTCTTCTCAACTTCGAGTTGAGCCGCGCTTCGGTTTCGAGGCCCGTTTATTTAACAGTCGCCTGATGGCGAGGTCAAATTTTCCTCTCAACTTCATGTTAAGCCGACCATCGGGTTCGATGCCTATTTTTTTAACAGATGCCTGACGGCAAGGTCAGATGTTCCTCTCAACTTCGTGTTGAGCCGGACTTTGGATTTGATGCCTGTTTGTTTAACAGATGCCTGACAGCGAGGTCAGATGTTCTTCTCAACTTCGGGTTGAGCCGGCCTTCGGGTTCGATGCCTGTTTGTTTAACAGATGCCTGATGGTGAGGTCAAATGTTCCTCTCAACTTCGTGTTGAGCTAGCCTTCGGTTTCGATTCCTGTTTGTTTAACAGATGCCTGACAGCGAGGTTAGATATTCTTCTCAACTTCGAGTTGAGCCGGCCTTCAGATTCGATGCCTGTTTGTTTAACAGATGCCTGACAGCGAGGTCAGATGTTTCTCTCATCTTCGGGTTGAGCCGGCCTTCGGGTTTGATGCCTGTTTTTTTAACAGATGCCTGACAGCGAGGTTAGATGTTCTTCTCAACTTCGGGTTGATCCGGACTTCAAGTTCGATGCATGTTTGTTTAACAGATTCCTAACGGCGAGGTCAAATGTTCCTCTCAACTTCATGTTGAGCCGGGCTTCGGGTTCGATGCCTGTTTGTTTAACAGATACCTGACGGCAAGGTCAGATGTTCTTCTTAACTTCAGGTTTATCCGGCCTTCGGGTTCGATGCCTATTTGTTTAACAGATGCTTAACGTTGAGGTCAGATGTTCCTCTCAACTTCATGTTGAGCCGGCCTTCGGGATCGATGCCTGTTTGTTTAACAGATGCTTGACGGCAAGGTCAGATGTTCTTCTCAACTTCGTGTTGAACTGGCCTCCGGGTTCGATACCTGTTTGTTTAACAGATACCTAACGGCGAGGTCAGATGTTTTTCTCAACTTCAGGTTGAGCCGGCCTTCGGGTTAGATGCCTGACGGCGAGGTCAGATGTTCTTCACAACTTCGGGTTGAGCTGGCCTCCGGGTTCGATGCCTGTTTGTTTAACAGATACCTGACGGCGAGGTCAGATGTTCTTCTCAACTTCAAGTTGAGCCGGCTTTCGGGTTAGATGCCTGACGGCGAGGTAAAGATGTTCTTCTCAACTTCGGGTTGAGTCGGCCTCCGGATTCAATGCCTGATTATTTAACTGATGCCTGACAGCGAGGTCAGATGTTTCTCTCAACTTCGAGTTGAGCCGACATTCACTTTTGATGCCTGTTCGTTTAACAGATGCCTGATAGCGAGGTCACATGTTTCTCTTATCTTCGGGTTGAGCCGGCCTTCGGGTTCGATGCCTGTTTGTTTAACAGATGCCTGACAGCGAGGTTAGATATTCTTCTCAACTTCGGGTTTGAGCCGGCCTTCGGGTTCGATGCCTGTTTGTTTTACAGATGCCTGACAGCGAGATCAAATGTTCCTCTCAACTTCGTGTTGAGCCAGCCTTCGAGTTCGATGCCTGTTTGTTTAACAGATACCTGACGGCAAGGTAAGATGTTCTTCTCAACTTCAGGTTGAGTCGGCCTTCTGGTTCGATGCCTGTTTGTTTAACAGATGCCTGACAGCGAGGTCAGCTGTTACTCTCAACTACAGGTTAAGCCATCATTCGGGTTCGATGCCTGTTTGTTTAATAAATGCCTGACAGCGAGGTCAGATGTTCTTCTCAACTTCGGGTTGAGCCGACCTTCGGGTTCGATGCCTGTTTGTTTAACATATGCCTGACGGTGAGGTCAAATGTTCCTCTTAACTTCGTGTTGAACCGGCCTTCGGGTTCGATTCCTGTTTGTTTAACAAATACCTGACGGCGAGGTCAGATGTTCTTCTCAACTTCGAGTTGAGTCGGCCTTCAGATTCGATTCCTATTTGTTTAACAGATACCTGACAGCGAGGTCCAATGTTTCTCTTATCTTCGGGTTGAGCCGGCCTTCGGGTTCGATGCCTGTTTGTTTAACAGATGCTTGACGGGAAGGTCAGATGTTCTTCTCAACTTCGAGTTGAACCGCGCTTCGGTTTCGATGCCTGTTTGTTTAACAGATGCCTGATGGCGAGGTCAAATTTTCCTCTCAACTTCATGTTAAGCCGACCATCGGGTTCGATGCCTGTTTGTTTAACAGATGCCTGACGGAGAGGTCAGATGTTCCTCTCAACTTCGTGTTGAGCCGGCCTTCGAATTCGATGCTTGTTTGTTTAACATATGCTTGACAGCGAGGTCAGATGTTACTCTCAACTTCATTTTAAGCCGGCATTCGGGTTCGATGCCTGTTTGTTTAATAGATGCCTAACAGCGAGGTCAGATGTTCTTCTCAACTTCGGGTTGAGCCGGCCTTCGGGTTCGATGCCTGTTTGTTTAACAGATGCCTGACGGTGAATTCAAATGTTCCTCTCAACTTCGTGTTGAGCCAGCCTTCGGGTTCGATTCCTGTTTGTTTAACAGATGCCTGACGGCGAGGTTAGATGTTCTTCTCAACTTCGAGTTGAGTCGGCCTTCAGATTCGATGCCTGTTTGTTTAACAGATGCCTGACAGCGAGGTCAGATGTTTCTCTCATCTTCGGGTTGAGCCGGCCTTTGGGTTCGATGCCTGTTTTTTTAACAGATGCCTGACAGCGAGGTTAGATGTTCTTCTCAACTTCGGGATGAGCCAGCCTTCGAGTTCGATGCATGTTTGTTTAACAGATTCCTGACGACGAGGTCAAATGTTCCTCTCAACTTCATGTTGAGCCGGGCTTCGGGTTAAATGCCTATTTGTTTAACAGATACCTGACGGCGAGGTCAGATATTCTTCTTAACTTCAGGTTTATCCGGCCTTCGGGTTCGATGCCTATTTGTTTAACAAATGCTTAACGGTGAGGTCAGATGTTCCTCTCAACTTCATGTTGATCCGGCCTTCAAGATCGATGCATTTTTGTTTAACAGATCCTTGACGGTAAGGTCAGATGTTCTTCTCAACTTCGTGTTGAACCGGCCTCCGGGTTCGATACCTGTTTGTTTAACAGATACCTGACGGCGAGGTCAGATGTTTTTCTCAACTTCAGGTTGAGCCGACCTTCGGGTTAGATGCCTGACGGCGAGGTCAGATGTTCTTCACAACTTCGGGTTGAGCTGGCCTCCGGGTTCGATGCCTGTTTGTTTAACAGATACCTGACGACGAGGTCAAATGTTCTTCTCAACTTCAGGTTGAGCCGGCTTTCAGGTTAGATGCCTGACGGCGAGGTCAGATGTTCTTCTCAACTTCGGGTTGAGTCGGACTCCGGATTCAATGCCTGATTGTTTAACAGATGCCTGACCGCGAGGTCAGATGTTTCTCTCAACTTCGAGTTGAGCCGACATTCACTTTTGATGCCTGTTTGTTTAACAGATGCCTGATAGCGAGGTCAGATGTTTTTCTTATCTTCGGGTTGAGCCGGCCTTCGGGTTCAATGCCTGTTTGTTTAACAGAAGCCTGACAGCGAGGTTAGATGTTCTTCTCAACTTCGGGTTGAGCCGGCCTTCGGGTTCGATGCCTGTTTGTTTTATAGATGCCTGACGGTAATATCAAATGTTCCTCTCAACTTCGTGTTGAGCCAGCCTTCGAGTTCGATGCCTGTTTGTTTAACAGATACCTGACGGCAAGGTAAGATGTTCTTCTCTACTTCAGGTTGAGTCAGCCTTCTGGTTCGATGCCTATTTGTTCAACAGATGGCTGACGGCAAGGTCAGATGTTCTTCTCATCTTCGAGTTGAGCCGCGCTTCGGTTTCGATGCCTGTTTGTTTAACAGATGCTTGACAGCGAGGTCAAATTTTCCTCTCAACTTCATGTTAAGCCGACCATTGGGTTCGATGCCTGTTTGTTTAACAGATGCCTGACGGCGAGGTCAGATGTTCCTCTCAACTTCGTGTTGAGCCGGCCTTCGGATTCGATTCCTGTTTAACAGATGCCTGACTGAGAGGTCATATGTTACTCTCAACTTCACGTTAAGCCGGCCTTCGGGATTGATCCCTGTTTGTTTAACAGATGCCTGACAGCGAGGGTAGATGTTCCTCTCAACTTCGTGTTGAGCTGGCCTTCGGGTTCGATGCCTATTTGTTTAATAGATACCTGACGGTAATGTAAAATGTTCTTCTCAACTTCAGGTTGAGTCGGACTTTTGGTTCGATGCCTGTTTGTTTAACAGATGACTGACGACAAGGTCAGATGTTCTTCTCAACTTCGAGTTGAGCCGCGCTTCGGTTTTGATGCCTGTTTGTTTAACAGATGCTTGACAGCAAGGTCAAGTTTTCCTCTCAACTTCATGTTAAGCCGACCATCGGGTTCGATGCCTGTTTGTTTAACAGATGCCTGACGGCGAGGTCAGATGTTCCTATCAACTTCGTGTTGAGCCGGCCTTCGGATTCGATGCCTGTTTAATAGATGCCTGACGGCGAGGTCAGATGTTACTCTCAACTTCAGGTTAAGTCGGCCTTCGGGTTCGATGCCTGTTTGTTTAACAGATGCCTGATAGCGAGGTCGGATGTTCTTCTCAACTTCGGGTTGATCCGGCCTTCGGGTTCGATGCCTGTTTGTTTAACAGATGCCTGACGGCGAGGTTAAATGTTCCTCTCAACTTCGTGTTGAGCCGGCCTTCGGGTTCGATGCCTGTTAGTTTAACAGATACCTGACGGCAAGGTAAGATGTTCTTCTAAACTTCAGGTTGAGTCGGCCTTATGGTTCGATGCGTGTTTGTTTAACAGATGACTGACGGCAAGGTCAGATGTTCTTCTCAACTTTGAGTTGAGCCGCGCTTCGGTTTCAATGCCTGTTTGTTTAACAGATGCCTGACAGCGAGGTCAAATTTTCCTCTCAAGTTCATGTTAAGCCGACCATCGGGTTCGATGCCTGTTTGTCTAACAGATGCCTGACGGTGAGGTCAAATGTTCCTCTCAATTTCGTGTTGAGCCGGCCTTCGGGTTCGATGCCTTTTTGTTTAACAGATACCTGATGAAGAGGTCAGATGTTCTTCTCAACTTCGAGTTGAGTCTGCCTTCAGATTCCATGTCTGTTTGTTTAACAGATGCCTGACGGTAAGGTCAGATGTTTCTCTTAACTTTGGGTTAAGTCGGCCTTCGGGTTCGATGTCTGTTTGTTTAACAGATGCCTGACGGGTAGGTCAAATGTTCCTCTCAACTTCGTGTTGAGCCGGCCTTCGGGTTCGCTTCCTATTTGTTTAACAGATACCTGACGGCGAGGTCAGATGTTCTTCTCATCTTCGAGTTGAGTCGGCGTTGAGATTCGATGCCTGTTTGTTTAACAGATGCCTGACAGCGAGGTCATATGTTTCTCTTATCTTTGGGTTGAGCCGGCCTTCGGGTTCGATCCCTGTTTGTTTAACAGGTGCCTGACAGCGAGGTTAGATGTTCTTCACAACTTCGAGTTGAGTCGGCTTTCAGATTCGATGCCTGTTTGTTTAACAGATGCCTGACAGTGAGGTCAGATGTCTCTCTCATCTTCGGGTTGAGTCGGCCTTCGAGTTCGATGCCTGTTTGTTTAATAGATGCCTGGCAGCGAGGTTAGATGTTCTTCTCAACTTCGGGTTGAGCCAGCCTTCGGGTTCGATGCCTGTTTGTTTAACAGATGCCTGACAACGAGGTCAGATGTTACTCTCAACTTCGGGTTGAGCCGACCTTCGGGTTCGATACCTGTTTGTTTAACAGTTGCCTGACAGCGAGGTTAGATGTTCTTCTCAACTTCCGGTTGAGTCGGCCTTCGGGTTCGATGCATGTTTGTTTAACAGATGCCTGACGGCGAGGTTAAGTGTTCTTCTCAACTTCCGGTTGAGCCGGCCTTCGGGTTCGATGCCTGTTTGTTTAACAGATGCCTGACAACGAGGTCAAATGTTCCTCTCAACTTCGTGTTGAGTCGTACTTCAGGTTCGATGCCTGTTTGTTTAACAGATATCTGACGGTGAGGTCAAATGTTCCTCTCAACTTCGTGTTGAGCCGGCCTTCGGGTTCGATTCTTGTTTGTTTAACAGATTCCTGACGGCGAGGTCAGATGTTCTTCTCAACTTCAGATTTATCCGGCCTTCGGGTTCGATGCCTATTTGTTTAACAGATTCCTGGCAGCGAGGTCAGATGTTCCACTCAACTTCATGTTGAGCCGACCTTTGGGATTGATGCTTGTTTGTTTACCAGATCCTTGACGGCAAGGTCAGTTGTTCTTTTGAACTTCGTGTTGAACCGGCCTCCGGGTTCGATACCTGTTTGTTTAACCGATACCTGACAGTGAGGTCAGATGTTCTTCTCAACTTCAGGTTGAGCCGGCCTTCGGGTTAGATGCCTGACGGCGAGGTCAGGTGTTCTTCTCAACTTCGGGTTGAGCTGGCCTCCGGGTTCGATGGCTCTTTGTTTAACAGATACCTGACGGCGAGGTCAGATGTTCTTCTCAACTTCAGGTTGAGCCGGGTTTCGGGTTAGATGCTGAAGGCGAGGTCAGATGTTCTTCTCAACTTCGGGTTGAGTCGGCCTCCGGATTTAATGCCTGTTTGTTTAACAGATGCCTGACGGCGAGGTCAGATGTTTCTCTCAACTTCGAGTTTAGCCGGACTTCAATTTCAATGCCTGTTTGTTTAACAGATGCCTGACGGCAAGGTCAGATGTTCTTCTCAACTTCCAGTTGAGTTGGCCTTCAGATTCAATGCTTGTTTATTTAACAGATGCCTGTCAGCGAGGTCAGATGTTTCTCTTATCTTCGGGTTGAGACGGCCTTCGGGTTCAATGCCTGTTTGTTTAACAGATTCCTGACAGCGAGGTTAGATGTTCTTCTAAACTTTGGGTTGAGCCGGCCTTCGGGTTCGATGCCTGTTTGTTTAACAGATGCCTGACGACGAGATCAAATGTTCTTCTCAACTTCGTGTTGAGCCGTCCTTCAGATTCAATGCCTGTTTGTTTAACAGATACCTGACGATAAGGTAAGATGTTCTTCTCAACTTCAGGTTGAGTCGGCCTTCTGGTTCGATGCCTGTTTGTTTAACAGATGCCTGAAGGCAATGTCAGATGTTCTTCTCAACTTCGAGTTGAGTCGGCCTTCAGATTCAATGCTTCTTTATTTAACAGATGCCTGTCAGCGAGGTCAGATGTTTCTCTTATCTTCGGGTTGAGTCGGCCTTCGGGTTCGATGCCTGTTTGTTTAACAGATGCCTGACAGCGAGGTTAGATGTTCTTCTAAACTTCGGATTGAGCCGGCCTTCGGGTTCGATGCTTGTTTGTTTAACAGATGCCTGACGACGAGATCAAATGTTCTTCTCAACTTCGTGTTGAGCCGACCTTCGGATTCGATGCTTGTTTGTTTAACAGATACCTGACGATAAGGTAAGATGTTCTTCTCAACTTCAGGTTGAGTCGGCCTTCTGGTTCGATGCCTGTTTGTTTAACAGATGCCTGACGGCAAGGTCAGATGTTCTTCTCAACTTCGAGTTGAGCCGCACATCGGTTTCGATGCCTGTTTGTTTAACAGATGCCTGACGGCAAGGTCAAATTTTCCTCTCAACTTCATGTTAACCGACCATCGGGTTCGATGCCTGTTTGTTTAACAGATGCCTGACGGCGAGGTCAGATGTTCCTTTCAACTTCGTGTTGAGCCGACCTTCGGATTCGATGCCTGTTTGTTTAACAGATGCCTGACAGCGAGGTCAGATGTTACTCTCAACTTCGGGTTGAGCCGACCTTCGAGTTTGATGTCGGTTTGTTTAACAGATGCCTGTCAGCGAGGTTAGATGTTCTTCTCAACTTTGGGTTGAGCCAGCCTTCGGGTTCGATGCCTGTTTGTTTAACAGATGCCTGACAGCAAGGTCAAATGTTCCTCTCAACTTCGTGTTGAGCTGGCCTTCGGGTTTGATGCCTGTTTGTTTAACATATACCTGACAGCAAGGTAAGATGTTCTTCTCAACTTCAGGTTGAGTCGGCCTTTTGGTTCGATGCCTGTTTGTTTAACAGATGCTTGACGGTAAGGTGTCGCTTCTGCGAAAATAAGGTGCCGGCAAAACAGAAGAGCCGTCACCTTTCGTTATTTATCCCTCAGAACGGGAAAGGAAACAATCGGAAAAACCTTACGAATAGGTATAAGACAAGGTCGTCGCAACCACTGTCTGGGTTCGGGAGTCGGTTACGCAAGGGGAAGGTATTAGCACCCCTCACGTCCGTCGTACTCGACGGGATCCACGCTTGTTGTGTTTACTGGACGAGTTGGTTTATCTATCTACCTATCAAGGCTGGCTTAAAAATAAAATGACTCGGCAAAGCGTCGAACTTTATGCCTACGTATTCTCATCAGAGAATGAGAAATCAGAGTCAACGTAGTTCGACCTACGACGGGTTACGAGGAAGGTGGCTCGCCAATACATCAGTATTGTGCCTACGTACTCTCAACAGATATGAGAGATCAGAGCTTACGTAGTTCGGGATAATATGGCTTACGGGATTTCAGATTCATCTGTTTTATCGAGTAGGGTTAAACAGCAGTTCCAGCAGTTAGGGACAAAGCCTGTTTGCGGTGGCGCTGAAGTTTAACGACACTCATTTCTTCAGAAAAGCTTTCCTTTGAATTATGGGCCCACGGGGCAAAAAGGTTTGAAGTTTGTTTTCTGTCTTTTACGAAAGAACTATTTTTTATGTTTGTTTGCAACTAGTATCGCACTAGAGACTATGACCTGAGAGTGAATGCGTCGCATGTCACCCAAGGGGTACCATACTAAACATCCAGACTGTTGGAAAGAAACTCTCCAACAATCCTTTCTCAAATAGCTTAAGGCTCGTAACGTACGAAAGAAATCATTCATGATTACTGTATCTTAAGCTGTTTTGAGATAAGAAGAGAGAGGCTCAACTAAGGGGAGACTATCAAGTCCTAATGTTGTCATGCCAAGAATTCATCCTATAGTTGAGGTTTGAAACAGGGAACTCCTAGAAGTTATCATGCATAGGTTTCAACCTAAAGTTCTATCATCACTTCCTTATCAATGGAAGTGAGATTCCTAGGGGATCATGTCAATGGTAAACGGAAACAGATAAAGCATCAGCTTAAACAGTAAACAGTAAACAACTGTAAAGTGAATGCAATGCAAGTGAGGGAGGAAATGTGTGTGGGGCAGCAGCCTCCACAAGGTCATCTCAACCTCAAGCCATATATGAATAACTGCAATCATACAGAAGAAATAAAATAAAATGCTATCAAGCAAAATATAACTGCAATCATACAGAGGAATAAAATAAAATGCTATCAAGCAAAATGTAACTGCAATCATACAAAGGAAATAAAATAAAATGCTGTCAAGCAAAACAAACCACATGGGCAAGGGAGCTGGACTCTACCGAATACCCGCAAGCAAAGCCATACAGTAAAAATACAAGCAGAGGGAGCAACTCAACCTCTAGTGCAATCATGCTCCTAGATTAAAGTCAGTCTAGATATGAACTTATTCTAATGCATCAAGCAAGTCAAACAAGGCACATCAGCACAGAAAAGAAAACAGACAGGAAAGAAAGCAGATCAACCCCTCTTTCAATTCCAAGCTTCAGCTCTTCTAACAGCAATCTAGTCTTCAGACTTCAATCACCCTTCAAGGCTATCAGCTTCACTAGCAAGTATCAACTTGCTTCTCTAAGGTTTCAATCCATCAAACATAAGTATCAACTTGTTCTCTCTTCTCCAAGCTTCAGCTCTCCAGTCAATTCCATCTTCAGGCTTCACTCTTAACTGCAAGTATCAAATTGATTCCTTCAGGCTCTCAATGCATCAGTGCAAATGTCAACTTATCCTTTATTCCTCAAGCCTCAGCTCTACACTCAATCTCAATTGAATCTTCTTCACAAGCATTAACTTGTTCTCTCAAGCTTCAGCTCTCTTTGCTTTACCAGTATCAACTTGGTCTTCTTCTCCTACAAGCTTCAGCTTCTCAGAGTAGTCTTCAATCACCTGGAAGTGTCAACTTCATCCTTCAATTCTTTTTCAAGCTTCAGCATTTCATTCAATCTCCATTGGGTCTTCAAGTATCAACTTGTTCTTCTTTGCTCTTCAAGCTTCAGCTGCAATGGCAATGCTCAAGGAATCATCCTCTTCCACACTCTTCAATGAAGTTCTCATCTTCAAACTCAAGTCCAACATCTTTCAAGATACTCAAACCAAGAGACAATTGATTGAACAGAATGAGTGGAAATGATAAACAGCTTACTGACAACCAAAGGAAGCCTGTAAGGGTTCATCATTATGAGAGACTGGTTCCCTCAAAGTTCTACTTCCCAGATAAAGCCACTCATCCCTCCAAAGGAGATATGTGATTATCTTAGAAGGACTTTTAGTCTTGGGAGGAATGGGAGCACAAGATGCTTTCCATATTTGTGAAAGAATTCATTCTAATTATAAGGCTCTCCCTATGGCTCCTACCTCCTAAATCTTCATCAGACACCTTCAGGCACAAGCAACTCCAAGCTCCAAGCAACTTCAAGCAACTTCAAGCATCCTCACCTTGTCTTCAATCTCAACCAAAGGCAAACAGAGCAAAACCCTAATCTAAGGGAACTAAAGAAGTTAATCTAGTTGAATTAGTGCCCTAGAATCATCTAAAACTAGCACCTAAACTAAAATCAATCAAAAATAGGAAACTATCCTATAAATTTCTACAAAAATTCCTAAGGGATCCTAATTCAATTAAGAATGCCTCATACAAAAACCAGGGACTCAGTCATCTATTAAGTCCTAAAATTAAATCCTAAATCCAAAGGTATCAACCATGAACCCTAAAAATGGAGCTTCTAAAGGTTTCAACCTAAACTACCACCTATGTTCATCACAAAAATGTGAGAAAGTTCTATGGGGAGCATGCATGTCTAAACTAATCACACACAAAAAAATTAGCTCAAGAATCATCATCACATGATCACACAAAATTCCACAAAATTAAGCATCAAACTTAGCCATTTTAATATCAATTAAAATGTAAAATTCCCATAAAATCAGTAAATGTATGAAATGAAAATATTTTTTCTCTAAAAAATACTAGACTCAATCATGAGTATAATGCAAAAAGAATGGGATTAATTGGATCATTTTTCAATTTATTATGATTTTTTCAATAACCATGAATAAAATGAAAAAAATAAAGAAAATCCAAGTAAAATAGAGAAATACACGGTGCAAGTAGTAACCAGAATCAGTTCAATATGACAATTGGGCCATCAGGGGGGTGTGGATAGCAATCTTTCACTAAGCCCAGCATCAACACTAAATGAAACGATGCGTTTCATTAACTCAGATCCTTCACAACTTGAAATTAAAACGTGGCCGTTGGATCACTCTTCTAGTCAAAGGTCTCACCACATCCAATGGCTCTAGAGTCATCTTCTACCTTTTGAACCTCTGAACTTCGCGCGCAGCTTCGGCCACCACCGGTGGTGCTCTGGTCATCGTCCCCAACCCTAACTCTCTCTAGGATCCTCCATTGCAAATGGTCTATACATGAATCTTGTCCCAAATTTCCTCACGAATTCATTCGCGCCCTTAATTCTCTCTGAAACCTCAAGATTCACAAGAACCAATCCTCAACCGAAAATGGTAACACACCTATTTTGTCTCTAATTCTCAAATTAATGGTCTGAAATCAATCCTACACCATTCTACAATGCATCTAACACCCTAATTCATCTTGATTCTACCTAATTCATGCTGGAGGAAGAAAGTTACTAACCTGAAAATTCTTGATGAACAGATGCACTAAACCTTCAAATCAAGCTCTTCAACCTTCCAGACACGATCAATGGATCATTTCCTTGCTTCTGTATGCAATAGAACTGGTTGGAAACTCTTGAAACTTGAAACCCGATGGTGAGTTGCAGGTGGAAAAATCTGAGTCCAAGAACACCAATCATCCACGAATTCCTCTTGATTATGATCTGGACTCAATCCCTAGCATCCATGGAAGAAGTTGCAATCAAGAAAATGGATGGAAAGTGGAGAAATTGGTGAAACCGAATTCAGTTGCAAGCTATGAAATCTCAATCTCAATCTATGCTCTCTCCTTCAATCATCACCAACCTTTGCATTGGATCACCTCTACTCAATATATAGATGATGTATGGATGATCTAGAACCCTCTAGATCCTTCCAATGAGAGTTTCAATCTCTCATGTCATGAGATTTTCAACCATATGCCATGATATGCATAGTTCTGTTTGCAGCTTGAAACCAATCCCATTCTCTTCCAATTTCTCCCCTAGTGACATTTTTAAAGTGTTTAGCTTGCAAAGGGCCTTGGTTATGCCTTGATTCTAGGTTTTGCAAATGTTACTTAAGATGTAAGTAACTACTTTTCAAAGCAAGTCTATAAATTAGACCTCAAATAAAAAATGTGGCTAAACCAATGTTCTTAAAATGTTTTCTAGAGTCAAAATGATATATTACATGCCATGGTTTGGACGTGTAGATTGAAAATATCAATTTCCAACTTTGATTCATTTAACTTATACCCTTATTTTAGGTCATTTTTGCAACTTTGAGCTACAAGCATTTCCAACATCTCATGACCTCTTTACTAGCCTTAAAACATCATTTTGAACAAGTTTTATGTTGAACATTTTTCCATTTGAAGCTTGGAAATAGGAGTTATGGCCTTATGGTTGAAATGACCTGTAATCTCCAAATGACCAAAATGCCCTTGAATTGTCAAAGCCATAACTTGAGTTCTACAAATCCTATCAAGGACTTCTAGTACTATCTAGAAAGTTAAGAGGATAAGGAACAACATTCATGTTGACCAAAAGTTCATAGGAATCATCCTTCTTTGGCAAACGTTTGATGCAAGTTGGGTAACTTTCAAGCCCCCAAATTCACATACCTCAGATGACCTGTAACTTGTCAAAGTCATAACTTGAGTTCTACAAATCCTATCAAGTACTTCTAGAACTCAAATTAAAGCTAAGATCAAGCTCTACAACATTCATGTTGGGGGCAAGATGAGATGACGATCACATCTTGAGCTAAATTGCCTTGAGGATAGGGGTCAAACTAGGGGATTTTACACTGTCAAGCCTTAGAAACCATAGCTTGAAACTTCTCAAACTCTTCAATCATGATGAGTTAACCTTGGAATAATCCTTATAGCATCTCAATGCATCAATCCATGATCACATGGCTCTTGGATTGGGTCTCAACCTTCTCCAAATCATCAGTTGACCTAGTCAAACCCTAACTGCACCACTCATGGCTGAGTCTTCTTAATCTTGCACAATGACCTATCTAGGACTCATGATGGCTTTCAAGACATCTCATAATCTCTCTCAAGGCTTCAATTCTACATTCCTGGCTTCAGAATCATCTGAGGACTTCCCACAACTCTCAAGTTATGAGGCACACGCTCTTGGTTTCAACCACTTTCTCTGAGGATCTTCTAACTTCTCTGACAAAGATAACAACCCTTGAACACTTGAATAACCTTCTTAGCTATCTTCAAACTCTTGTATAGATCTTAATTGGTAATCATACCTCTTGATCTCCTGCATACATGTCAATGAAATGCAAATGATAATGCTAATGTGAATGAAATGAAACATAAGCTAGGTAAAGAAAAGTTGGGCAAATTTTGGGGTGCAACAGCTGCCCCTATTCAAATGGCTTGGACCTGACTGGGTGAGAAGCGAACGACTCTCAAGCAATCAAGGTGAAAGACGGTTGAATACCAACAAACCCGGAAATTTTCCAACTGCGCAAGTACACGGTACTCTGATGGGGACAAATCTTCGGAAACTGAAATAATAGCTGCACAGCAACTAGCTGGGGAATTGGTCACACGGTAACCGGTGATACATGGTCGATCATGCCATCAGGCATCAGGATTCCTCGGGACTCATCAGGTCAACAATCAAGTTAACCATGCCATCAGGCATTCAAAGAAATTTTCGGGCATCAGCCGGACTTCGTCAGTAAGTCGGGAATAGAATTCTCGGTCAATCATGAACCAATTGGGGATATCCAAACTTCTGCCATCAGGAACTCTGCATCAGCTGAGAGAACTGCTTCGTCAATACGGTTGGACTTCAATCATCAAGCCTTCAGGGGAAGTTTCAACTTCACTGTTCGGAAACCTGCTGGGGATGACGCATCTCCGCTGGGGATTCTGGAGAACTATCAAGTCACTCTGCTTCGAGGGTCCAGAAATCGTTCTGGGTGGGTCATCTCTGTTGAGGAAATCAAGAATCATCTTGAACAAATAACTCCGTGGGGACTTCAAGAATCATCCTGGACCCATAACTCTGCTGGAGATTTCGGGAATCATCCCGAGCACTCACTCTGCCGGGGACTCTAAGCATCAACTTGAGCAACCAACTCTGGCGACTTCGCTGGGGATTTTAAGAATCATCTTAAACGAACGCCTTCGCTGGAGAATTCAAGAATCATCTTGGGCAAACGACTTTGCTGGGGGATTCAAGAATCACCTTGAGCAAGCGACTCTGCGGAAGAAACACCTGCAAAACAAGAACGGGAACGACCTTGCTCATGTTTCATATGCATATGCTTTGACAACGGCGCAATGCTCCGCACGGTGGAAATGCTACGCATTTATGATAAATGCTATACAATCATGCAAAATGCTGCGATCCCGTCAGCAAAATAAATGCTGAAGGGAGAATCCTCCTATCAAGGAGAAAGAACCACTCTGGTGGGGAGGAGGAATCATCCTGCCGAGGAGAAAGAACCACACCAATCTCAATTGGACTCCGCCTGGGGAAACAAACTTCAGTCGACTGCTGCAGGGGAACGAAAACCTGGACCTGCTGAGGAAAGCGATGTCAATCGCAGAAATAAACTACCCGAAATTCGCAGCCAAACTTTCCTGGAGATAACGACTCCGGTGGGGAGATACAGCATCGGCTATTCAACACTCTACTGGGGAAAACCAATCATGGTCTGAACTGCTTTCCAAGGACTCGGCTCTCTTGGGGAACTGCAAACTCGGCTGGGGAAGAAGAAATCATCCTGCTTCGGGGGAGAGTATGACTCTGTGGGGAATCTCAATTCCGTCGGAGACTTCAGTCTGGAACTATCAATTGCTGCACACTTCAGTGAATAGTCTCCTACGAGACTTGCACTTGTGACCCGGTGCTGGGGGGATGACGATCTCCGGTTCAGACTCTGCGGGGAGAAGCTGCTGAGGTTTGTTGGAGAAGGAGGAATCATCCTGCTTGGGGAGGCATACGGCGTGCTACTTGGTATATGCTACTCATGCAACAACACAAACAAACAGACAAGATACCCTTCTCAAAGGGACCTATCAAGGTTATCATCTTGTGACAATGTTCGAGTAATTCATTGTTTCAACAATCAGTGGCCTAGGCCAGTAAGTTTATGTATGCGCATTTTGTCAAAAACGTCGGCGTTCTTTTTCGCAAACAAAATAGGTAAATGCTAAACAGACAAACAGAATTGCTGAATAGTATACATTTTATTGATAACGAACCCCTGAATGGGTAAAAATGTTTTACAACAGATGCAAGCAACAGATGCAAGCTCCTGGAATGAGGAAGCTGCGCAAAAATAAAACATAAATATACATCAGTATATACACAAATGTCGGCAACGAGGCGTAGACGAACACCATGAGTTGATCCCTCTATGACCCACTCGACCTCGATACTTCTCCGACGCTTCAGCTTCAGAAGAGATTGATTCAGATAAACGGCCCTCAGGTCTTCCAAACCACTAAACAATGAGAGTCCACACGCGGAACGCAGTCATTTGCTTTTTCAAATCCCTAACTTTTACCTGAATCGCCCTTCCGGGTTTTCGATTCACCAGGATACCCTTTTTTGCCAAAGTCGCCCATTCGGGTTTTCGACTTTGCGGGTGTACATTTTTTCAATTATATCCCTAATTTTTGCCCGAACCTTTTCCTTTTTTATGGTTCGCCAGGATGCCCCATTTTTGCCTGGATATTCTTTTTCTTTCCAGCGGGTCATTTTTTAAGCAAAGTATTTTTTAACTGCGTCCGCGTTCACCGGGGATGCAAAATCTTCGCCATCCATTGTGGATAACAACAAGGCTCCTCCCGAGAAGACCTTGCTGACGACGTACGGACCTTTGTAATTGGGAGTCCACTTGCCCCGGTGATCGGAGTGTGGAGGAAGAATCTTTCTCAGGACGAGATCACCCGTCTGAAAGCTTCTAAGACGCACCTTCTTATCATAAGCTTTCTTCATTCGGCTTTGGTATAAACGACCATACGCAATCGATGCTAACCTCTTCTCGTCCATCAGGCTGAGTTGGTTTAGTCGGTTCTTAATCCATTCTGCCTCATCGAGTTTCACATCAACCAAAACTCGCAAAGAAGGGATCTCCACTTCTAATGGTAGGACAGCTTCCATACCGTACACTAAGGAGAAAGGAGTTGCCCCAGTCGGCGTACGTACCGTCGTTCGATAACCGTGCAGTGCGAATGGAAACATCTCGTGCCAATCCTTGTAGGTCACAACCATCTTCTGAACAATCTTCTTGATGTTCTTATTGGCCGCTTCAACGGCGCCATTCATCTTCGGCTGGTAAGGAGATGAGTTGTGGTGTTCAATCTTGAAACTCTGGCACAGCTCCTTCATCATCTTGTTATTTAAGTTCGAACCATTATCAGTAATGATCCGCTCGGGAATTCCGTAACGATAGATGATGTCCCTCTTTATGAATTTAGCCACCACCTGCTTGGTCACATTAGCATATGAGGCTGCCTCCACCCACTTGGTGAAGTAGTCGATAGCTACTAGAATGAAGCGATGACTGTTAGATGCAGTGGGCTCGATCTTGCCTATCATGTCGATTCCCCACATGGAGAAAGGCCACGGGGAGGACATGACATTCAAAGGGCACGGCGACACATGAACTTTATCAGCATAAATCTGGCATTTATGACATCTCCTTGCGAATTTAAAGCAATCTGATTCCATCGTCAGCTAGTAGTATCCTGCTCTCAGGATCTTTCTCGTCATAGCATGCCCGCCGGCGTGCGTGCCAAATGTGCCTTCATGGACTTCTTTCATGAGCAGATTCGCCTCTTTCTCATCTACACATCTGAGTAGCACGAGATCGTGGTTTCTCTTATACAAAACTCCATCAGGATTGAGATAAAAATTTCCAGACAGCCTCCTCAGAGTCTTCTTGTCCTGGGTTGACGCTCCCGTAGGATACTCCTTAGTCATAAGGAAAGTCTGGATATCATGGAACCATGGCTTGCCATCGGAGGCTTCCTCGATCGCAAAGACGAATGCAGGTCTATCAAGACGAGAAAGGACAATCCTTGGAGCTTCATTCCAAAAATTGACTTTATACATCGAAGCCAACGTGGCTAAGGCATCAACCATCTAATTTTCCACTCTGGGCACATGATGGAGTTCCACTCGATCAAAGAACGGAAGCAGCCTTCTGGCATAGTTCATGTACAGCACCAAATTCGATTGACGAGTCTCCCACCCCCCTTTAATCTGATTAATCACAAGCGCTGAGTCACCATATACGTCTAGGTTCTTGATTCTAAAATCAATTGCCTCTTCTAGACCCATGATGCATGCTTCGTACTCCGCTTCATTATTGGTGACCGGAAACGTCAGTCTCGCGGTGAACGGGATGTGGGATCCATGGGGAGTCGTGATGATCGCCCCAATGCCACTTCCATAAGAATTAACCACCCCGTCAAATATCAATTTCCACTGGGATTTCCTATCTGGCCCCTCGTCGGGCAACGGTTCATCGCAATCCTTCGCTTTAAGAAACATGATATCCTCATCAAGGAATTTAAATTTCATCGGCTGATAATCCTCGATCGGCTGTTCGGCCAGGTATTCAGACAATACGCTTCCCTTAATGGCCTTCTGGGAAACGTACTGAATATCATATTCTGTCAACACCATTTGCCATCTGGCAATCCTGCCCGAAAGCGCTTGCTTCTCGAAGACATACTTGATCGGATCCATCTTCGAAATTAACATGGTGGTGTGGTTGAGCATGTACTGTCGTAAACGTTTGGCAGCCCAAGCTAGTGCACAACACGTCTTCTCCAGCATCGAGTAACGAGATTCACAGTCTGTGAACTTTTTACTCAAGTAGTAAATGGCATGCTCCTTTCTGCCCGTCTCGTCGTGCTGACCGAGAACACACCCCATACTATTCTCAAGAACTGTCAAGTACATGATTAAGGGCCGTCCAGCCATTGGGGGTATCAAGATCGAAGGTTCCTGCAGATACTGTTTTATCTTATCGAATGCCTTCTGGAAATCCTCGTTCCAGATAATCGCCTGATCTTTCTTCAGTAGTTTGAACATCGGTTCACACGTGGCCGTGAGCTGAGAAATAAACCTTGCAATGTAGTTTATTCTGCCCAAGAAACCACAAACTTCTTTTTCTGTTTTTGGCACTGGCATTTCTTGTATCGCTTTTATTTTCGCAGGATCAACCTCGATGCCTCTTTCACTCACGATAAACCCCAGTAGCTTTCCGGACCGTACTCCGAAAGTACACTTGTTAGGATTCAGCCTCAACCTGAACTTCCTAAGCCTCTCAAAAAGCTTCAGCAAATTGACCAGATGTCCCTCCTCCATTTGGGACTTCGCAATCATGTCATCAACATAGACCTCAATCTCATGATGAATCATGTCATGAAACAAAGTAACCATTGCTCGTTGGTAAGTGACCCCTGCGTTCTTCAGACCAAAAGGCATTACCTTATAGCAAAATGTTCCCCAGGGCGTAATAAACGTGGTTTTCTCCATGTCCTCCGGCGCCATCTTGATCTGATTGTAACTGGAGAAGCCATCCATGAATGAAAATACGGAGAACTGAGTTGTATTGTCGACTAACACATCAATATGAGGCAGCGGGAAATCATCTTTAACGCTCGCCCTATTCAAATCCCGATAATCGACGCACATTCGTACCTTACCGTCCTTCTTCGGTACAGGCACTATGTTGGCGACCCACGGAGGGTAAGTAGTGACCGCTAAGAAGCCAGCATCAAGCTGTTTTTGCACTTCTTCTTTGATCTTAACGGCCATATCTGGTCGCGTCCTCCTAAGCTTCTGCTTAACGGGAGGACAATCTTCTCGCAGCGGCAAGTGGTGGACCACGATGTCAGTATCAAGTCCGGGCATATCTTCGTATGACCAAGCAAAGACGTCACTATACTCTCTTAGCATCTCGACCAATCTCTGCTTGACATCACTCTGCAATGCAGCCCCTATCCTGACGTTCCTGACCAGTTCTTCAGAACCCAGATTCACAATCTCGATCTCCTCTTCATGAGGCAGAATAACTTTCTCTTCTTGTTTCAACAAGCGGACCAACTCTTCGGGAAGGTCTTCTTCTTCATCAATCTCTTCTTCGGCTTGATAGATCGGGCAATCGAAGTCGAAGTGAGTCGTAGAAGGTCCAGAGTCGATGTCATCTGCTGTGTGGATCCTGCAATAACAAGGGTTAAGCTTAAGACAAGGATATGCAGGTTAGCACAAACCCCATTGCCATTTTATTGTTTTTCAAAACAAAGATAAAACAGGAATAACAGAGATCACAATATTTGAATACGAAGAAAAACGCCTTTTGATTTATTGATAAAATGCATGTACATAATCAAACAAGGCCCTGACAATAAAACCACTATGCCACGGGTAGGACATAGGGTTGTACAATGATTGGAAAAAGTAAATCATTACTCTTCGCTTGTCATCTGGATGATATCCTGGACGGACCAGTTGTTGAGGCTCTCGCCTGGCTTGCTTGGCTGGATCCAAGAGTCTAAGTCGCAGTCGCTATCTCCGCTGTCTTCAGACACCGCGTTGATGCTTTCAAATATCACCCCGCCGCTGGTAAACTGGATCGGCCCTTTACCTCGCGACGCACTGCTAGAAGAGGAGGCTTCAGCTCCAGGAGAATATCCCAACCCAAACTTTTCTTGCTTGTTAGGTATCTCCAAAATTCGCCCCCAGCCTGGGATAGATCCGGCTTGAACAACAGCCTGGGCTTCCTTGAAGGAAGAGAGAGTCATCTATGGCTTCTCAGTGACTACAGGAGCTACGTCCTTGACTTTAACAGCTTCGAACGCTTGGCATAGGGTTTCGTGGATTTCCCCATTCATCTCAACATACTTGAAGGACGACAAATGACTCACCATTATGTCTTCCTCGCCACAAACAGTCACGATGCTACCTCCGACAGCATACTTGAGTTTCTGGTGCAACGTGGAGGTCACGGCACCCGCAGAATGGATCCATGGCCGGCCCAAGAGACAGCTGTAGGCAGGCATGATGTCCATAATGTAAAAGACCGCATCAAATGTTTCCGGCCCAACTTGGATTGGCAACGTCACCTCCCCGAACACATGGCGTTTGGTTCCATCGAATGCTTTCACAACCAGATCACTGGGTGTGAAAATCACTCCGTGAGTATCTAACTTCATCAATGCTTTCTTCGGAAGAACATTGAGCGACGACCCAGTGTCTACCAACACGTGAGACATGATTGTTCCCCTACACTCTATCGAGATGTGCAGGGCGCTATTGTGATTCCTTCCCTTCGGCGTCAGCTCTAGGTCAGTGAACCCTAACCCATTTCCAACATTCACGTGGGCTACGACCTCTTCCAACTGGTTTACCGATATTTCCTGCGGCACGTATGCGGCGTTCAACACCTTCAGCAGCGCGTTGTGGTGCGCCTCAGAGCACAGCAATAGGTTCAGGATGGAAATCTTCGAGGGTGTTTGATGGAGATGATCCACGATCTTGTAGTCACTCTTTTTAATCAACCTCATAAATTCCTCGGCGTCTTTAACAAGTAAGTCTTTTTCTACCCCACGAGGGATCTCTTCAACGACTTTACTCTTCCCTTTATCAGCTGCGTCAGCTCTGTCCGCTTTGTCTGCCACGACCTCAGGTGGTGCAAATACTCTCCCGCTGCGAGTGATCCTGCTGATTCCCGCAAGGTTATCTACAGACGACCCAAACGGTTCTAGCTCCAACTAATGTCCGTTGCAGTAGACCTCTGCCCCATAGTGCCACGGGACAGCATTAGTGCTTTCGAATGGTATTGGCCCAGCTTTGGTGATGGTAATCGTGGGCGGTCTGGGTGCAGAAATAGTTATCGTCTGGCGAGGGATGGTGATGGTGGCAACCTCATCATCTTGCTTCAGCATTACCTCTCCCGATCCGCTTTCGGCCTTTTGGCTAAATTGCAGGATTCCTTCGATCATCAGACTTTGAATCCCCTCTATCAACTGTTCACATCCATCAGGACTTGTCGCACAGCCCATACACAGCTCTCTGCAACCTGGAAAGAAACCTCTTTTCTTCAGCTTAGCTTTAACGACGCTAAGTGGTGTCTTCAGATCTCTGACGTCAGTCAACAAATCCAAACTCTCGTCCTCAATAATGGCATTTACTCCACATCCCCTATGATTCGGCATAGGGTTCTTCGTGACGTTTGGCACATTATCTGAGAAGTTGATGATCTTGGCGTCCACCATGTCCTGCACCTTATGCTTGAAGGCCTTGCAGTTCTCTATCGTGTGACCTGGTGCCCCTGAGTGAAACTCACAAGTTGCATTCGCGTCATAACCTGGCGGAGGTGCCCCTGTCAAGGGAGCCAGGGTTCTCTTCTGGATCAACTGTAGCTGAAGCAGAGTCTGTAACAGTTGTGCGTACGACATGGGCGGAGTCTCGAGGTGACGGCTTGACAGAGGTGCCCTGTTTTGATACTTTCTATACCCTTGTTGATTCGGCTGCTGCTGCTGTGGCTGTTGAACTGTCGGGATAGTTATGTTGGCCACTTGTTTGTGAGGGCCTTTACCCTTCCTTCGAGCGTTGGTCACGGCGCTCGTTTCTCCTTCCCGTCTTTTGCCACTATAAGGTTTCTTTCCGCCTCCTCCAGCTGAGGATGAATCACCTTGAATTTTATCCAGTTTGATCCCATTTTCAATGTGCTCACCCGTGATAATGAGATCTGAGAAGGTTCCAGACATACCGCTGACCAATTTCTCATAATAAACCCCTGGGAGGGTGGCTACGAACATTTGCACAAGCTCACGTTCAACCATCGGCAGCTGAACCCTGGCTGCTAACTCACGCCACCGCTGGGAGTATTCCTTGGACCCTTCGTTGTTCCTTTGCGACAGATTCTGCAGTTGGACTCGGTTCGGGGCCAAGTCACTATTGTATTGGTAGTGGTGCACAAATGCTTCAGCAAGGTCCTTCCACGTGCGCACACTGGTAGGTTCCAGACTCATGTACCATTCGAGGGATGGCCCGGACAGACTGTCCTGAAAGAAGTGCATCAACAACTTCTCGTCCTCAGAATGAGCGGACATTTTTCTGTAATATGATCTTAGATGGACGCGAGGGCAAGTGGTGCCCTTGTACTTTTCAAAGTCAAGTACCTTGAACTTGGGAGGTACCTTGAAATCAGCAATCAGTCCCAACTTGGACATATCAACGCCCAGGGTGTTCTGATTCTCGATATTTCTCATCTTATCCTCGAGTGCCTTGAACCTTAGACGTGCTTCAGCAGTCATCTCCCCTTCAGCACCTCTCTAAGAGAACACATCGTCCTGATGATCTTCTAACCATGGATGAGGCCCGAACAGATTCCCAACACCTTCATTGCCGTTGCCCAGCCCAACATTGACATTAGCTTCGAAATTCCCATTACCGACGCCCGTCGTATTGCCATTGAGTCCCGTGTTAGCTATCACATTGCCGTTGGCACTGCCATTCCCCCCGGTCACGGGGACGCCATTCTGAGGAGTTTCAACTGGTGGAGGGGTTGGCACAGTCCCACCATGGAGTACACCATTGCTATCGACCCTTGAAATCAGAGGCTGAACCAAGGTTCTGAGCTGATCCTGACCATTGGCGACCGCTTGCATGAGCTCCATGAAGCGATCCATTCTTTCGCGGAGTTCCTGAACATCAGTTTGAACTTGCTCCATGATTCTGGTTTGATTTGCTCTGGTCGAATAGCGGTGGATAGGTCTCTGATCAATCCTGGAACAACCTGAAAATACAAAAGGGTTAGGAAAAAACAACAAAGTGCTCGTTATGCAAATGCTTCATGCAAATGCAAACGTGTGTCTGTGCGTCAGGGAGATTTCCCCCGATCCTAGTGCCTGAGTGCCAGTGCCGATAATAAGAAGTCTGATTCCATTCATGGAAATAACATCTCATATATAGAAAGCGAGCCCATCAAGGCAGTACACCACATCAGTGAATACAAGATGAATAAATAGCATGACCTCAACAAACAAGCCTGGTGATGGTCAGCATACAATAATGATCACAACAAAAGGAATACTAATAGTCAAGTACGGCCACGGGCACGAAACTCTACTAACAACCCCTTCGTTTCCGGATGACCAGGCCGAGTGAGCAACCCTTCGACGAGTAACTCTCTCTGCATAATGGTGTACTGGAGACCTTCGACCGAATCTTCCCATGCTCCTTCGCCGAAACAATCTTCTAACTTCCGCTTCTTGGATTCAAACGTCAGTTTGCGCTCCTTCAGGTTAGCAAGAGCTTTGTTAAGCTGGCCTTCGACGGTATATCTGCGAGCGGTTTCTTCATCAAACCTTTTCTCACTAGCCTTCACCTGGACTTTCAGCTTGGAGATCTGTTGCATCAGCTTATCCTCCTGCTCTTTCCTGTTGGCTAGGGAGGCCCTCCAATGCTGATTGAACTTGGATATCCTCCGATACGCTTCGTCCAAGTGCTACTTCTTCGTGGCCAGTACATCGTTGACAGCTTTGAAGTCTCGACCCATGCGCTCACGCTCAGCTATCTGCTTAGTCAGATCTGTCCCTAACTGGTTCACCAGTTCTGTCTGCCTCTTGAAGGAATGAACGGCTTCGTTTCTCTCGCTTCTGAGTTGCGCCAATTCTTTCTCCAATTCTTCATTTGCCCTTTTCAATTCATCTCTCTCAGCTAACACCTGATTATGCTGCTGAATGGGCACGGTGGTAGGCTCTTCAATCACTGGAGGGCTTTCTGGCTTGGCAGGAGGAAACAGCATCCCTATAGCATCTGCTCTGGCTCTGATCCACGTCACGTATGGAACGTAGGCTTGACTATTGCTTTTCCCCAGCAATGGTTTTCCCCTCTTACTGATACCATTCCAAGCATGCTGAAGCTTAGATAACACATCCCCCTCTGGAAGACCAGTGAGGTATAGAGATTCCTGCACCTCTTCATCCTTCGGCGGAGCTCTCAAAGCGTAGGCAAACTGTCGGACCAGCAAAGTCGGATTATAGTTTATACAACCCTTCCTGCCTATCAAAGGCACGTTCGGAAACCCGCTGCAGCTGAAGATAATCTCGGTACCCAACCTATCTCTATCAAACCAGTCAATATCCTCCACTGATAGACTCATCAAACGCTCAGACCACTCAGCTGTGGCTGCAGACGAAGCAAAGGGACCCCTCTTGGGTAGATGACTATCAAGCCATCTATAAAAGCAAGGGCACACAACACGAGACATTCTTACCCCTTCTGTTCTCGTTTTTGTGGTGGATGGAATGGTAGACATCTCCTATCAAGGTAGGGACTGGATTCCCTGAAGCAAAGATGCGGAAGGCATCGAAGTCCACGAAGTCGGGCATATTGGGGAACAGAATGATGCCATATATGCACAGAGCGAGGATGGTGTTGAACACGACCCAACATCCGTCTTTGGCGCACTGCTGAGCCTTTCCCACTAAGAACTGCAAGGAGAAACTAGGAACCTTGTTCCAAATAAACAATAACAACTCGGAGGCATCCAGATGAAGTGACAGAGCTAGACTAGCCAGATTAGGCTCAGCATCCATATGAACAAAAGGCATCTGCCTCTTAATAGGCGCACCTAACAAATCAGCATATTCCTCTAGTGTGGGTGCGAGAACAAAATCCTGGAAAGTAAAGCATCTCAACGGAGGATCGTAGAACTGTAGCAAGGCGTGCAACCCATTCAACTCAAACGCAGAAGGTTTACAAACCAAACTGAGAAATTTTCCGTAAGACTTTCTGAATTCATCTTTCACAGAATCATCTGCTAAAGCAATCAAACCAGTCAGCTGAACAACATCAGGGGCAGGGAGCTTGTAAGCCACAGTCTTCCTCAGAGACCCCATAATAGCACAATAGGAGGCAAGAAATCCTGGATCGGGGGAAACGGTACCTGCAACACAGACACACGTTAATGAAATGCAAATGGGTATGCAAAGCAATGTAAAATCCAATCATGTAGCAGGAGATCAAGACAACTGTGCTGTGGAGATTCTGTATCAGCAAAACCATGATGCTGCTCTGTCAAGAACAACCATTATATCTGATAATAAGAAAACCCGGTATCGGACCACAAATCTGCTCTGTCAAGAACAAACATCTGATACAGGACCTCTGATATAGGACCAAAACTCTGCTTTGTCAAGAACAAACATCTGATAATAAGGACCTCTGATACAGGACCATAACATCTGCTCTGTCAAGAACAAACATCTGATACAGGACCTCTGATACAAGACCAAAACTCTGCTCTGTCAAGAACAAACATCTGATAATAAGGACCTCTGATACAGGACCATAACATCTGCTCTGTCAAGAACAAACATACATCTGCTGATGAGATCCTCTGATCCCAATCAAAAACCTGCTCTGTCAAGAACAAACACACGTCTCTGAAGATAAGGTCCTCTGATACAGGACCATAACTCTGCTCTGTCAAGAACAATCATATATCTGATGATGAGAACCTCCGGTTCTGACAAGACTGATTCACTATCAAAAAAACCAGGTAGTCTGAAGGTCAAAGTTTCCTGCAATAAACCCAACCCTGCTCACAGGTACGGACCTAAACTGACCCAAGTTCGGCATCCTATGCGGTCATCAGCGTCACAGACATTCAAGAGGGGTGATACGATACCCAGAAGGTGTGGCATCACAAGCTCATGAAGCGGCCTCACTCGGCTGAATCCAAAATGATCGGTCCCCAGAGTCGACAATCCTCCAAACCAACAACCCCCTCAACCCAAAGGGTTGAAAAAGAAGTCAACTGGGAGAACCTCGTCTGAGTGTGGATTTCATGAGACACTAGTGCCTGCCAAGCAAGCATGCGCCCACTAATTTCCACAACTAATGTTATGTTCACTCAAGCCTGGGTCTGGCTTCTCACTCATCAGAATGCCCCTCCCACAACAGCATAGATAATCATATCATACTGGAAATAAAATGCGGGAAATAAAAATGCGATAAATAAACACAACCCAACAAGTAATCATACAAGCGCTAGGATTGACTCTCGCAGGGGACGTCGGATCCCCAAACTGACTCGCATTCGGGACGTTGGATCCTAGGAAACTATGACATCCCCAGCAGAGTCGCCAGTTGTTGCTTCTGCGAAAATAAGGTGCCGGCAAAACAGAAGAGTCGCCACCTTTCGTTATTTATTCCTCAGAACGGGAAAGGAAACGATCGGAAAAACCTTACGAATAGGTATAAAACAAGGTCGTTGCAACCATTGTCTGGGTTCGGGAGTCGGTTACGCAAGGGGAAGGTATTAGCACCCCTCACGTCCGTCTTACTCGACGGGATCCACGCTTGTTGTGTTTACTGGACGAGTTGGTTTATCTATCTACCTATCAAGGCTGGCTTAAAAAGAAAATGACTCGGCAAAGCGTCACACTTTATGCCTACGTATTCTCATCAGAGAATGAGAAATCAGAGTCAACGTAGTTCGACCTACGACGGGTTACGGGGAAGGTGGCTCGCCAATACATCAGTATTATGCCTACGTACTCTCAACAGATATGAGAGATCAGAGCTTATGTAGTTCGGGATAATACGGCTTACGGGATTTCAGATTCATCTGTTTTATCGAGTAGGCTTAAGCAGCAGTTCCAGCAGTTAGGGACAAAGCCTGTTTGCGGTGGCGCTGAAGTTTAACGACACTCTTTTCTTAAGAAAAGCTTTCCTTTGAATTATGGGCCCACGGGGCAAAAAGGTTTGAAGTTTGTTTTCTGTCTTTTACGAAAGAACTATTTTTTATGTTTGTTTGCAACTAGTATCGCACTAGAGACTATGACCTGAGAGTGAATGCATCGCATGTCACCCAAGGGGTACCATACTAAACATTCAGACTGTTGGAAAGAAACTCTTCAACAATCCTTTCTCAGATAGCTTAAGGCTCGTAAAGTATGAAAGAAATCATTCATGATTACTGTATCTTAAACTGTTTTGAGATGAGAAGAGAACAGGCCCAACTAGGAGGGAGACTATCAAGTCCTACTGTTGTCATGCCAAGAATTCATCCTATAGTTGAGGTTTGAAACAAGGAACTCCTAGAAGTTATCATGCATAGGTTTCAACCTAAAGTTCTATCATCACTTCCTTATCAATGGAAGTGAGATTCCTAGGGGATCATGTCAATGGTAAATGGAAACAGATAAAGCATCAGCTTAAACAGTAAACAGTAAACAACTGTAAAGTGCATGCAATGCAAGTGAGGGAGGAAATGTGTGTGGGGCAGCAGCCTCCACAAGCTCATCTCAACCTCAAGCCAGATATGAATAACTGCAATCATACAGAAGAAATAAAATAAAATGCTATCAAGCAAAATATAACTGCAATCATACAGAGGAATAAAATAAAATGCTATCAAGCAAAATATAACTGCAATCATACAGAGGAAATAAAATAAAATGCTGTCAAGCAAAACAAACCACATGGGCAAGGGAGCTGGGCTCTACCGAATACCCGCAAGCAAAGCCACAGTAAAAATACAAGCAGAGGGAGCAACTCAACCTCTAGTGCAATCATGCTCCTAGATTAAATTCAGTCTAGATATGAACTTATTCTAATGCATCAAGCAAGTCAAACAAGGCACATCAGCACAGAAAAGAAAACAGACAGGAAAGAAAGCAGATCAACCCCTCTTTCAATTCCAAGCTTCAGCTCTTCTAACAGCTATCCAGTCTTCATACTTCAATCACCCTTCAAGGTTATCAACTTCACTAGCAAGTATCAACTTGCTTCTCTAAGGTTTCAATCCATCAAACATAAGTATCAACTTGTTCTCTCTTCTCCAAGCTTCAGCTCTCCAGTCAATTCCACCTTCAGGCTTCACTCCTAACTACAAGTATCAAATTGATTCCTTCAGGCTCTCAATGCATCAGTGCAAATGTCAACTTATCCTTTATTCCTCGAGCCTCAGCTCTACACTCAATCTCAATTGAATCTTCTTCACAAGCATTAACTTGTTCTCTCAAGCTTCAGCTCTCTTTGCTTTACCAGTATCAACTTGGTCTTCTTGTCCTACAAGCTTCAGCTTCTCAGAGTAGTCTTCAATCACCTGGAAGTGTCAACTTCATCCTTCAATTCTTTTTCAAGCTTCAGCTCTTCATTCAATCTCCATTGGGTCTTCAAGTATCAACTTGTTCTTCTTTGCTCTTCAAGCTTCAGCTGCAATGGCAATGCTCAAGGAATCATCCTCTTCCACACTCTTCAATGAAGTTCTCATCTTCAAACTCAAGTCCAACATCTTTCAAGATACTCAAACCAAGAGACAATTGATTGAACAGAATGAGTGGAAATGATAAACAGCTTACTGACAACCAAAGGAAGCCTGTAAGGGTTCATCATTATGAGAGACTGGTTCCCTCAAAGTTCTACTTCCCAGATAAAGCCACTCATCCCTCCAAAGGAGAGATGTGATTATCTTAGAAGGACTTTTAGTCATTGGGAGGAATGGGAGCACAAGATGCTTTCCATATTTGTGAAAGAAGTCATTCTAATTATAAGGCTCTCCCTATGGCTCCTACCTCCTAAATCTTCATCAGACACCTTCAGGCACAAGCAACTCCAAGCTCCAAGCAACTTAAAGCAACTTCAAGCATCCTCACCTTGTCTTCAACTTGTCTTCAATCTCAACCAAAGGCAAACAGAGCAAAACCCTAATCTAAGGGAACTAAAGAAGTTAATCTAGTTGAATTAGTGCCCTAGAATCATCTAAAACTAGCACCTAAACTAAAATCAATCAAAAATAGGAAACTATCCTATAAATTTCTACAAAAATTCCTAAGGGATCCTAATTCAATTAAGAATTCCTCATACAAAAACCAGGGACTAAGTCATCTATTAAGTCCTAAAATTAAATCCTAAATCCAAAGGTATCAACCATGAACCCTAAAAATGGAGCTTCTAAAGGTTTCAACCTAAACTACCACCTATGTTCATCACAAAAATGTTAGAAAATTCTACGGGGAGCATGCATGTCTAAACTAATCAAACACAAAAAAATTAGCTCAAGAATCATCATCACATGATCACACAAAATTCCACAAAATTAAGCATCAAACTTAGCCATTTTAATATCAATTAAAATGTAAAATTCCCATAAAATCAGTAAATGTATGAAATGAAAATATTTTTTCTCTAAAAGATACTAGACTCAATCATGAGTATAATGCAAAAAGAATGGGATTAATTGGATCATTTTTCAATTTATTATGATTTTTTCAATAACCATGAATAAAATGAAAAAAATAAAGAAAATCCAAGTAAAATAGACAAATGCATGGTGCAAGTAGTAACCAGAATCAGTTCAATATGACAATTGGGCCATCAGGGGGGTGTGGATAGCAATCTTTCACTAAGCCCAGCATCAGCACTAAATGAAACGATGCGTTTCATTAACTCAGATCCTTCACAACTTGAAATTAAAACGTGGTCGTTGGATCACTCTTCTAGTCAAAGGTCTCACCACATCCAATGGCTCTAGAGTCATCTTCTACCTTTTGAACCTCTGAACTTCGCGCGCAGCTCCGGCCACCACCGGTGGTGCTCCGGTCATCGTCCCCAACCCTAACTCTCTCTAGGATCCTCCATTGCAAATGGTCTATACATGAATCTTGTCCCAAATTTCCTCACGAATTCATTCGCGCCCTTAATTCTCTCTGAAACCTCAAGATTCACAAGAACCAATCCTCAACCGAAAATGGTAACACACCTATTTTGTCTCTAATTCTCAAATTAATGGTCTGAAATCAATCCTACACCGTTCTACAATGCATCTAACACCCTAATTCATCTTGATTCTACCTAATTCATGCTGGAGGAAAAAAGTTACTAACCTGAAAATTCTTGATGAACAGATGCACTAAACCTTCAAATCAAGCTCTCCAACCTTCCAGACACGATCAATGGATCATTTCCTTGCTTCTGTATGCAATAGAACTGGTTGGAAACTCCTGAAACTTGAAACCCGATGGTGAGTTGCAGGTGGAAAAATCTGAGTCCAAGAACACCAATCAGCCACGAATTCCTCTTGATTATGATCTGGACTCAATCCCTAGCATCCATGGAAGAAGTTGCAATCAAGAAAATGGATGGAAAGTGAAGAAATTGGTGAAACCGAATTCAGTTGCAAGCTATGAAATCTCAATCTCAATATATGCTCTCTCCTTCAATCATCACCAACCTTTACATTGGATCACCTCTACTCAATATATAGATGATGTATGGATGATCTAGAACCCTCTAGATCCTTCCAATGAGAGTTTCAATCTCTCATGTCATGAGATTTTCAACCATATGCCATGATATGCATAGTTCTGTTTGCAGCTTGAAACCAATCCCATTCTCTTCCAATTTCTCCCCTAGTGACATTTTGAAAGTGTTTAGCTTGCAAAGGGCCTTGGTTATGCCTTGATTCTAGGTTTTGCAAATGTTACTTAAGATGTAAGTAACTACTTTTCAAAGCAAGTCCACAAATTAGACCTCAAATAAAAAATGTGGCTAAACCAATGTTCTTAAAATGTTTTCTAGAGTCAAAATGATATATTACATGCCATGGTTTGGATGTGTAGATTGAAAATATCAATTTCCAACTTTGATTCATTTAACTTATACCCTTATTTTAGGTCATTTTTGCAACTTTGAGCTACAAGCATATCCAACATCTCATTACCTCTTTAATAGCCTTAAACCATCATTTTTAACAAGTTTGATGTTGAACATTTTTCCATTTGAAGCTTGGAAATAGGAGTTATGGCCTTATGGTTGAAATGACCTGTAATCTCCAAATGACCAAAATGCCCTTGACTTGTCAAAGCCATAACTTGAGTTCTACAAATCCTATCAAGGACTTCTAGTACTCTCTAGAAAGCTAAGAGGATAAGGAACAACATTCATGTTGACCAAAAGTTCATAGGAATCATCCTTCTTTGGCAAACGTTTGATGCAAGTTGGGTAACTTTCAAGCCCCCAAATTCACATACCTCAGATGACCTGTAACTTGTCAAAGTCATAACTTGAGTTCTACAAATCCTATCAAGTACTTCTAGAACTCAAATTAAATCTAAGATCAAGCTCTACAACATTCATGTTGGGGGCAAGATGAGATGACGATCACATCTTGAGCTAAACTGCCTTGAGGATAGGGGTCAAACTAGGGGATTTTACACTGTCAAGCCTTAGAAACCATAGCTTGAAACTTCTCAAACTCTTCAATCATGATGAGTTAACCTTGGAATCATCCTTATAGCATCTCAATGCATCAATCCATGATCACATGGCTCTTGGATTGGGTCTCAACCTTCTCCAAATCATCAGTTGACCTAGGGTTGACCTAGTCAAACCCTAACTGCACCACTCATGGCTGAGTCTTCTTAATCTTGCACAATGACCTATCTAGGCCTGACGGCAAGGTCAGATGTTCCTCTCAACTTCGTGTTGAGCCAGCCTTCGGATTTGATGCCTATTTGTTTAACAGATGCCTGACGACGAGGTCAGATGTTCCTCTCAACTTCGTGTTGAGCCGGCCTTCGGATTCGATTCATGTTTGCTTAACAGATGCCTGACAGCGAGGTCAGATGTTTCTCTCATCTTCAAGTTGAGCCGGCCTTCGGGTTCGATGCCTGTTTGTTTAACAGATGCCTAACGGAGAGGTCAGATGTTCTTCTCAACTTCGGGTTGAGTCAGCCTTCGAATTTGATGCCTGTTTGTTTAACAGATACTTGACAGCAAGGTCAGATGTTCCTCTCAACATCGTGTTGAACCAGCCTTCGGGATCGATCCCTGTTTGTTTAAAAAATGCCTGACAGCAAGGTCAGATGTTCTTCTCAACTTCATGTTGGACCGGCCTCCGGGTTTGATGCATATTTATTTAACGGATACCTGACGGTAATTTCAGATGTACTTCTCAAATTCGTGTTGAGCCGGCCTTCGGGTTCGATGCATGTTTATTTAACAGATGCTTGACAGTGAGGTCAGATATTCCTCTCAACTTCGTGTTGATCGTCCTTCGGGATCGATCCCTGTTTGTTTAACAGATGCCTGATAGCAAGGTCAGATGTTCTTCTTAGCTTCAGGTTGAGCTGCGCTTCGGATTTTGTTGCCTGTTTGTTTAACTGATGCCTGACGACAAGGTCAAAGTTTCCTCTCAACTTGATGTTGAGCCGACCTTCGGGTTCGATGCCTGTTTGTTTAACATATGCCTGACGATGATGTAGAATGTTCCTCTCAACTTCGTGTTTAGCCGGCCTTCGGATTCGATTCCTGTTTGCTTAACAGATGCCTGACCGCGAGGTCAGATGTTTCTCTCAACTTTAGGTTGAGTCGGCCTTCGGGTTCGATGCCTGTTTGTTTAACAGATGCCTGACAGCGTGGTCAGATGATCTTTTCAACTTCGGGTTGAGCCGGTCTTCGGAATCCATGCCTGTTTGTTTAACAAATACCTGACGGCGAGTTCAGATGTTCTTCTCAACTTCAGGTTGAGCCAGCCTTCGGGTTCGATGCCTGTTTCTTTAACAGATGCCTGACAGCGAGGTCAGATGTTCTTCTCAACTTCGGGTTGAGTCGGCCTTCGAATTCGATGCCTGTTTGTTTAACAGATACTTGACGGCAAGGTCAGATGTTCCTCTCAAATTCGTTTTGAACCGGCTTTCAGGTTCGATGCCTGTTTATTTAACATATGCCTGACGGCGAGGTCAAATATTCCTCTCAGCTTCGTGTTGAGCCGGCCTTCAGGATCAATCCCTGTTTGTTTAACAAATGCCTGACAGCGAGGTCAGATGTTCTTCTCAACTTTGTGTTGAGCCGGCCTCCGGGTTCGATGCATGTTTATTTAACAGATACCTGACGGTAATGTCAGATGTACTTCTCAACTTCGTGTTGAGCCGCCCTTCGGGTTCGATGGATGTTTGTTTAATAGATGACTGACGGCGAGGTCAGATATTCCTCTCAACTTCGTATTGACCGTGCTTCGGGATCGATCCCTGTTTGTTTAACAGATGCCTGACAGCAAGGTCAGATGTTCTTCTCAACTTCGGGTTGAGCTGCGCTTTGGGTTTGATGCCTGTTTGTTTAACTGATGCCTGATGGCAAGGTCAAAGTTTCCTCTCAACTTCATGTTGAGCCGACCTTTGGGTTCGATGCCTGTTTGTTTAACAGATGCCTAACGACGATGTAGAATATTCCTCTCAACTTCGTGTTGAGCCGGCCTTCGGATTCGATTCCTCTTTGCTTAACAGATGCCATACCGCGAGGTCAAATGTTTGTCTAAACTTCAGGTTGAGCAGGCCTTCGGGTTCGATGCCTGTTTGTTTAACAATTGCCTGACAACGATGTCCGATGATCTTCTCGACTTCGGGTTGAGCTGGCCTTCGGAATCGATGCTTGTTTGTTTAACAGATACCTGACGGCGAGGTCATATGTTCTTCTCAACTTCAGGTAGAGCCGGCCTTCGGGTTCGATGCCTGTTTGTTTAACAGATGCCTGACATAGAGGTCAGATGTTCTTCTCAACTTCGGGTTGAGTCGGCCTTCGAATTCGATGCCTGTTTGTTTAACAGATACTTGACGGCGAGGTCAGATGTTCCTCTCAAATTCGTGTTGAACCGGCTTTCAGGTTCAATTCCTGTTTGTTTAACAGATGCCTGACGGCGAGGTCAAATATTCCTCTCAGCTTCGTGTTGAGCCGGCCTTCGGGATCGATCCCTGTTTGTTTAACAAATGTCTGACAGCGAGGTCAGATGTTCTTCTCAACTTCGTGTTGAGCCGGCCTCCGGGTTTGATGCATGTTTATTTAACAGATGTCTGGCCGTAATGTCAGATGTACTTCTCAACTTCGTGTTAATCCGGCCTTCGGGTTCGACGCCTGTTTGTTTAACAAATGCCTGACGGTGCGGTCAGATATTCCTCTCAACTTCGTGTTGAGCCGGCCTTCGGGATCGATCCCTGTTTGTTTAACAGATGCTTGGTAGCGAGGTTAGATGTTCTTCTCAACTTCGGGTTGAGCTGCGCTTCGGGTTCGATGCCTGTTTGTTTAACAGATGCCTGACGGCGAGGTCAAAGTTTCCTCTCAACTTCGTGTTGAACCGGCCTTCGGGTTCGATGCCTGTTTGATTAACAGATGCCTGACGGCGAGGTCAGATGTTCCTCTCAACTTCGTGTTGAGTCGGCCTTCGGATTCGATGCCTGTTTGTTTAACAGATGCCTGACGACGAGGTCAGATGTTCCTCTCAACTTCGTCTTGAGCCGACCTTCGTATTCGATTCATGTTTGCTTAACAGATGCCTGACAGCGAGGTCAGATGTTTCTCTCAACTTCAGGTTGAGCCGGCCTTCGGGTTCAATGCCTGTTTTTTTACCAGATGCATGACAGGGAGGTCAGATGTTCTTCCCAACTTCGGGTTAAGCCGTGCTTCGGAATCGATGCCTGTTTGTTTAACAGATACCTGACAGTGAGGTCAGATGTTCTTCTCAACTTTAGGTTGAGCCGGCCTTCGAGTTCGATGTCTGTTTGTTTAACAGATACTTGATAGCGAGGTCAGATGTTCCTCTCAACTTCATGCTGAACCGACCTTTAGGTTCGATGCCTGTTTGTTTAACAGATGCCTGACGGCTAGGTCATATATTCCTCTCAACTTCGTGTTGAACCGGCCTTCGGGATCGATCCCTGTTTGTTTAACAAATGCCTGGTAGCGAGGTCAGATGTTCTTCTCAACTTCATGTTGGACCGGCCTCCGGGTTCGATGCATGTTTATTTAACAGATACCTGACGGTAATTTCAGATGTACTTCTCAGCTTAGTGTTGAGCCGACCTTCGGGTTCGATGGATGTTTATTTAACAGATGCCTGACGGCGAGGTCAGATATTCCTCTCAACTTCGTCTTGACCGTCCTTCGGGATCAATCCCTGTTTGTTTAACAGATGCCTGACAGCAAGGTCAGATGTTCTTCTCAACTTCAGGTTGAGCTGCGCTTCGGGTTTGATGCCTGTTTGTTTAACTGATGCCTGACGGCAAGGTCAAAGTTTCCTCTCAACTTCATGTTGAGCCGACCTTCGGGTTCGATGCCTGTTTGTTTAACAGATGCCTGACGATGATGTAGAATGTTTCTCTCAACTTCGTATTGAGTCGGCCTTCGGATTCGATTCTTGTTTGCTTAACAGATGCCTGACCGCGAGGTCAGATGTTTCTCTCAATTTTAGGTTGAGCCGGCATTCGGGTTCAATGCCTGTTTGTTTAACAGATGCCTGACAGCGACGTCAGATGATCTTCTCAACTTCGGGTTGAGCTGGCCTTCGGAATCGATGCCTGTTTGTTTAACAGATACCTGACTGCGAGTTCAGATGTTCTTCTCAACTTGAGGTTGAGCCGGCCTTCGGGTTCGATGCCTGTTTGTTTAACAGATGCCTGACGACGAGGTCAGATGTTCTTCTCAACTTCGAGTTGAGTCGGCCTTCGAATTCGAAGCCTGTTTGTTTAACAGATACTTGACGGCGAGGTCAGATGTTCCTCTCAAATTCGTGTTGAACCGGCTTTCAGGTTCGATGCCTGTTTGTTTAACAGATTCCTGACGGCGAGGTCAAATATTCCTCTCAGCTTCGTGTTGAGCCGGCCTTCGGGATCGATCCCTATTTGTTTAACAAATGCCTGACAGCGAGGTCAGATGTTCTTCTCAATTTTGTGTTGAGCCGGCCTCTGGGTTCGATGCATGTTTATTTAAGAGATACCTGACGGTAATGTCAGATGTACTTCTCAACTTCGTGTTGAGCCGGCCTTCGGGTTCGATGCATGTTTGTTTAACAGATGCCTGACGGCGAGGTCAGATATTCCTCTCAACTTCGTATTGACCTTGCTTCGAGATCGATCCCTGTTTGTTTAACAGATGCCAGACAGCAAGGTCAGATGTTCTTCTCAACTTCGGGTTGAGCTGCGCTTCGGGTTTGATGCCTGTTTGTTTAACTGATGCCTGACGGCAAGGTCAAAGTTTCCTCTCAACTTCATGTTGAGCCGACCTTCGGGTTCGATGCCTGTTTGTTTAATAGATGCCTGACGATGATGTAGAATGTTTCCCTCAACTTCGTGTTGAGTCGGCCTTCGGATTCGATTCCTGTTTGCTTAACAGATGTCTGACCGCGAGGTCAGATGTTTCTCTCAACTTTATGTTGAGCCGACCTTCGGGTTCGATGCCTGTTTGTTTAAAAAATGCCTGACAGCGAGGTCAGATGATCTTTTCAACTTCGGGTTGAGCCGGCCTTCAGAATCGATGCCTATTTGTTTAACAGTTACTCGACGGCGAGGTCAGATGTTCTTCTCAACTTCAGGTTGAGCTGGCTTTCGGGTTCGATGCATGTTTGTTTAACAGATGCCTGACGATGAGGTCAGATGTTCTTCTCAACTTCGGGTTGAGTCGGCCTTCGAATTCGATGCCTGTTTGTTTAACAGATACTTGACGGTGAGGTCAGATGTTCCTCTCAAATTCATGTTGAACCGGCTTTCAGGTTCGATGCCTGTTTGTTTAACAGATGCCTGACGGCGAGGTCAAATATTCCTCTCAGCTTCGTGTTGTGCCCGCCTTCGGGATCGATCCCTGTTTGTTTAACAAATGCCTGACAGCGAGGTCAGATGTTCTTCTCAACTTTGTGTTGAGCCGGCCTCCGGGTTCGATGCATGTTTATTTAACAGATACCTGACGGTAATGTCAGATGTACTTCTCAACTTCGTGTTGAGCCGGCCTTCGGGTTCGATGCATGTTTGTTTAACAGATGCCTGACGGCGAGGTCAGATATTCCTCTCAACTTCGTATTGACCGTGCTTCGGGATCGATCCCTGTTTGTTTAACAGATGCCTGACAGCAAGGTCAGATGATCTTCTCAACTTCGGGTTGAGCTGCGCTTCGGGTTTGATGCCTGTTTGTTTAACTGATGCCTGACGGCAAGGTCAAAGTTTCCTCTCAACTTCATGTTGAGCCGACCTTCGGGTTCGATGCGTGTTTGTTTAAGAGATGCCTGATGACGATGTAGAATGTTCCTCTCAACTTCGTGTTGAGCCGGCCTTCGGATTCGATTCCTGTTTACTTAACAGATGCCAGACCGCGAGGTCAGATATTTCTCTCAACTTCAGGTTGAGCCGGCCTTCGGGTTCGATGCCTGTTTGTTTAACAAATGCCTGACAACGACGTCAGATGATCTTCTCAACTTCGGGTTGAGCTGGCCTTCGGAATCGATGCCTGTTTGTTTAACAGATACCTGACGGCGAGGTCAGATGTTCTTCTCAACTTCAGGTTGAGCCAGCCTTCGGGTTCGATGCCTGTTTGTTTAACAGATGCCTGACGGCGAGGTCAGATGTTCTTCTCAACTTCGGGTTGAGTCGGCCTTCAAATTCGATGCCTGTTTGTTTAACAGATACTTGACAGCGAGTTCAGATGTTCCTCTCAAATTCGTGTTGAACCGGCTTTCAGGTTCGATGCCTGTTTGTTTAACAGATTCCTGACGGCAAGGTCAAATATTGCTCTCAGCTTCGTGTTGAGCCGGCCTTCGGGATCGATCCCTGTTTGTTTAACAAATGCCTGACAGCAAGGTCAGATGTTCTTCTCAACTTTGTGTTGAGCCGGCCTCTGGGTTCGATGCATGTTTATTTAAGAGATACCTGACGGTAATGTCAGATGTACTTCTCAACTTCGTGTTGAGCCGGCCTTCGGGTTCGATGGATGTTTGTTTAACAGATGCCTGACGGCGAGGTCAGATATTCCTCTCAACTTCGTATTGACCGTGCTTCGGGATCGATCCCTGTTTGTTTAACAGATGCCTGACAGCAAGGTCAGATGTTCTTCTCAACTTCGGGTTGAGCTGCGCTTCGGGTTTGATGCCTGTTTGTTTTATTGATGTCTGACGGCAAGGTCAAAGTTTCCTCTCAACTTCATGTTGAGCCGACCTTCGGGTTCGATGCCTGTTTGTTTAACAGATGCCTGACGACTATGTAGAATGTTCCTCTCAACTTCGTGTTGAGCCGGCCTTCGGATTCGATTCCTGTTTGCTTAACAGATGCCATACCGCGAGGTCAGATGTTTCTCTCAACTTCAGGTTGAGCCGTCCTTCGGGTTCGATGCCTGTTTGTTTAACAAATGCCTGACAACGACGTCAGATGATCTTCTCGACTTCGGGTTGAGCTGGCCTTTGGAATCGATGCCTGTTTGTTTAACAGATACATGACGGGGAGGTCATATGTTCTTCTCAACTTCAGGTTGAGCCGGCCTTCGGGTTCGATGCCTGTTTGTTTAACAGATGCCTGACGGCGAGGTCAGATATTCTTCTCAACTTCGGGTTGAGCCGGCCTTCGAATTCGATGCCTGTTTGTTTAACAGATACCTGATGGGGAGGTCATATGTTCTTCTCAACTTCAGGTTGAGCCGGCCTTCGGGTTTGATGCCTGTTTGTTTAACAGATGCCTGACGGCGAGGTCAGATGTTCTTCTCAACTTCGGGTTGAGTCGGCCTTCGAATTTGATGCCTGTTTGTTTAACAGATACTTGACGGCGAGGTCAGATGTTCCTCTCAAATTCGTGTTGAACCGGCTTTCAGGTTCGATGCCTGTTTGTTTAACAGATGCCTGACGGCGAGGTCAAATATTCCTCTCAGCTTCGTGTTGAGCCGGCCTTCGGGATCGATCCCTGTTTGTTTAACAAATGCCTGACAGCGAGGTCAGATGTTCTTCTCAAATTTGTGTTGAGCCGGCCTCCGGGTTCGATGCATGTTTATTTAACAGATGCCGACCGTAATGTCAGATGTACTTCTAAACTTCGTGTTGAACCGGCCTTCTGGTTCGACGCTTGTTTGTTTAACAGATGCCTGACGGCGTGGTCAGATATTCCTCTCAACTTCGTGTTGAGCCGTCCTTCGGGATCGATCCCTTTTTGTTTAACAGATGCCTGACAGCGAGGTTAGATGTTCTTCTCAACTTCGGGTTGAGCTGCGCTTCGGGTTCGATGCCTGTTTGTTTAACAGATGCCTGACGGCGAGGTCAAAGTTTCCTCTCAACTTCAAGTTCAGCCGACCTTCGGGTTTGATGCCTGTTTGATTAACAGATGTCTGACGGCGAGGTCAGATGTTCCTCTCAACTTCGTGTTGAGCCGGCCTTCGGGATCGATCCCTGTTTGTTTAACAAATGCTTGACAGCGAGGTCAGATGTTCTTCTCAACTTTGTGTTGAGCCGGCCTCCGGGTTCGATGCATGTTTATTTAACAGATACTTGACGGTAATGTCAGATGTACTTCTCAACTTCGTGTTAAGCCGGCCTTCGGGTTCGATGCATGTTTGTTTAACAGATGCCTGACGGCGAGGTCAGATATTCCTCTCAACTTTGTATTGACTGTGCTTCGGGATCGATCCCTGTTTGTTTAACAGATGCCTGACAGCAAGGTCAGATGATCTTCTCAACTTCGGGTTGAGCTGCGCTTCGGGTTTGATGCCTGTTTGTTTAACTGATGCCTGACGGCAAGGTCAAAGTTTCCTCTCAACTTCATGTTGAGCCGACCTTCGGGTTCGATGCGTGTTTGTTTAAGAGATGCCTGATGACGATGTAGAATGTTCCTCTCAACTTCGTGTTGAGCCGGCCTTCGGATTCGATTCCTGTTTGCTTAACAGATGCCAGACCGCGAGGTCAGATATTTCTCTCAACTTCAGGTTGAGCCGGCCTTCGGGTTCGATGCCTGTTTGTTTAACAAATGCCTGACAACGACGTCAGATGATCTTCTCAACTTCGGGTTGAGCTGGCCTTCGGAATCGATGCCTGTTTGTTTAACAGATACCTGACGGCGAGGTCAGATGTTCTTCTCAACTTCAGGTTGAGCCAGCCTTCGGGTTCGATGCCTGTTCGTTTAACAGATGCCTGACGGCGAGGTCAGATGTTCTTCTCAACTTCGGGTTGAGTCAGCCTTCGAATTCGATGCCTGTTTGTTTAACAGATACTTGACGGCGAGGTCAGATGTTCCTCTCAAATTCGTGTTGAACCGGCTTTCAGGTTCGATGCCTGTTTGTTTAACAGATTCCTGACGGCAAGGTCAAATATTGCTCTCAGCTTCGTGTTGAGCCGGCCTTCGGGATCGATCCCTGTTTGTTTAACAAATGCCTGACAGCGAGGTCAGATGTTCTTCTCAACTTTGTGTTGAGCCGGCCTCTGGGTTCGATGCATGTTTATTTAAGAGATACCTGACGGTAATGTCAGATGTACTTCTCAACTTCGTGTTGAGCCGGCCTTCGGGTTCGATGGATGTTTGTTTAACAGATGCCTGACGGCGAGGTCAGATATTCCTCTCAACTTCGTATTGACCGTGCTTCGAGATCGATCCCTGTTTGTTTAACAGATGCCTGACAGCAAGGTCAGATGTTCTTCTCAACTTCGGGTTGAGCTGCGCTTCGGGTTTGATGCCTGTTTGTTTAATTGATGTCTGACGGCAAGGTCAAAGTTTCCTCTCAACTTCATGTTGAGCCGACCTTCGGGTTCGATGCCTGTTTGTTTAACAGATGCCTGACGACGATGTAGAATGTTCCTCTCAACTTCGTGTTGAGCCGGCCTTCGGATTCGATTCCTGTTTGCTTAACAGATGCCATACCGCGAGGTCAGATGTTTCTCTCAACTTCAGGTTGAGCCGTCCTTCGAGTTTGATGCCTGTTTGTTTAACAAATGCCTGACAACGACGTCAGATGATCTTCTCGACTTCGGGTTGAGCTGGCCTTTGGAATCGATGCCTGTTTGTTTAACAGATACATGACGGGGAGGTCATATGTTCTTCTCAACTTCAGGTTGAGCCGGCCTTCGGGTTCGATGCCTGTTTGTTTAACAGATGCCTGACGGCGAGGTCAGATATTCTTCTCAACTTCGGGTTGAGCCGGCCTTCGAATTCGATGCCTGTTTGTTTAACAGATACCTGATGGGGAGGTCATATGTTCTTCTCAACTTCAGGTTGAGCCGGCCTTCGGGTTTGATGCCTGTTTGTTTAACAGATGCCTGACGGCGAGGTCAGATGTTCTTCTCAACTTCGGGTTGAGTCGGCCTTCGAATTTGATGCCTGTTTGTTTAACAGATACTTGACGGCGAGGTCAGATGTTCCTCTCAAATTCGTGTTGAACCGGCTTTCAGGTTCGATGCCTGTTTGTTTAACAGATGCCTGACGGCGAGGTCAAATATTCCTCTCAGCTTCGTGTTGAGCCGGCCTTCGGGATCGATCCCTGTTTGTTTAACAAATGCCTGACAGCGAGGTCAGATGTTCTTCTCAAATTTGTGTTGAGCCGGCCTCCGGGTTCGATGCATGTTTATTTAACAGATGCCTGACCGTAATGTCAGATGTACTTCTCAACTTCGTGTTGAACCGGCCTTCTGGTTCGACGCTTGTTTGTTTAACAGATGCCTGACGGCGTGGTCAGATATTCCTCTCAACTTCTTGTTGAGCCGTCCTTCGGGATCGATCCCTTTTTGTTTAACAGATGCCTGACAGCGAGGTTAGATGTTCTTCTCAACTTCGGGTTTAGCTGCGCTTCGGGTTCGATGCCTGTTTGTTTAACAGATGCCTGACGGCGAGGTCAAAGTTTCCTCTCAACTTCAAGTTCAGCCGACCTTCGGGTTTGATGCCTGTTTGATTAACAGATGTGTGACGGCGAGGTCAGATGTTCCTCTCAACTTCGTGTTGAGCCGACCTTCGGGATCGATCCCTGTTTGTTTAACAAATGCTTGACAGCGAGGTCATATGTTCTTCTCAACTTTGTGTTGAGCCGGCCTCCGGGTTCGATGCATGTTTATTTAACAGATACTTGATTGTAATGTCAGATGTACTTCTCAACTTCGTGTTGAGCCGGCCTTCGGGTTCGATGCATGTTTGTTTAACAGATGCCTAACGGCGAGGTCAGATATTCCTCTCAACTTTGTATTGACTGTGCTTCGGGATCGATCCCTGTTTGTTTAACAGATGCCTGACAGCAAGGTCAGATGATCTTCTCAACTTCGGGTTGAGCTACGCTTCGGGTTTGATGCCTGTTTGTTTAACTGATGCCTGACGGCTAGGTCAAAGTTTCCTCTCAACTTCATGTTGAGCCGACCTTCGGGTTCGATGCGTGTTTGTTTAAGAGATGCCTGACGACGATGTAGAATGTTCCTCTCAACTTCGAGTTGAGCCGACCTTCGGATTCGATTCCTGTTTGCTTAACAGATGCCAGACCGCGAGGTCAGATATTTCTCTCAACTTCAGGTTGAGCCGTCCTTCGGGTTTGATGCCTGTTTGTTTAACAAATGCCTGACAACGACGTCAGATGATCTTCTCGACTTCGGGTTGAGCTGGCCTTTGGAATCGATGCCTGTTTGTTTAACAGATACATGACGGGGAGGTCATATGTTCTTCTCAACTTCAGGTTGAGCCGGCCTTCGGGTTCGATGCCTGTTTGTTTAACAAATGTCTGACGGCGAGGTCAGATGATCTTCTCAACTTCGGGTTGAGCTGGCCTTCGGAATCGATGCCTGTTTGTTTAACAGATACCTGTCGGCGAGGTCAGATGTTCTTCTCAACTTCAGGTTGAGCCAGCCTTCGGGTTCGATGCCTGTTTGTTTAACAGATGCCTGACGGCGAGGTCATTTGTTCTTCTCAACTTCGGGTTGAGTCGGCCTTCGAATTCGATGCCTGTTTGTTTAACAGATACTTGACGGCGAGGTCAGATGTTCCTCTCAAATTCGTGTTGAACCGGCTTTCAGGTTCGATCCCTTTTTGTTTAACAGATTCCTGACGGCAAGGTCAAATATTGCTCTCAGCTTCGTGTTGAGCCGACCTTCGGGATCGATCCCTGTTTGTTTAACAAATGCCTGACAGCGAGGTCAGATGTTCTTCTCAACTTTGTGTTGAGCCGGCCTCTGGGTTCGATGCATGTTTATTTAAGAGATACCTGACGGTAATGTCAGATGTACTTCTCAACTTCGTGTTGAGCCGGCCTTCGGGTTCGATGGATGTTTGTTTAACAGATGCCTGACGGCGAGGTCAGATATTCCTCTCAACTTCGTATTGACCGCGCTTCGAGATCGATCCCTGTTTGTTTAACAGATGCCTGACAGCAAGGTCATATGTTCTTCTCAACTTCGGGTTGAGCTGCGCTTCGGGTTTGATGCCTGTTTGTTTAATTGATGTCTGACGGCAAGGTCAAAGTTTCCTCTCAACTTCATGTTGAGCCGACCTTCGGGTTCGATGCCTGTTTGTTTAACAGATGCCTGACAACGATGTAGAATGTTCCTCTCAATTTCGTGTTGAGCCGGCCTTCGGATTCGATTCCTGTTTTCTTAACAGATGCCATACCGCGAGGTCAGATGTTTCTCTCAACTTCAGGTTGAGCCGTCCTTCGGGTTTGATGCCTGTTTGTTTAACAAATGCCTGACAACGACGTCAGATGATCTTCTCGACTTCGGGTTGAGCTGGCCTTCGGAATCGATGCCTGTTTATTTAACAGATACATGACGGGGAGGTCATATGTTCTTCTCAACTTCAGGTTGAGCCGGCCTTCGGGTTCGATGCCTGTTTGTTTAACAGATGCCTGACGGCGAGGTCAGATATTCTTCTCAACTTCGGGTTGAGTCGGCCTTCGAATTCGATGCCTGTTTGTTTAACAGATACTTGACGGGGAGGTCATATATTCTTCTCAATTTCAGGTTGAGCCGACCTTCGGGTTCGATGCCTGTTTGTTTAACAGATGCCTGACGGCGAGGTCAGATGTTCTTCTCAACTTCGGGTTGAGTCGGCCTTCGAATTCGATGCCTGTTTGTTTAACAGATACTTGACGGCGAGGTCAGATGTTCCTCTCAAATTCGTGTTGAACCGGCTTTCAGGTTCGATGCCTGTTTGTTTAACAGATGCCTGACGGCGAGGTCAAATATTCCTCTCAGCTTCGTGTTGGGCCGGCCTTAGGGATCGATCCCTGTTTGTTTAACAAATGCCTGACAGCGAGGTCAGATGTTCTTTTCAACTTTGTGATGAGCCGGCCTCCGGGTTCGATGCATGTTTATTTAACAGATGCCTGACCGTAATGTCAGATGTACTTCTCAACTTCGTGTTGAACCATCCTTCTGGTTCGACGCCTGTTTGTTTAACAGATGCCTGACGGCGTGGTCAGATATTCCTCTCAACTTCGTGTTTAGCCGGCCTTCGGGATCGATCCCTTTTTGTTTAACAGTTGCCTGACAGCGAGGTTAGATGTTCTTCTCAACTTCGGGTTGAGCTGCGCTTCGGGTTCGATGCCTGTTTGTTTAACAGATGCCTGACGGCGAGGTCAAAGTTTCCTCTCAACTTCAAGTTGAGCCGACCTTCGGGTTTGATGCCTGTTTGATTAACAGATGTCTGACGGCGAGGTCAGATGTTCCTCTCAACTTCGTGTTGAGCCGGCCTTCGGATTCGATGCCTGTTTCTTTAACAGATGCCTGACGACGAGGTCAGATGTTCCTCTCAACTTCGTGTTGAGTCGGCCTTCGGATTCGATTCATGTTTGCTTAACAGATGCCTGACAGCGAGGTCAGATGTTTCTCTCAACTTCAGGTTGAGTCGGCCTTCGGGTTCGATGTCTGTTTTTTTACCAGATGCATGACAGGGAGGTCAGATGTTCTTCTCAACTTCGGGTTAAGCCGGGCTTCAGAATCGATGCTTGTTTGTTGAACAGATACCTGACAGTGAGGTCAGATGTTCTTCTCAACCTCAGGTTGAGCCAGCCTTCGGGTTCGATGCCTGTTTGTTTAACAGATGCCTGACGGCGAGGTCAGATGTTCTTCTCAACTTCGGGTTGAGTCAGCCTTCGAATTCGATGCCTGTTTGTTTAACTGATACTTGATAGCGAGGTCAGATGTTCCTCTCGACTTCGTGTTGAACCGGCCTTTAGGTTCGATGCCTGTTTGTTTAACAGATGCCTGACGGCGAGGTCAGATATTCCTCTCAACTTCGTGTTGAACCGGCCTTCGGGATCGATCCCTGTTTGTTTAACAAATTCCTGACAGCGAGGTCAGATGTTCTTCTCAACTTCATGTTGGACTGGCCTCCGGGTTCAATGCATGTTTATTTAACAAATACCTGACGGTAATTTCAGATGTACTTCTCAACTTCGTGTTGAGCCGGCCTTCGGGTTCGATGCATGTTTATTTAACAGATGCCTGACGGCGAGGTCAGATATTCCTCTCAACTTCGTGTTGACCGTTCTTCGGGATTGATCCCTGTTTGTTTAACAGATGCCTGACAGCAAGGTCAGATGTTCTTCTCAACTTCAGGTTGAGCTGCGCTTCGGGTTTGATGCCTGTTTGTTTAACTGATGCCTGACGGCAAGGTCAAAGTTTCCTCTCAACTTCATGTTGTGCCGACCTTCGGGTTCGATGCCTGTTTGTTTAACAGATTCCTGACGATGATGTAGAATGTTTCCCTCAACTTCGTGTTGAGTCGGCCTTCGGATTCGATTCCTGTTTGCTTAACAGATGCCTGACCGCGAGGTCAGATGTTTCTCTCAACTTTAGGTTGAGCCGACCTTCGGGTTCGATGCCTGTTTGTTTAACAGATTCCTGACAGCGAGGTCAGATGATCTTTTCAACTTCGGGTTGAGCCGGCCTTCAGAACCGATGCCTGTTTGTTTAACAGATACTCGACGGCGAGGTCAGATGTTCTTCTCAACTTCAGGTTGAGCTGGCTTTCGGGTTCGATGCATGTTTGTTTAACAGATGCCTGACGATGAGGTCAGATTTTCTTCTCAACTTCGGGTTGAGTCGGCCTTCGAATTCGATGCCTGTTTGTTTCACAGATACTTGACGGCGAGGTCAGATGTTCCTCTCAGCTTCGTGTTGTGCCCGCCTTCGGGATCGATCCCTGTTTGTTTAACAAATGCCTGACAGCGAGGTCAGATGTTCTTCTCAACTTTGTGTTGAGCCGGCCTCCGGGTTCGATGCATGTTTATTTAACAGATACCTGACGGTAATGTCAGATGTACTTCTCAACTTCGTGTTGAGCCGGCCTTCGGGTTCGATGCATGTTTGTTTAACAGATTCCTGACGGCGAGGTCAGATATTCCTCTCAACTTCGTATTGACCGTGCTTCGGGATCGATCCCTGTTTATTTAACAGATGCCTAACAGCAAGGTCAGATGTTCTTCTCAACTTCGGGTTGAGCTGCGCTTCGGGTTTGATGCCTGTTTGTTTAACTGATGCCTGACGGCAAGGTCAAAGTTTCCTTTCAACTTCATGTTGAGCCGACCTTCGGGTTCGATGCCTGTTTGTTTAAGAGATGCCCGACGATGATGTAAAATGTTCCTCTCAACTTCGTGTTGAGCTGGCCTTCGGATTCGATTCCTGTTTGCTTAATAGATGCCAGACCGCGAGGTCAGATGTTTCTCTCAACTTCAGGTTGAGCCGGCCTTCGGGTTCGATGCCTGTTTGTTTAACAAATGCCTGACAACGACGTCATATGATCTTCTCAACTTCGGGTTGAGCTGGCATTCGGAATCGACGCCTGTTTGTTTAACAGATACCTGACGGCGAGGTCAGATGTTCTTCTCAACTTCAGGTTGAGCCGGCCTTCGGGTTCGATGCCTATTTGTTTAACAGATGCCTGACGACGAGGTCAGATGTTCTTCTCAACTTCGAGTTGAGTCGTCCTTCGAATTCGATGCCTATTTGTTTAACAGATACTTGATAGCGAGGTCAGATGTTCCTCTCAAATTCGGGTTGAACTGGCTTTCAGGTTCGATGCCTGTTTGTTTAACAGATGCCTGACGGAGAGGTCAAATATTCCTCTCAGCTTCGTGTTGAGCCGGCCTTTGGGATCGATCCCTGTTTGTTTAAGAAATGCCTGACAGCAAGGTCAGATGTTCTTCTCAACTTTGTGTTGAGCCGGCCTCTTGGATCGATGCATGTTTATTTAACAGATACCTGGCGGTAATGTCAGATGTACTTCTCAACATCGTGTTGAGCCGGCCTTCGGGATCGATCCCTGTTTGTTTAACAAATTCCTGACAGCGAGGTCAGATGTTCTTCTCAACTTCATGTTGGACTGGCCTCCGGGTTCAATGCATGTTTATTTAACAAATACCTGACGGTAATTTCAGATGTACTTCTCAACTTCGTGTTGAGCCGGCCTTCGGGTTCGATGCATGTTTATTTAACAGATGCCTGACGGCGAGGTCAGATATTCCTCTCAACTTCGTGTTGACCGTTCTTCGGGATTGATCCCTGTTTGTTTAACAGATGCCTGACAGCAAGGTCAGATGTTCTTCTCAACTTCAGGTTGAGCTGCGCTTCGGGTTTGATGCCTGTTTGTTTAACTGATGCCTGACGGCAAGGTCAAAGTTTCCTCTCAACTTCATGTTGTGCCGACCTTCGGGTTCGATGCCTGTTTGTTTAACAGATTCCTGACGATGATGTAGAATGTTTCCCTCAACTTCGTGTTGAGTCGGCCTTCGGATTCGATTCCTGTTTGCTTAACAGATGCCTGACCGCGAGGTCAGATGTTTCTCTCAACTTTAGGTTGAGCCGACCTTCGGGTTCGATGCCTGTTTGTTTAACAGATTCCTGACAGCGAGGTCAGATGATCTTTTCAACTTCGGGTTGAGCCGGCCTTCAGAACCGATGCCTGTTTGTTTAACAGATACTCGACGGCGAGGTCAGATGTTCTTCTCAACTTCAGGTTGAGCTGGCTTTCGGGTTCGATGCATGTTTGTTTAACAGATGCCTGACGATGAGGTCAGATTTTCTTCTCAACTTCGGGTTGAGTCGGCCTTCGAATTCGATGCCTGTTTGTTTCACAGATACTTGACGGCGAGGTCAGATGTTCCTCTCAGCTTCGTGTTGTGCCCGCCTTCGGGATCGATCCCTGTTTGTTTAACAAATGCCTGACAGCGAGGTCAGATGTTCTTCTCAACTTTGTGTTGAGCCGGCCTCCGGGTTCGATGCATGTTTATTTAACAGATACCTGACGGTAATGTCAGATGTACTTCTCAACTTCGTGTTGAGCCGGCCTTCGGGTTCGATGCATGTTTGTTTAACAGATGCCTGACGGCGAGGTCAGATATTCCTCTCAACTTCGTATTGACCGTGCTTCGGGATCGATCCCTGTTTATTTAACAGATGCCTAACAGCAAGGTCAGATGTTCTTCTCAACTTCGGGTTGAGCTGCGCTTCGGGTTTGATGCCTGTTTGTTTAACTGATGCCTGACGGCAAGGTCAAAGTTTCCTTTCAACTTCATGTTGAGCCGACCTTCGGGTTCGATGCCTGTTTGTTTAAGAGATGCCCGACGATGATGTAAAATGTTCCTCTCAACTTCGTGTTGAGCTGGCCTTCGGATTCGATTCCTGTTTGCTTAATAGATGCCAGACCGCGAGGTCAGATGTTTCTCTCAACTTCAGGTTGAGCCGGCCTTCGGGTTCGATGCCTGTTTGTTTAACAAATGCCTGACAACGACGTCATATGATCTTCTCAACTTCGGGTTGAGCTGGCATTCGGAATCGACGCCTGTTTGTTTAACAGATACCTGACGGCGAGGTCAGATGTTCTTCTCAACTTCAGGTTGAGCCGGCCTTCGGGTTCGATGCCTATTTGTTTAACAGATGCCTGACGACGAGGTCAGATGTTCTTCTCAACTTCGAGTTGAGTCGTCCTTCGAATTCGATGCCTATTTGTTTAACAGATACTTGATAGCGAGGTCAGATGTTCCTCTCAAATTCGGGTTGAACTGGCTTTCAGGTTCGATGCCTGTTTGTTTAACAGATGCCTGACGGAGAGGTCAAATATTCCTCTCAGCTTCGTGTTGAGCCGGCCTTTGGGATCGATCCCTGTTTGTTTAAGAAATGCCTGACAGCAAGGTCAGATGTTCTTCTCAACTTTGTGTTGAGCCGGCCTCTTGGATCGATGCATGTTTATTTAACAGATACCTGGCGGTAATGTCAGATGTACTTCTCAACATCGTGTTGAGCCGGCCTTCGGGTTTGATGCATGTTTGTTTAACAGATGCCTGACGACGAGGTCAGATATTCCTCTCAACTTCGTATTGACCATGCTTCGAGATCGATCCCTGTTTGTTTAACAGATGCCTGACAGCAAGGTCAGATGTTCTTCTCAACTTCGGGTTGAGCTGCGCTTCTAGTTTGATGCCTGTTTGTTTAACTGATGCCTGACGGCAAGGTCAAAGTTTCCTCTCAACTTCATGTTGAGCCGACCTTCGGGTTCGATGCGTGTTTGTTTAAGAGATGCCTGACGACGATGTAGAATGTTCCTCTCAACTTCGTGTTGAGCCGGCCTTCGGATTCGATTCCTGTTTGCTTAACAGATGCCAGACCGCGAGGTCAGATGTTTCTCTCAACTTCAGGTTGAGCCGGCCTTCGGGTTCGATGTCTGTTTGTTTAAAAAATGCCTGACAACGATGTCAGATGATCTTCTCAACTTTGGGTTGAGCTGGCTATCGGAATCGATGCCTGTTTGTTTAACCGATACCTGATGGCGAGGTCAGATGTTCATCTCAACTTCAGGTTCATCCGGCCTTCGGGTTCGATGCCTGTTTGTTTAACAGATGCCTGACGGCGATGTCAGATGTTCTTCTCAACTTCGGGTTGAGTCGGCCTTCGAATTCGATGCCTGTTTGTTTAACAGATACTTGACGACGAGGTCAGATGTTCCTCTCAAATTCGTGTTGAACCAACTTTCAGGTTCGATGCCTGTTTGTTTAACAGATGCATGACGACGAGGTCAAATATTCCTCTCAGCTTCGTGTTGAGCCGGCCTTCGGGATCGATCCCTGTTTGTTTAACAAATGCCTGACAGCGAGGTCAGATGTTCTTCTCAACTTTGTGTTGAGCCGGCCTTCGGGTTCGATGCATGTTTATTTAACAGATACCTGACGGTAATGTCAGATGTACTTCTCAACTTCGTGTTAAGCCGGCCTTCGGGTTCGATGCATGTTTGTTTAACAGATGCCTGACGGCGAGGTTAGATATTCCTCTCAACTTCGTATTGACCGTGCTTCGGGATCGATCCGTGTTTGTTTAACAGATGCCTGACAGCAAGGTCAGATGTTCTTCTCAACTTCGGGTTGAGCTGCGCTTCGGGTTTGATGCCTGTTTGTTTAACTGATGCCTGACGGCAAGTTCAAAGTTTCCTCTCAACTTCATGTTGAGCCGACCTTCGGGTTCGATGCGTGTTTGTTTAAGAGATGCCTGACAACGATGTAGAATGTTCCTCTCAACTTCGTGTTGAGCCGGTCTTCGGATTCGATTCCTGTTTGCTTAACAGATGCCAGACCGCGAGGTCAGATATTTCTCTCAACTTCAGGTTGAGCCGGCCTTCGGGTTCGATGCCTGTTTGTTTAACAAATGCCTGACAACGACGTCAGATGATCTTCTCAACTTCGGGTTGAGCTGGTCTTCGGAATCGATGCCTGTTTGTTTAACAGATACCTGACGGCGAGGTCAGATGTTCTTCTCAACTTCAGGTTGAGCCGGCCTTCGGGTTCGATGCCTGTTTGTTTAACAGATGCCTAACGGCGAGGTCAGATGTTCTTCTCAACTTCGGGTTGAGTCGGCCTTCGAATTCGATGCCTGTTTGTTTAACAGATACTTGACGGCGAGGTCAGATGTTCCTCTCAAATTCGTGTTGAACCAGCTTTCAGGTTCGATGCCTGTTTGTTTAACAGATGCCTGACGACGAGGTCAAATATTCCTCTCAGCTTCGTGTTGAGCCGGCATTCGGGATCGATCCCTGTTTGTTTAACAAATGCCTGACAGCGAGGTCAGATGTTCTTCTCAACTTTGTGTTGAGCCGGCCTCCGGGTTCGATGCATGTTTATTTAACAGATACCTGACGGTAATGTCAGATGTACTTCTCAACTTCGTGTTGAGCCGGCCTTCGGGTTCGATGCATGTTTGTTTAACAGATGCCTGACGGCGAGGTTAGATATTCCTCTCAACTTCGTATTGACCGTGCTTCGGGATCGATCCGTGTTTGTTTAAGAGATGCCTGACAGCAAGGTCAGATGTTCTTCTCAACTTCAGGTTGAGCTGCGCTTCGGGTTTGATGCCTGTTTGTTTAACTGATGCTTGACGGCAAGGTCAAAGTTTCCTCTCAACTTCATGTTGATCCGACCTTCGGGTTCGATCCGTGTTTGTTTAAGAGATGCCTGACAACGATGTAGAATGTTCCTCTCAACTTCGTGTTGAGCCGGCCTTCGGATTCGATTCCTGTTTGCTTAACAGATGCCAGACCGCGAGGTCAGATATTTCTCTCAACTTCAGGTTGAGCCGGCCTTCGGGTTCGATGCCTGTTTGTTTAACAAATGCCTGACAACGTCGTCAGATGATCTTCTAAACTTCGGGTTGAGCTGGCCTTCGAAATCGATGCCTGTTTGTTTAACAGATACCTGACGGCGAGGTCAGTTGTTCTTCTCAACTTCAGGTTGAGCCGGCCTTCGGGTTCGATGCCTGTTTGTTTAACAGATGCCTGACGGCGAGGTCAGATGTTCTTCTCAACTTCGGGTTGAGTCGGCCTTCGAATTCGATGCCTGTTTGTTTAACAGATACTTGACGGCGAGGTCAGATGTTCCTCTCAAATTCGTGTTGAACCAGCTTTCAGGTTCGATGCCTGTTTGTTTAGCAGATGCCTGACGACGAGGTCAAATATTCCTCTCAGCTTCGTGTTGAGCCGGCCTTTGGGATCGATCCCTGTTTGTTTAACAAATGCCTGACAGCGAGGTCAGATGTTCTTCTCAAATTTGTGTTGAGTCGGCCTCCGGGTTCGATGCATGTTTATTTAACAGATACCTGACGGTAATGTCAGATGTACTTCTGAACTTCGTGTTTAGCCGACCTTCGGGTTCGATGCATGTTTGTTTAACAGATGCCTGATGTTGAGGTCAGATATTCCTCTCAACTTAGTATTGACTGTGCTTCGGGATCGATCCCTGTTTGTTTAACAGATGCCTGACAGCAAGGTCAGATGTTCTTCTCAACTTCGGGTTGAGCTGCACTTCGGGTTTGATGCCTGTTTGTTTAACTGATGCCTGACGGCAAGGTCAAAGTTTCCTCTCAACTTCATGTTGAGCCGACCTTCGGGTTCGATGCGTGTTTGTTTAAGAGATGCCTGACGACGATGTAGAATATTCCTCTCAACTTCGTGTTGAGCCGGCCTTCGGATTCGATTCCTGTTTGCTTAACAGATGCGAGACCGCGAGGTCAGATGTTTCTCTCAACTTCAGGTTGAGCCGGCCTTCGGGTTCGATGCCTGTTTGTTTAACAAATGCCTGACAACGACGTCAGATGATCTTCTCAACTTCGGGTTGAGCTGGCCTTCGGAATCGATGCCTGTTTGTTTAACAGATACCTGACGGCGAGGTCAGATGTTCTTCTCAACTTCAGGTTGAGCCGGCCTTTGGGTTCGATGCCTGTTTGTTTAACAGATGCCTGACAGCGAGGTCAGATGTTCTTCTCAACTTCGGGTTGATTCGGCCTTCAAATTCGATGCCTGTTTGTTTAACAGATACTTGACGGCGAGGTCAGATGTTCCTCTCAAATTCGTGTTGAACCAGCTTTCAGGTTCGATACCTGTTTGTTTAACAGATGCCTGACGACGAGGTCAAATATTCCTCTCAGCTTCGTGTTGAGCCGGCCTTTGGGATCGATCCCTATTTGTTTAACAAATGCCTGACAGCGAGGTCAGATGTTCTTCTCAACTTTGTGTTGAGCCGGCCTCCGGGTTCGATGCATGTTTATTTAACAGATACCTGACGGTAATGTCAGATGTACTTCTGAACTTCATGTTTAGCCGACCTTCGGTTTCGATGCATGTTTGTTTAACAGATGCCTGACGGTGAGGTCAGATATTCCTCTCAACTTCGTATTGACCGTGCTTCGGGATCGATCCCTGTTTGTTTAACAGATGCCTGACAGCAAGGTCAGATGTTCTTCTCAACTTCGGGTTGAGCTACGCTTCGGGTTTGATGCCTGTTTGTTTAACTGATGCCTGACGGCAAGGTCAAAGTTTCCTCTCAACTTCATGTTGAGCCGACCTTCGGGTTCGATGCGTGTTTGTTTAAGAGATGCCTGACGACGATGTAGAATGTTCTTCTCAACTTCGTGTTGAGCCGGCCTTCGGATTCGATTCCTGTTTGCTTAACAGATGCCAGACCGCGAGGTCAGATGTTTCTCTCAACTTCAGGTTGAGCCGGCCTTCGGGTTCGATGCCTGTTTGTTTAACAAATGCCTGACAACGACGTCAGATGATCTTCTCAACTTTGGGTTGAGCTGGCCTTCGGAATCGATGCCTGTTTGTTTAACAGATACCTGACGGCGAGGTCAGATGTTCTTCTCAACTTCAGGTTGAGCCGGCCTTCGGGTTCGAGGCTTGTTTGTTTAACAGATGCCTGACGGCGAGGTCAGATGTTCTTCTCAACTTCGGGTTGAGTCGGCCTTCGAATTCGATGCCTGTTTGTTTAACAGATACTTGACGGCGAGGTCAGATGTTCCTCTCAAATTCGTGTTGAACCAGCTTTCAGGTTCGATGCCTGTTTGTTTAACAGATGCCTGACGACGAGGTCAAATATTCCTCTCAGCTTCGTGTTGAGCCGGCCTTCGGGATCGATCCCTGTTTGTTTAACAAATGCCTGACAGCGAGGTCAGATGTTCTTCTCAACTTTGTGTTGAGCCGGCCTCCGGGTTCGATGCATGTTTATTTAACAGATACCTGACGGTAATGTCAGATGTACTTCTGAACTTCGTGTTTAGCCGACCTTCGGGTTCGATGCATGTTTGTTTAATAGATGCCTGATGGCGAGGTCATATATTCCTCTCAACTTAGTATTGACCGTGCTTCGGGATCGATCCCTGTTTGTTTAACAGATGCCTGACAGCAAGGTCAGATGTTCTTCTCAACTTTGGGTTGAGCTGGCCTTCAGAATCGATGCCTGTTTGTTTAACATATACTTGACGGCGAGGTCAGATGTTCTTCTCAACTTCAGGTTGAGCCGGCCTTCGGGTTCGATGCCTGTTTGTTTAACAGATGCCTGACGGCGAGGTCAGATGTTCTTCTCAACTTCGGGTTGAGTCGGCCTTCGAATTTGATGCCTGTTTGTTTAACAGATACTTGACGGCGAGGTCAGATGTTCCTCTCAAATTCGTGTTAAAGCAGCTTTCAGGTTCGATGCCTGTTTGTTTAACAGATGCCTGACGACGAGGTCAAATATTCCTCTCAGCTTCGTGTTGAGCCGGCCTTCGGGATCGATCCCTGTTTGTTTAACAAATGCCTGACAGCAAGGTCAGATGTTCTTCTCAACTTTGTGTTGAGCCGGCCTCCGGGTTCGATGCATGTTTATTTAACAGATACCTGACGGTAATGTCAGATGTACTTCTGAACTTCGTGTTTAGCCGACCTTCGGGTTCGATGCATGTTTGTTTAACAGATGCCTGATGGCGAGGTCAGATATTCCTCTCAACTTCGTATTGACCGTGCTTCGGGATCGATCCCTGTTTGTTTAACAGATGCCAGACAGCAAGGTCAGATGTTCTTCTCAACTTCGGGTTGAGCTGCGCTTCGGGTTTGATGCCTGTTTGTTTAACTGATGCCTGACGGCAAGGTCAAAGTTTCCTCTCAACTTCATGTTGAGCCGACCTCCGGGTTCGATGCGTGTTTGTTTAAGAGATGCCTGACGACGATGTAGAATGTTCCTCTCAACTTCGTGTTGCTCCGGCCTTCGGATTCGATTCCTGTTTGCTTAACAGATGCCAGACCGCGAGGTCAGATGTTTCTCTCAACTTCAGGTTGAGTCGACCTTCGGGTTCGATGCCTGTTTGTTTCAGAAATTCCTGACAACGACGTCAGATGATCTTCTCAACTTCGGGTTGAGCTGGCCTTCGGAATCGATGCCTGTTTGTTTAACAGATACCTGACGGCGAGGTCAGATGTTCTTCTCAACTTCAGGTTGAGCCGGCCTTTAGGTTTGATGCCTGTTTGTTTAACAGATGCCTGACGGCGAGGTCAGATGTTCTTCTCAACTTCGGGTTGATTCGGCCTTCAAATTCGATGCCTGTTTGTTTAACAGATACTTGACGGCGAGGTCAGATGTTCCTCTCAAATTCGTGTTGAACCAGCTTTCAGGTTCGATGCCTGTTTGTTTAACAAATGCCTGACGACGAGGTCAAATATTCCTCTCAGCTTCGTGTTGAGCCGGCCTTCGGGATCGATCCCTATTTGTTTAACAAATGCCTGACAGCAAGGTCAGATGTTCTTCTCAACTTTGTGTTGAGCCGGCCTCCGGGTTCGATGCATGTTTATTTAACAGATACCTGACGGTAATGTCAGATGTACTTCTGAACTTCGTGTTGAGCCGGCCTTCGGGTTCGATGCATGTTTGTTTAACAGATGCCTGACGGCGAGGTTAGATATTCCTCTCAACTTCGTATTGACCGTGCTTCGGGATCGATCCGTGTTTGTTTAACAGATGCCTGACAGCAAGGTCAGATGTTCTTCTCAAGTTCGGGTTGAGCTGCGCTTCGGGTTTGATGCCTGTTTGTTTAACTGATTCCTGACGGCAAGGTCAAAGTTTCCTCTCAACTTCATGTTGAGCCGACCTTCGGGTTCGATGCGTGTTTGTTTAAGAGATGCCTGACAATGATGTAGAATGTTCCTCTCAACTTCGTGTTGAGCCGGCCTTCGGATTCGATTCCTGTTTGCTTAACAGATGCCAGACCGCGAGGTCAGGTATTTCTCTCAACTTCAGGTTGAGCCGGCCTTCGGGTTCGATGCCTGTTTGTTTATCAAATGCCTGACAACGGCGTCAGATGATCTTCTCAACTTCGGGTTGAGCTGGCCTTCGGAATCGATGCCTGTTTGTTTAACAGATACCTGACGGCGAGGTCAGATGTTCTTCTCAACTTCAGGTTGAGCCGGCCTTCGAGTTCGATGCCTGTTTGTTTAACAAATGCCTGACGGCAAGGTCAGATGTTCTTCTCAACTTTGGGTTGAGTCGGCCTTCGAATTCGATGCCTGTTTGTTTAACAGATACTTGACGGCGAGGTCAGATGTTCTTCTCAACTTCGGGTTGAGTCGGCCTTCGAATTTGATGCCTGTTTGTTTAACAGATACTTGACGGCGAGGTCAGATGTTCCTCTCAAATTCGTGTTAAAGCAGCTTTCAGGTTCGATGCCTGTTTGTTTAACAGATGCCTGACGACGAGGTCAAATATTCCTCTCAGCTTCGTGTTGAGCCGGCCTTCGGGATCGATCCCTGTTTGTTTAACAAATGCCTGACAGCAAGGTCAGATGTTCTTCTCAACTTTGTGTTGAGCCGGCCTCCGGGTTCGATGCATGTTTATTTAACAGATACCTGACGGTAATGTCAGATGTACTTCTGAACTTCGTGTTTAGCCGACCTTCGGGTTCGATGCATGTTTGTTTAACAGATGCCTGATGGCGAGGTCAGATATTCCTCTCAACTTCGTATTGACCGTGCTTCGGGATCGATCCCTGTTTGTTTAACAGATGCCAGACAGCAAGGTCAGATGTTCTTCTCAACTTCGGGTTGAGCTGCGCTTCGGGTTTGATGCCTGTTTGTTTAACTGATGCCTGACGGCAAGGTCAAAGTTTCCTCTCAACTTCATGTTGAGCCGACCTCCGGGTTCGATGCGTGTTTGTTTAAGAGATGCCTGACGACGATGTAGAATGTTCCTCTCAACTTCGTGTTGCTCCGGCCTTCGGATTCGATTCCTGTTTGCTTAACAGATGCCAGACCGCGAGGTCAGATGTTTCTCTCAACTTCAGGTTGAGTCGACCTTCGGGTTCGATGCCTGTTTGTTTCAGAAATTCCTGACAACGACGTCAGATGATCTTCTCAACTTCGGGTTGAGCTGGCCTTCGGAATCGATGCCTGTTTGTTTAACAGATACCTGACGGCGAGGTCAGATGTTCTTCTCAACTTCAGGTTGAGCCGGCCTTTAGGTTCGATGCCTGTTTGTTTAACAGATGCCTGACGGCGAGGTCAGATGTTCTTCTCAACTTCGGGTTGATTCGGCCTTCAAATTCGATGCCTGTTTGTTTAACAGATACTTGACGGCGAGGTCAGATGTTCCTCTCAAATTCGTGTTGAACCAGCTTTCAAGTTCGATGCCTGTTTGTTTAACAAATGCCTGACGACGAGGTCAAATATTCCTCTCAGCTTCGTGTTGAGCCGGCCTTCGGGATCGATCCCTATTTGTTTAACAAATGCCTGACAGCAAGGTCAGATGTTCTTCTCAACTTTGTGTTGAGCCGGCCTCCGGGTTCGATGCATGTTTATTTAACAGATACCTGACGGTAATGTCAGATGTACTTCTGAACTTCGTGTTGAGCCGGCCTTCGGGTTCGATGCATGTTTGTTTAACAGATGCCTGACGGCGAGGTTAGATATTCCTCTCAACTTCGTATTGACCGTGCTTCGGGATCGATCCGTGTTTGTTTAACAGATGCCTGACAGCAAGGTCAGATGTTCTTCTCAAGTTCGGGTTGAGCTGCGCTTCGGGTTTGATGCCTGTTTGTTTAACTGATTCCTGACGGCAAGGTCAAAGTTTCCTCTCAACTTCATGTTGAGCCGACCTTCGGGTTCGATGCGTGTTTGTTTAAGAGATGCCTGACAATGATGTAGAATGTTCCTCTCAACTTCGTGTTGAGCCGGCCTTCGGATTCGATTCCTGTTTGCTTAACAGATGCCAGACCGCGAGGTCAGGTATTTCTCTCAACTTCAGGTTGAGCCGGCCTTCGGGTTCGATGCCTGTTTGTTTAACAAATGCCTGACAACGGCGTCAGATGATCTTCTCAACTTCGGGTTGAGCTGGCCTTCGGAATCGATGCCTGTTTGTTTAACAGATACCTGACGGCGAGGTCAGATGTTCTTCTCAACTTCAGGTTGAGCCGGCCTTCGAGTTCGATGCCTGTTTGTTTAACAAATGCCTGACGGCAAGGTCAGATGTTCTTCTCAACTTTGGGTTGAGTCGGCCTTCGAATTCGATGCCTGTTTGTTTAACAGATACTTGACGGCGAGGTCAGATGTTCTTCTCAACTTCGGGTTGAGTCGGCCTTCGAATTTGATGCCTGTTTGTTTAACAGATACTTGACGGCGAGGTCAGATGTTCCTCTCAAATTCGTGTTAAAGCAGCTTTCAGGTTCGATGCCTGTTTGTTTAACAGATGCCTGACGACGAGGTCAAATATTCCTCTCAGCTTCGTGTTGAGCCGGCCTTCGGGATCGATCCCTGTTTGTTTAACAAATGCCTGACAGCAAGGTCAGATGTTCTTCTCAACTTTGTGTTGAGCCGGCCTCCGGGTTCGATGCATGTTTATTTAACAGATACCTGACGGTAATGTCAGATGTACTTCTGAACTTCGTGTTTAGCCGACCTTCGGGTTCGATGCATGTTTGTTTAACAGATGCCTGATGGCGAGGTCAGATATTCCTCTCAACTTCGTATTGACCGTGCTTCGGGATCGATCCCTGTTTGTTTAACAGATGCCAGACAGCAAGGTCAGATGTTCTTCTCAACTTCGGGTTGAGCTGCGCTTCGGGTTTGATGCCTGTTTGTTTAACTGATGCCTGACGGCAAGGTCAAAGTTTCCTCTCAACTTCATGTTGAGCCGACCTCCGGGTTCGATGCGTGTTTGTTTAAGAGATGCCTGACGACGATGTAGAATGTTCCTCTCAACTTCGTGTTGCTCCGGCCTTCGGATTCGATTCCTGTTTGCTTAACAGATGCCAGACCGCGAGGTCAGATGTTTCTCTCAACTTCAGGTTGAGTCGACCTTCGGGTTCGATGCCTGTTTGTTTCAGAAATTCCTGACAACGACGTCAGATGATCTTCTCAACTTCGGGTTGAGCTGGCCTTCGGAATCGATGCCTGTTTGTTTAACAGATACCTGACGGCGAGGTCAGATGTTCTTCTCAACTTCAGGTTGAGCCGGCCTTTAGGTTCGATGCCTGTTTGTTTAACAGATGCCTGACGGCGAGGTCAGATGTTCTTCTCAACTTCGGGTTGATTCGGCCTTCAAATTCGATGCCTGTTTGTTTAACAGATACTTGACGGCGAGGTCAGATGTTCCTCTCAAATTCGTGTTGAACCAGCTTTCAAGTTCGATGCCTGTTTGTTTAACAAATGCCTGACGACGAGGTCAAATATTCCTCTCAGCTTCGTGTTGAGCCGGCCTTCGGGATCGATCCCTATTTGTTTAACAAATGCCTGACAGCAAGGTCAGATGTTCTTCTCAACTTTGTGTTGAGCCGGCCTCCGGGTTCGATGCATGTTTATTTAACAGATACCTGACGGTAATGTCAGATGTACTTCTGAACTTCGTGTTGAGCCGGCCTTCGGGTTCGATGCATGTTTGTTTAACAGATGCCTGACGGCGAGGTTAGATATTCCTCTCAACTTCGTATTGACCGTGCTTCGGGATCGATCCGTGTTTGTTTAACAGATGCCTGACAGCAAGGTCAGATGTTCTTCTCAAGTTCGGGTTGAGCTGCGCTTCGGGTTTGATGCCTGTTTGTTTAACTGATTCCTGACGGCAAGGTCAAAGTTTCCTCTCAACTTCATGTTGAGCCGACCTTCGGGTTCGATGCGTGTTTGTTTAAGAGATGCCTGACAATGATGTAGAATGTTCCTCTCAACTTCGTGTTGAGCCGGCCTTCGGATTCGATTCCTGTTTGCTTAACAGATGCCAGACCGCGAGGTCAGGTATTTCTCTCAACTTCAGGTTGAGCCGGCCTTCGGGTTCGATGCCTGTTTGTTTAACAAATGCCTGACAACGGCGTCAGATGATCTTCTCAACTTCGGGTTGAGCTGGCCTTCGGAATCGATGCCTGTTTGTTTAACAGATACCTGACGGCGAGGTCAGATGTTCTTCTCAACTTCAGGTTGAGCCGGCCTTCGAGTTCGATGCCTGTTTGTTTAACAAATGCCTGACGGCAAGGTCAGATGTTCTTCTCAACTTTGGGTTGAGTCGGCCTTCGAATTCGATGCCTGTTTGTTTAACAGATACTTGACGGCGAGGTCAGATGTTCCTCTCAAATTCGTGTTGAACCAGCTTTCAGGTTCGATGCCTGTTTGTTTAACAGATGCCTGACGACGAGGTCAAATATTCCTCTCAGCTTCGTGTTGAGCCGGCCTTTGGGATCGATCCCTGTTTGTTTAACAAATGCCTGACAGCAAGGTCAGATGTTCTTCTCAATTTTGTGTTGAGCCGGCCTCCGGGTTCGATGCATGTTTATTTAACAGATACCTGACGGTAATGTCAGATGTACTTCTGAACTTCGTGTTTAGCCGACCTTCGGGTTCGATGCATGTTTGTTTAACAGATGCCTGATGGCGAGGTCAGATATTCCTCTCAACTTCGTATTGACCGTGCTTCGGGATCGATCCCTGTTTGTTTAACAGATGCCAGACAGCAAGGTCAGATGTTCTTCTCAACTTCGGGTTGAGCTGCGCTTCGGGTTTGATGCCTGTTTGTTTAACTGATGCCTGACGGCAAGGTCAAAGTTTCCTCTCAACTTCATGTTGAGCCGACCTTCGGGTTCGATGCGTGTTTGTTTAAGAGATGCCTGACGACGATGTAGAATATTCCTCTCAACTTCGTGTTGCTCCGGCCTTCGGATTCGATTCCTGTTTGCTTAACAGATGCCAGACCGCGAGGTCAGATGTTTCTCTCAACTTCAGGTTGAGCCGACCTTCGGGTTCGATGCCTGTTTGTTTCAGAAATTCCTGACAACGACGTCAGATGATCTTCTCAACTTCGGGTTGAGCTGGCCTTCGGAATCGATGCCTGTTTGTTTAACAGATACCTGACGGCGAGGTCAGATGTTCTTCTCAACTTCAGGTTGAGCCGGCCTTTGGGTTCGATGCCTGTTTGTTTAACAGATGCCTGACGGCGAGGTCAGATGTTCTTCTCAACTTCGGGTTGATTCGGCCTTCAAATTCGATGCTTGTTTGTTTAACAGATACTTGACGGCGAGGTCAGATGTTCCTCTCAAATTCGTGTTGAACCAGCTTTCAGGTTCGATGCCTGTTTGTTTAACAAATGCCTGACGACGAGGTCAAATATTCCTCTCAGCTTCGTGTTGAGCCGGCCTTCAGGATCGATCCCTATTTGTTTAACAAATGCCTGACAGCAAGGTCAGATGTTCTTCTCAACTTTGTGTTGAGCCGGCCTCCGGGTTCGATGCATGTTTATTTAACAGATACCTGACGGTAATGTCAGATGTACTTGTCAACTTCGTGTTGAGCTGGCCTTCGGGTTCGATGCATGTTTGTTTAACAGATGCCTGACGACGATGTAGAATGTTCCTCTCAACTTCGTGTTGAGCCGGCCTTCGGATTCAATTCCTGTTTGCTTAACAGATGCCAGACCGCGAGGTCAAATGTTTCTCTCATCTTCAGGTTGAGCCGGCCTTCGGGTTCGATGCTTGTTTGTTTAACAAATGCCTGACAACGACGTCAGATGATCTTCTCAACTTCGGGTTGAGCTGGCCTTCAGAATCGATGCCTGTTTGTTTAACAGATACCTGACGGCGAGGTCAGATGTTCTTCTCAACTTCAGGTTCAGCCGGCCTTCGGGTTTGATGCCTGTTTGTTTAACATATGCCTGACGACGAGGTCAGACGTTCTTCTCAACTTCGAGTTGAGTCGGCCTTCGAATTTGATGCCTGTTTGTTTAACAGATACTTGACGGCGAGGTCAGATGTTCCTCTCAAATTCGTGTTGAACTGGCTTTCAGGTTCGATGCCTGTTTGTTTAACAGATGCCTGACGGTGAGGTCAAATATTCCTCTCAGCTTCGTGTTGAGCCGACCTTCGGGATCGATCCCTGTTTGTTTAACAAATGCCTGACAGAGAGGTCAGATGTTCTTCTCAACTTTGTGTTGAGCCGGCCTCCGGGTTCAATGCATGTTTATTTAACAGATACCTGACGGTAATGTCAGATGTACTTCTCAACTTTGTGTTGAGCTGGCCTTCGGGTTCGATGCATGTTTGTTTAACAGATGCCTGACGGCGAGGTCAAATATTCCTCTCAACTTCGTATTGACCGTTCTTCGGGATCGATCCCTGTTTGTTTAACAGATGCCTGACAGCAAGGTCAGATGTTCTTCTCAACTTCGGGTTGAGCTGCGCTTCGGGTTTGATGCCTGTTTGTTTAACTGATGCCTGACGGCAAGGTCAAAGTTTCCTCTCAACTTCATGTTGAGCCGACCTTCGGGTTCGATGCGTGTTTGTTTAGCAGATGCCTGACGACGATGTAGAATGTTCCTCTCAACTTCATGTTGAGCCGGCCTTCGGATTTGATTCCTGTTTGCTTAACAGATGCCAGACCGCGAGGTCAGATGTTTCTCTCAACTTCAGGTTGAGCCGGCCTTCAGGTTCGATGCCTGTTTGTTTAACAAATGCCTGACAACGACGTCAGATGATCTTCTCAACTTCAGGTAGAGCTGGCCTTCGGAATCGATACGTGTTTGTTTAACAGATACCTGACGGCGAGGTCAGATGTTTTTCTCAACCTCAGGTTGAGCCGGCCTTCGGGTTCGATGCCTGTTTCTTTAACAGATGCCTGACAGCGAGGTCAGATGTTCTTCTCAACTTCGGGTTGAGTCGGCCTTCGAATTCGATGTCTGTTTGTTTAACAGATACTTGATGGCAAGGTCAGATGTTCCTCTCAAATTCGTGTTGAACCGGTTTTCAGGTTCGATGCCTGTTTGTTTAACAGATGCCTGACGGCGAGGTCTAATATTCCTCTCAGCTTCGTGTTGAGCCGGCCTTCGGGATCGATCCCTGTTTGTTCAACAGATGCCTGACCACGAGTTCAGATGTTCTTCTCAACTTCCTGCTGAGCCGGCCTCCGGGTTCGATGCCTGTTTATTCAACAGATGCCTGACAGTAATGTCATATGTACTTCTCAACTTCGTGTTGAGTCGGCCTTCGGGTTTGATGCCTGTTTGTTTAACAGATTCCTGACGGCGAGGTCAAATATTCCTCTCAACTTCGTGTTGAGTCGGGCTTCAGGATCCATCCCTGTTTGTTTAATAGATTCCTAACAACGAGGTCAGATGTTCTTCTCAACTTCCTGTTGAGCCGGCCTCCGGGTTCGATGCCTGTTTATTTAACATATGCTTGACAACAAGGTCAGATGTTGCTCTCAACTTCGTGTTGAGCCGACCTTCATGTTCGATGCATGTTTTTTTTAACAGATACCTGATGGCAACCTCAGATGTTCTTCTCAACTTCAGGATGAGCCGACCTTCGGGTTCGATGCCTGGCGGCGAGGTCAGATGTTCTTCTCAACTTTGGGTTGAGCTGGCCTTCGAGCTTGATTCCTGTTTTTTTAACTGATGCCTGATAGCAAGGTCAAATGTTCTTCTCAACTTCAGGTTGAGCCGGGCTTCGGGTTCGATGCCTGTTTGTTTAACAGATATCTGACGGTGAGGTCAGATGTTCTTCTCAACTTCGGGTTGAGCCACGCTTCGGGTTCGATGCCTATTTGTTTAACAGATGTCTGACAGCGAGTTCAGATGTTCCTCTCAACTTTGTGTTGAGTCGGCCTTCAGATTCAATACCTGTTTATTTAACAGATGCCTGACAGCGAGGTTAGATGTTCTTCTCAACTTCAGGTTGAGCCTGCCTTCGGGTTTGATGCCTGTTTGTTTAACAGATGCCTGACGGCGAGGTCAGATGTTCTTCTCAACTTCCTGTTGAGCCGGCCTCCGGGTTCGATGCCTGTTTATTTAACAGATGCTTGACAGCGAGGTCAGATGTTGCTCTCAACTTCGTGTTGAGCCGGCCTTCATGTTCGATGCATGTTTTTTTAACAGATGCCTGATGGCAAGCTCAAATGTTCTTCTCAACTTCAGGATGAGCCGGCCTTCGGGTTCGATGCCTGGCGGCGAGGTCAGATGTTCTTCTCAACTTTGGGTTGAGCTGGCCTTCGAGCTTGATTCCTGTTTTTTTAACTGATGCCTGATAGCAAGGTCAAATGTTCTTCTCAACTTCAGGTTGAGCCGGGCTTCAGGTTCGATGCCTGTTTGTTTAACAGATATCTGACGGTGAGGTCAGATGTTCTTCTCAACTTCGGGTTGAGCCACGCTTCGGGTTCGATGCCTATTTGTTTAACAGATGTCTGACAGCGAGTTCAGATGTTCCTCTCAACTTTGTGTTGAGTCGGCCTTCAGATTCAATACCTGTTTATTTAACAGATGCCTGACAGCGAGGTTAGATGTTCTTCTCAACTTCAGGTTGAGCCTGCCTTCGGGTTTGATGCCTGTTTGTTTAACAGATGCCTGACGGCGAGGTCAGATGTTCTTCTCAACTTCCTGTTGAGCCGGCCTCCGGGTTCGATGCCTGTTTATTTAACAGATGCTTGACAGCGAGGTCAGATGTTGCTCTCAACTTCGTGTTGAGCCGGCCTTCATGTTCGATGCATGTTTTTTTAACAGATGCCTGATGGCAAGCTCAAATGTTCTTCTCAACTTCAGGATGAGCCGGCCTTCGGGTTCGATGCCTGGCGGCGAGGTCAGATGTTCTTCTCAACTTTGGGTTGAGCTGGCCTTCGAGCTTGATTCCTGTTTTTTTAACTGATGCCTGATAGCAAGGTCAAATGTTCTTCTCAACTTCAGGTTGAGCCGGGCTTCGGGTTCGATGCCTGTTTGTTTAACAGATATCTGACGGTGAGGTCAGATGTTCTTCTCAACTTCGGGTTGAGCCACACTTCGGGTTCGATGCCTATTTGTTTAACAGATGTCTGACAGCGAGTTCAGATGTTCCTCTCAACTTTTTGTTGAGCCGGCCTTCAGATTCAATACCTGTTTATTTAACAGATGCCTGACAGCGAGGTTAGATGTTCTTCTCAACTTCAGGTTGAGCCTGCCTTCGGGTTTGATGCCTGTTTTTTTAACAGATGCCTGACGGCGAGGTCAGATGTTCTTCTCAACTTCCTGTTGAGCCGGCCTCCGGGTTTGATGCCTGTTTATTTAACAGATGCTTGACAGCGAGGTCAGATGTTGCTCTCAACTTCGTGTTGAGCCGACCTTCATGTTCGATGCATGTTTTTTTAACAGATGCCTGATGGCAAGCTCAGATGTTCTTCTCAACTTCAGGATGAGCCGGCCTTCGGGTTCGATGCCTGGCGGCGAGGTCAGATGTTCTTCTCAACTTTGGGTTGAGCTGGCCTTCGAGCTTGATTCCTGTTTTTTTAACTGATGCCTGACAGCAAGGTCAAATGTTCTTCTCAACTTCAGGTTGAGCCGGGCTTCGGGTTTGATGCCTGTTTGTTTAACAGATATCTGACGGTGAGGTCAGATGTTCTTCTCAACTTCGGGTTGAGCCACGCTTCGGGTTCGATGCCTCTTTGTTTAACAGATGTCTGACAGCGAGTTCAGATGTTCCTCTCAACTTTGTGTTGAGTCGGCCTTCAGATTCAATACCTGTTTATTTGACAGATGCCTAACAGCGAGGTTAGATGTTCTTCTCAACTTCAGGTTGAGCATGCCTTAGGGTTTGATGCCTGTTTGTTTAACAGATGTCTGACGGCGAGGTCAGATGTTCTTCTCAACCTCGGGTTGAGTCGGCCTTCAGATTCTATGCCGGTTTGTTTTCCAGATGTCTGACAACGAGGTCATATGTTCCTCTCAACTTCGTGTTAAGCCGGCCTTCGGGTTCAATGCCTATTTGTTTAACAGATGCCTGACGACGAGGTTAGATGTTCCTCTCAACTTCGTGTTGAGCCGGCCTTCAGATTCGATGCCTGTTTGTTTAACAGATGCTTGACGGTGAGGTCAGATGTTCCTCTCAACTTCGTGTTGTGCCGGCCTTCGGGATCGATCCCTATTTGTTTAACAGTTTCCTGACAGCGAGGGTAGATGTTCTTCTCAACTTCCTGCTGAGCAGGCCTTCAGGTTCGATGCATGTTTATTTAACAGATTCCTGATGGTAATATCAGATGTACTTCTCAACTTCATGTTGAGTTGGCCTTCGGGTTCGATACCTGTTTGTTTAACAGATGCCTGACGGCAAGGTCAGATGTTCCTCTCAACTTCGTGTTGAGCCGGCGTTCGGGTTTGATGCCTATTTGTTTAATAGATGCCACACTGCAAGGTTATATGTTCCTCTCAACTTCGTGTTGAGTCGGCCTTCGGGTTAGATTCTGATTTGTTTAACAGATACCTGACGGCGAGTTCAGATATTCTTCTCAACTTTAGGTTGAGCCGACCTTCGGTTTCGATGCCTGTTTGTTTAACAGATGCTTGACGGAGAATTCAGATGTTCTTCTCAACTTTGGGTTGATCCGGCCTTCAGATTCGATGCCTGTTTGTTTAAGAAATGCTTAACGACGAGGTCAGATGTTCCTCTCAACTTTGTGTTGAGCCGGTGTTCGGTTTCGATGCCTATTTGTTTAACAGATGCTTGATGGTGAGGTCAGATGTTCCACTCAACTTCGTGCTAAGCCGACCTTTGGGATCGATCCCTGTCTGTTTAACAGATGCCTGACAGCGAGGTCAGATGTTCTTCTCAACTTCCTGTTGAGCCGGCCTCCGGGTTCGATGCCTGACAGTAATGTCAGATGTACTTCTCAACTTCCTGTTGAGCCGGCCTTCGGGTTCGATGCGTGTTTGTTTAACAGATGCTTGATGGTGAGGTCAGATGTTCTTCTCAACTTCGGATTGTGTCGGCCTTTGGGTTCGATGCCTGTTTATTTAATAGATGCCTGGCTGCGAGGTCAGATGTTCTTCTCAACTTCAGGTTGAGCCGGCCTTCGGGTTCGATGCCTGTTTGTTTAACAGATGCCTGACGGCGAGGTCAGATGTTCTTGTCAACACCGGGTTAAGTTGGCCTTCGGATTCGATGCCTGTTTGTTTAACAGATGCTTGACGGCGAGGTCAGATGTTCTTCTCAACTTTGTATTGAGTCGGCCTTTGTGTTCGATGCCTGTTTTTTTAATAGATACCTGACGGCAAGGTCCAATGTTCCTCTCATCTTCGTGTTAAGCCGACCTCCGGGTTCGATGCCTGTTTATTTAACGGATGCCTGAAGGCGAGGTCAGATGTTCTTCTCAACTTCGGGTTGAGCCGGCCTTCGGGTCCGATGCCTGTTTGTTTAACAGATGCCTAAAGGCGAGGTCAGATGTTTCTCTCAACTTCGTGTTGAGCCGGACTCCAGGTTTGATCCCTGTTTGTTTAACAAATGCCCGATGGCGAGGTCAGATGTTCCTCTCAACTTCATGTTGAGACGGACTTCTAGATCGATGCCTGTTTATTTAATAGATCCTTGACGGCGAGGTCAAATGTTCTTCTCAACTTCGTGTTGAGCCGGTTGTCGCTACTGCGAAAATCGGCGCCGGCTTGACAGGAGAGTCGCCACCGTGCGTTATTTATCCCTCAGAGCGGGAAAGGAAACGCTCGAAGTAAACCTCGCAAAGACGGGAAAAGGGTATGGTCATCGCAACCAAAACCTGGATTCGGGAGTCGGTTACGCAAGGGGAAGGTATTAGCACCCCTCACGTCCATCGTACTCGATGGGATCCACGCTTGGTGTTCATAAGGAAAAGGGTGTGTTATCTATCTACGCTAATGGTCGGCCTGAAAAGAAAACAAAAGGACAGGACTCGACAGAACATACGGTGTTCTGGGCCTACGTATTCCCTTGTGCGATGGGAAAGTCAGAGTCAACGTAGTTCGACTAATTACGGGTAAACTGGCGCTCTCACACAGCAGTGAGAAAACAAACTGGTCTCTAAGGCTCGGGAACCTACAAATATGATCTGGTCTCAAATGCACTCGGGCAGGAGAAAGGGATAACAATTAGTCGTTAGCGGGAAAGTCTCGATCGCACAGCCGCGAGAGAACAAAGGGTTAGTTGTTAGTGTGCTCGCTAGGATATCGCATCCTATGCCTACATATCTTCGTCTGGTACGAAGAATCAGAGCAGCTGTAGTTCAGCTAACTACGGATCAAGCTACCCAAAAGCTCCTACTGAAAGGAAAGGGTAAAGACACCCTAAAACTATAGCTGGAAGAGGGGAATCTACCTACCTGGTTGACCATCCTAATGTCTATCATAACAACTCCGCAGCGGAGAAGTCAGAGCTCCTAAGGGATCATGGCAACGGGATTAAACGACAAACAAGAAACTGCAACGTAAAGAAATACTGAAAATATGCATGAATGCCACAACTAAACAAACAAGGCACAAAGGCCGCAAACCACAGAGGCAAGGGAGCTCAGCTCTACCAAATACCAACAAGCAAAGCCACTCAATAACAAACAAGCAGAAGGAGGACCACCTCGACTTCTCATGCACACAAAGTCTACTTCTAAGATGCACCTAACTCAGAACTATCTAGATGAACACCTAAGTCTAATGCAACATAACATCACACAAGTCAAACAATACGAAGAGAAGGCTAGCTAACCTGCCAAGCCTCTATCTACAAAACAAGAAACCACTCCTGGGCAAGGCCCCTAACAAACCTGAAACAAGCTCCTAATCTATCTCTAAACAAAACTCTATGCAACACCTTAAGCAAAGATCTAAGCAAAAACTAATCAAAAACCCTAAGCAGAAGGAATCAATCCCAGTCTCCAAGCTTCAGAAAAAGCTTACCAGAGAAAGGGAGCTAAGCAGACAAGCTCATAGTGCCTTCCTCAGGAAAGTTCCAGGAGATTACTACTCAGGAGTCATATCCTATGCGGCTCGACAACTGTGATCAGTTTACATTCCTCCTCAGGAGAAATTAAACTCACATGAAGGCTCCGGCATCACTGGATACTTGAGAAAACCTATATGCACTAAGGGAACTGAGTGAGCAGACCCATAGGACCTTCCTCAGGAAAGTACTAGGAGGCTGACACTTAGGAATCGTACCCTACGTGGCTCAACAACTGTGATCAGTTTACATTCCTCCTCAGGAGAAATTAAACTCACAAGTTGGATCCAACATCATTGGATACTTGAGAAATCCTAGATAAACTAATGGAACTAAGTGAATAGACCCATAGGACCTTCCTCAGGAAAGTACTAGGGGGCTTCCACTTAGGAATCGTATCCCATGTGGCTCAACAACATGTGATCAGTTTACATTCCTCCTCAGGAGAAATTAAACTCACATGTCGGCTCCGACATCATTGGATACTTACGAAAGAGGTGAGGAGAAAGAATGAAAGTAATTCATAGTGCCTTCCTCAGGAAAGTACCATAAACTCCCTTCAAACTTCAGGATCTCGAACCTCACAAACAGATAACAAGCTCCTAGACTAAGCCTCAATCCACTGCATCCTTGCAAGCTCCAACAGGACCTCAACCAGCTCCCATCTTTGAGAAGAACCCACAGGCCATCAACCCTCAAGCAACTATCTCTGGAGTTCAACCACAGTTGAACTTCAAAGTCAGAAGTCATCAAGACTTCTCCTATCCTCAAGCTCATACAAATCCTATCAGAACATCCTACAAAAATCTATCAAAAATCTATGGGGAACCTACATGGCTCTATGACAACATACTGAAAAGTCAGAGCAAAGTTCAACACCAGATGAAAGAACTAAAATCAGCAACACAGACATATCCACAAACCAATTATTCAATATCAAAGCAAATACAAGAAATGCAATTAAACTGAAAATGCATGATTAAGCTAATGTTTTTGCACTATAAAATTCTACATCGAATTACGAGTCTACAGAAAAAAGAACGGAATTATTTGATCGAATCTACTATTTTTTATGAATTTTCTAACAATATGTATGCCCTAAAGAATATTAAAAAAGTCAATTAAATGGAAAATATACAAAAAATAGTAAACAAAAATAAAATGGCATTTTTATTTTTATACAATTTTCTAGACATTATGATAAAGTGGTAGAAAAAAGAAGAATTAAAAAACAATTGTTTTCATTTTATTATGGATTTTCTAATATGCAAAGAAATAAAAGAAATTAAAAAAACAAGAACTTGAAATAAAATGGAGGGGGGTTCTAATAGCAAGATTTTCAGTTATTTCAAGATTTGGGCCATAGATGGGGGGTGCTAACAGCAAATGGGCGCAGGGCCCACTGGGAATCAGAAATTTTATCACAAAAATAAAAGAAGAAAAACGTAGCAGGGGGTGCAGTTAGCAGTTTTTCATGTTAACTCTCATTGGGCTTACGCCCAGGGGGGTGTGGATAGTAATAAGGGCCTAAGGCCCAAATCAATATCAAACTGTCTCTCACACGCCAGGGGGGGGGGGATAATGAGTAACAATGGGGGGTTGCTTCAGTAATACACGTTTGGGCTTTGACCCCAGCCCAAACCCTAACCAGAAACCCTAATCAACAAAACCTAATTCCTTCTCCACACAGATCACTGTTCATCAAACCGAACTAGCCGTCACCCTCTCATCTTCTCTGCAACTCATCTTCCTCTCTCAAACCATTCCCAGAAAAAAAACCCCAAATAACTTTCATTCACCTCAAACTTCTACAAATCAACCCTAGAACCTTACTTCTCAAAACAAGAAACCTCATGCTATGAACATTAATGGCGATTATGAGAAAAGACAAACCTGAAACGATGACGTTGCTGGGATCCTTTGAAGGCTCAGCGAAAATCACCACGAGAGAGGAAGATCTTGACGTCTTCCTGATTGTTGAAGGAGCTCACGGAGGCCCTGAAGCACGCGTTGAAGCTCGTTCGAATTCTCTTGAACAAATTAGCGAAGAACTCAACGAGTTCTACGAAGATCTGGGATGAGGACTTCAAGAACTGACGAAGACATGATTCTGAAGCAGATGGATCTTGAAGATCCTTTGAGCGGCGTAAATGTTCTGAGGAAGATCTTCAGAAGATCTTAGAGTATCTTGATGAGGGAGGATGAACCACGAGGATCTTCTGTGAAGATCGTTGATGTTCGTTGGTTGATGGAGGTCCCCGGAAATTCCAGATGATGAATATTTGGTGATGTTCTGGAGAAGGCGTATGAAGTTTGGTGATGTTCTGGAAAAGGCGTATGAAGTTTCCGGTGAGTATGGGTTTTCCGGCGAGGTGGAGACGAAGGGGAACGGAGGAGATCGGAGACGATCGGAGGGAAGAAATGGATTTCTGGAGATTTCTGGAGATTTCTGGGTGTTTGGGGTTTCCGGCGAGGAAGACGGTGGCCGGAGACGGTTGGACGATGGCTCAAGGCGCCTGCATGCCCGGCGGCGAGGTCCCGGCGATGCTCCGGTGACCAGCTGTGGTGGTGCCAAGTGGTGAAGGGAGCTACTGCATGGGTGGCACGTGGCTTGACGGGTGGCAGCAGAGAGAGAGTATGAGCTCTGAGTGGGACGCGTGTGAGAGTGTGAGGGAGTCTCTGAGTGTGTGGTGGGGTCCTCAGAGTGGGACGCGTGTGGCCAACCTCGAAGCTACACGTGGCTGCTAGCTTTTAAATGCTGAGGTTTGCTGGAATACTCTGGGACGTTCTAGAAGTGTCTGGACGAATTGGGAAAAAGCTGGAAGAAACTTGGACCTTTGCTGCGAATTGAATTGGGCCCCTGCGAACTGGGCTTTGCAAAAACGCACATGGACCCAAACGAAAGTCATAAAAACTCAACAAAAAAAACTGAATTAACCCAGAATTAAAGTCCTAATTAATATCTAAACTCAATTAAACTAATTAACTGACTAATCCAAAAATTAACTATCTTAATCCTAATTAGACCTAAACATGATTAAAAACCTAATTAACTCTATATTAACCTAATTAGATCTAAAAAGTGATTAAAAATCTAATTAACTCTATTTAAAAACTAGTAAATCTATTTAAAACTAATAAGAAAAATCTATTAAAAGATATTTTTTCTATTAAAACTATATTAACATAAAAGAAAAAAAACTATAATATTTCCTATATTATCTAAAACTATTAAATCTATTTAAAAATCTATCATATTCTAAAAAATGATAAAACTATTTAAAATCTTATTTATATTCTAAAAAACTATTTAAAAATTCTATAAAATTCTAAAAAGAGAATTAAACTATTAAAAAATACAAAAACCCTATTTAAATTCCAGAAAAATCTATAAAGCCTATCTAAAATTCACAAAAGTCTATTAAAATCCTAAAAATGCAGATGAATGCAAATGACCACCATAAAAGAGCGCACGAGACCAGATCAAATCGAACAGAGAACCCCGGGCATCAGAATATCCCCAAAATTACTGTGCAAGCTGAAAATCACTGAGGAGCGCACAATTTCCCAAAAATAAAACCCCGATGATCTGGACTGGACCTGCCGTATCTGATAGACGAAAATCAAGCTGTAGCCCTGATATCCTCTGTCTGTGCACAAATATCATACGTCTGATTTGCGAATATGAATTTAAACCACGAGTCAGATAGGAGAACCGATTGGTCAAATTTTTGGGTGCAACAGCTGCCCCTATTCAAGCGACTTGGACCTGAAGGGTTTGAAGAGCGCTCAGCCTTCAAACATTCGGAGGTACGAGCCGGTTGAATACACATAAAACCCGAAAATTTGCCAACCGCGAGCAGATACTGTAAACTGCTTGGGGAATAAAGTCCTGAAAACCGAGTCCAGTCATTACGGCGCCAAACTGATCAATCATCGGATAAAGCACTCCTGATTTGAATACCCATATAACAAAACCCGAAGGCTGCAACAAAATACCTGATCCTTTCACATTGCCTACTGATAGGCAGGAAGAGAAATATACTCACATCGTCCAACGATGGACGGGAAGACACCATTAATCTCCATGCTCGCATCGCCTAAGGGTAGACGGGATCATCCTGATTGATGAAACAAATCAATTCACATCGTCTAAGGATAGACGGGAAGAAATAATCTCCATACTCACGTCGTTTAAGGGTAGACAGAAAGACACCATAATCTCCAAATTCACATCGTCTACGGGTAGACGGAATCATCCTGATTGATGAAACAAATCAATATTCACATCGTCTAAGGGTAGACGGGATCATCCTGATTGATGAAACAAATCAATTCACATCGTCTAAGGATAGACGGGAAGAAATAATCTCCATACTCACGTCGTCTAAGGGTAGACAGAATCATCCTGATTGATGACAAATCAATTCACATCGTCTAAGGGTAGACGGGATCATCCTGATCGATGAAACAAAACAATTCACATCGTCTAAAGATAGAAGGGATCATCCTGATTGATGAACAAATCAATTCACATCGTCTAAGGATAGACGGAAAGAAATTCATAATCTCCATATTCACATCGTCTAAAGATAGACGGAAAGACACCATAACGCAATTCAACACCATCCCTCGAATTTCAGAATCCTTCTGTCTACGGGAATTGATGGAAAGATCAACATCCTTGAAGGGGCCACATCATCAGTATGGACTGACGGGAAGAAAACCACCTTTTAAGGAACCATGTCGTCAATAAGAGTCGACAATCACGAAAACTGAACATTCTTCGAAGAGCCTCGACATCAATAAGGATTGACAGTCAGAAAAGTACCTCTTGAAACGTCATCTCATCCAATAAACAGAAAGAAAATCATTATCCGAAATATCGTTTTGAAACCCCTCAACAATCAAAGATAGCCGGAGAAGACTCGCTGGGGAAACGCCTCATCATAAGTATGATCTGGCAATAAGAAGCCCGCTGAACAACAACCCGAAACTTCACATCGTCTACTGATAGACGGAAAGAAAAGCCATTTGCTAGAGAAACCCCATCTTGAATCCCTACTACGATCACCCGCAACTTCACATCGCCTAAGGATAGACGGAAAGAAAACCACATTCGTACTCAAGACGTCTAATGATAGACGGAGAAATCCACTTATCGAAGGAACACATCGTCAATAGGAATTGACGGGAAGAAAAGTCTGCCGATATCAGATGATTGCTTGATCGAAGCACAACTATTGTATGATCTGATACAAATAATCTGATGAACTGTCTGAACACTGCTGTTGGATAAATGCCCCTGAACTGATCACAGAGTAATTCACGCGCCATACGAGGCTGATAGAAAGCCTGACTTATGCTTCGTATGCATATGCGTATGCTTTAATCTTTCTATGGCGTAATGCTCCATTCAGGATGGAAATGCTACGCATTTTGAAAATGTCATGCAGGTATGATGCAAATATGATGATGCATGCAATATGCTGATGCAGGCCCGAGCTGTCGGAGAGAGCTGGGTACAGAAAACCACTTCAGCAACATAAATGTTGAAGACAAAGCCAATTCCGCTGGGGATAAACTGGATATCACAGGATTATCCCAGCAAAATAAATGCTGGGAGAGTGAAATCAACTCCGCTGGGGATATTGGGAACTTAGCCGAACATCTCGACGAAGTAATACCCTGCTGAGGAATAGAACTCTGCTGGAGAATAGCAGATGTGCCGAATGTGATTGGACTCCTCTGGAGATAGCTCACCCGTGCCACTGACAAATTGGACTTTGCTGGCGAAAATGAACGGAATCTTCCCGCGTTCTGATGAAGCTCGGATCTGGAAACTGATGCGCCGACACGGATGGGCTTCGCAGTAATCGCAAACATGGATTTGAACTCTTAGGTTGTCCGTGATGGGTCAGGTACAACTGACGCTAGAAAACATCTTGCCTGAATACATAGTCTCCGGGTGAAGAGTCAAGGGATAGTGACACGACTTCCCGCATTCGTCTCGATCTCGAAAATCGACTGAATCTGTTCGAACAACTCTGAATTGCTGATACGGAGAAGAGCCAACCTTTCGCTCATGATATGCCCCAGCCTGCGGGATCTCTGTGGGGATAGTCCTTGAAAGGAAATGTGCAAACCTGAGCCCTGATGGTCTGATATGACATGCCCCAGCGTTCTGAACTTCGGGGAGACGCTTCACGTCAAATGCTCCTCGAATAAAGAACAAACTCTGCGCTCTTAAGACAGCCTGCCCCTGACTGCAATGACCTTGTCTCGATTATCTGATTCAGAGTAGTTCCCTTGACTACGCCGTATTTGCCTGAATCTCAACCTGATTGCCCCAGGATAGCTGACCTCGAAAGGCTGACTTGACTGGGGATCACGGTAATAGCTTGCCCCTGCTCTCGGAACATTCGGGCATTCTGCATTCTATCTTGACCATACTTTCCATTGTAGGAAACTTTCCTGCTGTCAAGCGCTTACTCGCAAGTAAAACAAGTTGTTCTGCATAAAAGATGTATTAATGCAACACATATGACAACTTTGACATCCAATCTGTTCACTGGGAAAAGGAAAAACAGTTTATGGCATATAATGCACAAAACATTTATCAACATTAGTATTAACATGGTAAGAGGAACCTTTTTTAAGAGTCAGAATCGACGCGACCTTTACCGGGGTATGCTTTCGAAACAACCTGCTTCAATTAGGACTTTTGGAGGTTGTAACGTGGTCAGGTTCACGGTTTTGAAAGAAAGGATAAAGGCTCAAAGTTTACTTTGACCCACCCATTCTCCTTGATGTTCTCCCATCCTACGTTCAGCTAATTCGACCTTAGCGCTTCACCTCTCAGAGGTTGAAAGATTGGAGTGATAGTTCGAGAAACTTTTGGATTTTGGAGTGACAGCCACTCACTCTTTCGTCTTTGACACTTGAGGTCACGCGACTCGTATTTCCATCGAGGATTTTTCTTTTGATCCTTTTCATCTCTTTCTTTTCATATCCCTAACTTTTGCCTGGACTGACTCCTTTTGAGTTTCTTTTGATTTTTTAAGTCCAGCGGGATGCCCTCATTTTTTCCTAAGCCATTTGTTTTGAAGTGTTCTTGACTTAGCGGGCTTTTGATTCTCCTTTTTTTTCTTCGTTTTTTCTTTCAAACGAGTCGTGTGACACTGGTTGTTTGACTCTTTGGGGAATGATGTGGCTGTCCCACTCTTGATTGAACCATTGTGGTCTTTTAGGCACGACCTCTAGGGACGTGATTGATCCTCGAACGGACACTCCTTTTGCAATTTGGACGCTCGGTCAAATTAGCTAACACCTACCCTGCCCCAGGTTAAGATCGAGGTTTTTTATTCACAGAAAGAAACTCCTACTACAAGGCTCAAAGGGGTTGACAAGGGATTATCTTCCTTATATCTCCGGTGTTTAGGGATTTGAAACAATGCCTGTACATCATCAGCAGGTTTTATTTCAAAAGCATACAATATCGGCAGTTGTATGTCGGTCATTTTCGTCATCCTCCCCAAATTCTTCTTAACCAAGCGTTGGACATTTGTAAAAACATGTTAGTGAACACGAATGGATTTAATCAAAACATGCATATTTATTTCATTATTATCAATTGAATGAAAACAACCAGTTTTACAAACAAGATTACAAATTCAAACAGGAAAGCAACTACAAATGTAAAGAAATGACAAGCTAAAACAAAGAAGATATGCTAGCTTCCGAGAACCGGGCTTTCACATCTGCCCTGCTGCTGAACCAGCTATCTTTATTAGAGACAATTCGATGCTGTCCTGATCTGCTTTCACCGACCCAACCAAATTATAGCAACGACCCAACCAAATTATAGAGCCCTTCCTCCTTCATTCAGATGATTTGGGGACCTTTCTGCCCGAAGCTGATTGCTGCACTATCAAGCAGATCCTGCACTTTGTGCTTAAAAGCTTTACAATTCTCAACCGTATGGCCTGGTGCCCCCGTATGGAACTCACAAGTAGCATTGGCATCATACCCCGGTGGTGGTGGTCCCGTTAAGGGAGTCATTGTCCTCTTGTGAACCAGTTGGAGTTGAAGCAACGTTTGCAAAAGCTGTGCATATGGCATAGGTGGAGTTTCAAACTGACGATTTGCCAAAGGACCCCGATTCTGATATCTTTTATACCCTTGTTGGTTCTGCTGCTGGTATCGGGTTGACTCTTGAACACCCTTCGTATCAAATGCAACATCGGTTTCTTGACCTTCAATGTATTGATTAACGCCCTCTTTATGCTTAGCCATTTTCTTTCTCAGATCTGCCCCAGGAATAGGCAACAGTTGTGGGCCTGGAGATTCTGACACCATGGAGTCCAGGATACGCTTCTGACCCACTGCAACTTTAGAAACATCTGTCATCTTAGCATCGATTGAGGCAGGAGCAATACGCACAGCTACGCCGCTCGGCGTGAATTCAATATCGTGCAAGTCAATCAGGTCTTGAACATTGTGCTTAAAAGCATGACAACCCTCGATGTCATGTCCGAATGCCCTAGAATGAAACTCACATTGCTTACTGGCATCGTACCCATGAGGAAACACTCTCGTTGGTGGTTCCAACGTTCTCTTCTCAACCAGATTAAACCTCAATAACGTCTGCAAGAGCTCAGCATATGTCACAGGTGGCGCCTCAAATATTCTCTTTGGCTTCCCTTCCTGGATCCTCCGTTGAGCCGGATGTATCTTCTGTTGCTGCTGCTCAGGTTCCACAGGCACAGGTGGCACGAGCTTCTTCATTGCGGCTTCAAATAGCTGATCGTCTTCTTTCCTAAGCACGTTCTTGACTACCTCCATGATCAAGCTCATTTGGGTCTTCAGCTGACTGTTCTCCTCCTTGAGAATCTTCTGCTCCAGACGCATCTCTTGCATGTCTCTCATCATCTGCCCCAGCTGGCTTTGGACTTCAGTCAATTCAAACTGATTCTGTTCCATATCTCTGAAGGAATTCCTGCAACAAACTGGATGATGAGGAAATAAGGCCCACGGTTCTGATATACCTGTTAAATGATAATGCAGCGTAGAAAGCAAACACATATTCATAACGAGACAAAGAGAAACTCAAGCTATAAGCACACAGACGAACATCTCCCACACATGTATAACCAACAAAAGCAGCACATAAGCACAAATGAGTACGAACATAATGACCCAAGCCAACAATCCTGGTGGTGGTCGGCAGACACTAGTGCACAAAAAGCTAAACGGATTAAGCAGAGAAAACAGATGCGACATCCGGCGCAAAAACCTCTAGAAACTTCTCCCACACAACTGAACTCTCTGATTGACAATCTTCAGAGCACATACTTCCTGTAGAGTCTTCCATGACATTAACTGACGAACCCACACAACTGGATGATGGAAAATCATTAATCTGAACAAAACCCTGAGGCGTGATGCAAATCCGGTTAGAGTCTAACAGATCCTGAATCTGGCTTCTAAGCACCTTACAATCATTTGTTGAATGCCCCTGTGCCCCAACATGGTACTCACAGCGGGCGCTGGCATCAAAACCCGGAGGATACGGTGGAATCACCGGCTTAGTCTCTTTCGGCACTATCAATCCGCTTTTGACCAGATCTGGCAACAACTGACTGTACGACACCGGTAGCTGAGTGAACTGCCTTTCAGGTTTCCTTGGTCTTCGTGGGGCGTGCTGACGCGACCGACGATAGGATGATCGTTGACTTGAAGTGTCTGAAAACTGATCCTGAGATGCTAGAGATTCTGAGGTGGCGTCATCTCCTTCCCACTCTTCTTGAGAACTGACAACCGACTCAATCTTATTAACTGGGACGTAAGGAATATCTCGAAACTTTCCACTCCTGAGTCCTCTCTCAACAATCTCTCCCAGTCTCATCAGGCCCACAAAGTTTGTGCAACTGAACAATTTGTCAAAATAATGGCCTTTCAGAGTGCCCAAGAAGATGTCAACCAGTTCTCTTTCCGGAAGCGGTGGTTGAACACTAACAGCCAATTCTTTCCATCTTCGCAAATACGCTCTGAATGATTCATTCTCCGCCTGAGACAATTCTTGCAAATCTACGAGACTAGGAGTCAAATCCAGGTTGTAATCGTACTGCTTCATGAAAGCTCTGGCTAAATCCACCCATGATCGAATCCGATTACTCTCCAATTGCGCATACCATCTCAACGATGCCCCAGTCAGGCTATACTGAAAGCAATGGATCATCAATTTGTCATTTCGCACAAACGAAGTCATCCTTCGACAGAACATCATCAAATGCAGCTTCGGACAGCTATCTCCCGCGTACTTCTCAAATTCAGGCACTTTGAACTTGTACGGCAACACCAGATCAGGAACCAAACACATGGCCACAACATCCAGGTTAACGACATCTTTCGCTTCTAAGGCTTTTATACCTTCTTCCAACGCTCGGAGTCTTCTATCCTGCTCATGAGCTCTTGGATCTACCATCCCGGCCATTGGAATATCTCTCCGGTAATTCATCACAGGGAAAGCAACACTTTGATTGTTAACAGGAAGATAACGTTGATTTCGGGCAACGAACTGCTCATGCCGATCTCGGTTCTCAACAGTAGGCTGCACAACTTGGTCTGCAGTAAGGTTGTTCGCTTGCGGGAAGTCTTCCATAGAATCATACTGATGGTTGGACGCCATAGTAAACCCTGCCAAGGTGCTAGGAGCCTGGAAATTGCCTTCAGACATAGCTACCATTACCTGTAACGGACTATGCTGCTTGATTCTGCTCAAATCTGCTTCAGCCCCTTGGTCGTCTTCAACACTCCACTCTTGCCTCAAATAATCCCCGAGAATCACCCTCTGGTGCAAACAAAGGCTGGATAAGTGCTCTGACCTGCTACAGAAATGCTATGCAGTATGATTTATGCAAACAGAAATACAAGAAAAATGCTAACGTGCATGTGTGCATTGGAGACATTTCCCCTCCAATTCCAGTGTCAGTGATAGCAAGACGAGATAAACCATAAAGACAATATTTAGAAAAACCCTCATATATTCATTAGAATAACTGTCTTGTCAAGAGGTTACATAACTATGCTTCATACAGCTGATATGACAAAGAGGATCCCAGCCAACATGCCTGGTGGTGATCTCAACATACAGAATACAAGAGAAAATCAAGTACGGGTACGGTTGCGGAATTCCTCGACCATCTTCTTTGTCTCTGCGTGATCTGGTTGATAAATCAAACCTTCTATCAGCCGATCCCTCTTCCTGACCGTCCCTTGGATGTCTCTGACAAAGTCTTCCCAAGCCTTATCATTGGCACCGCCCCCAGGTTTGGGTCTCTTGGCATCTGCTCTATGCTGAAAATCTTCCAAATTCTTCATGGCATCTGTCAACTTGCGCTCGGCCTCGTATCGGCGGCAGGCTTCTTCTTCAAGCTCTTCATGCTTCACTTTGACCTGTTCTTCTAACTGAGCAATCTGTGTCTTCAGCTCTTCTTCTCGCTCCTTGCGCTTGGTCATAGTGCGATCCCAGTGCTCTCTGAACTTGGCTAGCTTCGTGTAGGCCCTTTCCAGCTCTTGCTTCTTAGTGGCCAACACACTACTAATTGAGTCTACATCTAACTCCAGACGCTTCTTGGTTTCGGTCAATTCCAATAGCGTAGTCTTTAGATGTTTCAGAGTTTCAGCCTGTTGCTTAGAAAAGTATCCTGTTTCAATCTTTTCATGCCGAAGCTGGGCATTCTCCTGCTCTAGAGCTTCCTTAGCCTTTGCTAGCTCTTCTTTCTCCGCCATCAGCTGCTTGAATACCTGAATGTCCACTGTGGTAGGCTCCTCCACCGGAGAAGGATGCAATGGCTGAACCGCTGGATAAGGCATCAAGAACTTCACAGCTCGCTCACGAATCCATTCCATATACGGGCCAGGAACTCGAGTATCCCCTCTGTTACCTGAAAGCTTCCCTCTCTTGTGCAAGTTCTTCCATGCCTTCTCGAGCTTGGTCAGCATCTCTTTCCCTATTGCCCCAGTGAGATACAGAGATTCCTGTATCTCCTCGGGTTTTGGCGCTCCTTGAGGTATATACCCAAATTGCCTGATCAGTAAGGAAGGGTTGTAATTGACGCACCCTTTCCTTCCTATTAACGGAACATTCGGGAATCCTTCGCATTTGAGTATGACCTCAACTCCGAATACCTCTTCGTTAACCCATACCACATCCTTAGCAGTCAACCCCATCAAACGCTCGGGCCATCCTAGAGAATCAATAGAGGTGACAAAAGGGCCTGACTTAGGCATATGACTGGTGAACCACCTACACAGGAGAGGTACACAACAAGACACATTCCTTCCTCGTCGCTTTTCATTCTGGTAGTGAGTTGAATGGTGGATATCTCCCAGTAAAGTAGGAACTGGGTTCTTCGCAGCCAAAATATAGAAGGCATCTGAGTCAACAAAATCGGGAATGTTCGGGAACAACACGATGCCATACACACATACAGCGAGGATGACGTCAAAAACACCCCAGCTACCCTTCTGGGCATACTCTCGAGCCTTCTCCACTAAGACATCCAATGGAAATCCCCATACGTCTCCTCTTCTGATCATCTTCCCCGACAGCTCAGACTCTTTCAAGCACAGGATGGCAGAAAGCTCAGCCAGCTTAGGCTCAGCGTCCGTACGATAAAAAGGCATCTGCTCGCGGATCGGTATATCCAGAAGTGCAGAATACTCCTCCAGGGTAGGAGCCAAAACAAAGTCGGGAAATACAAAACACCTGAGCTCCGCATCATAGAACTGTAACAGAGTATAGATGCCGCTGGTCTCGTAGGCAGATGGCTGATAAACGTAGGTCAGAATCCTCCCATATCTCTTTCTGAAGTCACCCATTACCCTCTTCTTAGCAATAGCAATCAATTCTAACAACAAACTGATATCCGGCGACGGAAACTTGTAGGGCAATACTCTCTTCAGGGTTTCCATGTCTTGCTAGGAACAAACACCAGAACTGGAAGGGAAAGTATGTACCTGCAATACACACACGTTAGTTGAATGCAGATGGTAATGCAATGATGCAATATGATAAATAATGCAATCTGCGAACACATGGGCTATGATGTATCCTGAAGAGGAATATCTCTGTGATCAAGAACAGAAAACCAACACGAGCACCAGAACCTCATGACACTAACTATCATCTGATACTCAAAATATCAATCCCCTGGTAAGAAAACCATCTGAACCTCTGTATCTGACGAGAAAACCATCCGATAATAGCATCAACCTCAGATAAGAAACCCATCTGACCCAGACAATACACCTGGAGATGAATCAAGAACACCATCTGATAACTACTGAATCATGGTTTCTGAAGGCCGGTTTTCCTGCAATAACCCAGTCCCCCTCACAGGTATGATAAACCTAATCCACGGACAAAGGTACGGCATCCTATGCGGTCATCAGCGTCACAGACTTTCATGAGTGACGATACGATTCCCAGAAGGAGTGGCATCATCAAATCATGAAGAGGCCTCACTTAGCTGACTTCCAAATGATCGGTCCCCAGAGTCGACAATCCTCACGTCTGGACTCCCCTCAGATCCTCAGGACCGGAAAGGAGCACCTCTGCAAGAATCTCGTCTGAGCGCAGATTTTCGTAGGGAACTGTGCCTGCTCAGCAGACAGGTTCGTCTACTACTTCTCCGCAACTATATCTAGGTGTGTACTCAAGCCCAGGTCCGGCTTTCACTCACAGTAACCTCCCTTGCCCACAGCAATAATCACAATAATATAATGCTGGAAAATAAATGCGGAAAGGTAAAAGTACGGAAAAGTAAAGTGCAGAAAGGTAAAACACAATATGCACAACACCCAACAAATAAACATCCAAGCGCTAGGATTGACTCGCGTAGGGGATGGGAAACGGTCCCAGCATAAGGGATGGGAAAAGTCCCTAGATGCTATAAATCCCCAGCAGAGTCGCCAGCTGTCGCTACTGCGAAAATCGGCGCCGGCTTGATAGGAGAGTCGCCACCGTGCGTTATTTATCCCTCAGAGCGGGAAAGGAAACACTCGAAGTAAACCTCGCAAAGACGGGAAAAGGGTATGGTCATTGCAACCAAAACCTGGATTCGGGAGTCGGTTACGCAAGGGGAAGGTATTAGCACCCCTCACGTCCATCGTACTCGATGGGATCCACGCTTGGTGTTCATAAGGAAAAGGGTGTGTTATCTATCTACGCTAATGGTCGGCCTGAAAAGAAAACAAAAGGACAGGACTCGACAGAACATACGGTGTTCTGGGCCTACGTATTCCCTTGTGCGATGGGAAAGTCAGAGTCAACGTAGTTCGACTAATTACGGGTAAACTGGCGCTCTCACACAGCAGTGAGAAAACAAACTGGTCTCTAAGGCTCGGGAACCTACAAATACGATCTGGTCTCAAATGCACTCGGGCAGGAGAAAGGGATAACAATTAGTCGTTAGCGGGAAAGTCTCGATCGCACAGCCGCGAGAGAACAAAGGGTTAGTTGTTAGTGTGCTCGCTAGGATATCGCATCCTATGCCTACATATCTTCGTCTGGTACGAAGAATCAGAGCAGCTGTAGTTCAGCTAACTACGGATCAAGCTACCCAAAAGCTCCCACTGAAAGGAAAGGGAAAAGACACCCTAAAACTATAGCTGGAAGAGGGGAATCTACCTACCTGGTTGACCATCCTAATGTCTATCATAACAACTCCGCAGTGGAGAAGTCAGAGCTCCTAAGGGATCATGGCAACGGGATTAAACGACAAACAAGAAACTGCAACGTAAAGAAATACTGAAAATATGCATGAATGCCACAACTAAACAAACAAGGCACAAAGGCCGCAAACCACAGAGGCAAGGGAGCTCAGCTCTACCAAATACCAACAAGCAAAGCCACTCAATAACAAACAAGCAGAAGGAGGACCACCTCGACTTCTCATGCACACAAAGTCTACTTCTAAGATGCACCTAACTCAGAACTATCTAGATGAACACCTAAGTCTAATGCAACATAACATCACACAAGTCAAACAATACAAAGAGAAGGCTAGCTAACCTGCCAAGCCTCTATCTACAAAACAAGAAACCACTCCTGGGCAAGGCCCCTAACAAACCTGAAACAAGCTCCTAATCTATCTCTAAACAAAACTCTATGCAACACCTTAAGCAAAGATCTAAGCAAAAACTAATCAAAAACCCTAAGCAGAAGGAATCAATCCCAGTCTCCAAGCTTCAGAAAAAGCTTACCAGAGAAAGGGAGCTAAGCAGACAAGCTCATAGTGCCTTCCTCAAGAAAGTTCCAGGAGATTACTACTCAGGAGTCATATCCTATGCGGCTCGACAACTGTGATCAGTTTACATTCCTCCTCAGGAGAAATTAAACTCACATGAAGGCCCCGACATCACTGGATACTTGAGAAAACCTATATGCACTAAGGGAACTGAGTGAGCAGACCCATAGGACCTTCCTCAGGAAAGTACTAGGAGGCTGACACTTAGGAATCGTACCCTACGTGGCTCAACAACTGTGATCAGTTTACATTCCTCCTCAGGAGAAATTAAACTCACAAGTTGGATCCAACATCATTGGATACTTGAGAAATCCTAGATAAACTAATGGAACTAAGTGAATAGACCCATAGGACCTTCCTCAGGAAAGTACTAGGGGGCTTCCACTTAGGAATCATATCCCATGTGGCTCAACAACATGTGATCAGTTTACATTCCTCCTCAGGAGAAACTAAACTCACAAGTCGGCTCCGACATCATTGGATACTTACGAAAGAGGTGAGGAGAAAGAATGAAAGTAATTCATAGTGCCTTCCTCAGGAAAGTACCATAAACTCCCTTCAAACTTCAGGATCTCGAACCTCACAAACAGATAACAAGCTCCTAGACTAAGCCTCAATCCACTGCATCCTTGCAAGCTCCAACAGGACCTCAACCAGCTCCCATCTTTGAGAAGAACCCACAGGCCATCAACCCTCAAGCAACTATCTCTGGAGTTCAACCACAGTTGAACTTCAAAGTCAGAAGTCATCAAGACTTCTCCTATCCTCAAGCTCATACAAATCCTATCAGAACATCCTACAAAAATCTATCAAAAATCTATGGGGAACCTACATGGCTCTATGACAACATACTGAAAAGTTAGAGCAAAGTTCAACACCAGATGAAAGAACTAAAATCAGCAACACAGACATATCCACAAACCAATTATTCAATATCAAAGCAAATACAAGAAATGCAATTAAACTGAAAATGCATGATTAAGCTAATGTTTTTGCACTATAAAATTCTACATCGAATTACGAGTCTACAGAAAAAAGAACGGAATTATTTGATCGAATCTACTATTTTTTATGAATTTTCTAACAATATGTATGCCCTAAAGAATATTAAAAAAGTCAATTAAATGGAAAATATACAAAAAATAGTAAACAAAAATAAAATGGCATTTTTATTTTTATACAATTTTCTAGACATTATGATAAAGTGGTAGAAAAAAGAAGAATTAAAAAACAATTGTTTTCATTTTATTATGGATTTTCTAATATGCAAAGAAATAAAAGAAATTAAAAAAACAAGAACTTGAAATAAAATGGAGGGGGGTTCTAATAGCAAGATTTTCAGTTATTTCAAGATTTGGGCCATAGATGGGGGGTGTTAACAGCAAATGGGCGCAGGGCCCACTAGGAATCAGAAATTTTATCACAAAAATAAAAGAAGAAAAACGTAGCAGGGGGTGCAGTTAGCAGTTTTTCATGTTAACTCTCATTGGGCTTACGCCCAGGGGGGTGTGGATAGTAATAAGGGCCTAAGGCCCAAATCAATATCAAACTGTCTCTCACACGCCAGGGGGGGGGGATAATGAGTAACAATGGGGGGTTGCTTCAGTAACACACGTTTGGGCTTTGACCCCAGCCCAAACCCTAACCAGAAACCCTAATCAACAAAACCTAATTCCTTCTCCACACAGATCACTGTTCATCAAACCGAACTAGCCGTCACCCTCTCATCTTCTCTGCAACTCATCTTCCTCTCTCAAACCATTCCCAGAAAAAAAAACCCAAATAACTTTTATTCAGCTCAAACTTCTACAAATCAACCCTAGAACCTTACTTCTCAAAACAAGAAACCTCATGCTATGAACATTAATGGCGATTATGAGAAAAGACAAACCTGAAACGATGACGTTGCTGGGATCCTTTGAAGGCTCAGCGAAAATCACCACGAGAGAGGAAGATCTTGACGTCTTCCTGATTGTTGAAGGAGCTCACGGAGGCCCTGAAGCACGCGTTGAAGCTCGTTCGAATTCTCTTGAACAAATTAGCGAAGAACTCAACGAGTTCTACGAAGATCTGGGATGAGGACTTCAAGAACTGACGAAGACATGATTCTGAAGCAGATGGATCTTGAAGATCCTTTGAGCGGCGTAAATGTTCTGAGGAAGATCTTCAGAAGATCTTAGAGTATCTTGATGAGGGAGGATGAACCACGAGGATCTTCTGTGAAGATCGTTGATGTTCGTTGGTTGATGGAGGTCCCCGGAAATTCCAGATGATGAATATTTGGTGATGTTCTAGAGAAGGCGTATGAAGTTTGGTGATGTTCTGGAAAAGGTGTATGAAGTTTCCGGTGAGTATGGGTTTTCCGGCGAGGTGGAGACGAAGGGGAACGGAGGAGATCGGAGACGATCGGAGGGAAGAAATGGATTTCTGGAGATTTCTGGAGATTTCTGGGTGTTTGGGGTTTCCGGCGAGGAAGACGGTGGCCGGAGACGGTTGGACGATGGCTCAAGGCGCCTGCATGCCCGGCGGCGAGGTCCCGGCGATGCTCCGGTGACCAGCTGTGGTGGTGCCAAGTGGTGAAGGGAGCTACTGCATGGGTGGCACGTGGCTTGACGGGTGGCAGCAGAGAGAGAGTATGAGCTCTGAGTGGGAGGCGTGTGAGAGTGTGAGGGAGTCTCTGAGTGTGTGGTGGGGTCCTCAGAGTGGGACGCGTGTGGCCAACCTCGAAGCTACACGTGGCTGCTAGCTTTTAAATGCTGAGGTTTGCTGGAATACTCTGGGACGTTCTAGAAGTGTCTGGACGAATTGGGAAAAAGCTGGAAGAAACTTGGACCTTTGCTGCGAATTGAATTGGGCCCCTGCGAACTGGGCTTTGCAAAAACGCACATGGACCCAAACGAAAGTCATAAAAACTCAACAAAAAAAACTGAATTAACCCAGAATTAAAGTCCTAATTAATATCTAAACTCAATTAAACTAATTAACTGACTAATCCAAAAATTAACTATCTTAATCCTAATTAGACCTAAACATGATTAAAAACCTAATTAACTCTATATTAACCTAATTAGATCTAAAAAGTGATTAAAAATCTAATTAACTCTATTTAAAAACTAGTAAATCTATTTAAAACTAATAAGAAAAATCTATTAAAAGATATTTTTTCTATTAAAACTATATTAACATAAAAGAAAAAAAAACTATAATATTTCCTATATTATCTAAAACTATTAAATCTATTTAAAAATCTATCATATTCTAAAAAATGATAAAACTATTTAAAATCTTATTTATATTCTAAAAAACTATTTAAAAATTCTATAAAATTCTAAAAAGAGAATTAAACTATTAAAAAATACAAAAACCCTATTTAAATTCCAGAAAAATCTATAAAGCCTATCTAAAATTCACAAAAGTCTATTAAAATCCTAAAAATGCAGATGAATGCAAATGACCACCATAAAAGAGCGCACGAGACCAGATCGAATCGAACAGAGAACCCCGGGCATCAGAATATCCCCAAAATTACTGTGCAAGCTGAAAATCACTGAGGAGCGCACAATTTCCCAAAAATAAAACCCCGATGATCTGGACTGGACCTGCCGTATCTGATAGACGAAAATCAAGCTGTAGCCCTGATATCCTCTGCCTGTGCACAAATATAATACGTCTGATTTGCGAATATGAATTTAAACCACGAGTCAGATAGGAGAACCGATTGGTCAAATTTTTGGGTGCAACACCGGTCTCGGGGTTCGGTGCCTGTTTGTTTAACAGATGCCTGACGGCGAGGTCAGATGGTCTTCTTAACTTCGGGTTGACCCAGCCTTCGGGTCCGAGGCTTGTTTGTTTAACAGATGCTTGAAGGCGAGGTCAGATGTTGCTCTCAACTTCGTGTTGAGCCGGACATCGGGTTCGATCCCTGTTTGTTTAACAGATGCCTAACGACGTGGTCAGATGTTCCTCTCAACTTAACGTTGAGCTTGCCTTCTGCATCGATGCTTATTTTTTTAATAGATCCTTGACGACGAGGTCAAATGTTCTTGTCAACTTCGTGTTGAGCCGACCTCCTGGTTCGATGCCTGTTTGTTTAACAGATGCCTGACGGCGAGGTCAGATGTTCCTCTCAACTTTGTGTTGACTCGGCCTTCGGGTTCGATGCCTTTTGTTTAACAGATGCCTCACGGCGAGGTTAGATGTTCCTCTCAATTTCGTATTGAGTCGGCCTTCGGTTTTGATTCCTGTTTTTTTAACAGATACCTGACGGCGAGGTCAGATGTTCTTCTCAACTTCAGGTTGAGCCAGCCTTCAGGTTCTATGCCTGTTTGTTTAACAGATGCCTGACGGAGAATTCAGATGTTCTTCTCAACTTCGGGTTGAGCCAGCCATCGGATTCGATGCCTGTTTGTTTAAGAGATGCTTGACGGTGAGGTCATATGTTCCTCTTAACTTTGTGTTGAGTCGGCCTTCAATTTCGATGCCTATTTTTTTAATAGATGCTTACGGAGAGGTTAGATGTTCCACTCAACTTCGTGTTGACCCGGCCTTCGGGATCAATCAATGTTTGTCTAACAGATGCCTGACAGCGAGGTCAGATGTTCTTCTCAACTTCCTGTTGAGCCAGCCTCTGGGTTCGATGCCTGTTTATTTAACAGATGCCTGACGGTAATGTCAGATATACTTCTCAACTTCGTGTTGAGCTGGCCTTTGGGTTCGATGCCTGTTTGTTTAACAGATGCCTAACAGCGAGGTCAGATGTTCTTCTCAACTTCGGATTGAGTCGGTCTTCGGGTTCGATGCCTGTTTATTTAACAGATGCCTGATGGCGAGGTCGGATGTTCTTCTCAACTTCAGGTTGAGTCGGCCATCGAGTTCGATGCCTGTTTGTTTAACAGATGCCTGACAGCGAGGTCAACTGTTCTTCTCAACATCGGGTTGAGTCGGCCTTCGGATTCGATGCCTGCTTGTTTAACAGATGCTTGACGGCGAGGTCAGATGTTCCTCTCAACTTCGTGATGAGCCGGCCTTCGGGTTCGATGCATGTTTGTTTAACAGATGCCTGATGGCGTGGTCAAATGTTCCTCTCAACTTCGTTTTAAGCCGGCCTCCGGGTTCGATGCCTGTTTGTTTAACGGATGCCTGACGGTGAGGTCATATGTTCTTCTCAACTTCGGGTTGAGCCGGCCTTCGATTCTGGTGCTTGTTTGTGTAACAGATGCCTGAATGCGAGGTCAGATGCTGCTCCAACTTCATTTTGAGCCGGACTTCGGGTTCGATCGCTGTTTGTTTAACAGATGCCTGGTGGCGAGGTCAGATGTTCCTTTCAACTTCACATTGAGCTGGACTTCTAGATCGATGCATGTTTGTTTAACAAATCCTTGATAGCAAGGTCAGATGTTCTTCTCAACTTCGTGTTGAGCCGGCCTCCGGGTTCGATGCCTGTTTGTTTAACAGATGCCTGACGGCGAGGTCAGATGTTCTTCTCAACTTCATGTTTAGCCGGCCTCCTCGTTCGATGCCTGTTTGATTAACAGATGCCTGACGGCGATGTCAGATGTTCCACTCAACTTCGTGTTGGACCGGCCTTCGGGTTCGATGCCTGTTTGTTTAACAGATGCCTGACGACGAGGTCAGATGTTCTTATCAACTTCATGTTTAGCCGGCCTCCTCGTTCGATGCCTGTTTGATAAACAGATGCCTGACAGCGAGGTCAGATGTTCCACTCAACTTCGTGTTGGGCCGGCCTTCGGGTTCGATGCCTGTTTGTTTAACATATACCTCACGGCGAGGTTAGATGTTCCTCTCAACTTCGTGTTGAGTTGGCCTTTGGGTTCGATTCCTGTTTGTTTAACAAACACTTGACGGCAAGGTCAGATGTTCTTCTCAACTTCAGGTTGAGCCAGCCTTCGGGTCCGATGCCTGTTTGTTTAATAAATGCCTGATGGAGAATTAAAATGTTCTTCTCAACTTCAGGTTGAGTCGGCCTTGGGATTCGATGCCTGTTTGTTTAAGAGATGCTTGACGGCAAAGTCAGATGTCCTCTCAACTTTGTGTTGAGCCGGCCTTTGGCTTTGATGCCTATTTGTTTAACATATGCTTGACGGCGAGGTCAGATGTTCCACTCAACTTCGTGTTGAGCCGGCCTTCGGGATCGATCCCTGTTTGTTTAACAGATGCCTGACAGCGAGGTCAGATGTTCTTCTCAACTTCGTGTTGAGCCGGCCTTCGGGTTCGATGCCTGTTTGTTTAACAGATGTCTGACGGCGAGGTCAGATGTTCTTCTCTACTTCGAATTGAGCCGGCCTTCGGGTTCGATGCCTGTTTATTTAACAAATGCCTGACGGCGAGGTCAGATGTTCTTCTATACTTCGGGATGAGCCGCCCTTCGGGTTCGATGCTTGTTTGTTTAACAAATACTTGACGGCAAGGTCAGATGTTCTTTTTAACTTCAGGTTGATCCGGCCTTCGGGTTCAATGCCTATTTGTTTAACAGATGCCTAACGGCGAGGTCAGATGTTCCTGTCAACTTTGTGTTGCGCCGACCTTCGGGTTCGATGCCTGTTTGTTTAACAGATACCTGAGGACGAGGTCAGTTGATCGCGACTTTCTATGTCTAATAAATCTAACTGCAAGTGTACAGTCTATCGTGTAGTAATAAAAGATATCGATCCCACAGGGACTCGTAATCAATCTAGTGTTCTCTGGGGTTACTATGTTTAGCTAGGTCGGTAAGGTTTTAGAGAGTAATAGCAGAAGAAACGTGTATAAAAAAGGGGAAACTAAAACGTTAATTAAGGTATGAATTTATGAATCGATATGTGTTGCACCCCAAAATTTGACCAACCGGGTCTCGCATTTGGCTCGATGTTTCGACGCATAACCGCATTCGCATCTGCATATCGCATACATTGCATTGCTCATTTGTTTTGATTTTATCAGGGATCACAGCTCTCGTCTCGTGTTTCAGGTGTTTTTGATCAGTAGAATTGATTTTTGGGGTTATTTCGGTGCCCGTTTATTTTTACCGATTATTTTTGTGTCGTTCGGTGCTCATTTTGTCCCTCTGGGAATTATCTTGATTTTTCTGGATTTTATAGGATTTTTTAGGGTTTAAATAGCTTTTAAATCATTTTTTAGAATTTAATAGAATTTTTGATATTTTTAATTCTTTTTTAAATCAATTCTTAGCATTTTATAGATTTTAAATTCATTTTAGAATTTAATAGGTTTTAATAGATTTTTAATATTTTTAGATAATATAGTTTTTAGAAATTTTAATATTTTTTAAAGCATTTTTCATTTTAGAATAATATAGGATTTTCTAGAATATTAATATGTTTTTTAAATAGTTTTAATATAGTTTTAATTCTTTTTTCAGAATATTAGATTTAAATAGATTTTCTGTTATAGATTTAAATAAATAATAGTTTTTAGATTTTAATATAGGGTTTATTAGAATTTTATTAGATTAGATTAATTAAGATTAGTTTAGTTAATTGAGATTAATCAGGATTAGATGATAATTGGGCTTTTTAATATTGTTTTTCAGTTTTTTGTGCAGATTTTTGATTCAGTTTCGTTGGGCTTAGTTCAGTTTCGTATGGCCCATTCATTTTTTTTGTCCAAAAAAAGGGGTTCAGTTCGTCCATCAGCAGCCCAATGTCCAGAAAAGTTCCAGCGTAATCCAGGTTTTTTCCAGCGCCATCTAGATCTTTCCAGAACAATCCAGCGAAGCATCAGCTATAAAGCCAGCAAGCAGACACGTGTAGCGGAAGGAGAGGACCCACTTTTTCACTGCCAGGCCACGCCACGTATCCCAGCCACTCCTCTCTCTCAGCCACGTTATCCCATACGTGGCAGGCATGCATGCCTCCACACCACCACCGGCCCCACGCGTCCTCATCCCAGCATCTCACCGGAAGAGGCCCACCGGCCGCCGTGCATGTGCTCCGGCAACCGTCCCCCGCCGGAAAACTCATCAGAAACCCCTCAAATTCATCCCTGATCTTCCTCCTCTTCCCAACATCCAACCACCTTCATCACTCAACCTCCTCTCATCCAACTTCTCCGGCCACCAACCGCCACCAGAAACTCATCAAGACGATGAATCTTCATCGTCAACCTCCCCAGATCCTCATCAATCAAACGCCAGAAATCCAGAAATTGCAGAAACCTTCAAGATCTCCAGATGTTGGTTGAGTTTCTTCATTAATATTGTTATCTGCAAGCGACGAACATACATCCTCCAGAACCCTAACGTTCATCATCCTTCGTCAACCTCTCCAGAAAACTCCAGAACAATAAATATCATCATTATCTTCATCCAAGACCTTGTTTCCAGAAAAGCTTCAACAAGATCTCGTCAACAATCATCGCCTTCTTTCCAGAACGGATCTCCAAAGAAGAAGGTTCCTCAGCGAAGAACACTCGTTCTTCTTTCTTTTCCAGATCTGCGCGCAAGAACTCCTTCAATCATCTTCGTGTTCTTCCAGATTTTCTATCAAGTTCAATCTCTAAACAAGCTTCAGAAAGAGGAGTTCAAGGAAGGTTGAAACGTCAAACGCGTCCGTCATGGAGGTCGTTATCTCCAGTTTTGTTTGAGTCATTCTCAGAAGTTTGAGGTTCGTGAATTGGAAAGATGGAAGGGATTGGGAAACGATTTTGAGGTTCGTGAAAAGATTGAACGAAGGGTGGTTATTGAGGCTGAGAGACAGGAGAGACGAGGGAGTTTGAGGCTGAGACGGTGAGAGGGAGGGGCTGAGAGTGGACGGTGAGAAGGTGGCGGCGGCGCTGAAGTTAGGAGTTAGGTTTTTCTGAAACATGAGAATGGAGAGAGACGATGGAAGAAGATTGGGCTCAGGGCCCAGTTCAGTTTTTTGGCACACTCGCCCCTCCGTTTTTGGACCAGGTCTGGGCTCTGGGCCCCAACTTTTGCCAGCAACCCCCAGAATCACAAACATACCCCCCAGCTGCGTTTTTTTTGATACTTGGGCTGGGCCCAGTTTAGTTTTTTTATTTTTTTTCTTACAGCACCCTTGTAATAGTTTAACCCCCCCAGCCCTTTTATTTTCTTTATTTTTTACTTGTTACACAAAAAAGAAAAAAGAAGTGAAAAGAGAAAATATATTGAACAAAAAAAAAATAGAAAAAAGTAAAAAGAAATATACTTGAAAAAGAAAATAGAAAAAACAATAAAAAAGAAATAAGAAAAGAAATAAAGAAAAAGAGAAATATTGTGAAAAAAAAAAATAAGAGAAATATTGTGAGAAAAAATAGAGAAAAAAATATGTGGAGAAATAAGAAAAAATATGAGAAAAGGAGAAAAAGAGAAAAAATATTAAAGTGCCGATTTAATATTTTTAAAGCATTTTCTTTTAGGGATATTTTCAGACTTTATTTTTTCGACTTTTAGGATAGAATTAGAGGCCCATTTGTTAGGGGGCTATTTTCATTCGACTTTTCCAAGATAGAATAGGATAGCGTTTCCTAGGAGATTTATTTCAGTATGCAACCATTGTAATCATTTTTCAGAGATTAATAAAACGAGATTTGAGCTGTGGTCCGATAGTAGCCGAACTACAGCTGCTCTGATTCTTCGTACCAGACGAAGATATGTAGGCATAGGATGCGATATCCTAGCGAGCACACTAACGACTAACTTTTGTTCTCTCGCGGCTGTGCGATCGAGACTTTCCCGCTGACGATTAATTGAGTACCCTTTTTCTCTCTTGCCCAAGTGCATTTGAGACTCAGCCATAGTTTTGACCATAGGTTCCCGACCCTGTGAAACCAGTTGTTTTTCTCACTGCTGTGTGAGAGTGTTTGTTTAGCCGTAGTTAGTCTGAACTACGCAAAGCTCTGATCTTCCACCCAGTGGAAGTACGTAGGCACAAGACGCGAGGTCTTGGCGAGCCAATTTTCCCTGTAGTCCCGAACTACGTTGACTCTGACTTTCTCTCTTGAGAATACGTAGGCATAGAGTGCGACGCTCTATCGAGTCAATTCCCTTCCCTTTAGATTTAGCAGCCGTAGATAGATTGTTTTGCATCCAGTAGACAACCCAAGCAAGCGTGGATCCCGTCGAGTACGACGGACGTGAGGGGTGCTAATACCTTCCCCTTGCGTAACCGACTCCCGAACCCAGGCTATGGTTGCGATGACCATACCTTTTCCCCGTTTTTTGCGAGGTTTACTTCGAGCGTTTCCTTTCCCGCTTTGAGGGATAAATAACGCACGGTGGCGACTCTTCTGTCAGCCGGCGCCGATTTTCGCAGTAGCGACAGCTGGCGACTCTGCTGGGGACTGCGATAGTTTCCTAGGGATTCAACGTCCCGAAAGCGAGTCAATTTGTGGGATCCAACGTCCCCTAGAGAGAGTCAATCCTAGCGCTTGTTTGCTTGTCTATTAAATGCTTATTTATCGATATTATCTGTTGCTGTTGGGCTGTTACGGGTGTTCTATGATTGAGATAAGCCGGACCTGGGCTCGAGTATGAGTATACACCTAGATATAGTTGCGGAGAAGTAGTAGACGAACCTGTCTGCTGAGCAGGCGCAGTTCCCTACGAAAATTCGCACTCGGACGAGGTTCTCGCAGAGGTGCTCCTTTCCGGTCCTGAGGATCTGAGGGGAGTCCAGACGTGAGGATTGTCGACTCTGGGAACCGATCAATTGGAAGTCAGCTGAGTGAGGCCTCTTCATGAGATGACGATGCCACTCCTTCTGGGAATCGTATCATTCCTCATGAAAGTCTGTGACGCTGACGACCGCATAGGATGCCGTACCTTGTCAGATATAGGTCCACACCTGTGAGTGGGGGGGGTTTTTATTTGCAGGAAACCTGACTTTCAACCTACCCGTTATTCTGGTCTTCTTTTTCAGAGAACGTCTCCGTCAGCAGCGCAGCAGTATTCAGATTTTGTGTGGGGGCTGTGGTCCCATTGTTTGCTGCATTTTGCATATCATATGCATATCAGTGTTGCATTGCATATCATCCTCCAGCTAGCCAGAGTTCTGATCCAGCCTTTGTTTCCTGAAGGTGATTACCCGGAGTTTGGATTGAGCAGCTGTTGATTGTCAGAGACCTACCTAGGGGTTGAGTAGATTTGAGCAGAATCAAGTGTCGAAGTCAGCTGAAGATTATTGGTAGCCATGTCTGAAGGCAATTTCCAGTCTCCTAACACCTTGACAGGGTTCACTATGGCGTCCAACCCTCTGTATGATTCCACGGAAGACTTCCCGCAAGTGAACAACGTTGCTGCAGACCAAGTTGTACAGCCTTCTGTCGAGAACCAAGATCGACATGAGCAGTTTGTTGCCCGGAATGAGCGTCCTCCTCCTGTTAACTATCAAGGTGTTGCTTTCCCTGTAATGAACTACCGAAGAGATATTCCAGCAGCTGGGATGGTAGATTCAGGAGCTCTCGAAAAGGCTAGAAGAGTCCGAGTGTTGGAGGAGCAAATGAAAGCTTTGAAAGCCAAAGATGCTGTCAACCTGGATGCTGTAGGCATGTGTTTGGTTCCTGACCTGGTGTTGCCTTACAAGTTCAAAGTGCCGAAATTTGAGAAGTACACGGGAGATAGCTGTCCAAAGCTGCATTTGATGATGTTCTGTCGAAGAATGACTGCGTTTGCGCGAAATGACAAATTGATGATCCATTGCTTTCAAGATAGTCTGACTGGGGCATCTTTGAGGTGGTATATGCAGTTAGAGAGGAATCAGATTCAATCATGGATGGATTTAGCCAGAGCTTTTCTGAAGCAGTATGATTACAACCTAGACATTGCTCCTTATCGCATGCATTTGCAAGAGTTGTCTCAAGAGATCAATGAACCTATCAGGAAGTATGCTCAGAGATGGAGAGAATTTGCTGCTAAAGTGCGTCCCCCGCTGTTAGACCAAGAGCTGGCAAGCATGTTTGTGGATTCCTTACAATATCCGTACTTCAAAAGATTGCTCGGAGTTCCGGCAAGTTTCTCTGACGTGGTAGCATTAGGAGAACGCCTGGAATATTCCATAAGAATGGGGAAAATTCAGATTACTTTATATGATCAAGTTGGTGAAACTGAATACCCTTGTGACTATCAGAGTGAAGAAGAAGTTGTGATCAACTCAGTCATGCCAAAGATTGAATATCCTCAAAGCGAATCAGTGAATTTTGTTGGCTCATCATCTTATCAGAGATCAGTACCTCCCGTGGCTTGTTATACTGAACAGACAGCCGTGCCTGGGGCACTCTATCAGGAACCTTATGTCGCTTCCATTGCAAATCAGCGAATTCGTGGCCGAGGTTATCAGAATCAGCGTCAGAATCAGAACAGACCGCGCAACAACTTGGAACGAAGGAACGCTCCTTTTCACCCAGTGCCTATGCCGTATAGCCAGTTGCTACCATCTTTGATCCAGAAATCTTTGGTGGAGCCGAAAGCTCTTAAGCCAATTCCCGAACCTTACCCTCCTGGGTACAATCCCCACGTTCAGTGTGGTTATCATGGTGGTTCGCCGGGGCATTCAACCGAAGATTGTAAAGCATTTCAGGCGAAGGTACAGCAGTTGATTGATCAGGATCGCATTTCCTTTCGAGAAGGATTTCTGTTTGTTCATCCCTAACCGCTCAGCTGTCTAAGCCCGTAGACTCAGAAGGTGTTCCCCAGCAAAAGCCATTGGTCCAGACAGGCAGGCGCCTCAGCATTGGCAGTTCTCAAGCTGTTATATCATTTGCATCTGTAGTTCCTTTTTCTGTTAGTTACTACCTGCTTTTTAGCATTGTATGTTTTGAATGGTGATAATAATAAGGTGACTATGCATTTTTCTGAATTAATCATGTCGCTGTCGCTCATTTATTGCATTGCACTGACACTTGCATTTATTCACTCCATTTTTTCGCTGTGACTAGCAAAGTTAGGAGGGAGGATGACGAAATCGAAACTCATAACCAATGATTGTATGCTTTCAGATAAGACCGTACCGATGACGTACAAGGCATTGTTTCAAATTCCCCAAACACTGGAGATATAAGGAGTTAGTCCCTTGCCAACCACTTCGAGCCAGGAAGTAGAAGTTTTTTCGGACTTATAAACCCTCACATCTTAACCCGGGGCAGGGTAGTTGTCAGTTAGCTTGACCGAGCATTCAAGTCTTGCAGAGGAGTGTTGTCTTTCAAGGACCAATCAGTTTATACCTTCAAGAGGTCAAACCTCACCAATCAAGAGTGAGACAGTTACAATCCCTTCGGAGCAATCAAGACAACCAGTGTCACACGACTTTGTTCCAAAAGAAAGAAAGAAAGAAAGCCCGCTAAGCAAAAAGAAAGAAGAGCTGGAAAGCTAATGCTTAGGCAAAAATTAGGGCATCCCGCTGGACTTCAAAAGAAATCGAAAAATCGAAAAGAACTCAAAATGAGTCAGTCCAGGCAAAAATTAGGGAATCAAAAGAATGAAAAAGAAGGGATTAAAAAGAAATTTTCCCCAGCAAATCACAAAGTCGTGTACACAGACACCGAAAGCGAAGAAGGAGTAACTATCACTCTAGAAGAAAAGCGTTGTGAATTCCTTAACTGTAGGTTTTTACCATTTAACATACTTCTCGAAGAGGCGAGCGCTTGTGCCAGGTTAACTGAACCTTAGGATCGGAGATCATCACGTAGAAGGGGTGGGTACAAATCAAATTTGAGCCGAATATCCTTTGTTTCACGAACCGTGAACCCGACCACGATACAACCCTCAAAAGACCTAATTGAGGTAGGGTTAGTCTGAAGCGCATTACGATAAAGGTTGAGTAACCTGACTCCTTCTTGACTCGCTAGTCATATCTTGTTGTATTTTAACTGACCATGTAAGCACTGCGTTTGAACTTTGGTTCATTCGTTACTCTCAATCGTATGCATATAAATGAGTGACAGCTCAAAATTTTTTCAAAATATGCATAACCATTGCATTAAGATTACCATTCGTAGACAGACAATTCTAATTGCAGGCTAGTAGTTGGCATGAAAGAAATTCCAGCAGGAATAATCGAATAGGACTGAGTAATCCAGCAGTCTGAACCAGAATGGTGAATGTTGTGAAGCCTTGTGAATCAGGGGCATTATCTTCCAGTAAGTTCAGTATCAGTCAGTCTGAGGGACAAGTCCCGAAGTTCCAGTTGAGCAGGGGCAGCTTGTTTGAGAAGTAGTTGATCAGAAGGAGTCTTCTCAAGACCCAATCAGGGGCAATTATGCAGAGCGCTGAGATTTGAAAGCAGATACTTCAGGTGGATAATCAGATTGGGTTGAGTCGCTCATCGCTCATTCAGGGGCAAGTCATTGCAGAGAATGTTGAAATCAACTGGGTTGTTAGGTGTTTAATTGGAGATTGAATTCTTTTGTCGTGCAGATGCCGGGGCAAGTATTCTCGAAGTCTTCCCGTAGCAAGTTGTTCGGAGCAGGTATTCCCAAGAGTTAGATTGGGGCAAGGTGCATTGTACTGGGGCAGGTTGTGCAAGCCAGTCTTTTATCCCCCAGCTGAGTGTACCAGGGGCAAGTCATTCAAACCAGCTTGTTTATCCCCAGCCAGAGTTGAGTATCGGGGAATCATGTCAATACCCTTATCGAAAATCTTTCAAATAAGAAGATCTTGTTGTCGTTGGATCATTATCCTGCAGTTAAACCTGTTGCGTGTCAGTAACCAGTCGTTTCCAAAATCCAGTTCTCGCCTGGCAAATCGGTAACCAGTTCTCGCCTGGCCCACCATCTGTAAGCAGCAGTTCCCGTCCTGGTGCAGTTTATTGTAAGCAGCAGTTCCCGTCCTGGTGCAGTTTATTGGTAACCAATTCTCGTTTGGTCACCGTTTCCTCAAGAGTTGTATCAGTTCTCGCCTGGTACATGTCGTCGCATAATCAGTTTTCGTGTGTTTTAACCTATGTGTTATACCAGTTCTCGCCTGGTGTACGTTAGCTTTCAGCCAGTTCTCGCCTGGTTGTCTATACCTCAGTCTGTTATCTAGTCAGCCCGTCTGATGTTCAAAAAACACAAAAATCAATTTTCCTAACCTATTTTCCTATCAGTTCTCGCCTGATAGTCTACCTTTGAATGCTAGTTCTCGTCTAGTATTTTCTCTTCCACTGTGTACATAATCCATGTTTATTCTAAAACCAGAAAAGCGAAAAAAAACCTAAAGGTATCTGACATAATATTTCCCAATGACTCGCATGTCGTCATGTTCCCCGATACGAAGCTCGATTAATGCCAGTGCTTCGAGTAATGTGTGAATTCCTCGCAGATGTTGTTAAATTAGAATTGCTACTCTTCAGCAGATGAAAGTTGCTTATTATTCCCGGAAGAGTCGAGATTGTCTTTTACCCCGTATCAGAGTAAGATCAGGAGTATCTTCAGCAGATTAAGAGTGATGTCTTTGATAGTAGGAGCATTTCCAGCAGTGTGCTGCGCGCAATCAACCTCAGTTTGGGTCAATCCCCGCAGAGTATAATCAGTTGCCAATGGTTTGAAGAGAGCATCCCCGAGCAGAGTTGTTTTCTTTCCCCAGTGAAGTCGTCAAGCAGGGTTGCTTTTCATTTCTCCAGCAGGGCAGTTATCCTCAGCAGATTTGATTTCTTGTTTCCAGCATTTATTTTGCTGAGATGGTTCTGTGACTTCAAGTCATCCCCAGTAGAGTTGACGTTTCCTTCGGCATTTATTTTGCCAAGTGGTTTTCAGACCTGGTGTTCTCTGGCAGCTCGAGCTTGCATTAGCATTTGCATATATAGTCATTGCATTTATCAAACATATAGTATATCCATGCCGTCTGGGCCTCGCATTTTCAAACAAAACGCATAGCACATACATGTCATATAGGGCATTGCATCATTTCAAGCGTACGCATGTCGAAACATAGACCAAGATGGTTACCTATTGGATTTCGAATTTGTTCACCTGCAGAGTTGTGTGGTTCAGCTTCTTGTCTTCCCCAGCGGAGTGATTATTCATATTTGGGTGTTACGTCAGCATCGGAAAAACAACAACAACAACAACAACAACAACAAAGATTGACATATATCAGACTTCTGAAGCTGCCCCCTTTGTCAAAACAGGTGCAAGGCAGTTCTATTCAGAATTCCCCAGGAGAATTATCCTCAAGTTCGCAATGAACTGTGAGTTGACCAGATTTGATCCCATGAGAGAGATGGGAATCAAAGTGTTTGCTTTATGAAGCATTATTTCAATACTTGTGGCGTCACACAGGTGTTGAAAAAGAGAAGAAAATTGTATCAGAAAATTGACCAGATGTTGCCGTTACAACCAAACTTCAGTTTATCGGAAGCTATTCCTCAAGCAGTTTTGCAGTATATTCTTGCGGTTGGCAAATTTCAGGGTTCCATTTGTATTCAACCGTCATCTACCTTGAATGTTTGAAGGCTGGGCGCTCTTCACCCATTCAGGTCGAAGTCGCTTGAATAGGGGCAGCTGTTGCACCCCAAAATTTGACCAACCGGGTCTCGCATTTGGCTCGATGTTTCGACGCATAACCGCATTCGCATCTGCATATCGCATACATTGCATTGCTCATTTGTTTTGATTTTATCAGGGATCACAGCTCTCGTCTCGTGTTTCAGGTGTTTTTGATCAGTAGAATTGATTTTTGGGGTTATTTCGGTGCCCGTTTATTTTTACCGATTATTTTTGTGTCGTTCGGTGCTCATTTTGTCCCTCTGGGAATTATCTTGATTTTTCTGGATTTTATAGGATTTTTTAGGGTTTAAATAGCTTTTAAATCATTTTTTAGAATTTAATAGAATTTTTGATATTTTTAATTCTTTTTTAAATCAATTCTTAGCATTTTATAGATTTTAAATTCATTTTAGAATTTAATAGGTTTTAATAGATTTTTAATATTTTTAGATAATATAGTTTTTAGAAATTTTAATATTTTTTAAAGCATTTTTCATTTTAGAATAATATAGGATTTTCTAGAATATTAATATGTTTTTTAAATAGTTTTAATATAGTTTTAATTCTTTTTTCAGAATATTAGATTTAAATAGATTTTCTGTTATAGATTTAAATAAATAATAGTTTTTAGATTTTAATATAGGGTTTATTAGAATTTTATTAGATTAGATTAATTAAGATTAGTTTAGTTAATTGAGATTAATCAGGATTAGATGATAATTGGGCTTTTTAATATTGTTTTTCAGTTTTTTGTGCAGATTTTTGATTCAGTTTCGTTGGGCTTAGTTCAGTTTCGTATGGCCCATTCATTTTTTTTGTCCAAAAAAAGGGGTTCAGTTCGTCCATCAGCAGCCCAATGTCCAGAAAAGTTCCAGCGTAATCCAGGTTTTTTCCAGCGCCATCTAGATCTTTCCAGAACAATCCAGCGAAGCATCAGCTATAAAGCCAGCAAGCAGACACGTGTAGCGGAAGGAGAGGACCCACTTTTTCACTGCCAGGCCACGCCACGTATCCCAGCCACTCCTCTCTCTCAGCCACGTTATCCCATACGTGGCAGGCATGCATGCCTCCACACCACCACCGGCCCCACGCGTCCTCATCCCAGCATCTCACCGGAAGAGGCCCACCGGCCGCCGTGCATGTGCTCCGGCAACCGTCCCCCGCCGGAAAACTCATCAGAAACCCCTCAAATTCATCCCTGATCTTCCTCCTCTTCCCAACATCCAACCACCTTCATCACTCAACCTCCTCTCATCCAACTTCTCCGGCCACCAACCGCCACCAGAAACTCATCAAGACGATGAATCTTCATCGTCAACCTCCCCAGATCCTCATCAATCAAACGCCAGAAATCCAGAAATTGCAGAAACCTTCAAGATCTCCAGATGTTGGTTGAGTTTCTTCATTAATATTGTTATCTGCAAGCGACGAACATACATCCTCCAGAACCCTAACGTTCATCATCCTTCGTCAACCTCTCCAGAAAACTCCAGAACAATAAATATCATCATTATCTTCATCCAAGACCTTGTTTCCAGAAAAGCTTCAACAAGATCTCGTCAACAATCATCGCCTTCTTTCCAGAACGGATCTCCAAAGAAGAAGGTTCCTCAGCGAAGAACACTCGTTCTTCTTTCTTTTCCAGATCTGCGCGCAAGAACTCCTTCAATCATCTTCGTGTTCTTCCAGATTTTCTATCAAGTTCAATCTCTAAACAAGCTTCAGAAAGAGGAGTTCAAGGAAGGTTGAAACGTCAAACGCGTCCGTCATGGAGGTCGTTATCTCCAGTTTTGTTTGAGTCATTCTCAGAAGTTTGAGGTTCGTGAATTGGAAAGATGGAAGGGATTGGGAAACGATTTTGAGGTTCGTGAAAAGATTGAACGAAGGGTGGTTATTGAGGCTGAGAGACAGGAGAGACGAGGGAGTTTGAGGCTGAGACGGTGAGAGGGAGGGGCTGAGAGTGGACGGTGAGAAGGTGGCGGCGGCGCTGAAGTTAGGAGTTAGGTTTTTCTGAAACATGAGAATGGAGAGAGACGATGGAAGAAGATTGGGCTCAGGGCCCAGTTCAGTTTTTTGGCACACTCGCCCCTCCGTTTTTGGACCAGGTCTGGGCTCTGGGCCCCAACTTTTGCCAGCAACCCCCAGAATCACAAACATACCCCCCAGCTGCGTTTTTTTTGAGACTTGGGCTGGGCCCAGTTTAGTTTTTTTATTTTTTTTCTTACAGCACCCTTGTAATAGTTTAACCCCCCCAGCCCTTTTATTTTCTTTATTTTTTACTTGTTACACAAAAAAGAAAAAAGAAGTGAAAAGAGAAAATATATTGAACAAAAAAAAAAATAGAAAAAAGTAAAAAGAAATATACTTGAAAAAGAAAATAGAAAAAACAATAAAAAAGAAATAAGAAAAGAAATAAAGAAAAAGAGAAATATTGTGAAAAAAAAAAATAAGAGAAATATTGTGAGAAAAAATAGAGAAAAAAATATGTGGAGAAATAAGAAAAAATATGAGAAAAGGAGAAAAAGAGAAAAAATATTAAAGTGCCGATTTAATATTTTTAAAGCATTTTCTTTTAGGGATATTTCCAGACTTTATTTTTTCGACTTTTAGGATAGAATTAGAGGCCCATTTGTTAGGGGGCTATTTTCATTCGACTTTTCCAAGATAGAATAGGATAGCGTTTCCTAGGAGATTTATTTCAGTATGCAACCATTGTAATCATTTTTCAGAGATTAATAAAACGAGATTTGAGCTGTGGTCCGATAGTAGCCGAACTACAGCTGCTCTGATTCTTCGTACCAGACGAAGATATGTAGGCATAGGATGCGATATCCTAGCGAGCACACTAACGACTAACTTTTGTTCTCTCGCGGCTGTGCGATCGAGACTTTCCCGCTGACGATTAATTGAGTACCCTTTTTCTCTCTTGCCCAAGTGCATTTGAGACTCAGCCATAGTTTTGACCATAGGTTCCCGACCCTGTGAAACCAGTTGTTTTTCTCACTGCTGTGTGAGAGTGTTTGTTTAGCCGTAGTTAGTCTGAACTACGCAAAGCTCTGATCTTCCACCCAGTGGAAGTACGTAGGCACAAGACGCGAGGTCTTGGCGAGCCAATTTTCCCTGTAGTCCCGAACTACGTTGACTCTGACTTTCTCTCTTGAGAATACGTAGGCATAGAGTGCGACGCTCTATCGAGTCAATTCCCTTCCCTTTAGATTTAGCAGCCGTAGATAGATTGTTTTGCATCCAGTAGACAACCCAAGCAAGCGTGGATCCCGTCGAGTACGACGGACGTGAGGGGTGCTAATACCTTCCCCTTGCGTAACCGACTCCCGAACCCAGGCTATGGTTGCGATGACCATACCTTTTCCCCGTTTTTTGCGAGGTTTACTTCGAGCGTTTCCTTTCCCGCTCTGAGGGATAAATAACGCACGGTGGCGACTCTTCTGTCAGCCGGCGCCGATTTTTGCAGTAGCGACAGCTGGCGACTCTGCTGGGGACTGCGATAGTTTCCTAGGGATTCAACGTCCCGAAAGCGAGTCAATTTGTGGGATCCAACGTCCCCTAGAGAGAGTCAATCCTAGCGCTTGTTTGCTTGTCTATTAAATGCTTATTTATCGATATTATCTGTTGCTGTTGGGCTGTTACGGGTGTTCTATGATTGAGATAAGCCGGACCTGGGCTCGAGTATGAGTATACACCTAGATATAGTTGCGGAGAAGTAGTAGACGAACCTGTCTGCTGAGCAGGCGCAGTTCCCTACGAAAATTCGCACTCGGACGAGGTTCTCGCAGAGGTGCTCCTTTCCGGTCCTGAGGATCTGAGGGGAGTCCAGACGTGAGGATTGTCGACTCTGGGAACCGATCAATTGGAAGTCAGCTGAGTGAGGCCTCTTCATGAGATGACGATGCCACTCCTTCTGGGAATCGTATCATTCCTCATGAAAGTCTGTGACGCTGACGACCGCATAGGATGCCGTACCTTGTCAGATATAGGTCCACACCTGTGAGTGGGGGGGGGGGGGGGTTTATTTGCAGGAAACCTGACTTTCAACCTACCCGTTATTCTGGTCTTCTTTTTCAGAGAACGTCTCCGTCAGCAGCGCAGCAGTATTCAGATTTTGTGTGGGGGCTGTGGTCCCATTGTTTGCTGCATTTTGCATATCATATGCATATCAGTGTTGCATTGCATATCATCCTCCAGCTAGCCAGAGTTCTGATCCAGCCTTTGTTTCCTGAAGGTGATTACCCGGAGTTTGGATTGAGCAGCTGTTGATTGTCAGAGACCTACCTAGGGGTTGAGTAGATTTGAGCAGAATCAAGTGTCGAAGTCAGCTGAAGATTATTGGTAGCCATGTCTGAAGGCAATTTCCAGTCTCCTAACACCTTGACAGGGTTCACTATGGCGTCCAACCCTCTGTATGATTCCACGGAAGACTTCCCGCAAGTGAACAACGTTGCTGCAGACCAAGTTGTACAGCCTTCTGTCGAGAACCAAGATCGACATGAGCAGTTTGTTGCCCGGAATGAGCGTCCTCCTCCTGTTAACTATCAAGGTGTTGCTTTCCCTGTAATGAACTACCGAAGAGATATTCCAGCAGCTGGGATGGTAGATTCAGGAGCTCTCGAAAAGGCTAGAAGAGTCCGAGTGTTGGAGGAGCAAATGAAAGCTTTGAAAGCCAAAGATGCTGTCAACCTGGATGCTGTAGGCATGTGTTTGGTTCCTGACCTGGTGTTGCCTTACAAGTTCAAAGTGCCGAAATTTGAGAAGTACACGGGAGATAGCTGTCCAAAGCTGCATTTGATGATGTTCTGTCGAAGAATGACTGCGTTTGCGCGAAATGACAAATTGATGATCCATTGCTTTCAAGATAGTCTGACTGGGGCATCTTTGAGGTGGTATATGCAGTTAGAGAGGAATCAGATTCAATCATGGATGGATTTAGCCAGAGCTTTTCTGAAGCAGTATGATTACAACCTAGACATTGCTCCTTATCGCATGCATTTGCAAGAGTTGTCTCAAGAGATCAATGAACCTATCAGGAAGTATGCTCAGAGATGGAGAGAATTTGCTGCTAAAGTGCGTCCCCCGCTGTTAGACCAAGAGCTGGCAAGCATGTTTGTGGATTCCTTACAATATCCGTACTTCAAAAGATTGCTCGGAGTTCCGGCAAGTTTCTCTGACGTGGTAGCATTAGGAGAACGCCTGGAATATTCCATAAGAATGGGGAAAATTCAGATTACTTCATATGATCAAGTTGGTGAAACTGAATACCCTTGTGACTATCAGAGTGAAGAAGAAGTTGTGATCAACTCAGTCATGCCAAAGATTGAATATCCTCAAAGCGAATCAGTGAATTTTGTTGGCTCATCATCTTATCAGAGATCAGTACCTCCCGTGGCTTGTTATACTAAACAGACAGCCGTGCCTGGGGCACTCTATCAGGAACCTTATGTCGCTTCCATTGCAAATCAGCGAATTCGTGGCCGAGGTTATCAGAATCAGCGTCAGAATCAGAACAGACCGCGCAACAACTTGGAACGAAGGAACGCTCCTTTTCACCCAGTGCCTATGCCGTATAGCCAGTTGCTACCATCTTTGATCCAGAAATCTTTGGTGGAGCCGAAAGCTCTTAAGCCAATTCCCGAACCTTACCCTCCTGGGTACAATCCCCACGTTCAGTGTGGTTATCATGGTGGTTCGCCGGGGCATTCAACCGAAGATTGTAAAGCATTTCAGGCGAAGGTACAGCAGTTGATTGATCAGGATCGCATTTCCTTTCGAGAAGGATTTCTGTTTGTTCATCCCTAACCGCTCAGCTGTCTAAGCCCGTAGACTCAGAAGGTGTTCCCCAGCAAAAGCCATTGGTCCAGACAGGCAGGCGCCTCAGCATTGGCAGTTCTCAAGCTGTTATATCATTTGCATCTGTAGTTCCTTTTTCTGTTAGTTACTACCTGCTTTTTAGCATTGTATGTTTTGAATGGTGATAATAATAAGGTGACTATGCATTTTTCTGAATTAATCATGTCGCTGTCGCTCATTTATTGCATTGCACTGACACTTGCATTTATTCACTCCATTTTTTCGCTGTGACTAGCAAAGTTAGGAGGGAGGATGACGAAATCGAAACTCATAACCAATGATTGTATGCTTTCAGATAAGACCGTACCGATGACGTACAAGGCATTGTTTCAAATTCCCCAAACACTGGAGATATAAGGAGTTAGTCCCTTGCCAACCACTTCGAGCCAGGAAGTAGAAGTTTTTTCGGACTTATAAACCCTCACATCTTAACCCGGGGCAGGGTAGTTGTCAGTTAGCTTGACCGAGCATTCAAGTCTTGCAGAGGAGTGTTGTCTTTCAAGGACCAATCAGTTTATACCTTCAAGAGGTCAAACCTCACCAATCAAGAGTGAGACAGTTACAATCCCTTCGGAGCAATCAAGACAACCAGTGTCACACGACTTTGTTCCAAAAGAAAGAAAGAAAGAAAGCCCGCTAAGCAAAAAGAAAGAAGAGCTGGAAAGCTAATGCTTAGGCAAAAATTAGGGCATCCCGCTGGACTTCAAAAGAAATCGAAAAATCGAAAAGAACTCAAAATGAGTCAGTCCAGGCAAAAATTAGGGAATCAAAAGAATGAAAAAGAAGGGATTAAAAAGAAATTTTCCCCAGCAAATCACAAAGTCGTGTACACAGACACCGAAAGCGAAGAAGGAGTAACTATCACTCTAGAAGAAAAGCGTTGTGAATTCCTTAACTGTAGGTTTTTACCATTTAACATACTTCTCGAAGAGGCGAGCGCTTGTGCCAGGTTAACTGAACCTTAGGATCGGAGATCATCACGTAGAAGGGGTGGGTACAAATCAAATTTGAGCCGAATATCCTTTGTTTCACGAACCGTGAACCCGACCACGATACAACCCTCAAAAGACCTAATTGAGGTAGGGTTAGTCTGAAGCGCATTACGATAAAGGTTGAGTAACCTGACTCCTTCTTGACTCGCTAGTCATATCTTGTTGTATTTTAACTGACCATGTAAGCACTGCGTTTGAACTTTGGTTCATTCGTTACTCTCAATCGTATGCATATAAATGAGTGACAGCTCAAAATTTTTTCAAAATATGCATAACCATTGCATTAAGATTACCATTCGTAGACAGACAATTCTAATTGCAGGCTAGTAGTTGGCATGAAAGAAATTCCAGCAGGAATAATCGAATAGGACTGAGTAATCCAGCAGTCTGAACCAGAATGGTGAATGTTGTGAAGCCTTGTGAATCAGGGGCATTATCTTCCAGTAAGTTCAGTATCAGTCAGTCTGAGGGACAAGTCCCGAAGTTCCAGTTGAGCAGGGGCAGCTTGTTTGAGAAGTAGTTGATCAGAAGGAGTCTTCTCAAGACCCAATCAGGGGCAATTATGCAGAGCGCTGAGATTTGAAAGCAGATACTTCAGGTGGATAATCAGATTGGGTTGAGTCGCTCATCGCTCATTCAGGGGCAAGTCATTGCAGAGAATGTTGAAATCAACTGGGTTGTTAGGTGTTTAATTGGAGATTGAATTCTTTTGTCGTGCAGATGCCGGGGCAAGTATTCTCGAAGTCTTCCCGTAGCAAGTTGTTCGGAGCAGGTATTCCCAAGAGTTAGATTGGGGCAAGGTGCATTGTACTGGGGCAGGTTGTGCAAGCCAGTCTTTTATCCCCCAGCTGAGTGTACCAGGGGCAAGTCATTCAAACCAGCTTGTTTATCCCCAGCCAGAGTTGAGTATCGGGGAATCATGTCAATACCCTTATCGAAAATCTTTCAAATAAGAAGATCTTGTTGTCGTTGGATCATTATCCTGCAGTTAAACCTGTTGCGTGTCAGTAACCAGTCGTTTCCAAAATCCAGTTCTCGCCTGGCAAATCGGTAACCAGTTCTCGCCTGGCCCACCATCTGTAAGCAGCAGTTCCCGTCCTGGTGCAGTTTATTGTAAGCAGCAGTTCCCGTCCTGGTGCAGTTTATTGGTAACCAATTCTCGTTTGGTCACCGTTTCCTCAAGAGTTGTATCAGTTCTCGCCTGGTACATGTCGTCGCATAATCAGTTTTCGTGTGTTTTAACCTATGTGTTATACCAGTTCTCGCCTGGTGTACGTTAGCTTTCAGCCAGTTCTCGCCTGGTTGTCTATACCTCAGTCTGTTATCTAGTCAGCCCGTCTGATGTTCAAAAAACACAAAAATCAATTTTCCTAACCTATTTTCCTATCAGTTCTCGCCTGATAGTCTACCTTTGAATGCTAGTTCTCGTCTAGTATTTTCTCTTCCACTGTGTACATAATCCATGTTTATTCTAAAACCAGAAAAGCGAAAAAAAACCTAAAGGTATCTGACATAATATTTCCCAATGACTCGCATGTCGTCATGTTCCCCGATACGAAGCTCGATTAATGCCAGTGCTTCGAGTAATGTGTGAATTCCTCGCAGATGTTGTTAAATTAGAATTGCTACTCTTCAGCAGATGAAAGTTGCTTATTATTCCCGGAAGAGTCGAGATTGTCTTTTACCCCGTATCAGAGTAAGATCAGGAGTATCTTCAGCAGATTAAGAGTGATGTCTTTGATAGTAGGAGCATTTCCAGCAGTGTGCTGCGCGCAATCAACCTCAGTTTGGGTCAATCCCCGCAGAGTATAATCAGTTGCCAATGGTTTGAAGAGAGCATCCCCGAGCAGAGTTGTTTTCTTTCCCCAGTGAAGTCGTCAAGCAGGGTTGCTTTTCATTTCTCCAGCAGGGCAGTTATCCTCAGCAGATTTGATTTCTCGTTTCCAGCATTTATTTTGCTGAGATGGTTCTGTGACTTCAAGTCATCCCCAGTAGAGTTGACGTTTCCTTCGGCATTTATTTTGCCAAGTGGTTTTCAGACCTGGTGTTCTCTGGCAGCTCGAGCTTGCATTAGCATTTGCATATATAGTCATTGCATTTATCAAACATATAGTATATCCATGCCGTCTGGGCCTCGCATTTTCAAACAAAACGCATAGCACATACATGTCATATAGGGCATTGCATCATTTCAAGCGTACGCATGTCGAAACATAGACCAAGATGGTTACCTATTGGATTTCGAATTTGTTCACCTGCAGAGTTGTGTGGTTCAGCTTCTTGTCTTCCCCAGCGGAGTGATTATTCATATTTGGGTGTTACGTCAGCATCGGAAAAACAACAACAACAACAACAACAACAACAAAGATTGACATATATCAGACTTCTGAAGCTGCCCCCTTTGTCAAAACAGGTGCAAGGCAGTTCTATTCAGAATTCCCCAGGAGAATTATCCTCAAGTTCGCAATGAACTGTGAGTTGACCAGATTTGATCCCATGAGAGAGATGGGAATCAAAGTGTTTGCTTTATGAAGCATTATTTCAATACTTGTGGCGTCACACAGGTGTTGAAAAAGAGAAGAAAATTGTATCAGAAAATTGACCAGATGTTGCCGTTACAACCAAACTTCAGTTTATCGGAAGCTATTCCTCAAGCAGTTTTGCAGTATATTCTTGCGGTTGGCAAATTTCAGGGTTCCATTTGTATTCAACCGTCATCTACCTTGAATGTTTGAAGGCTGGGCGCTCTTCACCCATTCAGGTCGAAGTCGCTTGAATAGGGGCAGCTGTTGCACCCCAAAATTTGACCAACCGGGTCTCGCATTTGGCTCGATGTTTCGACGCATAATCGCATTCGCATCTGCATATCGCATACATTGCATTGCTCATTTGTTTTGATTTTATCAGGGATCACAGCTCTCGTCTCGTGTTTCAGGTGTTTTTGATTAGTAGAATTGATTTTTGGGGTTATTTCGGTGCCCGTTTATTTTTACCGATTATTTTTGTGTCGTTCGGTGCTCATTTTGTCCCTCTGGGAATTATCTTGATTTTTCTGGATTTTATAGGATTTTTTAGGGTTTAAATAGCTTTTAAATCATTTTTTAGAATTTAATAGAATTTTTGATATTTTTAATTCTTTTTTAAATCAATTCTTAGCATTTTATAGATTTTAAATTCATTTTAGAATTTAATAGGTTTTAATAGATTTTTAATATTTTTAGATAATATAGTTTTTAGAAATTTTAATATTTTTTAAAGCATTTTTCATTTTAGAATAATATAGGATTTTCTAGAATATTAATATGTTTTTTAAATAGTTTTAATATAGTTTTAATTCTTTTTTCAGAATATTAGATTTAAATAGATTTTCTGTTATAGATTTAAATAAATAATAGTTTTTAGATTTTAATATAGGGTTTATTAGAATTTTATTAGATTAGATTAATTAAGATTAGTTTAGTTAATTGAGATTAATCAGGATTAGATGATAATTGGGCTTTTTAATATTGTTTTTCAGTTTTTTGTGCAGATTTTTGATTCAGTTTCGTTGGGCTTAGTTCAGTTTCGTATGGCCCATTCATTTTTTTTGTCCAAAAAAAGGGGTTCAGTTCGTCCATCAGCAGCCCAATGTCCAGAAAAGTTCCAGCGTAATCCAGGTTTTTTCCAGCGCCATCTAGATCTTTCCAGAACAATCCAGCGAAGCATCAGCTATAAAGCCAGCAAGCAGACACGTGTAGCGGAAGGAGAGGACCCACTTTTTCACTGCCAGGCCACGCCACGTATCCCAGCCACTCCTCTCTCTCAGCCACGTTATCCCATACGTGGCAGGCATGCATGCCTCCACACCACCACCGGCCCCACGCGTCCTCATCCCAGCATCTCACCGGAAGAGGCCCACCGGCCGCCGTGCATGTGCTCCGGCAACCGTCCCCCGCCGGAAAACTCATCAGAAACCCCTCAAATTCATCCCTGATCTTCCTCCTCTTCCCAACATCCAACCACCTTCATCACTCAACCTCCTCTCATCCAACTTCTCCGGCCACCAACCGCCACCAGAAACTCATCAAGACGATGAATCTTCATCGTCAACCTCCCCAGATCCTCATCAATCAAACGCCAGAAATCCAGAAATTGCAGAAACCTTCAAGATCTCCAGATGTTGGTTGAGTTTCTTCATTAATATTGTTATCTGCAAGCGACGAACATACATCCTCCAGAACCCTAACGTTCATCATCCTTCGTCAACCTCTCCAGAAAACTCCAGAACAATAAATATCATCATTATCTTCATCCAAGACCTTGTTTCCAGAAAAGCTTCAACAAGATCTCGTCAACAATCATCGCCTTCTTTCCAGAACGGATCTCCAAAGAAGAAGGTTCCTCAGCGAAGAACACTCGTTCTTCTTTCTTTTCCAGATCTGCGCGCAAGAACTCCTTCAATCATCTTCGTGTTCTTCCAGATTTTCTATCAAGTTCAATCTCTAAACAAGCTTCAGAAAGAGGAGTTCAAGGAAGGTTGAAACGTCAAACGCGTCCGTCATGGAGGTCGTTATCTCCAGTTTTGTTTGAGTCATTCTCAGAAGTTTGAGGTTCGTGAATTGGAAAGATGGAAGGGATTGGGAAACGATTTTGAGGTTCGTGAAAAGATTGAACGAAGGGTGGTTATTGAGGCTGAGAGACAGGAGAGACGAGGGAGTTTGAGGCTGAGACGGTGAGAGGGAGGGGCTGAGAGTGGACGGTGAGAAGGTGGCGGCGGCGCTGAAGTTAGGAGTTAGGTTTTTCTGAAACATGAGAATGGAGAGAGACGATGGAAGAAGATTGGGCTCAGGGCCCAGTTCAGTTTTTTGGCACACTCGCCCCTCCGTTTTTGGACCAGGTCTGGGCTCTGGGCCCCAACTTTTGCCAGCAACCCCCAGAATCACAAACATACCCCCCAGCTGCGTTTTTTTTGAGACTTGGGCTGGGCCCAGTTTAGTTTTTTTATTTTTTTTCTTACAGCACCCTTGTAATAGTTTAACCCCCCCAGCCCTTTTATTTTCTTTATTTTTTACTTGTTACACAAAAAAGAAAAAAGAAGTGAAAAGAGAAAATATATTGAACAAAAAAAAAATAGAAAAAAGTAAAAAGAAATATACTTGAAAAAGAAAATAGAAAAAACAATAAAAAAGAAATAAGAAAAGAAATAAAGAAAAAGAGAAATATTGTGAAAAAAAAAATAAGAGAAATATTGTGAGAAAAAATAGAGAAAAAAATATGTGGAGAAATAAGAAAAAATATGAGAAAAGGAGAAAAAGAGAAAAAATATTAAAGTGCCGATTTAATATTTTTAAAGCATTTTCTTTTAGGGATATTTTCAGACTTTATTTTTTCGACTTTTAGGATAGAATTAGAGGCCCATTTGTTAGGGGGCTATTTTCATTCGACTTTTCCAAGATAGAATAGGATAGCGTTTCCTAGGAGATTTATTTCAGTATGCAACCATTGTAATCATTTTTCAGAGATTAATAAAACGAGATTTGAGCTGTGGTCCGATAGTAGCCGAACTACAGCTGCTCTGATTCTTCGTACCAGACGAAGATATGTAGGCATAGGATGCGATATCCTAGCGAGCACACTAACGACTAACTTTTGTTCTCTCGCGGCTGTGCGATCGAGACTTTCCCGCTGACGATTAATTGAGTACCCTTTTTCTCTCTTGCCCAAGTGCATTTGAGACTCAGCCATAGTTTTGACCATAGGTTCCCGACCCTGTGAAACCAGTTGTTTTTCTCACTGCTGTGTGAGAGTGTTTGTTTAGCCGTAGTTAGTCTGAACTACGCAAAGCTCTGATCTTCCACCCAGTGGAAGTACGTAGGCACAAGACGCGAGGTCTTGGCGAGCCAATTTTCCCTGTAGTCCCGAACTACGTTGACTCTGACTTTCTCTCTTGAGAATACGTAGGCATAGAGTGCGACGCTCTATCGAGTCAATTCCCTTCCCTTTAGATTTAGCAGCCGTAGATAGATTGTTTTGCATCCAGTAGACAACCCAAGCAAGCGTGGATCCCGTCGAGTACGACGGACGTGAGGGGTGCTAATACCTTCCCCTTGCGTAACCGACTCCCGAACCCAGGCTATGGTTGCGATGACCATACCTTTTCCCCGTTTTTTGCGAGGTTTACTTCGAGCGTTTCCTTTCCCGCTCTGAGGGATAAATAACGCACGGTGGCGACTCTTCTGTCAGCCGGCGCCGATTTTCGCAGTAGCGACAATATGCAATAATTTTGTTCTTCGGGGATTCGACAAATTACTGGCGTATTAAGTGTTTTCAAACTTAGTTTAAGAAGAAGATAATGATCTAAAGACTTTTGTCTCACGATGGTTGTTGAAGCTAGTCGCAACACTAAGGCGGAACGTATGTTGTCGCTATCCCGTTCGGGGTTAAAGTTACTTTTTGAAAATCTCTAAGTTCTAATCCTTTTTAAAGCGCTTTCGCTGTTTTTAAATCGAATGCCTAGTTTTTACTATCTGGTCTTAGCCGCAGCTGTCGCTTGTTGGTTCGTACCTTAGTTAATTTCCCACTGTCGTGGCAAAACTATTTTTAAATAAGTTCTCGCTGTCGCGACGAACGTTTACTTAGAAATTTTAATTAAAAACTAAAACCATAAATGAGTTTTGAAAAGAGAAAGATTACACCAATTATTATCAAATCCCGTCCGAATTATTATTACATATCGACTACGGTAATTTAGCTAGACATGGAAGAAGAATTGATAATGCATAAATAAAACCAGTAATTGAGAACATACATCATAATGAAAATTGCAATTACGATTAAAATAATAACCTGGGAATATCCCAATTGGCTTTTGGGCAGATCCTCCACAATGTCGGCAGGATTCTGGTCTTTGTGCCAATTGATCGTACAAGAAAAAGGAAAGTACAAAAATACCAAAGAATATAGAGAAGAAAAAGAGAAACAAATAAGAATATGAGAAAGGTAAAGTTGCTCTGAAGATAAATTGGCAGCACTTCGTTGTCTTGAATGCGGCTCCCTTTTTCAGGTCCCAGCCTCTTCCTTTTATAGAGATAGTATCTAACGGTTATTTCTTCAGGAAGTGGGCTTGAGGCAGAAAAGTAGGAGTTAGTGGTCACTCTTTTGGTCTTTGAGGGGAAGTTATAGCACGTGACCTCATTTTGCACGTTCTGGGTGCATGACGGTCGTCACATGCATGACGAGCGTAACGGCTATGTGACGGTCGTCACATCAGTAGAACTCGTATCTGCTATTTTTCTCTTAGTTTTTCATCTGGTTTTCACCTGTTTTTGCTCCTTTTCTTCATATTGCTTTGCTTGGGCATGTTCTTTGAATACCTGCAAAATACTTATACAAATAACATGGAATGCCCCGAATTCGGAGTGAAACCAGTCAAATATTAGTTAAAACACATGTCATTTTATATACGATTTCGCGTTATCAAACTCCCCTAAACTTGAATCTTTGCTTGTCCTCAAGTAAAGGTAGGAAAAAATTTAAAGTTCGGCAAGCACGCGACACGCTCTTCCCTTGATCAGATTTTTCTCGGATGCCAAATTGAGAAGAACCGGGGATCCAATGAAAACAAAGCGTATACGGCGACAACACTTGATTGTAAGTCTTCGAAGGCCTCTCTTTTATGCAGGCCAGTCTCAACCATGTTACTGCAGCTCAGCTTCAAGTCTCTCTCTACAAATTTTACCCGTATTCGTTCTGGTGCAGTCACATTAAGCCCGTTATCCACGCATGTTCATGGCAAGAAAACCTGTTGGTGATTTTTGATCTCTCTGCTAGTTTGATTTTTTTTACTTTGCACATATGCTTCTTCTGCTATAAATCCGCAAGAGTTTTGTACCGTTGGGCAAAATGCTCGGGCGAGGAGCACCTAACTTAGAGGGGACATATCTCTGTATTCATGCAATATGGCTTTTCTTTTCTTTCAAGATTATTGAATTCTTACTAGAGATCATACACTTATTCGCATCGGTTTCTTGCTTAGAAGAGTTTAGGATGGTGCTGACTGCTCGTATAAACTACTGGGGGCTCTGTTTGAGTCGAGACTAGAGGTTTTGATACGAGTAAACGGTGAGACTGACTCGCATAAACCAGAGGACTAAGGTGTCAGGGCGTAGAAGCTTTGGTAAAACTTTCTTCTCGGCAATTCCCACTTGGTAAGGTTTAGGCGTATCGCGTGATGCTTCAAAAAGGATAAAAGTTTCTTTGTATATGTCATATGAAGCGCGGGGAGTTCACGTAACGGATATATATATATATATATATATATATATATATATATATATATATATATATATATATATATATATATATATATATATATATATATATATATATATATATATATATATATATATATATATATATATATATATATATATATATATATATATATATATATATATATATATATATATATATATATATATATATATATATATATATATATATATATATATATATATATATATATATATATATATATATATATATATATATATATATATATATATATATATATATATATATATATATATATATATATATATATATATATATATATATATATATATATATATATATATATATATATATATATATATATATATATATATATATATATATATATATATATATATATATATATATATATATATATATATATATAAGAGCTTATTTTCCGAAAATTAAAATTACTTTAAATTGAGAATTCGAAATAAAAGTACAATGGGAAATGGGAAATAACATGAAAAAGGGAAATGAAAAGGGAAATAACGGTCCGCTCCTACACTATCTCAATCAGTGTCCTCACTAATTTGAAAGAATGCGGAAGGGAGGAATACAAAGGAAATAAAGAAAGAAAACAAAAATGACAAAAATGAAAAATACTATTATTCCCGTCTTCGTCCTCGATCTCTTCCTCGACCTCTGGCTGGGGCGTCGCGTGCGGCGAGGTTCAGAGCTCCGGTGTGGAATATGTAATCACAGAGGCCATCGACTCGCACAGTGAGGTGTGCCATCTCATCGGCCATGCCGGAATGGATATCGTGCATCATCTGCAAAGATTGCTGAATTTGACCGGTTTGCTCTCTCTGCCATGCTTCAAATTCCTCAGCCCTTCGGTTCTGCTGCTCCATCATAAGCATCATCTGGTTTAGTTGCTCGATGCAGCGGAGGAGGGCCTCGGATGTGTAATCGGTAGCAGGACGGGGGCGGCGGCGCGCGGAAGGGCCTTCTGCAGCAGCTGCTTGTGATGGCTCAGGCTGGTCGGGCTCTGTCTAGCTCCTCTTGAACTTCGTCCCTGGGCTCTTGGATATTATCCTGTGTTGCGGCAGCAGGGGCAGTGGTGTCGAAGAGCCAGTTGGCTCTATCCTCTGGATGAATTCGGGTGCGTGAAGGCATGATGATGCTCTGGATCGCGACTTTCTATGTCTAACAAATCTAACTACAAGTGCACAGTCTATCGTGTAGTAATAAAAGATATCGATCCCACAGGGACTCGTAATCAATCTAGTGTTCTCTGGGGTTACTATGTTTAGCTAGGTCGGTAAGGTTTTAGGGAGTAATAGCAGAAGAAACGTGTATAAAAAAGGGGAAACTAAAACGTTAATTAAGGTATGAATTTATGAATCGATATGCAATAATTTTGTTCTTCGGGGATTCGACAAATTACTGGCGTATTAAGTGTTTTCAAACTTAGTTTAAGAAGAAGATAATGATCTAAAGACTTTTGTCTCACGATGGTTGTTGACGCTAGTCGCAACACTAAGGCGGAACGTATGTTGTCGCTATCCCGTTCGGGGTTAAAGTTACTTTTTGAAAATCTCTAAGTTCTAATCCTTTTTAAAGCGCTTTCGCTGTTTTTAAATCGAATGCCTAGTTTTTACTATCTGGTCTTAGCCGCAGCTGTCGCTTGTTGGTTCGTACCTTAGTTAATTTCCCACTGTCGCGACTAAAACCATAAATGAGTTTTGAATAGAGAAAGATTACGCCAATTATTATCAAATCCCGTCCGAATTATTATTACATATCGACTACGGTAATTTAGCTAGACATGTGTTGCACCCTAAAATTTGCTCAACCTTATTCACTTGGTTTATGTTTCAATATCATTAGCATTTGCATATAGAGTCATGTACATAGCCTAATTATCTGCATAGCATAAGCATAGCAAGTCATCCAACAGGGGACCAATCATTATTCTCATCTCTATGAACCTATCAAGAGGTTATTATTCTAATTCAATCCCATTCAAGTCATCAGAAAGAATTTGAAAGTTGGAGAAGTCAGTGGATCAAGCATTGAGTCTATCTCCTAACTGAGGGTATCTGAGGATCAACAAAGTAAGTTGGGGGCTGTGAATTGAGCATGGAGAGTATGTGGGCATCATGGGAGACTTAGAAAGTCATTTGGAGAAGGAGACAAGTCATTGGTGTAGTCACAAGAGTTGTGGATGAAGACAGTCAACTAGGGTTTCATCTGGGTCAACCCTGGGTCAACTCTAGGTCAATTGATTAATTGAAAGGCATTAAGGGCTATTGGGGAGATGTGGGGTTCCTCATTTGACATGAAGAATAAGGATATGGTGTTGTGCTAAGAAGAAATCAAGAGAAATCAAGGAGAAGAGGAGTTTCTAAATTAGGGTTTCTGTGTAAAATCCCCTAGTTTAGGTCAAATTTCCAAGCAAGATAAGTCAAAATGCAAGCTTCAAATGAATCCTTGGCCAACATGAAACTTGTATAGGATCTCAAGACCTTTAATTTGAGTGGTGGAAGACATAAAGGAGATTTATAGAACTCAAGTTATGGTCCTTGCAAGTTACAGGTCATCTGAGGTATCTGAAATTTTGTCTGTGAAAGTGACTTGACTTCCAAGCAATTTTTACCCCTCAAGGAGATTTCAAATGAATTTCTGGTCAACATAAGAGTTGTTCCTAATTGTCTTAGCTTTCTAGAATGGTATAGTATGCCTTCATATGATATGTGGAACTCTACTTATGGTCTTGGCAAGCAAAGGGTATTTTGGTCATTTGAGAATTACAGGTCATTTCAAGCCTATGCCCAAAACGCATACAAGGAAGCTTCAAATGGAAAACTTTACAACATCAAACTTGTTCCAAATTACATTTTGAGTCTAGAAAAGTGACCATGAGAGATTGGAAAGATTCATAGCACAAGGTTTCAAAATTGTTGGATTTAATGAATAAAAATGACCTAAAAAATGAGATTTTTCATATTTTGGCCAAATGAGGTGAAATTATAGGTCATTTTGAATGGAAAGATCATTTTGAGAACATTGGCTAAAGTAGAATTTTGAGCTTGGTTCACATTTTGGGAGTTATTCAAGGTTACTTATCATGGAAGAAACATAAGCCAAATCCAAGGGAAATCACACATGGGAAGTTTCTCCAAGTTTCTAGGAGGTTCTAATGACATGTATACATTGAATGGAGAAGGTTCATGCAAGGGTTGGTGATCAAATTTACTCAAAGCCACAAGTTTCACTCACTTTCTCTCATTTGCAAAAGCTTCTCAAACTCTCTCAAACTATCATCAATCTCCACCATTCTTGATCTGTTCTTCATCATCATCATCCAAGGATCAGAATTTCCCCATTCATTTGGCAAATTGAAGGAGGAATCGTGTCATTCATCATCATCATTCAAAGTGCAAGAATCTTGAAATTAGGATATTCAAAGCATTGGAGCAAGATCTTTTGCATACAGAATTCAAGAACAAGCTCACTGATCAAGTTCAGGCCATTGCAAGCATCAGATTCAAGGATCTCCATACCTATTTTCCTCATCAAACCAGGTTGGTATTTCCACTCTAATTGATTGAATTAGCTAGCATGTTAGGGAATTGTTAGTATAGAACAATTAAGATAGGTTAGATGATGGATCGTGCAAAGTTTGAAGAAGTTTCATGAAGGTTGATCATGGTGTACCAATTCTGTTAGGGTTTGTATCTCATGGAATATGACACGATAATCCTCATTATATGGCTTAAAATGATCAGTGTGAGGTAGAGATTAGGTTAGGATAAGATTTGGAGAGAATTGGAAGAGTTGATATCAGGTGAAAATGGGGAAACCTAACTGTTATGTTCATCGGGTTTGTCTCTTGAGTGAGTTTTAGAAGGAGATGATGGCATGGTCGTGTAGAGGGAAGAAAGTAGAGCATCTTTGCCCTTTACATCGCGAGCTTTCATGGAGAATTGAGGGCGTAAGGGAAGGTAGAAGATCTGGTCTGCAAGCTTGTGCATGGAGCTTCCATGGCAGAAACCCTAACCATTTGGAGAAGACGCATGATATCCGTTGGATGAGGTCTTTCTCATTGACTCAGACCTTGATCGTGTGGTTCACGTTTAAAGATGAAAACGGAGGGAAACCCTGGGCACCAAAACGCCCCGTTTCATTTAGGATTTAGAGATTGTACATTTTAGATATGGGGCTATAGGGACTATGGGTAGTTATTAGATCCCTTAGAAATTATTAGGATTCCCCTACTGCTATTAATAATATCTGTATTTGTTTGGTGTGGTGTGCCCTCTGGGGATTATTGTTGTCTGTATGGGTATTGGGATTGCTTGGGGATTGGGAGAGCTGAAGACTTGTGATGATGAAGCCAGTGGAGATCTAGAGCTTGAAGACCAACTTCCAGAGTTGATGAGGAGATTACTGCTAGCAGCTGTTGAGGAGATTAGGGTTTAGGAGCTAGGCAGAGCTCTAGAATAGAAAGCTTGATTCTCAAACATGGAAGACCTTGACTGCCTCCATTCCTCTCTATGATGCAGAGTCTCTCTAAGACACTCACCCCCTTCCTTTGGAAGGCTTGGTGCTACTGTCTAAGGGATAGAACTCTTGAGAGAAAATGTCTTACGTGTTAGTAGCAGTTGGTTTGCCACCCTTGGTGGTCAGCTAAGTGCTCAACACCCAATTCACTCTTGTGATTGATCCCTCAGCTTGGAGGATAGGACTTGAAGAAAAGCCCTTGTAGACTGAAGATTGATGACAAAGACCTTGCTTGAAGGCTGTGGAGATGGGGATTGATGCTGGCTGAAGCTTGTAGCTGTCTGGAGATGACTTGAAGACTAATGTGATGCAGAGCTGCTGTGGCTGTTTATTTTTCTGCTGTTATTCATTCTTGATGTATTGATTGGTTTTCTGGACTGTATTGTTTGCTGTTTACCCTGTTGGGTTGAAAGTGAAGTCTGTTCACTTTTGCCTATTGTTTTCTAGGTTCGAGGTTGAGTGGGACTCCCTTGCCTCGCTTGTATTGTTGCATCCATGCATTTTACCGCTTTACTATATATCTGCTATTGTTTCTGTTTCCGTCTATTCCCTTAGGATCTCTGTTTCTCTCTGCGCAAGAGAGGAACATGATAGACACTAGGTCTTAACCTATGCATGATAACATTAGGTTAGTCTAATTCCCTTCGCAACCATAGGTAGAGTTCTGTCTTTTCTTTCTCAAAACAAACAGAAAAATACAATAAAATTTCAAACACAATCTAAGACACTTCTTCCGTAAAAGAATGTGAACTCATCAAAACGTCGTTTTTGTCCGCTCGGACTGTTAATCAGAAAAACCTTTTTCAGAAGGAATAAAATCAATCAAGACAGACTTGTGTCGTACGTGGCCCGAACTACGTTTGCTCTGATCTTTCATGCTGTATGAAAGTACGTAGGCATAGGATGCGATATCCTAGCGAGCAACCTTCCCCTCCTTTCCCGTAGGTAGGCGAACTACGTTGACTCTGATTTCTCATTCTAGACGAGAATACGTAGGCATAAAGTGTGATACTTTGCCGAGTCATTTTATTTTCATTTTCTTTTCTTGTAACCCTTATCCCTTTAGTTTAGATAGAATAACAATCCATACCCGAAAACAAGCGTGGATCCCGTCGAGTACGACGGACGTGAGGGGTGCTAATACCTTCCCCTTGCGTAACCGACTCCCGAATCCAGGTTTTGGTTGCGACGACCATACCTTTCCCGTGTTGTGCGAGGTTTACTCTGAGCGTTTCCTTTCCCTCCCGTGGGATAAATAACGCACGGTGGCGACTCTTCTGTTCAGCCGGCGCCGATTTTCGCAGTAGCGACAACATGGAAGAAGAATTGATAATGCATAAAATAAAAGCAGTAAAAGAGAACATACATCATAATGAAAATTGCAATTACGATTAAAATAAAAACCTGAGAATATCCCAATTGGCTTTTGGGCAGATCCTCCACAATGTCGGCAGGATTCTGGTCTTTGTGCCAATTGATCGTACAAGAAAAAGGAAAGTACAAAAATACCAAAGAATATAGAGAAGAAAAAGAGAAACAAATAAGAATATGAGAAAGGTAAAGTTGCTCTGAAGATAAATTGGCAGCACTTCGTTGTCTTGAATGCGGCTCCCTTTTTCAGGTCCCAGCCTCTTCCTTTTATAGAGATAGTATCTAACGGTTATTTCTTCAGGAAGTGGGCTTGAGGCAGAAAAGTAGGAGTTAGTGGTCACTCTTTTGGTCTTTGAGGGGAAGTTATAGCACGTGACCTCATTTTGCACGTTCTGGGTGCATGACGGTCGTCATGGATGTGTGACGGTCGTCACACGCATGACGAGCGTAACGGCTATGTGACGGTCGTCACATCAGTAGAACTCGTATCTGCTGTTTTTCTCTTAGTTTTTCATCTGGTTTTCACCTGTTTTTTCTCCTTTTCTTCATATTGCTTTGCTTGGGCATGTTCTTTGAATACCTGCAAAATACTTAGACAAATAACATGGAATGCCCCGAATTCAGAGTGAAACCAGTCAAATATTAGTTAAAACACATGTCATTTTATATATACGATTTCGCGTTATCAAACTCCCCTAAACTTGAATCTTTGCTTGTCCTCAAGTAAAGGTAGGAAAAAATTTAAAGTTCGGCAAGCACGCGGCACGCTCTTCCCTTGATCAGATTTTTCTCGGATGCCAAGTTGAGAAGAACTGGGGATCCAATGAAAACAAAGCGTATACGGCGACAACACTTGATTGTAAGTCTTCGAAGGCCTCTCTTTTATGCAGGCCAGTCTCAACCATGTTACTGCAGCTCAGCTTCAAGTATCTCGCTACAAATTTTACCCGTATTCGTTCTGGCGCAGTCACATTAAGCCCGTTATCCACACATGTTCATGGCAAGAAAACCTGTTGGTGATTTTTGATCTCTCTGCTAGTTTGATTTTTTTTACTTTGCACATATGCTTCTTCTGCTATAAATCCGCAAGAGTTTTGTACCGTTGGGCAAAATGCTCGGGTGAGGAGCACCTAACTTAGAGGGGACATATCTCTGTATTCATGCAATATGGCTTTTCTTTTCTTTCAAGATTATTGAATTCTTACTAGGGATCATACACTTATTCGCATCGGTTTCTTGCTTAGAAGAGTTTAGGATGGTGCTGACTGCTCGTATAAACTACTGGGGGCTCTGTTTGAGTCGAGACTAGAGGTTTTGATACGAGTAAACGATGAGACTGACTCGCATAAACCAGAGGACTAAGGTGTCAGGGCGTAGAAGCTTTGGTAAAACTTTCTTCTCGGCAATTCCCACTTGGCAAGGTTTAGGCGTATCGCGTGATGCTTCGAAAAGGATAAAAGTTTCTTTGTATATGTCATATGAAGCGCGGGGGAGTTCACGTAACGGAGATATATATATATAAGAGCTTATTTTCCGAAAATTAAAATTACTTTAAATTGAGTATTCGAAATAAAAGTACAATGGGAAATGGGAAATAACATGAAAAAGGGAAATGAAAAGGGAAATAACGGTCCGCTCCCACACTATCTCAATCAGTGTCCTCACTGATTTGAAATAATGCGGAAGGGAGGAATACAAAGGAAATAAAGAAAGAAAACAAAAATGACAAAAATGAAAAATACTACTATTCCCGTCCTCGTCCTCGATCTCTTCCTCGACCTCTGGCTGGGGCGTCGCGTGCGGCGAGGTTCAGAGCTCCGGTGTGGAATATGTAATCACGGAGGCCGTCAACTCGCATAGTGAGGTGTGCCATCTCATCGGCCATGCCGGAATGGATATCGTGCATCATCTGCAAAGATTGCTGAATTTGACTGGTTTGCTCTCTCTGCCATGCTTCAAATTCCTCAGCCCTTCGGTTCTGCTGCTCCATCATAAGCATCATTTGATTTTGTTGCTCGATGCAGCGGAGGAGGGCCTCGGATGTGTCATCAGTAGCAGGACAGGGGCGGCGGCGCGCGGAAGGGCCTTCGGCAGCAGCTGCTTGTGATGGCTCAGGCTGGTCGGCTCTGTCTAACTCCTCTTGAACTTTGTCCCTGGGCTCTTGGATATTATCCTATGTTGGGGCAGCAGGGGCAGTGGTGTCGAAGAGCTAGTTGGCTCTATCCTCTGGATGCATTCGGGTGCGTGAAGGCATGATGATGCATACGATATTGCGGCCTCGCAGTACCGGATGATATCTCCCGTCATGGCGGGCCTTGATGAGGTGGGAGGCGCGGCAGTGGTCGGTGTCCAGAAAGACAGGGGGTATCTGGCGGAGTGTTTGGAGGCAGTCGCCAAGACTGAGGCCTATGGCAATGGATGTGATGATCCCACCGAAATGGAAAGGTTTAGAGTCGCGGTTACAATTGGCTTGAATGTGAGCCAAGAGAAACAGGGCGGCGTTAACAGGTTCCGAAGCGAACACGCAACGGAGGAAAAACAGCTCCTTCGAGTTGACCTTATGGTTACTGTCACGAGCGAATATTGTGTTGCTCAACACGCGGTGGAAGTAGCGGATAGTTGGGTTGTGGATATGAGTGGCGTTCAGAGTGTCCCAACTGTCTGGAGTGGTTCCGGTCAGTCGGTTCCAGAGAGGGAAGGCCTCTTGGTGGAACTGATCGGAGATGCGGTGGTGAGCATCGTCACTGTGAGATAACTGTAGAATGACGGCGATGCGGTCCTGGGGGACCTGATATTCAGTGCCGAATAGAAGAAAGCAGGCGGCGCCGTTAAGTTGGTTGGTATCGCCAGATGATGTTGCGTATGCGAAAGAGCTGAGAAACTCCAGAGTGAGTTGCTCGTAGGTGGGTTGGGGATTGGTGCAGAGATGCCAGATGCCGACTCGCTGCAACATCCGGTCAGGGGAATGTGACGACCGTCACAGCAGCAAATTCTGCAGAACTGCAAAATTTTGCTTGTGGGGCGTTTTAACAGTGGAAAGTATGATATTTTGACTTATGATGGACTAATGACGAAATAAGAAATAACAGGAAACATAATTAAGGGAGATACTGAAATGAAAATAACATTAAATCGAAAAATGAGTTTAAAGTAATACAATATCCAAAAATAGGAAACAATTTCGAAATGAAATAATGTAAAACATTGTGAAATGCAGTAAACTTAAATTAAAGAGAAAACTAAAATATCACTCCTTTGGTTTCTTCAAGTTGTTGACCTGCTGAATAATGTCATTAAATTGGTCGCTAACCAAGTCCATGTAAGTAACGAAATCCATGTGAAGCCGCGTTAATTCATCTTTAATAGTGATCACTTCCAGCTTGAGGTCGTCTACAGTTCTTAGAACAGTGTCTAGCTTGTCTGTGTTTTGTTCAGGCGTGGGGTCAGGAAATTTATGGTAGTTAGGAGGGGTCTCAGGATCGATCTCCACTTCGGACTCATAATCTTGGTAGTACAAATAGTCATGTGCTTCTGAGATTTGATCACTGTCATACATGTAAGCCTGGGATGTGGAGTGGGGTGATGGAGGTCCCATAGGCTCGTCCAATTCATAAAGTCAATTGTCTTTGTTATGGATACTGGTTAGCTCATGGTTGGGCAATGTGAAAAGGTGGACAGGTTGATCAGCTATGAGGTATTCGTAGGCTCCTGGTCCTAAGGTACCTAGAATGCGTCTGTTGAAGCAGAACTGGATGTCCATTGATCTGAGGTTTCCGAAACGAACAACTTTGTTCAGGAAATACCTTAGGCCAATTTCATGGGTGATCATGGTGACTAGGCCTCCTATTAAAATGGGTGAGTGCGGATCCTGATTGAGGCGTGTAAATGCCCTCATCATAAAAGGGACAGCATTTACAGGGCGGCCTTGTGAAGCACAGAGAAGGATGAACAGCTCGTCCTTTGAGACTGTTGTAATGTTTTCCTCCTTCCCAAAGAGGGTATAAGCTAATATCCTATGGAAATAGCAGAAGGCTGGATTGTGTATCTCGTTGTTGTGCATGTCGTTCGGTTCTGGGTGATAGTTTCCGGTGATGGAACCCCAGAATTGGTCTAATTCGAGATCAATATCCTCTTCAGTGGTGGTAAACACAAAGGGTCTGCTAGGGAAGCCTAGGATGTTAGCTAACGTGGTACAGTTGTGTGTTTGGTCCATTCCAAACATTCTAAAGGTTATCAGCTCTTTAGTGGATCCATAGCCATATTCAGGTAAGTAACTTAGGGAGCTAAGGAATTCGAATGTCAGGTTGCGGAAGGTAGCAAATCGGGTCTTTAGAGCAGTTTGCTCCCAGCCTAATTGGTAAAATAAGTACTGAATGCTATCCTGGATTCCTAGCTTGTCCATGGTGGGTCTATCGTAGTACAGAGTCGAAGCAAAGCTTCTTTGATTCAGTGCCTCGAATCTGGCCTGATGAGCTCGTCCTCTAAACACAACAGTCGTAACGTCGATGTCGGCCATACTCGTTAGTCGGATAAAACGGGAGAAAAGTAGAACGACTTTTAAAATCCTGGAAAAAATCACATTCACTCAGATCATATTTTTAAGAAGTAAAGAGTGATAAAAGAGAAAAATATAAAATAAATATAAATAGTGGAAAATAAGATAATAGAAATTTATAGAAATCATAAGTTAACAAAAAGAATAGTTTTTAATAAATTTAGAAGGAGAAATAGGGGAAGAATTTGGGTTGCCTCCCAATCAGCGTTGTCTTTAACGTCAGAAGCCTGACGATAGCTTAGATATAAGCTATTCGGGAAGCTCGAGCAATTTCATATTGCTTATGTGGTCGCTGTGTTCACTTTGATTATAATGTTTCAAACGCTGTCCGTTTACTATAAACGGTGCGTTGATTTGATTCTTGATTTCAACAGCTCCACTCTTAAGGACTTGGTGACCTCAAAAGGTCCAGACCATCTAGATTTTAATTTTCCAGGGAATAGTTTCAATCTGGAGTTGAATAGGAGCATGATGTCTCCCACTCTGAATTGCTTCCGGATCGAACGTTTATCATGCCATTTCTTGGTCCTTTCTTTGTAGATGCGTGCATTCTCGTACGCGTCTAATCTTAGCTCTTCCAATTCATGAAGGTTCAAGATTCGCTTTTCGCCTGCCGCAGTGTAGTTGAAGTTTAGCGTCTTAATAGCCCAGAAGGCTTTATGCTCTAACTCTACCGGCAGGTGACATGATTTTCCGTAGACTAGCTTAAATGGTGTGGTGCCTATCGGTGTCTTAAAGACGGTCCTATAAGCCCATAAAGCTTCGTTCAGCTTTGAGGACCAATCTTTCCTGGAGGTTGCGACAGTCTTTTCTAAAATTTTCTTTATTTCTCTGTTCGAAACCTCCACTTGTCCACTAGTTTGTGGATGATACGGTGTGGCTACGTGGTTTTTGACTCCGTATTTAGAGAGGAGTTTGTCAAAGATTTGCGATATGAAGTGTGAACCACCGTCACTAATGACGAGCCTGGGCACACCGAATCTTGGAAAGATTACGTTTTTAAAAAGTTTAACGACTACTCGCGTGTCATTTGTTGGAGCGGCAACGGCCTCTATCCATTTCGATACATAGTCGGCAGCGACGAGTATATATTTATTTCCAAAAGAATATGGGAAAGGTCCCATGAAGTCGATTCCCCAGACGTCAAAGATTTCTACTTCTAAAATTCCTCTCTGAGGCATTTCATCGCGTCGTGAGATGTTGCCAGTGCGTTGGCACCGGTCGCATTTTAGTACAGCGATATGGACATCCTTCCAGAGACTGGCCCAAAATAGTCCAGATTGTAGAATTTTAGCGCACGTCTTTGAGGTGCTAGCATGACCACTATATGGTGTTGAATGGCATTGGGTGATGATGTCTTCTATTTCTTCCTCTGGGACACAACAACGATATAAGTTGTCGGCGCCTCGTTTTAAGAGTAGAGGTTCGTCCCAGTAGTAATGCTTTAAGTCGTGGAAGAATTTCTTCTTTTGTTGATAAGTCGGGTCCGGTGGAAGAACGCCTGCGGCCAGGTAATTAACGATGTCGGCAAACCACGGCAAAGTGGTTTGGGCATAGACAGCTTCCACGGCTTTTTCCAGTTCTGGTTCTTCCGAAGTAGAGTTAGACATATCACTTTCCAATTTGGCTATCAGACGTTCGTAGGGAAAGTCGTCATTGATAGGCACTAGTTCTTGTTTTATGCCCTCTATACGGGATAAGTGATCTGCAACTACATTCTCGGTCCCCTTCTTATCTTTAATTTCTAAGTCGAACTCTTGTAATAATAGGATCCATCTCAATAATCTGGGTTTGGCGTCCTTTTTTCTTATTAGGTACCTAATGGCGGCGTGGTCTGTGTATATGATTATCTTGGCTCCTACCAAGTAGGAACGGAATTTGTCAAGAGCGAAAACGACTGCTAAGAGTTCCTTTTCTGTTGTGGCGTAGTTCATTTGGGCAGGGTCTAATGTTCTACTGGCGTAGTAGATAGCGTGAAGCTTCTTTTCCTTCCTTTGTCCTAGAACTACGCCTACGGTGTAATCACTCGCATCGCACATGATTTCGAATGGTAGTCGCCAATCTGGGGGTTGCATGATTGGTGCGGTGATAAGCGCTGACTTTAGAGTTTCAAATGCCTCTAAGCATTCTTTGTCGAAGATGAACTCGGCATCTTTCATTAACAAACCTGTAAGAGGTTTTGTGATTTTCTAGAAATCCTTTATGAATCTTCGGTAGGATCCAGCGTGTCCTAAGAAGCTTCGTATTTCTCGTACGGTTTTCGGAGGTTGGAGATCCTTTATGATCTCTATTTTAGCTTTGTCAACTTCGATTCCCTTTTCAGAGATGACGTGTCCTAAAATGATGCCTTGTCAGACCATGAAATGGCATTTTTCCCAATTAAGGACAAGATTCACTTTGGCGCATCTTTTGAGTACCATTTCTAAATTCGACAGGCAGCTTTCGAAGCTTTGTCCGCATACGGAGAAGTCATCCATGAACACTTCCATGATGTCATCTATGAAATCTGCAAAGATTGCCATCGTGCATCTTTGGAAGGTTGCTGGAGCATTGCATAGTCCGAACGGCATTCGGCGGTAGGCAAAGGTACCGTAGGGGCAGGTGAATGTTGTCTTTTCCTGGTCATCAGGGTGAATAGGAATTTGAAAGAATCCCAAATAACCATCTAGATAGCAGAAGTATGAATGTTTCACTAGTCTTTCCAACATTTGGTCTATGAAAGGTAAGGGGAAGTGATCCTTCCGAGTTGCCTTGTTCAGTTTTCTGTAATCGATACACATCATGTTTCCGGTCACAACTCTTTGGGTCATCGATTCACCTTTCGCATTCTTCACTACAGTAACGCCTCCTTTCTTTGGCACTACGTGTACTGGGCTGACCCATTGGCTGTCGGAGATCGGGTATATGATTCCTGCGTCTAGTAGTTTTTTCACCTCATCTTCGACTACAGTGCTTAGGATCGGGTTTATCCTTCTCTGATGTTCTCTTGAAGTTTTGCAGTCTTCCTCCAACATGATACGGTGCATACAAATGGAGGGACTTATGCCTTTTAGACCGCTTATATTATAGCCTAACACAATTAGGTATCTCCTTAGGACTTCTAATAATCGCTCAGTTTCTGACTGTCCTAAATCAGCGTTTACTATTACTGGCCTTTTGAATTCTGTATATAGGAATTCGTACCTGAGGGTTTTGGGTAGCTCTTTAAGTTCTAAAGCTGGGTTTTTCGGACCTGGCATGTGATTTGGAGTGAGTGCTAAGATCTCGCTCAGACTATCATTTTTGTATGGTGCACGCTAGTTGTCGTCTTCATGAATAGCAGGGATCTGGATTTTCATGATTTCAGAATATGTAGTTTCCTCCTTTTCTAATTCTCGTATGCATTCGTCAATGACATCTACTATATAGCATGTGTCATCGATGGCTGGTGCCTTCAAGAATTTAGTGAGGATGAACTCTATCTTTTCTTCTCCTACTTCGAATGTTAGCCGTCCTTTCTTTACGTCTATAATAGCTCCGGCTGTAGCTAGGAACATTCTTCCTAGGATAATTGGGGTAACAGAGTCCTCTTTGATGTCCATGATTATGAAGTCGGTTGGGATATAGAATTGGCCTATGCGTACTGGAACGTTTTCCAGTATACCGACGGAGTATTTGACTGATCGGTCAGCCAATTGTACGGACATTTTAGTTGGTCTTAGTTCTCCCATATTCAGCTTTTTGCATATAGATAAAGGCATGACGCTTATACTGGCTCCTAGATCGCATAGAGCTTTGTCTATAACGAACTTTCCTATGACGCAGGGTATGGAGAAACTACCTGGGTCTTTTAGTTTGGGAGGCATGTTGTTTTGTATGATTGCGCTACATTCGGCAGTAAGTGTCACTGTCTCGTTATCCTCTATTTTCCTTTTATTAGACAATATTTCTTTAAGAAACTTAGCGTATGACGGAATTTGAGTTATCGCTTCTGTGAACGGGATAGTGATGTTTAGTTGTTTCAGAAGTTCAACAAATTTCTTAAATTGTCCTGAAGTTTTGGAGTTTATTAATCTTTGAGGATAAGGGATCGGTGGTTTATATGGTGCTGGAGGCACATATGAGTTTTCATCTTTGGCGGCCTTTTGCTTGTCACATTCCTTCTTTTCTGTTTCAGACTCCTTTTCGGTTGGTTTATCGGATTTCTGTTGCATTACTAAATCTTCGTTCCTAGGATCTGTTGGGCCTTCCAATTCTTTTCCACTTCTCAATATAACAGCGTTTGCGTGACCTTTCGGATTAGGTTCGGGCTGGCCTGGAAATGTTCCAGTTGGGGCAGCTGCAGAGGCTTGTTGTTGAGCCACTTGTGATATCTGCGTTTCGAGCATTTTGTTGTCGGTGGCTAAAGCGTCTACTTTTCCGGTCAGCTGTTTAATTTGCTCGCTAGTGTGTATGTTTTGATTTAGGAATTCTTTGTTTGTTTGAGCTTGAGTAGCTATGAATTTTTCCATCATCAACTCGAGGTTTGATTTCCTAGGGGCAGTATGGGCAGCAGCGGCTGGTTTTTGATATCCTGGCGGAGCAGCTGGTGCTTGCAAGGCATTATCGTTCTTGTAGGAAAAATTTGGGTGGTTCCTCCATCCTGGGTTATAAGTATTTGCGTAAGGATTTCCTTGAGCGTAATTTACTTGGTCTGGTGGGATTCCGGCTAGCAATGGGCACTCGGGTGCATTATGAGTGGCGGTTCCGCATAACTCGCAGTTTGGAGTTACAGCAGCGACGGTTGCAGTTGGGTTAATGGTCAGACTGTCGATTTTCTGTGCTAGAGCATCTACTTTAGCGTTGAACTTTTTAAGGGTGCTGATCTCGTAATCCCACCTTTCGCTGCGGGTTTCTCTGCTGGAATTCGTTCACCTCCCCATTGGCAGTGGTTCTGAGACATGTTTTCGATTAGTTGATAGGCTTCGTCGTATGGCTTATCCATAAGTTCACCGCCCGCGGCGGCGTCTACCCTTAATCTGGTGTTATACAGAAGCCCATTGTAGAAAGTATGGATCGTCACCCAGTCTTCTAAACCGTGGTGAGGACATGCTCTCATCATATCTTTGAACCTTTCCCACGCTTCGTAGAGAGATTCAGTATCTTTTTGTCGAAATCCGTTGATTTGAGCTCTAAGCATAGAAGTTTTGCTTGGCGGAAAGTATCTTGCTAAGAAAACGTTCTTCAACTGTTCCCACGTCGTAACGGAGTTGGATGGTAAGGATTGTAACCATGTCCAAGCTCTATCTCTAAGAGAGAAAGGGAAAAGACGAAGTCTTATTGCGTCTGGAGTTACTCCATTTGCCTTCACTGTGTCTGTGTATTGCACAAACTTCGTTAAGTGTTTGTTTGGATCCTCAGTTGCATTTCCTGAGAATTGATTTTGTTGTACAGCTGACAGCAATTGACGGTTTTAGTTTGAAATCGGTTCGATTGATAGCTGGGGTAGCTATGTTACTTCGAGGCTCCATCTGAGAGGGTGTAGCGTAGGCCTTCAGCGGTTTGTTCTGAGGTCCTTCAGCCATCTTTGCTTCTTCAACAGGAGGATGAGCTAGAAGATCAGGAATGTTGTGTCTTCGTTGATATTCGATGATGCGCCTTCTTAGATGTAAGAAGTGCTCTAGTTCGGCGATTGTAGGTTGTAAGATGTCTCCTTGTGAGCGAGTACTTGGCATACAATCGAAGAACGAGTAGAGGGAGAGAGAATTGTTAACCTAGTTTATACTGTGTAACAAAAGATTACACTATTGACTAAACGGGTCCCCGGTAACGGCGCCAAAAACTTGATCGCGACTTTCTATGTCTAACAAATCTAACTGCAAGTGCACAGTCTATCGCGTAGTAATAAAAGATATCAATCCCACAGGGACTCGTAATCAATCTAGTGTTCTCTGGGGTTACTATGTTTAGCTAGGTCGGTAAGGTTTTAGGGAGTAATAGCAGAAGAAACGTGTATAAAAAAGGGGAAACTAAAACGTTAATTAAGGTATGAATTTATGAATCGATATGCAATAATTTTGTTCTTCGGGGATTCGACAAATTACTGGCGTATTAAGTGTTTTCAAACTTAGTTTAAGAAGAATATAATGATCTAAATACTTTTGTCTCACGATGGTTGTTGACGCTAGTCGCAACTCTAAGGCGGAACGTATGCTGTCGCTATCCCGTTTGGGGTTAAAGTTACTTTTTGAAAATCTCTAAGTTGTAATCCTTTTTAAAGCGCTTTCGCTGTTTTTAAATCGAATGCCTAGTTTTTACTATCTGGTCTTAGCCGCAGTTGTCGCTTGTTGGTTCGTACCTTAGTTAATTTCCCACTGTCGTGGCAAAACTATTTTTAAATAAGTTCTCGCTGTCGCGACGAACGTTTACTTAGAAATTTTAATTAAAAACTAAAACCATAAATGAGTTTTGGAAAGAGAAAGATTACGCCAATTATTATCAAATCCCGTCCGAATTATTATTACATATCGACTACGGTAATTTAGCAAGACATGGAAGAAGAATTGATAATGCATAAATAAAAGCAGTAATTGAGAACATACATCATAATGAAAATTGCAATTACGATTAAAATAAAAACCTAGGAATATTCCAATTGGCTTTTAGGCAGATCCTCCACAATGTCGGCAGGATTCTGGTCTTTGTGTCAATTGATCGTACAAGAAAAAGGAAAGTACAAAAATACCAAAGAATATAGAGAAGAAAAAGAGAAACAAATAAGAATATGAGAAAGGTAAAGTTGCTTTGAAGATAAATTGGCAGCACTTCGTTGTCTTGAATGCGGCTCCCTTTTTCAGGTCCCAGCCTCTTCCTTTTATAGTTTGATTCCTTTTCTCTTAGTTTTTCATCTGGTTTTCACCTGTTTTTGCTCCTTTTCTTCATATTGCTTTGCTTGGGCATGTTCTTTGAATACCTGCAAAATACTTAGACAAATAACATGGAATGCCCCGAATTCGGAGTGAAACCAGTCAAATATTAGTTAAAACACATGTCATTTTATATATACGATTTCGCGTTATCATCAGTTGTTGCACTCAACTTCGTGTTGAGCCTGCCTTCAGGTTCGATGCCTGTTTGTTTAACAGATGCCTGATGGCAAGGTCAGATGTTCTTCTCCATATCGGGTTGAGTCGTCCTTCGGGTTCGATTCCTGGCGGCGAGGTTATATGTTCTTCTCAACTTCGGGTTGATCCGGCGTTTGAGTTTGATTCCTATTTTTTTAACTGATGCCTGATAGCGAGGTCAGATGTTCTTCTCAACTTCATGTTGAGCCGGACTTCGGGTTCGATCGCTGTTTATTTAACAGATGCCTGATGGCGAGGTCAGATGTTCCTTTCAACTTCATGTTGAGCCGAACTTCTAGATTGATGCATGTTTCTTTAACAAATCCTTGATAGCAAGGTCAGATGTTCTTCTCAACTTCGTGTTGAGCCGGCCTCCGGGTTCGATGCCTGTTATTTTAACAGATGCCTGACTGCGAGGTCAGATGTTCTTCTCAACTTCTTGTTTAGCTGGCCTCCTGGTTCGATGCCTGTTTGATTAACAGATGCCTGACGGCGAGGTCAGATGATGCTCTCAACTTCGTGTTGGACCGGCCTTCGGGTTCAATGTCTGTTTGTTTAACATATGCCTCACGGCGAGGTTAGATGTCCCTCTCAACTTCGTGTTGAGTTGGCCTTTGAGTTCGATTCCTGTTTGTTTAACAGACACCTGACGGCGAGGTCAGATGTTCTTCTCAACTTCAGGTTGAGCCAGCCTTCGGGTTTGATGCCTATTTGTTTAACAGATGCCTGATGGAGAATTAAAATGTTCTTCTCAACTTCGGGTTGAGCCGGCCTTGGGATTCGATGCCTGTTTGTTTAAGAGATGCTTGACGACGGCGGTTAGATGTTCCTCTCAACTATGTGTTGAGCCGGCCTTCGGCTTTGATGCCTATTTCTTTAACATATGCTTGACGGCGAGGTCAGATGTTCCACTCAACTTCGTGTTGAGCCGGCCTTCGGGATCGATCCGTGTTTGTTTAACAGATGCCTGACAGCGAGGTCAGATGTTCTTCTGAACTTCCTGTTGAGTCGGCCTCCGGGTTCGATGCCTGTTTATTTAACAAATGCTTGACGGTAATGTCAGATGTACTTCTCAACTTCGTGTTGAGCCGGCCTTCGGGTTCGATGCCTGTTTGTTTAACAGATGCCTGACAGCAAGGTCAGATGTTCTTCTCAACTTCGAATTGAGCCGGCCTTCAGGTTCGATGCCTGTTTATTAAACAAATACCTGACGGCGAGGTCAGATGTTCTTCTATACTTCAGGTTGAGCCGCCCTTCGGGTTCGATGCCTGTTTGTTTAACAAATACTTGACGGCGAGGTCAGATGTTCTTTTGAACTTCAGGTTCATCCGCCCTTCGGGTTCAATGCTTGTTTGTTTAAAAGATGCCTAACGGCGTGGTCAGATGTTCCACTCAACTTCGTGTTGAGCCGGCCTTCGGGTTCGATGCCTGTTTGTTTAACAGATGCCTGACGGCGAGGCCAGTTATTGCACTCAACTTCGTGTTGAGCCTGCCTTCAGGTTCGATGCCTGTTTGTTTAACAGAGGCCTGATGGCAAGGTCGGATGTTCTTCTCCGCATCGGTTTGAGTCGGCCTTCGGGTTTGATGCCTGGCGGTGAGGTCATATGTTCTTCTCAACTTCAAGTTGAGCCGGCGTTTGAGTTTGATTCCTATTTTTTTTAACTGATGCTTGACAGCGAGGTCAGATGTACTTCTTAACTTCATGTTGAGCCAGACTTCGGGTTCGATCGCTGTTTGTTTAACAGATGCCTGATGGCGAGGTCAGATGTTCCTTTTAACTTCACGTTGAGCCGGACTTCTGGATCGATGCATGTTTGTTTAACAGATCCTTGACAGCAAGGTCAGATGTTCTTCTCAACTTCGTGTTGAGCCTGCCTCAGGGTCCGATGCGTGACGACGAGGTCAGATGTTCTTCTCAACTTTGTGTTGAGCCGGACTTCGGATTCAATGCCTGTTTGTTTAACAGATGCCTGATAGTGAGTTCAGATGTTTCTCTCAACTTCGGGTTGAGCCGGACTTCGAGTTTAATGCCTGTTTGTTTAACAGATGCCTGTTGGAGAGGTCAGATATTCCTCTCAACTTCGTGTTGAGCCGGCATCCGGGTTTGATGCCTGTTTATTTAACAGATGCCTGGCGACAATGTCAGATGTACTTCTCAACTTCGTGTTGAGCCGGCCTTTGGGTTCGATGCCTGTTTGTTTAACAGATGCCTGATGGCGACGTCAGATATTCCTCTTAACTTCATGTTGAGCCAGCCTTCGGGATTGATCCCTGTTTGTTTAACAGATGCCTGACAGCGAGGTCAGATGTTCTTCTCAACTTCCTGTTGAGCCGGCCTCCGGGTTCGATGCCTGTTTATTTAACAAATGCCTGACGGTAAAGTCAGATGTACTTCTCAACTTCGTGTTGAGCCGGCCTTCGGGTTCAATGCCTGTTTGGTTAAGAAATGCTTGACAGCGAGGTCAGATATTCTTCTCAACTTCGGATTGAACCGACCTTCGGGTTCGATGCCTGTTTATTTAACAAATTCCTAATGGCGAGGTCAGATGTTCTTCTATACTTCGGATTGAGCCGCCCTTAGGGTTCGATGCCTGTTTGTTTAACAAATACTTGACGGCGAGGTCAGATGTTCTTTTGAACTTCAGGTTGATCCGGCCTTCAGGTTCAATGCCTGTTTGTTTAACAGATGCCTAACGGCGAGGTCAGATGTTCCTCTCAACTTCGTGTTGAGTCGGCCTTCGGGTTCGATGCCTGTTTGTTTAATAGATGCCTGACAGCGAGGTCAGTTGTTGCACTCAACTTCGTGTTGAGCCTGCCTTCAGGTTCGATGCCTGTTTGTTTAACAGATGCCTGATGGCAAGGTCGGATGTTCTTCTCCACATCGGGTTGAATCGACCTTTGGGTTCGATTCTTGACGGCGAGGTCATATGTTCTTCTCAACTTCGGGTTGAGCTAGCCTTCGAGTTTGATTCCTATTTTTTTAACTAATGCCTGACAGCGAGGTCAGATGTTCTTCTCAACTTCATGTTGAGCCGGACTTCGGGTTCTATCCCTGTTTGTTTAATAGAATCCTGATGGCGAGGTCAGATGTTCCTTTCAACTTCACGTTGAGCCGGACTTCTAGATCGATGCATGTTTGTTTAACAGATCCTTGACAGCAAGGTCAGATGTTCTTCTCAACTTCGTGTAGAGCCGGCCTCCGGGTTCGATGCCTGTTTGTTTAACAGATGCCTGACAGCGAGGTCAGATGTTCTTCTCAACTTCGTGTTGAGCCGGACTTCGGATTCAATGCCTGTTTGTTTAACAGATGCCTGACTGTGAGGTCAGATGTTTCTCTCAACTTCGGGTTGAGCTGGACTTAGAGTTTAATGCCTGTTTCTTTAACAGATGCCTGACGGAGTGGTCAGATATTCTTCTCAACTTCGTGTTGAGCCGGCCTCCGGGTTCGATGCCTGTTTATTTAACAGAGGCCTGGCGGCAATTTCAGATGTACTTCTCAACTTCGTGTTGAGCCGACCTCTGGGTTCGATGCCAAATTGTTTAACAGATGCCTAACGGCGACGTCAGATATTCCTCTTAACTTCGTGTTGAGCCGGCATTCGTGATCGATCCTTGTTTGTTTAACAGATGCCTGACAGCGAGGTCAGATGTTCTTCTGACCTTCCTGTTGAGTCGGTCTCCTGGTTCGATGCCGGTTTATTTAACAGATGCTTGACAGCGAGGTCAGATGTTGCTCTCAACTTCGACTTGAGCCGACCTTCAGGTTCGATGCCTGTTTATTTAACAGATGCCTGATATCAAGGTCAGATTTTCTTCTCAACTTTGGGATGAGCCGACGTTCGGGTCCGATGCATGGGTGGAGGTCAGATGTTCTTCTCAACTTCTAGTTGAGCCGGCCTTCGAGTTTGATTCCTGTTTTTTTAACTGATGCCTGACAACAAGTCAGATGTTCTTCTCAACTTCGGGTTGAGCCGACCTTCGAGTTCGACGCCTGTTTGTTTAAAAGATGCCTGACGGCGAGGTCAGATGTTCCTCTCAACTTCGTGTTGAGCCGGACTTCGGATTCGATGCTTGTTTGTTTAACACCGTCCTGACAGCGAGGTCAGATATTCTTCTCAACTTCGGGTTGAGCCGGCATTCGGGTTCGATGCCTGTTTGTTTAACAGATGCCTGACGGCGAGGTCAGATATTCCTCTCAACTTCGTGTTGAGCCGGACTTCGGGATCGATCCCGTTTGGTTAACAGATGCCTGACAGCGAGGTCAGATATTCTTCTCAACTTCCTGTTGAGTCGGCCTCCGAGTTCGATGCCTGTTTATTTTACAGATACCTGACGGCGAGGTCAGATGTTGCTCTCAACTTCGTCTTGAGCCGGCCTTCAGGTTCGATGCCTGTTTGTTTAACAGATGCCTGATATCAAGGTCAGATGTTCTTCTCAACTTCGAGATGATCCGACCTTCGAGTTCGATGTTTGGGTGGAGGTCAGATGTTCTTCTCAACTTCGGGTTGAGCCGGACTTCGAGCTTGATTCCTGTTTTTTAAACTGATGCCTGACAGCGAGGTCAGATGTTCTTTTCAACTTCAGGTTGAGCCAGCCTTCAGGTTCGATTCCTGTTTGTTTAACAGATGTCTAACGGTGAGGTCAGATGTTCTACTCAACTTCGGGTTCGATGCCTGTTTATTTAACAGATGCCTGACGGCGAGGTCAAATTTTTCTCTCAACTTTATGTTGAGCCGACCTTCGGGTTCGACGCCTGTTTGTTTAACAGATGCCTGGCGGCGAGGTCAGATGTTTCTCTCAACTTCGTGTTGAGCCGGACTTCAGATTTGATGCCTGTTTGTTCAACAGATGCCTGGCGGCGAGGTCAGATGTTTCTCTCAACTTCGGGTTAAGCCAGACATCGGGTTCAATGCCTGTTTGTTTAACAGATGCATGACGGCGAGTTCAGATATTCCTCTCAACTTCATGTTGAACCGGCGTCCGGGTTGGATGCCTGTTTATTTAACAGATGCCTGATAGCAGTGTCATATGTACTTCTCAAATTCGTGTTGAGCCGGCCTTCGGGTTCGATGGCTGTTTGTTTAACAGATGCCTGACGGCGAGGTCAAATATTCCTCTCAACTTCGTGTTGAGCCGGCCTTCGGGATCGATCCCTGTTTGTTTAACAGATTCCTGACAGCAAGGTCAAATGTTTTTCTCAACTTCCTGCTGAGTCGGCCTCCGGGTTCGATGCCTGTTTATTTAACAGATGCGTGACGGCGAGGTCAGATGTTGCTTTTAACTTCGTCTTGAGGCGGCCTTCAGGTTTGATGCCTATTTGGTTAACAGATGCCTAGTATCAAGGTCAGATGCTCTTCTCAACTTCGGGAAGAGCCGACCTTCGGGTTCGATGCCTGGGTAGAGGTCAGATGTTCTTCTCAACTTCGGGTTGAGTCGGCCTTCGAGTTTAATTCCTATTTTTCTAACTGATGCCTGACAGCGAGGTCAGATGTTCTTCTCAACTTCAGGTTGAGCCAGCCTTCGGGTTCGATGCCTACTTGTTTAACATATGTCTGACGGTGAGTTCAGATGTTCTTCTCAACTTCGGGTTGAGCCGCGCTTCGGGTTCGATGCCTGTTTGTTTAATAGATGCCTGGCAGCAAGGTCAAATTTTCCTCTCAACTTCATGTTGAGCCGACCTTTGGGTTCCACGCCTGTTTGTTTAACAGATGCCTGACGGCGAGCTCAGATGTTCCTCTCAACTTCGTGTTGAGCCGGCCTTCGGGTTCGATGCTTGTTTATTCAACAAATGCCTGACGGCGAGGTCAGATGTTCTTCTATACTTCGGGTTGAGCCGCCCTTAGGGTCCGATGCCTGTTTGTTTAACGAATACTTGACAGCGGGGTCAGATGTTCTTTTGAACTTCAGGTTGATCCGGCCTTCGGGTTCAATGCCTATTTGTTTAACAGATGTCTAACGGAGAGGTCAGACGTTCCTCTCAACTTCGTGTTGAGCCAGCCTTCGGGTTCGATGCCTGTTTGTTTAACAGATGCTTGACGGCGAGGTCAGTTGTTGCACTCAACTTCGTGTTGAGCCTGCCTTCAGGTTCGATGTCTGTTTGTTTAACAGATGCCTGATGGCAAGGTCGTATGTTCTTCTCTACATCGGGTTGACTCGGCCTTCGGGTTCGATGCCTGGCGGCGAGGTCATATGTTCTTCTCAACTTCGGGTTGAGCCGGCCTTCGAGTTTGATTCCTATTTTTTTAACTGATGCCTGACAGCGAATTAAGATGTTCTTCTCAACTTCGGGTTGAGCCGACCTTGGGATTCGATGCCTGTTTGTTTAAGAGATGCTTGACAGCAAGGTCAGATGTTCCTTTCAACTTCACGTTGAGCCGAACTTCTAGATCGATGCATGTTTGTTTAACGAATCCTTGATAGCAAGGTCAGATGTTCTTCTCAACTTCGTGTTGAGCCGGCCTCCGGGTTCGATGCCTGTTTGTTTAACAGATTCCTGACGGCGAGGTCAGATGTTCTTCTCAACTTCGTGTTGAGCCGAACTTCGGGTTCGATCGCTGTTTGTTTAACAGATGCCTGACGGCGAGGTCATATGTTCCTCTCAACTTCGTGTTGGGCCAGCCTTTAGGTTCGATGCCTGTTTGTTTAACATATGCCTCACGGCGAGGTTAGATGTTCCTCTCAACTTTGTGTTGAGTTGGCCTTTGGGTTCGATTCCTGTTTGTTTAACAGACACCTGACGGTAAGGTCAGATGTTCTTCTCAACTTCAGGTTGAGCCAGCCTTCGGGTTCGATGCCTGTTTGTTTAACAGATGCCTGGTGGAGAATTAAGATGTTCTTCTCAACTTCGGGTTGAGCCGACCTTGGGATTCGATGCCAGTTTGTTTAAGAGATGCTTGACGGCGAGGTCAGATGTTCCTCTCAACTTTGTATTGAGCTGGCCTTCGGCTTCGATGCCTATTTGTTTAACAAATGCTTGACAGCGAGGTCAGATGTTCCACTCAACTTCGTGTTGAGCTGGCCTTCGGGATCGATCCCTGTTTGTTTAACAGATGCCTGATAGCGAGGTCAGATGTTCTTCTCAACTTCCTGTTGAGCCGGCCTCCGGGTTCGATGCCTGTTTATTTAAAAAATGTCTGACGGTAATGTCAGATGTACTTATCAACTTCATGTTGAGTCGGCCTTCGGGTTCGATGCCTGTTTTTTTAACAGATGCCTCACAGCGAGGTCATTTGTTGCACTCAGCTTCGTGTTGAGCCTGCCTTCAGGTTCGATGCCTATTTGTTTAACAGATGCCTGATGGCAAGGTCGGATGTTCTTCTCCACATTGGGTGGAGTCGGCCTTCGGGTTCGATGCCTGGAGGCGAGGTCATATGTTCTTCTCAACTTCGTGTTGAGCCAGCCTTTGAGTTTGATTCCTATTTTTTTAACTGATGCCTGACAGCGAGGTCGGATGTTCTTCTCAACTTCATGTTGAGCCGAACTTCGGGTTCGATCGTTGTTTGTTTAAAAGATGCCTGATGGCGAGGTCAGATGTTCCTTTCAACTTCACGTTGAGCTGGACTTCTAGATCGATACATGTTTGTTTAACAGATCCTTTACAGCATGGTCAGATGTTCTTCTCAACTTCGTGTTGAGCCGGCCTCCGGGTTCGATGCCTTTTTGTTTAGCAGATGCCTGACGGCGAGGTCAGATGTTCTTCTCAACTTCGTGTTGAGTTGGACTTCGGATTCAATGCCTGTTTGTTTAACAGATGCCTGACGGTGAGGTCAGATGTTTCTCTCAAGTTCGGGTTGAGCCGGACTTCGAGTTTAATGCCTGTTTGTTTAACAGATGCTTGACAGAGAGGTCAGATATTCCTCTCAACTTCGTGTTGAGACGACCTCTTGGTTCGATGCCTATTTATTTAACAGATGCCTGACGGCAATGTCAGATGTACTTCTCAACTTCGTGTTGAGCCGGCCTTTGGCTTCGATGCCTGTTTGTTTAACAGATGCCTGACGGCGACGTCAGATATTCCTCTCAACTTCGTGTTGAGTCGGTATTCGGGATCAATCCCTGTTTGTTTAACAAATGCCTGACAGCGAGGTTAGATGTTCTTCTCAACTTTCTGTTGAGCCGACCTCCAGGTTTGATGCCGGTTTATTTAACAGATGCCTGACAGCGAGGTCAGATGTTGCTCTCAACTTCGTCTTGAGCCGACCTTCAGGTTCGATGCCTGTTTGTTTAACAGATGCCTGATATTAAGGTCAGATGTTCTTCTCAACTTCGGGATATGCCGGCATTCGGGTTCGATGCCTGGTTGGAGGTCAGATGTTATTCTCAACTTCGGGTTGAGCCGGCCTTCGAGTTTGATTCCGGTTTTTTTAACTGATGCCTGACAATAAGGTCAGATGTTCTTCTCAACTTCAGGTTGACCCAGCCTTCAAGTTCGATGCCTGTTTGTTTAACAGATGTCTGACGGTGAGGTCAGATGTTCTTCTCAACTTCAAGTTGAGCCTCGATTCAGGTTCGATGCCTGTTTGTTTAACAGATGCCTGACGGCGAGGTCAAATTTTCCTCTCAACTTCATGTTGAGCCGATCTTTGGGTTCGACGCCTGTTTGTTTAACAGATGCTTGACGGTGAGGTCAGATGTTCCTCTCAACTTCGTGTTGAGCCAGACTTCGGATTCGATACCTGTTCCTTTAACACATGCCTGATGGCGAGGTCATATGTTTCTCTCAACTTTGGGTTGAGCCGGACTTCGGGTTTGATGCCTGTTTGTTTAACAGATGCATGACAGCGAGGTCAGATATTCCTCTCAACTTCGTGTTGAGCCGGCCTCCAGGTTCGATGCCTATTTATTTAACAGATGTCTAACAGCAATGCCAGATGTATTTCTCAACTTCGTGTTGAGCCGGCCTTCGGTTTCGATGCTTGTTTGTTTAACAGATGCCTGACGGCGAGGTCAGATGTTCTTCTCAACTTCCTGTTGAGCCGGCCTCCGGGTTCGATGCCTGTTTATTTAACAGATGCCTAACGGCGAGGTCAAATTGTCCTCTCAACTTCTTGTTGAGCCGACCTTCGAGTTCGACGCCTGTTTGTTTAACAGATTCCTGGCGGCGTGGTCAGATGTTCTTCTCAACTTCGGGATGAGCCGGCCTTCGGGTTCGATGCTTGGGTGGAGGTCAGATGTTCTTCTCAACTTCGGGTTGAGCCGTCCTTCGAGTTTGATTCCTATTTTTTTAACTGATGCTTGACAGCAAGGTCATATGTTCTTCTCAACTTCAGGTTGAGCCAGCCTTCGGGTTCGATGCCTGTTTGTTTAACAGATGTCTGACGGTAAGGTCAGATGTTCTTCTCAACTTCGGGTTGAGCCGCGCTTCGGGTTCGATGCCTGATTGTTTAACAGATGCCTAACGGCGAGGTCAAATTGTCCTCTCAACTTCTTGTTGAGCCGACCTTCGAGTTCGACGCCTGTTTGTTTAACAGATGCCTAGCAGCATGGTCAGATGTTCCTCTCAACTTCATGTTGAGGCAGACTTCGGATTCGATGCATGTTTGTTTAACAGATGCCTGACGGTGAGGTCAGATGTTTCTCTTAACTTCGGGATAAGCCGAACTTCGGGTTCGATACCTGTTTGTTTAACAGATGCATGACGGCGAGGTCAGATATTCCTCTCAACTTCATGTTGAGCCGGCCTCCAGGTTCGATGCCTGTTTATTTAACAGATGCCTGACAGCAATCTCAGATGTACTTCTCAACTTAGTGTTGAGCCGGCCTTCGGGATCGATGCTTGTTTGTTAAATAGATGCCTGACGGCGATGTCAGATATTCCTCTCAACTTCGTGTTGAGCCGACCTTCGGGATCGATCCCTGTTTGTTTAACAGATGCCTGACAGTGAGGTCAGATGTTCTTCTCAACTTCCTATTGAACCGGCCTCCGGGTTTGTGGCCTGTTTATTTAATAGATGCCTGCCGGTGAGGTCAGATGTTGCTCTCAACTTCGTGTTGAGTCGGCGTTCAGGTTCGATGCCTGTTTGTTTAACAGATGCCTGATATCAAGGTCAGATCTTCTTCTCAACTTCCGGATGAGTCGGCCTTCGGGTTCGATGCCTGGGAGAAGGTCAGATGTTCTTCTCAACCTCGGGTTGAGCCAGCCTTCGAGTTTGATTCCTGTTTTTTTAACTGATGCCTGACAGCAAGGTCAGATGTTCTTCTCAACTTCAGGTTGAGCCGGCCTTCGGGTTCGATGCCTGTTTGTTTAACAGATGTCTGATGGTGAAGTCAGATGTTCTTCTCAACTTCGGGTTGAGCCGCGCTTCTAGTTTGATGCCTGTTTGTTTAACAGATGCCTGACGCCTCGTATAAAGATAGACGGAGAGAAAACCATATCCAAAACTCACATCGTCTAATGATAGACGAGAGGAACATCATATAGAAATCTCGCATCGTCTAATGATAGACGAGAGGAACATCATATCCAAATTTCGGATCGTCTAATGATAGACGAGAAGAAAATCATATCCAAATCTCGTATCGTCTAATGATAGACGAGAGGAACATCATGCTAGGGAAACACATCGTCGATAGGAACTGACGGAAAGCAAATCTTCTTGGGGATGTCATCATCAGAGGACTGATGGACAAAATCATAACCGTCGTATGATCTGAAATCCGAGTAAACCGATAAGCTGTCTGAATAAAGCTGTTGGATAAATGCCCCTGCATTGATTGAAACGTGATTTAAGTTGCCACGGAAGGCTGACAGAAACTGGCTTATGCTTCGAATGCATATGCGTATGTTTGAATATGGAATAATGCTCCATATGAAATGGAAATGCTACGCATTTGAGGATGAAATGCAAATATGATAACATATGCAAAAAATGCAAATGCAGGCTCGGGCTGCCGGAGAGAAGCTGCACACAAAAGGACCATTCCAACAAAATAAATGCTGGAAAGGTGAAGCCAACTCCGCTGGGGATAACTAGATGTGCCAAGTATGATTGGAATCTCCTGGGGAATAGCTTACACGTGCCAATGATGATTGGACTTTCCTGGGGAATAGCTTACACGTGCCAATGATGATTGGACTTTTGCTGGATAGGACAAACGAATTATTCCAGCATACCAAAGGGTATTGGATTTGCAAAGGATCAGGTACGACTGATGCTATAAACATACCCTGTATGAACTTAGAGGTGGTTGAAAGGGTCAAGGGATAGTAGCACGGCTTCCCGACATTCTTCTTGCACTCAAAAATTAGCTGAACCGTCTTGAACAACTCTTGACATGGAAATGAACCATTACTGTGCTTCCAAATCTGCCCCAGCTCGTGGGATCTCTGCGGGGATATTCCTCAAAAGGAAATCTAAAATCTCATGCCCTGATGGCTTGATATGCATTGCCTAAGCATCTTGAACCTCGAAAATGTGTTTCACATTAATTGCCCCACGGATAAGTAATAGCTTCTGCGCTCTTAGGGTGGCGTGCCTTAGTCTACAATGACTTTACCCCTGATTGGTTGATCTGTGGGGAAAGTGCTTCTTAGCTGCGAGAGATTCACCAAATCTCGACTTGACTACCTCAGATTAACTGACTTCTGGATGGCTGACTCCCATGCTAAGATCATTTGATATAACTTGCCCCGGTTCACCGGAATCCAGGCATTCTGCATTCTATTCTGGTCAGACTTTCCATTATGGAAACTTTCCTGCTGTCAAGCGCTTACTCGCTAGTAAAACAAGTTGTCTTGCACAAAAGATATATTAAATGCAATGCATATGAATGTTTTCGAAATCCAATTTGTTCACTGGAAAAAATTATGACATAAAGTGAATAAATCATATATCAACATGTCAACATTAGTACAACACTGTAAGAAGAATCCTTTTAGGATTCAGTTTCAATGTGATCTTTACCGAAGTATGCTTTCGAAACAAACCTGCTTCAATTAGGACTTTTTCAGGTTGTAACTTGGTCGGGTTCACGGTTTAAGAAAGAAAGGATAAAGTCTCAAAGTCATTTTAACCCACCCATTCTCCATGATGTTCTCCAATCCTATATTCAGCTAATTTGACACTAGCGCTCACCTCTCAGAGGTTGAATAACATGAGTGCTGGTTCGGGAAACCACACGTTTTTGGGGTGACAGTCACTCACTTTTCGTCTTTTGGTGCCTGAATCACACAACTTGTTTTTCATCATCCAAAATTTTTTAATTTCCCTAACATTTTCCTGGACCGGCTCCTTCGAGCTTCTTTTGATTTCAACGTCCAGCGGGATGCCCTAATTTTTGCCTAAGTCGCTTGTTTCCAAGATTCGACTTAGCGGGCTTTGTTCTCTTTCTTTTAATTCTTTTTCTTTTCGAACAAATCGTGTGACACCAGTTTGTCTGACTCTTTGGAGAATAACGTGACTGTTTCACTCCTTGTCGGTAAAGTTTAACCATTGTGGTTCTTTAGGCACGACCTATACAGGTGTGATTTATCCTCAAACGGGGACACTCCTATTACAATTAGGATGTTCGGTCAAATTAGCTGACACCTACCCTGCCCCGGGTTAAGATTTAGGGTTTTTCGTCTTCAAAAAGAAACTCCTACAACTAGGCTCAAAAGGGTTAACAAGGGATTATCATCCTTATATCTTCGGTGTTTGGGAATTTGAAACAATGCATGTACATCATCAGCTGGTTTTATTCAAAAGCATACTTTCGGAAGCTTGCGCGTCTTTAAACTCCGTCATCCTCCCCGGACTCCGCTTAAACAAGCGTATAACATCTGTTATCTGTAAAAACAATTAGTGAACACGAATGGATTAAATCAAAACATGCATATTCATTTCGTTAATATCAATCAACGAAAACAACAAGTTTTACAATTGAGATTGCACTATAAACAGGAAGGAAATTACAAACATAAAGAAATAACAGGATAAAACGAAAATTGCCAGCTTCTGGGAACTAGGCTTTCACACTGATTAGCTGCGTAGGGAGATGCGCCCCTTGAAGTCTTCAAACTCAATCAGACGAGTGATGTATGACCAACCTTCCTCCTGGAAAAGATATATACCATCGGTCCATCAACTGTTGTACCTTGGCTTGAAAAGCCTCGCAATCTTCAGTAGTATGCCCTATGGATCCTCCATGATATCCGCATTGGGCTCTCGGATTATACCCGGGAGGGTAAGGTTCTGGCACCGGTTTGAGAGCTTTAGATTCACCAAAGAATTCCGAACTAGGTGCGGCAGCAGCTGACTGTACGACATAGGCACTAGGCGCAAAGGAGCACTCCTTCTTTTCAGATTGTTGCTGCGGGGCCTATTCTGAATCTGGCGACGGTAATCTTGCTGTGATAACCTAAAAGGTCGTGGACTCTGAACATCAGAAACATCCGGAGACTGGGTTTGGACTCTTGAGGGTTCTTTTTGCTCAGGCCCTTTCATCCTTAAACTTGACCCAGGAACAGGCAGCAACTGTGGGCAGGGGGATTTTGACACCAAAGATTGTAGGATATACTCTTGACCTACTTCAGCTTTAGGAATGGGCGTGGAAGTATCCGTCTCTTTTCCTCGAAAGGGAGCAAATTCACCCGATACCTTCATGTCGCTCGGCGTGAATTCAATTGCCTTTGAATCAATCAAATCTAAACCTTATGCTTAAAAGCTTTACAGTTCACAATGTTGTGCCCCTATCCCCCAGAGTGAAAATCGCAATAAGCATTGATATCGAAGCCCGGTGGTGGTTGGCCAGTAAGGGGATCCAAAGTTCGAGGCTTTACCAACTGAAGTTGGAGTAAGAGTTGCACCAACTGAGCATAATCCATGGGGATCTGATCGAAGATTATATCTTGAGATTTTTTCCTTTGACCATATCTTCTAATCCTGGGATTCTCCTGAGAAACAGGACGCAACTGATGACACGAGGACTTCGGAACCTCCGGCTGTGTAGCAGACTTCTGACACACATCACGCTCTGGGATAGGCTCCGCAGACAGAAGTGGAACAAGCATCTTTGCTGCAGCTTCGGGCATCTGATCACCTTCTTTCCTGAGCACGTTTCTTATCACTTCCATGATTAAGCCCACCTGAATTTTCAACTGTTGGTTTTCCTCTCTGAGCGCATTCTGATCTAAGCGCAATGCTTGCATGTCCGCAATGAACTGCCCCATCTGGCTCTTGACTTCTCTTGGCTCTGCTTGGACTTGCTCCATGACTTTGCGAGAATTCATGTGATCTAATTGTATAACCTGCAACAAACTAGTGGAGTATATGAAGTCAAATCCACGATTCTGAAGTACCTGTTATGCAAGAATGTCATGCAGAAAGCAAACAAACATTTACAACAAGACAAAAAGAAACCCAAGCTATAAGCACAGAGATAAACACCTCACAAAATATGCAAAACCAACAACAGTATCATCTAAGCACAAATGAGTACGAATACAATGACCCCAGCCAACAAGCCTGGTGATGGTCAGCAAGCAATAATGAACAAAAGCTAGTCATGTAAGAAAAGAAAACAGATGCGGCAGTCGGCACAGGAAACCCTCTATCAACTTCCCTCATATTCAACTGAGTCTTCAGTTTGAAATTCTTCAGAACACACACTCTCGGTGGATCCTTCCATAACAAGAACTGTCGTGCCCTCATGGTGGGATGAAGGGGAATCGTTAATCTGAATAGTACCCTGAGGCGTGATGGAAAACTTGTTAGAGTCTAATAGGGTCTGAACTTGGCTCCTAAGCACTTTACAATCATTTGTGGAATACCCATGTGCCCCAACATGGTACTCACAGCGAGCATTGACATCGAAGCCTGAAGGGTATGACGGGATCATTGGATTAGTCTCTTTTGGCACTATCAGCCCACCTTCGACCAAATCCGGCAACAACTGACCTTACGACACCGGTAGCTGAGTAAACCGCCTTTCGAGTTTCCTTGGTCTTCATCGAGCGTGCTGACGCGGCTGATGACGGTAAGACCGTTGGCTTTGAACACTTGAAACATATGAAGACTGAACCTGAGATGCCAAAGATTCTGAGATAAGATCATTTCCTTTCTCCCATTCTTCTTGTGCACTCACAACTGACTCATTCTCCTCAACTGAGATAAAGGGAAAGTCTATAATCTTCCCATTCTTGAGTCCACTCTCAACACGTTCACCCATTATCACCAAGTCGGCAAAGTTTGACATTCCACCGCTGATCAACTTGTCAAAGTAATGGCCCTTCAGAGTACCCAAGAAGATGTCAACCAATTCTCTATCCTGAAGCGGTGGTTGAACACGAGCAGCGAATTCTCTCCATCTCTGCACATATCTTCTGAAGGATTCATTCTCCGCTTGAGATAATTCTTGCAACTGCATGTGACTAGGAGCCATATTGAGATTGTAGTCATACCGCTTCACAAAGGCATTAGCTAAATCTGATCATGATCAGATACAATCACTCTCCAACTGCATATACCAACTCAATGATGCCCTACTCAGACTGTCATGAAAGTAGTGAATCATAAGCTGATCATTATGAACATGTGAAGTCATTTTCCTGCAGAACATTACCAAATGCTGCTTTGGACAACTATCCCCTTTGAACTTCTCAAAATTCGGCATTTTAAACTTCGACGACATCACAAAGCCTGGTACTAAACACATGCTCGCAACATTCAAATCAACAGCATCCTGACTCATCAAGGCATCAAGCTTTTCTTCCAACAGTTGACATTTTCCCATAAATTCAACGGTCTGCGGGTCTTCAATCTTAACCTTTGGAACAGTCCTCTGAGAATCTGGCACCGAGAATGTGAAACTATGATATTCTGTGTCATAGAGAGAAGAAGAATCTCCATCTCTGACAATGGGATGCTCTTCAATAGGAAACTGCACAAGAGGAGCTTGAGCAACATTGTTCACTGGAGTCTTCTGAATACCGGCCTCCCCTCTAGTCATAACTGTCATGGCTTCCATGAGCTGACTCAAATGATTCTTCATCAATTCAAACTCTGCCCTCGTAACAACCAAACTCTGCTCTCCTGAGTTCATGATCCTTCAGAAGCTAACTCAAGTCCAATACGAAGGTCGGGAAATCAACTGATGAAGCAGACAAAAGACGGGTAAGCTCCATGTTCCGGCTAAGGATGGATATGCAAAAATGAAATGCAAATATAAACAATGCTAAATGCAAAATGCTAATGCACAAGGGATCAAGACTCTTGTGCTGTAGACTGAGGAAGATCAAAGCTCTGCCTTAGCAAGCACACAACACTGCTCCGATAGAAACCAACTGATACCAATAATCTAGATTCAAACTGCAGAGAAAACCCGGGTAATCTGAAGGTAAAGGTTTCCTGCATAACCCCAGTCCCACTCACAGGTATGGACCTATTCACTGATACGGTACGACATCCTATGCGTTTGTCAGTGTCACAGACTTTCAAGAAATAATGATACGTTCACCATTTCTGGTTTGGCATTATCGTCTCCTAAAGAGGCCTCACTTAGCTGACTCACAGATGATCGGTTCCCAGAGTCGACAATCCTCAAATCCAAAATTCCTTCGAGCCCAAAGGGCCGGAAAGAAAGTTGTCTAAGAGAATCTCGTCTAAGCGTGAATTTCGTGGTGAGCTAGTACGAGCAAAGCAAGCACACCCACCACTAATCTCCACTGCTAAAGCTAGGTGTATACTCAAGCCCAGGTTCGGCTTATCACTCAATGTAACTTCCCATTCCCACAGCACAGCACAAATGATATATGATGCGGAAAATAAATGCGGGAAAGTAAAATGCGAAGATAAACAAAGTACATATATACAACACCCAGAGATAAACAGACAAGTGCTAGGATTGACTCGCATAGGGAACTAGAGTCCCCGACAGAATCGCCAGCTGTCGCAACTGCGAAAAACAACTGGCGGAAAAAACAGAAGAGTCGCCACTTTCGTTATTTATCCGAAAGAGAGGGAAAGGAAACAATCGCAAAAACCTAAAGAAAAGGGAAAGACAAGGTCATCGCAACCATGTCTGGATTCGGGAGTCGGTTACGCAAGGGGAAGGTATTAGCACCCCTCACGTCTGTCGTACTCGACGGGATCTATGCATTATTGTCTATCTAAAAGGGTGTGTTGATACTATCTAGCTAAAGGCTCAAGGACAAAAGAAAAAGAAAAGAGAAACTGACTCGGCAGAGCATCGCCGCTCTGTGCCTACATACTCCCTCGTGCAATGGGAAATTCAGAGTCAACATAGTTCGACTAACTACGGCTAAAGAAAGGGGGAAGGTTGCTCGCTAAGACGTCGCTCTTATGCCTACGTACTTTCATCTGGTATGAAAGATCAGAGCAAACGTAGTTCGGGCCAAAAGGACCACAGGTTAGTTCAACAGTTTTTAGTCCGAGTAGGGTTAACAAATAGTTCTAGCAGTTGGTGTATGCAGCTCGACCATTGGAGACTTAGGCGTTACCGCTTGCGGTAGAACTAAGAGTTAACGACACTCTTTTTTGTGAAAAGATTTTCCTTGATTAAGAACCCCAAAGGGTGAAAAGGTTTGAATTGTTTTTTTGTGTTTTTTAGAGAAGAAGTGTTTTGAATTTGATTTGCAACTCATGTCGCACTAGAGACTATAACCTAAGAGCGAATGCGTCGTATATCACCCAAAGGGTGTACACTAAACACTCTAGGTCCTTGAGAGAAGGCCCCTCAATTACCATTTCTCAAGTAGATTAAGGCTCGTAGCGTGCTACACTTGTCATTCCTTATTAAGTGTTTTATGAATGTTTGAAGACGAGAAGAGAAGAAGGAACACTAATGGGAGACTAATCAATCCTAAAAGTTATCATGCAAAGTGGACCTAAAGTTGAGTTTCAAAAGGGAACTACCTAATGTCATCATGCATGGTTAGGCACCTAATGTCTATCATAACCTCAAGAGGTTAGAGAACTTACGGGGAACATGGCAAAGAAAAGCAAAAGAAGAAGAAGAAGAAGAAGAATGCATATGCAAATGAGAATGCAAACAAAATGCAACACATAGAATGATAGTAGGAGGAAAATAGTGTGGGGCAGTAGCCACCACAAGCTCATCTCAACCAAGCATGCATATAGAAATGCAAGAAAAGAGAAGAAGAAGAAGAAGTGCACAAGAAGAAACTTAAACAAAAACAAGCAAACCAAACAAAGATGCACCAAGAAGTGGGATGAAATGACCTAAGTCAAATAACATCAACCACATCAATAAAATCAAACCAAAATGAAAGGCAAATCAAACATCAAATCCAAGTGAGGATGGGAGACCAAATGAGGGCAGCAAGGACCCCATAATAGGTACTCGACCATAAGCATCACTTATCAAACAAGAAGAAACACCAAAAGTGTCCTCAAGGATTCATCATTCTAGGTATGCTTCAAATACCTCCAAAGGAGGGACCAAGCCACCTTAAATGACACTCCAAGGTCATTGGACAGAAAGGAGATGAAGAGAAGAGAGCTCAAAATCAATATCAAAACAAAATAAAAAGGAATGCAAGTAAAGGCACAAGGAAAGCAAGCATGTATCACATATGAGCTCAAGTTGAAAGCACAAAAAGAAAGACATTAATCAACAAGCTATGAACATAATTTTGACCTAAAAATAAACATGCAGCGAGCTCAACATGTATAGAATGTGAAACAAGAAGAGTTGAGAGCTTATTGGATCCACAAAGGTCATATCCAATCCAAACTAGGTCAAGCACTTGTGTGAGCTGTCCTATGAGATTACCTAACTTGTAAGTCACTTCAAAAATAGGAAAAGGGCTCAAAAAATATCAAATAAAATGCACAAAGAAGCTACACAAGTTGGCAACCAGAGGCCAAGAAACCAAGACAATTGTCCTCTCAAAGCACCATCAAAAGAATCAAATCATTTGGATGTACCACTTTGAAATGGGAGAAACAAGTACAAAAAAAAAAGAGCCACAAAAGTCAACCCAAAAGTCAACAAACAGTGGCAAAATGGTCCTCCAAAATTGATCAACTCATCATTGAGATGAGGATCAATTTTCAATCATTGGATCAAAAAGGAATGAGAGAAGTAAATGCAAACACAAAACATGCTACAATTCAAACCAATTAAAACTATTCCAATACTTAATTCATTTTTAAATTGAAAATAAAATGGAAAAATAAAATAAAATATCCAAAAACAAGTAGACATCTCAAAGTTGACAAAAAAAATTTTGGTGAATTTTTGGAGTATTGGAAATATTTTAACTAATTAAAATTGTAAACAGAAAAAATAAAATAAAAAACAAAAGAAAGTAAAATGAAAATAGAAAAATGCTCCTGACAGATAGGAATGAAATAGAGTTCAAACATGGAAATGGGCCCAGCTGGGGGTGTGGAAAGCAAGGGCGCGCTAGGCCCACCAGCAAATTCCTCAAAATAAAATAAAACCTGAAAATCTGATGCACTGAGTCAAACGATGACTACCATGGGGATTCAATCACAAACGTCTGATCAAAAAGTAAGCCATCAAGTGGTTGTAGACGTGCCGACGAATTAATGGAAGTTCAAACATGATCACATGGATCTAGTCAAACGTAGACCACTATAGGTCTTAATCCTATCCATTGAAATCAAAAGTATTTAAATTCACCGCTCCTCATCTCACCACGTCAGCAAGTCAAAGCAAAAAAGTCTCAGACTCAATATCACGCGTCAGATCAGAATACTAAGTCATCTATTCCAACATCATCCAATGACTGCTGGCTTTCTTCCTCATTTGAACCGAATGAACAAAGAGCCAAAACCTGTGGCGGCTGGAGAAGATTCCGATCATCTTCTTCGGCGAGCTCAACATCACCAGAATTTTAAACCTCACCAAACTTAACAAAAAACACATAGATCTATTCGTCTACTTACAAGGATCATTGTGATCTACTTCATTTTCACTTTTATCCACAGATCAAGCCACCACGAACAGAAACAGAAAATGCACATCTAGAAAAATCATCTCAAACAGTCACGATTTTAAGCCTAACTCCATCTATGCATCACCAGCAACCTAACCTCACATCTAATCTAACTTAATTGTGCTTAAATTAAGAGAGATCGTGAATGGAAAAAACCTGAACAGAAGCTTTACTTTAGTCACCTTCAAGCTTGAATTCTTGCCTCAAACGCTGCAGATTCGATCAAGGATGTATGCTACAGCTATCTAGATGCTTAGTTCCTTCTGATTTTGCTTCAAACTTCAAATTCGAATTCCACTTGAGAGCTCTAATTTCTTCATCTATTCTCAATGCTCTTCCCTCCAAATGCCATTTAAAACCATCTGAATCTGATCCAGGTCTTATATAGAAGAAGTTTGGATCACTGCCTGGCCCAATCAAAGCCCAATTCATCCAATTCAAATTTCCACTTTCCTTCACTTTTTCACTCATGGATTTGCACGAATTCCCCTCTGTTTGGACTCCAAATTGCTTCAAATGCACTGCTTGCAAGGTGGTGAAAATGAAGATATGAGATTATTCCTTTAATTCCAATCAATGGTGGCGATTGGTTATGTAACTTCATAATGAAGAAATCTTGACAATGGCTCATTTAAGCACCTTAAATTCAAAACGTAAAATTTCCAAAGTGTTTGAAATGTTGTTTGCACTCAAAAAATGCATCCATTTGCACCAAAATGTTCAAAAGTGAATTAATTCTCATTTTCCCCTTTTTAACCTTCTTCCATGAAAACTCAAATATCAAGACCTCAAACCAAGCCAATTCCTTAACTTCTCAATGCTTTACTAAGCAAATAACACCACTTGGAGCAAGTTTGATGTTGGAAAAATCTTCATTTGAGCAGAAACATCCTTCTAGGTCAAAAATGGCTTGGAAGTTGGTTGACTTTTGTTGACCAAAATCACATCTCTCTGATGACCTGAACTTGTCTGGATCATAACTTGAGTTCTATAAATCCAATAAATGACTTCTAGTACTCAAATTAAAGCTAACATGTTCTACAAGTTCCATGTTGGTCAACAGTTGAGATGAAACTTGTATCTTGAGATAGGTGGTCTTGAAGTCAGGCACTAAATAGGGGATTTTACCCTGAGAACCCTAACTTAGTAACTTCTCACACTCTTGATCCTTGATGAATTGATCTTGAAATGATATCTCATATACCTTAACACAACATCCCATGACCATAGAGACTTTGAATTGAGTTTTAATCTCCTTCAATTGCACAGTTGACTGAGGATTAGCCAGATGAAACCCTAATTGCAACAACTTCAACTGTAACCTTTCACACTTAGCAAAAACACTTGAATGAGCTCCACAATGACCCTCAAGGCAATAAATGATCTCTCTCAACCTCTTATACCCATAACCATGAATTCAGAATCCTCTGATGATCCTGAACTGGCCTCCAAGTTAGGAGCTGACCCACTTACATCCATCCTTTCTTTCACAAGACCAATGTCCATTTCCTGATGACTTGATTACCATCCAAACTTGAGTAAAACCCCTTTCTTAGGCTCAACCCTCTGAGTAGACTCTTCTTGATGTGTACAAGCTCTTGATCCCCTGTTCAATGCAACATGCTATGTAATGCAAATGCTAGAAAGAAAATGAAATGAAACACAAGCCAACCAAAGAAGAAGGTTGGACAAATTTTGGGGTGCAACAGCTATGTACTTTCATCTGGTATGAAAGATCAGAGTGTTGCACCCCAAAATTTGCCTAACCTTACTCTTTACTTAGCTTGTGTTTCATTGCATTCATTCTAGCACTATCATCTGCATTACATTGACATGTGTGCAGGAGATCAAGAGGTATGACTACCAATAAAGGGCTACACAAGGCTATGAAGCTAGCTAAGAGGTTTATTCAAGGGTTCAAGGGTTGAGATCCTCATCAATGAAGTTAAAGATCCTCAGAGAAGGGGTTGGATATAAGAATGTATGCCTCCTAACTTGAGGGTTGTGGGAAGCCATCAGATGATTTTGAATCCATGGGAGAAGACTTGAAGCCTTGAGAGAGCTCATGATAAGTATTTAAGATCATTTTGAAGCCTAGACAGGTCATCATGTGAAGGATATGAAGCCACTGCCAAGATTGGTGCAACTAGGGTTTCATCTGGTCAACCCTAGGTTAACTGATGATTTGAAGGAGGTTGAGACCCAAGTTCAAGGCCATGTGATCATGGATTGATGTCTTAAGATTCCCAAGGGATGATTCCAAGGTCAACTCATCATGAATCAAGAGTGTGAGGAGTTCCTAGGCTAGGGTTTCTAAGCTTGATAGTGTAAAATCCCCTGGTCTAGTGCCTAACTTCAAGACCACATAACTCAAGATGTGATTTTCATCTCACCTTGACCCCAACATGATTGTTGTAGAGCATGAGCACAAATTTTATTTGAGTACTAGAAATCCTTGATAGGGTTTATAGAACTCAAGTTATGAGCCAAACAAGTTACATGTCATCAGATGAATGTGAATTTGGAGCTTGAAAGTCAACCAACTTGCATGACATTTTTAACCTAGAAGGATGATTCTTATTAATTTTTGGCCAACATGAATGTTGTTTCTTATCTTCTTAGCTTTCTATAAAGTACTAGAAGTCCATGATTGGATTTGTAGAACTCAAGTTACAAGCTTTGCAAGACAAGGGTATTTTGGGAATATGAGATTATAGGTCATTTTTGATTATGGGTCAATTTCATGAACTTAGACACCTCAAATGGACTTTTTATCAACTTGAAAGTTGTTCAAAATGGTGTTATTTGTCAAGCCATGACCCAAGGATTCATTGATATGGGTTAAATTGAGAAGTGTATAAAGGCATAAAAAAGAGAAAATTCTAAAACAATTCATTTTTGTGCAAAACTTTGCAAGTTGGTGCATTTTTTGAAGGTAAAAGGCATTTGGAATGGATTGGCATTTGTAGAATTCCAAGTTGAAGTTTGGTTCATGGCATAATTTCATGTTTCTTAAGAATGAAGTTACATAATAAAGATCCACCATTGATTGGATTCAAGGAGCAAATCCTGGTCCTTCATCCTCCCTAACACACCAGCAAGGGATTTGAGTTGGATTGAAGTTGAAACAGAGGTGAAATCATGACTGTCATGAAGGAGTTTTGAAGAAAAATCAGAAAATGGAATTGGATGAATTGGGCCATAACTGGGCCAGATAATGATCCAAAACAGTTCTATATATTGCCATGATAGAGTTCAGAACAAGTTTGGTGATTGGAAGAGCTTGAATGAGGTAAGAAGCACTTGAAAAGTTAGTTACGAAGTGAAAGTCGTTTTTCATCTTGGAGGCCACTGAAGAAGGAATTGAAGCTCCAAGATTCTTCAGCAAGCATCACTGATCGTTTCTGAGCAAGTTTGATCAAGGTTTGGAGGTTGTAGCACTCTCTGTGGAAGCTCAAACCAGGTTTCTTTCTTTGCATAATTATGCTTTGTTGAGAACGAATTAGGACAAATATTGCATGTGGTTAGGAAATTCTTGAACCATAGATGGATTTAGGCAAGGTTTGGAAGCCATTGGTGAAGGTTCTTGATCATGGATGAAATGTTTAGGGATTCAGATTAGGCTTAATCTTGATGGATAGCACGTTTTATTAGTGGATTCTTGATCAATGATGAGTGTAGAAGAGATTGGTGGCATTAGATTAGAGTTTGATGATGATTTACCAAAATGCGTATTTTCTGTTCATGGCTGTATCTGCGTACTCTTTGAGAAGATGAAAAAATGGAGATTATCATGATAATCCTTGTGAGGAGATGAGTGGATCTGGATGTTTTCATGAAGTTTGGTGCCTTCTGATGGCTTGCCCACCGTGAGCCCGCCGGAGAAGACGACCGGAGTCTTCTCCGGCCACCCTGAATTTCCCCCCTTTCCATGTTCAGTTCAAATGAAGAAGACGAATGGTGAACCGTTGGATGAGGTTGGACTCGTAGACTTAGTAAACAGATCCAAGGCTCATGATTGAGTTTTGAGTATATTGACCTTTGACCATATGAGGTTGCACGCTGAGGCACGTTGGATTGGTATACTTTTAGCTTGAACGCTCCAGATTAGGGACTATGGTGATCCATAGTCAAACTAGCCACACGCAAGCGTTAATGAAACATTGCGTTTCATTTAAAGGATCTCTGAGCCACGTGGTGTTCGCCCACCCCCACCCCCCACCCCCGTTAGATGCATAGACCGGTCGTCTGATCCAGCGGTCACGTTTTATTCCTAGTTTTTAATTCCTTTTTAATTCATTTAATTGTTTTTCTTATTTCTTTTAATGCTTTTCTCTTCTTTAATTCATTAAAAATAGAAATAATTGTCATAAAAATGTGAAAAAAATCATGCTTGATCTTTGGCTTGTCCCTGATTTTTGTATGCAATTTGTTTGAGTTTTTGATAAAATTTCCATTTATTGTCTATTTTTCCATTTTTATGCTATCTCTTCTGTATGCCATTTTTATGCTATCTCTTCCATTTTAATTCATTTTTCCATTTTTGTATGCAATTTGTTTGAGTTTTTGATAAAATTTCCATTTATTGTCTATTTTTTATAAAATCCTAAAAAAATGTAAAAATGTTGGTTTTCTTTTCTAATTTTTATGCTATCTCTTGGATTTGATTTTAGTGCTGAAATTTTGCATGTTTGTTATAGACTCCTTGATAGGTTTATAGGATTTTCCTTGTATTTTTTAGATGATTCTAAGTTTGAGTTTGAGATAGGTTTTAGAACTTTCCCCTTATGGATTCCCTTTAGCACACCCTTTGAGTTTAGATTTTATTAGAACCTTTGGAATTAGGTTTTACCCCTGGTTTTTCTACCATAGATTCTTAACACATTTAGGATCATCCAGGATTTTCCTTAGCATTTATAGAAGTGATCTTCTATTGTTCCCCCATTTTACAAGTTGATTATGGTTTAGGTGACCCTAACTAGGCTTACTTCATAGATTAGTCCTTAGATTGAACTTTAACTAATTCTAGGCTTCAATCCTTTCTTGATAGAATAGAACATAGGTAGATACCTCTCTAGAATATTGATTAGGCCTTGATAAAGCTTTTGAATCCCCTTAGTTTAGGTGATCCTGGTAGCTAGTCCTTAGGGTTTCTTAGAAGTTGTTGTGTTGCCTTCTGTCCCCTGTGTGGTTTCTTCCCTGGGCTTTGCCCTATCCTCTTTCTCCAAGTCTTGAAGAGGATCCCTCTTGGGAGAGTCTAATCCTTCCCTTGGTTGGATTCTGTGCATTCCTCAGGAGGTTGAGCCTTGGATTGACATTCATCAGCATAGTACATTCCTTTGGTTTGCACTATCTGTCCCCTTCAAGTCTTGATGAGGAGCCCTCTTGGGAGAGCCTAATCCTTCCCTTGGTTGGATTATGTGCATTCCTAAGGAGGTTGAGCCTTGGATTGACATTCCTGGCAAGGTATATTCCCTTGGTTTATACTATCATCCATCTCCAAGTCCTTTTCTTAGGATCCCTCTTGGGAGAGCCTAATCCTTCCCTTGTGTATGCATTTAAAAGTTGTCTAAATCATCACTTTACCAGTTTTATGATTAACACTCAATTTCACCCTTGGCTTGCATACCAAAAACACACAAAACCACTCACATCACCATTTTCTTGTATGAATTCTTTTTCACTCAAATTCACATTGGAACACCTTATGCTCATCATTCAAAAGCTGTTGACATAGGTTTTGCTTCAAAACTGGCTGATATAAGATTATCCCTTTTTCAAAATGCATTTTTCCATAAAGTCACCACATGACATACCATTTTTTGAACCTATGTGCATTTAACACCTTTTGAGTGATAGAATCATTTCTCATCATACATATGAACTGTTGGTAGCCTTGATTTTGATTGAGAAAGACTTAGAGCTAGCATCATACTTCAAATGCACTTTTCACATACACACCAAGCAACTCGTGCACCACTTTTTTGCAAGAACTATTTTTTTTCTCAAAATCACACTTTGAACATGTCATACTCATCATTTGTGAACTGTGAGCATCATCATTTGGATTTAAAACTAGTTGTTACAAATTCCATACCACAAAGTGCATTTTGTAACATACATCAAGCTACTCATATGTCACTTGTTGCATAAAAATGTTTTTCACCAAAACCACATCATGTACACTTCTTAATCATCATCCTTGAGCTGTTTGTATCATCACTCAATCAAAAAATACATTACCACAATATCCACATTTCAAGATGCACTTTTCTTCATTGTTTTGCATTTTACATGACATGGACACATTCTGTTGAATTTCAGAAAGTTTGAGGGGTTGACATCATTTCTTATCATGTTTGAATCCTGTATGTGTGCTTGGCTGGTTAGAGAACACTTGAGTTGGTTTAAAAATCTCAAAATGCATTCATAACATCAAATGCATGTGCTATCGAATTTTTCTGTACAATGAGAATTTGAAAAAACTACCACTTCCATCATATTCCTTGTTCAATACTACCCCATTTCCATATAAATTTTGTGTTGATCCGATAAACGGTTAGGAAGTTACGTACCAAAATGTATTTGGCTTGTTTTTGTGTTTTTGCCCAAGTGAACTCATTCTACCCTTATTAATTTAAGGGGTGGCTTATACAAACGGATGTATAGCCACCCCAGTGGTAAGCCTCTCATGCCAAACGCGCCTTGTACCCCATGTTCCTGAGTTCGACCCCTGAGGAGGGCAACTCTTTTGTGCATTTGTGATTTTTTGTTAAAACTTCAAAAATTCGTATCTCACTCATTTTTCATCGTTTTTCGTCCGTTCTTTACCCCAATCCCAATCCTTAGCAAACATTTACCAAACTTAGCATGCAAAAAAAAAACAAAAGGTTCCTGTAGAGTACTACAGATGTTTAGGATGTGAAATACCTACCCTATGCATAACCAACCCCCGATCCCCGAATCTCTTAGCGTTGTTGTTACATCACGCAAAAGGTTCTTTCTTTCTTTAGACCTTTCCTTTGGATAAGTTAAAGTCCGGTTGTGAATTTAAGAAATAAGATTCAAGTTAATTTAATAGCTTGGTATCCAATTTTCACCACAACAGTCCTCCTATACAATTCCCGGATGAGGCTATTCCCAGGAAAGCTACGATCAAAATGGTCGGGGCCATTTCTGGTTCACAAGGTTTTTCCATACGGCGCAGTTGAGTTACAGAATCAAGCTAACGGAGACACTTTCAAAGTGAATGGGCAGAGGTTAAAACCGTACTATCAAGGCGACTCAACCGGTCAGGTGGATGTCATTCATCTTACCTCGTAGGATGAACGAACGTCGTGTCATGCAACGTAAAACGAAGCGCTTTGTGGGAGGCAACCCACACAATTTTTGTTGATGTGTTATACTTTTGTTTTATTTTCTTTTCTGGACAGGTTTATCAGTTTGTAGTTCATCATGAAAGGAGGATAGCGGATAGTCGGGGCGAAGAATACCGAAAAATGAGAAATCAGAGCCCTGACACGGGTGGTCGTGTTGCACAACACGGGCCGTGTCAGGAGGAGGTAAAAGTGATAAGTTTTTTTGGGTAAAACAGTCGGGTGACACGGGTGCCCTGTCCCATGACACGGCCCATGTCATAAACACCAGAAAGAAAAGGAAAAAAAAGAAGCAAGTTACAGGAGGTGCAACACGGGTGCCCGTGTTGCAGGTGTTATATTTTGAAAAAAAAAAGCTTCAGGAGGTGCAACACGGGTGCCCGTGTTGTAAGGTGCGGCTGACTATTTTTTTTCTTACCCGTGTGGGGCCCGGTTTGTCCTTCTCACTTAAAACTCTCTTTCTCACTTATCTCCCTATTCCCTTCATCTTTTACATCTTTCTCATAACCTAAACCTAAAACCCCATAGCCTCTTCTCCACAAAGCTCGTAAAAACATCATCACCCACTCCTCAAAACCCTCTTCCCTCTTCACGAAAAACGTTCCCCTCGCTGTTGTGGTCATTTCTACGGTGATGCTTTATCCTAATTGTATTTTCGAATTTGTTGTGTTTCTTTGTTGTTCTGCAGGTTAAAGAATGCCTCCTCGTAGAGATACTGGCAAAGCTGTCGCGAAAACTTCTCGTCCCAAAAAGCGAGCTCACCGCATGTCCAATCTGCACAACATTTTGTTCGAAGATCCTGACCACCAAAAGAAGTATGTGTCATTGGTAACCTGGTATATGTGCAATGAAACCCTAGATAACTTAGGGCTAAAAATTGAAGTTCATAGAATGTTTCACTGTCTTGGTATGCTAGAATTTATGCAATTTGAAGCGTCGACCTTTGAGCACATAACAATCGAATTTCTTAGTACTCTTGAATTTCAGCTGAAACATAGGTGGACAGGTACAGAAGAAGAGTACTATGGCCCTCTGAGATTTCTCCTATTTGACACTGACCACACTCTGACTATAGCCCAATTGGGAGATATTCTGAAGCTCCCCAATTTTGGACCTGGATCACCTCCGGGTAATTTTAGTGCAGGTGATTTTTGGTGAGCTATTACAGGTAAAGTTGACTATGTTGCAAAAGCGGCCAAAGCCTCTTGCATCCATAACCCGTGTTTCAGGTATGCGCAAAAAGGGCTTGCCTATACACTGTTTGGAAGAGGGGACAGTACGGGAGTGGCGACTCAGAGGGAGCTGTATTTTTTGTACGACATGGCCAACCTAGAGCTGATCAATGTAGTTGCCTTTGCAGCTGACCACTTGAAGCGTGTTGCAAACGCACCTTCTGGCGAAAGTAGTGTAGGTGGAATGATAATGCAGATAGCAAACCATTTTGGATACGATCCTATACTGATGGAGGAAAGTATGGTCACAGGTAAGACAAAGATAGACCTCGCCACCCTCACTATACTAGGTATGATTCAGGTCCGTGAGAATTATTACTCATTGGTAAGCCGAAATAAGCATCTTTTAGCTTTACCTGCTCCTGATTTTATAAGCATTCGAAATGTCAATAATTGGTTGTATGAGAACGTAATACAAGACGAGGACGAAGAAAACCAATTTAATTATAATGCAGGTATAGATGACGATGAAGCAGATCAGACAGAAGCAGTTCCTATACCGACGCGTACCGTCTCTCCAACCCAGGAGTCCGGCTCTTGGAGTTTATCACAGAAAGAATGGGACTGGATGGAAAATGAGGTTCGCTACCTACGAAGTGAGCAAACAAGGCAAGGGGAGGAGCAAACGCGGCAGGGAAACAAGCAAATCCGCCAAGGCAGGATGATTGGAGAAATGCATGAGTGGATGCGGCAGATGGCGCTGCGGGACAACCCCCCTCAACCATGATGAACTTTGTAAGCCACCTCCTCTACTTGTGCGTCAACAGTGGGGACACTGTTGAGTTCAAGTGTCAGGGTATTTATTTTTGCGTTTTGTTTTTCTTTTATTTGTCTTTATTAAGTCTTTTTATGTTGTTTTGTGGTGTGTTGTTGTCTGTTTGAAAGCATAAGTGAAGTCCTTAGTGAGAACCCCCCGAGTTCGAGCTATAAAAAGAAAAAAAAATTTGTGTTTTTGAGAGTATGTGCTTAAGCTGTTCTATGAGTGAGGTGCTGAGAAAGTATATAGAGTGCTCGGTTAAAAGAACCGTGAGGAGGAAGTTGGAATATTTTGGAGAGGTAGGTAAAACACAAACACCCTGAGTTTCCCGAATTAGGAACGAGTCCGACGTGTAGATTTGTACCATAGTGCATTGATCTGAGAAGTACCCCCCAGTAGTTTATCTAAACAATCAGGCTTAATCTATAAGAATCGTGTGTGCAAGGTTGATTAAAAAAAAGGGCATAAAAAGAAAAGAGTGAAAATAAAGGCACGACCTATCCTTCTAAGTTGGGTAACCCTCACCCGGTTATTCAGCCCAACGGTGGTTGAACCTAAAAGTCATCACGCAAAAATATATATATCAGTTCCAGAAAGAAAAAATGATGGGTGATCAATCTTGTGCATGCGAGGGAAAATCATAAAAGCCGTTAAGTGATTGTCCGAATGAAAAGGGCGGAAAATCAGAAATAAGACTTAAGTCCAAAGCATAGTCGGAGAGGTTACCGATAGGGAGATTGAGGTCCGTGGTATCACCGTGGTCTAGTGTTTGTGTGATATCTATTTTGATGGAGTAATCCGAGTTTTATCCTCGTGTGGCTTTGAGCGAGAAACTCACGTATGAGTATGAGCACAGTAACTAGCAGTTCGTATAAAGGTACATTTGTGTGAAACAAAATGAATTGGTTGGTAAGCTTTCTTGCTTGAGGACAAGCAAAAGTTCAAGTTCGGGGGAGTTTGATCAGCGAATTTTAGTTATGTTTTTCACACTGTGTGTGTCGTTGGTTTTGCAGTATTTTCTTTCAGTTTCGCATCTTTCGTTTACGCTTTTATTGTTATTTTCAGTTATCTTTGAGAATGTTCCATCATAAGGTTAATATAATTTTGTGCCACTGGTACGTTTGATTTGTTTTTTTTTGGTGTGTTGTGAGCAGGAAATGATGACACGATGCCGGAATGTTTCGGGGACGCAGAAAGGTCAAAGAAGTGAAAGTCAGAAGCATGACACGGGCGCCCGTGTCACACAACACGGCCCGTGTCAGGAGGGCCATCACACAACACTTCCAAGGCAAAAGGGAAATGGGAGGACAGAAGTGCAACACGGGTGCCCGTGTCAGGGCCACTGATAGTGCAAATGTTGATTTTCATGTTTTTTCGCTTATTGAGCTAGTTCGAAGGGCATTTTAGACTTCTTTGATGTAATTTGAATTGAGTTATATTAGTCATTTTTTGGCTAAGGCTTTTGACTTTTTGGGAACTGGGGATCGTAATTTACACTGGAGAAGATTATTTCTGAGGAACACGGATCGATCAAGAGCGGAAGCAATTGATGATCCCAGGAGATCAATCCTAATTGTAATGACTTTTTCTCTTTTATCCTTAAGTGCATTTGTTTTGATTAAGAACATGAGTGGCTAAACCCCCAATTGTTAGGGGGTGGTCCTAAATTCCATTGTATTAACCTTGTTGGGATTATTCTATGAGATTTTTATTGATTACCTTATGATTGTTATTTTGCAACGTTCTTTACGCGAATTCATGTTGGAAAATGGAATTTGATTTATGATTAGGTTTTGGTTTGGAAAGTCAACCTAAGGCCTTTGCAAAATAATCTTACGGTAGATATTACCTAGGAATAGGGATATCCCGTAGAGTATGTTTTTATGTCAGGACCATTGCTTGATGATTTTCACATGCAACTAAGAAATTAGAGCATGGGAAAATTATCAAAGTGTTTTTCACTGAGGAATTAGGAAAAACTAATTTTGAAACTTTGGCTTTTTTAAAGGTCGATAAAACATCTCAGAATAATCCTTTAAGGTTTTACTAGCAATTTATCCACCTCCCTAACTTTGTTCTTATTTTTACTCTAATCCTTTTTATCTTACGTTTTCTTTTACTCTGTTAAAAAAAACAACTCCAAGGTATTTTTATTCTTTTGAATCCGAAAAGTATTGTTGATTACTATGCATTCCTCGAGATCGATACTGGGAACTATTTCCCTTATTATTACTTTGACACAAATAGTACACTTGCTATTTTGTCGATCACTTTTCCCCGGTGAAGCTTTGCTTCCCCAGTGGATTTTGTTCCCCAGCAAAGATTTCCCCAGTGGGTTTCTTCCCCAGTGTGGTTTGCATTTCTTTTCTTTCGTTTCCCCAGTGAAGAATTGTCATCTTCCCTGGTGGGCTTCCTCACCTGGTTATCCCCAGTGAGGTTCATATCTCCTTTCCCCGATGAAGATGTGTCTTCCCTGGTGGAATTTGTGTCCCCTGCGTGAAAGATTTCCTTGAACAACATCTTTAGTCATGTTTGAACTATCGTGCTTACTTAGTCTTGAATCTTTCCCCAGTGTGTTGGGTCCTCGTGAGTGGTTACTCGTTGTATTGCCGTTCTTTTATAGTTGCTCGTGTGTCTGCATTTGTCTTGCATTCAAGCATCATAAAACATCATTTAGAAATCATTTGCATTTCGCATTTGTCCTTTTGCATACCATCGGATCTAAGGGACAAAATTTCTGGTTTGCTATATTTAAATACCTTCCACTACGATTCTATGAGGATTGTTATCTCTCATTACCATCTAGTGAAGATATTTAAATAGGGGCATCTGTTGCACCCCAAATTTTGACCCCTTAGATCCTCATCTTCATTGTAGGATCATATTCATTTAATTAACTAACCTTAACCCATTTCCAGTTTATCTTTATCAAGATGTAGATGAGTTAGGGTTCCGTACCGTCAAAATCAAGGCTTCGATGGTTTGATCAATCAATGTTTTGGATTGATTCAACTTCAAACAAGATCAAGAATACAACATTGGGTCAAGTATGAATTCAATTTGAGGTGGTCACCCAAGAATTAAGAACAGTACAATTCAGGATGCCCGATTAGGGTTTTCGATTAGGAAAAGTCAACCGTAGTTTAACTTTTGGTTTAAAGATTGTTTCAATGGTGGGATCAAGGTCCATTAAGCTCCTATGGCTTAGTAAAGTCCATCCAAAGAGTTTCAAGTCCTCAGAATGTCCGGATCATCGACAGTCGACTCGGTAGTCACCGATTGATCGAACGATTGACCGAAAAGTCAACTCTTCAACAATAAGGAATTTGAATTCAAGATGTGAATCAAAAATGTTCCTTATGTCATATTACACCTCCCCATAAAATTTCATGACCATTGGATCAAGGGTTAAGAAGTAATTGCAAAAATCGGGAATTAGGGTTTCGAAAGGGGCAACACCATAACTCCTCAACCACACATCCAAATGAAGTGATTCAAAGCTCATTGGAAAGCTCTTGACAAATCCTACAAAATCCTCAAAGTGGTCCATGATCAAAAAATTCATAGATTTGGAGTTATGGCAAGATTCATTTTAAGAAGGGAAATAACTTAGAAAAGTTCTAAGTTATTTATCCTTTTTAAGTGGTTTTTTCAGCAACTTGGAAGGGTTTTTCAACCTAGTTTCATCTAGAATTTTGAAATCTCCAAAACATGAAGGTTATAGAGCTACTTGAGGGCTTTCTAAATTGTGGTAGAACTCCTCAATAGCACTTATGAGCAGAAAGTTATGAGCTATGGAAGTTAGGGCTGTCAACACTTGAGATCACCAATCCAACACTTCTCAAAATTCAGATTTCACAACTTGAGATATCCTCAACCCTAGGATCATGATTCAATATGATATTTAGATGTGTGGAGGAAGGAAAATGCAGAAAAATGAGATGTTTGAAGAGAGAGGCAAGTTGCAAGCATTGTGTAATAAAATAATCAAATGTGTAAGAGGAAAGAGAAACTTTTTCCTCCAAAACTGTTGCAGCTGCTCACCCTACACTCTAAGCTCACCTCAGTCACTTCATGTCCATCTCCAGTTGATTTTTCTGATCTTCCTTGAACCATGGAGCTGATAGGAGAAGATCTTGGCAAGATTTTTCAAAGAACCTCATGAAACTCCCTCCAAAAGTGGTAAAATACTAGGCTACCCTCACTCTTGTTTTCACTATAAATAGAGGCCTCTTCATTGATGTTAGATACACTAGAGCAATATCCAAAACCAAGAGAAACAATAGCTCTCAATTCCCTTTCATTTCCTTAAAAATCTCAATTTTCAAAACTTCCATTTTTCACTAAAAAGCTGTCTTGAGTAAAACTATGCTCAAGGTCAGTTCTACCATTTCTAAGTCACTCAAAACCATCTAAACAATCCATAAACATTGTGTAGAAGGTGTCCATACATACAAACCACTCAAAAATCTCATTTTCACAAAAGTCAACCTTCACACCTTAGTAGTTTGACTTTCTTGCACTTTGAAATCCAAATTCTTACTTGAGGCACTTCCTACCATTCTAACACTCTCAACACCTCATATACATCATATCTCAACTGTCCAAACCCTAAAAAGAGCAGCTGGAAACTTCACAACTCCAACTGTCTTGAAAAGTGGTTTTTTTGCTTCAAGAGGAAGCAAGCTTCAATTCTCTGCTAAGGAAGAAAGTCTCTGGGTTTCTCAACTTTTTAGCTTGCTCAAGACTTGTCTACAAGAGGTATGTGACATTCAAACTCCTTATTGATCATACATTATCATGTGTTATCATTTTGAAGTGTTTTGGTGGAAATGTAGTCTTGCTGCCCCATTTTAGTTCTTTGTCGAGAACTCTTGTTTCATGGTCATTATACTTGTTTTTGTTAATGTATTTTCATTTGTAAATGATATGTGGATGATGTGTTACAAAGATTGTACTTAGATATCATGTTTAACTTGTTTTTGAGATTTTGGTTATGTGGTAGTTTTAGGAATCCAACATTGAAATTTGGTGTGTTCCCCTAGGCCTGTTAGTCTTAGTTCATTAGTGATATTTGGATAACTTATAAGTTATTCATTGGATCCCACTGCCCTAGATCATGCTTGAATCTATTGTGGGACTTGTTTCACACTTATGCTATTTTTGTGTCATTCTAGCTTTATCACTATTGAGTTGTGTATGAGACTGTTGTGCTTGCCATGATTGTATCTCATTTGTTCTAAATCATTGTTTAATGCTTACATGATCTTACTTGCTTGTTTGTTTTGGTTGAAATATTGAGAACATGAGATTTGAACTTTGAGGCTTGTTGTGAGATTCTTTGTTGTTTTTGCTGTCAAATTTGGATCAACATACCATTTCTGGTTTGGAGCAGTTGGTGCTTGTTTTTAAGTGATAGACTCATTTGTTAATGTGTTTTGAAGATGTATGTTGTACCTATATGCTCAAAATCTCCTTACTTGTTCAAACTGTTTTGTCATGCTTAACTTGCATTTTACAAGATTTCATGCCAACACATAGCATATTCTGTTTCAACTGAGTTTTGCCTTATTCATGAGTATAGAATCACTAGCCTACATATTTGAAACTTGTGTGTGCTACCAAAACTTCCCATATGTCATGGACTGGCCAGCTGCCCTAGTATGTTGCTGTTTGTGCATTTCTTAAGCCTCAATTTGCTTCCTTTTGTATGTTGATAATTGGAACTTGTTTGTGAGCATGGAAGTGTCTATTATCATATCTATGATGTGTGTGTGTTATTGTTTTGGTTTGAAACTTCACAATTTGAAAAATTCACCTGCTGCCACATTAATTTTCCAAGGCAGTTTTTCACATCTCTTACCACAACATGCCAATTTTCATTCCAACTGTCCTATGTTTAGTTTTTAAGTTGAAACTCATTCCTTGTCATGATAATGATATGTGTACATTGTTTGTTTGATCTGTTCTCACCTTTTTCACAATTGCACTTCTACACTAGAATATGCCATGAACATGCCAAAGTTGCTATTCTGTTCGCACATGCCTAATCTTTGAGTTGTGACTCATCCATATTCATGATTCTAATGTGTGTAGATGATTGGTTTGATCTAGGATTACCTGCTTTCTCATTTCACCCTCAAATTGCATTTTTGAGCTAAAACATACCATGAATATGCCAAATTCTTGCTTGCTTGCAATATGCTCATTTTCTGAGTTGTAACTCATTCTTTGCTACATATATGATGTGTGTGTGTAGTGTTTGTCAACATGAGATCACTTTCATAGCTAGATCAACTTTGTACCATTTTGCTGTCACACTGTTTTGAAAACCAAATGCACACACTTCACTTTGTTTGTTTGATTGTCTTAGGGCTGCTCATCTAGCATTAGATCTCTAGTGATAATTAGGACCTGTATGTGCATGAATCAATCAATTTTTGTATGTCTCACTTTTCTGTCATGGCAGCCTGCCTCTATGTTTGATACAATTTGCAACTTGATGTCCATTTTATTGTTATGTGCATTCCATGATAATCTTAAGTACTAGGCTCATCTAGGATCATATTTGAACTTGTGTGCGGCATTTTTCTGATCTCAAAGCTGCTCCAATCTTGTTTGGTGTCAATATTGCATTTTATGAGTGTTTGAGCAGCTGACCTATGACTTTCAATTCCATGATGTTTGTGAACAATTTTGAAGTGTGGACACACCTTATATGATGTTTTGAGGATGTTTGAAGGGTCTGCTCATTTCAATTATGTTTTTTTCTTGATCTAGCTTTCAAACTTGCTTTTCCTTCTCCAATTTTCACTTAGCATGATAATTGTGCCTTGAATTTGTGTTGGACACTATGATTGTAATCTTCTTTGTTCTCACATTGCATCCTATATGTTTTACTTCATGTTTGCATTGGTTATGATATGATCAAGTGAGTTCCATTCTGTTGCACCCTAAAATTTGCTCAACCTTATTCACTTGGTTTATGTTTCAATATCATTAGCATTTGCATATAGAGTCATGTGCATAGTCTAATCATCTGCATAGCATAGGCATAGTAAATCATCCAACAGGGACCAAGCACTATTCTTACCTCTAGGAGCCTATCAAAAGGTTATTATCCTAATTCAATCTCATTCAAGTCATCAGAAAGAATTGGAAAGCTGGAAAGTCAATGGATCAGGCAAGTGCATCCATCTCCTATCTGGGGGTATCTGAGGATCAACAAAGAAATTGTGAGCTGTGGGCTGAGCATGGATAGTATCTGGGCATCATGGGAGACTTAGAAAGTCATTTGGAGAAGGAGACAAGTCATTGATATGACCACAAGTATTGCAGTTGAAGATAGTCAACTAGGGTTTCATCTAAGTCAACCATGGGTCAACTCTAGGTCAATTGAATGATTGAAGGGCATTAAGGGCTATTGGAGAGATGGGGGGTTCATCATTTGACATGTAAAGAAGGATATGTTGTTTTGCTAAGAAGAAATCAAGAGGAATCAAGGAGAAGAGGAGTTTCTAAATTAGGGTTTCTGTGTAAAATCCCCTTATTTAGGTCAAATTTCCAAGCAAGATAAGTCAAAATGCAAGCTTCAAATGGATCCTTGGTCAACATGAAACTTGTAGAGGATCTCAAGACCTTTAATTTTAGTGGTGGAAGACATCAAGGAGATTTATAGAACTCAAGTTATGGTCCTTGCAAGTTACAGATCATCTGAGATATCTGAAATTTTGTCTGTGAAAGTGACTTGACTTCCAAGCAATATTTACCCCTCACGGAGATTTCAAATGAATTTCTGGTCAACATAATAATTGTTCCTCATTGTCTTAGCTTTCTAGAATGGTATAGTATGCCTTCATATGATTTGTGGAACTATACTTATGGTCTTGGCAAGCAAAGGGTATTTTGGTCATCTGAGGATTACAGGTCATTCTTAGCCTATGCCTAAAACTCATACAAGGGAGCCTCAAATGAAAAACTTCACAACATCAAAGTTGCTCAAAATTCCATTTTAAGTCTAGAAAAGAAGTCATGAAAGTTTGGAAATGCATGGAATGAGACTTGACCAAAGTTGGTGAAAAATGACCTAAAAAGGCATATAAGTTGAAAAAGTTGAAATGAAAAATTGGTTTGAGAGATCTACAAACCCAAAATAGGTCATCCAATATGTCATTTTGAATCCAAACATCATTTTAAAAACAATGGTTCAAATAGATTTTTTATTTGAGGTCTTAAAATGGGGGCTACTTTGTAAAGTTCATGCTTGCATATTAAGGGACCTTTGCAAATCTTCACACAAGGCAAAACCAAGCTTGTTTTTTCCACACTTTCACTCCCAATATCTCATGAAAGGAGATTTTAACACAAGTTTACAAAGGTGCAAGCATGAGATAAGAGAAGTCAAAATACCATCGAATGAGAAGTTCATGAAATTTCCACAAGTTTCTAGATCCCTCTAGGATCAATCTAGAAACTTCTCAAGCTGTTAGTAATCATCTATATAATGAAATGAAGCCATTTGTGCAGGGGTTGGTGATTCATAGTGATTGCATACCATAGTTTGATTCCATAACTCCATATTGCATTTCACATTCAAACTCCATTAAAACTTCATCAATCATCATAATTCTTGTTATCATCATCTTCTACCATCATCATAGAGCAATTGGCAAACAAAAGTGAGAGGAATTAGTGGCTGGCTCGTGTGATCCAAAGCTTCACTCCAAGTTGCATGAAGGTTTGGATAGAGTGATTCAAGAGGTGTAAGCAAGAACCATTGCAAACAGAAGCACATATAGCCATTGAAGATCACTTGAAGCAAGCATCAAGGCTTGAATTGAAAGCTAACTACCATTGCCATCATCACTTGCAAGGTATGCATTTTCCTTCGAATCTCATTGTTTATGCATAGTTAGATCATGTTGTTAGGATATATATGATAGAGACCATTAGGGGATGTGTTGTGAAGAGTTTGAAGGCATTACATGAAGGTTGGTTCCATGGCCATTTCTGTTTCTTGATCAAGAACACATAACCTAGGGCACTATAATGCTAGTTCTTTAGTTTAGTATACTCCCCATAACATGTAGATCATGATAGCATAGTATGAGCACATATAATTTCCATGCAAACCAGGTGTAAATAAGTGTGCCCAGAACTTCCATGCTTCGTATCCCTTTGTGGAGTGAGTTTTAGGAAAACCTAGGACCATGGTTGTGTAGAGGGCAATGAGTAGAGTGTTTTTGCTTTTTGTGTCGTGAGCATTCATGGTCAGGTGAGAGAGATAGAGGGAGTAGAAGATTTGCGTGTGAAAATGAAATCCATGAAACCCTAGATGATCCAAGGAAGAAGAAACGCATGAGCCCTTGGATCAGCATGAAAACCTTGACTAATTCTCTCCATCCAACGGCCCAGATTAAAAGTAAAAAAACGGAGGGAAGCTTCAAGGTGCAACGCACCGTTTCAATTAGTAAAAAACCTTGGGCTTAAGTCTGATTGTTATTCGCACACCCTCATGATAGGCCCCAAACTAAAACACACGTGAAAACTTCGAGTTCCACACCCCCAGCGCAATTTTGTCTGTTTTTGTTTTTCTGAAATGTTAATGGGCTTAGCCTGATTACTTTTCACGCCCCCCTGATATGAGCCCATGTGAGATATTAACTGGGCGCTTCTACTGTTCTCACCCCCTCCCCTTTTATTCATATTTTGTGTTTCTTAATTTCTTTAATATTTTTACATCTTTCAAAAAATCATAAAAAATGGAAAATGGCTTGTTTTAATTGGTTCTTTTTGCTATAGGTCCATAATTCTGTCTAGAAAAATATGAAAAAATAAAAATGGCATTTTATTTTGTTTTAATATTTTTTATGCATTTTTCTTGTAAATAGCATTTTGTTAAGTTTAGTTTGATACATGATTTTGTTAATTTTAGTTTGATCAAATGCTTTAATATTTTTTGTCCATTCTTTTTAGGTTGATTAATAGACATTGTTAGCTTGTATATACAATTTAGTTCCCATTTTTAGGACTTAATTTTAGGTGTTTAGTTTAGGTGAGAACAACATGAACAAAATTAGGGTTTTAAGTGATAACTTAGGAGAATTGAATCATTTCCCTTAGGACTTAGAGATTGAATATTTTAGATATGGGACTATAGGGACTATGGGTAGTTATTAGATCCCTTAGAAATCACTAGGATTCCCCTACTGCTATTAGTATATCACTGTCTATATTTGATTGATTGGTGTGGTGTGCCCTCTAGGGATTATTGATTTGTCTGTATGGGTATTGGGATTGTCTGGGGATTGGGAGAGCTGAAGACTTGTGATGAGGAAGCCATTGGAGATCCAGAGACTGAAGTCCAACTTCCAGAGTTGATGAGGAGATTCTTGCTAGCAGCTGTTGAGGAGATTAGGGTTTAGGAGCTAGGCAGAGCTCTAGATTAGAAAGCTTGATTCTCCAACATGGAAGGTTTTGACTGCCTCCATTCCTCTCTGTGATACAGAGTCTCTCTAAGGCACTCACCCCCTTCCTTTGGAAGGCTTGGTGCTACTGTCTAAGGGATAGAACTCTTGAGAGAAAATATCTTATGTGTTAGTAGCAGTTGGTTTGCCACCCTTGGTAGTCAACTAATTGCTTAACACCCAATTCACTCTTATGATTGATCCCTCATCCTGGAGTTTTGAGACTTGAAGAAAAGCCATTATAGACTGAAGATTGATGACAAAGACCTTGCTTGAAGGCTGTGGAGATGGAGATTGATGCTTGCTGAAGCTTGAAGTCAGATGTTGTTTCAGAGCTGCTGATGCTGTTTATTTTTCTGCTGTTTTTCATTTCTGATGTATTGATTGGTTTTCCTGACTGTATTGCTTGCTGTTTAACCTGTTGGGTTGAAAGTGAATGCTGTTCACTTTTGCCTATTGTTTTCTAGGTTCGAGGTCGAGTGGGACTCCCTTGCCTCGCTTGTATTGTTGCATCCATGCATTTTACCGCTTTACTGTACATATCTGCTATTGTTTCTATTTCCGTCTATTCCCTTAGGATCTCTGTTTCTCTCTGTGCAAGAGAGGAGCATGATAGACACTAGGTCTTAACCCATGCATGATAACAGTAGGTTAGTTTGATTCCCTTTGCAACCGTAGGTTAGAGTTCTGTCTCTTCTTTCTCAAAACTAACAGAAAAAACACAATAAAATTTCAAACACAATAAAAGACACTTCTTCCGTAAAAGAATGTGAACTCATCAAGACGTCATTTTTGTCCGCTTGGACCAGTAATCAGAAAACCCTTTTTCAGAAGGAATAAAACCAACCAAGACAGACTTGTGTCGTACGTGGCCCGAACTACGTTTGCTCTGATCTTTCATGCTGTATGAAAGTACGTAGGCATAAGATGCGATATCCTAGCGAGCAACCTTCCCCTCCTTTCCCGTAGGTAGACGAACTACGTTGACTCTGATTTCTCGTTCCAGACGGGAATACGTAGGCATAAAGTGCGATACTTTGCCGAGTCATTTTCTTTTCTTTTTTAACCCTGACCTGTAGAGTAGATAGAATAATGATCCGTACCAGAAAACAAGCGTGGATCCCATCGAGTACGACGGACGTGAGGGGTGCTAATACCTTCCCCTTGCGTAACCGACTCCCGAATCCAGGTTTTGGTTGCGACGACCATACCTTTCCCCGTCTTTGCGGTAGGTTTACTCTGAGCGTTTCCTTTCCCTCCCGTGGGATAAATAACGCACGGTGGCGACTCTTCTGTTCAGCCGGCGCCGATTTTCGCAGTAGCGACAGTTGGCGACTCTGCTGGGGATCCAACGTCCCCTGGCTGCTAAGGACTGCGATGGTTCTTATGCATTTGGGATCCAACGTCCCTTAAGAGAGTCAATCCTAACGCTTGTTTTCCCGTCGAGGATTTTGTATGGATTTATATTTCTGACCTTTATTTTCAGCATTATATATATTGATTATTATTGCTGTATTAGGGTGCAACACATTCTTGCCTTGCTTTTATGTCAAAATCTGGACAACGGCAGTATCTTACCATATCACTGCAGTTTCATGTGCATTTCTTTGAGTGAACATTGCTTTGATTGTTATCCTTGCTTAAACTCATTCATGATCATGATTATCTCTTGTTCACACCTAAATGCATCTCATGTGCATAATCACAACTTTCCCATCTGTTTTGATAGTATTTTCATTGCTTCATTTTGCAACTCATGTGCTATTTCCATTCTACTGGTTTTTTGCTTGAGCCTTAAGTATCCTACACTTCTGTTAGGACATATATGACATGTATGCATCTTTGTTTTGGCATGAAACCACATCTTTTGAAATTACACATATTGCACTATCAAGACAGTTTTTCCTGCATCTGTACCACATACCAGTTTTTGTCATATGCTTAATTGTTGAAATGAATCTCATCTGTCATTATGTGTATGATGTGTTGTATGACCTGTTACCACCTGGTTGGCCTTTTCATTTTCATGATGCATCATCAAGCCAGATGTGCCTGCATTTTCATATTGTATTTGCAATCAATGAAACAACATCATGTTTTGCTTAATTCATGTTGATGATCTCTAAGTGTTGAAACCCTCCGTTAGCATGTGTGTGATGTTTGTTTAAGTTTGAATCAGATCAACATGTGTTTTAGCTTCCAAATGCCATCTATTATGACAGCCTGTTTTGTTTTTTTATGTTATCTTTGCAATTCATGTGCCAATTACATGTTTGTTGATCTTTGCTTGAGCCTCAAGGGTGCAACACCTCTGTTATGACATATTTAACTTGTGTACAATGCCCTTTGTTGGATATGAACTCGGATTTGGTTGGTAGTTTTCAAAATGCAACTCAAGTGTCAACTTGCATCTTCTATCGTGTTTTTATTTGTAGATGTTATCTCAAAATTTCAACTGCACCATCTTAATGCTCATGAAAAAATAGTCAAGTTTGAATAAAATTTCATCAAAAATGATTGAGAATTGATAGAGTTTGATCCTTCACATTTTGGCTTGTTTAGCTTGTTTTATTTTGCCCAGAAATCCATGAACATATGCCATATATATTTATGGGGGTGGCTAAATACACGGATGTATAGCCATCCCAGTGGTAGAAACCTTACTCTCTCATGCGCCTTTCACTTGCCAAACCAGGGTTCGATCCTTGGGATCAACCCTTTTTGTTGTTTTATTTTCCAATTGTGTTTGAATTTTATTTTCTTCTCTTCTTCCACTCCCTTGTCAGTGCGCGCGTGTGTGCCTTAGTGGTTGAGTGTGATGTTTGTGAACTGAAGGGCATGGGTTCGACTCCCAGCTTGGCCCTTTCTCTTTTTATTTGGTTGTTTATTTGTTTTATTGTCATAAATCACTTCAAACTTCAGATATTCGTAACTTATTCATCGTTTATTATTTTCAACCCGTTCTTTTTGCAATTTTTTCATTGTGATGTCTAGTTGTATTAAATGGATTGTAATTTCATAGTTGCTTGTTTTTACAATGCTTTTTTCCTGCTTGTTAGTAGATCCGTTCCTAGGTTGTTACTGCGTGTTTCGATTTAAATTTCCTTCATACCATGTTTATTTTATCTTGTGAGATTTATTGGTTTTTGACTTCTTTATGTTTTGTTAACATGTTGAGATTTCATTTTCTTGTTGGTTGTTACCATGAGTTATTGTTTCTTTCCTAAAATCTTGAGTTTAACTGTTGTGATCAGTCTTTGCGTACTTGATTGTTATCAATGCCTAATTGTTGTTACACTTGTTATTTTTGAACTTATAACATGATCATTTTTAAGTTGTAACTTATTTATATGGTTGATGTGTTTCATATTTGATAATATAACTTTGACTATTGCTTCCATCTTTGTTAAGATATTTGATTATAGGTTGTAACCATTGGTTTTATTTGATCCTTGCCTATTGTGATAAGCATGCTTACTTGATTGTAATCTTATTCATCTTGCTTAATTGTTTATTTGCTTTGTCAAGTATTCCTTCCCCAAGTGATGGAAGTTTTTAGTTCTCATCCAAGTTATCTCTCTCTCTCTCTCTCTCCTTCCAAAGGAAAAGTCTCTCCCTTGACTTTGTGTCATTGGATAGTTCATTACCTCTTCCCTTTGACGTTGTGAAGTCATCTTAAACCCTAGCTTAGTTAAGTTAGAACATACAAGCCATTAGAATTTGCTTTAAGTCTATAAAGCCTTACCTTTTGTTAGGAGTGTTCTTCAACTAGAACCCTAGGATAGAGTTTGTAAACTCTATGTAAGAATCATAGTAATGATTACTTACTCCCCTCTTGAGTGTTATAACATAGATCTAGAGAGTTTTGTTAAACTCTATGCAAGCATTGAAATTCTTGTTCCCCTTTGAACCTTGATCATAATCAAGTGTTCTTCAACCCTAGTGAGGTGAACTACGATTGCTCTGATTCTATCCTAGTTAGGATACGTAGGCAGAAGACGCGATGTCTTTGCGAGCAAACTTAGAAACTATCTTTAGGTCTTAACCTATGCACCTTTACCCAACCCCAAACCTTAGCAAACATTTAGCAAAATTAGCATGCAAACAAACAAAAGGTTCCTGTAGAGTACTACAGATGTCTAGGATGTGAAATACCTACTCAGATGTCGCGAAAAAGGTTCTTTCTTTCTTTAGACATTTCCTTTGGATAAATTAAAGTCCGATTGTGAATTTAAGAATTAAGATTCAAGTTAATCAATAGCTTGGTATCACGATTCTCACCGCAACAGAAATGGCGACTTCATTGGGGATAACTGCTTAACTTGAGGGTTTAGCCTATTTTGTTTAATTGCATGCTATATTTGTAAATATTTGCTTAACATGTATATTTGTCAATATATTTGTTTAATTGTTGGGTATTGGGTGCTTTGAGTGGTGAGACGGTCCTATACCCGGACTTGAGCGTAATTGTAATATGATGGTGGTATATTCAAGAAGGCTTATAGGGAGTTGATTCCCGACTAAGCTAACTTGAGAAACCACCGCTCAGTGTAGGCCCTCTTGAAAGTTTAGTATTGTTGATCGAGTATTCGTGAAAACAATGCTACTTTCAATGATCGAGTATTCGTGAAAATAACCTGTTTGCTTAACAGATGCCTGACAGCGAGGTTAGATATTCCTCTCAACATCGTGTTGAGTCGGCCTTCGGGATCGATGCCTGTTTGTTTAACAGATGCTTGACAACGAGGTCAGATGTTCTTCTCAACTTCGTGTTGAGCCGGCCTTTGGGTTCAATGCCTATTTGTTTAACAGATGCTTGACAGCGAGGTTAGATGTTCTTCTTAACTTCGTGTTGAGCCGACATTCAGGTTCGATGCCTGTTTGTTTAACAGATGCTTGACGGCAAGGTCAGATATTCCTTTGTACTTCGGGTTGAGCCGGCCTTCGGGTTTGATGCCTGTTTGTTTAATAGATACCTGGCGGCGAGGTCAGATGTTCCTCTCAACTTCGTGTTGAGCCGGCCTTCGGGTTCAATGCCTGTTTTTTTAACAGATGCCTGACGGCGAGGTCAGATATTCCTCCAAACTTCATGTTGAGCCGGCCTTCGGTATTGCTGCCTGTTTGTTTTATAGATGCCTCACAGTGAGGTCAGATGTTCTTCTCAACTTCGTGTTGAGCCGGCCTCCAGGTTCGATGCCTGTTTATTTAACAAATGCTTGACAGCGAGGTTGGATGTTCCTCTCAACTTCGTGTTGATCCGGCATTCGGGTTCCATGCTTGTTTGTTTAACAGATGGCTGACGGCGAGGTCATATGTTCTTCTTAACTTCGTGTTGAGCCGGCCTTTAAGTTCGATGCCTGTTTCTTTAACAGATCCCTGACGGCGAGGTCAGATATTCCTCTCAACTTCGTGTTGAGCCGACCTTCGGGTTCGATGCCTGTTTGTTTTACATATGCCAGATGGCGAGGTTATATGTTCCCTTTAACTTCGGGTTGAGCCGGCCTTCGAGTTCAATGCCTGTTTGTTTAACAGATGCTTGACAGCAAGGTTTGTTGTTCTTCTCAACTACGGGTTGAGACGCCCTTCGGGTTCAATGCCTGTTTGTTTAACAGATGCTTGACAGCGATGTTAGATGTTCTTTTCAACTTCGTGTTGAGCCGACATTCGGGTTCGATGCCTGTTTATTTAAGAGATGCTTGAAGGCAATGTCAGATATTCCTTTTTACTTCGTGTTGAGCCGGACTTCGTGTTTGATGCCTGTTTATTTAACAGATACCTGACGGCGAAGTCAGATGTTCCTCTCAACTTTGTGTTGATTCGACCTTCGGGTTCAATGCTTGTTTGTTTAACAGATGCCTGACAGCAAGGTCAGATGTTCTTCTCAACTTCGTGTTGAGTCGGCCTCCGGGTTCGATGCCTGTTTGTTCAACAGATGCTTGACAGCGAAGTCGGATGTTCCTCTAAACATCGTGCTGAGCCGGCATTCGGGTTCGATGCTTGTTTGTTTAACAGATTTCTGACGGCGAGGTTAGATGTTCTTCTCAACTTCGTGTTGAGCCGGCCTTCAGGTTCGATGCCTGTTTGTTTAACAGATGCCTGATGGCGAGGGTTGCACCCTAAAATTTGCCTAACTTTTTCTTACTTGGTTTATGTTTCTTGCATTGGCATATCATTGATCTAACATTGGCATAGCATAGCATTGTTCATTTGTGCAGGGGATCAAGTGTGGCTTATATCCAGAGGAGCCTATCTAGAGGTCTTGTTCAAGCTTGAGAGGTCACCATAGTCTTCAAGAAGGGGGTTGTGCTCTTAAGAGGTCTAGTTGTTTGTATGTGGTTAATCTCCTAATCTGAGGACCAATTGAAGATCATCAGTGGGTTGTGGAGCCTTGATCAAGGAGAGAGGGTGTGGATAGAGCTCATAGAGTGCCTTGAGGGTCATGGTGGAGCTCAATTAAGTCATTATGCCAAGTGTGAAGAGCCATAGTTGAGGGTGTTGCAATTAGGGTTTTCATCTGAGTAACCCTAAGTCAATTGTGCAATTGAAGAGGATCAAAGCTCATTTATAAGTCTTTGTAATCATGGATAGTTGTGTTGGGATACATGAAGTGATATCCTAAGATCAATCCAAGAAGAGTTCAAAGTGTGAGGAGTTGCTAAATTAGGGTTCTCAGGGTAAAATCCCATATTTAGTGCCTAACTTCAAGACCACTTATCTCACGATACAAGTTTCATCTCCACTTTTGGCCAACATGAAACTTGTGGAGCGTGCTCTTAACTTTATTTTGAGTACTAGAAGTCCTCCATTGGATTTGTAGAACTCAAGTTATGGTCCATACAAGTTATAGGTCATCTGAGGAATGTGAAATTTGTCTGTGAAAGTTCACCAACTTCCGTGGAACGTTTGACCTAGAAGGGTGTTTTTCCTAAACTTTTTGCCAACATGAAAGTTGTAGGTCTTGATCTTAGCTTTCCAAATTATACTATAAGTCTTCCATCGGATTTTTAGAACTCAAGTTATGAGGTTTACAAGTTAGGGGTATTTTGGGAAAGTGAGATTATAGGTCATTTGGCATTATAGGTCATTTTCACTATCTTGCAAGCTTCAAATGAAATTTTGTTCAACACAAAACTTGCTCAAAATGATTTTTTTAGGTCAACCATGACCTCGTGATGAATTTATTTGGTTTGAGGTGAGACTTTGTTTGAGAAATTTGGCAAAAAGGAGAATTTAAAGGCATTTAAGTGAAAAATTCAAGATTAATTCATTTGTGTTCAAACAAGGCCAAATGAGTACTCATTTTAATTAGAAAAATCATTCTAAACATTTTGGCATTATTGGAATTTTCATTTGAGGTCTAGTTCATGTTGGTTTGACTTGTAACTTCATGAATAACAACACATCCAAACTTGGTCATGTGATGAGTTTAAGCTTTCCAATTGATCTATACACTCTCACCAGACCACAAGCAAGAAAATTGAAGCTTCCAAGGGAATATTTGAGTGCAAATTCGTGCATACCATTGTTGGAATTTTCAAGGAAAGTTGAAATTTGGATATTCTAATTTGGGCCTCCATTGGACTTCTAATGCGCACAAATCACTTCTATATAAGTTCTATGTTGAATTCAGAGCAATTTTGGAGTTCATTTCGTGCCATAGCCAGAGGTTGAAGTTGGAGTTTCAAGAGAGAAAGTGGAAATCGTGATTTCATTTTCAGAGTAAATCAAAGCAAATTAAGGATTGGTTCATCTTCAACATACTTCATTGAATAGATCTGCACAGTTTGAAGCCAGGAATCACTCTGTAGATACCTCAGTTTCATGCTACACTCCAGGAGAGATACTAGATTGATTCTGGCATGATACCTCAGTTTGAATAGATCTGCACTTTTTCTAGCATGATCTAGCATATTTTGACATGTGGTTAGGCTTTAGGAGAGATACTAGATGGATTCTGGATCATTATTTGAAGAATTAGAGACAAATTAGGATGACATGTGATTTCTGTTTGGAGTTGGATTGGCTTGATTATGAGGATTCAACATGACCTGAATAGTTTAGGATGATCTATGTAACATGAGGAAGAGATCTGTGGTTTTGGATTAAGGTTTGGTGATACTTGAGAATTTGACATATTTTCTGTTTGAATTCGTGTTTAAGAATCCATGAGGAATTAGAGGAAATGGATAGGATATTTGGAATCTACATGAAATTTGGAGTGAGATGGTATATATTTTGTTAAGCTTTGGTGACCTGTAAGTGTTACTTCACCGAAGAAGACGGTGGCGCCGTCACCGGACCACCGTCTGGTTTGCCTGGACTGTTTCCCTCCACCCGAGAATTCAAATGAGGAAGATGACTCCTCCACCCTTGGATCATCCTGAAACTTTGACTTTGTATCCCAATCGTATGGCCACGACTTGTTCTCAAAAGTTGGACTTTGGCTTTGAAACGCTGCGTTTCATTTTATGCGCTGGCATCTCCACATCCCTTGGATTAGCTTACTCAGTCCACGCATCCAACGCCCCTCATTTAATCCTGGCTTTTATTTTGTTTAATTGATTTTCTTATTATTTTAATTGCTTTGTTCTTTTAAAATTCATTTTAATTTCATTGTTCATCAGAAAAATAAAATAAAAATATGTCCATGATCCTCATTTTATTCTTGATTTTTCTATGCTTTAATATTTCAGTTTTGCTTGATTTTTCATTTATTGAGCATTTTTGCATTTTCTTTAATTTGGTTTATTTCTTCTTTGTTTTGTTGATTTTTGTGCTTTCAATTGGTATAAAATTTGAGGCTGATTTTTTGCTAGCTGGTAGATTAGAGATGCATGATCCCCTATGATTTAATTTAGATTTTTTAGACAACATTAAGTTCTGTTTTGGATTAAGATCCTTAGACCTTCCATTTTAGGGTTTTCATTTGGTACCTTGTGATTTAGGATTTTTTAGGTGACCTTCCCTTTTGATTTGATCCCTGACCTTTCTAATATAGGTCCTTAACCTTCTTAGGTTCTCTTAGAAAATTTTATAGGATTTTAGGAGATGTTTTAGTATTTTTCATAGATTTAATACTTAGGCTAGTTCAAGTTGCTTTCAACATAACACTTGCTTTAGAATGACTTCAATGGTGGCCTTTAGTGCGTAATAGGTTTGCTAATCTTCTTTGGTGGTGTTTAGACATGTATAAGCTTCTGTTTGCTTGGTGGTAGTGCTTGATTTGGTGTTTAGGCCTTCTTTTGGTAGCTTTCTTTGAGCTTGTTCAATTAGGGTTTAGGAAGAGCTTAGTTGCTTTCTCTTTCTTCAAGTAAGCATGGATTGCTTTGATTGCTTTCCATTCTCATCCCATGATTCAAGGTCCCTATGTGGAAGCCTCATCCATCCTTTGGAAGGATGTGTGGCATTTTACAAGAGGTAGAACCTTTGAGGATGCCTATCTCAGATGACTGGTTGAGTGTCAGGTTGGATTCCCTTGGTTTCCTTCCTGCTTCCCATCATTAGTTATTAATCTTGATGTTAATTCTGTTCCTTTTTGTTGGAGCTTGTTGAAGCATGAAGATGAAGACTTCTTTTGAAGATGGCTTGAAGTTGTTTGTTTGCTGTTTATCTGCTTTGCTGTTGAGCTGTTTGTCTGATGTTTTATCTGCTGTATTTTCTGACTGCTCTGCTTTGCTTGTGTGACTGATTGATTGTGTGTTGCATTAGACTAGGTTATCATGTAGATGTTTCTAGGCTTAAGAGCATCCTGAAGGTTGAGAATAGCTCCCTTTGCTTGTCTGCATCTAGATGTTGAGTCTGTCTCCCTCTGCTTGACTGTTATTATCTGGCTTTGCTTGCTGGCTTAAGGTTGAGTCTGTCTCCCTTGCATGTGCTTTGTGTGTGGCCTTTGGGCTTGCTTGCTGTAGAAGTTGAGCTTGGCTCCTTCTGCTTGTTTGTTGCATTGCATGCATTTTATTTACAGTTGTTTCCTTACAGTTATTTCTTTCTGCTGTTGTTTTTCTTTGCCATGTTCCCCTATAAACTCTGACTTTTCTTATTCAAGAGAAGTTATGACAGACATTAGGGTTCTAACCATGCATGATAACATTAGTTAGCTTCCCTCCTAATCTCAACCATAGGTTCAATTTTGCATGACAACTTTAGGATTGGATCAGTTCCCCTTTGGTGTGTCCTTTCTCTTCTCATCTTCAAACAAATCAAAATACAGTAATAAAGGTTAATTGACGTCATACGCTACGAGCCTTAAGCTACTTGAGAAAGGGTTGTTGGAGAGTTTCTTTCCAACATTCTGGATATTTAGTATGGTATCCTTTGGGTGACATGCGACGCATTCACTCTCAGGTCATAGTCTCTAGTGCGATATTAGTAGCAAACATCCATAAAAAGATACTTCTCTAAAAGACAAAGAACAAAGATCAAACATCTTTTTGTCCTCCGGGACCTTTAATCCTTTGAAACCTTTTTCAGAAGGAGAGTTTTGTTAACTCCCGGTTCTACCGCAAACGGTAAACGCCTAAGTCTCCGTCGAGCAAGCTGCATACACCAAACTGCTGGAACCGTCTGTTAACCCTACTCGGATAAAAAAGACAAACCTGTGTCTTTCGTGTCCCGAACTACATTTGCTCTGATCTTTCGCGCTGTGTGAAAGTACGTAGGCACGAGATGCGATATCTCGGCGAGCAACCTTCCCCCGTAACCCGTAGTTAGGCGAACTACGTTGACTCTGATTTCTCGTTCCAGACGGGAATACGTAGGCATAGAGCGCGACGCTTTGCCGAGTCGTTTTATTTTTTCTCAGACTAGACTTTTAGCGTAGATAGATGTAACAAACCCGTCAGATAAACACAACAAGCGTGGATGCCATCGAGTACGATGGACGTGAGGGGTGCTAATACCTTCCCCTTGCGTAATCAACTCCTGAATCCAGACATTGGTTGCGATGACCTTGTCTTATACCTTTTCGTCAGGTTTTTCCGATCGTGTCCTTTCCCTTCCTGTGGGATAAATAACAAAAGGTGGCGACTCTTCTGTTTTGCCGACCTCATTTTTCGCAGTAGCGACAACTGGCGACTCTGCTGGGGACCCTGGTTCCCTATGCGAGTCAATCCTAGCGCTTGTGTGTTTACCTGTTGGGTTTTATTTATTGCACTTTTACTTTCCGCATTTTATTTTCAGTATGATATTATTATTGTTGTGCTGTTGTGGGAAGGGGCTCTGATGAGTGAGAAGCCAGACCCATGCTTGAGTGTACTTAGCATTAGTTGTGGAAATTAGTAGGCGCGTGCTTGCTTTGCAGACCCTAGTGTCTCATGAAATCCACGCTCAGACGAGGTTCTCCCAGTTGACTTCTTTTCCGGCCCTTTGGGCCTGAGGGGTTGTTGGTTTGGAGGATTGTCGACTCTGGGGACCGATCATTTGTGACTCAGCTGAGTGAGGCCACTTCAAGAGATGATGATGCCACACCTTCTAGGTATCGTATCATCGCTCTTAAAAGTCTATGACGCTGGGAAACACATAGGATCCCATACCTTGTATGTGATTTAGGTCCATACCTGTGAGCGGGGTCGGGTTATTACAAGAAACCTTAACCTTCAGACTACCTGGTTTTCTTGACAGTGAATTAGTGTGATGGGGCTCAGAGGGTTCTTATCGTCAGAGATGTGGTTGTTCTCGACAGTGCATATTTATTGGTCCTCTTCAGGGTTGTGTTATCAGAGCAGTGTTGTGATTGTGTTGGAACAAAGCCTCGGTTTTCTTAGCAGCATAATCTTGATCCTCTGTTGCATGTTTGCATTTTTCATTTTGCATACTCATTTGCATATCATTAACGTGTGTCTGTGTTGCAGGTGCACATTATCCCCCGGGTTCCGGTATTTTTGCCTTCTGTTGTGCTATCATGGGTTCTCTGAAGAAGAATGTGGCCTACAAGCTCCCTGCCCCAGATGTTACTCTGTTGTCCAGTTTGATTGCCTTGGCAGATGAGACGGTGAGAGGGGAATTCAGAAAATCTTATGGGAAGCTGCTTAGTTTGGTCCGTAAACCTTCTGTGTATGAGTTGAATGGGTTGTATGCCTTGCTGCAGTTCTATGATCCTCCATTGAGATGCTTCACTTTCCCGGACTTCATTCTTGCACATACATTAGAGGAGTATGTTGAGTTGTTGGGTGTGCCTATCAAGAGTCAGATGCCATTTGTTCATATGGATGCTAAGCCTAATCTGGCTAACCTAGCTCTTTCTCTTCATCTGGATGCCTCTGAGTTGCTTCTATCCAGTTGGAATGGGGTTTCTGGATTTTCTCTACAGTTTCTAGTTGGGAAAGCCCAACAGTGTGCCAAAGACGGTTGTTGGGTCGCATTCAACGCCATTCTTGCCCTCTGCATATATGGCATCATTTTGTTTCCCAACATGCCTGATTTTGTAGACTTGGATGCCTTTCATATCTTTGCATCAGGGAATCCCGTCCCTACCTTGATTGGCGATGTGTATCATTCAGTCCATTACAAGAACGAGAATAGAAGGGGTAAGAATGTATCATGTTGTGTGCCCTTACTCTACAGATGGTTTGATAGTCACCTTCCTAAGAAGGGTCTCTTTGCTTCATCTGCAGCCACAACTGAGTGGTCTGAGCGCTTGATGGGTTTATCAGTAGAGAGCATTGTGTGGTTTGATAGAGATATGTTAGGTACTGAGGTCATATTCAGCTGCAGTGGTTTTCCAAATGTGCCTTTGATTGGAAGAAAGGGTTGTATCAACTATAATCCATCTCTACTTGTCAGACAGTTTGCCTATGCTTTGAGGGGTCCACCAAAAGATGAAGAGGTGCAGGAATCTCTGTACCTCACCGGTCTTCTAGAAGGGGATATGTTATCTAAGCTTCAGCAGGCCTGGAATGATATCAGTAGACGAGGGAAATCATTGTTGGGTAAGAGCAATAGCCAAGCTTATGCTCCGTATGTGACCTGGATCAAGACCAGAGCAGAGACCATAGGGATGCCTTTTCCACCTGCTAAGCAGGAGTGCCTTCCAGTGGTCGAAGAGCCTACTATCGTGCCAATTCAGCAGTATAATCAGGTGTTAGCTGAGAAGGAAGAGCTGAAAAAGGCCAACAAAGAGTTAGAGAGAGAGCTGGCACAGCTTAGAAGTGAGAGAAACGAAGTCGTCCACTCTTTCAAAAAGCAGACAGAGTTGGTGAACAGGTTGGGCACGGACTTAACTAAGCAGATAACTGATCGTGAGCGTTTGGGTCTGGATTTTAAATCTGTCAACAACGTACTGGCCACTAAGAAGCAGAATATGGATGAATCATACCGGAGAATTTCCAAGTTCAATCAGCAGTGGAATGCCACCATAGCCAACAACAAAGAGAGGGAAGATAAACTGAAACAGCAGATCTCCAAATTGAAAGGTCAAGTGAAGGCTAGTGAGAAGATGTTTGATGAGGAAACTGCTCGCAGATATGCCACTGAAGACATGCTGAACAAAGCTATCGCTAACCTGAAAGATCGCAAGCAGGTGTTCGAGTCTAAGAAGCGAAGGTTAGAAGATTGCTTTGGCCAGGGAGCATGGGAAGATTCTGTTGAAGGTCTACAGTGCACCATTATGCAGAGAGAGTTGCTTGTTGAAGGGCTACTCACTCGACCAGATCATCCCAAGACAAAAGAGTTACTAGATGAGTTTCGCACCCGATGTCGCACTTGATTATCTTTGTAACCCTTTGTATTTCTATGATCTTTTCTGTAGGCTGACCATCACCAGGCTTCTTGGTCGAGGTCATGCTATTGATTCCCTATGTATTCATTGACATTGTACTGTTGCCTTGTTGGGCCACATATATATATGAGATGTTATTTCAGTGACTCGATCCGGACTTCTTGTTATCAACACTAGCACTCTGGCACTCGAATCGGGGGAGAAATCTCCCTAACACACAGACACACGTTTGCATCTGCATAAATCATTTGCATAGCAGGTACCTTGAACTGTTCTCCTAACCCTCTGTTGATGCAGGTTCCAGGATTGCCGATCAGCGAATTCATCGCTACTCTACTAGAAGCAACTGCAAGAAAGCTATGGATCAAATGCACGTTGAGATGCAGGAGATGCGCGACAAGATAGTGCAGTTCATGAAAGTGATGGAAACTGTGGCCAAGGGCCAGGAGCAGCTGCAGACTCTGGTGCAACCTCTGATTGCCAGGGTTGATAGTCAGGGTGTGCTACATGGCGGAATTGCTACTGATCCTCCTCATGGCGAGACTCTCCAAGCTGGTGATGTTGTACCAGTGGTTGTCCTCAATGCGACTGAGAACGGTAACAGGGCTGAGAACGGAAATGTGACTGGTAACAGTAATGGGCATGTGGAAACCAATGGAAATATTGGTGCTGGGAATGTTGGTTTCAATGTTGAAACTGGGAACGCTGGTCTCAGTGTTGGGAATACTGGCATGGGTATTGGTGTTGGCAACGCTGGTTTTGGTGGTAATCAAGGCTATGGTAATCAGGGTTATGCTAATCAGGGTTATGCTAATCAGGGCTTCGGTAACGCAGGTTTTGGCAATGCAAGTAACAATGGTGGTGGAATGGGTGCTCACAATGCTGGTTTCGGGCCAGGAAATCAAGGTTTTGGTAATATGGGGTATGGTCCCAAGATCAATCAGGCTGGTTTTGGTCCTAATACTGCTTATGCTGGGTATGACAACGGGGATTCTCACTGGGGCGAAGATCGTCAGGAAGATGCTTTCCCTCCGCCAGGCAGGGATCTTGATATGCCCACTGACAATGCTAGAAGGTTCAGGTTGTTGGAAGAACAGATGAGCAATCTTGCTAATCAGAACTCCACGGGGTTGGATCTGGCCAACATGGGATTGTTTCCTGGTTTGAGGGTGTCACTCAAGTTCAAAGCGCCCACCTTTGACAAGTATAAGGGGGATACTTGCCCGAGAGTTCACGTGCGATCTTACTATCGGAGAATGTCCGCCTACTCTGATGAGGAGAAGATGCTGATGCATTTTTTCCAAGACAGCCTGTCGGGACCGCCATTGGAATGGTACATGGGGTTAGAGCCTACTCAGATTGGTAGCTGGAAGGAGTTAGCGGAAGCTTTTGTCAAGCACTACCAATATAACAGCGACCTTGCACCGAACAGGGTCCAACTCCAAAATCTTTCTCAGAAGAATGGCGAGAGTTTCAAAGAATACGCCCAGAGGTGGCGTGAGCTTGCAGCTAGGGTGCACCCACCCATGGTAGAGCGTGAGTTGGTGGATATGTTTGTGGGCACTTTTGTTGGGTTGTATTATGACAGGCTTATCAATTGTACGACGAGTAACTTTTCTGAGTTGATACTCTTGGGAGAACACATAGAGAATGGTGTTAAGATTGGTAAGATTCAAGCGGGAGAGTCAACCTCAGCTGGAGGTGGTAAAAAGGTTTTTGGGAATAAGAGACAGGGGGATACTAATTCAGTATACAGCTCCCGAGGAAGAGGTAGAGGTCGAAACCAATATCGTCAACAGTAGATTGCTAGTGTGACAATCCCTGTACCTCAGCAACAACAACAACAGCCACAACAGCACAGGGACAATAAAATTCTGCTCTGCAAAGATATCAAGGTCGGGATATGACTGTGAAAAGGGTATTTGATGCACCTCCGTTGCCGTATGCTCAGCTTCTTCCAACATTGTTACAGCTGCAACTTGTTGAGAAAAGGACGTTGGCTCCGTTAAAGGGCACGCCTCCTTTCGGGTATAACGCCAATGCACATTGTGAATTCCACTCCGGGGCACCCGGTCATAGCATCGAGAACTGCCATGCTTTCAAGCACATGGTGCAAGATTTGTTAGATAGAAAGGCTATAAACTTCGGCAATGAGGCACCCAACATTGAGAAAAATCTGATGCCATCTCACGGATCTGCGCAGGTGGGTGCAATTTTGGAAGATACCAGCTTGAATCTGGTTATGAATGTGGATGACTTGAAGACGCCTCTGGGTTATGTCAAGAGCAGGTTGCTAAGAGGGGGAGTGTTCCCTAGTTGTGATGCAGATTGTGTTGATTGTTTGGCCCAGCCTGAGGGTTGTGATAACTTGAGAAGAGGTATTCAAGGGTTGATTGATGAAGGAACGCTGCAATTCGACCGTAATGCAGAAGAGAAGCCTATTGAGGCAATAGCTGAAAAGCAGGGTGAAGTTGCAACGATTACGATCCCGTTCAAGACTTTCACGATATCGGCGCCTCCCAAGCGGCCGACTATCACAATAACCAAAGCTGGACCCATTCCGTATGAAAGCACTAAAGTCATCCCTTGGAACTATGGGGCGGAAGTTTACTGCAATGGAGAGAAGATCAACCTGGCAAGCCTGCCGATAGGGTCAGTTGACAACCTTGTGGGGGCAGGGGGCATAACCCGCAGTGGTAGAATCTTTGTGTCACCAGAAGTAGAAGCTGAGAGAATGGCCAAAGGGAAAGGTAAAGTCAATGAAGAAGGACCTTCTCAAGAGAAGGAAAAAGAGGCTTTGACCAAAGACGTGGAAGAATTCATGAGATTAATTCAGAAGAGCGATTATAAAATTGTCGATCATCTGCAGCAGACACCTTCCAAGATCTCGATTTTGTCATTGTTGCTTTGTTATGAGGCCCACCGGAACGCTTTGTTGAAAGCACTTGATGCTGCCTATGTACCCCAGGAGATATCTGTGAATCAGCTCGAAGGAGTGATTGCGCACGTGAATGCAGGGCATGGCCTTGGCTTCACAGATTTTGATTTGACACCCAGGGGCCGCAACCACAACAGTGTGTTGCATATTTCAGTTGAGTGTAGGGGAACTGTTATGTCTCATGTCCTTGTTGACACTGGTTCGTCCCTGAATGTTTTTCCCAAGAAGGCGCTATTGAAGCTAGATACCCGAGGTATAATATGCACGCCCAGTGACTTGGTAGTGAGAGATTTTGATGGGACTAGAAGGTCCGTGTTTGGAGAATTGACTTTGCCAATCCATGTTGGTCCAGAGGTGTTCGACACCATGTTTTATATTATGGATATACAGCCAGCTTATAGCTGCTTGCTGGGACGACCTTGGATTCACTCTGCAGGGGCCGTGACGTCTACGTTGCACGAAAAGCTCAAATATATGGTCGGTGGTAGCATTGTCACCATATGTGGGGAAGAAGACATCCTGGTTAGTCACCTATCATCATTCAAATATGTTGAAATGGATGGTGAGATCCATGAGACATTGTGCCAAGCTTTTGAAGGAGTGCAGATCAGAGACGAATCTCCTGTTGTAAGCAGTGGGCCAGAGGTGGCTATGTCGTCGTACAGAGAAGCCAAAGCAGTAGTTCAGGGCGGGGAGACCAAAGGTTGGGGTCAAGTTCTGGAGATTCCTGTTAAGCAGGACAAGTTCGGCTTAGGGTATCGCCCATCATCGTCATCTTCTTCACAGAGCGCTCCAAAGTTCAAAGGGCCGATTGTGTTTACTCCCGGAGGAGTCAGTTTTGAGAAGATCAATGTTGTGTCTGACAGTGAAGATGGAGATAGCGACTGTAACATGGATTCATGGATCAAGCCCAGCAAGCCAGGACAGAGCCTATGCAACTGATCTATCCAGGACTTTATTCAAGTGACACCGAAACAGTAATGCCTTGTTTTTTCGATTATTGTACAATCCTATGTCCTACCCGGGGCATAGTGATTTTATTTCAGGGCCTACTTGTTTATGTGTATGTTTTGTTTTAATCATCAAATAAAGACGTTTTCCTCATGCAAATTTTGTGATCCCTGTTTTTCCGTTTTTATTTTTACAATAAAATGGCAATGTGGTTGTGTGCTTCGTTTGCATATCATTTGAAGCATTTAACCCTTTCTCTTGCAGGATTCATATTTCAGATGACACCGATCAAGATCTCCCTATGACTCGCTTCAACTTTGAGCATCCGATATTCCAAGCCGAGGAAGAGATTGTTGAGGACGACGACTTACCAGAAGAGCTGACTCGTCTTTTGAAACAAGGAGAATCATTCGGCCTCATCAGGAGGATATTGAGACCGTTAATTTAGGTTCCGAAGAGGTTGTCAGGAATGTCCGGATAGGGGCTGCACTGCAAAGTGATATCAAGTAGAGACTTGTTGAGATGCTTCGAGAGTATAGTGACATCTTTGCTTGGTCTTATGAAGATATGCCTGGGCTAGACACTGATATTGTGGTCCACCGCTTGCCATTGCGTGAAGACTGTTCGCCGGTCAAGCAAAAGCTCAGAAGAACTAAACCAGATATGGCCGTAAAGATTAAAGAGGAAGTACAGAAATAGTGGGACGCTGGTTTCCTGGCTGTTACAACTTACCCTCCTTGGGCCACCAATATAGTACCGGTACCAAAGAAAGATGGTAAGGTGCGGATGTGCGTTGACTACCGGGATCTGAATAAGGCGAGCCCTAAGGATGACTTCCCGCTTCCTCATATTAACGTGTTGGTCGACAACACTGCTCAATTCTCTGGGTTTTCCTTCATGGACGTCTTTTCGGGCTACAATCACATTAAGATGGTGCTGGAGGATATAGAGAAAACAACTTTTATTACCCCGTGGGGAACGTTCTGCTACAAAGTGATGCCCTTTGGTTTGAAGAACGATGGGGCAACATATCAACGTGCTATGACGACGCTCTTTCATGACATGATGCCTAAAGAGATTGAGGTCTATGTAGACGATATGATTGCCAAATCCCAAACGGAAGAAGAGCATCTGGTGAATCTTCTGAAATTGTTTGAAAGGCTTAGGAAATTCAGGCTGAGGCTGAATCCTAATAAGTGCACCTTCGGGGTGAGATCTGGTAAGCTATTGGGGTTCATTGTTAGTGACAAAGGAATTGAGGTTGACCCTGCCAAAATAAAAGCGATACAAGAAATGCCAGCGCCAAAAACAGAGAAAGAGGTTCGTGGTTTTTTTGGGAGATTGAACTACATTGCTCGGTTCATATCTCACCTCACTGCTACGTGTGAGCCAATGTTTAAACTGTTGAAAAAAGATCAGACAATTGTCTAGAATGAGAATTGTCAAAAGGCGTTTGAAAGAATAAAAGAATACTTGTAGAAACCTCCGATCTTGATACCCTCAGTAGCTGGGAGACCACTGATCATGTACTTGACGGTTCTTGAGAACAGTATGGGTTGTGTTCTCGGTCAACATGACGAGACTGGACGAAAAGAGCATGCGATCTATTACTTGAGTAAAACGTTCATAGATTGTGAATCCCGCTACTCAATGCTCGAAAAGATGTGTTGTGCACTTGCTTGGGCTACCAAACGTCTGAGACAATACATGCTAAATCATACAACCATGCAGATTTCGAAGATGGATCCGATCAAATATGTCTTTGAAAAACAGGCACTTTTAGGAAGGATTGCCCGATGGCAGATGGTACTGACAGAGTACGATATAAAGTATGTTTCGCAAAAGGCTATCAAAGGTAGCATACTGTCAGAGTACCTGGCCGAGCAGCCAATCGATGATTACCAGCCAAGGAAGTTAGATTTTCCTGACGAGGATATCATGTACTTAAAGATGAAAGATTGCGAAGAGCCGTTGCATGTTGAAGGTCCTGAGCCGGGTTCCCAATGGTAATTGATTTTTGACGGTGTTGTTAATTCATATGGAAGTGGAATTGGGGCAATCATCATGACTCCCCATGGGACGCACATCCCGTTCACTGCCAGATTGACATTTCCAGTTACCAACAATGAGGCTGAATATGAGGCGTGTATCATAAGTCTCGAGGAGGCTATTGATTTGAGGATTAAAAATCTTGATGTGTATGGAGACTCCACGTTAGTCGTGAATCAGATCAAGGGAGAATGGGAAACTCGTCAGCCCAATCTGATACCATATATGAATTACGCAAGGAGGTTATTGCCTTTCTTTGACAGAGTAGAATTTCACCATGTGCCACGGGCAGAAAATCAGACGGCAGACGCTCTTGCGACGTTGTCTTCAATGTACAAAGTTAACTTCTGGAATGAGGCTCCCAAAATAGTTATCTCTCGCCTTGATAGGCCTGCCTTCATATTCGCCATTGAGGAAGCTTCTGACGGCAAGCCGTGGTATTTTGATATCCAGAATTTCCTAAAGAACCAAGAGTATCCGACTGGGGCATCCAGCCGCGATAAGAAGACTCTTAGGAGATTGGCTGGCAACTTCTACTTGAATCCAGATGGTGTTCTGTACAGGAGAAACCATGATTTGGTGCTATTGCGATGTGTGGATGAGAAAGAAGCTAATCTACTTATGGAAGAGGTCCACGAGGGTACCTTTGGCACGCACGCCGGTGGACACGCTATGTCTTGAAAGTTATTACGGGCAGGGTATTATTGGTTGACAATGGAAAGAGATTGCTTTAAGTTTGCAAAGAAGTGCCATAAATGCCAGATTTATGCAAATAAGATTCAGGTGCCGCCTAGCCCTTTGAATGTTATGGCGTCCTCGTGGCCTTTCTCCATGTGGGGCATTGATATGATTGGCAAAATTGAGCCCACCGTATCCAATGGACACCGGTTCATCCTAGTAGCTATTGATTACTTCACCGAATGGGTTGAAGCAGCGTCTTACGCCAATGTCACTAAGAAAGTGGTAGCCCGGTTTATCAAAAAGGACATCATTTATCGTTACGACATCCCCGAAAGGATCATTACTGACAATGGTTCGAACCTGAATAACAAAATGATGAAAGAGTTGTGCCAAAATTTCAAGATTGAGCATCACAACTCATCTCCCTATCGGCCTAAGATGAATGGCGCTGTCAAAGCGGCCAATAAGAACATCAAGAAGATAGTTCAGAAGATGGTTGTGACATACAAAGACTGGCACGAGATGTTGCCCTTCGCATTGCATGGTTATCATACGACGATACACACATCAACCGGGGAAACACCTTTCTCACTGGTGTATGGTATGGAGGTTGTCCTACCATTAGAAGTTGAGATTCCTTCCTTGAGAGTATTGCTCGATGTCCAACTCGATGAGGCAGAATGGATAAGGAATAGGCTGAATCAGCTTAGTTTGATGGATGAGAAGAGACTTGCATCTATCGTATATGGTCGGTTATATCAGAGCCGGATGAAGAAAGCTTACGACAAGAAGGTGCGCCCTCGAAGCTTTCAGACGGGCGATCTTGTGCTGAAGAAGATTCTCCCACCACAATCAGATCACAGGGGCAAATGGACTCCCAACTATGAAGGTCCATATATCGTTCGAAAGATCTTCTCCAGAGGAGCCTTACTGTTGTCCACCATGGATGGTGAGGATTTTTCATCCCCTGTGAACTCGGACGCAGTTAAAAAATACTTTGCTTAAAAGAGACCCGCTGGACAGAAAAAGGAGAGTCCAGGCAAAAATGGGGAATCCCGACGAACCAAAAAGAAAAAGAAAAAGGTTCGGGCAAAAATTAGGGATAAAAATTGAAAAGATGTACACCCGCGAAGTCGAAAACCTGAGAAGGCGGCTTTGGCAAAAAAGGGTATCCCGGTGAATTGAAAACCCGCAAAGGGCGATTCAGGCAAAAGTTAGGGATTGAAAAAGCAAATGACTGTGGTCCGAGTTTGATACTGCATTGCTTAGTGGTTTAGGAGTACCTGAGGGTCGATTATCCAAGTCAATCTCTTCCAAGGACGGAGTATCGGGAAAGCGTCAGAGTCAGGCGAGTCATAGGAGGATCAGCTCATGGTGTTCGTCTGTACCACATGCCGACATGTATACAAATTCCTTTGTACCTTTGTACATATTTGTAATTATTTTTGTAGCTTCCTCATTTCAGGAGTTTCATCCATTGTACAAAGCTTTGCCTATTTACAGGCCCGTTATCAATAAACGCGTACTATTCAGTACTTGATGTTTGTTCTTGTTTTAACTTTTACTGTTTTGTTTGTGGAAAACGTCGATGTTTTTGATAAACTTGCACGTGCATAAAGTTGCAGGCCTCGGCCAATAATTGTTAAAACTTTGAATTGACTGAGCAATTGTCACGTCTATTGACCTGGATTTTTCCTGTTGTATAGGATATCTTGTTGTTGCTCATGTTTTGCAGGGTCGTTACCTTCGCCGTAGATGGATAAGGGATCATGTTTCCCCGACCAGAGTCCCTTAACGTAGGAGCAGGCTCTAGGTGAGTTTATTCCTCCTCAGCAGATGGAAGTCGCGTCTTCATCCCCAGAAGAGTTGGATACGAGCTAGCAAGCGATCAAGCAGTGATGTGCATCCCTAACAAGCGGTTACGTGTGCACATTTAATCCCCAACGGTGGTCGTGTGTACATTTAATCCCCACACGGCACAACCAGGTTGCCAGTGGTTTTGAAAGTTCATCCCCGCGCAGGATTGTTCTTTCTGTTTCTCCAGCAAGTTGTGTTTTCTCCAATAGGTTGATCATCCTCTGCAGAGTTCATAACTCCGGATTTGTTAAGCTATCCCCCAGCAGGATTGTTGCGTCCCCCAGCGGAGTCGGTTAACTTTTCCAGCATTTATTTTGCTGGTATAATTCTGTGATACCCGGTTATCCCCAACAGAGTTGGCTTTGTCTTCAACATTTATTTTGCTGAAGCGGTTCTATATCCAGCTTTTCTCCGGCGGCCGAGCCTGCATTTGCATCTTGCATGTATCATCATATCTGCATCATATTTGCATCTACCCAAACGCGTAGCATTTCCATGCCGTATGGAGCATTACGCCATTTTCAAACATATGCATTTTGAAACATAAGCCAGGTTGGTTACCTCTGTTTTTTCAGGTGTTCTTCCCTGCAGGTAATTGGAATTCTTGTTCAGGATGGTTTTCGGATATTCAAATTCTTGACATGAGATATGTGATGATAACGTTCGTCCTATCATGTGTTCCCTCATCAGAGTTGCTTGGTTAAGTTTCTCTTGTTCCCCGACGGAGTTTTCCTTAAACGGCTTCATAATTAGACTTTGAAGTTGTTGTCAGAAATTCCCCGGCAGAATAGCTGTCACGTCAGCATTAAACGGCTTCATAATTAGACTTTGGAGTTGTTATCAGCATTACACGGCTTCATAATTAGACTTTGAAGTTGTTGCCGAATTTCCCCGGAAGAGTTCTAGAAGGCTTCATAAGTAGACTTTGGAGTTCGATAGAGTTTTCCTCGAATGGTTGAAACGACTTCATAATTAGACTTTGGAGTTGTCGTCAGGATGAAACGGCTTCATAATTAGACTTTGGAGTTGTCGTCAGCATGAAACGGCTTCATAATTAGACTTTGGAGTTGTTGTCAGCATTAAACGGCTTCATAATTAGACTTTGAAGTTGTTGCCAGATTTTCCCTGCAGAGTTGCTTGTTCATGTCTTCGGAGGGATACCGCACTTTTATTTAGTGCGATGCCCGTTTCTTCAGAAATGGAAGATCCCGGATAGTACAGGGATAACTCGCTTTACGTAGCGTATACCCGTTTCTTCGGAAATGGAAGGTCAAAAGATAGTACATTGAGAGTACCACACTTTTATTTAATGCGATGCCCGTTTCTTCGTAAATGGAAGATCCCAGATAGTACATGGATAACTCGCTTTACGTAGCGCATACCCGTTTCTTCGGAAATGGAAGGTCAAAAGATAGTACATTGACAGTACCGCACTTTTATTTAGTGCGATGCCCGTTTCTTCGGAAATGGAAGATCCCGGATAGTACAGGGAAAACTCGCTTTACGTAGCGTATACCCGTTTCTTCGGAAATGGAAGGTCAAAAGATAGTACATTAAGAGTACTGCACTTTTATTTAGTGCGATTCCTGTTTCTTCAGAAATAGAAGATCCCGGATAGTACAGGGATAACTCGCTTTACGTTGCGTATACCCGTTTCTTCGGAAATGGAAGGTCAAAAGATAGTACATTGACAGTACCGCACTTTTATTTAGTGCGATGCCCGTTTCTTCGGAAATGGAAGATCCCGGATAGTACAGGGATAACTCGCTTTACGTAGCGTATACCCGTTTCTTCGGAAATGGAAGGTCAAAAGATAGTACATTGACAGTACCGCACTTTTATTTAGTGCGATGCTCGTTTCTTCGGAAATGGAAGATCCCGGATAGTACAGGGATAACTCGTTTTACGTAGCGTATACCCGTTTCTTCGAAAATGGAAGGCAAAAGATAGTACACTGACAGTACCGCACTTTTATTTAGTGCGATGCTCGTTTCTTCAGAAATGGAAGATCCCGGATAGTACAGGGATAACTCGCTTTACGTAGCGTATACCCGTTTCTTCGGAAATGGAAGGTCAAAAGATAGTATATTGACAGTACCGCACTTTTATTTAGTGTAATGCCCGTTTCTTCGAAAATGGAAGATCCCGGATAGTACAGGGATACCGCGCTTCTATTTAGTGCGATGCCCGTTTCTTCTGAAATGGAAGATCCTGGATAGTACAGGGATGACTCGCTTTACGTGGCGTTTTCCTGTTTCTTTGGAAATGGAAGGTCAAAAGATAGTACATTGACAGTTCCGCGCTTTTATTTAGTGCGATGCCCGTTTCTTCGGAAATGGAAGATCCAGGATAGTACATGGATGACGCGATTTACGTAGTGCCCGCTTATTGTAGCGTATATTTGAAGTTGATTGCGGATTCAACGCCTGTGGCGTCACACAAGTGGTTGGTGTTGAAATTAGTTTTTGTACCAGATGATTGATCAGTTGTTGCCGTGACAACCGAATTCAATTTTCTGGATCTTTTTCCCTAAGCAGTTGCGCAATTTATTTCTTCGGTTAGCAAATTTTCGGGTTCTCTGGTATTCAACCGTCTACTACCTCGATTGTTCGAAAGCCGTTCGCTTTTCATCCAATCGGGTCCAAGCCGCTTGAATAGGGGCAACTGTTGCACCCCAAAATTTGCCTAACTTTTTCTTACTTGGTTTATGTTTCTTGCATTGGCATATCATTGATCTAACATTGGCATAGCATAGCATTGTTCATTTGTGCAGGGGATCAAGTGTGGTTTATATCCAGAGGAGCCTATCTAGAGGTCTTGTTCAAGCTTGAGAGGTCACCATAGTCATCAGGAAGGGGGTTGTGCTCTTAAGAGGTTCAGTTGTTTGTATGTGGTTAATCTCCTAATCTGAGGACCAATTGAAGATCATCAGTGAGTTGTGGAGCCTTGATCAAGGAGAGAGGGTGTGTATAGAGCTCATAGAGTTCCTTGAGGGTCATGGTGGAGCTCAATCAAGTCATTATGCCAAGTGTGAAGAGCCACAGTTGAGGGTGTTGCAATTAGGGTTTTCATCTGAGTAACCATAAGTCAACTGTGCAATTGAAGAGGATCAAAGCTCATTTATAAGTCTTTGTAATCATGGATAGTTGTGTTGTGATACATGAAGTGATATCCTAAGATCAATCCAAGAAGAGTTCAAAGTGTGAGGAGTTGCTAAATTAGGGTTCTCAGGGTAAAATCCCCTGTTTAGTGCCTAACTTCAAGACCACTTATCTCACGATACAAGTTTCTTCTCCACTTTTGGCCAACATGAAACTTGTGGAACATGCTCTTAGCTTTAATTTGAGTACTAGAAGTCCTCCATTGGATTTGTAGAACTCAAGTTATGGTCCATACAAGTTACAGGTCATCTGAGGAATGTGAAATTTGTCTGTGAAAGTTCACCAACTTCCGTGGAACGTTTGACCTAGAAGGGTGTTTTTGCTAAACTTTTTTCCGACATGAAAGTTGTAGGTCTTGATCTTAGATTTCCAAATTGTACTAGAAGTCTTCCATCGGATTTGTAGAACTCAAGTTATGAGGTTTACAAGTTAGGGGTATTTTGGGAAAGTGAGATTATAGGTCATTTGGCATTATAGGTCATTTTCACTATCTTGCAAGCTTCAAATGAAGTTTTTTTCCAACACTAAACTTGCTCAAAATGATGTTTTTAGGTCAACCATGTCCTCGTGATGAATTGATTTGGTTTGAGGTGAGACTTGGTTTGAGAAATTTGGCAAAAAGGAGAATTTAAAGGCATTTAAGTGAAAAATTCAAGATTAATTCATTTGTGTTCAAACAAGGCCAAATGAGTACTCATTTTAATCAGAAAAATCATTTTAAACATTTTGGCATTATTGGAATTTTCATTTGAGGTCTAGTTCATGTTGGTTTGACTTGTAACTTCATGAATTACAACACATCCAAACTTGGTCATGTGATGAGTTTAAGCTTTCCAATTGATCTATACACTCTCACCAGACCACAAGCAAGGAAATTGAAGCTTCCAAGGGAATATTTGAGTGCAAATTCGTGCATACCATTGTTGGAATTTTCAAGGAAAGTTGAAATTTGGATATTCTAATTTGGGCCTCCATTGGACTTCTAAAGCCCACAAATCACTTCTATATAAGTTCTATGTTGAATTCAGAGCAATTTTGGAGTTCATTTCGTGCCATAGCCAGAGGTTGAAGTTGGAGTTTCAAGAGAGAAAGTGGAAATCGTGATTTGATTTTCAGAGCAAATCAAAGAAAATTAAGGATTGGTTCATCTTCAGCATACTTCATTGAATAGATCTGCACATTTTGAAGCCAAGAATCACTCTGTAGATACCTCAATTTCAAGCTACATTCCAGGTTTTTATTTCTCACTATTGCACTTTTTCTATCATGATCTAGCATATTTTGACATGTGGTTAGGCTTTAGAAGAGATACTAGATGGATTCTGGATCATTATTTGAAGAATTAGAGACAAATTAGGATGACATGTGATTTCTGTTTGGAGTTGGATTGGCTTGATTATGAGGATTCAACACGATCTGAATAGTTTAGGATGATCTATGTAACATGAGGAAGAGATCTGTGGTTTTGGATTAAGGTTTGGTGATACTTGAGAACTTGACATATTTTCTGTTTGAATTCTTGTTTAAGAATCCATGAGGAATTAGAGGAAATGGATAGGATATTTGGAATCTACATGAAATTTGGAGTGAGACGGTATAGATTTCGTTAAGCTTTGGTGACCTGTAAGTGTTGGTTCGCCGGAGAAGATGGTGGCGCGGTCACCGGACCACTGTCTGGTTTGCCTAGACTGTTTCCCTCCACCTGAGAATTCAAACGAGGAAGATGACTCCTCCACCCTTGGATCATCCTGAAACTTTGACTTTGTATCCCAATCGTATGGCCACGACTTGTTCTCAGAAGTTGGACTTTGGCTTTGAAATGCTGCGTTTCATTTTATGCGCTGGCAGCTCCACATCCCTTGGATTAGCTTACTCAGTCCACGCATCCAACGCCCCTCATTTAATCCTGGTTTTTATTTTGTTTAATTGATTTTCTTATTATTTTAATTGCTTTGTTCTTTTAAAATTCATTTTAATTTTATTGTTCATCAGAAAAATAAAATAAAAATATATTCATGATCCTCATTTTATTCTTGATTTTTCTATGCTTTAATATTTCAGTTTTGCTTGATTTTTCATTTATTGAGCATTTTTGCATTTTCTTTAATTTCTTTAATTTGTTTTATTTCTTCTTTGTTTTGTTTATTTTTGTGCTTTCAATTGGTATAGAATTTGAGGCTGATTTTTTGCTAACTGGTAGATTAGAGATGCATGATCCCCTATGATTTAATTTAGATTTTTTAGACAACATTAAGTTCTGTTTTGGATTAAGATCCTTAGACCTTCCATTTTAGGGTTTTCATTTGGTACCTTGTGATTTAGGATTTTTTAGGTGACCTTCCCTTTTGATTTGATCCCTGACCTTTCTACTATAGGTCCTTAACCTTCTTAGGTTCCCTTATAAAATTTTATAGGATTTTAGGAGATGTTTTAGTATTTTTCATAGATTTAATACTTAGGCTAGTTCAAGTTGCTTTCAACATAGCACTTGCTTTAGAATGACTTCAATGGTGGCCTTTAGTGCGTAATAGGTTTGCTAATCTTCTTTGGTGGTGTTTTAGACATGTATAAGCTTCTGTTTGCTTGGTGGTAGTGCTTGATTTAGTGTTTAGGCCTTCTTTTGGTAGCTTTCTTTGAGCTTGTTCAATTAGGGTTTAGGAAGATCTTAGTTGCTTTCTCTTTCTTCAAATACGCATGGATTGCTTTGATTGCTTTCCATTCTCATCCCATGACTCAAGGTCCCTATGTGGAAGCCTCATCCCTCCTTTAGAAGGATGTGTGACATTTCACAAGAGGTAGAACCTTTGAGGATGCCTATCTCAGATGACTGGTTGAGTGTCAGGTTGGATTCCCTTGGTTTCCTTCCTGCTTCCCATCATCAGTTATTAATCTTGATGTTAATTCTCTTCCTTTTTGTTGGAGCTTGTTGAAGCATGAAGATGAAGACTTCTTTTGAAGATGGCTTGAAGTTGTTTGTTTGTTGTTTATCTGCTTTGTTGTTGAGCTGTTTGTCTGATGTTTTGTCTGCTGTATTTTCTGACTGCTCTGCTTTGCTTGTGTGACTGATTGACTGTATGTTGCATTAGACTAGGTTCTCATATAGATGTTTCTAGGCTTAAGAGCATCCTGAAGGTTGAGAGTAGCTCCCTTTGCTTGTCTGCATCTAGAGGTTGAGTCTGTCTCCCTCTGCTTGACTGTTATTATCTGGCTTTGCTTGCTGGCTTAAGGTTGAGTCTGTCTCCCTTGATTGTGCTTTGTGTGTGGCCTTTGGGCTTGCTTGCTCTAGAATTTGATCTTGGCTCCTTCTGCTTGTTTGTTGCATGCATGCATTTTATTTACAGTTGTTTCCTTACAGTTATTTCTTTCTGCTGGTGTTTTCCTTTGCCATGTTCCCCTAGGAACTCTGACTTTTCTTGTTCAAGAGAAGTTATGACAGACATTAGGGTTCTTACCATGCATGATTACATTAGTTAGCTTCCCTCCTAACCTCAACCATAGGTTCAATTTTGCATGACAACTTTAGGATTGGATCAGTTCCCCTTTGGTGCATCCTTTCTCTTCTCATCTTCAAACAAATCAAAATACAATAATAAAGGTTAATTGACGTCGTACGTTACGAGCCTTCAGCTACTTGAGAAAGGGTTGTTGGAGAGTTTCTTTCCAACAGTCTGGATGTTTAGTATGGTACCCTTTGGGTGACATGCGACGCATTCACTCTCAGTTCATAGTCTCTAGTGCGATATCAGTTGTAAACATCCATAAAAAGACACTTCTCTAAAAGACAGAAAACAAAGATCAAACATCTTTTTATCCTCTGGGACCTTTAATCCTTGGAAACCTTTTTGAGAAGGAGAGTTTTTTTAACTCCCGGTTCTACCGCAAACGGTAAACGCCTAAGTCTCCATCGAGCGAGCTGCATACACCAAACTGTTGGAACCGTCTGTTAACCCTACTCGGGTAAAAAAGACAAACCTGTGTCTTTCGTGTCTCGAACTATGTTTGCTCTGATCTTTCGCGCTGTGTGAAAGTACGTAGGCACGAGATGCGATATCTCGGCGAGCAACCTTCCCCCGTAACCCGTAGTTAGGTGAACTACGTTGACTATGATTTCTCGTTCCAGACGGGAATACGTAGGCATAGAGCGTGACGCTTTGCCGAGTCATTTTATTTTCTTTTCAGACCATACTTTTAGCGTAGATAGATGTAACAAACCCGTCAGATAAACACAACAAGCATGGATCCCATCGAGTACGATGAACGTGAGGGGTGTTAATACCTTCCCCTTGCGTAACCGACTCACGAATCCAGACATTGGTTGTGATGACCTTGTCTTATACCTTTTCGTCAGGTTTTTCCGATTGTTTCCTTTCCCTTTCTGTGGGATAAATAATGAAAGGTGGCGACTCTTCTGTTTTGCCGGCCTCGTTTTTTGCGGTAGCGACAGCGAGGTCATATGTTCCCCTTAACTTCGGGTTGAGCCGGCCTTAGGGTTCGATGCATGTTTGTTTAACAGATGCTTGACAGCGAGGTTAGATATTCTTCTCATCTACGGGTTGAGACGACCTTCGGGTTCGATGCCTGTTTGTTTAACAGATGCTTGAAAGCAAGGTCAGATGTTCTTCTCAACTTCGTGTTGAGCCGGCATTATGGTTTGATGCCTGTTTGTTTAACAGATGCTTGACGGCAAGGTCAGATATTCCTTTGTACTTCGTGTTGAGCCAGCCTTCGGGTTCGATCCCTGTTTGTTTAACAGATGCCTGACGGCGAGGTCAGATATTCCTCTCAACTTCGTGTTGAGCCGGCCTTCGGGTTCAATGCCTGTTTGTTCAACAGATGCTTGACGGCAAGGCCGGATGTTCTTCTCAACTTCGGGTTGATCCGGACATCAAGTTCGATTCCTGCTTGTTTAACAGATGCCTGACAGCTAGGTCAGATGTTCCTTACAACTTCGTGTTGAGCCGGCCTTCGGGTTCGATGCATGTTTCTTTAACAGATGCCTGACGGCAAGGTCAGATGTTCCTCTCATCTCCGTGTTGAGTCGGCCTTTGGCTTCGATGCCTGTTTGTTTAACAGATGCTTGACAGCGAGGTCAGATATTCCTCTCAACTTCGTGTTGAGCCAGCCTTCGGAATTGATCCATGTTTGTTTAACAGATGCCTCACAGTGAGGTCAGATGTTCTTCTCAACTTCGTGTTGAGTTGGCCTCCAGGTTCGATGTCTGTTTGTATAACATATGCTTGACAGCGAGGTCTGATGTACCTCTCAACTTCGTGTTGAGCTGACATTCGGGTTCGATGCCTGTTTGTTTAACAGATGCCTGACGGCGAGGTCAGATGTTCTTCTCAACTTCGTGTTGAGCCGACCTTCGGGTTCGATTCCTGTTTGTTTAATAGATTTGTTAGTACCATGATTCCATGGTTCTATGATTGGATAAATTTTAGTAAAACATGACCCTGCACTGATGTCATTACCAATGTCATGACATCGTTGTACCTGGTATGACAGTACTGCTGTCAAGTGTTTAATCAAGATGTCATTGCTAATGATGTCTGGTACAGCTGGGGCTAGCAGGAGCTGAAGACAGAACTACATGAATATCATGTCATTTCTGTCTGGCACAGCAGGTACTGCTATGTGGAGTGATAAGGTCATCTCATCAAAGTGTGATCCTAAGGGTGTTGGGAATGTAGCAGCTGCTATGTGTTAGCAGTAGCCATAACAATTTGAGTTGTGATGAAGTGCCTCACAGGTGGTGAATAAGGTGTGCAGCCATAACAGTTTGAGTTGTGATGAAGTTCCTTATACGCAGTGTGAGGTGTGCAGCCACAAAAGTGTGAGTTGTGGTGAGTGAGGTGTGTTGTCATGTGTTAAGCAGGACATCGTTTCATAACAACAGAAGGAGCTGCTAGTGTATATCTCTTGACAGAAATGCCTTGGATATACCTCATCAGTATGTGTAGGCCAAAGAGAATTAGTAGGAACAAAGTGCAGATTTAGTTGGGGTTCATAAAAAGGTTCTGTGAGACTTTTTAGGACACTAAAATATGCTTGTTGCTACTGGTGTGAAGAAGATTCTGCAGGAGTGTGCAGCAGGGCAAGCTTGGTCAGCTAAGCACAAAGTCTTAACTGAATGTCATGATTGAATGTTATGACATTGGTCATATGACATCAAGCGTGCAGGGTTAGTTTTCTGTTATATTGCAAGAGGAAACTCAAGTTATACTTCAAGAAACCTGTTATGACTCCTGAGTTATCTCAGGAGAGATTCGAGGCATTGCTGACCATATCATGAAAAGCCATGACCTAATTTGACAGCACCTTGAATTATGGAAATTAGTTTTTCTTTGTTAAAACTAATGTTTGTTACTTGTGACCAGCCCAAGCCCAGTCTGCACTGCTATAAAAGGAGGAGCAGAAGCAGAAGAAAGCAAGCACTCAAATCAAGAAAAATCAGAGTGTAAAATAAAGGTCTAGGTTTAAGAGTCTCTTGTGTGTAAGTCACCCTTTGTATCTTTTGATACATTGTGGTAAACATATTTGTAAGTGAAGAAGACTAGTCGTCACATATGAATTCTGTTTAGGAATACTTGTACTCCAAGGAATTGTCTGGTGGATGATTGCATTGGATAACTAGATTCTAGGTTGTGTCTCACTCGAAGCTGTGCAGGAAGAGTGTGTGAGTTCCTTGATAAAAGCTGTGAAGCAAGATCAAGGTGTGTATGAAGTGTCCCTTCATATTGTTTTTTTAATTGTGAGTTATAAATCACTGTTGTGTGATTGAGGGGGAGTGAGTGGGTATACTCAGGTACTAGAGTGTCTCTAGGCTGAAATTGCATTGGGTAGAGATTAAGTGAGGAGTGTAAACTGAAGGTTTAACTCTAAATTAATTCTGCTAATAGTGGATTTCCTTCCTGGCTTGGTAGCCCCCAAATGTAAGTGTTGTTGACACTGAACTGGGTGAACAATTACTGGTGTTATTTATCTTTCTGCATTTACAATTCAGCACATGATAAACGGTTAGATAAATAGTTCTATCAGCCTGCAGATGTCACAACAGGCATCATGACATTGGTACAATTTAAAGAAATTTAAATTGGTCATGTTTTGTCCTCGTCCTTGTTTCAGCAGAGATCTATGTTCTTATCATATGAAATTTGCATACTAGAATTTCAATTGGTATCAGAGCAGGCATCCTGTCTATTCTGGATGAGATCTTGGGAGATACTTTCTGGTGGTTTGAACAAGGAGAAGCTGTAGCTAATTTGTTGGTCTTGCTACTGCTTATGGAGCTAAGGAGAAGCTTGTATCTGGTGTTGTGCCCTCTGATATAGGAGCTGCTATGACTTGTTGTGTCCTTTGCCAAAGGAAGAGTGGCTAATGCTGCCCTAGAGGATGGTCTGACATATTGGTTAGGGCATATTGAAGAGGTTCTTTTGGTAGTTCCGCTGCACATTTTTCTGATGAAAGAACTCTGATAGCCCTGGGAGAAGATTGGCCTATATACAGGTTGATATATGGTTGTGGCAGGTGGCTGGATGCTGATTTGTTGGGTTGTTCTGTTGTGTGGGAGGTGATTTATTTTCTCCATTCATGAGTTGTAAGGACTCTATCAGCAGAGGAAGTCATAGAGAGGTTGAGTCAAGGGTGGCAACCTTGTTGTTTCAACTTTAAAGATAGTTATACTAAAGAACACTCTTGGTATTGATGAAGTGTAAACATCTGGCTTTCTAGACAAGTTGTATAGATTTAAGATCAACCTCTATTTGTGGAATGCACAAGTATTTAAGTGATTATCCATAATGATCAACATTGTCAAAGTTCTGATCCAAGTTTGTCTTCTGGAAGAAGGATCTCTTTTATTGCACAAAGCATCTGGGCCCTGATTTGCTTGGTCTACTTCAAGAATCTGATGTTCAACCAGATGGTGAGACATTCCATCAGCAGAGAATATGTAGAATTTTGTTGACTCAAGGGGTGAGTCTCTAGATCAAAGGAGATATGGTTGGATCTGCATGTATTCTAGTAAGGTTCTTGGCAAGCAACTAAGGCTAGAATGTATTGCTGATGAAGACAAGTTTTTGGATCTAGGAGAAGTAGAGTGCAACAGATGTGATCTTTATCTAGAAAGTTTCCTGGAAAGAAACTGATCTAGAAGATGGTGCTGGTGATAACTCTGCTTGGATCTGATCTAAGTGCATAGAAGCATCTTGGAGGAAAAGGATAAGTGGCAGCTATCCTTGAAGTCCTCAAAGAAGTCTCTACTTAAGGAAAGTGGGAGTCCTTTTGTAAAGATTTTCTTCTGAAGAATCAAGCCGTGGTAAGTTTGGTTCTTCTAAAGAGAAGCTTTGAAGCAAATGCATTTCAAAGTATTTGCTAAGATTCACTAGAGCTGAATAGAGGTTGTCTACTCAACATCAAGCTTATGTACTCTTGTTCTGATTGAGTAAAGAGAATCTTTTAAGTGGCAGAATGAAACCCTGAACTCTCCATCTAGATGTCTTAACCAAAGTTGTGACATCAAGCGGAAACTTCAAAGCCTCAAGTGATGTTGTGGCACATCATTTGAAAATAAGTTGATCTTCTCAGGTATGAATGAAATTAATGCTTCATCTCATGCAGTTTGTGGGAGTTGTGTGAAGGAGTAGATACCTTGCTTTGGAGCAAGAAGAATTTGAGACTTGAAGATCATATGAGTCGTCCTTCGAGATTGATGCCTGTTTGTTTAACAGATGCCTCACAACAAGGTCAGATGTTCTTCTCAACTTCGTGTTGAGCCGGCCTCCAGGTTCGATGTCTGTTTGTTTAACAAATGCTTGACAACGAGGTCGTATGTTCCTCTCAACTTTGTGTTGAGCCGGAACTCGAGTTCGATGCTTGTTTGTTCAACAGATGCCCGACGACAAGGTCAGATGTTCTTCTCAACTTCGTGTTGAGCCGGCCTTCGGGTTTGATGCATGTTTGTTTAACAGATCCATGACGGCGAGGTCATATATTCCTCTCAACTTCATGTTGAGTCGACCTTCGGGTTAGATGCCTGTTTTTTTAACAGATGCCTGACGGCGAGGTCAGATATTCCTCTCAACTTCGTGTTAAGCCGGCCTTCGGGATTGATGCCTGTTTGTTTAACAGATGCCTGACGGCGAGGTCAGATGTTCTTCTTAACTTCATGTTGAGCCGGCTTTCAGGTTCGATTCCTGTTTGTTTAACAGATGCCTAGCGGCGAGGTCAGATGTTCCTCTCAACTTCGTGTTGAGCCAGCCTTCGGGTTCGATGCCTGTTTGTTTTACAGATGCCTGATGGCAAGCTTATATGTTCCCCTCAACTTCGGGTTGAGTCGGCCTTCGGGTTCAATGCCTGTTTGTTTAACAGATGCTTGACAGCGAGGTTTTATGTTCTTCTCAACTACGGGTTGAGACGGCCTTCGGGTTCGATGCCTGTTTGTTTAACAGATGCTTGACAGCGAGGTCAGATGTTCTTCTCAACTTCGTGTTAAGCCAGCATTCGGGTTCGATGCCTGCTTATTTAACAGATGCTTGACGACAATGTCAGATATTCCTTTTTACTTCGTGTTGAGCCGGCCTTCGGGTTCGATGCCTGTTTGTTTAACACATACCTGACGGCGAGGTCAGATGTTCCTCTCAAGTTTGTGTTGAGCTGACATTCGGGTTCGATGCCTGTTTGTTTAACTGATGCCTGACGGCGAGGTCATATGTTCTTCTCAACTTCGTGTTGAGCCGGCCTTCGGGTTCGATTCCTGTTTGTTTAATAGATGTGTTAGTACCATGATTCCATGGTTCTATGATTGGCTAAATTTTAGTAAAACATGACCCTGCACTTATGTCATTACCAATGTCATGACATCGTTGTACCTGTTATGACAGGACTGCTGTCAAGTGTTTAATCAAGATGTCATTGCTAATGATGTCTGGTACAGCAGGAGCTAGCAGGAGTTGAAGACAGAACTGCATGAATATCATATCATTACTGTCTGGCACAGCAGGTACTGCTATGTGGAGTGATAAGGTCATCCCATCAAAGTGTGATCCTAAGGCTATTGGGAATGTAGTAGCTGCTATGTGTTAGCAGTAGCCACAACAATTTGAGTTGTGATGAAGTGCCTCACAGGTGGTGAGTAAGGTGTGCAGCCACAATAGTTTGAGTTGTGATGAAGTTCCTTATAGGCAGTGTGAGGTGTGCAACCACAACAGTGTGAGTTATGGTGAGTGAGGTGTGTTGTCATGTGTTAAGCAGGACATCATTGCATAACAACAGAAGGAGATGCTAGTGTATATCTCTTGTCAGAAGTGCCTTGGATATATCTCATCAGTATGTGTAGGTCAAAGAAAATTAGTAGGAACAAAGTGCAGATTTAGTTGGTGTTCATAAAAAGGTTCTGTGATACTTTTTAGGATACTACAATATTCTTGTTGCTACTGGTGTGAAGAAGATTCTGTAGGAGTGTGCAGCAGGGCAAGTTTGGTCAACTAAGCACAAAGTCTGAACTGAATGTCATGACTGAATGTTATGACATTGGTCGTATGACATCAAGCGTGCAGGGTTGGTTTTCTTTTATATTGCAAGATGAAACTCAGGATATACTTCAGGAAACCTGTTATGACTCCTGGGTTATCTCAGGAGAGATTCGAGGCAATGCTGACCATATCATGAAAAGCCATGACCTAATTTGATAGCACCTTGAATTGTGGAAATTAGTTTTACTTTGTTAAAACTAATGTTTGTTACTTGTGACCAGCCCAAGCCCAGTCTGCACTGCTATAAAAGGAGGAGCAGAAGCAGAAGAAAACAAGCACTCAAATCAAGAAAAACCAGAGTGTAAAATAAAGGTCTAGGGTTTAAGAGTCCCTTGTGTGTAAGTCACCCTTTGTATCTTTTGATAAATTGTGGTAGACATATTTGTAAGTGAAGAAGGCCAGTCTTCACGTATGAATTCTGTTTAGGAATACTTGTACTCCAAGCAATTGTCTGGTGGATGATTGCATTGGATAGGTAGATTCTGGGTTGTGTCTCACTCGAAGCTGTGAAGCAAGAGTGTGCGATTTCCTTGATTAAAGCTGTGAAGAAAGATCAAGGTGTGTATGAAGTGTCCCTTCATATCGTTTTTGTAAGTGTGAATTATAAATCACTGTTATGTGATTGAGGGGGAGTGAGTGGGTATACTCAAGTACTAGAGTATCTCTAGGATGAAATTGCATTGGGTAGAGATTAAGTGAGGAGTGTAAACTGGAGGTTTAACTCTAAATTAATTATGCTAATAGTGGATTTCCTTCCTGGCTTGGTAGCCCCCAGATGTAAGTGTTGTTGACACTGAACTCGGTGAACAATTACTGGTGTTATTTATCTTTCTGCATTTACAATTCAGCATATGATAAATGGTTAGATAAATAGGTCTGTCAGTCTGCAGATGTCACAACAGACATCATGACATTGGTCATGCCATTTGTACAATTTAAAGATATTTAAATTGGTCATGTTTTGTCCTCGTCCTTGTTTTAGAAGAGATCTATGTTCTTATCTAATGAAATTTGCATACCAGAATTTCAATATGCCTGACGGCGAGGTCAGATGTTCCTCGCAACTTCGTGCTGAGCCGACCTTCGGGTTCGATGCCTGTTTGTTTAATAGATGCCTGATGGCGAGGTCATATGTTCCCCTCAACTTCGGGTTGAGTCGGCCTTCAAGTTCGATGCCTGTTTGTTTAAGAAATGCTTGACGGCGAGGTCAGATGTTCTTCTCAACTTCGGATTGAGCCAAGCTTCGGGTTCGATGCCTATTTCTTTAACAGATACCTAACAGCGAGGTCAGATAATCTTATCAACTTCGTGTTGAGCCAGCATTCAGGTTCAATGCCTGTTTGTTTAACAGGTGCCTGAAGGCAAGGTCAGATATTCCTTTGTACTTCGTGTTGAGCAGGCCTTCGGGTTCGATACATGTTTGTTTAACAGATGCCTGGCGGCGAGGTCAGATGCTCCTCTCAACTACGGGTTGAGACGGCCTTCGGGTTTGATGGTTGTATGTTTAACAGATGCCTGGCAGTGAGGTCAGATGTTCCACTCAACTTCGGGTTAAGCCGGCCTTCGGGTTCGATGCCTGACGGCGAGGTAAGATGTTACTCTCAACTTCATGTTGAGCCAGCCTTCGGGTTCGATTCTTGTTTGTTTAAAAGATTTCTAACTGCGAGGTCAGATGTTCTTCTCAACTTCGGGTTGAGCTGGCTTTCGGGTTCGACGCCTGTTTGTTTAACATATGCCTGACGGCGAGGTCAGATGTTCATCTCAACTTCGTGTTGAGCCGGCCTTCAGGTTCGAGTCCTGTTTGTTTAATAGATTCTTGACGGCGAGGTCAGATGTTCCTCTCAACTTCGTGTTGAGCTGGCCTTCGGGTTCGATGCCTGTTTGTTTAACAGATGCTTGACGGCAAGGTCAGATATTCCTTTGTACTTCGTGTTAAGCCGACCTTCGAGTTCGATGCATGTTTGTTTAACAGATGCCTGACGGCAAGGTCAGATGTTCTTTTCAACTTCGTGTTGAGCCGGCCTTCGGGTTCGATGCATGTTTGTGTAACAGATGCCTGACAGCGAGGTCAGAAATTCCTCTCAACTTCGTGTTGAGTCGGCATTCAGGATCGATGCTTGTTTGTTTAACAGATGCCTTACAGCGAAGTCAGATGTTCTTCTCAACTTCGTGTTAAGCCGGGCTCCTGGTTCGATGCCTGTTTGTTTAACTAATGCTTGACAGCGAGTTCAGATGTTCCTCTCAACTTCGTGTTGAGCCGGCATTCAGGTTCGATGCCTGTTTATTTAACAGATTCCAGACGGCGAGGTCAGATATTCTTCAAAACTTCGTGTTGAGTCAGCCTTTGGGTTCGATTCCTGTTTGTTTAACAGATGCCTGACAGCGAGGTCAGATGTACCTCTCAACTTCCTGCTGAGTCGGCCTTCGGGTTCGATGCCTGCTTGTTTAATAGATGCCTGATGGCGAGGTCATATGTTCCCCTCAACTTCGGTTTGAGTCGGCCTTCGGGTTCGATGCCTGTTTGTTTAACAAATGCTTGACGGCGAGGTCAGATGTTCTTCTAAACTTTATGCTGAGCCGGCCTTCGGGTTTGATGCCTGTTTCTTTAACAGATGCCTGACAGCGAGGTCAGATGTTCTTCTCAACTTTGTGTTGAGCCGGCATTCAGGTTCGATGCTTGTTTGTTTAACAGATTCCTGATGGCAAGGTCTTATATTAGTTTGTACTTCGTGTTGAGCCGGCCTTCGGTTTCGATGCCTGTTTGTTTAACAAATGCCTGACGGCGAGGTCAGATGTTCCTCTAAACTTCGTGTTGAGTCGACCTTCGAGTTCGATGCCTGTTTGTTTAACAGAATCCTGATAGCAAGATCAGATATTCCTCTCAACTTCGTGTTGAGCCGGCCTTCGGGATCGATGCCTGTTTGTTTAACAGATGCCTCACAGCAAGGTCAGATGTTCTTCCCAACTTCGTGTTGAGCCGGCCTCCGGGTTCGATGCCTGTTTGTTTAACAGATGCTTGACAGCAAGGTCAGAGGTTCCTCTCAACTTCGTGTTGAACCGGCCTTCGGGTTCGATGCCTGTTTGTTTAATAGATGCCTGACAACGAGGTCAGATGTTCCTCTTAACTTCGTGTTGAATCGGCCTTCGAGTTCGATGCCTGTTTGTTTAACAGATGTCTGAAGCGAGGTCAAATATTCTTCTCAACTTTGGGTTGAGCTGGCTTTTGGGTTCGATGCCTATTTGTTGATTAGATGCCTGACGGCGAGGTCAGATAATCTTCTCAACTACGGGTTGAGACGGCATTCAGGTTCGATGCCTGTATGTTTAACAGATGCCTGACTGCGAGGTCAAATATTCCTCTCAACTTCGGGTTGAGCCAGCCTTCGGATTCAGTGCCTGTTTGTTTAATAGATGTCTGACAGTGAGGTTAGTCTTCTCAACTTCGGGTTGAGCCGCCTGTTGCACCCCAAAATATGCCCAACCTTTTTCTTTACTTGGCTTTTGATTAATTTCATTTTCTTCTAACATTTGCATTGCATAACATTGTTCATTTAACAGGGGATCAAGAGAGGTGTGCATAGCAAGAGGAGGTTACCAAGAGTTTTAAGCCTAAGCAAGGGGTTTTACTCAATCATGAGTGGTCATCAAGTCACCAAGAAGTGGTCAAAGCTTTTTGAAAGAGTTGATGGGTGTATGTGGATCAGCTCCTAACTTGGAGGTCAATTGAAGATCATCAGAGGCTTGTGAATTCATGATTATGGATATGGGATGTTGAGAAAGCTCATTGAGTGCTTTGAAAGCCATGTTGAAGTTTATTCAAGTTGTTATGTTAAGCATAAGGAGCCACAGTCAAAGGTGTTGCAATTAGGGTTTTCATCTGGTCAACCCTCAATCAATTGTGAAATTGAAGCAGATTACAACTCAATTCCAAGTCTTTGTGATCATGGAATGTTTTGTTGAGATGTCTAATATATCATTTCAAGATCAATTCATCAAGAATCAAGAGTGTGAGAAGTTACTAAATTAGGGTTCTTAGTGTAAAATCCCCTGTTTAGTGTCCAACTTCAAGACCACATATCTCAAGATTCAAGTTTCATATTGTTGCACCCCAAAATTTGCCCAACCTTTTCTTAACTTGGTTTATGTTTCATTTCATTTTCTTTCTAACGTTTGCATTGCATAGTATTTTTCATTTAACAGGGGATCAAGAGGTTGTGCATAGCAAGAGGAGTCTACCAAGATGTTGAGCCTAAGCAAGGGGTGTTACTCAAGTTTGGATGGTCATCAAGTCATCTAGAAATGGTCAATAGACTGGTGAAAGGATTGATGGATGTATGTGAGTCAGCTCCTAACTTGGAGGCCATGTGAAGATCATCAGAGGATTGTGAATTCATGATTATGGATATAAGATGTTGAGAGAGCTCATTGAGTGCTTTGAGAGCCATGTTGGAGCTTATTCAAGTTGTTGTGTAAAGTGGAACAAGCCACAATCAAAGGTGTTGCATCTAGGGTTTTCATTTGGTTAATCCTCAGTCAACTGTGAGTCTTGAAGAGATTAAGACTCAATTCCATGCAACTATGATCATGGAATGTTGTATTGAGACACCTAAGAGATCATTTCAAGATCAATTAATCAATATTCAAGAGTGTGAGAAGTTATTGAGCTAGGGTTTCTAAGCTTGTCAGTGTAAAATCCCCTATCTTAGTGCCTAACTTCAAGACCACATAACTCAAGATACAAGTTTCATCACATATTGACATAAGCATGAAACTTGTAGAGCATGTTCATACATTTAATTTTAGTATTAGAAGTCTTTGATAGGGTTTATAGAACTCAAGTAATGAGGCAGACAAGTTACAGGTCATCAGATGAATATGATTTTGGTGCTTGAAAGTCAACCAACTTCCATGCTGTTGCACCCTAAAATTTGCTCAACCTATTTCACCTGGTTTATGTTTTAATTGCATTATCATTTGCATAGTTACATCATGTACATGGTCCAATCGTTTGCATAGCATAACATAGCAAGTCATCTAACAGGGGATCAAGTGCCATCCTTATCTAAAGAAGCACATCAAAGGGCCTTATTCAAGCTGAAGAACATCCAAGTCATCAAGGAATGGGTTGAAGCTTTGAGCAGATTTGAGTGTCAACAAGTGGATTTCTCTCCTAACTTAAGATGTATTGAGGGTCATCAATGGGGTATGAAGCAGGGAATTATGAATTTGAGGTGTGTATGGATCCCATGGGAGGCCTAGAGAGCCCTATTGATGCTTAGACAAGTCATGGTATCAAGTTCAAGAATCACAGTTGAGGTGTGTACAAGTAGGGCTTCATCTGGGTAACCCTAGGTCAAGGAGAGCAAAGAAAGGTCATCAAGACCCAGCTCTAGGTCATGGAAGTCATGGATTGATATGTTAAAGCATGTTTATGGATGAGTCAAGATCAAGTTCAAGAGAATCAAGAGTGGTTGGAGGTGTTTGAGACAGGGTTCCTAGGGTGAAATCCCCTGTATAGCACTGGATTCCAAGCGACATAAGTCAAAATACAAGTTTCAATTGTATTCTTTGCCAACATGAAACTTGTATAGCTTCTCAATAGCTTTAATTTGAGTACTAGAAGTCTTCAAGGAGATTTGTAGAACTCAAGTTATGGTTCTTGCAAGTTATGGGTCACCAGAGGACATTGAAATTTATCTGTGAAAGTCACTTGACTTCCAAGCAACTTTTTCCCATCAAGGAGTTTTCAAATGGATTCTTGACCAACATAAGAATTGTAGGGCTTGATCTTATCTTTAATTTTAGTACTATAAGTCCTCAAGAAGATTTGTGGAACTCAAGTTATGATCTTGGCAATCCAGGGGTATTTTGGGAAAGTTGAATTATAGGTCATTTTTCAACATAGGTCAAAATCTCTATCTTCCACTCCTCAAATGAAGAAATGTTGAACATGAGATGTGTTTAGAATGATTTTTTTAGGCCAAGCAAGAAGTCATGAGAGTTTGGAATGGCTTGTATCACAAAATTGCAAAAATGGCCTAAAAAATGAAGAATTAAAGTCATTTAAAAAGTCAAATTTGTGATTTTTTGTTTTAAGGCCAAAATGGGGCATATGGCATACCAATTTGATCAGAATTGAGGTTTTAAAGACAATGGCAATGTTAATTTTCCAATGTAGGGTCATTTGAACACATTTGCATTTGGTAGCTTCACACATAAGTAACATATGCAAAACCATTCATGGGATCAAAACCAAGGCTCTAACTCATCCAAACACATTCAATATATCATTTGGGGACAAATTGAATCAGATTTGAGGTGATGAACAAGCTGAAGCATGACTGTCACATACAAGCATGAGATGAAATTTTCACAAGCATGAGAAATTGAATTTATCATTTGGATCATTCCAGAAGTTTCTAGTTGGTTCCTACACCTTCTATATAAGGATTATAACTAATTCAGTTAGTTTTTTGGTGAAGATTGAGACAGAATTGAGAGATAGAACTTTGAGTTTTCATCTTGCAACTCCAAATCGGTTACTCGAATTTGAGCCATTTCAATCCAAACTTTTGCATTTAGTGTCTTCATCTTGAGTTGTTGAGTGAATTCAGAGGGATTTCTGGCCAAGATTGCTGAAGAATCAAGAAAGCGCACTTTGAGTTTGAAGCTTGCAACTCAGAATCGAATTTGGTAATTCAAGAGGATTCAACACAAATTGATGCATACAGAAGCTTGATAATCACTCATTGAAGGAATCTGGAAGATCTTGAAGCATAATTCGAAGCTTTCCACCTTCTGTTCATCCAAATTTCACAGGTTGGTAAATTTCATCTTATGGCATGATTCATGTAGATTTTTTAGGTTTCAGATGGTTAGATTCATTATAGATCATGGCTAGGTCGTTTCTGGTAAAGAATTTCACAATTTAGAGACAAAATTAGGTTGAGCCAATTTTCTGTTGAGGATCATTTCTTGCAGTTCCTGATGATTTAAGCTTAGTTGAATGGTTAGTTTTACTCAGGGTAGAGTGTAGATGATGTTGGGACCATTAATTTGAAGAATGGTGAAGGTTGAGGTTTGAGCAAATTCTGAGTTCTTTATCGTGTTTTGAAATGGAGAATGTTTCAATGAAAATGGATGATGTGGTTGAGTTCCTGGTGAAAAAACGAGTGGATTGATGTAATTAGTGTTAAGGTTTGGTGAGGATTAAGGGAAGTGATGATTGGGGACGATGGTGGCGCCACCTCCGGCCACCGTCCTGTATGTTTCCCTCCCAGAGTTTTAAATTGGAGAAGAAGGTGTCATGACCATTAGATGTAGAGGAGACTTTGACTGAAGTGTGAAACCAATGGCCAAGATTGATGGATGGTTTGTGAAGGAGTCTGAGAAGGGAGTGATACGCAGCGTTTCATTAAACGCTGGCTTTGGGCTTAGTAGATCCAATGCTACCCACACCCCACTTTGGAAGCCCAATAGAATTAACACATGGATTGATTGCTATTCACCACAAGCCCTTTCTCTATTTTCCTTGATTTTCCATATTATTTTCTGAATTGTTTTAGGCTTAGCACGCGCATGATATCCACACCCCCCTCCTGAGCCCAACTTCATTTTGAACTGCATATTATTGCTATTTGACACGCCAGTTTGTCAATTTCCTCTGATTTCCTTTTATTTTTATGTTTTACATATGATTAGAAATAAATTCACAACAAATTGAAAAATAATCATTTTAGGATGGGATTTTTTCCCCTAGTTCCCTTAGAACCTCTAGAAAATTATGAAACTAAAAAAATATTAATTCCATGCATTTTATATTTTTTGGTATATTTTACAATTTTATTGCTTTTATTTTACATTTGTTTGATACTTCATTTTTCTGAATTTAGTATGAGAGGTTGGTGCATGATTTTTGATTGATTCTTGTGAGGTTGATTAGATTAGGGAAGTATGTACCCTTAGGAATTTTGTCAGATTTTTGTGACTAAAACTTAGGTTAGTTTGAGAGGTGGATAGGAGAGGTATTAGAATTAGGGTTTCACAACACTTAGGTGTAGTTTAGGGCATAGTTTGGGGACCTAGGGTTTGATTTAGGCCTTGGGGTTTATATGGGGTATTGGGTATAGGGTTAGGTTCCCTTAGAAATTAATCTAGGATTTTATAATAAGTATTACTATTTTATTTGATTTTTGCAATTTGAGTGGTGATTGTGTGTTTTCCCTCTGGGGCATTTTGCTTGTTTGTTTGGTTTGGGTTATTTCAATTGGGATTGGGGCTTGGGCTTTGCTTGTTGGGGCTTATGAAGACCTTGAAGATGATTGGAGACAAAGGATGGAGCTTGGAGCATGAAAATTCTTCTCCTTGAAGGTGGCTTAGGAGATAGGGAATGTAGGAAGAGCTCTAGATTAGATTGATTTCTTCTTGCAAACATAGAAAGCATCTTGTGCTTCTATTCCTCCCTATGACAAAAAGTCCTTTTAGGGTATTCACATCCCTCCTTTGGAGGGATAAGTGACATACTTTAGAAGTAGAACTTTGAGGGAACCTTTCCCCTACAATGCTAAGTGCTTATAGGCTTCCTTTGGTTGTCAATAAGTTGTTTAGCATTTCAACTTAATCTGATAATTGATTCTCTTATGGAGTGGTGGCATTGAAGATGGGAACCTATTGAATAATGAAGTTCATTGAACATTGGTGAAGTTGAAGCTTGTGCCTGTCAAAGCTGGTTATCTGTTGGAGTTAGGGTTCTGCTGTTTTTTGAAGCTGTTTACTTGTTGGGGTTCAGTGCTTGCTAGAGCTTGGAGATTTTTGGAGATAGGAGCTTATCTAAAGCTTGGGGATCATTGAAGAGTGAAGATGGGGTCTTACTTGAAGTTGTTACTGTCAACTTTTTTTGCTGTTAATCAACTGTAGTTGTAGGAGCTGGTGTTGCTGTCAGATCTGGTGTTGGGTTTTATTTCTTTTTCTGTATTGATTGTTGGCTGGTATAGCTTGCCCCTAAAGGTTTGAAGTGAATACTGTTCACTTTGCCTGTTGTTTTCCCAGGTTCGAGGTTGAGTGGGACTCCCTTGCCTCTCTTGTATTGCTGCATTGCATGCACTTTATTGTATTTGCTTGCTTTCTTTTCTGTTTATCCCCTAGGATCTCTGATTTCCTTTGTGCAGTAGGGAATTATGACAGACATTAGGATTCTTATCCATGCATGACAACATTAGGTTAGTTTTTATTCCCTTTTCAGCCCTAGGCTTTTTAGAGCTTCTTTCTCTTCTTATCTCGAAACAACTCAAAAATACAGTAATAAGGTTAATCGATGTCGTACATTACGAGCCTTAAGCTATTTGAGAAAGGGTTACTGGAGAGTTTCTTTCCAGTAGTCTGGCTGCTTAGTGTGGCACCCTTTGGGTGACACGCAATGTAGTCACTCTCAGATCATAGTCTCTAGTGCGACAGAGATTGCGAACATCATAAAAAACAGTTCTTGCGTAAAAGACTGAAAACAAACATCAAAGTGTCATTTTTGTTCGCTTGGACTCTTAATCAGGAGAAAACTTTTTTTCAGAAAGATAAAAAATAGTTAGACAAGCTTGTATCTTCCGTAGCCCGAACTACGTTTGCTCTGATCTTTCATGCTGTATGAAAGTACGTAGGCATAGGATGTCGTATCCTAGCGAGCAACCTTCCCCTCCTTTCCCGTAGGTAGGCGAACTACGTTGACTCTGATTTCTCGTTCCAGACGGGAATACGTAGGCATAAAGTACGATACTTTGCCGAGTCATTTTATTTTATTTTAACCCTTGACCTTTTAGAGTAGATAGAATAACAATCCGTACTAGAAAACAAGCGTGGATCCCGTCGAGTACGACAGACGTGAGGGGTGCTAATACCTTCCACTTGCGTAACCGACTCCCGAATCCAGGATTTGGTTGCGATGACCATTCCTTTCCCGTTTTGCGTTAGGTTTACTCTGAGCGTTTCCTTTCCCTCCTTTGGGATAAATAACGCACGGTGGCGACTCTTCTGTCATAGTCGGCGCCGATTTTCGCAGTAGCGACAGCTGGCGACTCTGCTGGGGACTCCAACAGTTCCCTACGGGAGTCAGTCCTAGCGCTTGTTTTCCCGTCGTGGGTTTTGTATGGATTTATATTTCTATCTTTACTTTCCGCAATTTATTGTCAGCTTTATATTGTTATTGCTGTTGTGGGGATGGGATGGTCTATTGAGAGATAAGCCGGACCTGGGCTTGAGTGCACCTAGAATTAGTTGTGGAAAGTAGTGGGCGCGTGCATGCTTTGCATGTACCAGTGTCCCGCAAAATCCACGCTCGGACGAGGTTCTTCTGGTTGACTTCTTTTTCAACCCTTTGGGTTGAGGGGGTTGTTGGTTAGTTGGATTGTCGACTCCGGGGACCGATCATTTGGAAGTTGGCTAAGTGAGGCCTCTTCAGGACATGATGATGCCACACCTTCTGGGTATCGTATCATCAGTCTTGAAAGTCTGTGACGCCGACGACCGCATAGGATGCCGTACCTTGTATCAGTCGATAGGACACCTACCTGTGAGAGGGATTGGGGCATGCAGGAAACTTGACCTCCAGACTACCCGGTCTTCTTAACAGTGGATCAGTATGTGTGGTTACTTGGGGTTCTTCACCAGAGCAGTGTTATAGGTCTGTCGAGACCAGGTTGGAGCATTGTTTTGAGCCTGTTGAGGCAAAGTGGAGCATTGTTATGGGTCTGTTGAGACCAGGTTTGAGCAGTATTGTGGGACTGTTGAGACAGATATTGTGGATGGATCTCTTCAGCAATATATCACTTGATCCCTGTTGCATGTTGCATATTGCATTGTTGCATACTCATTTTGCATATCATTGACGTGTGTCTGTGTTGCAGGTGCATTTTCATATCTCTGATTCTAGTTGCCCGGATTTCTGTCTGCTGATATTATGGATACCCTGAAGAAGACGGTGGCGTACAAGTTGCCTACTCCAGATGTTTCTTCTTTGCTTGGTTTGATATCTCTAGCTGATGATGATGTGAAGAGAAGCTTCAGGAAGAGCTATGGGAAATTACTTAGATTGGTTTATAAACCATCCATGTATGAGTGTAACGGATTGTACACGCTAATGCAGTTCTATGATCCCCTGTTGAGGTGTTTTACTTTCCCTGACTTCATTCTGGCTCCGACCATGGAGGAATATGCTGAGATCTTAGAGTTGACCATTCAGAACAGGGTACCTTTCATTCATATGGATGCTGAGCCCAAACTGGAGGATTTGGCTGTTGCCTTGCATTTAGACTCCTCAAAGTTGCTGTTAACCTCATAGAATGGAGTGTCTGGTTTTTCTCTCAAGTTCTTGGTTGGGAAAGCACAAGAGTATGCCAAGAGTGGATGTTGGAATGTGTTTAACGCTATTCTTGCTCTGTGTATCTATGGCGTTGTAATGTACCTGAACCTACTTGACTTCGTTGATCTGGATGCGTTCTATATATTTGCTTCAGGCAATCCTGTGCCTACTTTGATTGGAGATTCCTATCACTCCCTGCATTATAAGAACGAGAACAGGAGGGGCAAGAACGTCTCTTGTTGTGGGCCTTTGCTGTATATGTGGTTTGAGAGTCATCTGCCCAAGAAGGGTATCTTCGCTGAGTCTGCAGATACGGTGGATTGGTCTGAGCATCTGATGGGACTTTCTTTAGAAGACGTTGTCTGGTTTAATAAAGATTTACTGGGATCAGTGATCATCTACAGTTGCGCCGGATATCCTAACGTTCCTCTGATTGGGAGGAAAGGGTGCATTAACTACAATCCTTCATTGTTGATCAGGCAATTCGGGTATGCTTTGAAAAACCCGCCAAAAGAGGAGGAAGTGCAGGAATCTTTGTACTTCACAGGTGATTTGAAGGGAGAACTATTGTCCAATCTTCGGCATGCTTGGAGAAACATCAACAGAAGGGGTAAGCCATTGTTGGGTAAGAATGATTGTCAAGCGTATGCCCCGTGCAAAGTCTGGATCCAAGATACAGCAAAGCAGGTGCGGATGCCGTTTCCTGCAGCATTACCTCCTGCTTCCCCCGTGATGGAGGAGCCAACTACTGTGTCTATTGAGAGATACGAGCAGGTTCTGAAGGAGAAAGAAGAGCTGATGAAAGCCAACGAGAAGCTAGAAGAAGAGCTAATGCAACTCAGGAGCGAAAGGAATGAGGTCGTATATTCCTTCGAGCAGCAAATGAAGCTGGTGAATCAACTAGGCACGGAACTGACTGAACAGCGAAAGAAGCGTGAACGTTTGAGGATAGACTTCAAGAGCTCTCATGATATGCTGGAGTCTAAGAAGAAAGCACTTGATATAGCCTACCAGGAGATCTCTGCATTCAATAAAACCTGGAACGCCACGCTGACCGGCAATAAGGAAAGAGAAGACAAACTGAAGCTGCAGATCTCTGAGCTGGAAGGTCAGTTGAAAGCTAGCCAGAAGAGGTTGGAAGAAGAGGTTATGCGGAGGTATGATGTCCAGAATGCCTTGAACAAAGTTATCAAGCGCAAGAAAGAGTCTGCGTCCCAGAAACGGAAGCTAGAAGATTGCTTTGGGGAAGGTGTTTGGGAGGAATCCATTGGTGATCTCCAGCACGTTATCAGGCAAAGAGACTCGCTCGTCGAAGGGTTGCTTTCTCAGCCGAATCATCCCAAGACTAAGAGATTGTTAGAGGAGTACCAAGCATACGGTCGTACTTGATTATCTTGATGTGTATGTTTTATTTGCATTGTGCTGGCCATCACCAGGATTGTTGGTTGAGGTCATGCCTTCCTATTGTACACTCAGTAATATTGTATTCCTGACTTGATGGAATTTTCCGCAATATATGAGATATTTTCTATGATTGGATTTCGAGCTTCTTATTGCTATCACTGTCACTGCACTGGCACTTTGGCACTAGAATCAGGGGTTGATCTCCCTAGCGCACAGACACATATTGCATCTGCATATTCATTTTTGCATCGCCAGTTATTTGTTGAATTTGTATCTTATTTCCTGCATCTCACAGGTTTTCTAGGATTGACGAACAAAGAGTCCACCGCTACTCAACCCGAAACAACTGCAAGAGAATCATGGATCAAGTCCAAGTGGAGATGTAGGAAATCCGCAAGAAGCTGAATCTGTTCATGCAAGCAATGGAGAACATTGCTAAGGGCCAGGAGAGCCTCCAGACTTTGGTACAGCCGCTGCTGACGCGGACTAATGGGAATGGCAACAATGACCACAATTCTGTGCACGTTGAGACTATTCCGGAGGATGGGCCCCCTACGCCTGTGGTTCCACCTGTAGTGACCCCACCTGTTGTGGTTGTAAACGATGGCGCTGGCGCTGGCAATGGCAACACAAGGAATGGAAATGATACTGTTGTTAACAATGTTGGATTTGGGGACGCCAACCAAGGCGGTGGTAACAACAATGGCGGTAATGGTTTCGGAAACAATGGTTTCGGCTACAATGATCAAGGATTTGATTACGTCAATCAGGACGGGAAATTCGGCTTCAACACTCAGGGTTTCGGTTACGACGGTTTTGGTAACACTAACCAGGGGTATGGTGGATTTGGTAATATGAATGGTGCTGGGGTGATTCCTGTCAACACTGGGTTTGGACCTGTTAGGGTCAACCAGGGTTTCGGTAACGGGGGACGAGGTCCCATGATCAATCAGCAAGGGTTTGGTCGCAACACTGGTTACGACGGGTATGGAAATGAAAATGTGAATTGGGGTGAAGACCGCCAGGAGGACGCCTTTTCTGGAAGAGGTGTGGGATTTGAAGAACCTGTTGATCCTGTACAGAGGATCAGAATGCTTGAAGAACAAATGAAGGGGGTAGTGAATCAGAACTCCACCGGTTTGGATATGACTACAATGGGCTTGGTACCAGGGCTGAGGGTGCCGTTGAAATTCAAGGCTCCAACATTTGACAAATACAAAGGGGATACCTGCCCTAAGGTCCATGTCCGCTCTTATTACAGAAGGATGTTTGCGTATTCATATGTTGAAAGGATGCTCATGCATTTCTTTCAGGATAGCTTGTCAGGACCTTCACTTGAATGGTATATGGGGCTGGAGCCCACGCAGATTAAAACCTGGAAGCAGTTGGCTGATGCTTTCGTGACGCATTACAAATATAACAGTGATCTGGCACCAAACAGGGTCCAATTACAGGGTTTGCCACAGAAGAACGGTGAAAGTTTTAAAGAGTACGCGCAAAGGTGGCGCGATATGGCAGCGAGGGTGCATCCTCCTTTAATTGAAAGGGAGATGAATGACATGTTCATTGGGACATTTACAGGGGTGTTCTACGAAAAGTTGTTTACTGTGTCATTGAGCAGTTTCTCAGATTTGATTCTTATGGGGGAGATGATCGAGAACGGGATTAAAGTTGGAAGGTTCCAAGCAGGTGAGTCTACTTCAACAGGAGGTGCCAGAAAAGCATTTGGTGGTAGACGACAGGGTGATACTAGTGCCGTGTTTGGTGGCAGGGGCAGGGGCAGAGGAAGAAATCAGTATGTTCAGCCGCAACAGATAGCTAGTGTCACTATCCCGCTTCCTCAACAGAGGCAGCCACAACAACAACAACAACCACTGCAGCAGCAAGGGCAGAATCCCGGTCAGAGAAGGATACAGAATACGAGGTCGAAAAGAGTGTTCGACGCACCTCCTTCCACGTATGCAGAACTCCTCCAGACCTTGCTAGGGTTGAATTTGGTTGAAAAGATAACTTTGGCACCGCCTACAGGGACAGTACTTCCTTACGGATATGATGCCAACAAGCATTGTGAATTCCATTCCGAGGCACCCAGGCATGATGTAGAAGCTTGTCAGGCATTTAAACACAAAGTTCAGGATTTGCTGGACAGCAAAGCTATCAATTTTGGGCAGGTGGGTCCAAATATAGTACAACAGCCTATGCCCAATCACGGGGAAAATGCCATCTTGACAGAAGAGAATCTGAATCTAGTGATGGATGTCAATGAGCTGAAGACACCACTGGGGGAGATTAAAAGCACGCTGTTAAAAGGGGGTGTATTCCTAGGATGTGATGAGTTTTGCTTGGATTGTTGGACCCAGCCAGAGGGTTTTAATGAGTTGAAGCGGGGCATTCAGGCTATGATGGAGGAAGGTACCTTGCAATTTGATCGGACCGCGGTTGAAAAGCCTATAGAGGCGTTGTGTGATGAGCAGAACGATGTTGCGACGATGACGATTCCGAGGAAAACAATAACGATAATGGCGCCTGCCAGGCGGCCGACGATCACAATTACCAAAGTAGGACCAGTTCCTTTTGAGAGTACTAAAGCAGTGCCGTGGACTTACGGGTTGGAGGTATATTGCGACGGTGAGAAAATTGAAGTCAATGGACAACCAGCTGGGGTTGTAGATAATGTTGTCGGAACAGGGGGTATGACCAGAAGCGGAAGAATCTTCACGTCACCCGAGGTAGAGGCAGAAAGATTAGCCAAGGGTAAAGCCAAGGTAACTGAGGGTGGTCCGTCTCATTCGAACGAAAAGGAAACGTCACTTAAGGATGTGGAGGAGTTTATGAGGCTCATTCGTAAAAGTGATTACAAAATCATTGAGCACCTCCAGCAAACGCCATCAAAAATTTCCATCCTATCATTGCTGTTATGTTCCGAGGCCCATCGGAACGCTTTGCTGAAGATTCTAGACACGACGTTCGTTCCTCAAGAAGTTTCTATTAATCAGTTAGAAGGGGTGATGGCGCATGTCAATGCGGGGCACAGTTTGGGCTTCACAGACTTTGATTTGACTCCGAGAGGGCGAGAGCACAATATGGCATTGCATGTGTCAGTAGAATGTCGGGGCACGGTCATGTCCCATGTTTTAGTAGACACTAGATCTTCCCTGAATGTGCTACCGAAGAAAGCCATGATGAAACTGGATATCAGGGGGATTATCTGTACGCCCAGTGATTTAGTGGTGAGAGCATTTGACGGAACGAGGAGGTCGGTTTTCGGATCAATAGCATTACCGTTGCAGGTGGGGCCTGAAATATTTGAAACTGAATTCTATATAATGGACATCCAGCCAGCGTATAGTTGTCTTCTTGGGCGCCCATGGATCTATGCTGTCGGGGCGGTCACATCCACGTTACACCAAAAGCTGAAGTATATGGTTGGGGATAGTGTCGTCACTGTTTGTGGAGAAGAAGATATTCTGGTTAGCCAACTATCTTCGTTTAAATATGTTGAGGTCGACGGCGAAATACACGAAACACCCTGTCAAGCCTTCGAGGGGTTGCGAATTAATGACAAAGCCCAGGGTTCCAGCAAAATATCAGATGTGGTAGTGTCATCTTACAAAGAGGCTCAGGCTCTAGTGCAGGCAGGCAACACCAAGGGCTGGGGGCAGGTATTGGAGATTCCCGTGAAGAATGACAAATTCGGGCTTGGATATCATCCTTCGTCGTCAACATCCTCTTCAGGAGCGCCCAGGTTCAAGGGACTAGTCACGATTATGCCAAGCGGGGTGAGCTTCGAGACCGTCAATGCTATTTCCGATGCTGAAGACGGAGATAGCGACTGTGATATGGACGCGTGGATCAAGCCAAGCGTGCCAGGACAAAGTCTCTGCAATTGGTCTATCCGGGAAACTGTTCCTGTGACAACTAAACAGTAATGATTTGTTTTCTTAATTGTTGAATAAATCCTGTGTCCTACCCGGGCATAGTGATTTTGCTTAGGGACATTTGGTTATGTACATTACACTGTTTAATCATGAAATAAAGGCGTTTTTCATATACAAATATTGTGATCCCTGTTTTTCCTGTTTTCGTTTTTAACAATAAAATGGCAATGTGGTTATTTGCTTTGTCTGTGTTTTGAAGCATTTAACCATTTCCTTTGCAGGATTACAATTTCAGATGACATCTATGAACCGCCTATGACTCACTTCGACTTTGAGCACCCGGTATTTCAGGCTGAGGAAGAGATTGTCGAAGATGGCGACGTGCCAGAAGTGTTGACCTGGTTATTGAAACAAGAAGAAAGAATCATTCTGCCTCACGAGGAAGTCATTGAGATTATCAATTTGGGGTCGGAAGAGGTTGTGAGAAACATCCGTATAGGGGCTGCGCTGCAGAGCGACATCAAGCAAAGGTTGGTTGAGATGCTCAAAGAGTACAGTGATATATTGGCTTGGTCGTACAAGGATATGCCTGGGTTGGATACGGACAAGGTTGTGCATCGTCTGCCTTTAAAAGAGGAATGTCCACCTGTTAAACAAAAGCTCAGAAGAACCAGACATGGCTGTGAAGATCAAGGAGGAAGTTCAAAAACAGTGGGATGCTGGTTTCCTAGCTGTTACAAAATATCCCTCATGGGTCGCTAATATTCTGCTAGTGCCGAAGAAAGACGGTAAAGTGCGAATGTGTGTAGACTACCGTGATTTGAATAGGGCGAGCCTGAAAGATGACTTCCCACTTCCTCACATTGATGTGCTGGTTGATAACACTGATCAGTTCTCCGTATTCTCCTTCATGGATGGCTTCTCGGGCTACAATCAGATCAAAATGGCGCCAGAAGACATGGAGAAGACTACCTTTATTACTCCCTGGGGAACATTTTGCTACAAAGTGATGCCCTTCGGGTTGAAGAATGCTGGGGCAACATATCAACGTGCTATGACGACTCTCTTTCATGACATGATGCATAAAGAGATCGAGGTTTATGTTGATGATATGATTGCCAAATCCCAGACGGAGGAGGAGCATTTGGTTAATCTACTGAAACTGTTCAAGAGGCTTAGGAAGTTCAGGTTGAGACTGAACCCTAATAAGTGCACCTTCGGGGTGAGATCGGGTAAACTGATGGGGTTTATCGTGAGCGAAAAAGGAATAGAGGTTGATCCTGCGAAAATAAAAGCAATACAAGAAATGCCGACGCCTAAAATAGAAAAAGAAGTGCGTGGGTTTTTAGGGAGGTTGAACTATATCGCCCGGTTCATATCTCACTTAACTGCGACGTGTGAGTCGTTATTCAAGTTGTTGAAAAAGGACCAGGTGCTGACCTGGAATGAAAATTGTCAAAAGGCGTTCGATAAGATAAAAGAATACTTGCAGGAACCTCCTGTTTTGATACCCCCAGTGGCCGAGAGACCTTTGATTATGTATTTGACGGTTCTTGAGGAAAGTATGGGTTGTGTTCTCGGTCAACACGACGAGACCGAACGTAAAGAGCATGCGATCTACTATTTGAGTAAGAAGTTTACTGACTGTGAGTCTAGATACTCAATGCTCGAGAAAACGTGTTGTGCGCTAGCCTGGGCTGCCAAATGTTTGAGGCAATACATGCTGAATCATACGACCCTGCTAATTTCAAAGATGGATCCAATCAAATACGTGTTTGAGAAGCAAGCACTCTCCAGGAGAATTGCCCGATGGCAGATGGTGTTAACCGAATATGATATCCAATATGTCTCGCAAAAGGCTATCAAAGGTAGCGTCCTGTCTGAGTACCTTGCGGAGCAGCCTGTTGAGGACTACCAATCGATGAGGTTTGATTTTCCTGACGAGGATATCATGTATCTGAAGATGAAAGATTGTGAAGAACCGTTGCCGGACGAAGGACCAGAATTGGGTTCCAAATGGCAGTTGATATTTGACGGAGCTGTTAATTCCTATGGTAGCGGAATAGGTGCAATTATCACTACTCCTCATGGGTCGCACATCCCTTTTACTGCTCGATTGACCTTTCTGGTTACCAATAACGAAGCTGAATACGAGGCTTGCATCATGGGTCTGGAAGAAGCTATTGATTCGCGAATCAAGCACCTGGATGTATACAGAGACTCAGCTCTAGTGGTGAATCAGATTAAAGGAGAATGGGAGACACGTCAGCCCAATTTGATACCATATATGAATTATGCAAGGAGATTGTTGCCTTTCTTTGACAAGGTGGAATTGCATCATGTGCCGCGAGCAGAAAATCAAATGGCTGACGCCCTGGCGATTTTGTTTTCAATGTATAAAGTTAACTTCTGGAACGAGGCTCCCCGGATTGTTATCTCTCGGCTCGATAGGTCTGCATTCATATTTGCCATCGATGAGGCTCCCGATGGTCAACCCTGGTACTTTGACATCCAGAATTTCCTGAAGAACAAGGAGTATTCGGCTGGGGCATCCAGTCGAGATCAGAAGACTCTCAGGAGATTGGCTGGAAATTTCTATTTGAACCTGGACGGTGTCTTATACAAGAGAAACCACGACTTGGTGTTGCTACGTTGTGTAGACGAGAAAGAGGCGAAGTTGCTCATGGAAGATATACATGAGGGTACATTTGGTACACATGCTGGTGGGCATGCTATGACGAGAAAACTGTTGCGGGCAGGTTATTTTTGGCTAACTATGGAAACAGACTGTTTCAAGTTTGCAAAGAGGTGTCATAAATGCCAGATTTATGCGGATAAGATCCATGTGCCTCCGAGTCCTCTGAATGTGATGTCATCACCGTGGCCTTTCTCGATGTGGGGAATTGATATGATCGGCAAAATTGAGCCTACGGCATCAAACGGGCACCGGTTCATCTTGGTGGCTATTGATTACTTCACCAAATGGGTGGAGGCAGCGTCATATGCCAACGTGACCAAACAAGTGGTGGCCAGATTTATCAAACGAGATATTATCTGCAGATACGGAATCCCCGAGCGGATTATCACCGACAACGGTTCGAATTTGAATAACAAAATGATGAAAGAATTGTGCCAGAACTTTAAGATTGAACATCACAACTCTTCTCCTTACCGACCCAAGATGAATGGCGCTGTTGAGGCAGCCAGTAAGAACATAAAGAAGATTGTTCAGAAGATGGTTGTGACCTACAAGGACTGACACAAGATGCTACCTTTCGCTTTGCACGGTTATCGTACGACGGTACGCACATCAACCGGGGCAACCCCTTTCTCATTGGTATACAGGATGAAGGCAGTGTTACCGTTAGAGGTTGAGATTCCTTCCCTGAGGGTTTTACGTGATGTCCAACTTGACGAGGTAGAATGGGTTAAGGATAGACTGAATCAACTCAGTTTAATGGATGAGAAGAGGCTAGCTTCTCTCGCATACGATCGGTTGTATCAGAGCCGGATGAAGAAAGCGTACGATAAAAAGATATGTCCGCGAAGCTTTCAGACGGGCGACCTTGTGCTGAAAAGGATTCTCCCACCACAAACAGATCACAGGGGCAAATGGACGCCGAACTACGAAGGTCCATACGTTGTTAGAAAAGTCTTCTCTGGAGGAGCCTTGTTACTATCCACCATGGATGGTGAAGACTTTACGTCTCCTGTGAATTCGGACGCAGTTAAAAAATACTTTGCTTGAAATTGACCCGCTGGACAATAAAAAGAGAGTCCAGGCAAAAATGGGGCATCCTAGTGAACCGTAAAAAATGAATAAAAGGTTCGGGCAAAAGTTAGGGATAAAATTGAAAAAGATGTACACCCGCGAAGTCGAAAACCTGAAAAGGGCGACTTCGAAAAAAAAAAGGGTATCCCGGTGAATTGAAAACCCACAAAGGGTGATTCACGCAAAAGTTAGGGATTGAAAAAGCAAATGACTGCGGTCCGAATTTGATACAGCATTGCTTAGTGGTTTGGGAGTACCTGGGGGTTCGTTTATCCAACACAATCTCTTCCGAAAATTGAATACCGGGAAAGCGCCAGAGTCAGGCGAGTCATAGGAGGATCAACTCATGATGTTTGTCTGCACCACGTTGTCGACATGTATGCAAATATTGTTTTGTATTTTATGTATGTGTGTGTGCGTAACTTCCGCTTTTCAGGAGTTGCATCCGATGTACAAAGCTTTGCCTATTTACAGGCTCAATCAATAAAACATGTTATTCAGTATTTGATGTTTGTGCTTTACTGTTTTGTATGTGGAAAACACCGATGTTTTGATGAACTCGCATGTGCATAATCTTGTTGGACCTTGCCAATAATTGCTAAAACTTCGAATTGACTGAAGTAATGTCGCGGATGCTAACCCGAATATATTTGGTTGTATAGATTTGTTTTGTCTCGTTTGTGTTTTGCAGGGTTCTCACCCTTGGAGCAGACAGTCAGAGAGTTGTATCCCCCAGCCAGAGGCTCTGGATGAAGGACTTGACCCTACTTGACGCTATTTCCCAGCAGGTCGCACCTCATCCCTAGAGGTTGAGATGATGTTATCCTTTACCGAAGGAAGGATTATTTTCCCCAGAAGAGTATCCTCATGGAAGTTGTCCACAGGACATCCCCAGCTAGACAAAATCAGTGTCCCATGCAGAGGTTATACTCCCCAGAGAGTCGAAGATGTGCACGTTCAATCCCCAGCTGGGAGGATTTTCGCGGCACGTAACCAAGTCATAGTAGGTTCAGAAGGATTATCCCCACCGAGGATGGTTTTCCTTCTCCCCACAGGTCGTCATGCTTTCAGGATGATTATCCCCAGCAGAGTGGTAGCTCCGAGTTTGTAAACTGTACCCAGACAGTTGTCTCCCAGAAGGATCGTTTCTCCCCCCAGCTAAGTTTGTTCACCAGCAGGGTGTTTGTTCTTTCCTCCCAGTGGAAATCGATGTTTAATCTCTCCTCGGTAGAGCTTGGTTGTGTTTCCGGCATTTATTTTGTCAGAATACGTTGTGATACCCGTTCATCCCCAACAGGGTGGTATTTGTCCTCAACAGCCGTGTTGAAGCAAGCTTGTCAGAGCCTTCCCCAGCAGCCTGAACCTGCATTTGCATTTGCATATATTATCATATTTGCATCTACCCAAGAAACGCGTAGCATTTCCATGTCGTATGGAGCATTACACCATTGTCAAACATACGCATTTTGAAACATAAATCAAGTTGGTCAACCTTGTGCTTTCAGGTGTGTTTCTCAGCAGGAGTATGGAGGTACAGTGCAGATCTGTTACCAGACGATCGAGGTCTCGCCGTGAGATATATGATGACACAGTCCTTGTTATTATTCCCCACAGAGTTACTGGTTGAAGTTTCTCTTATCTGACCAGCGGAGTGTTTTTCTTCAGGTTTGCTGTCGCGGCAACATTACAGGGTTTCATAAATCAAAATTTCAGAAGTGGTCACTTGTTGTCGAAACGGGTGTCGGGCTGTTATTTTCAGAATATCCCCAGTAGAGTTAGCTACTGCAAAGAATAGGCAAAAAAGCTATATCCAAGTTAACTTTTCCCGTATGAAGCAGGCGGATGAATTTTCCTGTAAGAATCAGGCAGATGTGTTTTCCCGTAAGAATCAGGCAGATGAATTTTCCTGTAAGAATCAGGCAGATGGATTTTCCTGTAATCAGGCAGATGGAGTTTCCCGTATGAAGCAGGCGGATGAACTTTCCGGTATCCAGATAGATGATTCTCCCGTGATAGACAGAGTATGTGAGTTGTGTTCCGATATTTTACAAAAGTATTTTCCCCAATGAAGTCGCCGTGATTTCCTTGTGTTACTGTCCCCAGTAGAGTCCTCCTCAAAGTCGTTTGTGGGTTGGGACCAATGGAGTTAGCTACTGCAGAGGTAGGCAGAGAAACGGTATTCAGAGTGTTTTCCCGTATGAAGTAGGCGGATGAACTTTCCTGTGTTCAGGCAGATGGACTTTTCCCGTATGAAGCAGGCAGATGGATTTTCCTGTAATCAGGCAGATGACTTTTCCCGTATGAAGTAGACGGATGGGGTTTCTTGTGTTTAGGCGGACGATTTGCCTGTATGGATAGGCAGATGAGTTCCTTGTGATTAGACAGAAATGTTTCCCCAGCGAAGTCGTCGGGATTTTTCTGTGTTGACGGAATGTAGAGTCCTAACGTAGACGAAGTTCTATCTCCGCGATGATAGAATCTTTTTCGGGTTGATGAAAATGATCCCCAGCATGGTCTCTAATTTGTTTTCTCCGTATTAAAAGACGGCGGAGTTTTAACGTGGACAAAAGGCGGGGTGTTTTGACAAGAGGGAGTTCAAGGCCTGGGGCGTTACACAAGCGGTTGACATTGAAATCAGATTTTTGATATCAGATAATTGATCAGTTTGTTGCCGTAACAATCGGATTCAGTTGGTAGATGTTGTTATCCAAGCAGTTTGCGCAGTTTATTTCTGCGGTTGGCAAATTTTCGGGTTCTTGGTATTCAACCGTCTCGTACCTCGATTGTTTGAAGGTCGTTCACTCTTCACCCAGTCGGGTCCAAGCCGTTTGAATAGGGGCAGCTGTTGCACCCTAAAATTTGCTCAACCTATTTCACCTGGTTTATGTTTTAATTGCATTATCATTTGCATAGTCACATCATGTACATGGTCCAATCATTTGCATAACATAACATAGCAAGTCATATAACAGGGGATCAAGTGTCATCCTTATCTAAAGAAGCACATCAAGGGGCCTTATTCAAGCTGAAGAACATCCAAGTCATCAAGGAATGGGTTGAAGCTTTGAGGAGATTTGAGTGTCAACAAGTGGATTTCTCTCCTAACTTGAGATGTATTAAGGGTCATCAATGGGGTATGAAGCAGGGAATTATGAATTTGAGGTGTGTGTGGATCCCATGGGAGGCCTAGAGAGCCCTATTAATGCTTAGACAAGTCATGGTATCAAGTTCAAGAATCACAGTTCAGGTGTGTACAAGTAGGGTTTCATCTGGGTAACCCTAGGTCAAGGAGAGCAAAGAAAGGTCATCAAGACCCAGCTCTAGGTCATGGAAGTCATAGATTGATATGTTAAAGCATGTGTATGGATGAGTCAAGGTCAAGTTCAAGAGAATCAAGAGTGGTTGGAGGTGTTTGAGACAGGGTTCCTAGGGTGAAATCCCCTGTATAGCACTGGACTTCCAAGCCACATAAGTCAAAATACAAGTTTCAATTGGATTCTTGGCCAACATTAAAATTGTAGAGCTTCTCAATAGCTTTAAGTTTAGTACTAGAAGTCTTCAAGGAGATTTGTAGAACTCATGTTATGGTTCTTGCAAGTTATGGGTCACCAGAGGACATTGAAATTTATCTGTGAAAGTCACTTTACTTCCAAGCAACTTTTTCCCATCAAGGAGTTTTCAAATGGATTCTTGCCCAACATAAGAATTGTAGGGCTTGATCTTATCTTTAATTTGAGTACTAGAAGTCCTTAATAAGATTTGTGGAACTCAAGTTATGATCTTGGCAATCCAGGGGTATTTTGGGAAAGTTGAATTATAGGTCATTTTTCAACATAGGTCAAAATCTCTATCTTCCACTCCTCAAATGAAGAAATGTTCAACATGAGATGTGTTTAGAATGATGTTTTTAGGCCAGGTAAGAAGTCATGAGAGTTTGGAATGGCTTGTATCACAAAATTGCAAAAATGGCCTAAAAAGGAAGAATTAAAGTCATTTAAAAAGTCAAATTTGTGATTTTTTGTTTTAAGGCCAAAATGGGGCATATGGCATACCAATTTGATCAGAATTGAGGTTTTAAAGACAATGGCAATGTTAATTTTCCAATGTGGGGTCATTTGAACACATTTGCATTTGGTAGCTTCACACATAAGTAACATATGCAAAACCATTCATGGGATCAAAACCAAGGCTCTAACTCATCCAAACACATTCAATATATCATTTGGGGACAAATTGAATCAGATTTGAGGTGATGAACAAGCTGAAGCATGACTGTCACATACAATCATGAGATGAAATTTTCACAAGCATGAGAAATTGAATTTATCATTTGGATCATTACAGAAGTTTCTAGTTGGTTCCTACACCTTCTATATAAGGATTATAACTAATTCAGTTAGTTTTTTGGTGAAGATTGAGAGAGAATTGAGAGATAGAACTTTGAGTTTTCATCTTGCAACTCCAAATCGGTTACTCGAATTTGAGCCATTTCAATCCAAACTTTTGCATTGAGTGTCTTCATCTTGAGTTGTTGAGTGAATTCAGAGGGATTTCTGGCCAAGATTGCTGAAGAATCAAGAAAGAGCACTTTGAGTTTGAAGCTTGCAACTCAGAATCGAATTTTGTAATTCAAGAGGATTCAACACAAATTGATGCATACAGAAGCTTGATAATCACTCATTGAAGGAATTTGGAAGATCTTGAAGCATAATTCGAAGCTTTCCACCTTCTGTTCATCCAAATTTCATAGGTTGGTAAACTTCATCTTATGGCATGATTCATGTAGATTTGTTAGGTTTCAGATGGTTAGATTCATTATAGATCATGGCTAGGTCGTTTCTGGTAAAGAATTTCACAATTTAGAGACAAAATTAGGTTGAGCCAATTTTCTGTTGAGGATCATTTCTTGCAGTTCCTGATGATTTAAGCTTAGTTGAATGGTTAGTTTTACTCAGGGTAGAGTGTAGATGATGTTGGGACCATTAATTTGAAGAATGGTGAAGGTTGAGGTTTGAGCAGATTCTGAGTTCTTTATCGTGTTTTGAAATGGAGAATGTTTCAATGAAAATGGATGATGTGGTTGAGTTCCTGGTGAAAAAACGAGTGGATTGATGTAATTAGTGTTAAGTTTTGGTGAGGATTAAGGGAAGTGATGATTGGGGACGACGGTGGCGCCAACTCCGGCCACCGTCCTGTATGTTTCCCTCCCAGAGTTTTAAATTGGAGAAGAAGGTGTCATGACCATTAGATGTAGAGGAGACTTTGACTGAAGTGTGAAACCAACGGCCAAGATTGATGGATGGTTTGTGAAGGAGTCTGAGAAGGGAGTGATACGCATCGTTTCATTAAACACTGGCTTTGGGCTTAGTAGATCCAATGCTACCCATACCCCACTTTGGAACCCCAATAGAATTAACACATGGATTGATTGCTATTCACCACGAGCCTTTCTCTATTTTCCTTGATATTCCATATTATTTTCTGAATTGTTTTGGGCTTAGCACACGCATGATATCCACACCCCCCTCCTAAGCCCAACTTCATTTTGAACTGCATATTATTGCTATTTGACACGCCTGTTTGTCAATTTTCTCTTATTTCCTTTTATTTTTATGTTTTACATATGATTAGAAATAAATTCACAACAAATTGAAAAATAATCATTTTAGGATGTGATTTTTTTCCCTAGTTCTCTTAGGACCTCTAGAAAATTATGAAACTAAAAAATATTAATTCCATTCATTTTATATTTTTTGGTATATTTTACAATTTTATTGCTTTTATTTTATATTTGTTTGATACTTCATTTTTCTGAATTTAGTATGAGAGATTGGTGCATGATTTTTGATTGATTCTTATGAGATTGATTAGATTAGGGAAGTATGTACCCTTAGGAATTTTGTCATATTTTTGTGACTAAAAATTAGGTTAGTTTGAGAGGTGGATAGGAGAGGTATTAGAATTAGGGTTTCACAACACTTAGGTGTAGTTTAGGGCATAGTTTGGGGACTTAGGGTTTGATTTAGGCCTTGGGGTTTATATGGGGTATTGAGTATAGGGTTAGGTTCCATTAGAAATTAATCTAGGATTTTATAATGAGTATTACTATTTTATTTGATTTTTTCAATTTGAGTGGTGATTGTGTGTTTTCCCTCTGGGGCATTTTGCTTGTTTGTTTGGTTTGGGTTATTTCAATTGGGCTTGGGGCTTGGGATTTGATTGTTGGGGCTTATGAAGACCTTGAAGATGATTGGAGACAAAGGATGGAGCTTGGAGCATGAAAATTCTTCTCCTTGAAGGTGGCTTAGGAGATAGGGAATGTAGGAAGAGCTCTAGATTAGATTGATTTCTTCTTGCAAACATAGAAAGCATCTTGTGCTTCTATTCCTCCCTATGACAAAAAGTCCTTTTAGGGTATTCACATCCCTCCTTTGGAGGGATAAGTGACATACTTTAGAAGTAGAACTTTGAGGGAACCTTTCCCCTACAATGCTAAGTGCTTATAGGCTTCCTTTGGTTGTCAATAAGCTGTTTAGCATTTCAACTTAATATGATAATTGATTCTCTTCTGGAGTGGTGGCATTGAAGATGGGAACCTATTGAAGAATGAAGTTCATTGAAGATTGGTGAAGTTGAAGCTTGTGCCTGTCAAAGCTGGTTATCTGTTGGAGTTAGGGTTCTGCTGTTTTTTGAAGCTGTTTACTTGTTGGGGTTCAGTGCTTGCTAGAGCTTGGAGATTTTTGGAGATAGGAGCTTATTTAAAGCTTGGGGATAATTGAAGAGTGAAGATGGGGTCTTACTTGAAGTTGTTACTGTCAACTTTTTTTGCTGTTAATCAACTATAGCTGTAGGAGCTGGTGTTGCTGTCAGATCTGGTGTTGGGTTTTATTTCTTTTTCTGTATTGATTGTTGGCTGGTACAACTTGCCCCCAAAGGTTTGAAGTGAATACTGTTCACTTTGCCTGTTGTTTTCCTAGGTTCGAGGTTGAGTGGGACTCCCTTGCCTCGCTTGTATTGCTGCATTGCATGCACTTTACTATATTTGCTTGCTTTCTTTTCTGTTTATCCCCTAGGATCTCTGATTTCCTCTGTGCAGGAGGGAATTATGACAGACATTAGGATTCTTATCCATGCATGACAACATTAGGTTAGTTTTTATTCCCTTTTTAGCCCTAGGCTTTTTAGATCTTCTTTCTCTTCTTATCTCGAAACAACTCAAAAATACAGTAATAAGGTTAATCGATGTCGTATGTTACGAGCCTTAAGCTATTTGAGAAAGGGTTGCTGGAGAGTTTCTTTCCAGTAGTCTGGCTGCTTAGTGTGGCACCCTTTGGGTGACGCGCGACGTAGTCACTCTCAGATCATAGTCTCTAGTGCGACAGAGATTGCAAACATCATAAAAAATAATTCTTGCATAGAAGACTGAAAACAAACATCAAAGTGTCATTTTTGTCCGCTTGGACTCTTAATCAGGAGAATTTTTTTTTTAAAAAAGATAAAAAACAGTCAGACAAGCTTGTGTCTTCCGTAGCTCGAACTACGTTTGCTCTGATCTTTCATGCTGTATGAAAGTACGTAGGCATAGGATGCCGTATCCTAGCGAGCAACCTTCCCCTCCTTTCCCGTAGGTAGGCGAACTACGTTGACTCTGATTTCTCGTTCCAGACGGGAATACATAGGCATAAAGTGCGATACTTTGCCAAGTCATTTTATTTTCTTTTAACCCTTGACCTTTTAGAGTAGATAGAATAACAATCCGTACTAGAAAACAAGCGTGGATCTCGTCGAGTACGACGGACGTGAGGGGTGCTAATACCTTCCCCTTGCGTAACCGACTCCCGAATCCAGGATTTGGTTGCGATGGCCATTCCTTTCCCGTTTTGCATTAGGTTTACTCTGAGCGTTTCCTTTCCCTCCTTTGGATAAATAACGCACGGTGGCGACTCTTCTGTCATAGCTGGCGCCGATTTTCGCAGTAGCGACACATGCCATTTTTGACCTAGAAGGAAGCTTCTCCTCAACTTCAAGCCAACATGAATGTTGTTCCTTATCTTCTTATCTTTCTAAAGAGTACTAGAAGTCCTTGATTGTATTTGTAGAACTCAATATATGGAGCTTGCAAGGCAAGGGCATTTTGGGAAAGTAAGATTACAAGTCATTTTGCATTATAGGCCCATTTCACCATCATACATACCTCAAATGGAAATTTGTCCAACTTGAAAGTTGCGCAAAATGTGGTTATTTACTCAACCAAGCATCAAGGGTTCATTAATATGGATAGGAATGAGAGTTGGTTGAAGAAAATCTTACAAAAGGCATTTTAAAGGCATTAAAATGGAAAAATTCAAAATAATTCATATTGGCTCAAAATTAGGCAAGCTTGTGCATATTTTGAGTGCATTTGATGTTTTGAACATGTTTGCATTATTAGAATTTCAAATTGAGTCTCATTCCATGGCCAATTTTTGAGTTGCTTCAAGAATAAGTAACATGACAAACTTCAACCATTGATTGAAATCAAGGCATTAATCCAAGCCCTTCATTCTCCTTACATCACTAGCATTGAGCTTGAGCCAAATTGGAAGGAGAACAGAGCCATTTTCGTGCCTGTCACAAGTGGGAAAATTGAAGAAAAAGTGAAAGTTGAATTAGATTCTATGGGCTGTAAATGGGCCTGAACATGATCCAAACAAGTTCTATATAAGATTTCCACCATGAACAGATGAAGGTTGGTGAATTTTGGAGGGAAATTCAGTTAGAGCAGTTGAGAAAAGCAAGCTTGCAAGTGCATATCGTGTTTGGAGATTGGAGCAAGATCAAGAGGAATTGAGCATCAAGATAGCTTCAGCATTAACTACTGAGTGATTCTGCATCGATTGGAGCAAGGTTCAACGCTTGATAGTGCCTCCATTGAAGCTTCTGAACAGGTTTCTATACTTCACGATTTCTCTTAATTTATGAGCAATTAGGATAGTTTGAACATACAGTTAGGTTTCTGATGATGCCTAGATGGATTTAGGATAAGAATTGTGGCTATTTGTGAGATTTGTGGATGATGCACATTTTCTGTTGGCCATCGTTTAGGCTTGACTCTTGGATAAAAATGAAATTGGAGAGTGTTAGGTTGTTGTACATGGAGAGAGGAAGAGATTATTGCAAGAATTGTTGGATTTAGTGAAGATTTTAGGACCGGTGGTTGTTCCCCTCGCCGGAGAAGACGACCGGAGTCTTCTCCGGCCACCACTGTGTTTGCCTCCTTTTCTTGTATTCAAAATGAAGAAGATGATACCTTGGCCGTCTGATCTTGTGGTCTTACTTGACTAGGTATTTTGATCCAACGTGTAGGATTGAGCTTCAGATTCGTTTGACTTGTTTTAGTGACGTGGCATAGCTTAGGAGCATTGGATGTGAATACTTATTGAATCAACGCGTTAGATTAAGACCTATGGTGGTCTTCATTTGACTTGGCACACGTGATTATCAGTTTTTCCTTTACTTGTGAATTGGATTTGGGCCACGCTTTCTACGCGCATCCCCCTTTCTAGGCCCATGCGTTTTTGAACTTATTTGCTTGCTGTATGCACCCCTGGTCTCTATTATTTCTTTTTTATTTCATTTGTTTATTTTTTTTGTTTTAATTCTGTTTCAATTTAAATCATTAAAAATAGTTCCAATGTTCCTAAAATCACACAAAAATATTTTATATGAACTTTGAGATGCCCTTTATTTTTAGGATATTTTTATTTTATTTTTTGATTTTATTTTCAATTTAAAAAAGGATTAAACATTGGATTTGTTTTAAATGAATTAAATTGTGACATGGTTTGTTCTTTTAATTGTTTCTTGCATTTTCTTTGGGTCCAATGAATGAAAATTGATCCTCATATCTATGATGAGTTAAAAAAAATTTAGGACCATTTTGCCCCTGGTTGGTTGACTTTGTTGGCTTTTCTTTTGACCCTCGATTCTCCCATTTCAAAGTGGTACATCTTGAATATTATTTTCATTTGATGGTGCTTTGAGGGGATTTTTGCTTTGAGCTTTTGGCCTCTGGTTGCCAACATGTATAGTTTACCTTGTGCATTTTATTTGATCATTTTTGAACCATTTTCCTATTTTTGAGGTAACTTGCAAATCAAGTTACCTCCAAGGGAGGTTCACACATGTACCTTGACCTAGTTTGACTTGGATATGACATTTTTGGATCCTTTGAACCCCCAATGCCTTTTGTTTCATGTTTCTAACATGTTAAGGATGATGTTTGTTCAATTTTAGGTCATGATATTGTTTCTTCCTTGTTCATTTGTTTTTTTTGTTTTGAACTTTCAATTAGGGTTTCATTGTGTAGTTTGCTTGTATTCCTTTATGTTTTTGTTTGCATTTCCCTTTGGTATGCTTTGCTTTTGCTTTTGAGCTTTCTTCTCTTCAGATCCCTTCTGTCCAATGACCTTGGAGTGTCATTTAAGGTGGCTTGGTCCCTCCTTTGGAGGTATTTGAAGCATACCTAGAATGATGAATCCTTGAGGACACTTTTGTTGCTTCTTTGCTTTTAATGAGTGATGCTTATGGTTGAGTACCTATTATGAGGTCCTTTCTGCCCTCATTTGGTCTCCCATCCTCACTTGGCTTTGGGTTTTGTTTTACCCTTCATTTGGTTTAGTTTTGTTGGTGTGGTTGATGTTGTTTGACTTAGGTCATTTCATCCCATTTTTGATGCATCTTTGTGTGGTTTGCTTTTGTTTGATTGATTGCCTCTTGTGCATTTCTTATTCTTATTTCTACTTTGCATTTCTCATATGCATGCTTGGTTGAGATGAGCTTATGGAGGCTACTGCCCCACACTATTTTCCTCCCACTTTCATTCTAGTTGTGCATCTTATGTTTGCATCTTCATTTGCTTTTCTTTAGCATGCTCCCCATAAGTTCTCTAACCTCTTGAGGTTATGATAGACATGAGGTGCCTAACCATGCATGATAACATTAGGTAGTTACCTTTTGAATCCCAACTTTAAGTCCACTTTGTATGATAACTTTTAGGATTGATTAGTCTTCCATTAGTGTTCTTTCTTCTCTTCTCTTCTTCACACATTCATAAAACATTTAATAAAGGATGACAAGTGTAGCACGTAACGAGCCTTAAGCTACTTGAGAAATGGTAATTGAGGGGCCTCCTCTCAAGGACCTAGAGTGTTTAGTCTACACCCTTTGGGTGATATACGACACATTCGTTCTTAGGTCATAGTCTCTAGTGCGACATGAGTTACAAATCAAATTCAAAACACTTCTTCTTTACAAAAACACAAAAACACAAAAACCTTTTTCATCCTTCGGGATCTTAATCAGGAAAATCTTTTCATACAAAAGAGTGTCATTAACTTTTAGTTCTATCGCAAACGGTAACGCCTAAGTCTCCAATGGTCGAGCTGCATACACCAACTGCTAGAACTACTTGTTAACCCTACTCGGGTGATAACGCGAAATCGTATATATATAATGACATACTTTTTTACTAATCAGTGACCGTTTTCACTCTGATTTCGGATATTTCCACATTATTTGTCCAGTATTTTGCAGGTATTCAAAGTTCATGCTCAAATGGAGCAAGATGAAGAAAACAAGCAATTACAGATGAAAACCAGACGAAAAACAGGCCAAAAACAACAAAAACGAGTTCTACTGATTTGACGACCGTCACGGACCCATGACGACCGTCATGCGTGTTACGACCGTCACACATCCATGACGACCGTCATGCAATTAAAATGCAGAAATGCTGCACGTGCTGTGAAGTGCTTGAAAATGCCAAAAAGGAGTGGACCACTAACTCCTATATTTTCTGAGATCAATCCCACTTCCTGAGGAAATTAACCGTTGGAAATTCCATCTATAAAAGGAGGGAGCTGGTACCAGAAAAAGGGGGCCGCATTGAAGAGACGAAGTGCTGCCAATTTACTTTTAGAGCAATTTTTAGTTTCCCAGTTTCTTATCGTTTATTGTTTCCTTTTTCTTTCCTTCCTTGCAATTGTTGTTTTACTTTCCAAATTCTATTCTGTACGAGTAATTGGCATAAAGACTAAATCCTGCCGTCATTTTGGAGGATTTCCCAAAAGTCAATCGAATTGTTTACAGGTGCTTATTTTAATCGTTAATTGATTTCCATTTCCCATTATAATGCATATTTATATTTTCTGCCATTATTTACGTGTTCTTAATTTACATTCCATGTCCGGCTAAATTTAAGTAATCGGTATGTAATAAGTGGTCAGATGGGATTTGATAATTAACCGGTGTATACTTTCCTTTTCAAAAATTATTTATGGCTTTAGTTTTTAAATCGATTTTTCTAAAATAAATGTTTGTCGCAACAGCGGGAACTTATTTAAAAGCAGTTTTGCCACGACAGTGGGAAATTCATAAAGGTACGAACCAACAAGCGACAGCTGAGGTTAAGTCCAGATAGTAAAAACTAAGAATTCATTTTAAAAACAGCGACATCGCTTTAAAAAGGATTAGAGCTTAATGGTTTTTAAAAAGTAATTTTAACTGCGAACGGGATAGCGACAACATACGTTCTGCCTTAGAGTTGCGACTAGCGTCAACAACCTTAGTGAGACAAAGGTCTTTAAATCGTCATTTTCTTCTTAAACTATTTTTGAAAACACCAAAAACACCGGTAACTTGTCGAATCCCTGAAGAACCAACATATTGCATACCGATTCAAGCATTCATACCTTAAGTAACATTTTATATTCCCCTATAGTTTACGCACTTATTTTGCTTTTATTCCCCTAAAACATTACCATCCTAGCTAAACACAGTAACACCCGAAAATACTAGCTTGATTACGAGTCCCTGTGGGATCGATATCTATTATTACTACGCGATAGACTGTGCACTTGCAGTTAGTTCAGTTAGCATAGAAAGTCGCGATCAAGTTTTTGGCGTCGTTGCCGGGGACCCGTTTAGTCAATAGTGTAATCCTTTGTTACACAGTATAGACTAGGTTAACTATTCTCTCTCCCTCTACTCGTTCTTCGATTGTATGCCAAGTACGCGCTCACAAGGCGACATCTTACAACCTACAATCGCCGAACTAGAGCGCTTCTTACATTTAAGAAGGCGCATCCTCGAATATCAACGAAAACACAATATTCCTGATCTTCTAGCTCATCCTCCTGTTGAAGAATCAAAGATGGCTGACGGACCTCAGAACAAACCGCTGAAGGACTACGCTACACCCTCTCAGCTAGAACCTCGAAGTAGCATTGTTGCCCCAACTATAAATCGGAACAATTTCGAACTGAAACCATCATTGCTATCAGCTGTACAACAAAATCAATTCTCAGGAAATGCAACTGAGGACCCGAACGAACACTTAACGAAGTTTGTGCAATACGCAGACACAGTGAAGGCAAATGGAGTAACTTTAGACGCAATAAGACTTTGTCTCTTTCCTTTCTCCCTTAGAGATAGAGCTTGGACATGGTTACAATCCTTACCATCCAACTCCGTTACAACGTGGGAACAGTTGAAGAACGTTTTCTTAGCGAGATACTTTCCGCCAAGCAAAACTGGTATGCTTAGAGCTCAAATCAACGGATTTCGACAAAAAGATACTGAATCTCTCTACGAAGCATGGGAAAGGTTCAAGGATATGATGAGAGCATGTCCTCATCATGGTTTAGAAGACTGGGTGACGATCCATACTTTCTACAATGGGCTTCTATATAACACCAGATTAACGGTAGACGTCGCCGCAGGCGGTGCACTTATGGATAAGCCATACGACGAAGCCTATCAACTTATCGAAAACATGTCTCAGAACCACTGCCAGTGGGGAGGTGAACGAACTCCAGCAGAGAAACCCGCAGCGAAAGGTGGGATGTACGAGATCAGCAATCTTGAAAAGTTCAACGCTAAGGTAGATGCTCTAGCGCAGAAAATCGACAGTCTGACCGTTACCCCAACTGCAACCGTAGTTGCTGTAACTCCAAATTGTGAGTTATGTGGAATCGCCACTCATAATGCGCCCGAGTGCCCATTATTGGCAGGAATTCCACCAGACCAAGTAAACTACGCTCAAGGAAATCCTTACGCAAATACTTACAACCCAAGATGGAGGAACCACCCAAAATTTTCCTACAAGAACGATAATGCCTTGCAAGCACCCGCTGCTCCACCAGGATATCAGAAACCAGCCGCTGCTGCCCAGACTGCCCCTAGGAAATCAAGCCTCGAAGTGATGATGGAAAAATTCATAGCTACTCAAGCTCAAACAAATAAAGAATTCCTGAATCAAAAGATACACACTAGCGAGCAAATTAAACAGCTGACCGGAAAAGTAGACGCTTTAGCCACCCACAATAAAATGCTCGAAATGCAGATATCACAAGTGGCTCAACAACAAGCCTCTGCAGCCGCACCAGCTGGGACATTTCCAGGCCATCCAGAACCTAATCCGAAAGGTCATGCAAACGCTGTCATATTGAGAAGTGGAAAAGAATTGGAAGGCCCATCAGATCCTAGGAATGAAGATTTAGTCATGCATCAAAAATCTAATAAACCAACAGAAAAGGAGTCTGAAACAGAAAAGAAGGAATGTGACGAGCAAAAGGCCGCCAAAGATGAAAATTCGTATGTGCTTCCAGCGCCATATAAACCACCTATCCCTTATCCTCAAAGATTAATAAACTCCAAAACTTCAGGACAATTTAAGAAATTTGTTGAACTTCTGAAACAACTAAATATCATTATTCCTTTCACAGAAGCGATAACTCAAATGCCGTCATACGCTAAGTTTCTTAAAGAAATCTTGTCTAATAAAAGGAAAATAGAGGATAACGAAACAGTTACACTTACTGCCGAATGTAGCGCAATCATCCAAAACAACATGCCTCCTAAACTAAAAGACCCAGGTAGTTTCTACATACCTTGCGTCATAGGAAAGTTCGTTATAGACAAAGCTCTATGCGATCTAGGAGCCAGTATAAGTGTTATGCCCTTATCTATATGCAAAAAGCTAAATATGGGAGAACTAAGACCAACTAAAATGTCCGTACAATTGGCTGACCGATCAGTCAAATATCCCGTCGGTGTGCTGGAAAACGTTCCAGTATGCATAGGCCAATTCTATATCCCAACCGACTTCATAATCATGGACATCAAAGAGGACTCTGTTACCCCAATTATCCTAGGAAGACCGTTCCTAGCGACAGTCGGAGCTATCATAGACGTAAAGAAAGGGACGCTAACATTCGAAGTATGAGAAGAAAAGATAGAGTTCATCCTTACTAAGTTCTTGAAGGCACCAGCTATAGATGACACATGCTATATAGTAGATGTCATTGACGAATGCATACGAGAATTAGAGAAGGAAGAAATTACATATTCTGAAATCATGAAAATCCAAATCCCCGCTATTCATGAAGACGACAACTGGCGTGCACCATACAAAGATGATAGTCTGAGCGAGATCTTAGCACTAACTCCAAATCACATGCCAGGTCCGAAAAATCCAACTTTAGAACTTAAAGAACTACTTAAAACCCTCAGATACGAATTCTTAGATACAGAATTCAAAAGACCAGTAATAGTCAACGCAAATTTAGGACAGTCCGAAACTGAGCAATTACTAGAAGTCCTAAGGAAATACCCAACTGCGTTAGGCTATAATATAAGCGATCTAAAAGGCATAAGTCCTTCCATCTGTATGCGCCGTATCATGCTAGAGGAAGACTGCAAAACTTCAAGAAAACATCAGAGAAGGATAAACCCGATCCTAAGCACTGTAGTCAAAGACGAGGTGAAAAAGATACTAGACGCAGGAATCATATACCCGATCTCTGACAGCCAATGGGTCAGCCCAGTACACGTAGTACCAAAGAAAGGAGGCGTTACTGTAGTAAAGAATGCGAAAGGCGAATCGATAACCCAAAGAGTTGTGACCGGAAACAGGATGTGTATCGATTACAGAAAACTGAATAAGGCGACTCAGAAAGATCACTTCCCTTTACCTTTCATAGACCAGATGTTGGAAAGACTAGCGAAACATTCGTACTTCTGCTATCTAGATGGTTATTCGGGATTCTTTCAAATTCCTATTCACCCCTATGACCAAGAAAAGACAGCATTCACCTGTCCTTATGGTACTTTTGCTTATCGCCGAATGCCGTTCGGACTATACAATGCTCTAGCAACCTTCCAAAGATGCATGATGGCAATCTTTGTGGATTTCATAGATGACATCATGGAAGTGTTCATGGATGACTTCTCTGTATGCGGACAAAGCTTTGAAAGCTGCTTGTCAAATTTAGAAATGGTATTCAAAAGATGTGCTAAAGTGAACCTTGTCCTTAATTGGGAGAAATGCCATTTCATGGTCCGACAAGGCATCGTTTTAGGACACGTCATATCTGAAAAAGGGATTGAAGTTGACAAAGCTAAAATAGAGATCATAAAGGACCTTCAACCTCCGAAAACCGTACGAGAAATACGAAGCTTCTTAGGACACGCTGGATTCTACCGAAGATTCATAAAGGATTTCTCGAAAATCACAAAACCTCTTACAGGTTTGTTAATGAAAGATGTCGAGTTCATCTTCGACAAAGAATGCTTAGAAGCATTCGAAACTCTAAAGACAACGCTTATCACCGCACCAATCATGCAACCCCCAGATTGGCGACTACCATTCGAAATCATGTGCGATGCGAGTGATTATGCTGTAGGCGCATTTCTAGGACAAAGGAAAGACAAGAAGCTTCACGCTATCTACTACGCCAGTAGAACCTTAGACCCTGCCCAAATGAACTACGCCACAATGGAAAAGGAACTTCTAGCAGTTGTGTTTGCACTTGACAAATTCTGTTCCTATTTGGTAGGAGTCAAAATAATCATATACATAGATCACGCTGCCATTAGGTACCTAATAAGCAAAAAGAACGCCAAACCAAGATTATTGAGATGGATCCTATTATTACAAGAGTTAGACTTAGAAATTAAAGATAAGAAGGGGACCGAGAACGTAGTTGCAGATCACTTATCTCGTATAGAGGGCATTAAACAAGAATCAGTGCCTATCAATGACGACTTTCCCTACGAACGTCTAATAGCCAAATTTGAAAGCGATATGTCCAACTCAACCTCGGAAGAACCAGAACTTGAGAAAGCCGTGGAAGCTGTCTATGCCCAAGCCACTTTGTCGTGGTTTGCCGACATTGTTAATTACTTGGCCGCAAGCGTGCTTCCACCGGACCTAACTTATCAACAAAAGAAGAAATTCTTCCACGACTTAAAGCATTACTATTGGGACGAACCTCTACTCTTCAAACGAGGCACCGACAACTTATACCGTCACTGTGTCCCAGAGGAAGAAATAGAAGACATCATTTCTCAATGCCATTCAGCACCTTATGGTGGTCATGCTAGTACTTCAAGACGTGCGCTAAAATTCTACAATCTGGCCTATTTTGCCCAAGCCTCTGGGAGGATGTCCATATCGCTGTACTAAAATGCGACCGGTGCCAACGCACTGGCAACATCTCACGACGCGACGAAATGCCTCAGAAAGGAATTTTAAAAGTAGAAATCTTTGACGTGTGGGGAATAGACTTCATGGGACCTTTCCCGTCTTCTTTTGAAAACAAATATATACTCGTCGCTGTCGATTATGTATCTAAATGGATATAGGTCGTTGCCGCTCCAACAAATGACACGCGAGTAGTCGTCAAACTCTTTAGAAACACAATCTTTCCTAGATTCGGTGTGCCCAGACTCGTCATTAGTGACGGTGGTTCGCACTTCATATCGCTAATCTTTGACAAACTCCTCTCCAAATACGGAGTCAAACACCGCGTAGCTACACCGTATCATCCACAAACTAGTGGACAAGTGGAGGTTTCGAACAGAGAAATAAAACAAATCTTGGAAAAGACTGTCGCAACCTCCAGGAAAGATTGGTCATCAAAGCTGAACGAAGCTTTATGGGCTTATAGGACCGCCTTTAAGACACCAATAGGTACCACACCATTTAAACTAGTTTAAGGAAAACCATGTCACCTGCCGGTAGAATTAGAGCATAAAGCCTTCTAGGCTATTAAGACACTGAACTTCAACTACACTGCGGCAGGAGAGAAACGAATCTTGAACCTTCATGAGTTGGAAGAGCTCAGATTGGATGCATACGAGAATGCCCGTATCTGCAAAGAAAGAACCAAGAAATGACATGATAAACGTTCGATCCGGAAACAATTCAGTGTGGGAGACATCGTGCTCCTATTCAACTCAAGATTAAAACTTTTCCTTGGAAAATTAAAATCTAGATGGTCTGGACCTTTTGAGGTCACCAAAGTCCTTAAAAGTGGAGCTGTTGAAATCAGAAATCAAATCAACGCACCGTTTATAGTAAACGGACAACGTTTGAAGCATTATAATCAAAATGAACACAGCCACCACGTGAGCAATATGAAATTGCTCGAGCTTCCCGAATAGCTTGCAGCCAAGCTATCGTCAGGCTTTTGACGTTAAAAATAGCACTGATTGGGAGGCAACCCAATTTTTCCCGTTTTTCCCTTCTAAATTTATTAAAACTATGTTTTTCATTTTAACTAATAATTTCCATAAATTTCTACTTTCTTATTTTCTACTATTTATTTTATTTTATTTTTCTTTCTTTCATCACCCTTTGCTTCTTAAAAATCTAATCTGAGTGAATGTGATTTTAAATTTTCTAGGATTTTAAAGTCGTCCTACTTTTCTCCCGTTTTTATCCGACTAACCTCCGAGTATGGCTGACATCGACGCTACGACTGTTGTATTTAGAGGACTAGCTCACAAGGCCAGATTTGAGGCACTGACTCAGAGAAGTTTTGCTTCGACTTTGTACTACGATAGAGCCACCATGGACAAGCTAGGAATCCAGGATAGCATTCAATATCTATTTAACCAATTAGGCTAGGAGCAAACTGCTCTAAAGACCCGATTTGCTACCCACCGCGAACTCACGTTCGGATTCCTTAGCTCTTCAAGTTACTTACCCGAACATGGCTATGGATCCACCAAAGAGCTGATAACCTTTAGACTGTTTGGAATGGACCAAACCCACAACCGTACGTCGTTAGCTAACATCCTAGGCTTCCCTAGCGGACCTTTTGTGTTCACCAGCACTGAAGAGGATATTGATCTCGAGTTAGAACGATTCTGGGGTACCATCACTGGTAACTATCACCCTTAACCGAATGACATGCACAACAACGAGATACACAATCCAGCACTCTGTTATTTTCATAGGATTTTAGCCCATACCCTCTTTGGGAAGGAGGAAAACATTACAACAGTCTCAAAGGAAGAGTTGTTCATCCTTCTCTGTGCTTCACAAGGCCGCCCTATAAATGTTGTCCCTTTTATGATGAGGGCATTCACACGCCTTAATTAGGAACCTCACTCACCCATTTTAATAGGAGGCTTAGTCACCATGATTGCCCACGAAATTGGCCTGAGGTATTACCTGAACAAAGCCATTCGTTTCGACAACCTCAGATCAATGGACATCCAGTTCTGCTTCAACAGACGTATCTTAGGTACCTTAGGACCAGGAGCCTACGAATACCTCATTGCTGATCAACTTGTCCACCTTTTCACATTGCCCAACCACGAGCTAACAAGTATCCACAATAGAAATAATTGGCTTTATGAATTGGACAAGCCTATGGGACCTACATCACCTCACTCCACACCCCAGGCTTACATGTATGATAGTGATCAAATATCAGAGGCACATGACTATCTGTACTACCAAGATTATGAGTCCGAAGTGGAGACAGATCCTGAGACCCCTCCTAACTACCATAACTTTCCTGACCCCACTCCTGAACATGACACAGATAAGTTGGACACTGCTCTGAGAACTATGGACGACCTCAAGCTGGAAGTAACCACTATAAAAGATGAATTGACGCAACTTCACATGGATTTTGTTACTTACATGGACGTAGTTAGCGACCAATTTAATGACGTTATTCAGCATATCAACAATTTGAAGAAACCAAAGGAGTGATATTTTAGTTTTCTTTTTAATTTTAGTTTTCTGCATTTCACATTGTTTCACATTATTTAATTTTGCAATTATTTCTTTTTGGATATTGTATTACTTTAAACTCGTTTTTGATTCAATGTTATTTTAATTTCATCTCGATATCTCACTTAATTATGTTTCATGTTATTTTCTATTTTGTAATCAGTCTATCATACTGCAAAAGAATTCAAAAATCATATATTCCACTGTTAAAACGCCCACCAAGTGAACTTCTGAAATTCTGCAGAATTTGCTGGTGTGAGGGTCATCACGCGTATTACGACCGTCACACACCCCTGACGGTCGTCACGCGAATAAAACCCCAATTCTGTCAAAACAGGGGTTACGCACCTCTCCACCTTCACTCTCCTAATTTCCCACTTTCACACATTTAAACCCCACTACAAACCTTCTGAATCCCCCATTAACCCTCCACCATTTCATCTTCCATTTCACTATTATATATTGACCTTTGCATCCCCATACCCCTCCATCCACAGAAACTTTATATTCTCAATCTCTGCACCTCTCTCACGAAAAATGGCCAGACAAAATCGTGAAAACCCCGACTTGAGCAATATCACTTTCTGAGAAGGCGAGGCCGGCGAAAGGCAGCAGACCAACTACATAGTTTTCCATCAACGGTCGCTTCAGCCGACCCGGTATGCTCGCCTAGATTCTTTGACAGAATTGGGAATTCTGGATGGCGTCACTTAGATGCTACAGAGGGCTGGCATCTGGCATCTCTGCACCAACCCCCAACCCACCTACGAGCAACTCACACTGGAGTTTCTCAGTTCCTTCGCGTACGTGACTTCTCCCGGCAAACGAACCAACTGACCGACACCACTGTAGAAAGTTGGGAAACTCTGAATGCCACTCACATCCACAACCCAACAATCCGCTACTTTCATCGCATGTTGAGCAACACCATCTTCGCTCGTGACAGTAACCACAAGGTCAACTCGAAGGAGTTGTTTTATCTCCGTTGTGTGTTCGCTTCGGAACCTGTTAACGCCGCCCCATTCCTCTTGGCTCACATTCAAGCCAATTGCAACCGCGGCTCAAAACCATTCTATTTTGGTGGCATCATCACATCTATTGCCTTAAGCCTCGGTCTTGGCGACCGCCTCCAGACCCTTCGCCAGATGCCCCCTGTCTTCCTAGACACCGACCACTGTCACGCCTCTCACCTAATCAGATCCCGCGTAGATGGGAAATATCATCCGGTAGTGCGAGGTCGCACTATCCAGAGCATCATCATGCCTTCTCGCACCCGAATGCATCCGCAAGACAGAGACAACTGGCTTTTCGATCCGAATGCTCCTGCTGCCCCAACTCAGAATAATGCCCAAGAGCCCAGGGATGAAGTTCAAGAGGAGTTAGACAGAGCCGACCAGGCTGAGCCATCACAAGCAACTGCTGCCGAAGGCCCTTCCTCGCGCCGCCGCCGTCGTCCTGACACCGATGACGCATCCGCTGCTCTCCTCCGCTACATCGAACAGCAGAATCAGATGATGCTTATGATGGAACATCAGAACCGACGGGCTGAATAATTCAAAGCGTGGCAGAGAGAACAAACCAGTCACATGAGGACATCTATGCAGCAGATCCAGGACGTCCACTCCGGCCTGGCTGATGACATGGCCAATCTCACTGTGCGAGTTGACGGCCTCCGCGATTACATATTCCACACCAGAGCTTTGAACCTCGAGGCACGCGATGGCAGAGCCAGAGGTAGAGGTAGAGATCGAGGAAGAGGAAGGGACTAGTAGTATTTTTCATTTCTTGTCTTTTTTTTTTCTTTCCTTTGTATTTTTCCCTTCCGCATTCTTTCAAATCAGTGGGGACACTGATTGAGATAGAGTGGGAGCGGACCGTTATTTCTCTTTTCCCTGTTATTTCCCATTTCCGATTATACTCTTTCTTTCGAATTTTCAATTTAAAGTATTTTTAATTTTGGCAAATAAAGCTCTTATATATATATATATATATATATATATATATATATATATATATATATATATATATATATATATATATATATATATATATATATATATATATATATATATATATATATATATATATATATATATATATATATATATATATATATATATATATATATATATATATATATATATATATATATATATATATATATATATATATATATATATATATATATATATATATATATATATATATATATATATATATATATATATATATATATATATATATATATATATATATATATATATATATATATATATATATATATATATATATATATATATATATATATATATATATATATATATATATATATATATATATATATATATATATATATATCCCTCCGTTACGTGAACTCCCCACGCTTTATCCGACATATACAAAGAAACTTGTATCCTCTCCAAAGCATCATGTGACACGCCTAAGCTTTACCAAGTTTAGAATTCCCGAGAAGAAAATTTTAACAAAGCCACTACCGCTCTGACACCTTAGACCTCTGGTTTATGCGAGTCAGTCTCACTACTTACTCGTACCAAAGCCTCAAGTTTCGACTCAAACGGAGCCCCCAGTAGTTTATACGAGCAGTCAGCACCATCCTAAACACTTCTAAGTAAGAAACTGATGCAAATAAGTGCGTGGTCTCTAGTATGAAATGAATAATCTTGAAAGAAAAGAAAAGACATATAGCCTGAATATAGAGACATGTTCCTTCTAAGTTAGGTGCTCCTCGCCCGAGCATTTAGCCCAACTGTACGAAACTCTTGCAGATTTATAGCAGAATGAGCATATGTGCAAAGAAAAATCAAACTAGCAAAGAGATCATAGTCACCAACAGGTTTGCTTGCCATGGACGTGTATGGACAACTGGCTTAATGTGATTGCGCCAGAACGAAACCGGGTAAAATTTGTTGTGAGAAACTTGAAGCCGAGCTGCAGTAACATGATTGGGACTGGCTTGCATAAAAGAGAGGCCTTCGAAGACTTATAATCCAGTGTCATTGCCGTATATGTTTTGTTTCCATTGGACCCCCGATTTTTCCTAACTTGACGTCTGAGAAATCTTATCAAAGGAAGAGCGTGCCGCGTGCTTGCCAAACATTAAATTTTTCCTACCTTTACTTGAGGACAAGCAAAGATTCAAGTTTAGGGGAGTTTGATAACGTGAAATCATATATATATAATGACGTACTTTTTTACTAATCAGTGACCGTTTTCACTCCGATTTCGGATATTTCCACATTATTTGTCCAGTATTTTGCAGGTATTCAAAGTCCATGCTCAAATGGAGCAAGATGAAGAAAACAAGCAATTGCAGATGAAAACCAGACGAAAAACAGGCCAAAAACAGCAAAAACGAGTTCTGCTGATGTGACGACCGTCACAGACCCATGACGACCGTCATGCGTGTTACGCCTGTCACACATCCCTAACGACCATCATGCAATTAAAATGCAGAAATGCTGCACGTGCTGTGAAGTGCTTGAAAATGCCAAAAAGGAGTGGACCACTAACTCCTATATTTTATGAGATCAATCTCACTTCCTGAGGAAATTAACCGTTGGAAATTCCATCTATAAAAGGAGGGAGCTGGTACCAGAAAAAGGGGGCCGCATTGAAGAGACGAAGTGCTGCCAATTTACTTTCAGAGCAATTTTTAGTTTCCCAGTTTCTTATCGTTTATTGTTTCCTTTTTCTTTCCTTCCTTGCAATTGTTGTTTTACTTTCCAAATTCTATTTTGTACGAGTAATTGGCATAAAGACTAAATCATGCCGTCATTTTGGAGGATTTCCCAAAAGCCAATCAAATTGTTTACAGGTTCTTATTTTAATCGTTAATTGATTTCCATTTCCCATTATAATGCATATTTATATTTTCTGCCAATATTTACGTGTTCTTAATTTAAATTCCATGTCCGGCTAAATTTAAGTAATCGGTATGTAATAAGTGGTCAGATGGGATTTGATAATTAACCGGTGTATACTTTCCTTTTCAAAACTTATTTATGGCTTCAGTTTTTAAATCGATTTTTCTAAAATAAATGTTTGTCGCGACAGCGAGAACTTATTTAAAAGCAGTTTTGCCACGACAGTGGGAAATTCATAAAGGTACGAACCAACAAGCGACAGCTGAGGTTAAGTCCAGATAGTAAAAACTAAGCATTCATTTTAAAAACAGCGACAGCGCTTTAAAAAGGATTAGAGCTTAATGGTTTTTAAATAGTAATTTTAACCGCGAACGGGATAGCGACATCATACGTTCTGCCTTAGAGTTGCGACTAGCGTCAACAACCTTAGTGAGACAAAGGTCTTTAAATCGTCATTTTTTTCTTAAACTATTTTTGAAAACACCAAAAACACCGGTAACTTGTCGAATCCCTGAAGAACCCACATATTGCATACCGATTCAAGCATTCATACCTTAAGTAACATTTTAAATTCCCCTATAGTTTACGTAGTTATTTTTCTTTTATTCCCCTAAAACATTACCAACCTAGCTAAACACAATAACACCCGAAAATACTAGCTTGATTACGAGTCCCTGTGGGATCGATATCTATTATTACTACGCGATAGACTGTGCACTTGCAGTTAGTTCAGTTAGACATAGAAAGTCGCGATCATCGGGCCTAAAAACTTTTGAACCAACCTGTGGTCTTTTAGCCCGAACTAAGTTCAGTCTGATCTTTCATACCAGATGAAAGTACGTAGGCACAAGACGCGATGTCTTGGCGAGCAACCTTTCCCCCTTCATTGCACGAGGGAGTAGGTAGGCATAGAGCGGCGATGTTCTGCCGAGTCACTTCCTTTTTCTTTTTTTTCTTTTGTCCCTGAGCCTTTAGCTAGATAGATTGATCACCCTTTTAGATAGACAACAATGTGTGGATCCCGTCGAGTACGACGGACGTGAGGGGTGCTAATACCTTCCCCTTGCGTAACTGGCTCCCGAATCCAGACATGGTTGCGATGACCTTGTCTTTCCCTTTTTCGTTAGGTTTTTCCGATCATTTCCTTTCCCTCTCTTTAGGATAAATAACGAAAGTGGCGACTCTTCTGTTTTTCCGCCGGTTGCTTTTCGCAGTTGCGACAGCTAGCGAATCTGCTGGGGAATCTGGTTCCCTGTGCGAGTCAATCGTAGCGCTTGTCTGTTTATTTTTGGGTGTTGTATATATGTGCTTTATTTATCTTTCCCGCATTTATTTTCCGCATCATATATCATTTGTGCTGTGCTGTGGGAAGGGGAAGTTCTGATGAGTGATAAGCCAAACCCAGGCTTGAGTATACACCTAGCTTTAGTAGTGGAGAGTAGTGGTGGATGTGCTTGCTTTGCTCGTACTAGTTCACCATGAAATTCACGCTCGGACGAGATTCTCTTTGACAACTTTCTTTCTGGCCCTTTGGGCTCGAAGGAATTTTGGATCTGAGGTTTGTCGTCTCTGGGGACCGATCATTTGTGAGTCAGTTAAGTGAGGCCTCTTCGGGAGATAATGATGCCAAACCAGAAATGGTGAACGTATCATCATTTCTTGAAAGTCTGTGACGCTAAAAAACGTATAGGATGCCATACCTTATCAATGAATAGGTCCATACCTGTGAGTGGGATTGGGGGGTTATGCAGGAAACTTTTACCTTCAGATTGCCCGGTTTTCTCTACAGTTTGAATCTGGATTATTGGTATCAGTTGGTTTCTATCGGAGTGGTGCTATGTTCTTGCTGAAGCAGAGCTCTGATCTTTCTCAGTCTACAGCACAGTCGTCTTGATCCCTTGTGTGTGCATTAGCATTTTGCATTTAGCATTGTTTGCATTTGCATTTCATTTTTGCATATCCATCCTCAGCCAGAGCAGGGAGCTTACCCGTCTTTTGTATGCTTCGTCAGTTGATTTCCCGACATTCATATTGGACTTGAGTTAGATTCTTGAAGGATCATGAAAGTAGGAGAGCAGAACTTGGTTGTTACGAGGGCAGAGTTTGAATTGATGAAGAATCAGTTGAGTCAGCTCATGGAAGCCATGTCAGCTATGACTAGAGGAGAGGCTGATGTTCAAAAGACTCCAGCGAGTAATGTTGCTCAAGTTCATCCTGTACCGATTCCTGTTGAAGAACATCCCATTTCCAGAGATAGAGATTCTTCTTCTCTCCATGACACAGACTATTAGAGTTTTACTTTCTCTGTGCCAGATTCTCAAAAGGTTGTTCCAAAGGTTAATGCTGAAGACCCGCAGACTGTTGAATTTATGGGAAAATGTCAGCTGTTGAATGAAAAGCTTGGGGCCTTGATGAGTCAGGATACTTTTGATTTGAATGCTGCGAGCATGTGTCTGGTGTCCGGTCTTGTGATGCCGCCGAAGTTTAAAATGCCAAATTTTGAGAAGTTCAAAGGAGATAGTTGTCCGAAGCAGAATTTGGTGATGTTCTGCAGGAAAATGACCTCACATGTTCACAATGATGATCTTATGATTCACTGTTTTCCGGACAGTCTGAGTGGAGCATCGTTGAGTTGGTATATGCAGTTGGAGAGTGGTTGTATCCGATCATGGTCAGATTTAGCCAATGCCTTCATGTAGCAATACAACTACAATCTCAACATGGCTCCTAGTCGTGTGCAGTTGCAAGATTTATCTCAAGCGGATGATGAATCCTTTAGAGGATATATGCAGAGATGGAGAGAGTTAGCTGCTCATGTTCAACCTTCACTTCAGGACAAAGAGTTGATTGACATATTCTTGAGTACCTTGAAAGGCCATTACTTTGACAAGTTGATCGGTGGTGGAATGTCAAACTTTGCTGACTTGGTGATAATGGGTGAACGTGTCGAGAGTGGAATCAAGAGCAGAAAGATTTGAAACATCCCCTGCATCTCAGTTGAGGAGAATGAATTAGTTGTCAGCTCTTAGGAAGAATGGGAAAGAGGAAGTGATATTCTCTCAGAATCTCCTATCTCTCAAGTTCAGTTTTCAGATACTTCGAGTGTTCAGAGTCAGCAGTCTGTGGGGTCTGTGTATCAGGTATCTATTTCCTGCCAGAGTCAAAAGTCTTACCGTCATCAACCGCGTCAGCACGCCAGACAAAGACCCAGGAAACCAAAAAGGCATTTTACTCAACTGCCGGTATCATATAGTCAGTTGTTGCTGGATTTGATCAGAGGCGGGTTGATAGTGCCGAAAAAGATTAATCCAGAAATCCCGCCATATCCGCTAGGCTTCGATGACAGCGCCCGCTGTGAGTACCATGCTGGGGCATAGGGGCATTTAACGGAATATCGTAAGGTGCTTAGGAGCCAGGTTCAGGCCTTGCTAGAGGCCTTGCTAGATTCCAACAGGATTTCAGTCACATCTCAGGGTGTTCAAATAAATGATCCTCTATTATCTAGCCAAGCGGGTGTATCAGCTCATGTTTTGGAGGAGTTCACCGAGAGCATTTGTTCATAAGAGTATCAAACTGAAGACTCAATTGAGGGTGGTATCCCTGTGTAGGATTTTGTTCATTACTGTATGTTGACCATCACCAGGCTTGTTGGTCGAGGTCACTCTGTTTGTATTCGGTTACTCCTATGTGGTGTATATGTGTGTGATGGTTAGCCCTGTTTGGATCTTGGGTTCCTTTTTGCCTCAGTGTTGTCTTGAGATTTCCTTGTTGCATATTTGTTTGCATCTTGCATATTATTTTTGTGTAACAGGTACCTCGAAGCTGTTAATCTGACTTCATGTACTCCACTAGTTTGTTGCAGGAATCCTCGTAAGATTATGGAGCAAGTTCAAGCAGAGCTGAGATAAGTCTAGGGCCAGATGGGGAAGTTCATCGTGGACATGCAAACGTTGCGCTTGGATCAAAATGCGCTGAAAGAGGAGAACCAGCAGTTGAAAACTCAGGTGGGCTTAATCATAGAAGTGATAAGGAACATGCTCAGAAAAGAAGGTGACCAAATGCATGAGGCTACAAGAAAGATGCTTGTTCCACTTCTGTCTGTGGAACCTATACCAGAGCGTGTTGTGTGTCAGAAATCTTCTGTGCAACCGGAGGTTCTGAAATTTCCAGGTCATCAGTTGCGTCCTGTTTCTCAGGAGAATCCCAAGATTAGAAGATATGGTCAAAGGACGAAATCTCAAGATAGAATCTTCGATCAAATCCCCATGGATTATGCTCAGTTGGTGCAACTCTTGCTCCAACTTCAGTTGGTTAAGTCTCGGACTTTGGATCCACTTACTGGCCAACCACCACCGGGCTTTGATATCAATGCTTATTGTGATTTCCACTCTGGGGGACAGGGGCATGACGTCGCGAACTGTAAAGCTTTTAAGCATAAGGTTCAAGACCTAATTGATTCGAAGACAATTGAATTCACGTCGGGCGGCATGAAGGTATCAGGCGAGTTTGCCCCCTGTCGTGAAAAGGAGGTGGATACTCATATTCCCATTCCTAAAGCTGCAGTAGGACAAGAGTATATCCTCCAATCTTTGGTGTCAGAATCCCCTTGCCCACAGTTGCTGCATGTTCCTGGATCAAGCATAAGGATGAAAGCGCCCGAGCAAGGAGAGTCCTCAAGAGTCCGAACCCAATCACCGGATGTTTCTGCTGTTCAGAGTCCACGACCTTTTGGGTCATTGCAGCAAAACTATCAGCACCAGAATTAGAATAGGCCTCGCAACAATTTGACAAGAAGGAATGCTTCTTTGCGTCCAGTGCCTAGGTCACATCGCCCGTCTGATTGAGTGGGGGTACTTCAAGAGTCGCATTCCCACATCAGCTAATCAGTGTGAAAGCCCAGTTCACAGAAGCTGGCAATTTTCGTTTTATCCTGCTATTTCTTTATGTTTGCATTTTCTTTTCTGTTTAAAGCGCAATCTCATTTGTAAAACTCGTTGTTTCCGTTGATTGATATTAATGAAATGAATATGCATGTTTTGATTAAATCCATTCGTGTTCACTAATTGTTTTTTACATATGCCTAACGTTTGTCTAAGCGGAATCTGGGGAGGATGACGAAGTTTAAAGACGCGCAAGCTTTTGAAAGTATGCTTTTGAAATAAAACCTGCTGATGATGTACAGGCATTGTTTCAAATTCCCAAACATCGGAGATATAAGGATGATAATCCCTTGTCAACCCCTTTGAGCCTAGTAGTAGGAGTTTCTTTCTGAAAACAAAAAACCCTAAAATCTTAACTTGGGGCGGGGTAGGTGTCAACTAATGTTGGCCAAGCATCCAAATTACAGAAGGAGTGTTTCTGTTCGAGGATCAATTGCACCTGTATAGGTCGTGCCTAAAAAACCTCAATGGTTAAAACCTTGTCGATAAGGAGTGAAGCAATCACGTTATTTCCCAAAGAGTCAGACAAGTCGGTGTCACACGATTTATTCAAAAAAAAGAATTAAAAGAAAAAAGAGAACAAAGCCCGCTAAGTCGAGTCTTGAAAACAAGCGACTTAGGCAAAAATTAGGGCATCCCGCTGTACCTTGAAATCAAAAGAAACTCGAAAGGGCCAGTCCAAACAAAAGTTAGGGAAATTAAAAAAAATGATGAAAAAAAGCAAGTCGTGTGATTCAGGCACCAAAAGACGAAAAGTGAGTGACTGTCACTCCGAAAACTTGTGGTTTCCTGAACCGTCACTCTGAGAGGTGAGTGTTAGCGTCGAATTAGCTGAATATAGGATTGGAGAACATCGCGGCGAATGGGTGGGTTACAATAAATTTTGAGCCTTTATCCTTTCCTTGTAAACCGTGAACCTGACCAAGTTACAACCTAAAAAAGTCCTAATTGAAGCAGGTTTGTTTCGAAAGCATACTTCGGTAAAGATCGCATCGAAACTGACTCCTAAAAGGATTCCTCTTACAGCGTCGTATTAATGTTGACATGTTGATAAATGATTTATTCACTTTATGTCACAAATATTTCCAGTGAACAGATTGGATTTCGAAAACTGTCATATGCGTTGCATTTAATATATCTCTTATGTAGGACAACTTATTTTACTTGCGAGTAAGCACTTGACAGCAGGAAAGGTTCCACAGTGGAAAGATTGATCAGGATAGAATGCAAATTTCCTGAATACTCCATCGAACTGAGGCAAGTTATATCAAATGATCACAGCATGGGAGTCAGCCATCTGAAAGTCAGTTAATCTGAGGCAGTCAAGTCAAGATTCGGCGAATCTCTTGCAGCCAAGAGGCATTTTCCCTACAAATCAGCAAATCAGGGGCAAAGTCATTGTAAGACTGGGGCACGCCACCCCAAAGAGCACATAAGCTATTCCTTACCCGTGGGGCAATTAATGTGAAGCACCTCACTGAGGTTCAAGGTGCTGAGGCAGTTCATATCAAACCAGCAGGGTACAGAGGTTTCTGATTTCCTTTCGAGGAACATCCCCAAAGAGAGCCCACAGGCTGGGGCAGAATTGGAAATAGAAAGAATTGTTTCTTTCCATGTCTTCAGAACTTCAGAGCTATTCGAGCGGGTTCGGTCAACCTTCAAGTTCAAGACGAATGTCGGGAAGTCATGTTAATCAATCACCATCAGGTTTCACCTGTCTTCCCCAGCAAAAGCCCAATCGTCATTGGCACGTGTAAGCTATCCCCAGGAAAGTCCAATCATACTTGGCACATCCGGTTATCCCCAGCGGAGTTGACTTCACCTTTCCAACATTTATTTTGCTGGAATGGTCCTTCTGTGTACAGCTTTTCTCCGACAGCCTGAGCCTGCATTTGCATCTTTGCATATATCATCATATTTGCATCATCCTTTCATTTCACCCTTAAATGCGTAGCATTTCCATTTTGTATGGAGAATTACGCCATATTCAAACATACGCATATGCATTCGAAGCATAAGCCAGTTTTCTATCAGCTTTCTGTGGCAGCTTGAATCACTTTGCAATCAATACAGGGGCATTTATCTAGTAGCTTTGTTCAGAAAGCTTATCGGTTTACTCGGATTTCAGATCATCTGACGGTTATGATTTTGTCCATCAGTCGTCTGATGATGACATCCCCAAACAGAGTTTCTTTGTTCATCAGTCCTCTGATGCCGACAGTTTCTCTTTTCGTCAATTCCTATTGACGATGTGGTTCTCCGAGCAGATTTTCTTTCCGTCAATCCCTATTGACGACGTGTTTCCCCAGCAGGTTTTTCTCTTCATCTATCCTTAGACGACGTGAGCTTCGGACGTGGTTTTCTTTCCGTTTATTGGATGAGATGGCGTTTTAGGAGGGTTTTCGTGCTGTCAATTCCTCTTGACGCTGTGACTCTTTGAAGAATGATTGGTTCCCTTGTTGGCAATTCCTATTGATGACATGGCTCTTTGAAGATGGATTTCTTTCTGTCAATCCCTATTGACGATGTGGCCCTTTGAAGATATTTTCTTTCCATAAGCTCGTATGGACGAAAGAATTCTGCAATTCGACAAACGATTTTGAAATGCGGTTTTGGTGTCTTCCCGTCTACTTTTAGACGATGTGAGTATTGGGTGTCTTTCCGTCTACTTTTAGACGATGTGAGTATTTGGTGCCTTTCCGTCTACAATTAGATGACGTGAGTATTGCTTCCCTTTTTGTCTATCCAGAGACAATGTGAGCGTTAGATATTGTTTTTCTTTCCGTCTACCATTAGACGACGTGAGTATTGGTTTTCTTGCTATCTATCCCTAGACAATGTGAAGGGATCAAGTGCATGTTGATCCATATTTCAGCGGTGTCTTTCCGTCTACCATTAGACGATATGAGTATTGTTTCCGTCTATTCATGGACAGCGCTGACGTATTTTGGAGTCTTTCCGTCTACCAATAGACGATGTGAGTATTTTTCTCTTCCTAAGGTGAAGCTACCAACTGCGTGTTGATCTAGCCTTTGGTTTTAATGTCTGTGGCGTTACACAAATGACTTGCAGCGATGTCAGGTGTTCTTTATTGGATGATCAGTCAGCCGGTTGCCGTAGCAACTGTCTGCGTTCGGTTTTTCTGTATATTTGTACCCCAATTAGAGTTTTGCAGTTTATTTCTGCGGTTGGAAAATTTCAGAGTTCTTTGGTATTCAACCGTCTTTTACCTTGATTGTTTAAAAGTTGTTCGCTTTTCATCCATTCAGGTCCAAGCCGTTTGAATAGGGGCAGCTGTTACACCCTAAAATTTTCCCAACCTTTTCTTAACTTGGTTTATGTTTCATTTCATTTTCTTTCTAGCGTTTGCATTGCATAGTATTTTTCATTTAACAGGGGATCAAGAGGTTGTGTATAGCAAGATAAGTCTACCAAGATGTTGAGCCTAAGCAAGGGGTGTTACTCAAGTTTGGATGGTCATCAAGTCATCTAGAAGTGGTCAATAGCGTGGTGAAAGGATTGATGGATGTATGTGGGTCAGATCCTAACTTGGAGGCCATGTGAAGATCATCAGAGGATTGTGAATTCATGATTATGGATATAATATGTTGAGAGAGCTCATTGAGTGCTTTGAGATCCATGTTGGAGCTTATTCAAGTTGTTGTGTGAAGTTGAACAAGCCACAGTCAAAGGTGTTGCATCTAGGGTTTTCATCTGGTTAATCCTCAGTCAACTGTGAGTCTTGAGGAGATTAAGACTCAATTCCAAGCAACTATGATCATGGAATGTTGTATTGAGACACCTAAGAGATCTTTTCAAGATCAATTCATCAATATTCAAGAGTGTGAGAAGTTATTGAGCTAGGGTTTCTAAGCATGTCAGTGTAAAATCCTCTATCTCAGTGTCTAACTTCAAGACCACATAACTCAAGATACAAGTTTCATCTCATCTTGACATAAGCATGAGAATTGTAGAGCATGTTCATACCTTTAATTTGAGTATTAGAAGTCCTTGATAGGGTTTATATAACACAAGTTATGAGGCAGACAAATTACAGGTCATCAGATGAATATGATTTTGGTGCTTGAAAGTCAACCAACTTCCCTGCCATTTTTGACCTACAAGGAAGCTTCTCCTCAACTTCAAGCCAACACGAATGTTGTTCCTTATCTTCGTATCTTTCCAAAGAGTACTAGAAGTCCTTGATTGGATTTGTAGAACTCAAGATATGGAGCTTGCAAGGCAAGGGCATTTTAGGAAAGTAAGATTACAAGTCATTTTGGATTATAGGCCCATTTCACCATCATACATACCTCAAATGGAAAATTTTCCAACTTGAAAGTTGCTCAAAATGGGGTTAGTTACTCAACCAAGCATCAAGGGGTCATTTATATGGATAGGAATGAGAGTTGGTTGAAGAAAATCTTACAAAAGGAATTTTAAAGGCATTAAAATGGAAAAATTCAAAATAATTCATATTGGCTCAAAATTAGGCAAGCTTGTGTATGTTTTGAGTGCATTTGATGTTTTGAACATATTGGCATTATTAGAATTTCAAATTGAGTCTCATTCCATGGCCAATTTTTGAGTTTCTTCAAGAATAAGTAACATGACAAACTTCAACCATTGATTGAAATTAAGGCATTAATCCAAGCCCTTCATTCTCCTTACATCACTAGCATTGAGTTTGAGCCAAATTGGAAGGAGAACAAAGCCATTTTCGTGGCTGTCACAAGTGGGAAAATTGAAGAAAAAGTAAAAGTTGAATTGGACTCCATGGGCTGTAATTAGGCCTGAACATGATCCAAAGAAGTTCTATATAAGATTTCCACCATGAACAGATGAAGGTTGGTGAATTTTGGAGGGAAATTCAGTTAGAGTGGTTGAGAAAAGCAAGCTTGCAAGTGCATATCATGTTTGGAGATTGGAGCAAGATCAAGAGGAATTGAGCATCAAGATAGCTTCAGCATTAACTACTGAGTGATTCAGCATCGATTGGAGCAAGGTTCAACGCTTGATAGTGCCTCCATTAAAGCTTCTGAACAGGTTTCTATACTTCACGATTTCTCTTAATTTATGAGAAATTAGGATAGTTTGAACATGCGGTTAGCTTTCTGATGATGCCTAGATGGATTTAGGATAAGAATTGTGGTTGTTTGTGAGATTTGTGGATGATGCACGTTTTCTGTTGGCCATCGTTTAGGCTTGACTCTTGGATAAAAATGAAATTGGAGAGTGTTAGGTTGTTGTACGTGGAGAGAGGAAGATATTAGTGCAAGAATTGTTGGATTTAGTGAAGATTTTAGGACTGGTGGTTGTTCCTTTCGCCGGAGAAGACGACCGGAGTCTTCTCCGGCCACCGCTACGTTTGCCTCCTTTTCTTGTATTCAAAATGAAGAAGATGATCCCTTGGCCGTCTGATCTTGCTGTCTCACTTGTCTAGGTATTTTGATCCAACATGTAGGATTGAGCTTCAGATTTGTTTGACTTATTTTAGTGACATGGCATAGCTTATGAGCATTGGATGTGAATACTTATTGAGTCAACGCGTTAGATTAAGACCTATGGTGGTCTTCATTTGACTTGGCACACGTGATTATCAGTTTTTCCTTTAATTGTGAATTGGACTTGGGCCACGCTTGCTACGCGCACCCCATTTCTAGGCCCATTCATTTTTGAACTGATTTGCTTGCTGTATGCACCCCTGGTCTCTATTATTTCTTTTTTATTTCATTTGTTAATTTTTTTGTTTTAATTCTGTTTCAATTTAAATCATTAAAAATAGTTTCAATGTTCCTAAAATCACACAAAAATATTTTCTATGAACTTTGAGATATCCTTTATTTTTAGGATATTTTTATTTTATTTTTTGATTTTATTTTCAATTTAAAAAAGGATTAAACATTGGAATTGTTTTAAATGGATTAAATTGTGACATGGTTTGTTCTTTTAATTTTTTCTTGCATTTTCTTTGGGTCCAATGAATGAAAATTGATCCTCATATCTATGATGAGTTGAACAATTTTTGAGGATCATTTTGCCCCTGGTTGGTTGACTTTATGGTTGACTTTGTTGGCTTTTCTTTTGACCCTCGATTCTCCCATTTCAAAGTGGTACATCTTGAATATTATTTTCACTTGATGGTGCTTTGAGGGGATTTTTGCTTTGAGCTTTTGGCCTCTGGTTGTCAACATGTATAGTTACCTTGTACATTTTATTTGATCATTTTTGAACCATTTTCCTATTTTTGAGGTAACTTGCAAGTCAAGTTACCTCCAAAGGAGGTTCACACATGTACCTTGACCTAGTTTGACTTGGATATGACATTTTTGGATCCTTTGAACCCTCAATGCCTTTTGTTTCATGTTTCTAACATGTTAAGGATGATGTTTGTTCAATTTTAGGTCATGATATTGTTTCTTCCTTGTTCATTTGTTTGTTTTGTTTTGAACTTTCAATTAGGGTTTCATTGTGTTGTTTGCTTGTATTCCTTTATGTTTTGGTTTGCATTTCCCTTTGGTATGCTTTGCTTTTGCTTTTGAGCTTTCTTCTCTTCACCTCCCTTATGTTCAATGACCTTGGAGTTTCATTTAAGGTGGCTTGGTCCCTCCTTTGAAGGTATTTGAAGCATACCTAGAATGATGAATCCTTGACGACACTTCTGTTGCTTCTTTGCTTTTGATGAGTGATGCTTATGGTTGAGTACCTATTATGAGGTACTTTTTGCCCTCATTTGGTCTCCCATCCTCACTTGGCTTTGGGTTTTATTTTACCTTTCATTTGGTTTAGTTTTGTTGGTGTGGTTGATGTTGTTTGACTTAGGTCATTTCATCCCATTTTTTATGCATCTTTGTGTGCTTTGCTTTTGTTTGATTGATTGCCTCTTGTGCATTTATTCTTCTTCTTTCTCCTTTGCATTTCTCATATGCATGCTTGGTTGAGATGAGCTTGTGGAGGCTACTGCCCCACACTATTTTCCTCCCACTTTCATTCTAGTTGTGCGTCTTATGTTTGCATCTTCATTTGCATATGCATTCTTCTTCTTCTTCTTCTTCTTTTGCTTTTCTTTACCATGCTCCCCATAAGTTCTCTAACCTCTTGAGGTTATGATAGACGTTAGGTTCCTAACCATGCATGATAACATTAGGTAGTTCCCTTTTGAATCCCAACTTTAAGTCCACTTTGCATGATAACTTTTTGGATTGATTAGTCTCCCATTAATGTTCTTTCTTCACTTCTCATCTTCACACATTCATAAAACATTTAATAAAGGATGACAAGTGTAGCACGCTACGAGCCTTAACCTACTTGAGAAATGGTAATTGAGGGGCCTCATCTCAAGGACCTAGAGTGTTTAGTGTACACCCTTTGGGTGATATACGACGCATTCGTTCTTAGGTCATAGTCTCTAGTGCGACATGAGTTACAAATCAAATTCAAAACACTTCTTCTTTAAAAAACACAAAAACACTTCAAACCTTTTTCACCCTTCGGGATCTTAATCAGGAAAATATTTTCAGATAAAAGAGTGTCGTTAACTTTTAGTTCTACCGCAAACGGTAACGCCTAAGTCTCCAATGGTCGAGCTGCATACACCAACTGCTAGAACTACTTGTTAACCCTACTCGGGCCTAAAAACTTTTGAACCAACCTGTGGTCTTTTAGCCCGAACTACGTTCGCTCTGGTCTTTCATACGAGATGAAGGTACGTAGGCACAAGACGCGATGTCTTGGCGAGCAACCTTTCCCCCTTCTTTGCCCGTAGTTAGTCGAACTACGTTGACTCTGACTTTCTCATTGCACGAGGGAGTACGTAGGCATAGAGCGACGATGCTCTGCTGAGTCACTTCCTTTTTCTTTTTTTTTCTTTTGTCCCTGAGCCTTTAGCTAGATAGATTGATCACCTTTTTAGATAGACAACAATGCATGGATCCCGTCGAGTACGACGGACGTGAGGGGTGCTAATACCTTCCCCTTGCGTAACCGACTCCCGAATCCAGACATGGTTGCGATGACCTTGTCTTTCCCTTTTTCGTTAGGTTTTTCCGATCGTTTCCTTTCCCTCTCTTTGGGATAAATAACGAAAGTGGCGACTCTTCTGTTTTTCTGCCAGTTGTTTTTCGCAGTTGCGACACATATCATCTTGACCCTAACATGAAACTTGTAAAGCATGTTTCTAGATTTCTTTTGAGTACTAGAATTCTTTCATCTGATTTCTAGAACTCAAGTTATGATGCTGACAAGTTACAGTTCATCAGATGAATGTGATTTTGGTCAACAAAAGTCAACCAATTTCCAAGCCATTTTTAACCTAGAATGATGTTTCTCCTCACTTTGACCCAAACATGAAAGTTGTTCCTTATGATCTTAGCTTTCCAAAAAGTACTAGAAGTCTTTCATATGATTTGTAGAGCTTAAGTTATGAAGCTTGCAAGGCAAGGGTATTTTGGGAAAGTAAGATTACAGGTCATTTTCATTATAGGTCCATTTCACCACTTTGCACACCTCAAATGGGAACCTTTCCAACATCAAACTTGCTTCAAATGAGGTCAATTTCATCAAAAAACATCAACCTATCATTGATTTGGCTTGGATTGAAGAATTAGTGGAGAAATTTCCATGGAAAAAGCTTTAAAAACCATAAAATGCAATTAATTGATTTTTAATTATTTCAAGGCAACCTTATGCATTTTTGAGTCCACAAATCATTCTAAGAACAATGCCAATTTTGGATTTGCAAATTGAGCTCTTTTTCATGGCCATTTTCATGCTTGCTTCAAGTGGAAGTGACATATGCAAATCACACCATTTGATCAAACCAAGGCACAAATCTCTCCCACATGATCAAAGTGAAGTCCCAGCAGCAAATTTGAATGAAAAACAAGGAGAATTTAGGCAGTTTATACGTGTGCATGAGCATGAAAGTTGAAATTGGTCATTTCACCAATTCTCACATTTAAGCTACAAATTTTCCTCCATTAGCTTGTATATCCATCATATAAAAGCTCTAGGTCATTTTTGAATCATCAGAGAGGCATTTTTGTGGAGATTTGAGCATAGCACACTTGAAGCAAGCAAGCAAGAATCCAAAATCGTGAAACACAATTGACCTATTTTCAAGGCAATTCAACTTCCAATTCATCTTCCTCAAGCTTCATCAACAATTGAAGGTCCAACGGAGATATTCCGTTAGGTAACTTACTTCTCAAAAATTCTAACAATCCATGATGTAATTACACGCCATTTTTGTATGTTTGTGATCTCTGAACATCATAAATGGATTCTGTTTAATTCTTGTTCATTTGTGTGAACTTTTGTGATTTGAGCTTCAAAGTTCACGGCTTCGATTTGGCTTATTTATGGACTAAAAATGAAAACAAACCATGGATCTGTGACCTACTAGGCATGACGAGTTGATTGGTATATATTTTGTTGAGTTTTGTTAAGTTGTGAGAAGCACCACTGTTGTGCCCTAATGGAGAAGACAACCAGAGCCGCCGTGCTCCAGCGTCTGGTAGTCTCCCTCCATTTTATGTTTGAAGCTCAGGTGTGTGCGTGGCATTTTATATCCCTTGGATCCATTGGCTGCACATTAAAACGAATGGCCACAATTTCCCTCCGTTCATATTTAAGTCTCCCATTCCATGTGTGTTGTTTTGAACGATCAGGTCTGTGAGCTAAAACCAATCCAATGGCCTTGCGTGCGTTTCACTGTGGAACGCATTTGACTTACCTCACTGGAACACCAAACTATGCATTTCATTAAACGCTGAGTGGGCTGGGCCTCTCATTGCTTTCTGCACCTCCTTTTTTGAAGCCCAACGCATTTACACGTATCTGGATTACTTTTCACACCTTTTATTTCTCTATTATATCTTCTTTTCTTTTCTTTCTTTTTTATATCTGTTTAGAATTAATTCAATTAAAAATACTTCTCCAATTGATAAAAATCCCCAAAAATATTTTCTAGACACTTTCAGATGTCTTTTATTTTTTAGAATTTTTATTTTATTTTTTAAAATTTTTTCATTTAAAAAAAGAATTATCAATTGGAGATGTTTTATTTGACTTAATTTTTGACATTGTTTTGTTCTTGATTTGTTTTTGCATTTTCCTTTTGATCCAATGACTGAAAATCAATCCTCATATCCATGACGAGTTGAGTGATTTTTGAGGACCATTTTTCCCTTGTTTGGTTGACTTTTGGTTTGACTTTGACCTTGCTTTTGTTGACCCTCGATAACCCTCTCTCAAATTGGTGCATCCATGTGAATCAATTTCTTTGATGATGATTTGAGATGACTTTGGTTGTGATTTCTTGGCCTCTGTTTGCCAACATGTTTATGAGCTTCTTACATTTTATTTGGCCCTTTTTGAATCATTTTCCTAATTTTGAGGTAACTTGCAAGTCAAGTTACCCCAAAGGGAGGTTCATACATACATGTTGACCTAGTTTATCATGGAAATGACTTTGATGGATCTTTTGAGCCTTCAATTCCTTTTGATTCATGTTGTTAACATGTTAAGGTTGCTGCTTGCTCAATTTTAGATCATGACATTGTGTTTTGCTTGTTCAAACTTGTGTTTCTTTTTGAGTTTCCAATTAGGGTTTCCATATGTGGCTTGCTTGCTTTCTTTTGTATAAATGCTTGCATTTTATTTTGGTTTGTTTACCTTTGCTTTTGAACACTCTTCTCTCACCCCCTTTTCTGTCCCATGACCTTGGAGTCTCATTTAAGGTGGCTTGGTCCCTCCTTTGGAGGTATTTGAAGCATACCTAAAGTGATGAATCCATGAGGACTTCTTTGGGCTTTCTTTTGCATCTTTCGTGTGATGCTTATACTTGAGTGCATATTATGAGTTCCTTGCTGTCCTCATATAGCCTCCCATCCTCACTTTTATTTTGATTTTATTTTCCTTTCATTTGATTTGGCTTTTGGCATTTGTGGTTGATGTTGTTTGGCTTAGGTCATTTCATCCCACTTTTGGTGCACTTTTGTGTGGTTTCCTCTTGTTGTGTGATTTCATCTTGTGCATTTCTTTATCGTTTCTTCTTTTGAATTCTCATATGCATGCTTGAGGTTGAGATGGGCTTGTGGAGGCTACTTCCCCACACATATTTCCTCCCTCACTTTCATCCTATTTGTGCATTCTATGTTTGCATAATTGCATTTGCATGTTCTTTCTTCTTCTTCTTTTGTCTTTCTTCCCTTAGGATCTATAACCTCTCTTCTTCAAGAGAGGTTATGATAGACATTAGGATCCAACCATGCATGATAATATTAGGTAGTTCCCTTTTGTATCCCAACTCTAAGTCCACTTTGCATGACAACTTTTAGGATTGAGTTAGTCTCCCTTTATTGTGTCCTTTCTCTTCTCATCTTCAAACACTTTCAAAACACCTAATAAAGAATAAAAAGTGTTGTACGGTACGAGCCTTAAGCTACTTGGGAAATGGTGATTGGGGGTTTCCTCTCAATGGCCTAGAGTGTTTAGTGTACACCCTTTGGGTGATATGTGACGCTTTCGCTCCTAGGTCATAGTCTTTAGTGCGACATGAGTTACAAATCAAATTCAAAACACTTCTTCTCTAAAAAACACAAAAACACGTCAAATATTTTTCATCCTTCGGGATCTTAATCAAGGAAAATCTTTTCAGATAAAAGAGTGTTGTTAACTCTTAATTCTATCGCAAACGGTAACGCCTAAGTCTCCAATGGTCGAGCTGCATATGCCTAACTGCTAGAACTAGTTGTTAACCCTACTCGGTTAAAAGACAGTTGAACCAACCGATGTTCTTGTTAGCTCGAACTACGTTTGCTCTGATCTCTCATACCTGTGGAGAGTACGTAGGCACAACACGCAATGTCTTGGCGAGCAACCTTCCCCCCTTTCACATGTAGTTAGCCAAACTACGTTGACTCTGACTTTCCCATTGCACGAGGGAGTATGTAGGCACAGAGCGGCGATGCTCTGCCGAGTATTTTCTTTTCTTTTGTCCCAGACCTTTAGTTAGATAGTTTCAACACACCCTTTTAGATAGACAACAAAGCGTGGATCCCGTCGAGTACAACGGACGTGAGGGGTGCTCATACCTTCCCTTGCGTAACCGACTCCCGAATCCAGGACTTGGTTGCGATGACCTCGTCTTTTCCTTTTTCGTCAGGTTTTTTCTGATTGTTTCCTTTCCCTCTCTTTGGGATAAATAACGAAAGGTGGCGACTCTTCTGTTTTGCCGGCCTTTTTCGCAATTGCGACAGCTGGTGACTCTGTTGGGGAAACTGGTTCCCTATGCGAGTCAATCCTAGCGCTTGTTTGTTTATCTTTTGGGTGTTGTATATGTGCTTTATTTACTTTCGCATTTTACTTTCTGCATTGTATCATTATTGTTGTGCTGTGGGGAGGGGATGTTCCATTGAGAGATAAGCCAGACCCAAGCTTGAGTATAGCATAACTTTAGTAGTGGAGAGTAGTGGTGGATGTGCTTGCTTTGCTCGTACTAGTTCACCATGAAATTCGCGCTCAGACGAGATTATCTTTGATGATTTTCTTTATGGCCCTTTGGGGACCGATCATCAGTGATTCAGCTAAGTGTGGCCTCTTCGGGAGATTATGATGCTAAACCAGAAATGGTGAACGTATCATCATTTCTTGAAAGTCTGTGACGCTGATGAACACATAGGATGTTGAACCTTATTAGTGGATAGGTCCATACCTGCAAGAGGGATTGGGTTATGCAGGAAACCTCGGCTTTTAGACTACCCGCTTTTCTTTACAGTGTAAATCTGTGTTCTTTGTACAAGGGGTCCTAAGGGCAGTGCTATGTTCTTGTCAAGGCGGAGCGCTGGTCATTCTCGATGAACAACACAACAATCTTGATCCCCTGTTTGCATTTGCATGTGCATTTTCATCTGTATTTCATTAACATGTATTTATGTTGCAGGTGCATATTTCCTCTCCGATTATAGTGATCTTGTTCCTTTATTGCTGACATGGAACCCTTGAAGAGAACAGTGGCCTACAAGCTCCCAACTCCTGATGTTAGTTCTTTGCTGAGTTTGATTTCCATGGCTGATGGGAAGGTGATGGAAGACTTCAGACAGTCCTATGGGAGGTTATTGAGATGCGTATGCAAACCTTCAGTATAAGAGATGGATGGTCTTTATGCTCTTTTGCAGTTCTACGATCCACAACTGAGGTGTTTTATTTTCCCTTACTATATCCTGGCACCTACCTTAGAGGAGTATTTTATGTTGTTAGGCTTGCCCATTCTTGATCAGATGCCATTCTTCCATACTGTCGCTAAGCCTGATCTAGCTAAGCTGGTTGTTGTATTACATGTGGATGCTTCAGAGTTAGAGGGGAATTTGACCAAGTGGAATGGGGTGCATGGCTTTCCTTTGGCTTTCTTGGTTGATAAGGCTCGGTAATTCGCCAAGGATGGTTGTTGGATTGTGTTTTGCGCTATTCTCACTCTTTGTATCTATGGCATTTTATTGTTTCCTAATCTCCCTGACTTTGTGGATTTAGATGCATTCCATATTCTGGCTTTAGGAAACCCAGTGCCTACTCTTCTTGGAGATGTTTATCATTCTGTTAACTACAAGAATGAGAAACGAAGGGGAAAGAATGTAGTGTGTTGTGTTCCTTTGTTGTACGGATGTTTTGCTAGTCACATGCCCAAGACAGGTCCGTTTGTTGCTACTGCTGGTACTTCAGAGTGGTCGGAGAGGTTGATGGGTCTATCTGCAGAGAACATTACTTGGTTTGATCGAGATATGATTGGTACAAAGGTTATTTATAGTTATAGTGGATTTCCTAACGTCCCTTTGGTCGGAAGGAAAGGATGCATCAACTATAACCCGTCTTTGTTGGTTAGGCAGTTTGGATACGCGCTGAGGGATCCTCCTAAAGAAGAGGAGATACAGGAATCTCTGTATCTCACCGAATTGTTGGAGGGTGAGACTTTAGGCAGACTTGAGCATGCTTGGAACAACATTCACAGGAAAGGTAAATCCTTATTGGGGAAGAATAATAGTCGAGCATATGACCCTTACCTGACTTGGATTCATGATAGAGCTGCAAAATTTTTGATGTCGTTTCCTTCAGTTGCACCCTTGTATCCTCTCATGATTGAGGAGCCTACCACCGTAGACATTCAGAAGTACAATCAGTTATTGTTTGAGAAGGAAGAGTTGAGAAAAGCCAATGAGGATTTGGAGAAAGAAATCATTCAGCTTCGAAGTGAGAAGATTGAGGTTGTTCGTTCCTTCAAGAAACAAACTGAGCTTGTAAACAAATTGGGTATGGATCTGACCAAGGAGACCAATTCTCGGGAGCGTTTGGGTTTGGATTTCAAGGCTGTTAATAGTGTTCTTGCTTCCAAGAGGCAAGATTTGGATAGAGCTTACTTAGAGATTTCTAAGTTTAACAACCAATGGAACGTTGCGCTCACCAACAACAAAGAGCGCGAAGACAGGTTAAAGCTACAAATTAGCAAGTTGAAGACGCAACTCAATGCCAAAAACGAGAAGATTGCAGCAGAGGCATCACTCAGACGGGATAGTGAATACAGACTGAACGAAGCTATTGCAAACTTGAAGGATTGCAGGTTGAGAGCTGATTCCAAGAGATGCAAGCTCGAGGCATGCTTTGGGGAAGGAGCTTGGAAAGACCTTGTTGAGAGTCTGCAGCATACTATTAGCCAATAAGAGTTACTTATTCAGGGACTACTTGCTAGACCAGATCATCCTGAGACGCGAGAGTTGCTGGAGGACTTCCGGTCTTGTCATCCAGCTTGACTATCTTGTTTATCTCTGTTGTAGTTTGTTGCTTATTGCTTGTTGTACTGACCATCACCAGGCTTGTTGGTTGAGGTCCTTTCTTTTTTGTACTCAGTTGTTGCTTGTACATTGCTTGTTGGCCTGTGATTATATATGAGGAGGTTCTATTATATGCTTGTCTGTAGGGTTCTCCATTGTTGTGTTTTTCTACCAGAAACTAGAATCAAGGGGAAATTTCCCTGTTGCATACATACATGTTTGCATTTTTGCATTTTTGCATTTTTGCATTGCAGGTGCATCGGAACTGTTAATCTTATTTCCTGTGGTTTGTTAGTGTGTTTCAGGATTGCCGATTAAACAACTCACCGGTACCCTACTAGGGGAAATCATAAGAGAGTAATGGAGCAAATGCAAGCAGAGATGCAGGAAATGAGGGACCGGGTGGTCCAGTACATGAAGGTAATGCAGGGAGTGGCTAACGGACAAGAGCAACTCCGCACTTTGGTGCAGCCCTTGATTGCACGTGTTGATGGAAACAATGTGTTGCATGGTGGGAACGCTGCTAATCCTCTACATATTGAGACTCCTCGAGCTGATAACTCTATGCCTACTTTGGTTATCCCTACTGCTGGAGGGAATGGTAATGCTGTAGGTTTCAACAACACTGGTCTTGGTAATGTTGGAAATGGTAATGTTGGAAATGGTAATGTTAATGGGAATGGTTATGGTCCTAACACCACTTGTGCTATACATGGTAATATGGATCACCTCTGGAATGAAGACAGGCAAGATGATGTGTTCTCGCCAAGGGTTGTGGTTGCAGAGTTGCCCTCCGAAGCTGATAAGAGAATCAAGATGATTGAAGAAAAAATGAAGTCCCTTGAAAGTCAAAATTCTATGGGCCTTGATATGGCTAATTTGGGACTAATCCCGGACCTGAGAGTTCCGTTGAAGTTCAAAGTCCCAGACTTTGACAAATATAAGGGTACCACCTGCCCAAGAGTTCATCTGAGATCCTATTACCATAAGATGTCCGCCTACTCAGACGATGAGAAATTGCTCATGCATTTCTTTCAGGACAGTCTGTCTGGTTCCTCGTTGGAGTGGTACATGAGTCTGGTACCTGTGAATGTCCGCAGTTGGAGGGACTTGGCTGAGGCCTTAGTAAAACATTATCAATACAACAGCGACCTTTCTCCTAACAGGGTCCAGCTTCAGAATCTTTCACAAAGGAACAATGAGTGTTTTAAAGAATATGCCCAAAGGTGGCGGGAGTTAGCAGCCAGGGTGCAGCCGCCCATGGTGGAACGCGAGCTCATTGATATGTTTGTCGCAACTTTGCCTGGTGTCTATTACAAGAAGCTCATTAGTAGCATGTCGGGTAGTTTCTCTGACTTAATCATCACCGGAGAGAGGGTGGAAACTGGTATCAAGTTAGGGAAGATAAGTGCTGGTGAAATGCCCTCAGCTGGAGGAGGAGGTAGGAAAGTATTCGGTAACAAGAAACGAGAAGGAGATACCAATTCAGTATCCAGTTCTCGTGGGAGAGGTAGAGGTCAAAATCGTCAGCAACAACAGGTTGCTAGTATTACGATTCCCGCAGTTCAGCAGCAACCACAACAACAACAACGTCAACAACAACAACATCAACCGCAGCAGAATCATCAGGGGTATAGAAGATATCAAGACCGAGGTCGGGCGGAAAATAGGCATTTTGATGCACCTCCCATTTCGTATTCTCAGCTACTGCAAGCTTTGTTGCAATTGCAACTTATTCAGAAGAGAACTTTAGCTCCATTGACAAGGCCACCTCCACCCGGGTATGACGTAAACGCTCACTGTGAGTTTCATTCAGGTTCCCCGGGGCATACATCGATAATTGTAAGGCCTTTAAGCATAAAGTGCAGGACATGATTGATAGTAAAGCAATTAACTTCTCCAATGACGTTCCCAATGTCGTACAAAATCCTATGCCAAATCATGGGCAAGCTGGGGTCAATGCAATTATTGAGGAGGATGTTTTAGATTTGGTAACAGATGTTAATGAGCTGAAAACACCATTGAGCTTTGTGAAAGCTATATTGTTGAAGGGAGGTGTTTTCCCAGGTTGTGCTGAAGACTGTGTGGAATGTATGAAGAATCCTGAGGGATATGTGCAGTTGAAGGGCTATATTCAGGATATGATGGATAGTGGAGTCTTGCAGTTTGACCGGTCTGTTGAAAGTAAGTCAGAAGAGTTGGTAGTTGAGGAAAGGGATGAGATTGCAACAATTTCCATTCCGTACAAAATCGTTACCATTTATGCACCAAAACCACCAACAATAACCATAACTAAAGCAGGTCCCGTACCATTTGAAAGCACCAAGGCTATTTCGTGGAACTATGGAGCTGAAGTGTATTGCAACAGACAAAAACTGGATTTGAATGTTCCCCCTGCGAATTCAATAGATAATCTTGTGGGAGCAGGAGGAATTACCCGTAGTGGCCGGGTCTTTTCGTCACCTGAAGTGGTTGTTGATAGGGTTGACAAAGGAAAAAGTAAAGTTGTGGTAGAGGAAACTTCTCAGGCTAGAGAGAAGGAATCTTTGTTAAAGGATGCAGAAGAGTTTATGAGGCTGATACGAAAGAGTGACTATAAGATAGTTGACCATTTGCAGCAAAATCCTTCCAAGATATCAATCCTGTCTTTGTTACTATGTTCCGAAGCGCATAGGAACACGTTGTTAAGAATACTGAATACTGCTTACGTGCCGCAAGAAATTTCGGTTAATCAACTCGAAGGGGTTGTTGCACACGTAAATGAAGGAAATGGACTGGGGTTTACATACCTGGATTTGACGCCAAGGGGCAGGAACCATAACTGTGTGTTGCACATATCATTAGAATGCCGAGGGGCTATTATGTCTCATGTACTCGTCTGTTGCACCACAAAATTTGCCCAACTTTTCTTTACCTAGCTTATGTTTCATTTCATTCATATTAGCATTATCATTAGTATTTCATTGACATGTATGCAGGAGATCAAGAGGTATGATTACCAATCAAGAGCTACACAAGAGTTTGAAGCTATCTAAGAAGCTTATTCAAGTGCTCAAGGGTTGATATCCTTGTCAGAGAAGTTAAAAGATTCTCAGAGAGAGTGGTTGAAACCAAGAGTGTGTGCCTCCTAACTTGAGAGTTGTGGGAGCTCCTCAGATGATTCTGAAGCCAGGAATGTGGACTTGAAGCCTTTAGAGAGCTTATGAGATGTCTTGAAAGCCATCATGAGGCCTAGATAGGTCATTGTGCAAGATTAAGAAGACTCAGCCATGATTGATGCAATTAGGGTTTGACTGGGTCAACCCTAAGTCAACTGATGATTTGAAGAAGGTGGAGACCTAATCCAAGATCCATGTGATCATGGAATGATACATTGAGATGTTATAAGGATGATTCCAAGGTCAACTCATCATGATTGAAGAGTTTGAGAAGTTTCAATCTAGGGTTTCTAAGGCTTGACAGTGTAAAATCCCCTAGTTTGACCCCTATCTTCAAGGCATTTTAGCTCAAGATGTGATTGTCATCTCATCTTACCCCCAACATGAATGTTGTAGAGCTTGATCTTAGCTTTAATTTGAGTACTAGAATTCCTTGATAGGATTTGTAGGACTCAAGTTATGACTTTGACAAGTTACAGGTCATCTGAGGTATGTGAATTTGGAGCTTGAAAGTTGTTGAACTTGCATGAAACGTTTTCCCTAGAAGGATGATTCCTATGAACTTTTTGTCAACATGAATGTTGTTCCTTATTCTCTAAGCTTTCTAGAGAGTACTAGAAGTCCTTGATAGGATTTGTAGAACTCAAGTTATGGCTTTGACAAGTCAAGGGTATTTTGGTCATTTGGAGATTACAGGTCATTTCAACCATAAGGCCATAACTCCTATTTCCAAGCTTCAAATGGGAAAATGTTCAACATCAAACTTGTTCAAAATGATGTTTTAAGGCTAGTAAAGAGGTCATGAGTTGTTGGAAGTGCTTGTATCTCAATGTTGCAAAAATGACCTAAAATAAGGGTATAAGTTAAATAAACCAAAGTTGGAAATTGATATTTTTGATCTACACATCCAAACCAAGGCATGTAATATATCATTTTGACTCTAAAAAACATTTTAAGAACATTGGTTTAGCCACATTTTTGAGTTGAGGTCTAATTTGTGGACTTGCTTTGAAAAGTAGTTACTTACATCATAAGTAACATTTGCAAAACTCAAATTCAAGGCATGAGCAAGATCCCTTGCAAGCCAAACACTTTCAAAATGTCACTAGGGGAGAAATTGGAAGAGAATGGGGTTGGTTTCAAGCTGTTTGCAGAGTTATGCATACCATGACATGTGATTGAAAATCTCATGACATGAGAGATTGAAACTTTCATTAGAAGGATCTAGAGGGTTCTAGATCATCCACACAGGTTCTATATATTGAGTAGAAGAGGTTCAGATGAGAGGTTGGTGATAATTGAGAGAGAAAACTGAGATTGCACTTTGAGATTTCACATTGCAAATCAAAATTGGTTACAAGGTTAGAGGTCATTCTAGTCTAAGAAATAGATCTCAATAGCTTGCACTGAGGTTGGTGATCAATTCCAGATTAAATTCAAGGCACTGTGGTGGAAGAATTGTGAAGTAGCCATTGGAGAGTGAAGTCTGCAACTCACCATCGGGTTTCAAGTTTCAGGAGGTTTCAACCAGTTCTTGTGCATACAGAAGCAAGGGAATGATCCATTGATCGTGTCTGGAAAGTTGGAGAGCTTGATTTGAAGGTTTAGTGCATCTGTTCATCAAGAATTGACCGGTATGTAAACTTCTTCCTCCAGCATAAATTAGGTAGAATCAATACGAATTAGGATGTTAGATGCATTGTAGAACGGTGTAGGAAGGTTTTCAGATAGTTAGTTTGAGAATTAGTGACCAATTAAGGATGTTACCATTTTTGGTTGAGAATTGGTTATGGCGAATCTTGAAGTTTCAGAGAGAATAAAGGGCATGAATGAATTCGTGAGGAAATTTAGGACATGTTTCATTAAGGGATTGTGGCCTATGGTGGACTCTATGTTGAACTAGGGTTGTGGAATGGTGATCGAAAATGTCACCGGCAGTGACTTTGGACGCGCAGGTGGCCTGAGTTGCAGAGGTTTGAATTGGGGAAGATGATTCCAGGACCATTGGATCATGATTTGACTTGGACCAAAGACCCCATCCAACGGCCACGCGTGCGTGAATTTTGTGAAGAGGAGTTCTGATTATGAAACGTAGCGTTTCATTAATCAGCTGGTTTTGGGCTTAGTTGAAACTTTGCTACCCGCACCCCACTTTTGGCCCAGTCTTGAATATGAACTGTGAACTATTGCTTTCCACACCACGCATTTGTTATTTTATTATCATTTTCTTTTATTTTTTCATTTTATGCATGGTTCATGATTAAATCATATAAAATTGAAAAATGATCCAATTAATCCCATTCTTTTTGCATTATATTCATGATTTAATCTAGTATTTTTTAGATAAAAAATATTTTTATTTCATACATTTTCTAATTTTTGGGGAATTTTTACATTTTAATTGATATTAAAATAGTTATGTTTGATACTTGATTTTGTGGAATTCTGTGTGATCATGTGATGATGATTTTGATCCTGATTTTTTGTGAGTAGTTAGCATAGATATGCATGCTCCCCAAATATTTTTCTCACATTTTTGTGATGAACATAGGTGGTAGTTTAGGTTGAAACCTTTAGAAGCTCCATTTTTAGGGTTTATGGTTGATACCTTTGGATTTAGGACTTAATTTTAGGACTTAATAGATGATTTAGTCCCTGGTTTTTGTATGAGGCATTCTTAATTGAATTAGGATCCCTTAGGAATTTTTGTAGAAATTTATAAGATAGTTTGCTATTTTTGATTGATTTTAGTTTAGGTGCTAGTTTTAGATGATTCTAAGGCACTAACTCAACTAGATTAACTTCCTTAGTTCCCTTAGATTAGGGTTGTGCTTTCTCTTGCTCTTGGATGATGATGAAGACAAGTTGAAGATGCATTGGATTGCTTGAAGAGGCTTGGATTTGAAGATCTTCCCTTCTTGTGGTGTAGTTTTGATTAGGTTAAGATTAGGGTTTTGTAGGCAGAGCTTCTAGATAGTTCTCTTCCTTCATAAACATGGAATATGTTGATCAATTCCATTCTTCCCTATGATGTAAGGTCCCTTGTAAAGGCCTTATACCTCCTTTGGTAGGATGTGTGGCTCTTTGCAAATTGGTAGAACCTTTGAGGGTCCCTTTCTCTGATGACAGGATGCTCAGTGGTGACCTTTGGTCTTCACTCTGCTACCAATCATCCAAACTTTGCTCTTGATAGATGCATCTTTCTCCCTTGATTAGAGGATGGAGTTCCTTGCTTGAAGAAGATTGAAGGATGGAGTTGATACTTCCAGGTGATTGAAGACTACTCTGAGAAGCTGAAGCTTATAGAGGAAGGCAAGTTGATACTGGTGAAGCTGAAGCTTGAAGAACAAGTTGATACTTATGAAGAAGATCCAATTGAGATTGAGTGAAGAGCTGAGGATTGAGGAATAAAGGATAAGTTGACACTTGCATTGAAGCTTGGAGAAGAGGGAATCAAGTTGATACTTGCAGTTAGGAGTGAAGCCTGAAGGTGGAATTTACTGGAAAGCTGAAGCTTGGAGAAGAGAGAATAAGTTGAAGCTTATGTTGATGGGTTGAAACCTGGAGAAGCAAGTTGATACTTGTCATGAAGGATGATAGCCTTGAAGGGTGATTGAAGTCTGAAGACTGAGCTGCTGTCAGAAGATGGCTTTGCTGTGAAGCTGTGGGAGTGGTTGATCTGCTTTCCTTTTTGATCTGTTTTCTTTTTTGTATTGTTGTGCCTTGTTTGATTTGCTTGATGCATTAGAATGAGTTCATATCTAGACTGACTTTAAGCTAGGAGCATGATTGCACTAGAGGTTGAGTTGCTCCCTCTACTTGTATTTTTACTGTATGGCTTTGCTTGCGGGTATTCGGTAGAGCCCTGCTCCCTTGCCCATGTGGTATGTGTTTGCTTGATAGCATGTTATTTCTTCTGTATGATTGCAGTTATTCTATATTTTGCTTGATAGCACTTTATTTTATTTCTTCTGTATGATTGCAGTTATTCATATCTGGCTTGAGGTTGAGATGAGCTTGTGGAGGCTGCTGCCCCACACATATTTCCTCCCTCACTTGCATTGCATGCATTTTACAGTCGTTTACCGTTTACTGTTTAAGCTGATGTTTTATTTGTTTCTGTGTATCATTGACATGATCCCCTAGGAATCATACTCCCTTTGATAAGGAAGTGATGATAGAACTTTAGGTTGAAACCTATGCATGATAACTTCTAGGAGTTCCCTGTTTCAAACCCCAACCATAGGATGAATCCTTGGCATGACAACATTAGGACTTGATAGTCTCCCATTAGTTGAGCCCTTCTCTTCTCATCTCAAAACAAATTAAAATACAATAATAAAGGTTAACTGACGTCGTACGTTACGAGCCTTAAGCTATCTGAGAAAGGATTGTTGAAGAGCTTCTTTTCAACAGTCTGGATGTTTAGTATGGCACCCTTTGGGTGACATGCGACGCATTCACTCTCAGGTCATAGTCTCTAGTGCGATGCTAGTTGCAAACAACCATAAAAAACAGTTCTTCCGTAAAAGACAGAAAACAAACTTCAAACCCTTTTGCCCCGTGGGCCCATAATTCAAAGGAAGTTTTTCTGAAGAAAAGAGTGTCGTTAAACTTCAGTCCTACCGCAAACAGGCTTTGTCCCTAACTGCTGGAACTGCTGTTTAACCCTACTCGATAAAACAGATGAATTTGAATTCCCGTAATCCGTGGTATCCCGAACTACGTAAGCTCTGATCTCTCATACCTGTTGAGAGTACGTAGGCACAATACTGACGTATTGGCGAGCCACCTTCCCCCATCCATCACCTGTAGTTAGCCGAACTACGTTGACTCTGATTTCTCATTCTCTGATGAGAATACGTAGGCATGAAGCGCGACGCTTTGCCGAGTCATTTTTCTTTTCTTTTTAAGCCAGCCTTGATAGGTAGATAGATAAACCAACTCGTCCAGTAAACACAACAAGCGTGGATCCCATCGAGTACGATGGACGTGAAGGGTGCTAATACCTTCCCCTTGCGTAACCGACTCCCGAACCCAGACAACGGTTGTGATGACCTTGTCTTATACCTTTTTCGTCAGGTTTTTCCGATTGTTTCCTTTCCCGCTCTGAGGGATAAATAATGAAAGGTGGCGACTCTTCTGTTTTGCCGGCACCTTATTTTCGCGGAAGCGACATCGTCGATACAGAATCATCCTTGAACGTACTTCCGAAGAATGCCCTAATGAAGTTGGACATGCAAGTCTGATCTGCACGCCAAGCGATTTGGTGGTGCGCGCTTTTGATGGTACCCGAAGATTTGTGTTCGGAGAAGTGACATTGCCCATTCAGGTGGGACCTGAGGTATTTGATGCAGTGTTCTACATTATGGACATCCAGCCTGCCTACAGTTGTTTATTAGGCCGTCCATGGATTCATTCAGTAGGAGTTGTGACCTTTACGCTGCATCAGAAGCTAAAGTATATGGTTGGCGGTAGTGTTGTTACAGTGTGCGGAGAAGAGGATATAATGATCAGTCACCTATCATCCTTCAAATATGTCGAGGTGGACGGAGAAATACATGAAACCATGTGTCAGGCTTTTGAAACAGTCCAGATCAAAGATAAATCTCTCATTGTGAGCAAAGCGCCGGAAGTGGCCATGTCTTCTTTTAAAAATTCCCAAGCAGCAGTGCAAGCTGGGGAAGCGCAAGGTTGGGGCCAGGTATTGGAGATTCCCAAAAAGAAAGATAAGTTTGGTTTAGGGTACCGCCCATCATTTCCTTCTTCTTCATCCTCGCAGAGCATGCCGCGCTATAAGGGACCCGTGCAGTTCACTAAAGGAGGAGTTATCTTCGAAAGGATCAACGATGTGTCAGACGAAGAGGGAGATAGTGATTGTGACATGGACGCTTGGATCAAGCCTTGTACTCCAGGATAGAGCCTGCACAATTGGTCTGTGGAAGAATTCATTCAAGTGACAACAGAATAATAATGCTTTGTTTTCCCGATTATTGTACTACCTTATGTTCTACCCGGAGCATAGCGGTATTTTGTTTCAGGGCCTTATTTTTTATGTTTGAACATTGCTTTATCAATTAATCAAAGGGCGTTTTTCTCATTCAAATTTTGTGATCCTTGTCTTTCGTATTTTTGTTTCTCACAATAAAATGGCAATGTGGTGTGTACTCGTTTGCATATCATTTGAAACATTTAGCCATTTTTTATTGCAGGATTTCTATTGCAGATGACACCGATTCAGAACCTCCTATGACTCGCTTCGACTCTGATCAACCGATATGTCAAGCTGAAGAAGAGATTGATGAAGACGAAGACATGCCTGAAGAGCTAGCTAGACTCTTGAAACAAGAAGAGAAGATTATTCTGCCTCATCAGGAGGAAATCGAGGTTATTAACTTGGGTTCTGAAGAAGTTGTCAGAAACGTTCGAATAGGGGTTGCACTGCAGAGTGACATCAAGCAAAGACTGATTGAGATGCTCCGAGAGTATAATGACATCTTTGCTTGGTCGTACGAAGACACGCCCGGGCTTGACACTGATATAGTGGTTCATCGCTTGCCATTGCGTGAAGAATGTTCGTCGGTCAAGCAGAAGCTTAGAAGGACAAGACCAGATATGGCTGTGAAAATCAAATAAGAAGTCCAGAAGCAGTTGGACGCAGGATTTTTAGCCGTAACAACTTACCCTCAGTGGGTTGCCAACATAGTGCTTGTGCCGAAGAAAGACGGCAAGGTACGGATGTGTGTTGATTATCGAGATTTGATAAGGCAAGCTCAAAGGATGACTTCCCGCTCCCTCACATTGACGTATTGGTTGACAATACTGCTCAATACTCCATATTTTCCTTCATGGATGGTTTTTTCGGGTATAATCAGATCAAGATGGCACCAGAGGATATGGAGAAAACGACGTTCATTACACCGTGGGGGACGTTCTGTTATAAGGTAATGCCTTTTGGGTTGAAAAACGTAGGGGCAACCTACCAGCGAGCTATGGTCACTTTGTTTCATGATATAATTCATCATGAGATTGAAGTCTATGTTTATGACATGATAGCAAAGTCGCAAACGGAGGAAGAGCATCTGGTTAACTTGTTGAAGCTATTTGAGAGGCTCAGGAAGTTCAGATTGAGGTTGAATCCAAATAAGTGCACTTTTGGAGTTCGGTCTGGAAAGTTATTGGGGTTCATTGTCAGTGAAAAAGGAATCAAGGTCGATCCTGCAAAAATAAAAGCTATACAAGATATGCCAGCGCCAAAAATAGAAAAGGAGGTCCGTGGTTTCTTGGGGAGATTGAACTACATTGCTCGGTTCATATCTCATCTCACAGCCATGTGTGAACCATTGTTTAAATTGCTAAAGAAAGATCAGGCGGTCGTCTAGAATGAAAATTGTCAAAAAGCATTTGATAGGATAAAAGAATATTTGCAGGAGCGTCTGATACTGATACCCCCAGTAGCTGGAAGACCTTTAATCATGTACTTAACGATTCTTGAGAACAATATGGGTTGTGTTCTCGGCCAACACGATGAGACTAGAAGAAAAGAGCATGCGATCTATTATCTGAGTAAAAAGTTCACAGACTGTGAGTCCCGTTACTCAGTGCTCGAGAAAACGTGTTGCTCACTCGCTTGGGCTGCCAAACATTTGAGACAAAATATGCTTAATCATACAACCATGCTGATTTAAAGATGGATCCAATCAAGTATGTCTTCGAGAAGCAAGCACTCTCAGGAAGAATTGCCAGGTGGCAGATGGTACTGATAGAGTACGATATACAATATGTTTCCCACAAAGATATTAAGGGAAGTGTTCTGTCAGAGTACCTTGCTGAATAATCAATCGAAGACTATCAACCGATGAAGTTTGAATTTCCTAACGAAGACATCATGTTCCTCAAGATGAAGGACTGTGAAGAGCCATTACCTGACGAAGGTCCAGAGAAGGGTTCCCAGTGGCAGATGATATTCGACGGCGCCGTCAACTCCTATGGTAGTGGAATTGGGGCAATCATTACAACTCCTCATGGCACTCATATTCCCTTCACTGCCAGGTTGACATTCCCTTGCACTAAAAATGAAGCCGAGTACGAAGCGTGCATCATGGGTCTGAAAGAGGCTATTGATTTGAGAATCAAGAATTTGGATGTATATGGTGATTCAGCGCTAGTGGTTAATCAGATCATGGGAGAGTGAGAAACTCGTCAGCCAAATCTAATTCCTTACAAAGATTATGCAAGGAGGTTGTTACCCTTCTTTGATAGGGTAGAGTTTCACCATGTGCCGCGAGCAGAGAATCAGATGGCAGACACTTTGGCAACGTTATCTTCGATGTATAAAGTGAACTATTAGAACGATGCTCCAAGAATAGTCATTTCTCGCCTTGATAGGCCCGCTTTCATATTTGCCATTGAGGAAGTTGCGGATGGCAAGCCATGGTTTTATGACATACAGAACTTCCTCAAGAAGCAGGAGTATCCGCCAGGGGCTTCGGCTCAGGATAAAAAGACTCTGAGGAGGTTGTCTGGTAACTTTTATCTGAACCCAGATGGTGTGATTTACAGAAGGAACCATGATTTGGTGTTATTGAGATGCGTGGATGAAAAAGAAGCAACGTTGCTTATAGAAGAGGTCCACGAGGGTACTTTCGGTACAAATGCCGGTGGGCATGCCATGTCTCAAAAATTATTACGAGCAAGGTATTATTGGCTAACCATGGAGTCAGATTGCTTCAAATTTGCGAAGAAATTCCATAAATGCCAGATTTATGCAGACAAAATTCATGTACCGCCGAGCCCGTTGAATGTTATGGCATCCCCGTGGCCTTTCTCTATGTGGGGCATCGACATGATTGGCAGGATTGAGCCGACCGTATCTAATGGACATTGTTTCATCTTGGTCACCATTGATTACTCACTAAATGGGTTGAAGCGGTCTCGTACGCCAATGTCACGAAGCAAGTCGTAGCCCGGTTCATAAAGAAGGACATCATCTGTAGATATGGAGTACCCGAACAAATCATTACTGACAATGGTTCGAATTTGAATAATAAGATGATGAAGGAATTGTGCCAGAATTTCAAAATCGAGCATCACAACTCATCTCCCTATTGTCCGAAGATGAATGGCGTTGTCGAAGCGGCCAACAAGAATATCAAGAAGATAGTGCAAAAGATGGTTGTTACTTACAAGGATTGGCATGAGATGTTGCCCTTTTCTTTACACGGTTATCGTACTACGGTACGTACATCAACTGGGGCAACTCCTTTCTCGCTGGTATATGGTATGGAAGTTGTCCTACCATTGTTGGTCGAGATTCCTTCTTTAAGAGTGTTGGTCAACGTCAAGCTCGATGAGGTAGAATGGATAAAGAACAGATTGAATCAGCTTAGCCTGATGGATGAGAAAAGGTTAACATCTATTGCATACGGTCGGTTGTATCAGAGCCCAATGAAGAAAGCTTTCGACAAGAAGGTGCATCCTCAGAGCTTTCAGACGGGCGATCTTGTGTTGAAAAAGATTCTCCCACCATAATCAGATCACAGGGGCAAATGGACTCCCAACTATGAAGGTCCATATGTCATTCGAAAGGTCTTCTCCGGAGGAGCCTTGTTGTTGTCTACCATGGATGGCGAGGATTTTACATCCCATGTGAACGCAGACGCAGTTAAAAAATACTTTGCTTAAAAAGACCCGCTGGAAAGAAAAAAGAATATCCAGGCAAAAATGGGGCATCCCGGCGAACCATAAAAAAGGAATTGGGTTCGGGAAAAAATTAGGGGTAAAAATGAAAAAAGATGTAAACTCGCAAAGTCGAAAACCTGAAACGGCGACTTTGGCAAAAATGGGATCCCGGTGAATCGAAAACCCGAAAGGGCGGTTCATGAAAAAGTTAGGGATTGAAAAGCAAATGACTACGGTCTGTGTTGGAACTTCATTGCTTAGTGGATTGGGAGGACCTGAGGGCCGTTTATCCGAATCAATCTCTTCTGAAGACGAAGCATCGAGAAAGCATCAAGGTCAGGCGAGTCATAGAGGGATCAGCTCATGGTGTTTGTCTGTGCCACATTGCTGACATTTTTGTACACTTTTGTATATTTCTGTGCATATCTGTATTGTTTTTTGCGCAGCTTCTTCTTTTCTGGGGTTGCATCTATTGTAAAACTTTGCCTATTTACAGGCCATTTATCAATAAATATATACTATTCAGTATCTTGCTTGTTTTGTTTTAACTTTTAATGTTTTGTTTGTGAAAAATGCCCAATGTTTTGATAAACTTGCACATACATAAACTTGCAGGCCTTGGTCGATAATTGTTAAAACTTTGAGTTAATTGAACAACGTCATGAGTGATGACTGAGATAGTTCCGTTTGCGTAGGATATCTTGTCTGTTTGTTCAGTTTTGCAAGGTCGTTACCCTTGGGGCAAAGAAGTATGAAATTCGTTTATCTCCAGCTGGAGTCTATTTCCTCGGTAAGTGGAGTTGGCATCTCTATCCCCAGTAGAGTTTGTATGCAGTTTAAGTGAGCAGGTAGCATGTACGCTTTCCCTCGGCAGTTGGTGCACATTTAATCCCCGCAAAGTGCATGTTCGTATGCACTCCCCAGTGAGTCGTGGTTGGATTTTCTTCCCACTGAGTAAGCTACAGCCTAGGTAGATTCGCTCCCAGTTGAGTAATCCCCAGCAGGATGGAGGAATGTTGTTACCCCGACATTCTCTTTGTAGGAGGCCAGCAAGGGCCCGTTTCTCGGCATAAGTCCAATTGTTATTGGCATGAGTAGGTTGTTCCCCCAGCAGGATGGTTTCTGTATCTCTAGCATTTATTTTGCTGATTCAGTTCCGTTGCATCTGCATGCGTGCATGGCATTTACCCAAACGCGTAGCATTTCCATTTCGTATGGTGCATCACGCCATTCTCAAACATGTGCATGTGAAACATAAGCCAGGTTGTTATCTCTTTGTTTCAGGTGTATCTCCGGAGAATTGACATCTGTGCCATTATGGTATCCAGACCTTAGCAACTAATGATTCCTCTTAGCCCGTGTGGTATCCAGACCCCGACTCATGTTATTCCCCAGCAGTGTCGTTGAACTTCGGTTGGTGGTATGTGTGATGAATTCTTTTGTCCGTTGAGTATCTAGACTCTGGTAAACTTCCAACTAATGGATCCCTTTGTTCGTTGTGTATCCAGACTCCGACAAAATGTTATGATATATTCCTCTTTTACATTGAGCGTTTAGGCTCTGATCCCTTCGTCGAGCATACAAGCTCCGATTCCTTTGTTCGTTGAGTAGCCAGACTCCGGTCAATTACGTCAAGCATCCAGGCTCCGGTTTCTTTGGTTGGGTATCCAGACCCTGATAAATATGTTTGCGGCCAATTCCGTCGAGTATCCAGACTCCGATAAATTTCCAATAGGTATTTTCTCTTGATCCGGCGAGTGTTCAGACTCCGGTAATTTTCTCTTCTCTGTTGAGTATCCAGGCTCCGGCTTCTCCATTGAGTATCCAGACTCCGATGAATTTGAAAATGGTATATTCTTTTGTCCGTTGAGTATCCAGACTCCGGTGAATTTGAAAATGGTATATTCTTTTGTCCGTTGAGTATCCAGACTCCGGTAAGTTTCATATTTGTGATAATTTTCTGTGTCCGTCGAGTATCCAGACTCCGGTAAGGTCAGTGTGGTATCCAGACCCTAATAAGTATACTTGTGATGAATTCCTTAGTCCGTTGAGTATCAAGACTCCGGTCAATTTCGTTGAGCATCCAGGCTCCAGTTTATTTTTGTTGAGCATTCAGGCTCCGATTTATTATGTTGAGTATCCAGACTCCGACCGATTTACAATATGTGGTCATTTCTCTTGTGAGTTGAGTATCCAGACTCTAGCAAATTTTCTGTGATTCCAATTTCGTTGAGTATCCAGACTCCGGCAACTGGAAAGGCTGTTCCTTAGCCTGTATGGTGTCCAGACTTTCATATGTAATCTTCTTTGTTCGTTGAGTATCCAGGCTCCGGTCAATTTTACGTTGAGCATCCAGGCTTCGGTTTATTATGTTGAATGTTCAGACTTCGGCAAATCTCTAATTCAGGATGAATTCCTTATTTTACATTGAGCATTCAGGCTCTGGATTTTACGTTGAGCATCCAGGCTCCGGCCTCTTCGTTGAGTATCCAGACTCTGGTGAATTTCTAATTCGTGATGTAGTGCTTTGTTCGTTGAGCATTCAGGCTCCGGTCAATTTTCACCGAGTATACAGACTCCAGTAAATCCCCAGTAAAGTGGCTTATTTCGTTAAGTATTCAGACTCCGGCTTTTTCGTTGAGTATTCAGACTCCGACTTTTACGTTGAGCATTCAGGCTCCGGCTTTTACATTGAACATTCTGGCTCCGGTTATTACATTGAGCATTCTGGCTCCGGTTATTTCGTTAAGCATCTAGGCTCCGGTCATTTTTGTTGAGTATTCAGACTCTGGCTTTTGTTGCCTCATTTTGCTCGTTGAATATCCAGATTCTGACAACTTGAAATGTTACTTTTCAGACCATGGCACAGTTTTGATGGACGAGTTCATCTTATTATGTGGTTCCCCAACAGGGTTATTTGGTTAAGCGTCTCTTCCCCGACGGAGTATGCAAGATGTTTAACTGATTCAGTTATCTCCGGAGATTTCTACGGTTGGCAAATTTCCGGGTTCGTTGGTATTCAACCGTCTTTTACCTCGATTGTTTAAAAGTCGTTCACTTTTCACCTAGTCAGGTCCCAGTCGCTTGAATAGGGGCAGCTGTTGCACCCCAAAATTTGCCTAACCTTTTTCTTTACTTGGCTTTTGTTTCATTTCATGTTATTCTAACATTTGCATTGCATAGCATTGTTCATTTAGCAGGGGATCAAGAGAGGTGTGCATAGCAAGAGGAGGTTACCAAGAGTTTTAAGCCTAAGCAAGGGGTTTTACTCAAGCATGAGTGGTCATTAAGTCACCAAGAAGTGGTCAAAGCTTTGTGAAAGAGTTGATGGGTGTATGTGGATCAGCTTCTAACTTGGAGGCCAATTGAAGATCATAAGAGGCTTGTGAACTCATGATTATGGATATGGGATGTTGAGAAAGCTCATTGAGTGCTTTGAAAGCCATGTTGGATTTTATTCAAGTTGTTATGTCAAGTATAAGGAGCCACAGTCAAAGGTGTTGCAATTAGGGTTTTCATCTAGTCAACCCTTAGTCAATTGTGAAATTGAAGGAGATTAAGACTCAATTCCAAGTATTTGTGATCATAGAATGTTGTGCTGAGATGTCTAATATATCATTTCAAGATCAACTCATCAAGAATCAAGAGTGTGAGAAGTTACTAAATTAGGGTTCTCAGTGTAAAATCCCATGTTTAGTGTCCAACTTCAAGACTACATATCTCAAGATACAAGTTTCATCTCATCTTGACTCCAATATGAAACTTGTAGAGCATGTTTCTAGCTTTCTTTTGAGTACTAGAAGTCTTTCATCTGATTTCTAGAACTCAAGTTATGATACTGACAAGTTACAGGTCATCAGATGAATGTGATTTTGGTCAACAAAAGTCAACCAACTTCCAAGCCATTTTTTACCTAGAAGGATGCTTCTCCTCACTTTTACCCAAACTTAAAAGTTATTCCTCATGATATTAGCTTTCCAAAAAGTACTAGAAGTCTTTCATCTGATTTGTAGAGCTCAAGTTATGAAGCTTGCAAGGCAAGGGTATTTTGGGAAAGTAAGATTACAACATCAAATTTGCTCCAAATGAGGTCAATTTCATCAACAAACATCAAACTATCATTGATTTGGCTTTGATTGAAGAATTGGTGGAGAAATTTCCATGGAAAAAGCTTTAAAAACCATAAAATGCAATTAATTGATTTTTAATCATTTCAAGGCAACCTTATGCCTTTTTTGAGTCCACAAATCATTCTAAGAACAATTTCGATTTTGGATTTGCAAATTGAGCTCTTTTTCATGGCCATTTTCATGCTTGCTTAAAGTGGAAGTAACATATGCAAATCACACCATTTGATCAAACCAAGGCACAAATCTCATCCACATGATCAAAGTGAAGTCCCAGCAGCAAATTTGAATGAAAAACAAGGAGAATTGAGGCAGTTTGTACGTGTGCATGAGCATTGAATTTGAAATTGGGCATTTCACCAATTCTCACATTTAAGCTACAATTGGGCCTCCATCAGCTTGTATATCCATCATATAAAAGCTCTAGGTCATTTTCAAATCATCAGAGAGGCATTTTCGTGGAGATTTGAGCAGAGCACACTTGAAGCAAGCAAGCAAGAATCTAAAATCGTGAAACACAATTGAGTTGTTTTCAAGGCAATTCAACTTCCAATTCATCTTCCTCAAGCTCTAAGGAGTGGATCTGCAGAGTTTCATCAAGCTTCATCAGCAATTGAAGGTCCAACGGAGATATTTCGTTAGGTAACTTACTTCTCAAAAATTCTCACAATACATGATGTAATTGCACGCCATTTTTGTATGTTTGTGATCTCTGAACTTCATAGATGAATTCTGTTTAATTCTTGTTCATGTTTGTGAACTTTTGTGATTTGAGCTTCAAACTTCATGGCTTCGATTTGGCTTATTTATGGACTAAAAATGAAAACAAACCAAGGATTTGTGACCTACTAAGCATGACGAGTTGATTGGTATATATTTTGTTGATTTTTGAGATGTCTTTTATTTTTTAGAATTTTATTTTTATTTTTTAAAATTATTTTTCATTTAAAAAAGGAATTATCAATTGGAGATGTTTTATTTGACTTAATTCTTGAAATTGTTTTGTTCTTGATTTGTTTTTGCATTTTCCTTTTAATCCAATGACTGAAAATAAATCCTCATATCCATGATGAGTTGAGTGGTTTTTGAGGACCATTTTGCCCCTGTTTGGTTGAATTTTGGTTTGACTTTAGCCTTGCTTTTGTTGACCCTCGATAACCCTCTCTCAAATTGGTGCATCCATGTGAATCAATTTCTTTGATGATGATTTGAGATGACTTTGGTTATGATTTCTTGCCCTCTGTTTGCCAACATGTTTATGAGCTTCTTACATTTTATTTGGTCCTTTTGAATCATTTTCCTAATTTTGAGGTAACTTGCAAGTCAAGTTACCCCAAAGGGAGGTTCATACATACATATTGACCTAGTTTATCTTGGAAATGACTTTGATGGATCCTTTGAGCCTTCAATTCCTTTTGATTCATGTTGTTAACATGTTAAGGTTGCTGCTTGCTTAATTTTAGGTCATGACATTGTGTTTTTCTTGTCCAAACTTGTGTTTCTTTTTGAGTTTCCAATTAGGGTTTCCATATGTGGCTTGTTTGCTTTCTTTTGTATAAATGCTTGCATTTTCTTTTGGTTTGTTTGCCTTTGCTTTTGAACACTCTTCTCTCACCCCATTTTCTGTCTCATGACCTTGGAGTCTCATTTAAGGTGGCTTGGTCCCTCCTTTGGAGGTATTTAAAGCATAGCTAAAGTGATGAATCCATGAGGACTTCTTTGGGCTTTCTTTTGCATCTTTCTTGTGATGCTTATACTTGAGTGCATATTATGAGTTCCTTGCTGTCCTCATATAGCCTCCCATCCTCACTTTTGTTTTGAGTTTATTTTCCTTTCATTTGATTTGGCTTTTGGCATTTGTGGTTGATGTTGTTTGGCTTAGGTCATTTCATCCCACTTTTGGTGCACTTTTGTGTGGTTTCCTCTTGTTGTGTGATTTCATCTTGTGCATTTCTTTCTCTCTTCTTCTTTTGCATTCTCATATGCATGCTTGAGGTTGAGATGGGCTTGTGAAGGCTACTGCCCCACACATATTTCCTCCCTCACTTTCATCCTATTTGTGCATTCTATGTTTGCATAATTGCATTTGCATGTTCTTTTTTCATCTTCTTTTGTCTTTCTTCCCTAAGGATCTCTAACTTCTCTTCTTCAAGAGAGGTTATGATAGACATTAGGATCAAACCATGCATGATAACATTAGGTAGTTCCCTTTTGTATCCCAAATCTAAGTCCACTTTGCATGACAACTTTTAGGATTGACTTAGTCTCCCTTTAGTGTGTCCTTTCTCTTCTCATCTTCAAACACTTTCAAAACACCTAATATAGAATAACAAGTGTTGTACGCTACGAGCCTTAAGCTACTTGGGAAATGGTGATTGAGGGGCTTCCTCTCAATGGCCTAGAGTGTTTATTGTACACCCTTTGGGTGATATGTGACGCATTCGCTCTTAGGTCATAGTATTTAGTGCGACATGAGTTACAAATCAAATTCAAAACACTTCTTCTCTAAAAAACACAAAAACACTTCAAATCTTTTTCATCCTTCAGGATCTTAATCAAGGAAAATCCTTTCAGATAAAAGAGTGTTGTTAACTCTTAGTTCTATCGCAAACGGTAACGCCTAAGTCTCCAATGGTCGAGCTGCATACGCCTAACTGCTAGAACTAGTTGTTAACCCTACTCGGGTAAAAGACAGTTGAACCAACCGGTGTTCTTGTTAGCCCGAACTACATTTGCTCTGATCTCTCATACCTGTGGAGAGTACGTAGGCACAAGACGCGATGTCTTGGTGAGCAACCTTCCCCCCTTTCACCCGTATTTAGCCAAACTACGTTGACTCTGACTTTCCCGTTGCACGAGGGAGTACGTAGGCATAGAGCAGTGATGCTCTGCCGAATCTTTTCTTTTCTTTTGTCCCAGACCTTTATTTAGATAGTTTCAACACACCCTTTTAGATAGACAACAAAACGTGGATCCCGTCGAGTACGACGGACGTGAGGGGTGCTCATACCTTCTCTTGTGTAACCTTTCCTTTCCCTCTCTTTTGGATAAATAATGAAAGGTGGCGACTCTTCTATTTTGCCGGCCTTTTTCGCAGTTGCGACAGCTGGCGACTATGCTGGGGAAACTGGTTCCCTATGCGAGTCAATCCCAGCGCTTGTTTGTTTATCTTTTTGGTGTTGTATATGTGCTTTATTTACTTTCGCATTTTACTTTCTGCATTGTATCATTGTTGCTGTGAGGTGGGGAGGGGATGTTCCGTTGAGAGATAAGCCAGACCCAGGCTTGAGTATAGCATAACTTTAGTAGTGGAGAGTAGTGGTGGATGTCTTTGCTTTGCTCGTACTAGTTCACCATTAAATTCACGCTCATACGAGATCATATGTTCCCCTCAGCTTCGGGTTGAACCGGCCTTCAGGTTCGATGCCTGTTTATTTAACAGATGCTTGACAGCGAGGTCAAATGTTCTTCTCAACTTCGGGTTGATCCGCCCTTCGGGTTTGATGCCTGTTTGTTTAACAGATGCCTGACGCCGAGGTCAAATGTTCCTCTCAACTTCGGTTTGAGCCGACATTCGGGTTCAATGCCTGGTTATTTATTAGATGCCTGACGGCGAGGTTAGATATTCTTCTCAACTACTGGTTGAGACGGCCTTCGAGTTCGATGCCTGTATGTTTAATAGATGACTGACGGCGAGGTCAGATGGTGATCTTAACTTCGGGTTGAGCCGCCCTTCGGGTTCGATGTCTGTTTGTTTAACAGATGCCTCACGGTGAGGTCAGATGTTCCTCTCAACTTCGTGTTGAGCCGTCCTCCGGGATCGATGCCTGTTTGTTTAACAGATACCTGACAGCGAGGTCATATGTTCCTCTCAACTTCAGGTTGAGCCGGCCTTCGGGTTCGATGCCTGTTTGTTTAACAGATGCCTAACGGCGAGGTGAGATATTCTTCTCGACTTCGGGTTGAGCCGCCCTTCGGGTTCAATGCCTACTTGTTTAATAGATGTCTAACGACGAGGTGAAATGTTCCTCTCAACTTCGTGTTGAGCCGACTTTCGGGTTCGATGCATGTTTGTTTAACTGATGCCTTACGACGAGGTCAGATATTCTTCTCAACATCGTGCTGAGCCGGCCTTCGGGTTTGATTCCTGTTTGTTTAACAGATGCCTAACGACGAGGTCAGATGTTCCTCTCAACTTCGTGTTGAGCCGGCCTTCGGGATCGATGCCTGTTTGTTTAAAAGATGCCTGATGGCAAGGTCAAATGTTCCCCTCAACTTCAAGTATGATGCCTGTTTGTTTAACAAATGCTTGACAGCGAGGTCAAATGTTCTTCTGAACTTCGGGTTGAGACGGCCTTCGGGTTCGATGCTTGTTTATTTAATAGATGCTTGACGGCAAAGTCAGCTGTTCTTTTCAACTTCGGGTTGAGTCGGCCTTCTGGTTTGATGCCTCTTAATTTAACAGATGCCTGACAGCAAGGTCAGATGTTCTTCTCAACTACGGGTGGAGCGACCTTCGGGTTCATTGCCTGTTTGTTTAACAGATGCGTCACGGCGAGGTAAGATGTTCCACTCAACTTCGTGTTGAGCCGGCCTTCGGGTTCGATGCCTGTTTGTTTTACAGATGCCTAACAGCGAAGTCAGATATTCCTCTCAACTTCGGGTTGAGCCGGCCTTCGGGTTCGATGCATGTTTGTTTAATAGATACTTGACGACTAGGTCATATGTTCCTCTCAACTTCGGGTTGAGTCAGCCTTCGGGTTCGATGCCTGTTTGTTTAACAGATACCTGACGGCGAGGTCATATGTTCCTCGCAACTTCGGGTTGAGCCGACCTTCGGGTTCGATGCTTGTTTGTTTAACAGATGCCTGATGGCGAGGTCAGATGTTCTTCTCAAATTCGGGTTGAGCCGGCCTTCGGGTTGGATGCCTACTTGTTTAATAGATGCCTGACGACGACGTCAAATGTTCCTCTCAACTTCGTGTTGAGCCGGCCTTCGGGTTCGATGCCTGTTTGTTTAACAGATGCCTTATAGCGAGGTCAGATGTTCTTCTCAACTTTGTGTTGATCCGGCCTTCGGGTTCGATTCCTGTTTGGTTAACAGATGCCTGACAGCGAGGTCAGATGTTCCTCTAAACTATGGGTTGAGACGGCCTTCGGGTTGGATTCCTGTATGTTTAACAGATGTCTGACGGTGAGGTCAGATGTTCTTCTTAATTTTGGGTTGAGTCGGCCTTCGGGTTCGATGCATGTTTGTTTAACAGATGCTTGACGGTGAGGTCAGATGTTCTTCTCAACTACGGGTGGAACCGGCCTTCGAGTTCGATGCCTGTTTTTTTAACAGATGCCTGGCGGCGAGGTCAAATATTCTTCTCAAGTTCGGGTTGAACCGACTTTCAGGTTCGATGCCTGTTTGTTTATTAGATTCCTGACGGCGAGGTCAGATATTCTTCTCAACTACGGGTTGAGAGGGCCTTCGGTTTCGCTGCCTATTTGTTTATTAGATGCCTGACGGCGAGGTTAGATATTCTTCTAAACTATGTGTTGAGACGGCCTTCAGGTTCAATGCATGTATGTTTAACAGATGCCTGACGGAGAGGTCAGATGGTCTTCTTAACATCGGGTTGAGCCGCCCTTCGGGTTAGATGTCTGTTTGTTTAACAGTCGCCTCACGGTTATGTCAGATGTTCCTCTCAAATTCGTTTTGATCCGGAATTCGGGTTCGATGCCTGGTTGTTTAACAGATACCTAAAGGCAAGGTCAGATGTTCCTCTCAACTTCGGGTTGAGCCGACCTTCAAGCTTGATGCCTGTTTGTTTAACAGATGCCAGACAGCAAAGTCAGATGTTCTTCTCAATTTCAGGTTGAGCTGACTTTCGAGTTCAATGCCTGTTTGTTTATTAGATGCCTGGCGGCGAGGTCAGATGTTCCTCTCAACTTCGTGTTGAGCCGGCCTTCGGGTTCGATGCCTGTTTGTTTAACAGATGTCTGATGGCGAGGTCAGATGTTCTTCTCAACTTCGGGTTGAGCTGACTTTCGGGTTCGATGCCTGTTTGTTTAATAGATGCCTGACGGCGAGGTCAGGTGGTCTTCTTAACATCGGGTTGAGCCGGCCTTCGGGTTATATGCTTGTTTGTTTAACAGTTGCCTCACAGTGAGGTTAGATGTTCCTCTCAACTTCGTGTTGAGCCGGCCTTCGGGTTCGATGCCTATTTGTTTAACAGATACCTAACGGTGAGGTCAGATGTTCCTCTCAACTTCGGGTTGAACCGGCCTTTAGGCTCGATGCCTGTTTTTTTAACAGATGCTTGACAACGAGGTCAGATTTTCTTCTCAACTTCGGGTTGAGCCGCCCTTCGGGTTTGATGCTTGGTTTTTTAACAAATGCCTGACGGCGAGGTCAGATGTTCCTCTCAACTTCGTGTTGAGCCAGCCTTCGGGTTCGATGCCTGTTTGTTTAACAGATGCCTGATGACGAGGTCATATGTTCCCCTCAACTTCAGGGTTGAGTCGGCTTTCGGGTTCGATGCCTGTTTGCTGAACAGATGCTTGACAGCGAGGTCAGATGTTCTTGTCAACTACGGTTTGAAACGGCCTTCGGGTTCGATGCCTGTTTTTTTAACAGATTCTTGACGGCGAGGTCAGATGTTCTTCTCAACTTAGGGTTAAGCCCGCATTCGGGTTTGATGCCTGTTTCTTTAACAGATTCCTGACAGCGAGGGCAGATGTTCTTCTCAACTTCGTGTTGAGACGGCATTCGGGTTCGATGCCTGTTTTTTTAAGAGATGCCTGAAGATGAAGTCAGATATTCCTCTCAACTTCGGGTTGAGCCGGCCTTCGGGTTCGATGCCTGTTTGTTTAACAGATGCCTCACGGCGAGGTAAGATGTTCCACTCAACTTCATGTTGAGCCGGCCTTCGGGTTCGGTGCCTGTTTGTTTTATAGATACCTAACAACGAAGTCAGATATTCCTCTCAACTTCAGGTTGAGCCGGCCTTCGAGTTCGATGCCTGTTTGTTTAATAGATACCTAACGGCGAGGTCATATGTTCCTCTCAACTTCGGATTGAGCCGGCCTTCGGGTTTGGTGCCGGTTTGTTTAACAGATACCTGACGACGAGTTCATATGTTCCTCTCAACTTCGGGTTGAGCCGGCCTTCGGGTTCGATGCCTGTTTGTTTAACAGATGCCTGATGGCGAGGTCAGATGTTCTTTTCGACTTCGGGTTGAGCCGACCTTCGGGTTCGATGCATACTTGTTTAACAGATGCCTGACTGCGAGGTCAAATGTTCCTCTCAACATCGTGTTGATCCGGCCTTCGGGTTCGATGCATGTTTGTTTAACAGATGCCTTACGACGAGGTTAGATGTTTTTCTCAACTTCGTGCTGAGCTGGCCTTCGGGTTCGATTCCTGTTTGTTTAACAAATTCCTGACACTGAGGTCAGATGTTCCTCTAAACTTCGTGTTGAGCCGGCCTTCGGGATCAATGCCTGTTTGTTTAACAGATGCCTGATGGCAAGGTCATATGTTCCCCTCAACTTCGGGTTCGATGCTTGTTTGTTTAACAGATGCTTGGCAATGAGGTCAGATGTTTTTGTCAACTATGGGTTGAGACGGCCTTTGGGTTCGATGCCTGTTTTTTTAACTGATGCTTGACGGGGAGGTCAGATGTTCTTCTCAATTTCGGGTTGAGTCGGCCTTCGGGTTCGATGCCTATTTCTTTAACAAATGCCTGACAGCGTGGTCAGATGTTCTTCTCAACTACGGGTGGAGTCGGCATTCGGGTTCGGTGCCTATTTGTTTAATAGATGCCTGACGGCGAGGTAAGATGTTCCACTCAACTTCGTGTTGAGCCGGCCTTCGGGTTGGATGCCTGTTTGTTTTACAGATGCCTAACAGCGAAGTCAGATATTCCTCTCAACTTCGGGTTTGATGCCTGTTTTTTTAACGGATGCCTGACGGTGAGGTCAGATGTTCTTCTCAACTTCAGATTGAACCGACTTTTGGGTTCGATGCCTGTTTGTTTATTAGATTCCTGACGGCGAGGTCAGACATTCTTCTCAACTACGGGTTGAGACGACCTTCGGGTTCGATGCCTGTTTGTTTATTAGATGCCTGGCGGCGAGGTCAGATATTCTTCTCAACTACGGGTTGAGACGGCCTTCGGGTTCGATGCCTGTATGTTTAACAGATGCCTGACAGAGAGGTCAGATGGTCTTCTTAACATCGGGTTGAGCCTCTCTTCGGGTTAGATGCATGTTTGTTTAACAGTTGCCTCACGGTGAGGTGAGATGTTCCTCTCAGCTTCGTGTTGAGTCGGCCTTCGGGTTCGATGCCTGTTTGTTTAACAGATACCTGACGGCGAGGTCAAATGTTGCTCTCAACTTCGGGTTGAGCCGGCCTTCGGGCTCGATGACTGTTTGTTTAACAGATGCCTGACAGTGAAGTCAGATGTTCTTCTCAACTTCGGGTTGAGCCAGCTTTCGGTTTCGCTGCCTGTTTGTTTATTAGATGCCTGACGGTTGTTGCACGCCAAAATTTGCTCAACCTTTTCTTGCCTGATTTATGTTTCATCATGTACATAGTCCAATAATTTGCATATCATAGCATAGCATGCATCCAACAAGGGATCAAGGGTGTCTATAAAGAGAAGAGCCTAGCAAGAGGTGTTATCCAAGATTGAGAAGTCATCCAGGCCATCAAGAAAGGATTTGAAGTCTTGAGAAGTTTGAGTGCCTACATGTGGGTTTTGCTCCTATCTTGAGGGATATTGAGAATCATCAGTGGGATGTGAAACGTGGAATGTGAATTTGAGGTGTGTATGGATCTCATGGAATTCCTAGAGGGCCATATTGAAGCTGAGACAAGTCATTGATTCAAGTACAAGAGCCATAGTTGAGGTGCAGTCAACTAGGGTTTCATCTGGGTCAATCCTAGTTCAACTGAATAATTGAAGAGTATCAAAGCCTACTTTGAAGTCATGGGGTTCGTGGATTGGTATGTTGGTACATGTGTGGTGTTGTGCCAAGATCAAGCAAAGAAGAATCAAGAATGTGGGAAGTTGCTAAATTAGGGTTTTAGTGTAAAACCACCCTATTTAGTGCCTAACTTCAAAGCCACATAAGTCAAAATACAAGTTTCAAATGGATCGTTGGCAAACATTAAACTTGTAGAGCATCTCAATACCTTTAATTTGAGTACTAGAAGTCCTCAAGGGGATTTGTAGAACTCAAGTTATGGTCCAGACAAGTTACAGGTCATCAGATGACTATGAAATTTATCTGTGAAAGTCACTTGACTTCCAAGCAACGTTTTCCCTTCAAGGAATTTTCAAATGGACTTTTGGTCAACATGAATGTTTTTCCTTATCCTCTTAGCTTTCCATAGAGTACTAGAAGTCCTTGATAGGATTTGTAGAACTCAAGTTATGATCTTTGCAAGCCAGGGGTATTTTGGGAAAGTGAGATTATAGGTCACTTTGGATTATAGGTCCATAACTCCAACTTGCAAGCTTCAAATGGAAAATTGTCCAACATGGAACTTGTTCAAAATGATGTTTTGAGTGCAACCAAGTGGTTATGAGAGTTTGGTTTGGCTTGGAACACAAAGTTGCTTGAAATGGCTTAAAAAGGAAGAAATTAAAGTCATTAAAAGGCCAAAAAATGTGATTTTTTGATTTAGGGTCAAACAAGGTCATGTTATATGTCATTTTGATCAGAAAAGGCATTTTAAGAGTGATGACATTATTAAATTTTGCATTTGAGGCCATTTTCAAGCACTTCCACTTTGTAACTTAAGGTTGAAGCAACACTTGAATTGCACACCATAAGATCAAAAGCAAGGGATCTATCACTCCCATTCATTTCTAAATCTCATGAGATATTCACTGCAAGCACAATGAAGCTAAAACTGAAGCAAGGCACGACTGTCACCAAAGAGAAATTGAAGGAGAATGAGAAATTCAAAATCTCATTCAGGTAGTTACAAAAACTTCTAGAGGTTTCCAACAGCTTCTATATATTCATTGCAATGTATTCAGCAAGTTTTTTAGGCAAGAGTTGAAGAGAATCGAGAGGAAGCCATTGAAATTTCTCAACTCCATATCAGAATCAGTTTTGGAGATAGAGGGAAGTTCAAGGCAAATTGATCATTGTAGAAGCTTGGGAAGTGGTTCTTGAGTGATTCTGGAGAAGATTGGAGCTTGAATCGAGCAAAATCATCATTTGTTCATCCATTTTTACCAGGTTTGCAACTTTCAACTTTTGCTCTAATTTATAGGTAGTTGCATAGAAATGATCATGAGGATAGGTTAGTATTGATGCTAGGATGGATTTCAGTGCAAGAATTGAGCAATTAGAGACACTTTAGGTGTGAGGTAGATTTCTGTTGAAGCATGTAACTCCTGATTCTTGAGGTATTAATGGTGTTTAGATAGTAGGTTTTGATCAGTGATAAGTGTAGATGAGTTTAGGATCTTTAGTTTTAAGAATCGTGACAATCAAAAATTGTGATATGTCTGAACTTTGGATCGGTTTTGAAGATTGAGTGAGAATCAATGGATTTAGAGATCATATTCATGCTCAGGAGAGAAAAATGAGTGAGTTTGGGTGTTTAAGCATTATGTTTGATGCGTTTTGGGGACCTCTTGTCGCTACTGCGAAAATCGGCGCCGGCTGACAGAAGAGTCGCCACCGTGCGTTATTTATCCCAACGGAGGGAAAGGAAACACTCGAAGTAAACCTCGCAAAAAATGGGAAAGGTATGGTCATCGCAACCAAAACCTGGGTTCGGGAGTCGGTTACGCAAGGGGAAGGTATTAGCACCCCTCACGTCCGTCGTACTCGACGGGATCCACGCTTGCTTGGGTTGTCTAAAGGATGCAAAACAATCTATCTACGGCTGCTAAATCTAAACGGAAGGGAATTGACTCGATAGAGCGTCGCACTCTATGCCTACGTATTCTCAAGAGAGAAAGTCAGAGTCAACGTAGTTCGGGACTACGGGGAATTGGCTCGCCAAGACTTCGCGTCTTGTGCCTACGTACTTCCACACTGCATGGAAGATCAGAGCTTACGTAGTTCAGGCTAACTACGGCTAGACTGGGTGTTCTCACACAGGAGTGAGATATCAAACTGGTTTTACAGGTACGGGAACCTATGGGAACTAAAACTACGGTCTGGTCTCAAATGCACTCAGGCAAGGATAAAGGGAAAACATCAATCGTCAGCGGGAAGGTCTCGATCGCACAACAGCGAGAGAACAAAAGGTTAGTTGTTAGTGTGCTCGCTAGGACATCGCATCCTATGCCTACATATTCTCGTCTGGTACGAGAAATCAGAGCAGCTGTAGTTCGGCTACTTCGGGACCACAACTCAAATCTCGTTTTATTAATTTTCTGAAAATGGGTTACAATGATTGAATACGGGAAATAGACTCCTAGAAAATACTATCCTATCCATCTATAATGGAAAATAGTCCCCTAACAAGTGGACTTCTAAAACTACCCCTAAAAAGGTAAAATAAACTCTATGAAAAAAATTGTATCCTAAAAGAAAAATATTAAATCTACAAACTAATATTTTTATATTCTTTTTCAAGTACTTTTCTTTTTTCCAATATTTTCTCTTAATATTCTCTTATTCTTTTTTCTCAATATTCTTTTCTTCTCTCTCTTTTTTTTAATATTCTTTTTCTTGAATCTTTTTTCAATATTCTTTTTATTGTTTTTTTTTATACATTTTCTTTATTCTCATGTTTCTATACAAAGCAACAAAACCCATATAAAAGAAAATAGAAAAGAAAATATAAAGGGAGGGGGTGTATAGTTATTACAGGGGATGCAGTAGTTAGTAAAAAAAAATATAAAACAGAAACAACATGGGCCCAGCCCAAGAACTCAACAAACACACACACGCAGGGGGGTAGGGGAAGTAATCAGAAGGCGTATGTTGCCAAAATTCGTTGGGCCTGAGGCCCAACGTCTAACTCCCAGCCTCATCTCTCTTCTCGTTTTTCAGCAAAACCCTAAGTCCCTCAAACTCTCCCCAAACACTGTTCATCATTTGCGTCGTTTCCACTTCTCCAACTCTCTCATACTCTCTCAATCTCTTCTCTCTCCGTTCCTCTGTTTGTTCTCCCTCTCACCCTCCTTCTCAGATCCACCTCCGTTTCCTTCATCCAGACAAACTTCTCATCATCTAATCCTGAACCCGAGCCCTCAATCAACGCAATCTCACTCACAGTTTGAAGATCTCAAAGAAAATTCTTAAAAAAAACGAAGGTCCATGTTCTTGAAAACCTGATGATAGCTGGGGGATTTCTTGACGCGTTGAGGACTTTAGTGAATATGATGAACGGAGGGAGGATCTTTGAAGGTTGATGCCTTCTGAAGTGTTTCTGGAGCGTGATGATGTTCTGGAAAAAAAAGGCGCCGCAGATGAAGATCTTCACAGATCTTTGCAACTCTTGAAGATCAACGATGAACGTTGTTGAAGGTGTGTTGAAGACGCTCTTGTTGAAGACGGTGGATCTGAAGATTTGACGAGCAAACGATGAAGAACTTGATGCATGTTCTTGGTTCTGATGAGCGCCTTTGAAGATTCAAGATGAAGATCTAGAGATCTGGATGAAGCTTGATGTTTAACCTTGGAGCCTTTGGTGACTATTGAAGGACGACGAACTCTCTACAAATCCTGGAGATTACCGGCGTTGATGAACGTTCTACGTGGATGATGTGAACGAGGATGATGTATTATGATTCTGGCCAACTTGTTTGTGGAGATTTACAGATCGATGATGACGAACATCACATGTTCTTCAATATTCTGGAAATGGCTGATGACGATCAACACGAGTTAGAGGCTTTCTGGGAATCGTTGATTACTGATGAGGACATGGTAGAATGTATAAACATTGAGGTCTTCTGGTGATTGCTTGAAGAATCTGATGAACTTCAGATGAAGAATTCTGGACAAAACGATCATTGATGATGAAGATTGGACGGAGAAGTGAAGAGATGAATTTCTGGGATTTTCCAGTTTTCCGGCGAGTTGGTTAAGGCGGAGGGATTCAGTTACGGTGGTGGCCGGAGTTGGTTGGTGGTGGCCGACGAGGGTTGGTTGCGGTGGTTGCATGGCTGCCGGCCATGCAACCAGTGGGGCTCAGGCGAGGGTTGTGGAGAAGACAAGTGTCACGATGAGTGCTGAGGGAGAATGCATGAAGGCCACGTGGTGGGGAGAGATAGTGGAGATCCACGCGTGATTCTGAGAGTGAAGTGGAAATAATGATGTGGCCCTCCTTGATGACACGCGTGGCAACCTTTTATAGCGGAGACATGGCAATTCTGGACAAAAAAAAGGACAAAAACGGACTGAGAGATTGGACTGGGCCTCCAACACTTATTCTGGGCCCACGAAAATTGATAAAGGGCTGGATTAAAATGCTAATTGACTGATTAAAAACTTGATTAAATGCAATTAAGACTAAAAACCAACATTAACTGATTAAAACTACAATTAGATACTAAATGACAATTAAACTAATTAACTCTAACAAACCCTAATTAAGATCTGAACAAAAGATTAAAATCCTAATTAATCTCTATTAAGTCCTAGTTAACTCTAATAAAGAGTATTAACCTAAAAAAAACTCTATTAATTCCAATTAATTTCTAAACTAATAAAAGTAGAAAAAACTCTAATAAATCTATTAACCCCATTAAAATTTCTACTAAAATCTATACTATTTATTTAAAAGAAAATCTCATTAATTTCTATACTAACAAACTATATTAATTTTTATTTAAAACCTATAAAAAATGTTCTATTATCTAAAAATGACTTAATATCTAGAAAAAAGAAAGTTTATTCTAAAATCTAAAAAAAACAATTTATAAACTTAAAAAAAAAAGATTTAAAACTATTAAAAGTATTAAAAAAAATCTATTTAAATTTTAGAAAATCTATAAAACATATTTAAAATCTACAAAAGGCTATTAAATCCTAAAAAAACACAGACAAAGGCAAATAACCAATATAAAAGAGAGCGCGAGACCAGATCGAGACAAGACAGTAAACCCCGACACCAAGAACCTCCAAAATCACTGCGAACTGAAAACACCCAGGAAGCGCGCGACTTCTCAAAATAAATTCCGATTATCCGAACCGGTCTGAGATACCCGAAAAGCGACAGCAGGGCTGTAATCCCGATAAAATCACCATGATTGAGGAAATGCAGTATGCAAATGCGAATGCGAAATGCGTCGAAGCATAAACCGAAAGTGGCACCGGTTGGTCAAATTTTAGGGTGCAACAGTTGCCCCTATTCAAGCGACTTGGACCTGAATGGGTGAAGAGCGCTCAACCTTCAAACATTCAAAGGTAGATGACGGTTGAATACCAATGAAACCCTGAAATTTGCCAACCGCAGAAATATACTATAAAACTGCTTGGGGAGACATAATCCAGAACCGAACCCAGTCGTCACGGCAACAAACTGATCAATCATATGATAGAGAAACTCTTGATTTTAACGCCCGTTACCCGCGTGATACCACAGATACAAACCCGAGGGTTGCAACAACACCTGATCCTCTCACATTGCCTACTGATAGACAGGAAGAGAAATATACTTACATCGTCTAAAGATAGACGTAAATACACCCATCCCGAAGGAAAAAATCAATACTCACATCGTCTAAGGATAGACGGAAAGACACCCAAAATCCAAGGAAAAATTCAATACTCACATCGTCTAAGGATAGACGGAAAGACACCCAAAATCCAAGGAAAAATTCAATACTCACATCGTCTAAGGATAGACGGAAAGACACCCATCCCGAAGGAAAAAATCAATACTCACATCGTCTAAGGATAGACGGAAAGACACCCATCCCGAAGGAAAAAATCAATACTCACATCGTCTAAGGATAGACGAAAAGACACCCATCCCGAAGGAAAAATTCACTACTCACATCGTCTAAGGATAGACGGAAAGACACCCAAATCGAAGGAAAAAATCAATACTCAAATCGTCTAAGGATAGACGGAAAGACACTCATACGCACTTCAACACCATCCCTCAAATTTCAGAATCCTTTCGTCTACGGGATTGATGGAAAGAACAATATCCTTAAAGGGGCCACATCATCAGTAAGGACCGACGGGAAGAAAACCACCTTCAAAGAGCCATGTCGTTAATAAGAATCGACAATCAGGAAAACCGAACATTCTTCAAAGAGCCTCGACGTCAATAAGGATTGACGGTCAGAAAATCCCTCTTGAAATGTCATCTCATCCAATAAACAGAAAGAAAACCACTATCCGAAAGATCGCTTTGAAACCTCTCAATATCTAAAGATAGTCGGAGAAGACTCGCTGGGGAAACACACCATACGTATGATCTGACGATAAGAAACCCGCTGACAAAATCACCTGAAACTTCACATCGTCTACTGATAGACGGAAAGAACACCACTTGCTAGAGAAACCCCATCTTGAAACCCCACTGAAAAATCACCCGAAACTTCACATCGTCTAATGATAGACGGGAAGAAAGCCATATTCGAACTCAAGACGTCTACTGATAGACGGAGAAATCCACTTATTGGAGGAACACATCGTCAATATGCATTGACGGGAAGAAAAGTCTGTCGATACCAGATGACTGATTGATCAAAGCATAACTGTTGTATGATCTGAAATACGAATAAACTGCTGAATTGCCTGAACATTGCTGCTGGATGAATGCCCCTGAATCGATCACAGAGTAATTCACGTGCCATATGAGGCTGATAGAAAACCTGGCTTATGCTTCGTATGCATATGCATATGTTTGAATCTTTCTAGGGCGTAATGCTCCATTTAGGATGGAAATGCTACGCATTTTGAAAATGAAATGCAAGTATGATGCAAATATGATGATGTATGCAATATGCTAATGCAGGCTCGGGCTGCTGGAGAAAGTCGGGTACAGAAAACCACTTCAGCAAAATAAATGCTGAAGACGAAGCCAACTCCGCTGGGGATAAACCGGATATCACAGAATTATTCCAGCAAAATAAATGCTGGAAGAGTGAAATCAACTCCGCTGGGGACTGACATATGTGCCAAGTATGATTGGACTCCCCTGGGGATAGCTTACCCGTGCCAATGAAAAATCGGGCTTTTGATGGGGAAAATAGATGGAGTCTTCCTGCGTACTGATGAAGATTGGGTTTGGAAACTAATGCGCCAACACGGATGGGCCTCCCAGTGATCGCCAACATGGATTTGGGCTTTTAGGCTATCTGTGATGGGTCAGGTACAACTGACGCTGGAAAACATTTTGTCTGAATACACAATTTTCTGGTTGAAGAGTCAAGGGATAGTAACACGACTTCCCAACATTCGTCTCGCACTCGAAAATTGGCTGAATCTGCTCGAATAGCTCTGAATAACTCTGATGATACGGAGAAGAACAATCCCTTCGCTTCTGATATGCCCCAGCCTGCGGGACCTCTGTGGTGATGCTCCTTGTTGCACCCCAAAATTTGCCCAACCTTTTCTAACCTAGGTTTATGTTTCAATTGCATAGTCATTTGCATTGTCATCATGTACATAGTGTATTCATCTACATAGGCAAGCTATCTTAATCAGGGGATCAAGTGCTGTTCTTATTTCAAGAGGTATATTCAAGGGTTTCATTCATATTCAAGACTACTCAGGTCATCAGGGAAGAATTTGAGCTTTGAAGAGCTGCCAGGTTGATCAGTGAATTCTCTCCTATCGTGAGGCTAGTGGGGGATCATCAGAGGAAATGTGAGCTATGAGCCAAGAGCATGAGGTGTGTATGGATGTTATGAAGAGTCTAGAGAATCATTTTTGAGGAGAACCAAGTCATTTGAATGATTGCAAGGACCTCAGTTGAAGTCAGTCAACTAGGGTCAACACTGGGTCAATTCTAGGTCAAAGAAGTGTTTTGAAGGGTATCAAGGATCATTTGAAGAATGGGGGATTCATTATTTGATATATGGATATGGATATGATGTTGTGATAAAGAAAAATCAACAGGAGTCAAGGAGAACTGGAGTTACTAAATTAGGGTTTCAGTGTAAAATCCCCTGATTTAGGTCAAACTTCAAAGCAGTGTAGCTCAAGATGCAAGCTTCATATGAATTCTTGGTCCACATGAAACTTGTAGATTATATTCATAGCTTTAATTTGAGGGGTGGAAGTCATCAAGATGATTTATAGAACTCAAGTTATGGCTCTTGCAAGTTACAGGTCATCCCAGGGCACTGAAATTTGTCTGTGAAAATTGTCTGTCTTCCAAGCAACTTTTGACCTTCAAGGGTATTTCAAATGGATTTCTGGCCAACATAAGAATTGTTCCTTATTGTCTTATATTTCTAGAATGGTATGGTATGCCTTCATATGATTTGTGGAACTCTACTTATGCCCTTGGCAAGCAAAGGGTATTTTGGTCATTTGAGAATTACAGGTCATTTCAAGCCTATGCCTAAAACTCATACAAGGAAGCTTCAAATGAAAAACTTCACAACATCAAAGTTGTTCAAAATGACATTTTAAGCCTAGAAAAGAGGTCATGGCATGTTGGAAAAGCTTGTAGCAAGAATTGACAAAAGTTGGTGAAAATGACTTAAAAAATGGCATATAACTTGAAAAAGTTCAAAGTGAAAATTGGTTTGAGAGATCTACAAATCCAATGTGGGTCATCCAATATACCAAATTGATTCCCAACAACATTTTAAAGAATTTGGTTCATCCACAATTTTGATTTGAGGGTTAAAAAATGGACTTGCTTTGTAATTCCATTACTTGCATAATAAGGTACATGTGAGAAACTCAACATAAGGCAAAGGAATCCCTTGTTTTTCACCCATATCACTCCAATTTGTCATGTCATGAGATTTTCAAAAGTGTTTAAGGGGCTGCAAGTTAGATTGAAGGGAGATATCATGAGATGGGAATTATGTCATAACATGAGAAATTCTTGAAGTTTCTAGAATCATCTTGGATTGAGCTAGAAGTCTCTAGATCTTTCCATGCTCTCCTATATATTGGATTGAGATCATTAAGAGTAGGGGTTGGTGATAGTTGATGTTGAATTTTTTTTCTCCATTTGCAAATCATATTGAATTTTTTTCTCTTCACCATTTTTTCCATTTTTCCCACACTTTCACATTTTGGAATTTTTTTCAATCTTTTTTTTCTCTCACTTTCCATACTTTTTCTCTTCACCAATCAATTACACAACAATTATAGAGATGGTTCATCATTTTTTTTGAGAGAATTGGAGCAAGAGGAACCTTGTAGTAACATGAAAAAGTGGTGAAAACTCAAATTCCAATTTTCACTTTTTCATCAATTCAAGACTTGTCAAGGCTTCAAACATATTCACCAAGTATTGTTGAGTGATTCTACATAATTTTCTAGAAGAATTCGTGCTCCATTGAAGCTCCACAACTCAATTTTCAGAGGTATCGGAAAATCAACATTACTCACTAATTATGCATTCTTTTTACACCATTGTCACATATTCAACACCCCCTTGGGTAGTAGATGGTTTCTGGTAAAGAAAGAAGAGTTTTTACAACATTTTTGTATTCTTGAGGTTTCAAGATTCAAACATGGTTTTGGAGCTAGAGGCTTTTTCACTCAAAACTAAGGCAATATTTGAATTCCTCTCGAAAAATCCCACAGAATCGGTCTAAGGAACATTAAATTTGATGGAGAAATGAACGATTTAGAGGGGAAAGAAGAGCTCCGGCGGAAGGCCGGCCGGCCGGTCCCTCACGCAGGCTGGAGGTCGGAGAGACGAAGAAGACGAGCTTCTTGCCGTCCGATCGGGTTGACCGAGTCACCCATCGCGCGGCTGGGAAGGCGCCACGTCGCGTGTCCAGTCACCACACCTCAGCGCCAAATCAGCTACCCCACCCCCCATGTCCTGTGTTCGATTCCCCAGCAATGCAATTCTATTTCTTTCCTTTGCTTTTTTTTCATTCATTTAATTATATTACATAACTTTCTTTTCATATTTCATTTCTTTTTCATTTTAATTTTTCTGTTTTATATGCTGACTTCAAATAATCATAAAAAATAGGAAAATTAGTCTTTTTGATCCCCATTTTTTTGTGCTGAATCTTTAAGATGTCTAGGATTTAATAAAACTGGAATTATAATTTTACCATTTTTTTACATTTTCTTTGGAGTTTTTACATTTGGGTCGTCATAAAAAGGCCAATGCTGGTGCTATCATTTTGTTGAATTTCTTTGACCTATCAAAACACAATTTAAATGTCAATCCTTTTGCAGGGATCTCATACACACGTTGAGGTATTGTGATATATTTTTGTGGGAATTTTATTGTACCATTTTAATTGGTTTTGGATGCTTTCTTTAACATGCTCCACTTTAATCTTTCCTTTGGTATACATGAGATATCTTGCAATGTTTTCATCTTGTTTGACCATTTATCTTTGGATATTTTTGTGGTATCTCTCACCCCTGGTTTGTGGCTTGATGTAGGGCATTGGAGATTTTTATTTGAATTTTTTAGCACCTTTTGCTATTTTTCTTATGTTTTGTATTCGAACTTGTAATTTGGACTTCCGAACGGACTTTATTTTTGTTAAGGCTCCAACGGCCGCTTTGTGTTTGCGTGATGAACGCCGTGGCTTATATTTCTTATTGTAGATAGGTTAGAGGTATTGGAAGACCCTTAGGTGGCTGTTATTTGTATGTGTAGCTTGCCCGATTATCGACTTGTTTGCATGATAGCACGTTGCGATTCCAAATAGTGGATTACGCGTTTTATTCAGAGTTTTCACTTGATTCTTTGCATATGATCACTTGATATTTTCTTATTCCATCCATGAATGGGCTTGAGGTTGAGATGAACCTTCCTCCCTCCTTTGCATTGCATTTACCATTGCTATATTCATGTTCACTTGTATGCGGTTATTACTTGTATTTCCGTTTCTTCCTTTCGTTTCCTTTCCCGTAGGACTTCCATTCTTCCTTGTTCAAGGGAGGATGTGATAGACATTAGGAGTTAACCCATGCATGATAACATTAGGGTAGATTTTATTCCCTTTTAACCCTAGGATTTGTAGAGTGTCATCTCTTCTTCCTTCAAAACAACAGAAAAACATTAATAAAGGTTATAACAGAGATTAATTCATTTCTTCCGTCAAAAGATTTGAACAGACATCAACCTTTTTGCAATAAGAAAACCCTTGTTTAAGGTGAGATTTTTCATAAAAAAACACTTGAACAGCTTGTGTCGGGCGTAGCCCGAACTACGTTTGCTCTGATCTTCCATGCCGTGTGGAGGTACGTAGGCATAGGATGCGATATCCTAGCGAGCAACCTTCACCCACCTTCCCCCGTAGTTAGGCGAACTACGTTGACTCTGATTTCTCGTTCCAGACGGGAATACGTAGGCATAAAGTGCGATGCTTTGCCGAGTCAAATTTTCTTTTCTTTTCAGACCTCATCCTTTAGTTTAGATAGAAGTGTAATCCGTACAAACCAAGCAAGTGTGGATCCCATCGAGTACGATGGACGTGAGGGGTGCCTAATACCTTCCCCTTGCGTAACCGACTCCCGAACCCAGGTTTTGGTTGTGATGACCATACCTTTCCCTTTTTCGTGAGGTTTACTTCGAGCGTTTCCTTTCCCTCCGTTGGGATAAATAACGCACGGTGGCGACTCTTCTGTTCAGCCGGCGCCGATTTTCGCAGTAGCGACAGCTGGCGACTCTGCTGGGGACCCAACGTCCCCTGGCTGCTAAGGACTGCGATAGTTCTTATGCATTTGGGATCCAACGTCCCTTAAGAGAGTCAATCCTAGCGCTTGTTTGCCCGTCGAGGAATTTGTATGGATTTACGTTTCTGTATTTACCTTTCAGCATTGTATTAGCATTATTATTGTTGTATTGTGGGGTTGTGACGGGTGTTCCATGATGGAGAGATAAGTCGGACCTGGGCTTGAGTGCACCTAGACTTAGAGTAGAGATTAGTGGGTGCGCACGTGCTTTGCATGTCCTAGTGTCCCGCGAAATCTACGCTCAGACGAGGTTCTTCTGGTTGGCCTCCTGTCCTGCCCTTTGGGTGGCTCGGGTTGCTGGTTAGTTGGATTGTCGACTCTGGGGACCGATCATTTGGAAGTTGGCTAAGTGAGGCCTCTTCAAGATGTGATGATGCCACTCCTTCTGGGAATCGTATCGTCACTCCTGAAAGTCTGTGACGCCGACGACCGCATAGGATGCCATACTTTGTCAGTTACTAGGACATCCACCTGTGAGAGGGTTTGAGGTTATGCAGGTAACTAGACCTTCAGATAACCGGTTATTTCTCAGAGATCCTGGGTATTTATGGATATTTGTGAGGTCTATCAGAGACCAGTCTGAGTTTTAATTTGAGGTCTATCCGAGACCAGTCTGAGTTTTGATTTGAGGTCTATCAGAGACCAATCAGGGTTATGGTTTGAGGTCTGTCAGAGACCAGTTGGAGTTATATTATGGGTCTATCAGAGACCAGTGTGGAGCTTTATATTGGGTTTATCCGAGACCATGATTTGAGACCTTCGATATGATTCAGGCTTCTCGGCTACAGCACTTGGTCCATGTTGCATGTTGCTTGCATTGCATTGTTTGCATGATCATTATCATTGCATCCCATTAACGTGTGTCTTTGCTGCAGGTGCATTTGCATATCCCCGAGTTCTAGTGTCTGGACTTTTGAGTATTGATTATGGCGGGTTTGAGGATGACAGTTGCCTACAAGCTACCTATTCCTGATATTACTCCACTCCTGGGTCTGATTTCTCTGGCAGGTGAAGATGTTCGTAGAAGCTTCAGGCAGAGTTACGGACGGCTGTTGAGTTTGGTTCGCAGATCCACTGATGATGAGTTGAATGGGCTGTACACGCTGATGCAATTCTATGACCCGGCTTTGAGATGTTTCACTTTCGCTGACTTTATCTTGGGACCCACCATGGAGGAGTATGTAGAGTTTACTGAGCTGCCGGTGCAGAACGCAGTTCCCTTTATTCACTCTGCCGCTGAACCTAAGTTGGAGGATCTAGCCAAAGCCTTGCATATGGATGCTTCTGAGTTGTTGATGACTTCTTGGCGAGGAGTTCCGGGTTTTTCTCTCCAGTTTCTGGTTGGTAAGGCTCAAGAGTACGCCAAGAATGGGTGTTGGGTGGTCTTTAACGCTATTTTGGCTCTATGCATTTACGGGATAGTGTTGTTTCCTAACTTCCCAAACTTCGTGGACATGGATGCGTTTCATCTGTTTGCTGCTGGTAACCCAGTACCTACACTGATCGGGGACTTTTACCATTCGATGCACTACAGGAATGAGAACAGGAGAGGCAAGAATGTCTCTTGTTGCGTGCCTCTGCTGTCCATGTGGTTCAAGAACCATCTTCCACTGAAGGGACCTTTTGTGGATAGTGCAACCACATCTGACTGGCCAGAGCGTATGAGGAGGCTAACTTCTGCAGACATTAAGTGGTTTGATCGAGATCTGTTGGGGTCCGAGCTTATTTGCAGTTGTGCTGGGTATCCTAATGTTCCGTTGATAGGGAGAAAAGGGTGCATCAACCACAACCCATCTTTGTTCGTCCGTCAGTTTGGATATGCGCTGAAGAACCCGCCTCAGGAGGAAGAAGTACAGGAATCTCTGTACTTCACCGGTGATTTGAGTGGAGAGCTACTAGCCAAGCTTCGGCATGCCTGGACGCGCATTAACCAAAAAGGGAAACCGCTGTTGGGGAAGAGTGATTGCCAGGCGTATGCACCCTACAAAGTTTGGATTCAGGAGAGAGCCAGACAGATATTGATGCCATTTCCAGCTGCACCAGTCCTAGTTCCTATTCCGGTAGAAGAGCCGACTACTGTTTCCAGGGAGGTCTATGAGCAAGTGGTGAAGGAAAAGGAAGCTCTGTTGGTGGTTAATGAAGATCTAGAAAGAGAATTGGCCCGGGTTCGAAGTGAGAAGAACGAAGCTGCATACTCCCTTCAGCAACAAACTGAGATGGTAACTTTGTTGAAGACTAAGTTGGTCAAAGAAAAGGAGAAGCGGGAACGCCTGGGACAAGACTTTAAGAGCTCTCATGACATGATGGAAGCTAAGAAGAAGTCGTTGGACATCGCTTATCGAGAGATCGCTTCATTCAATAAGACATGGAATGCCACCCTTACTAACAACAAGGAACGGGAGGATAAGTTGAAGCAACAAATCGCCGATATTCAGAACCAATTGAAGGCCACTAGGAGGCAGCACGAAGAAGAAGTCATGACTAGATATGCCCTCCAAGATGCACTGAAGCAAGTTGAGGCCCGCAGAAAGGAAGCTCGGTCCCAGAAGAGGAAGCTAGATGAGTGCTTTGGTGAAGGCGCATGGGAAGAGTCTATCGACGGCTTGCGGCGAGTTCTTAAGCAGAGGAGTCTACTCATAGAGGGATTGCTTGTCCAGCCTGATCATCCCAAGACAAAGAAGCTGTTAGGGGATTATAGGGATTACGGGCATACCTGATTTCTTCATGCTTTATTGTATGCTGACCATCACCCGGCTTGTGGGTTGAGGTCATACTTTTGTTCGTCTTGTGATACATTGGTGTTATACTTTAGCCTTTGAAGGCCTGTTCAATACATGAGTTGTTTTCCCTTCTGTGATTGAATTTCAACTTCTTGCAACTTCTTGTCACCGCACTGTCACGGCGCTGCCCTGTATCAAACGTATCAGCACTAGAACGGGGGAAGTAATATGCTCCAATGCACAGACACACATTGCATTTTGCATACATACTCATATTTGCATTACAGGTTTGTGATCCAGGTATCTTATCTCCCGCATTTTGCAGGTATTTTCAGGATTGCAGAACAGCGGGTCCACCGTTATTCTACAAGAACCAACCAAAAGAAGATCATGGACGCCATGCAGAGTGAAATGCAAGAGATGCGTGACAGGATGGCCCTGTTCATGCAAACCATGGAGACTATCGCCAAGGGACAAGAACAGTTGCAGAGTCTGGTGCAGCCGTTGGTTGCTCGTGCTGAGAACAATGGTACCCCGCATGGTGAAAACGTGGCTAACTCTCCCAGGGTTGAAAATCATCAAAGTGCTGATCACATTCCAGTCGCTGGGCTGAACAACGGAGAAGCTGGTCCTGCTGGTGGTAACGGAAATACTGGTAACACTAACGGAGACACTGCAGGAGTGTTCGTAGGGAACGTCAACCAGGGTTTCAACATGGGTGCGGAGAACGTCGGGCTGAATGGCGGCAATGGTAATCAGGGCTTTCAGGGTATGAATGTGGGATATGGCAATGTGGCTGGCGTCAAAACTGGATACGGAGATCGTGGTTATGGTAACGCAGGATATGGAATGGGTATGAATAACGGCCAGGATATGGGCAACCTGAGAGGCAACCCCAGGTACTTCCAAGCAGGTCTGGGTCGTAACGCTGGACATGCTGCATATGAGGAGATACCTCGTTGGGAAGATCATCAGGAAGGCGTTTTCTCCGGTCATAATGAAGGCTACGGGAGGCCTACAGGGGACAGCCTCCGCATGAGATTGTTGGAAGAAAAGGTAAATGGTCTGGCTAATCAGAACGCTGTGGGACTGGATATGTCCAACATGGGATTGGTACCAGGGCTAAGGGTACCTCTGAAATTCAAAGCGCCATCTTTTGATAAGTATAGAGGCGACACGTGCCCGAGGGTGCATGTCCGTTCATTTTACAGAAGGATGTTCGCGTATTCAGACGACGAAAAGATGCTTATGCACTTTTTCCAAGACAGCTTGTCAGGGCCGTCATTGGAGTGGTACATGAGCCTGGAGCCAACACAGATCAGAACTTGGAAAGAATTGGCGGAAGCTTTCGTGAAGCATTACCAATACAACAGCGATCTCGCTCCTAACAGAGTTCAGTTGCAAAGCATGTCCCAGAAGCCCAAGGAAAGCTTCAAAGAGTACGCCCAGAGATGGCGTGACTTGGCTGCTAGAGTACAACCCCCTATGGTCGAGCGGGAAATGATGGACTTGTTCGTAGGGACATTCTCAGGGATGTACTATGACCGGCTGCTCAACTTCTCGATGAGTACCTTCTCCGAGCTGATCCAGATGGGGGAGCGTATAGAGAACGGGATAAAAATTGGTAAGATTCAACCGGGAGAATCTGCTTCAGCTGGAAGCAACAAGAAAGCCTTCGGTGGTAAAAGGCAAGGTGATGCTAATGCGGTGTATAACGTTCAGCGGAGAAATAGGAATCAGAATCGGCGTCCACAACCTCAGATTGCAAGTGTGACTATTCCGGGACCACCTCAGCAACAGAGACAACAACAGCAGCAGGCTCAGCAGCAGCCTAACCAGAATCAGCGGAGGTTTCAGGCTCCAAGACCAAGGAGGGTATTTGAGGTACCGCCAGTATCTTACGCAGAGCTCCTTCAGAATCTATTGAAGTTACAGCTAGTTGAAAAGAGAACCTTGGCGCCGCCGACTGGCACGCCACCAGTAGGGTACGACATCAACGAGCACTGTGATTTTCACTCTGGTGCACCCGGGCACAATATCGAGAACTGTTTAGCTTTCAAGCACAAGGTGCAAGATCTGCTTGATAGCACAACCATCAATTTTGGGAAGGAAGGTCCCAATATTACTCAACAACCAATGCCAAACCATGAATAGGCTGGAATATGGTGGACAAAGAGGAGTTCTATAGTTCGGGTGGGCCGTTAAAAGTAAATCGGAACAGTGGCAGGCTGCCTCTAATAATTGATTGTGAAGATAGCTGGTTCAGCAGCAGGACAGACGTGAAAGCCCGGTTCTCGGAAGCTGGCATTTTTCTTTGTTTTATCTTGTCATTTCTTTACGTTTGTAGTTTCTTTCCTGTTTAAAATGCAATCTTGTTTGTAAAACTTGTTGTTTTCATTTCAATTGATGATAATGAAATAAATATGCATGTTTTGATTAAATCCATTCGTGTTCACTAATTGTTTTTACAAATATCCAACGCCTGGTTAAGCGGAATCCGGGGAGGATGACGAAAATGAACGACATGCAAAATTCCGATTGTATGCTTTTGAAATGAAACCTGTTGACGATGTACAGGCATTGTTTCAAATCCCTAAACACCGGAGTTATAAGGAAGATAATCCCTTGTCAACCCCTTTGAGCCTTGTAGTAGGAGTTTCTTTCTGTGCATGAAAAACCCTCAATCTTAACCTGGGGCAGGGTAGGTGTTAGCTAATTTGACCGAGCGTTTAAGTTGCAAAAGGAGTGTCCGTTCGAGGATCAGTCACACCTCTAGAGGTCGTGCCTAAAAAACCACAATGGTCAAATCAAGAGTGAGACAGTCACATCATTCTCCAATGAGTCAGGCAACCAGTGTCACACGACTTGTTCGAAGAAAAGGAAAAAGGAGAAAAGAATCAAAAGCCCGCTAAGTCAAGAAAAGAAAACAATTGACTTAGGCAAAAATGAGGGCATCCCGCTGGACTTAAAAAATCAAAAGAAACTCAAAAGGAGTCAGTCCAGGCAAAAGTTAGGGATAAGGAAAAAAGATGAAAGGAGGACAAAAAGAAAAATCCTCAAATCAAATGCGAGTCGTGTGACCCTAAGTGTCAAAGACGAAAAGTGAGTGGCTGTCACTCCAGAAGTTCATGGGTTCTCGAACTATCACTCCTATATTTCAGCCTCTGAGAGGTGAGCGCTAAGGTCGAATTAGCTGAACGTAGGATCGGAGAACATCAAGGAGAATGGGTGGGTTAAAATAAACTTTGAGCCTTTATCCTTTCCTTCAAAACCGTAAACCTGACCACGTTATAACCTTCAAAAGTCCTAATTGAAGCAGGTTGTTTCGAAAGCATACTTCGGTAAAGGTCGCGTCGATTCTGACTCCTAAAAGGGTTCCTCTTACCGTGTTGGTACTGATGTTGATAAATGTTTTGTGCATTATATGCCATAAACTGTTTTTCCCTTTTCCCAGTGAACAGATTGGATGTCAAAACTATCATATGTGTTGCATTAATATGTCTTTTACGCAGAACAACTTGTTTTACTTGCGAGTAAGCGCTTGACAGCAGGAAAGTTTTCTGCAATGGAAAGTATGGTCAGGATAGAATACAGAGCGCTCGAATGTTCCGAGAGCAGGGGCAAGCTATTATCGTGATTCCCAGTCAGGTCAGCCATGCAAAGTCAGCTACTCTGGGGCAATCAGGTCAAGATTCAGTAAATCTCTCGTAGTTGGAGGTACTGTTCCGGACCAGCTACTCGGGGGCAAAGTCATTGCGATCAGGGGCATTGACTTCCATTGAGTTCGGAATCAGTTAATCTGAGGACAAGTCCCGAAGCTTCAGTTGATTAAGGGGCATTATGCTTGAAAGGTAACTAATCAGAAGTGAGTCTTCTCGAGATCCAATCAGGGGCAGTCATGCAGAATGTAGAGATTTGAAAGCAGATACTTCAAGTGGATAATCAGATCAGGATAAGTCGCTAGAACGCTCATTCAAGGGCAAGTCACCGCAGAGAACGTTGAAACCAACTAGGTTGATCAGGGCTAATGGAGATGGAATCTTTTTGCTGTATAGATGCCGGGGCAAGTAATCTCGAGGTCGTCTCATAGCAAACGGTTCAGAGCAAGTATTCCCAGGAGTTATATAGGGGCAAGTTGAGTGCACTGGGGCAAGTGACTCGAAAGCTCGCAAAGTTCCCCGCCAGAGTCCATGGCAGGATGGTACCCTTCCCAGAGGATGAACGTTGTGGCTTCCCCCGGTGAAGTCGCCTCAGGCAAATTGAAGGCTATATCCCCAGGAGAGCGGAGATTGCATCAAAGGAAAAGATTAGTGTATCTTCAGCAATTCAGAATTAGCTCATCAAGCAGAGCAGAGCCTTCCCCAGTGAAGGTCAAGACAAATGTGATTAACTCCCCAGAAAGTTTTGTGCAGTGCAAATCAGAATGTGTAGTTCAATCCCCAGCTCAGTGATAGCGGGATGATTTCCCCAGCTCAGTGATAGCAGGAGAGGTTCCCACAGAGTGTGGTCAGGTGGTTGGAGCTGCTGAAAGGAGTTTCCCCAAGCAGGATTGTCCTTTCTTTTCCCAGCAAGTCGCTATTCCTCGTCAGGAGGACCTTTCTCAGCAGATTTTGGAGTTTTGAGTTCGTGAGCTACTTTCTCAGCAGGATGGTTATCCCCAGCGGAGTTAGTTCATCTTTCCAACATTTATTTTGTTGGAAGCGTATCGGTGGTATTCCGGTCATCCCCAGCGGATCCAGCTTGTCTTCAGCATTTATTTTGCTGAAGCAACCCTTTGCATAAGCATGCATCATCATACTTTGCATTCTACACGAGCCAGTAGCATTTCCACGCAGTATGGAAGCATTATGTCATTATCAAACATGTATTGTTGAAACATAAGCCAGGTGGTTATCGCTTCAGTTTCAGATATGTGGTTCCCTGCCGATAAGAGAAATCGGGATTCAGGAGGATGCTATTTTGTATCATTTTGGGGGTTCATGCTGTAAGGCATGCAGTGACCGTGTTGATCTTGGTGTGTTGATTTGTGGTCAGAGTACGCAGTGATCGTATTTGTACCATCCACGGGGTTCATATTGTAAGACACGCAGTGATCGTGTTGATTTTGAGATGTGGATTTGTGGCCCAAGTATGCAGTGATCGTATTTGTGCCAGGTGTGAGATTCATGTCGTAGGACACGCAGTGATCGTGTTGATATTGGTATGTGTATCTATGGTCGAATGGCGCAGTGATCGTATTCGTCCCGATCTAAGCAGATTGTTTTGTAAGGCACGCAGTGATCGTGTTGGTATCATCCAGGGGTTTCATCGAGCAGGACGCGCAGTGATCGTGTTCACTTTATTATTGGGCAAGATACGCAGTGATCGTGTTTGCCATGTCATGTGATGGTTGTTGGTCAGTACGCAGTGATCGTATTCGTCCGTTATACAGTGGTTATAGATTGACACGCAGTGATCGTGTTCATCCAGATTTATTGGTCCGTGTACGCAGTGATCGTATTCGTCCGTTATACAATTTGGTTATGGGGTGAGGCACGCAGTGATCGTGTTTCGTCTGGTTGGTTGTGGCCGAAGTACGCCGGGATCGTATTCGTCCCATGTTTGAAGTGGTGTCACAAAGCGCGCAGTGATCGTGTTTTTCCTCCAGTCAAGAGGGCCGTGACATGAAGCGCGCAGTGATCGCGTTCACCCTAGGTATGATTGGAATATGCAGTGATCGTATTCGTCCAGTTATGTGGGCTAGTTGAGACACACAACACGCGGTGATCGTGTTTTCCCTAGTCAAGAGGATCGTGGCTCAGAACGCGCAGAGATCGTGTTCAAACACGTAGTGATCGTGTTCAAGATACGCAGTGATCGTATTCGTATAGCATGCAGTGATCGTGCTGATAATACCATGGGAACTTGTGATGCGGGGCACGCAGTGATCGTGACTATCGTATCAGTTGGTTTTGTTGGCCGGTATACGCAGTAATCGTATTCGTCCTATTACATTGGTTAGTACACGCAGTGATCGTGTTCATCTTGTCGGTATCTATGGTCAATACACGCAGTGATCGTGTTTGTTCCATTACAGCGCACGCAGTGGTCGTGTTCATCATATGGGTGGTTGAAGTACGCAGTGAACGTGTTCGCCTTTTCTATGTGGATCTATCGTGTTTACCTTATCCGGTTGGATTTGTGGTCGATGTGATTTTGGTGGTAATGCAACACGCAGTGATCGTGTTTGTCCCATTATGCGGTTTTGTTTGTAACACCAGGACGCGCAGTGATCGTGTTTTCTCCTGTCGAGAGAGTTGCGGCGCAGGGCACGCAGTGATCGTGGTCATCGTCAGGTTGTGAGGATTTGTGGTAGAGTACGCAGTAAACGTATTCGTCCTATACGTGGTCCTGTTTGCAACGCCAGGACGCGCAGTGATCGTGTTTTCTCCTGTCAAGAGGATTTTGGTGTAGAATACGCAGTGATCGTGCTTTCTCCTGTCAAGAGAGTTTCGGTGTAGAATACGCAGTGATCGTGTTCACCTTGTTACAGAGGATTGCGCCGGACATGCAGTGATCGTGTTCGTCATGTCATGTTCCCCCTAGCAGAGTTGCTTGGTCAAGCAATTCTCTTTCTCCCCAGCCGAGTCCTTTCTCGGAGTGCTGAAGAAATAGCAGGGTGCAGATTGTTGGGTGGTTACTCACAGTTTCCCCAATAGAGATATAATCCCCAGCGGGGTGATCTTTAACGAGATACTTGGTTAAGTTCCTCGTGTTCCCCGTCAGAGTATTCTTTGACAAGTCGCTTGGTTAAGTTACTTGTATTCCCCATCTAAGTCTTTCTTAGGATGCTGTGGAGTCAGTATTATGAGACGGTAATACAAATTTTCGGGTGGTTACCCACAATTCCCCAACAGAGTTATGTGCCCGAGCAGGGTGTTACGTTAGTGAGTTGCTTGGTTAAGTCTCTCACAGTTCCCAGCAGGGTGCTCGCTACAGGAGTTGTTTGGTTAAATTCCTCGTATTTTGCAGCAAGGGTACTTGGTTAAGTTCCCAATCCCCCAGCAGGTGTTTGACGGCAGTCGTCAAAATTGTCCCCTCAGAGTTGCTTGGTTAAGTTTCTCACTTCCCCGCAGGGTCGGTTGTTTATGTCTTCGAATATTGTCCCGTTTGGTCAAAGCGTTCGCTCATTTCTTCAGGATACGAAAGGTTGATCAGTGAGGTCAACATGACAAGTGAAGTCAGTATTCTCCCGCTGGTTAGCATGTGTTTGGTTGATAAGTGAGATCAACGGAGGTTGATAAGTGAGATCAACAGAGGTTGATAAGCGAGATCAACAAAGGTTGGTAAGTGAGGTCAACAATTTCTTGTTGTGTGGTGCATGCTCATTTCTTCGGAATAGAGCGGTCTGCGGACAATATCAGATTATTCTGCAAAAACAGATTGACAGATGGATGGTTAGTTGTTGCCGTGACAACAGAAGCCAGTTCCCAGGGTTTTCTCAAGCAGTAGTCGTTTTCGCAATTTATTTTTGCGGTTGGCAAATTTCCAGGTTCTTTCGTATTCAACCGTCTCGTACCTCGATTGTCTGAAGGTTGCGCGCTCTTCATCCGGTCGGGTCCAAGTCGCTTGAATAGGGGCAGCTGTTGCACCCCAAAATTTGCTTAACCTTTTCTAACCTAGGTTTATGTTTCAATTGCATAGTCATTTGCATTGTCATCATGTACATAGTGTATTCATCTGCATAGGCAAGCTATCTTAATCAGGGGATCAAGTGCTGTTCTTATTTCAAGAGGTATATTCAAGGGTTTCATTCATATTCAAGACTACTCAGGTCATCAGGGAAGAATTTGAGCTTTGAAGAGCTGCCAGGTTGATCAGTGAATTCTCTCCTATCGTGAGGCTAGTGGGGGATCATCAGAGGAAATGTGAGCTATGAGCCAAGAGCATGAGGTGTGTATGGATGTTATGAAGAGTCTAGAGAATCATTTTTGAGGAGAACCAAGTCATTTGAATGATTGCAAGGACCTCAGTTGAAGTCAGTCAACTAGGGTCAACACTGGGTCAATTCTAGGTCAAAGAAGTGTTTTGAAGGGTATCAAGGATCATTTGAAGAATGGGGGATTCATTATTTGATATATGGATATGGATATGATGTTGTGATAAAGAAAAATCAACAGGAGTCAAGGAGAACTTGAGTTACTAAATTAGGGTTTCAGTGTAAAATCCCCTGATTTAGGTCAAACTTCAAAGCAGTGTAGCTCAAGATGCAAGCTTCATATGAATTCTTGGTCCACATGAAACTTGTAGAGTATCTTCATAGCTTTAATTTGAGGGGTGGAAGTCATCAAGATGATTTATAGAACTCAAGTTATGGCTCTTGCAAGTTACAGGTCATCCGAGGGCACTGAAATTTGTCTGTGAAAATTGTCTGTCTTCTAAGCAACTTTTGACCTTCAAGGGTATTTCAAATGGATTTCTGGCCAACATAAGAACTGTTCCTTATTGTCTTAGCTTTCTATAATGGTATCGTATGCCTTCATATGATTTGTGGAACTCTACTTATGCCCTTGGCAAGCAAAGGGTATTTTGGTGCTTGAGAATTACAGGTCATTTCAAGCTTATGCCTAAAACTCATACAAGGAAGCTTCAAATGAAAAACTTCACAACATCAAAGTTGTTCAAAATGACATTTTAAGCCTATAAAAGAGGTCATGGCATGTTGGAAAAGCTTGTAGCAAGAATTGACAAAAGTTGGTGAAAATGACTTAAAAAATGGCATATAACTTGAAAAAGTTCAAAGTGAAAATTGGTTTGAGAGATCTACAAATCCAATGTGGGTCATCCAATATACCAAATTGATTCCCAACAACCTTTTAAATACTTTGGTTCAGCCACAATTTTGATTTGATGGTTAAAAAATGCTCTTGCTTTGTAATTCCATTACTTGCATAATAAGGTACATGTGAGAAACTCAACATAAGGCAAAGGAATCCCTTGTTTTTCACCCATATCACTCCAATTTGTCATGTCATGAGATTTTCAAAAGTGTTTAAGGGGCTTCAAGTTAGATTGAAGGGAGATATCATGAGATGGGAATTATGTCATAACATGAGAAATTCTTGAAGTTTCTAGAATCATCTTGGATTGAGCTAGAAGTCTCTAGATCTTTCCATGCTCTCCTATATATTGGATTGAGATCATTAAGAGTAGGGGTTGGTGATAGTTGATGTTGAATTTTTTTTCTCCATTTGCAAATCATATTGAATTTTTTTCTCTTCACCATTTTTTCCATTTTTCCCACACTTTCACATTTTGGAATTTTTTTCAATCTTTTTTTCCTCTCACTTTCCATACTTTTTCTCTTCACCAATCAATTACACAACAATTATAGAGATGGTTCATCATTTTTTTTTGAGAGAATTGGAGCAAGAGGAACCTTGTAGTAACATGAAATAGTGGTGAAAACTCAAATTCCAATTTTCACTTTTTCATCAATTCAAGACTTGTCAAGGCTTCAAACATATTCACCAAGTATTGTTGAGTGATTCTACATAATTTTCTAGAAGAATTCGTGCTCCATTGAAGCTCCACAACTCAATTTTCAGAGGTATCGGAAAATCAACATTACTCACTAATTATGCATTCTTTTTACACCATTGTCACATATTCAACACCCCCTTGGGCAGTAGATGGTTTCTGGTAAAGAAAGAAGAGTTTTTACAACATTTTTGTATTCTTGAGGTTTCAAGATTCAAACATGGTTTTGGAGCTAGAGGCTTTTTCACTCAAAACTAAGGCAATATTTGAATTCCTCTCGAAAAATCCCACAGAATCGGTCTAAGGAACATTAAATTTGATGGAGAAATGAACGATTTAGAGGGGAAAGAAGAGCTCCGGCGGAAGGCCGGCCGGCCGGTCCCTCACGCAGGCTGGAGGTCGGAGAGACGAAGAAGACGAGCTTCTTGCCGTCCGATCGGGTTGACCGAGTCACCCATCGCGCGGCTGGGAAGGCGCCACGTCGCGCGTCCAGTCACCACACCTCAGCGCCAAATCAGCTACCCCACCCCCCATGTCCTGTGTTCGATTCCCCAGCAATGCAATTCTATTTCTTTCCTTTGCTTTTTTTCATTCATTTAATTATATTACATAACTTTCTTTTCATATTTCATTTCTTTTTCATTTTAATTTTTCTGTTTTATATACTGACTCTCAAATAATCATAAAAAATAGGAAAATTAGTCTTTTTGATCCCCATTTTTTTGTGCTGAATCTTTAAGATGTCTAGGATTTAATAAAACTGGAATTATAATTTTACCATTTTTTGACATTTTCTTTGGAGTTTTTACATTTGGGTCATCATAAAAAGGCCAATGCTGGTGCTATCATTTTGTTGAATTTCTTTGACCTATCAAAACACAATTTAAATGTCAATCTTTTTGCAGGGATCTCATACACACGTTGAGGTATTGTGATATATTTTTGTGGGAATTTTATTGTACCATTTTAATTGGTTTTGGATGCTTTCTTTAACATGCTCCACTTTAATCTTTCCTTTGGTATACATGAGATATCTTGCAATGTTTTCATCTTGTTTGACCATTTATCTTTGGATATTTTTGTGGTATCTCTCACCCCTGGTTTGTGGCTTGATGTAGGGCATTGGAGATTTTTATTTGAATTTTTTAGCACCTTTTGCTATTTTTCTTATGTTTTGTATTCGAACTTGTAATTTGGACTTCCGAACAGACATTATTTTTGTTAAGGCTCCAACGACCGCTTTGTGTTTGCGTGATGAATGCCGTGGCTTATATTTCTTATTGTAGATAGGTTAGAGGTATTGGAAGACCCTTAGGTGGCTGTTATTTGTATGTGTAGCTTGCCCGATTATCGACTTGTTTGCATGATAGCACGTTGCGATTCCAAATAGTGGATTACGCGTTTCATTCGGAGTTTTCACTCGATTCTTTGCATATGATCACTTGATATTTTCTTATTCCATCCATGAATGGGCTTGAGGTTGAGATGAACCTTCCTCCCTCCTTTGCATTGCATTTACCATTGCTATATTCATGTTCACTTGTATGCGGTTATTACTTGTATTTCCATTTCTTCCTTTCGTTTCCTTTCCCGTAGGACTTCCATTCTTCCTTGTTCAAGGGAGGATGTGATAGACATTAGGAGTTAACCCATGCATGATAACATTAGGGTAGATTTTATTCCCTTTTAACCCTAGGATTTGTAGAGTGTCATCTCTTCTTCCTTCAAAACAACAGAAAAACATTAATAAAGGTTATAACAGAGATTAATTCATTTCTTCCGTCAAAAGATTTGAACAGACATCAACCTTTTTGCAATAAGAAAACCCTTGTTTAAGGTGAGATTTTTCATAAAAAACACTTGAACAACTTGTGTCGGGCGTAGCCCGAACTACGTTTGCTCTGATCTTTCATGCTGTATGAAAGTACGTAGGCATAGGATGCGATATCCTAGCGAGCAACCTTCACCCATCTTCCCCCGTAGTTAGGCGAACTACGTTGACTCTGATTTCTCGTTCCAGACGGGAATACGTAGGCATAAAGTGCGATGCTTTGCCGAGTCATCTTTTCCTTTCTTTTCAGACCTCATCCTTTAGTTTAGATAGAAGTGTAATCCGTACAAACAAATAAGCGTGGATCCCATCGAGTACGATGGACGTGAGAGGTGCTAATACCTTCCCCTTGCGTAACCGACTCCTGAACCCAGGTTTTGGTTGCGATGACCATACCTTTCCCTTTTTCGCGAGGTTTACTTCGAGCGTTTCCTTTCCCTCCGTTGGGATAAATAACGCACGGTGGCGACTCTTCTGTTCAGCCGGCGCCGATTTTCGCAGTAGCGACAGCTTGTGATCGTATTCGTCCCGATCTAAGCAGATTGTTTTGTAAGGCACGCAGTGATCGTGTTGGTATCATCCAGGGGTTTCATCGAGCAGGACGCGCAGTGATCGTGTTCACTTTATTATTGGGCAAGACACGCAGTGATCGTGTTTGCCATGTCATGTGATGGTTGTTGGTCAGTACGCAGTGATCGTATTCGTCCGTTATACAGTGGTTATAGATTGACACGCAGTGATCGTGTTCATCCAGATTTGTTGGTCCGTGTACGCAGTGATCGTATTCGTCCGTTATACAATTTGGTTATGGGGTGAGGCACGCAGTGATCGTGTTTCGTCTGGTTGGTTGTGGCCGAAGTACGCCGGGATCGTATTCGTCCCATGTTTGAAGTGGTGTCACAAAGCGCGCAGTGATCGTGTTTTTCCTCCAGTCAAGAGGGCTGTGACATGAAGCGCGCAGTGATCGCGTTCACCCTAGGTATGATTGGAATATGCAGTGATCGTATTTGTCCAGTTATGTGGGTTAGTTGAGACACACAACACGCGGTGATCGTGTTTTCCCCAGTCAAGAGGATCGTGGCTCAGAACGCGCAGAGATCGTGTTCAAGCACGTAGTGATCGTGTTCAAGATACGCAGTGATCGTATTCGTATAGCATGCAGTGATCGTGCTGATAATACCATGGGAACTTGTGATGCGGGGCACGCAGTGATCGTGACTATCGTATCAGTTGGTTTTGTTGGCCGGTATACGCAGTAATCGTATTCGTCTTATTACATTGGTTAGTACACGCAGTGATCGTGTTCATCTTGTCGGTATCTATGGTCAATACACGCAGTGATCGTGTTTTCTCCATTACAATGCACGCAGTGGTCGTGTTCATCATATGGGTGGTTGAAGTACACAGTGAACGTGTTCGCCTTTTCTATATGGATCTATCGTGTTTACCTTATCCGGTTGGATTTATGGTCGATGTGATTTTGGTGGTAATGCAACACGCAGTGATCATGTTTGTCCCATTATGCGGTTTTGTTTGCAACGCCAGGACACACAGTGATCGTGTTTTCTCCTGTCGAGAGAGTTGCGGCGCAGGGCACGCAGTGATCGTGGTCATCGTTAGGTTGTGAGGATTTGTGGTAGAGTACGCAGTAAACGTATTCGTCCTATACGTGGTCCTGTTTGCAACGCCAGGACGCGCAGTGATCGTGTTTTCTCCTGTCAAGAGGATTTTGGTGTAGAATACGCAGTGATCGTGCTTTCTCCTGTCAAGAGAGTTTCGGTGTAGAATACGCAGTGATCGTGTTCACCTTGTTACAGAGGATTGCGCCGGACATGCAGTGATCGTGTTCGTCATGTCATGTTCCCCCTAGCAGAGTTGCTTGGTCAAGCAATTCTCTTTCTCCCCAGCCGAGTCCTTTCTCAGAGTGCTGAAGAAATAGCAGGGTGCAGATTGTTGGGTGGTTACTCACAGTTTCCCCAATAGAGATATAATCCCCAGCGGGGTGATCTTCAACGAGATACTTGGTTAAGTTCCTCGTGTTCCCCGTCAGAGTATTCTTTGACAAGTCGCTTGGTTAAGTTACTTGTATTCCCCATCTAAGTCTTTCTTAGGATGCTGTGGAGTCAGTATTATGAGACGGTAATACAGATTTTCGGGTGGTTACCCACAATTCCCCAACAGAGTTATGTGCCCCAGCAGGGTGTTACGTTAGTGAGTTGCTTGGTTAAGTCTCTCACAGTTCCCAGCAGGGTGCTCGCTACAGGAGTTGTTTGGTTAAATTCCTCGTATTTTGCAGCAAGGGTACTTGGTTAAGTTCCCAATCCCCCAGCAGGTGTTTGACGGCAGTCGTCAAAATTGTCCCCTCAGAGTTGCTTGGTTAAGTTTCTCACTTCCCCGCAGGGTCGGTTGTTTATGTCTTCGAATATTGTCCCGTTTGGTCAAAGCGTTCGCTCATTTCTTCAGGATACGAAAGGTTGATCAGTGAGGTCAACATGACAAGTGAAGTCAGTATTCTCCCGCTGGTTAGCATGTGTTTGGTTGATAAGTGAGATCAACAGAGGTTGATAAGTGAGATCAACAGAGGTTGATAAGCGAGATCAACAAAGGTTGGTAAGTGAGGTCAACAATTTCTTGTTGTGTGGTGCATGCTCATTTCTTCGGAATAGAGCGGTCTGCGGACAATATCAGATTATTCTGCAAAAATAGATTGACAGATGGATGGTTAGTTGTTGCCGTGACAACAGAAGCCAGTTCCCAGGGTTTTCTCAAGCAGTAGTCGTTTTCGCAATTTATTTTTGCGGTTGGCAAATTTCCAGGTTCTTTCGTATTCAACCGTCTCGTACCTCGATTGTCTGAAGGTTGCGCGCTCTTCATCCAGTCGGGTCCAAGTCGCTTGAATAGGGGCAGCTGTTGCACCCCAAAATTTGCCCAACCTTTTCTAACCTAGGTTTATGTTTCAATTGCATAGTCATTTGCATTGTCATCATGTACATAGTGTATTCATCTGCATAGGCAAGCTATCTTAATCAGGGCATCAAGTGCTGTTCTTATTTCAAGAGGTATATTCAAGGGTTTCATTCATATTCAAGACTACTCAGGTCATCAGGGAAGAATTTGAGCTTTGAAGAGCTGCCAGGTTGATCAGTGAATTCTCTCCTATCGTGAGGCTAGTGGGGGATCATCAGAGGAAATGTGAGCTATGAGCCAAGAGCATGAGGTGTGTATGGATGTTATAAAGAGTCTAGAGAATCATTTTTGAGGAGAACCAAGTCATTTGAATGATTGCAAGGACCTCAGTTGAAGTCAGTCAACTAGGGTCAACACTGGGTCAATTCTAGGTCAAAGAAGTGTTTTGAAGGGTATCAAGGATCATTTGAAGAATGGGGGATTCATTATTTGATATATGGATATGGATATGATGTTGTGATAAAGAAAAATCAACAGGAGTCAAGGAGAACTGGAGTTACTAAATTAGGGTTTCAGTGTAAAATCCCCTGATTTAGGTCAAACTTCAAAGCAGTGTAGCTCAAGATGCAAGCTTCATATGAATTCTTGGTCCACATGAAACTTGTAGAGTATCTTCATAGCTTTAATTTGATGGGTGTAAGTCATCAAGATGATTTATAGAACTCAAGTTATGGCTCTTGCAAGTTACAGGTCATCCGAGGGCACTGAAATTTGTCTGTCTTCCAAGCAACTTTTGACCTTCAAGGGTATTTCAAATGGATTTCTGGCCAACATAAGAATTGTTCCTTATTGTCTTAATTTTCTAGAATGGTATGGTATGCCTTCATATGATATGTGGAACTCTACTTATTCCCTTGGCAAGCAAAGGGTATTTTGGTGCTTGAGAATTACAGGTCATTTCAAGCCTATGCCTAAAACTCATACAAGGAAGCTTCAAATGAAAAACTTCACAACATCAAAGTTGTTCAAAATGACATTTTAAGCCTAGAAAAGAGGTCATGGCATGTTGGAAAAGCTTGTAGCAAGAATTGACAAAAGTTGGTGAAAATGACTTAAAAAATGGCATATAACTTAAAAAAGTTCAAAGTGAAAATTGGTTTGAGAGATCTACAAATCCAATGTGGGTCATCCAATATACCAAATTGATTCCCAACAACATTTTAAATACTTTGGTTCAGCCACAATTTTGATTTGAGGGTTAAACAATGGACTTGCTTTGTAATTCCATTACTTGCATAATAAGGTACATGTGAGAAACTCAACATAAGGCAAAGGAATCCCTTGTTTTTCACCCATATCACTCCAATTTGTCATGTCATGAGATTTTCAAAAGTGTTTAAGGGGCTGCAAGTTAGATTGAAGGGAGATATCATGAGATGGGAATTATGTCATAACATGAGAAATTCTTGAAGTTTCTATAATCATCTTGGATTGAGCTAGAAGTCTCTAGATCTTTCCATGCTCTCCTATATATTGGATTGAGATCATTAAGAGTAGGGGTTGGTGATAGTTGATGTTGAATTTTTTTTTCTCCATTTGCAAATCATATTGAATTTTTTTCTCTTCACCATTTTTTCCATTTTCCCCACACTTTCACATTTTGGAATTTTTTTCAATCTTTTTTTTCTCTCACTTTCCATACTTTTTCTCTTCACCAATCAATTACACAACAATTATAGAGATGGTTCATCATTTTTTTTTGAGAGAATTGGAGCAAGAGGAACCTTGTAGTAACATGAAAAAGTGGTGAAAACTCAAATTCCAATTTTCACTTTTTCATCAATTCAAGACTTGTCAAGGCTTCAAACATATTCACCAAGTATTGTTGAGTGATTCTACATAATTTTCTAGAAGAATTCGTGCTCCATTGAAGCTCCACAACTCAATTTTCAGAGGTATCGGAAAATCAACATTACTCACTAATTATGCATTCTTTTTACACCATTGTCACATATTCAACACCCCCTTGGGTAGTAGATGGTTTTTGGTAAAGAAAGAAGAGTTTTTACAACATTTTTGTATTCTTGAGGTTTCAAGATTCAAACATGGTTTTGGAGCTAGAGGCTTTTTCACTCAAAACTAAGGCAATATTTGAATTCCTCTCGAAAAATCCCACAGAATCGGTCTAAGGAACATTAAATTTGATGGAGAAATGAACGATTTAGAGGGGAAAGAAGAGCTCCGGCGGAAGGCCGGCCGGCCGGTCCCTCACGCAGGCTGGAGGTCGGAGTGACAAAGAAGACGAGCATCTTGCCGTCCGATCGGGTTGACCGAGTCACCCATCGCGCGGCTGGGAAGGCGCCACGTCGCGCGTCCAGTCACCACACCTCAGCGCCAAATCAGCTACCCCACCCCCATGTCCTGTGTTCGATTCCCCAGCAATGCAATTCTATTTCTTTCCTTTGCTTTTTTTCATTCATTTAATTATATTACATAACTTTCTTTTCATATTTCATTTCTTTTTCATTTTAATTTTTCTGTTTTATATGCTGACTTCAAATAATCATAAAAAATAGGAAAATTAGTCTTTTTGATCCCCATTTTTTTGTGCTGAATCTTTAAGATGTCTAGGATTTAATAAAACTGGAATTATAATTTTACCATTTTTTGACATTTTCTTTGGATTTTTTACATTTGGGTCGTCATAAAAAGGCCAATGCTGGTGCTATCATTTTGTTGAATTTCTTTGACCTATCTAAACACAATTTAAATGTCAATCCTTTTGCAGGGATCTCATACACACGTTGAGGTATTGTGATATATTTTTGTGGGAATTTTATTGTACCATTTTAATTGGTTTTGGATGCTTTCTTTAACATGCTCCACTTTAATCTTTCCTTTGGTATACATGAGATATCTTGCAATGTTTTCATCTTGTTTGACCATTTATCTTTGGATATTTTTGTGGTATCTCTCACCCATGGTTTGTGGCTTGATGTAGGGCATTGGAGATTTTTATTTGAATTTTTTAGCACCTTTTGCTATTTTTCTTATGTTTTGTATTCGAACTTGTAATTTGGACTTCCAAACGGACTTTATTTTTGTTAAGGCTCCAACGGCCGCTTTGTGTTTGCGTGATGAACGCCGTGGCTTATATTTATTATTGTAGATATGTTAGAGGTATTGGAAGACCCTTAGGTGGCTGTTATTTGTATGTGTAGCTTGCCCGATTATCGACTTGTTTGCATGATAGCACGTTGCGATTCCAAATAGTGGATTACGCGTTTCATTCGGAGTTTTCACTCGATTCTTTGCATATGATCACTTGATATTTTCTTATTCCATCCATGAATGGGCTTGAGGTTGAGATGAACCTTCCTCCCTCCTTTGCATTGCATTTACCATTGCTATATTCATGTTCACTTGTATGCGGTTATTACTTGTATTTCCGTTTCTTCCTTTCGTTTCCTTTCTCGTAGGACTTCCATTCTTCCTTGTTCAAGGGAGGATGTGATAGACATTAGGATTTAACCCATGCATGATAACATTAGGGTAGATTTTATTCCCTTTTAACCCTAGGATTTGTAGAGTGTCATCTCTTCTTCCTTCAAAACAACAGAAAAACATTAATAAAGGTTATAACAGAGATTAATTCATTTCTTCCGTCAAAAGATTTGAACAGACATCAACCTTTTTGCAATAAGAAAACCCTTGTTTAAGGTGAGATTTTTCATAAAAAACACTTGAACAGCTTGTGTCGGGCGTAGCCCGAACTACGTTTGCTCTGATCTTTCATGCTGTATGAAAGTACGTAGGCATAGGATGCGATATCCTAGCGAGCAACCTTCACCCATCTTCCCCCGTAGTTAGGCGAACTACGTTGACTCTGATTTCTCGTTCCAGACGGGAATACGTAGGCATAAAGTGCGATGCTTTGCCGAGTCATCTTTTCCTTTCTTTTCAGACCTCATCCTTTAGTTTAGATAGAAGTGTAATCCGTACAAACAAACAAGCATGGATCCCATTGAGTACGATGGACGTGAGGGGTGCTAATACCTTCCCCTTGCGTAACCGACTCCCGAACCCAGGTTTTGGTTGCGATGACCATACCTTTCCCTTTTTCGCGAGGTTTACTTCGAGCGTTTCCTTTCCCTCCGTTGGGATAAATAACGCACGGTGGCGACTCTTCTGTTCAGCCGGCGCCGATTTTCGCAGTAGCGACAGCTTGTGATCGTATTCGTCCCGATCTAAGCAGATTGTTTTGTAAGGCACGCAGTGATCGTGTTGGTATCATCCAGGGGTTTCATCGAGCAGGACGCGCAGTGATCGTGTTCACTTTATTATTGGGCAAGACACGCAGTGATCGTGTTTGCCATGTCATGTGATGGTTGTTGGTCAGTACGCAGTGATCGTATTCGTCCGTTATACAGTGGTTATAGATTGACACGCAGTGATCGTGTTCATCCAGATTTGTTGGTCCGTGTACGCAGTGATCGTATTCGTCCGTTATACAATTTGGTTATGGGGTGAGGCACGCAGTGATCGTGTTTCGTCTGGTTGGTTGTGGCTGAAGTACGCCGGGATCGTATTCGTCCCATGTTTGAAGTGGTGTCACAAAGCACGCAGTGATCGTGTTTTTCCTCCAGTCAAGAGGGCCGTGACATGAAGCGCGCAGTGATCGCGTTCACCCTAGGTATGATTGGAATATGCAGTGATCGTATTCGTCCAGTTATGTGGGTTAGTTGAGACACACAACACGCGGTGATCGTGTTTTCCCCAGTCAAGAGGATCGTGGCTCAGAACGCGCAGAGATCGTGTTCAAACGCGTAGTGATCGTGTTCAAGATACGCAGTGATCGTATTCGTATAGCATGCAGTGATCGTGCTGATAATACCATGGGAACTTGTGATGCGGGGCACGCAGTGATCGTGACTATCGTATCAGTTGGTTTTGTTGGCCGGTATACACAGTAATCGTATTCGTCCTATTACATTGGTTAGTACACGCAGTGATCGTGTTCATCTTGTCGGTATCTATGGTCAATACACGCAGTGATCGTGTTTGTTCCATTACAGCGCACGCAGTGGTCGTGTTCATCATATGGGTGGTTGAAGTACGCAGTGAACGTGTTCGCCTTTTCTATGTGGATCTATCGTGTTTACCTTATCCGGTTGGATTTGTGGTCGATGTGATTTTGGTGGTAATGCAACACGCAGTGATCGTGTTTGTCCCATTATGAGGTTTTGTTTACAACGCCAGGACGCGCAGTGATCGTGTTTTCTCCTGTCGAGAGAGTTGCGGCGCAGGGCACACAGTGATCGTGGTCATCGTCAGGTGTGAGGATTTGTGGTAGAGTACGCAGTAAACGTATTCGTCCTATACGTGGTCCTGTTTGCAACGCCAGGACGCACAGTGATCGTGTTTTCTCCTGTCAAGAGGATTTTGGTGTAGAATACGCAGTGATCGTGCTTTCTCCTGTCAAGAGAGTTTCGGTGTAGAATACGCAGTGATCGTGTTCACCTTGTTACAGAGGATTGCGCCGGACATGCAGTGATCGTGTTCGTCATGTCATGTTCCCCCTAGCAGAGTTGCTTGGTCAAGCAATTCTCTTTCTCCCCAGCCGAGTCCTTTCTCGGAGTGCTGAAGAAATAGCAGGCTGCAGATTGTTGGGTGGTTACTCACAGTTTCCCCAATAGAGATATAATCCCCAGCGGGGTGATCTTCAACGAGATACTTGGTTAAGTTCCTCGTGTTCCCCGTCAGAGTATTCTTTGACAAGTCGCTTGGTTAAGTTACTTGTATTCCCCATCTAAGTCTTTCTTAGGATGCTGTGGAGTCAGTATTATGAGACGGTAATACAGATTTTCGGGTGGTTACCCGCAATTCCCCAACAGAGTTATGTGCCCCAGCAGGGTGTTACGTTAGTGAGTTTCTTGGTTAAGTCTCTCACAGTTCCCAGCAGGGTGCTCGCTACAGGAGTTGTTTGGTTAAATTCCTCGTATTTTGCAGCAAGGGTACTTGGTTAAGTTCCCAATCCCCCAGCAGGTGTTTGACGGCAGTCGTCAAAATTGTCCCCTCAGAGTTGCTTGGTTAAGTTTCTCACTTCCCCGCAGGGTCGGTTGTTTATGTCTTCGAATATTGTCCCGTTTGGTCAAAGCGTTCGCTCATTTCTTCAGGATACGAAAGGTTGATCAGTGAGGTCAACATGACAAGTGAAGTCAGTATTCTCCCGCTGGTTAGCATGTGTTTGGTTGATAAGTGAGATCAACGGAGGTTGATAAGTGAGATCAACAGAGGTTGATAAGCGAGATCAACAAAGGTTGGTAAGTGAGGTCAACAATTTCTTGTTGTGTGGTGCATGCTCATTTCTTCGGAATAGAGCGGTCTGCGGACAATATCAGATTATTCTGCAAAAACAGATTGACAGATGGATGGTTAGTTGTTGCCGTGACAACAGAAGCCAGTTCCCAGGGTTTTCTCAAGCAGTAGTCGTTTTCGCAATTTATTTTTGCGGTTGGCAAATTTCCAGGTTCTATCGTATTCAACCGTCTCGTACCTCGATTGTCTGAAGGCTGCGCGCTATTCATCCAGTCGGGTCCAAGTCGCTTGAATAGGGGCAGCTGTTGCACCCCAAAATTTGCCCAACCTTTTCTAACCTAGGTTTATGTTTCAATTGCATAGTCATTTGCATTGTCATCATGTACATAGTGTATTCATCTGCATAGGCAAGCTATCTTAATCAGGGGATCAAGTGTTGTTCTTATTTCAAGAGGTATATTCAAGGGTTTCATTCATATTCAATACTACTCAGGTCATCAGGGAAGAATTTGAGCTTTGAAGAGCTGCCAGGTTGATCAGTGAATTCTCTCCTATCGTGAGGCTAGTGGGGGATCATCAGAGGAAATGTGAGCTATGAGCCAAGAGCATGAGGTGTGTATGGATGTTATGAAGAGTCTAGAGAATCATTTTTGAGGAGAACCAAGTCATTTGAATGATTGTAAGGACCTCAGTTGAAGTCAGTCAACTAGGGTCAACACTGGGTCAATTCTAGGTCAAAGAAGTGTTTTGAAGGGTATCAAGGATCATTTGAAGAATGGGGGATTCATTATTTGATATATGGATATGGATATGATGTTGTGATAAAGAAAAATCAACAGGAGTCAAGGAGAACTGGAGTTACTAAATTAGGGTTTCAGTGTAAAATCCCCTAATTTAGGTCAAACTTCAAAGCAGTGTAGCTCAATATGCAAGCTTCATATGAATTCTTGGTCCACATGAAACTTGTATAGTATCTTCATAGCTTTAATTTGAGGGGTGGAAGTCATCAAGATGATTTATAGAACTCAAGTTATGGCTCTTGCAAGTTACAGGTCATCCGAGGGCACTGAAATTTGTCTGTGAAAATTGTCTGTCTTCCAAGCAACTTTTGACCTTCAAGGGTACTTCAAATGGATTTATTGCCAACTTAAGAATTGTTCCTTATTGTCTTAGATTTCTAGAATGGTATGGTATGCCTTCATATGATTTGTGAAACTCTACTTATGCCCTTGGCAAGCAAAGGGTATTTTGGTCATTTGAGAATTACAGGTCATTTCAAGCCTATGCCTAAAACTCATACAAGGAAGCTTCAAATGAAAAACTTCACAACATAAAAGTTGTTCAAAATGACATTTTAAGCCTAGAAAAGAGGTCATGGCATGTTGGAAAAGCTTGTAGCAAGAATTGACAAAAGTTGGTGAAAATGACTTAAAAAATGGCATATAACTTGAAAAAGTTCAAAGTGAAAATTGGTTTGAGAGATCTACAAATCCAATGTGGGTCATCCAATATACTAAATTGATTCCCAACAACATTTTATTGACTTTGGTTCAGCCACAATTTTGATTGGAGGGTTAAAAAATGGACTTGCTTTGTAATTCCATTACTTGCATAATAAGGTACATGTGAGAAACTCAACATAAGGCAAAGGAATCCATTGTTTTTCACCCATATCACTCCAATTTGTCATGTCATGAGATTTTCAAAAGTGTTTAAGGGGCTGCAAGTTAGATTGAAGGGAGATATCATGAGATGGGAATTATGTCATAACATGAGAAATTCTTGAAGTTTCTAGAATCATCTTGGATTGAGCTAGAAGTCTCTAGATCTTTCCATGCTCTCCTATATATTGGATTGAGATCATTAAGAGTAGGGGTTGGTGATAGTTGATGTTGAATTTTTTTTTCTCCATTTGCAAATCATATTGAATTTTTTTCTCTTCACCATTTTTTCCATTTTTCCCACACTTTCACATTTTGGAATTTTTTTCAATCTTTTTTTTCTCTCACTTTCCATACTTTTTCTCTTCACCAATCAATTACACAACAATTATAGAGATGGTTCATCATTTTTTTTGAGAGAATTGGAGCAAGAGGAACCTTGTAGTAACATGAAAAAGTGGTGAAAACTCAAATTCCAATTTTCACTTTTTCATCAATTCAAGACTTGTCAAGGCTTCAAACATATTCACCAAGTATTGTTGAGTGATTCTACATAATTTTCTAGAAGAATTCGTGCTCCATTGAAGCTCCACAACTCAATTTTCAGAGGTATCAGAAAATCAACATTACTCACTAATTATGCATTCTTTTTACACCATTGTCACATATTCAACACCCCCTTGGGTAGTAGATGGTTTCTGGTAAAGAAAGAAGAGTTTTTACAACATTTTTGTATTCTTGAGGTTTCAAGATTCAAACATGGTTTTGGAGCTAGAGGCTTTTTCACTCAAAACTAAGGCAATATTTGAATTCCTCTCGAAAAATCCCACAGAATCGGTCTAAGGAACATTAAATTTGATGGAGAAATGAACGATTTAGAGGGGAAAGAAGAGCTCCGGCGGAAGGTCGGCCGGCCGGTCCCTCACGCAGGCTGGAGGTCGGAGATACGAAGAAGACGAGCTTCTTGCCGTCCGATCGGGTTGACCGAGTCACCCATCGCGCGGCTGGTAAGGCGCCACGTCACGCGTCCAGTCACCACACCTCAGCGCCAAATCAGCTACCCCACCCCCATGTCCTGTGTTCGATTCCCCAGCAATGCAATTCTATTTCTTTCCTTTGCTTTTTTTCATTCATTTAATTATATTACATAACTTTCTTTTCATATTTCATTTCTTTTTCATTTTAATTTTTCTGTTTTATATGCTAACTTCAAATAATCATAAAAAATAGGAAAATTAGTCTTTTTGATCCCCATTTTTTTGTGCTGAATCTTTAAGATGTCTAGGATTTAATAAAACTGGAATTATAATTTTACCATTTTTTTACATTTTCTTTGGAGTTTTTACATTTGGGTCGTCATAAAAAGGCCAATGCTGGTGCTATCATTTTGTTGAATTTCTTTGACCTATCAAAACACAATTTAAATGTCAATCCTTTTGCAGGGATCTCATACACACGTTGAGGTATTGTGATATATTTTTGTGGGAATTTTATTGTACCATTTTAATTGGTTTTGGATGCTTTCTTTAACATGCTCCACTTTAATCTTTCCTTTGGTATACATGAGATATCTTGCAATGTTTTCATCTTGTTTGACCATTTATCTTTGGATATTTTTGTGGTATCTCTCACCCCTGGTTTGTGGCTTGATGTAGGGCATTGGAGATTTTTATTTGAATTTTTTAGCACCTTTTTCTATTTTTCTTATGTTTTGTATTCGAACTTGTAATTTGGACTTCCGAACGGACTTTATTTTTGTTAAGGCTCCAACGGCCGCTTTGTGTTTGCGTGATGAACGCCGTGGCTTATATTTCTTATTGTAGATAGGTTAGAGGTATTGGAAGACCCTTAGGTGGCTGTTATTTGTATGTGTAGCTTGCCCGATTATCGACTTGTTTGCATGATAGCACGTTGCGATTCCAAATAGTGGATTACGCGTTTCATTCGGAGTTTTTACTCGATTCTTTGCATATGATCACTTGATATTTTCTTATTCCATCCATGAATGGGCTTGAGGTTGAGATGAACCTTCCTCCCTCCTTTGCATTGCATTTACCATTGCTATATTCATGTTCACTTGTATGCGGTTATTACTTGTATTTCCGTTTCTTCCTTTCGTTTCCTTTCCCGTAGGACTTCCATTCTTCCTTGTTCAAGGGAGGATGTGATAGACATTAAGAGTTAACCCATGCATGATAACATTAGGGTAGATTTTATTCCCTTTTAACCCTAGTATTTGTAGAGTGTCATCTCTTCTTCCTTCAAAACAACAGAAAAACATTAATAAAGGTTATAACAGAGATTAATTCATTTCTTCCGTCAAAAGATTTGAACAGACATCAACCTTTTTGCAATAAGAAAACCCTTGTTTAAGGTGAGATTTTTCATAAAAAACACTTGAACAGCTTGTGTTGGGCGTAGCCCGAACTACGTTTGCTCTGATCTTCCATGCCGTGTGGAGGTACGTAGGCATAGGATGCGATATCCTAGCGAGCAACCTTCACCCACCTTCCCCCGTAGTTAGGCGAACTACGTTGACTCTGATTTCTCGTTCCAGACGGGAATACGTAGGCATAAAGTGCGGTGCTTTGCCGAGTCAAATTTTCTTTTCTTTTTAGACCTCATCCTTTAGTTTATATAGAAGTGTAATCCGTACAAACCAAGCAAGCGTGGATCCCATTGAGTACGATGGACGTGAGGGGTGCCTAATACCTTCCCCTTGCGTAACCGACTCCCGAACCCAGGTTTTGGTTGCGATGACCATACCTTTCCCTTTTTCGCGAGGTTTACTTCGAGCGTTTCCTTTCCCTCCGTTGGGATAAATAACGCACGGTGGCGACTCTTCTGTTCAGCCGGCGCCGATTTTCGCAGTAGCGACACTCCTCAAAAGGAAATCTGAAAATCTGTACCCTGATGGTCTGATATGAAATGCCCCAGCATTCTGAACTTCAGAGAGATACTTCACATTAAATGCTTCTCAAACAAAGAATAACTTCTGCGCTCTTAAGATGGCCTGCCCCTGATTGCAATGACTTTGCCCCTGATTGGATGATCCAGAGCAGTACCCCTGACTACGAGATATTCACCGAATCTCAACCTGATTGTCTCCAGGATAACTGACTTCGAAAGGCTGACCTGACTGGGGATCACTGGGTGTAGCTTGCCCTGGCTTGCGGAGCATTCGGGCGTTCTGTATTCTATCCTGACCATACCTTCCATTGTAGAAAACTTTCCTGCTGTCAAGCGCTTACTCGCAAGTAAAACAAGTTGTTATGCATGAAAGATATACTAATGCAACGCATATGACAGCTTTGACATCCAATCTGTTTACTGGGAATAGGAAAAAACAGTTTATGGCATAAAATGCACAAAACATTTATCAAGAATATCAACATCAATACCAACATGGTATGAAGAACCCTTTCAGGAGTCAGTTTCGACGCAATCTTTACCGAAGTATGCTTTCGAAACAAACCTGCTTCAATTAGGACTTTTGAAGGTTATAACGTGGTCAGGTTCACGGTTTTGAAGGAAAGGATAAAGGCTCAAAGTTTATTTTAACCCACCCATTCTCCTTGATGTTCTCCCATCCTACGTTCAGCTAATTCGACCTTAGCGCTCACCTCTCAGAGGCTGAAAGATAGGAGTGATAGTTCGAGAAACCATGAGCTTTTGGAGTGACAGTTACTCACTTTTCGTATTTGACACTTAGGGTCACACGACTCGTATTTCATTTGAGGATTTTTTCTTTTTTAATCTTTTTGTTTTTCCTTTTCATATCCCTAACTTTTGCCTGGACTGACTCTTTTTGAGTTTCTTTTGATTTTTTGAGTCCAGCGGGATGCCCTCATTTTTTCCTAAGTCATTTGTTTTGAAGTTTTGACTTAGCGGGCTTTTGATTCTCTTTTTTCCTTCTTTTTTTGAACAAGTCGTATGACACTGGTTGCCTGACTCATTGGAGAATAATGTGACTGTCTCACTCTTGATTTAACCATTGTGGTTTTTTAGGCCCGACCTCTAGAGGTGTGATTGATCCTCGAACGGACACTCCTTTTGCAACTTGAACGCTCAGCCAAATTAGCTAATACCTACCCTGCCCCAGGTTAAAGATGGAGGGTTTTTCTTTTTCAGAAAGAACTCTTACTACTAGGCTCAAAGGGGTTGGCAAGGGATTATCTTCCTTATATCACCGGTGTTTGGGGATTTGAAACAATGCCTGTACATCATCAGCAGGTTTTATTTCAAAAGCATACAATATCGGAAGTTGCATGTCGTTCATTTTCGTCGTCCTCCTCAGATCTTTCTTAACCAAGCATTGGACATTTGTAAAAACAATTAGTGAACACGAATGGATTTAGTCAAAACATGCATATTTATTTCATTATCATCAATTGAATGAAAACAACAAGTTTTACGAACAAGATTGCAATTTAAACAGGAAAGAAACTACAAACGTAAAGAAATGACAAGATAAAACAAAGAAAAATGCCAGCTTCCGAGAACCGGGCTTTCACATCTGTCCTGCTGCTGAACCAGTCATCTTCACAATCAGTATTTAGAGGCAACTCGATGTTGTCCTGATCTGCTTTCAGCGACCCAACCAAATTATAGAGCCCCTCCTCCTCATTCAGATGATTTTGGGCCCTTCCTGCCCGAAGTTGATAGCTGCACTATCAAGTACGTCCTGCACCTTGTGCTTGAAGGCCAGACAATCTTCAATGTTGTGCCCTGGTGCTCCTGAATGGAAATCACAGTGCTCATTGATATCATACCCTGCTGGAGGCGTACCTGTCAGCGGGGCTAAATTCCTCTTCTCAACCAAGTGTAATCGTAGCAACGTCTGAAGAAGTTCGACATATGGCATCGGAGGCACATTAAACACCCTCACCGGCCTCTGATTTTGAGCTCTTCGCTGATTGGGATGCTGTTGCCTTTGCTGCTATTGAGGTCATTGCTGTTGTCGCTGGTACCGGGTTGACTGTGGAACAACCTTCGTAGCAAATACAACATCGGTTTCTTGATTTCCACCGTACTGATTAAGGCACTCCTTATGCTCAGCCATTTTCTTTCTCAGATCTGCCCCAGGAATAGGCAACAGTTGTGGGCATGGAGATTCTGACACCATGGAGTCCAGGATACGTTTCTGATCTACTGCATCTTTAGAAACATCCATCATCTTAGCATCAACTGGGATAGGACCAATACGTACAGCTACACCGCTTGGCGTGAATTCAATATCTTTTGAGTCAATCAGGTCTTGAACATTGTGCTTAAAAACATGACAACTCTCGATGTCGTGTCCGAGTGCCCCAGAATGAAATTCACATTGCTTACTGGTATCGTACCCATAAGGCGGTATCGTTCCCTTGGGCGGTTCCATTGTTCTTTTTTCAACCATTTTAAACCTCAATAGAGTCTGAAAGAGCTCAGCATACGTTGAAGGTGGCGCCTCAAATACCCTCTTTGGCCTCCCCTCCTGAATCCTTCGTTGTTGTTGTTGATGTCGGTCAACACGTTCGTTAAGCTCAGGTTCCACAGGCACAGGTGGCACGAGCTTTTTCACTACGGCTTTGGATAGTTGATCATTCTCTTTCCTAAGCACATTCTTGACTACTTCCATGATCAAGCTCATTTGGGTCTTCAGCTGACTATTTTCCTCTTTGAGGATCTTCTGCTCCAGACGCATCCCTTGCATGTCTCTCATCATCTGCCCCAGCTGGCTTCGGACTTCAATCAATTCAGCCTGATTCTGTTCCATATCTCTGAGGGAATTCCTACAACAAACTTGATGATGAGGAAATAAGACCCACGGTTCTGATATACCTGTTAAATGATAATGCAAGCAGAAAGCAAACACATATTCATGACAAGACAAAGAGAAACTCAAGCTATAAGCACCAAGACAAACACCTCCCACACATGTACGACCAACAAAAGCAGCATGTAAGCACGAATGAGTACGAATACAATGACCCCAGCCAACAATCCTGGTGATGGTCAGCAAACAATAATGCACAAAAGCTAAAACGGTTAGGCAGAGAAAACAAATGCGACACCCGGCACAGAAACCTCTAGAAACTTCTCCCATATTCAACTGAACTCTCCGTTTGACATTCTTCAGAACACACACTTCCTGTGGAGTCTTCCATGACATTAACTGACGAACCCACACAACTGGATGACGGAGCATCGTTAATCTGAACAAAACCCTGGGGCGCGATGAAAATCCGGTTAGAGTCTAACAGATCCTGAACCTGGCTTCTAAGCACCTTACAGTCATTTGTTGAATGTCCCTGTGCCCCAACATGGTACTCACAGCGGGCGATGGCATCAAAACCTGGAGGATATGGTGGAATCATTGGATTAGTCTCTTTCGGCACTATCACTCCACTTCTGACCAGATCTGGCAACAACTGACTGTACGACACCGGTAGCTGAGTAAACTGCCTTTCAGGTTTCCTTGGTCTTCGTTGGGCGTGCTGACGCGATCGACGACAGGGTGACCGTTGACTTGAAGTGTCTGAAAACCGATCCTGAGATGCTAGAGATTCTGAGACGACGTCATTTCCTTCTTCCCACTCTTCTTTGGAACTGACAACTGACTCATCCTTATCAACTGGGATATAAGGAGCATCTCGAAGCTTTCCACTCTTGAGTCCTCTCTCAACAAGCTCCCCCATTCTCATCAGGCCCACAAAGCTTGTACAACCGAACAATTTGTCATAATAATGGCCTTTCAGAGTACCCAAGAAGAGGTCAACCATTTCTCTTTCCTGAAGCGATGGTTGAACACTAGCAGCCAATTCTTTCCATCTTTGCACATACCCTCTGAATGATTCATTCTCCGCCTGAGATGATTCTTGCAGATGTACGAGACTAGGAGCCATATCCAGGTTGTAATCGTATTGCTTCATGAAGGCATTGGCTAAGTCTGACCATGATTTGATGCTATCACTTTTCAACTGCATATACCAATCCAAAGATGCTCCAATCAAACTATCTTGGAAACAGTGAATCATGAGCTTGTCATTGGTGACGTGCGAAGTCATTCTTCTGCAGAACATAACCAAATGTAACTTCGGACAACTATCCCCTTTGTACTTCTCAAAATCAGGCGTCTTAAACTTCGGAGGCAACACAAGGCCTGGCACTAAACACATGCTCGCAGCATTCAGATCAAGAGCATTCTTATTCATCAAGGCATCAATCTTATCTTCCAACAGCTGAAGTCTTCTCGTATACTCAACAGTCCTTGGGTTCTGAACATTAACCCGTGGAACAGCTCTTGGAGGTGGAACAATCCATGGAGAAGGAACAATCCTCGGAGAACCTGGCGTAGAGAAAGTGAAACTGTGATATTCTGTGCCATGGAGAGAAGGTATACCTCTGGTAGGGGTTTGCACAGGCTGAGCTACATTGTTCCCCGGAGTTCTCTGGATGTTAGCTTCTTCTCTATTCATAGCTGTTATGGTTTCCATGAGCTGACTCAGCTGATTTTTCAACAATTCAAACTCCAGGTACTCACCTTCAGGAAACAAAGGCTGGATCAGAACTCTGGCCAACTGGAGAAATGCTATGCAATATGATGCAAAGATGCTTATGCAAATGCAATGCAATGCAGCAAACACGAGATCACAGCCCCCACAACACGCTCTGAATGCTACTGCACTGCTGACGGAGTACGTTCTCTCTAAAAGAGAACGCCAAGATAGCGGGTAGGCTGGAAGTCAAGTTTCTCGCAAAAAAAACCCCACTCACGGGTATGGACCTAAGGCACGGCATCCTATGCGGTCGTCAGCGTCACAGACTTTCATAAGCGACGATACGATTCCCAGAAGGAGTGGCACCATCATCTCATGAAGAGGCCTCACTTAGCTGACTTCCAATTGATCGGTCCCCAGAGTCGACAATCCTCGCGTCTGGACTCCCCTCAGATCCTCAGGATCGGGAAGAAGAACCTCGGAGAGAACCTCGTCTGAGCGTGAATTTCATGGGGAACTCGTGTCTGCTCAGCAAACAGGTTCATCCACTAATCTCCACAACTATATCTAGGTGCATACTCGAGCCCAGGTCCGGCTTATCACTCACAGTAACCTCCCTCTCCCACAACAATAATCATAATAATATAATGCTGAAAATAAATGCGGAAAGGTAAAGAGACAGGAAAGTAAAGCATATATACAACACCCAACAGATAAACCGGTAAGCGCTAGGATTGACTCGCATAGGGGACGGGAAATGGTCCCAGCATAAGGGATGGGAAAAGTCCCAAGATGCTATAAGGTCCCCAGCAGAGTCGCCAGCTGTCGCTACTGCGAAAATCGGCGCCGACTGACAGAAGAGTCGCCACCGTGTGTTATTTATCCCAACGGAGGGAAAGGAAACGCTCGAAGTAAACCTCGCAAAAAACGGGAAAGGTATGGTCATCGCAACCAAAATCTGGGTTCGGGAGTCGGTTACGCAAGGGGAAGGTATTAGCACCCCTCACGTCCGTCGTACTCGACGGGATCCACGCTTGCTTGGGTTGTCTAAAGGATGCAAAACAATCTATCTACGGCTGCTAAATCTAAACGGCAGGGAATTGACTCGATAGAGCGTCACACTCTATGCCTACGTATTCTCAAGAGAGAAAGTCAGAGTCAACGTAGTTCGGGACTACGGGGAATTGGCTCGCCAAGACTTCGCGTCTTGTGCCTACGTACTTCCACACTGCATGGAAGATCATAGCTTACGTAGTTCAGGCTAACTACGGCTAGACTGGGTGTTCTCACACAGGAGTGAGATATCAAACTGGTTTTACAGGTACGAGAACCTATGGGAACTAAAACTACGGTCTGGTCTCAAATGCACTCAGGAAAGGATAAAGGGAAAACATCAATCGTCAGCGGGAAGGTCTCGATCGCACAACAGCGAGAGAACAAAAGGTTAGTTGTTAGTGTGCTCGCTAGGACATCGCATCCTATGCCTACATATTCTCGTCTGGTACGAGAAATCAGAGCAGCTGTAGTTCGGCTACTTCGGGACCACAGCTCAAATCTCGTTTTATTAATTTTCTGAAAATGGGTTACAATGATTGAATACGGGAAATAAACTCCTAGAAAATACTATCCTATCCATCTATAATGGAAAATCAAATGGAAAATAGTCCCCTAACAAGTGGACTTCTAAAACTACCCCTAAAAAGGTAAAATAAACTCTATGAAAAAAATTGTATCCTAAAAGAAAAATATTAAATCTACAAACTAATATTTTTATATTCTTTTTCAAGTATTTTTCTTTTTTCCAATATTTTCTCTTAATATTCTCTTATTCTTTTTTCTCAATATTCTTTTCTTCTCTCTCTTTTTTTTAATATTCTTTTTCTTGAATCTTTTTTCAATATTCTTTTTATTGTTTTTTTTTATACATTTTCTTTATTCTCATGTTTCTATACAAAGCAACAAAACCCATATAAAAGAAAATAGAAAAGAAAATATAAAGGGAGGGGGTGTATAGTTATTACAGGGGATGCAGTAGTTAGTAAAAAAAAATATAAAACAGAAACAACATGGGCCCAGCCCAAGAACTCAACAAACACACACACGCAGGGGGGTAGGGGAAGTAATCAGAAGGCGTATGTTGCCAAAATTCGTTGGGCCTGAGGCCCAACGTCTAACTCCCAGCCTCATCTCTCTTCTCGTTTTTCAGCAAAACCCTAAGTCCCTCAAACTCTCCCCAAACACTGTTCATCATTTGCGTCGTTTCCACTTCTCCAACTCTCTCATACTCTCTCAATCTCTTCTCTCTCCGTTCCTCTGTTTGTTCTCCCTCTCACCCTCCTTCTCAGATTCACCTCCGTTTCCTTCATCCAGACAAACTTCTCATCATCTAATCCTGAACCCGAGCCCTCAATCAACGCAATCTCACTCACAGTTTGAAGATCTCAGAGAAAATTCTTAAAAAAAACGAAGCTCCATGTTCTTGAAAACCTGATGATAGCTGGGGGATTTCTTGACGCGTTGAGGACTTTAGTGAATATGATGAACGGAGGGAGGATCTTTGAAGGTTGATGCCTTCTGAAGTGTTTCTGGAGCGTGATGATGTTCTGGAAAAAAAGGCGCCGCAGATGAAGATCTTCACAGATCTTTGCAACTCTTGAAGATCAACGATGAACGTTGTTGAAGGTGTGTTGAAGACGCTCTTGTTGAAGACGGTGGATCTGAAGATTTGACGAGCAAACGATGAAGAACTTGATGCATGTTCTTGGTTCTGATGAGCGCCTTTGAAGATTCTAGATGAAGATCTAGAGATCTGGATGAAGCTTGATGTTGAACCTTGGAGCCTTTGGTGACTATTGAAGGACGACGAACTCTCTACAAATCCTGGAGATTACCGGCGTTGATGAACGTTCTACGTGGATGATGTGAACGAGGATGATGTATTATGATTCTGGCCAACTTGTTTGTGGAGATTTGCAGATCGATGATGACGAACATCACATGTTCTTCAATATTCTGGAAATGGCTGATGACGATCAACACGAGTTAGAGGCTTTCTGGGAATCGTTGATTACTGATGAGGACATGATAGAATGTATAAACATTGAGGTCTTCTGGTGATTGCTTGAAGAATCTGATGAACTTCAGATGAAGAATTCTGGACAAAACGATCATTGATGATGAAGATTGGACGGAGAAGTGAAGAGATGAATTTCTGGGATTTTCCAGTTTTTCGGCGAGTTGGTTAAGGCGGAAGGATTCAGTTACGGTGGTGGCCGGAGTTGGTTGGTGGTGGTCGGCGAGGGTTAGTTGCGGTGGTTGCATGGCCGCCGGCCATGCAACCGGTGGGGCTCAGGCGAGGGTTGTGGAGAAGACAAGTGTCACGGTGAGTGCTGAGGGAGAATGCATGAAGGCCACGTGGTGGGGAGAGATAGTGGAGATCCACGCGTGATTCTGAGAGTGAAGTGGGAATAATGATGTGGCCCTCCTTGATGACACGCGTGGCAACCTTTTATAGCGGACACATGGCAATTCTGGACAAAAAAAAGAACAAAAATGGACTGAGAGATTGGACTGGGCCTCCAACACTTATTCTGGGCCCACGAAAATTAATAAAGGGCTGGATTAAAATGCTAATTGACTGATTAAAAACTTGATTAAATGCAATTAAGACTAAAAACCAACATTAACTGATTAAAACTACAATTAGATACTAAATGACAATTAAACTAATTAACTCTAACAAACCCTAATTAAGATCTGAACAAAAAGATTAAAATCCTAATTAATCTCTATTAAGTCCTAGTTAACTCTAATAAAGAGTATTAACCTAAAAAAAACTCTATTAATTCCAATTAATTTCTAAACTAATAAAAGTAGAAAAAAATCTAATAAATCTATTAACCCCATTAAAATTTCTACTAAAATCTATACTATTTATTTAAAAGAAAATCTCATTAATTTCTATACTAACAAACTATATTAATTTTTATTTAAAACCTATAAAAAAATGTTCTATTATCTAAAAATGACTTAATATCTAGAAAAAAGAAAGTTTATTCTAAAATCTAAAAAAACCAATTTATAAACTTTAAAAAAAAAGATTTAAAACTATTAAAAGTATTAAAAAAAATCTATTTAAATTCTAGAAAATCTATAAAACCTATTTAAAATCTACAAAAGGCTATTAAATCCTAAAAAAACAAAGACAAAGGCAAATAACCAATATAAAAGAGAGCGCGATACCAGATCGAGACAAGACAGTAAACCCCGACACCAAGAACCTCCAAAATCACTGCGAACTGAAAACACCCAGGAAGCGCGCGACTTCTCAAAATAAATTCCGATTATCCGAACCGGTCTGAGATACCCGAAAAGCGACAGCAGGGCTGTAATCCCGATAAAATCACCATGATTGAGGAAATGCAGTATGCAAATGCGAAATGCGTCGAAGCATAAACTGAAAGTGGCACCGGTTGGTCAAATTTTAGGGTGCAACACCTCTCACCGGAGATGACGGTGGCTCTGTAGCTCAGGCCACCGCCCCAAATCTCCCTCCCATTTTTAAACATTTGGAGAAGATGATGTTTCACCTGTTAGATGTGAGTTGACCCTTGACCAAAGTAAAGAACCCACGACCAGGATTTGTTTGGATTTCTGAAGAGAGAGTGAAGCAAGATGAAACGCATCGTTTCATTTATTCAAATTTGGGTGGGCTTAGTGAATTGTTTGCTATTGACACCCCAGTTCTGGCCCAAGGTTGAGATTGAACGTGAATACATTGCTATTTGCCATGAGGTTTTTTCCAATTTCCATGATTTTCTTTTATTTTGTTTGGGCTTAGTGACAGACTTCTACACGCACCCCCATTTTGGGCCCAGTCTGAAGAAACAACTGGATATAATTGCTAATTGTCACGCAACTTTCATAATTTTCATTGTTTTTTCTTTTATTTTATCATTTTCATATAGTTTAGGATTAAATTCATAACAAATAGGAAAATTAGTCTTTTTAGGTTAGAATTTTTTCCCCTGACTCCTTAAAGAGTCTAGAATTTAATAGGATTAGAATTTTATTAATTCATGCATTTTATTTTTTAATTGCATTTTTGGAAGTTTATTTGGTTTTATTTTGAATATGTTTGATGCATGATCTTGCTGATTTTAGTATGGGAGATTGGTGTTGATTTTTGAGTTGATTCTTTTTGGTATAGTTAGCTTAGATATGCATGTACCTCTAGCAATTTTATCACATTTTTCTTAAGAGGTTTAGGAACCCTTAGAATTTTTTATAGGATTTTACAATCATTTTTAGTATTTTAATTAGATTTAGTTTTAAGACTGACATTTAGGAGTTTCTAACACACTAACTTGACTAGTTTAACTCCATAGTTCCCCTTTAGAATAAGTGGTGGTGCCTTTGCTTTTGGATGGACATGAAGACAACTTGAAGATGCTTTGGAGAGATTGGAGGAGCTTGGAGATGAAGCCTTGTCCTCTTGTGGAGTGCTTGTCAGGAGCTTAGGAAAACTAGGGTTTTAGGAAGAGCATTAGATTAGTTTTGCTTGTTCCTTCAAACATGGAGGATATTGCTCATCTCCATTAAATCCAATGACATAAAGTCCTCTTAAAGAAGTCACATCTCTCCTTTGGAGGAATGAATGGCATGCTTTAAGAGTAGAACTTTGAGGATGCCATTCTCTTATAATGTTAAGTTCTTAGTGGCTTCCTTTGGTTGTCATTAAGTTACTTAACATTCCAACTTGATCTTGTTACTTGATTCTTCCTTGGAGGTTACTTGTTGAAGCTTGTTGAAGATGAAGTTTGTGCTTGTTGAAGCTGGTTGCTTGTTGAAGATGAAGTTAGGAGCTTGTTGAAGCTATTTACTGGTTGAAGTTTGCTGGTTTAAGCCGGTTGCTTGTTGAAGTTTGAAGCTTGTTGAAGCTTGGTGCTTGTTGAAGAGTGAAAGTTTATTGAAGCTTGAGGGTAGGAGCATTCATGAGGATGAAGGTTGTTGCTGTCAACTCTTTGCTGTTTAATCAACCTGTTGCTGTCAGAGCTGCTGCTTGTGTTGTTTGCTATAGGAGTTTGGTGCTGCTGCTTGGGCTGCCTCCTCTGCTTTGGGTTTTGTTTTCTGTATTGTTTGTTGGCTTGTGTAGCTTGCCCCTTTAGGTTTGAAGTGAATGTTGATTCACTTTGCCTGTTGTTTTCCCAGGTTCGAGGTTGAGCGGGGCTCCCTTGCCTCGCTTGTATTGCTGCATTGCATGCATTTTACTGTATCTGCTTGCTTTCTTTTCTGTTTATCCCCTAGGATCTCTTATTTCCTCTGTGCAGGAGGGAATTATGACAGACATTAGGATTCTTATCCATGCATGACAACAGTAGGTTAGTTTTTATTCCCTTTTCAACCCTAGGCTTTTTAGAGCTTCTTTCTCTTCTTATCTCAAAACAACTCAAAAATACAGTAATAAGGCTAATCGATGTCGTACGTTATGAGCCTTAAGCTATTTGAGAAAGGGTTGCTGGAGAGTTTCTTTCCAGTAGTTTGGCTGCTTAGTGTGGTACCCTTTGGGTGACACGCGACGTAGTCACTCTCAAATCATAGTCTCTAGTGCGTCAGAGATTGCAAACGAACTAAAAAACACTTCTTTCGTAAAAGATTCAAAACAAACATCAAAGTGTCATTTTTGTCCGCTTGGACTCTTAATCAAGAAAAACCCTTTCATAAGGTAATAAAAAATAGTCAGACAAGCTTGTGTCTTCCGTAGCCCGAACTACGTTTGCTCTGATCTTTCATGTTGTATGAAAGTACGTAGGCATAGGATGCCGTATCCTAGCGAGCAACCTTCCCACCTTCATCCGTAGTTAGCCGAACTACGTAGACTCTGACTTTCCCATTGCACGAGGGAATACGTAGGCATAGAGCGGCGAAGCTCTATCGAGTCTCTTTTCTCTTTTCTTTCCTTTTGTCCCGTGACCTTTAGAGTAGATAGAATACAATCCCTTAGACCAGAAAACAAGCGTGGATCCCGTCAAGTACGGCGGACGTGAGGGGTGCTAATACCTTCCCCTTGCGTAATCGACTCCCGAATCCAGGAATTTGGTTGCGACGACCATTCCTTTCCCGTTTTGCATTAGGTTTACTCTGAGCGTTTCCTTTCCCTCCGTTGGAATAAATAACGCACGGTGACGACTCTTCCGTCATAGTCGGCGCCGATTTTCGCAGTAGCGACAGCTGGCAACTCTGCTGGGGACTCCAACAGTTCCCTACGCGAGTCAACCCTAGCGCTTGTTTTCCCGTCGTGGGTTTTGTATGGATTTACCTTTCTGTATTTACTTTCAGCATTATATTATTGTTGTTATGCCGGGTAGGGGGTCAGATTGAGAGATAAGCTGGACTTGGGCTTGAGTGCACCTATAATTAGTTGTGGAAAGTAGTGGGCGCGTGCATGCTTTGCATGTACTAGTGTCCCGCAAAATCCACGCTCGGACGAGGTTCTTCTGGTTGACTTCTTTTTCAACCCTTTGGGTTGAGGGGGTTGTTGGTTAGTTGGATTGTCGACTCTAGGGACCGATCAATTGGAAGTTGGCTAAGTGAGGCCTCTTCAGGACATGATGATGCCACACCTTCTGGGTATCGTATCATCAGTCTTGAAAGTCTGTGACGCCGACGACCGCATAGGATGTCGTACTATGTGTCAGTTGATAGGACACCTACCTGTGAGAGGGATTGGGACATGCAGGAAACTTGACCTCCAGACTACCCGGTTTCCTTAATATTGGGTCAGTATCTGTGGTTACTTGGGGTTCTTCATCAGGACAGTGTTATAGGTCTGTTGAGACCAGGTTGGAGCTTTGTTTTGGGTCTGTTGAGACCAAAGTGGAGCACTATTATGGGTCTGTTAAGACCAGGTTTGAGCAGTATTGTGGGTCTGTTGAGACAGATATTGGGGATGGATCTCTTCAGCAATATATCACTTGATCCCTGCTGCATGATTTTCATATTGCATTATTGCATACTCATTTTGCATATCATTAACGTGTGTCTGTGCTGCAGGTGCATTTCATACCTTCTGATTCTAGTTGCCCGGATTTCTGTCTGCTGCTATTATGGATACTTTGAAGAAGACTGTGGCATACAAGTTGCCTACTCCAGATGTTTCTTCTTTGCTTGGTTTGATATCCTTGGTTGATATGATGTGAAGAGAAGTTTCAGGAAGAGTTATGGGAAACTGCTTAGGTTGGTTTGCAAACCATCCATGTATGAGCTGAACGGATTGTACGCGCTGATGCAGTTTTATGATCCCCCGCTGAGGTGTTTTACTTTCCCTGACTTCATTCTGGCTCCGACCATGGAGGAATATGCTGAGATCTTGGAGTTAACCATTCAGAACAGGGTACCCTTCATTCATATGGATGCTGAGCCCAAACTGGAGGATTTGGCTATTGCTTTGCATTTAGACTCCTCAGAGTTGCTATTAACCTCGTGGAATGGAGTTTCTGGTTTTTCTCTCAAGTTCTTGGTTGGGAAAGCACAAGAGTATGCCAAGAGTGGCTGTTGGATTGTGTTTAATGCTATTCTTGCTTTGTGTATCTATGGCATTGTACTGTTCCCTAATATGCCTGACTTTGTTGATTTGTATGCATTCCATATATTTGCTTCAGGAAATCCTGTGCCTACACTGATTGGAGACTTCTATCACTCTCTGCATTATAAGAACGAGAATAGGAGGGGAAAGAATGTCTCTTGTTGTGTGCCTTTGTTGTATATGTGGTTTGATAGTCACCTGCCCAAGAAGGGTATCTTTGCTGAGTCTGCAGCTACGGTGGAATGGTCTGAGCGTCTGATGGGGCTTTCTTCAGAAGATGTTGTCTGGTTTGATAGGGATTTACTGGGATCTGAGATTATCTACAGCTGCATAGGATATCCTAACGTTCCTCTGATTGGAAGGAAAGGGTGCATTAACTACAATTCGTCATTGTTGATCAGGCAATTCGGTTATGCTTTGAGAAGCCCGCCAAAAGAGGAGGAAGTGCAGGAATCTTTGTACTTCACAGGTGATCTGGGTGGAAAATTGTTATCCAAGCTTCAGCATGCTTGGAATAACATCTGCAAGAAGGGTAAGCCGTTGTTGGGTAAGAATGATAGTCAAGCCTATCCTCTGTACCAAGTCTGGATCCAAGATAGGGCAAAGCAGGCGCTGATGTCGTTCCTGCAGTATTACCTCCCGCTCCCCTCATGGTTGAGGAGCCAACTACTGTGTCTATTGAGAGATATGAACAGGTTGTGAAGGAGAAGGAAGCCTTGATGAAAGACAACGAGAAGTTAGAAGAAGAGCTAGCGCAACTCAGGTGCGAAAAGAACGAAGCCGTATATTCCTTCGAGCAGCAAACAAAGCTGGTGAACCAGTTAAGTATAGAATTGACTGAACAAAGGAAGAAGCGTGAACGTTTGGGGATAGATTTCAAGAGCTCCCATGATATGCTGGAGTCTAAGAAGAAAGCACTTGATATAGCTTACTTGGAGATCTCTACGTTCAACAAAACTTGGAACGCTACATTGACCAACAACAAGGAGAGAGAAGATAAGCTGAAGTTGCAAATCTCCAAGTTAGAGGATCAGTTGAAAGCTAGCCAGAGGAAGTTTGAGGAAGAAGTTGTGCGTAGTTTTTCCATTCAAGCCTCGTTGAACAAAGCTGTCAAAAACCTGAAGGAGCACAGACAGAACTTTGAAGCCAAGAAGAGGAAGTTAGAAGACTATTTTGGCAAGGGAGCTTAGGAAAACTCCAACGAAGGCCTCCAGTTCACTATACGGCAGTTAGAGTTGATCGTCGAAGGGTTGCTCACTCAGCCAGATCATCCAGAGACCAAGGAGTTGTTAGAAGAGTATTGTGCTCATTGTAACACTTGACTGTTGTATATGCTTTATTTGAATTGTGCTGACCATCACCAGGCTTGTTGGTTGAGGTCATGCCTTCTTGTTACTGTACACTCAGTGATATTGTATTTCTGCCTTTATGGGATTTTCAACAATATATGAGATGTTTCTTCCATGAGTGGATCTAGGCTTCTTAGCACTTCACTTCACTGGCACTATGGCACTAGAATCATGGGTTGATCTCCCTAACGCACAAACACATATTACATCTGCATATTCATTTTTGCATTGCCAGTTACTTGTTGAATCTGTATCTTATTTCCTGCATCTCACAGGTTTTTCAGGATTGACGACCAAAGAATCCACCGCTACTCAACCAGAAACAACTGTAAGAAAGCAATGGACCAAGTTCAAGTCGAGATGCAGGAAATCCGTGAGAAGCTGACTCTGTTCATGCAAGCTATGGAGAGCATGGCCAAAGGCCAGGAGAGCCTTCAGACCTTGGTGCATCCGCTGCTGACGCGGACAAACGGAAATGGCAATACTGACCACAATTCTGTTGGAACTCCTCGCCGGGAGGATGAGATACCGGTAGTTACTCCACCTGTTGCGACTGTCAACGGAAACACTGGTACTGGTGTAGGTGCTGGCGCTGGTAACGGCAATACTGGAAATGGTGGTGATGGGGATGTTGTTAACAACAAAGGCAACATTGGGGATACGATCAAGGATTCGGTGACAATGCTGGCTTTGGAAACAATGGGTATGGCAATGTCAATCAGGACGGGAACTTCGGGTTCAACAATCAAGGCTTTGGTAATGACGGTTACGACAATCAGGGGTATGGCTACAGTAATGGTGGATTCGGTAATGTGAATAACAACGGCGCTGGAGTATTTCCTTTCAACAATGGTTTTGGACCTGCTGGGGTCAATCAAGGGTTCGGCAACCGAGGACAGGGTCCTATGTTTAATCAGCAAGGATTTGGCCGTAACATGGGTTACGATGGGTATGGCAATGACTGGAATGTGGATCACCAGGACGACGCTTTTTCGGGAAGAGGTATGGGACCTGAGGGCCCCATTGACCCTGTTCAAAGGATCAGAATGCTAGAAGAGCAGATGAAAGGTGTGGTTAATCAGAACTCCACTGGGTTAGATATGACTACTATGGGGTTGGTACCAGGGCTGAGGGTGCCATTAAAATTCAAGGCTCCAACATTCGACAAATACAAAGGGGATACCTGCCCAAAGGTCTATGTACGTTCTTATTATAGAAGGGTGTCTGCATATTCCAATGATGAAAGGATGCTCATGCATTTCTTTCAGGATAGCTTATCAGGACCATCATTGGAATGGTACATGGGATTAGAGCCCACTCAAATTAGAAGTTGGAAGCAGTTGGATGATGCTTTCGTTATGCATTACAAATATAACAGCGATTTGGCGCCAAACAGAGTTCAGTTGCAGAGTCTGTCGCAGAAAAGTGGTGAAAGTTTCAAAGAGTACGCGCAGCGGTGGCGCGATATGGCAGCTCGGGTGCACCCTCCTTTGGTTGAAAGGGAGAGGAATGACATGTTTGTAGGGACATTTACAGGAATGTACTATGACAAGTTACTCAATGTTTCGATGGGTAGCTTCTTCGATATGATCCTTATGGGAGAAAGGATCGAAAATGGAATTAAAATTGGAAAGATTCAGGCAGGTGAATCTACTTCAGCTGGGGGTGCGAGAAAAGCGTTCGGCGGAAGACGACAGGGTGATACAAGCGCTGTATTTGGTGGCAGAGGCCGGGGCAGAGGCAGAAACCAGTACATTCAAACTCAACAAATAGCCAGTGTTACTATTCCAATCCAACCACAACAACAGCAACAACAACCACAGCAGCAGCAAAGGCAGAATCAGGGTCAGAGAAGGTTTCAGAATGCAAAGCCGAAGAGGGTATTTGATAAGCCTCCGTCGACATATGCAGAGCTTCTTCAGACACTACTGGGGTTGAATTTGGTCGAGAAAAGAACATTGGAACCGCCTACAGGACCGGTACTTCCTTATGGGTATGACGCTAATAAGCATTGTGAATTCCATTCCGGGGTGCCCGGACATGATGTAGAATCTTGTCATGCATTCAAGCATAAAGTTCAAGACTTGTTGGACAGTAAAGCCATCAACTTTGGCCAGGTGGGGCCCAATATTGTACAACAGCCTATGCCTAATCATGGGGCAAATGCTATCTTAATAGAAGAAAATTTGAACTTGGTGATGGATGTTAAGGAACTGAAGACACCATTGAGTGAGGTGAAAAGCAGGTTGCTCAGAGGGGGAGTATTCCCTGGTTGTGATGAATACTGTTTAGAGTGTTGGACCCAGCCTGAGGGTTGTACTGATTTGAAGCAGGGCATTCAGGCCATGATCGACGAAGGGACCTTGCAATTTGATCGAACTGCGGTTGAGAAGCCTGTGGAGGCATTATGTGATAAGTAGAATGATATTGCAATGGTGACAATCCCGATGAAGACTATAACGATAACGGCGTCCGCCCAGCGGCCAACTATTACGATCACCAAAGCAGGGCCTGTTCCCTTTGAGAGTACGAAAGTTGTCATGTGGACATACTGATTAGAAGCATATTGCAACGGTGAAAAGATTGTGGTGAATAGCCAGCCAGCTGGGGCTGTTGATAATGTCGTTGGAACGGGGGGCATGACCCGTAGCGGAAGGATCTTTACCTCACCTGAAATAGAAGCAGAGAGATTGGCCAAAGGCAAAGCCAAAGTAAATGAAAGCGGACCTACTCAGTTGAAAGAAAAGGATACGTCACTCAAAGACGTAGAGGAGTTCATGAGACTGATTCGCAAAAGCGACTACAAAATTGTTGAACACCTACAGCAGACGCCGTCGAAGATTTCTATCTTGTCGTTGTTGTTATGTTCTGAGGCCCACCGGAACGCCTTGCTAAAGATTCTGGATACGTCATTTGTGCCTCAAGAAGTTTCTGTAAATCAGTTAGAGGGGATAATGGCGCATGTCAATGCTGGACATAGCCTGGGTTTCATAGATTTTGATCTAACACCCAGGGGTCGAGAGCACAACATGGTTTTGCATATATCGGTGGAATGTCGGGGCACCGTAATGTCGCGTGTATTGGTGGATACTGGATCGTCGTTGAACGTACTGCCAAAGAAAGCCATGATGAAATTGGACATACGGGGAATTATTTGCACGCCCAGCGATTTGGTTGTGAGGGCGTTTGATGGGACGAAAAGATCAGTGTTTGGGTCAATAACATTACCGCTTCAGGTGGGGCCAGAAATTTTTGATACCGAATTCTACATCATGGATATCCATCCAGCTTATAACTTCCTTCTTGGGCGCCCATGGATCCACGCTACAGGGGCCGTAACGTCCACATTGCATCAAAAGTTGAAGTACATGGTGGGTGATAGTGTTGTTACCGTTTGCGGGGAGGAGGACATTTTGGTCAGTCACCTGTCATCGTTCAGATATGTTGAGGTCGACGGAGAAATACACGAGACACCTTATCAGGCCTTCGAAGGGTTGCGGATTAAAGACAAAGCTTAGGGTCCCAGCAAAATGCCAGAGGTGGCAGTGTCATCCTACAAGGAAGCTCAGGCTTTAGTGCAGACTGGTGAGACTAAAGGTTGGGGGCAGGTACTGGAGGTTCCCGTGAAGAATGACAAGTTTGGGCTAGGGTATCGACCGGCGTCGTCAGCATCATCTTCAGGAGCGTCCAGGTTCAAGGGACCGATAACGATAACGCCAAGCGGGGTGTGCTTTGAGACAATCAACACTATTTCCGATGCTGAAGACGGAGATAGTGACTGCGATATGGACGCATGGATCAAGCCAAGCGTGCCAGGACAAAGTCTCTGCAACTGGTCCATCTGGGAAACTGTCCCAGTGACTCTTAAACAGTAATGATTTGTTTTGTCAATTGTTGAATAATCCTACGTCCTACCTGGGGCATAGTGATTTTACCTTAGGGCTACTTGGTTATGTGTATTGCACTGTTTTAATCATGAAATAAAGGCGTTTTTCATATACAAATATTGTGATCCCTGTTTTTCTTGTTTTTACTTTAACAATAAATGGCAACGTGGTTATTTGCTTTGTTTGCGTTTTGAAACATTTAACCATTTCCTTTGCAGGACTAATATTTCAGATGACATCTTCTACGAACCGCCTATGACTCGTTTCGACTTCGAGCACCCAGTATTCCAAGCAGAGGAAGAGATTGTTGAGGATATCGACTTGCCAGAGGAGCTGACTCGTTTGTTGAAACAGGAAGAGAGAATCATTCTGCCTCATCAGGAGGAAATTGAGATTATCAACTTGGGGTCGGAAGAAGTTGTGAGAAATATCTGTATAGGAGCTGCTCTGCAGAGCGACATCAAGCAAAGGCTGATTGAGATACTGCGAGAGTATAGTGATATATTTGCTTGGTCGTACGAAGATATGCTTGGGTTGGATACGGACATGGTTGTGCACCGTCTGCCATTGCGAGAGGAATGTTCGCCTGTTAAGCAGAAACTCAGAAGAACCAGACCTGACATGGCTGTGAAAATCAAGGAGGAAGTTCAGAAGCAGTGGGATGCTGGTTTCCTAGCCGTTACAACTTATTCGTCATGAGTCGCTAATATAGTACCAGTGCCGAAGAAAGACGGTAAAGTGCGAATGTGTGTAGACTACCGTGATTTGAATAGGGCGAGCCCGAAAGACGATTTTCCACTTCCTCACATTGATGTGCTGGTTGATAACACTGCTCAGTTCTCCGTATTCTCCTTCATGGACGGCTTCTCAGGCTATAATCAGATCAAAATGGCACCAGAAGACATGGAGAAGACTACCTTCATTACTCCCTGGGGAACATTTTGCTACAAAGTGATGCCCTTCGGACTGAAGAACGCTGGGGCAACATATCAATGTGCTATGACGACTCTCTTTCATGACATGATGCACAAAGAGATCGAGGTTTATGTTGATGATATGATTGCCAAATCTCAGACAGAGGAGGAGCATTTGGTTAATCTGCTGAAACTGTTCAAAAGACTTAGGAAGTTCAGGTTGAGACTGAACCCTAACAAATGCACCTTTGGGGCGAGATTGGGTAAACCGCTAGGGTTTTTGTGAGCGAAAAGGGAATAGAGGTTGATCCTGCAAAAATAAAAGCTATACAAGAAATGTCGACGCCTAAAACAGAAAAAGAAATGCGTGGGTTTTTAGGGAGGTTGAACTACATTGCTCGGTTCATATCTCACCTAACTACGACATGCGAGCCGTTATTCAAGTTGTTGAGAAAGGATAAGGTGTTGACCTGGAATGAAAATTGTCAAAAGGCGTTCGACAAGATAAAAGAATACTTGCAGGAACCTCCTGTTTTGATACCCCCAGTGGCCGAGAGACCTTTGATTATGTATTTGACGGTTCTTGAGGAAAGTATGGGTTGTGTTCTTGGTCAACATGACGAGACCGGACGTAAAGAGCATGCGATCTACTATTTGAGTAAGAAGTTTACCGACTGTGAGTCCAGATACTCAATGCTCGAGAAGACGTGTTGCGTGCTAGCCTGGGCCGCCAAACGTTTGAGGCAATACATGCTGAATCATACAACCATGCTAATTTCAAAGATGGATCCAATCAAATATGTGTTTGAGAAGCAGGCACTCTCCGGAAGAATTGCCCGATGGCAGATGGTGTTAACAGAATACGATATCCAATATGTCTCGCAAAAGGCTATTAAAGGTAGCGTTCTGTCAGAGTACCTTGCTGAGCAACTGGTTGAGGACTACCAATCGATGAGGTTTGATTTTCCTGACGAGGATATCATGTACCTGAATATGAAAGATTATGAAGAACTGTTGTCGGACGAAGGACCAGAGTTGGGTTCCAAATGGCAGTTGATATTTGACGGAGCAGTTAATTCCTATGGTAGCGGAATAGGTGCAATTATCACTACTCCTCATGGGTCGCACATCCCATTTACTGCCCGATTGACTTTTCCCGTTACCGATAATGAGGCTGAATATGAGGCTTGCATCATGGGTCTGGAAGAAGCCATTGATTTGAGAATCAAGAACCTGGATCTATACGGAGACTCAGCTCTAGTGGTGAATCAGATTAAAGGAGAATGGGAGACATGTCAGCCCAATTTGATACCCTATATGAATTATGCAAGGAGATTGTTGCCTTTCTTTGACAAGGTGGAATTGCATCACGTGCCACGAGCAGAAAATCAAATGGCTGACGCCCTGGCGACATTGTCTTCAATGTATAAAGTTAACTTCTGGAACGAGGCTCCCCAGATTGTTATCTCTCGGCTCGATAGGCCTGCATTCATATTTGCCATTGACGAGGCTCCCGATGGTAAACCCTAGTACTTGGACATCCAGAATTTCCTGAAGAACAAGGAGTATCCGGCTGGGGCATCCAGTCAAGATCAGAAGACTCTCAGGAGATTGGCTGGCAATTTCTATCTGAATCCGGACGGTGTCCTATATAAAAGAAACCACGACTTGGTGTTACTACGCTGTGTAGATGAGAAAGAGGCAAAGCTGGTCATGGAAGAGATACATGAGGGTACATTTGGTACACATGCTGATGGGCATGCTATGACGAGAAAACTGTTGCGGGCAGGTTATTATTGGATGACTATGGAAACAGATTGTTTCAAGTTTGCAAAGAGGTGTCATAAATGCCAGATTTATGCGGACAAAATCCATGTGCCTCTGAGCCCTCTGAATGTGATGTCATCACCGTGGCCTTTCTCGATGTGGGGGATTGATATGATTGGCAAGATCGAGTCCATGGCATCCAATGGACACCGGTTCATTTTGGTAGCAATTGATTACTTCACCAAATGGGTGGAAGCAGCATCATATGCCAATGTGACCAAACAAGTGGTAGCCAGATTTATCAAACGAGATATTATCTGCAGATATGGAATCCCTGAGCGGATTATCACCAAAAATAGTTCAAATTTGAATAATAAAATGATGAAAGAGCTGTGTCAGAATTTTAATATTGAGCATCACAACTCTTCTCCTTACCGGCCCAAGATGAATGGCGCTGTCGAAGCGGCCAATAAGAACATAAAGAAGATTATTCAGAAGATGGTTGTGACATATAAGGACTGTCACGAGATGCTACCTTTCGCTTTGCACGGTTATCATATGACGGTACGCACATCAACCGGGGCAACCCCTTTCTCATTGGTATACGGGATGGAGGCGGTGTTACCGTTGGAGGTCGAGATTCCTTCCCTGAGGGTTTTACGTGATGTCCAACTCGACGAGGCAGAATGGATTAAAGATAGACTGAATCAGCTCAGCTTAATGGATGAGAAGAGACTGGCTTCTCTAGCATACGGTCGGTTGTATCAAAGCCGGATGAAGAAAGCTTACGACAAGAAGGTGTGCCCTCGAAGCTTTCAGACGGGTGATCTTGTTTTGAAAAAGATTCTCCCACCACAATCAGATCACAGGGGCAAGTGGACTCCCAATTACGAAGGTCCCTACGTTGTCAGAAAAGTCTTCTCTGGAGGAGCCTTGTTACTATCCATTATGGATGGTGAGGACTTTACGTCTCCTGTGAATTCGGACGCAGTTAAAAAATACTTTGCTTGAAAGTGACCCGCTGGACAGTAAAAAGAGAGTCCAGGCAAAAATGGGGCATCCCGGCGAACCATAAAAAATGAATAAAAGGTTTGGGCAAAAGTTAGGGATAAAATTGAAAAGATGTACACCCGCGAAGTCGAAAACCTGAAAAGGGCGACTTCGGCAAAAAAGGGTATCCAGGTGAATTGAAAACCCACAAAGGGCGATTCACGCAAAAGTTAGGGATTGAAAAAGCAAATGACTGCAGTCCGGATTTGATACGGCATTGCTTAGTGGTTTGGGAGTACCTAGGGGGGCCGTCTATCCAAAAACAATTTCTTCCGAAGATCGAGTATCGGGAAAGCGCAGAGTCTGGCGAGTCATAGGAGGATCAGCTCATGGTGTTTGTCTGTGCCACGTTGCTGACATGTATACAAATATTGTTTTGTATTTTCTTTATGCTTTTTGTGCATATATTTATGTGTGGTTGTGCGTAACTTCCTCTTTTCAGGAGTTGCATCCAGTGTACAAAACTTTGCCTATTCAGAGGCTCGTTATCAATAAAACATGTTATTCAGTACTTGATGTTTGTTCTTTACGGTTTTGTTTGTGAAAGACGCCGATGTTTGTGATAAACTTGCACTTACATAATCTTGCTGGCCCTTGCCAATAATTGCTAAAACTTCGAATTGACTGAAGTAATGTCACAGATGCTAACCCGGATAGATTCTGTTGTATAGGCCTGTTTTGTCTCGTTTGTGTTTTGCAGGGTTCTTACCTTTGGAGCAAACGGTCAGGAATTGTATTCCCCAGCCAAGGTCGCTTGACGTAAGACCTGAATCCAGTTGATGTCATTCCTCAGCTAGTCGCAGCTTATCCCCAGAGAGTTGAAATGACATTTATCCCTTCCCGAAGGAGGGAATTATTTTCCCCAGGAGAGTTTCCTCATGGAGAGCCGTTTATAGGATTAACCCCAGCAAGTCAAAATCAATGTCCCCTGCAGAGGTTGCACTCCTCAGCGAATCGAAGATGTGCACGTTCAATCTCCAGCATGGGAGATTCCCGCAATAGTTAACCAAGTTGTTGGTTTGAAAGGGTTATATCCGCGAAAGATGGTTTTCTTGCTCCCCACAAGTCGTCTTGCCTCCGTCGGGGTGATTGTCCCCAGCGGAGTGGTAACTCTAAATGTGTAAACTATGCCCAGACAGTGTGCGTTGCCCAGAAGTGTCGCTTCCTCCCCAGCTAAGTTTGTTCACCAGCAGGGTGTTTGTTCTTTCCTCCCAGTGGAAATTGATGTTTGATCTTTCCCCGACAAAGTTGACTATGTTTCTGGCATTTATTTTACCGGAATACCTTATGATACTTGTTCTCCCCAGCGGAGTTGGCTTTATCCTCAGCATTCACGTTGTTGAGACATCGTTATCAGAGTGGCCCTGGCAGCTTGAGCTTGCATTTGCATTTGCATATATCATCATAGTTGCATCTACTCAAACGTGTAGCATTTCCGTGCCGTACGGAGCATTACACCATTTTCAAACATACGCATTTTGAAACATAAATCAGGTGTGTTCTCAGCAGGAGTATGGAGTTCTAGCTCAGATCTATTACCAGGTATTCGAGGTCTCACCGTGAGACGTGTGATGATACGGTTCATCTTACTATTTTCCCCCACAGAGTTGCTTGTTGAAGTTTCTCTTATCCGGCCAGCAGATTATTTTCTTCAAATTTGCTGTTACGTCAGCGTCAAAGGGTTTCATGAATCAAAATTTCAGAAGCTGCCGCCGGTTATCGGAACAGGCGTCCGGCAATTTGGTTTCCAAATATCCCTAGTAGAGTCCGCCTCAAAGTCGCTGTCACGTCAGTGCTAAAAGGTTTGTGGGTTGGGACCAATGGAGTTAGCTACTGCAGAGATAAGCAGAGAAACTGTATTCAGAGTATCTTCCCGTATGGATAAACTGATGTATTTTCCTACTGGTTAACAGAAGTATTTCCCCGGAAGTCGCCAAAATTTTATTGCCTATGTTGATAAGAGTTCCTCGCGTTGACGAGATTTGAGTCCTGACGTGGACAATTTATTCCTGTATTGACGGGACTTCTTCGTGTTGGCGAAGTGGGCGTCCTAACGTGGACAAATTTATTTCCTCGTGTTGACGAGATGTACTAGTCCTAACATGGGCATAGTTGATTTCTCCGTGTTGATGGAATGTGAAGTCCTGATGTGGACAAAATTGATTACTCTTCCTGTTGACGAAATGGTGTCCTGACGTGGACCATTTATCCCCAGCAGATATCTTTCTTCGTATTGGCGAAATGTGCGTCATGACATGGGCAAGTTTATAGTTCCTCATGTTGACGAGATGCGCGAGTCCTGACGTGGACAAATTTATCTTTCTTCATGTTGACGAAACGGTGTCCTGACGTGGACAATTTACTCTTATGTTGATAGGATTTCCTCGTGTTGACGAGATGTGAGTCCTAACATGGACAAATCAAGTTACCTTCCCTCGTGTTGACGAGATGCGAGTCCTGACGTGGACAAGTTTACCATTCTTCGTGTTGACGAGATGGAGTCCTGATGAGGACAAGTTTTATTCCTATGATGATAGGATTTCTCCGTGTTGACGGAATGTGGCGTCCTAACATGGACAAAGTCTTATTCCTATGATGATAGGATCTCTACGGGTTGACGAAATTTGAGTCCTAACGTGGACAAGTTTTTGATGGGATTTCTTCGTGTTGACGAAGTGTGCGTCCTAACGTGGACAAAGTTTTGCTCTTGTTGAGAGGATTTCTTCGTATTGACGAAGCAAGCGTCCTAACATGGAAAAAGTTCTATTCCTGTGTTGTTGAGATTTCATCAGGTTGACGAAATGTGAGTCCTGACGTGGACAGATTTGTATTTATTCGTGATTTGGACAAAATTTGGGTCCAGATGTGGACAAGGTTACTCCTGTGACGACATAATTTCTATTCGTGTTGACGAATTTGTTTCTCTTCTTGTGTTGACAAGGTTAGTCCAGTTATGGATGGAGGGGTTTTCGCAAAATTGTTCAGTACCTGTGGCGTTACATAGGTGGTTGAAGTTGAAATCAAAATTATTATCAGGCGTTGGATCAGTTGTTGCCGTAACAACCGGATTCAGATAGGGGATGTCGCTCCCCAAGCAGTGCAGTTTATTTTTGCGGTTGGAAAATTTCCAGGTTCCTTGGTATTCAACCGTCTCGTACCTCTAATGTTTGAAGGTCGTTCGCTCTTCACCCAGTCGGGTCCAAGCGATTTGCTCAACCTTTTCTTGCCTGATTTATGTTTCATCATGTACATAGTCCAATCATTTGCATATCATAGCATAGCATGCATCCAACAAGGGATCAAGGGTGTCTATAAAGAGAAGAGCCTAGCAAGAGGTGTTATCCAAGATTGAGAAGTCATCCAGGCCATCAAGAAAGGATTTGAAGTCTTGAGAAGTTTGAGTACCTACATGTGGATTTTGCTCCTATCTTGAGGGATATTGAGAATCCTCAGTGGGATGTGAAACATGGAATGTGAATTTGAGGTGTGTATGGATCTTATGGAATGCCTAGAGGGCCATATTGAAGCTGAGACAAGTCATTGATTCAAGTACAAGAGCCACAGTTGAGGTGCAGTCAACTAGGGTTTCATCTGGGTCAATCCTAGTTCAATTGAGTAATTGAAGAGTATCAAAGCCTACTTTGAAGTCATGGGGTTCATGGATTGGTATGTTGATACATGTGTGGTGTTGTTCCAAGATCAAGCAAAGAAGAATCAAGAATGTGGGAAGTTGCTAAATTAGGGTTTCAGTGTAAAACCACCCTATTTAGTTCCTAACTTCAAAGCCACATAAGTCAAAATAAAAGTTTCAAATGGATATTTGGCCAACATGAAACATGTAAAGCATCTCAATACCTTTAATTTGAGTACTATAAGTACCCAAGGGGATTTGTAGAACTCAAGTTATGGTCCAGACAAGTTACAGGTCATCAGATGACTATGAAATTTATCTGTGAAAGTCACTTGACTTCCAAGCAACTTTTTCCCTTCAAGGAATTTTCAAATGGACTTTTGGTCAACATGAATGTCGTTCGTTATCCTCTTAGATTTCCATAGAGTACTAGAAGTCCTTGATAGGATTTGTAGAACTCAAGTTATGATCTTTGCAAGCCAGGGGTAGTTTGGGAAAGTGAGATTATAGGTCACTTTGGATTATAGGTCCATAACTCCAACTTGCAAGCTTCAAATGGAAAATTGTCCAACATGGAACTTGTTCAAAATGATGTTTTGAGTTCAACCAAGTGGTTATGAGAGTTTGGTTTGGCTTGGAACACAAAGTTGCTTGAAATGGCTTAAAAAGGAAGAAATTAAAGTCATTAAAAGGCCAAAAAATGTGATTTTTTGATTTAGGGTCAAACAAGGTCATGTTATATGTCATTTTGATCAGAAAAGGCATTTTAAGAGTGATGACATTATTACATTTTGCATTTGAGGCCATTTTCAAGAACTTCCACTTTGTAACTTAAGGTTGAAGCAACACTTGAATTGCACACCATAAGATCAAAAGCAAGGGATCTATCACTCCCATTCATTTCTAAATCTCATGAGATATTCACTGCAAGCACAATGAAGCTAAAACTGAAGCAAGGCACGACTGTCACCAAAGAGAAATTGAAGGAGAATGAGAAATTCAAAATCTCATTCAGGTAGTTACAGAAACTTCTAGAGGTTTCCAATAGCTTCTATATATTCATTGCAATGTATTCAGCAAGTTTTTTGGGCAAGAGTTGAAGAGAATCGAGAGGAAGCCATTGAAATTTCTCAACTGCATATCAGAATCGGTTTTGGAGATAGAGGGAAGTTCAAGGCAAATTGATCATTGTATAAGCTTGGGAAGTGGTTCTTGAGTGATTCTGGAGAAGATTGGAGCTAGAAATGATCATGAGGATAGGTTAGTATTGATGCTAGGATGGATTTCAGTGCAAGAATTGAGCAATTAGAGACACTATAGGTGTGAGGTAGATTTCTGTTGAAGCATGTAACTCCTGATTCTTGAGGTATTAATGGTGTTTAGATAGTAGGTTTTGATCAGTGATAAGTGTAGATGAGTTTAGGATCTTTAGTTTTAAGAATCGTGACAATCAAGAATTGTGATATGTCTGAACTTTGGATCGGTTTTGAAGATTGAGTGAGAATCAATGGATTTAGAGATCATATTCATGCGCAGGAGAGAAAAACGAGTGAGTTTGGGTGTTTAAGCGTTATGTTTGATGCGTTTTGGGGACCTCTCACCGGAGATGACGGTGGCTCTATAGCTCAGGCCACCGCCCCAAATCTCCCTCCCATTTTTAAACATTTGGAGAAGATGATGTTTCACCCGTTAGATGTGAGTTGACCCTTGACCAAAGTAAAGAACCCACAGCCAGGATTTGTTTGGATTTCTGAAGAGAGAGTGAAGCAAGATGAAACACATCGTTTCATTTATTCAAATTTGGGTGGGCTTAGTGAATTGTTTGCTATTGACACCCCAGTTCTGGCCCAAGGTTGAGATCGAATGTGAATACATTGCTATTTACCACGAGGTTTTTTCCAATTTCCATGATTTTCTTTTATTTTGTTTGGGCTTAGTGACAGACTTCTACATGCACCCTCATTTTGGGCCCGGTCTGAAGAAACAACTGGATATAATTGCTAATTGTCACGCAACTTTCATAATTTTCATTGTTTTTTCTTTTATTTTATCATTTCCATATAGTTTAGGATTAAATTCATAACAAATAGGAAAATTATTCTTTTTAGGTTAGATTTTATTCCCCTGATTCCTTAAAGAGTCTAGAATTTAATAGCATTAGAATTTTATTAATTCATGCATTTTATTTTTTAATTTCATTTTTGGAAGTTTATTTGGTTTTATTTTGAATATGTTTGATGCATGATCTTGCTGATTTTAGTATGGGAGATTGGTGTTGATTTTTGAGTTGATTCTTTTTGGTATAGTTAGCTTAGATATGCATGTACCTCTAGCAATTTTCTCACATTTTTGTGAGAGAATTTTAGGCTGTTTTGAACATTAAACATTAGGTGGTTTATGTCGCTACCGCGAAAATAAGGTGCCGACAAAATAGAAGAGTCGCCACCTTTCGTTATTTATCCTTCAGAACGGGAAAGGAAACGATCGGAAAAACCTGACGAAAAGGTATAAGACAAGGTCGTCGCAACCATTGTCTGGGTTCGGGAGTCGGTTACGCAAGGGGAAGGTATTAGCACCCCTCACGTCCATCGTACTTGATGGGATCCACGCTTGTTGTGTTTATCTGACGAGTTTGTTTACTATCTACCTATCAAGGCTGGTCTGGAAAAGAAAAGAAAAATGACTCGGCAAAACTTCACACTTTATGCCTACGTATTCTCATCAGAGAATGAGAAATCAGAGTCAACGTAGTTCGGCTGACTACGGGTTACGGGGAAGGTGGCTTGCCAATACATCAGTATTGTACCTACATACTCTCAACAGGTATGAGAGATCAGAGCTTACGTAGTTCGGGATAATACGGATTACGGGAATTCAGATTCATCTATTTTATCGAGTAGGGTTAACAGACAGTTCCAGCAGTTAGATGTACGCAACTCGACCCTTGGAGGCTTAGTCGTTACCATTTGCGGTAGAACTGGGAGTTAACGACACTCTTTTCTTCAAAAAAGCTTTCCTTTGAATTATGGGCCCACGGGGCAAAAAGGTTTGAAGTTTGTTTTCTGTCTTTTACGGAAGAACTGTTTTTTATGGATGTTTGCAACCAATATCGCACTAAAGACTACGACCTGAGAGTGAATGCGTCGCATGTCACCCAAAGGGTGCCATACTAAACATCCAGACTGTTGAAAAGAAACTCTCCAACAATCCTTTCTCAGATAGCTTAAGGCTCGTAACCTACGACGTTAGTTAACCTTTAATATTGTATTTTGATTTGTTTTGAGATGAGAAGAGAGAACGAACAGGCTCAACTACGGGGAGACTATCAAGTCCAAATGTTGACATGCCAAGGATTCATCCTATGGTTGAGGTTTGAAACAGGGAACTCCTAGAAGTTGTCGTGCATAGGTTTCAACCTAAAGTTCTAATCATCACTTCCTTATCAAAGGAAGTGAGATTCATAGGGGATCATGTCACTGATAAACAAAAACAGATAAAGCATCAGCTTAAACCGTAAACAGTAAACGACTGTAAAATGCATGCAATGCAAGTGAGGGAGGAAATGTGTGTGGGACATCAGCCTCCACAAGCTCGTCTCGACCTCAAGCCAGATATGAATAACTGTAATCATACAGAGGAAATAACATGCTATCAAGAAAAATATAATAACTGCAATCATACAGAAGAAATAAAATAAAATTCCATCAAGCAAATCACAAACCACATAGGCAAGGGAGCTGAGCTCTACCGAATACCCGCAAGCAAAGCCATATAGTAAAAGTACAAGCAGAGGGAGCAACTCAACCTCTAGTGCAATCATGCTCCTAGCTTAAATCAATCTAAATATGAACTTATTCTAATGCATCAAGCAAATCAAACAAGTCACACCAATACAGTTGCACAAAAAGAAAACAGACAGTCAAGAAAAGAAAGCAGATCAACCACTCCTACAACTTCACAGCAAAGCAATCTTCTGACAGCAGTTCAGTCATCAGTCTATAACTGTTCTTCAGGTCTATCCTCTTCAATAGCAAGTGTCAACTTAATTCTTCAAGCTTCTAACACATCAAACATAAGTATCAACTTATTCTCTCTTCCCCAAGCCTCAGCTCTTCAGTCAATTCCACCTTCAGGCTTCACTCCTAATATCAAGTATCAACTTGTTTCTTCAGGCTCTCAAAGTATCAAACACAAGTATCAACTTGTTTCCTCAAGCTTCAGCTCTTTCTTCAATCTCAATTTGATCTTCTTCAAAAGTGTCAACTTGGTCTTCAAGCTTCAGCTATCTCCTCTTTACCAGTATCAACTTGCTCTTTTTGGTTTTCAAGCTTCAGCTCTTTCTTCTTCACAAGTGTCAACTTGCTCCTCCTGATCTTCAAGCTTCAGCTTCAAAGGTAGTCTTCAAACACAAAGAAGTATCAACTCCTACCCCTCAATATCTTCAAGCAAGGAACTCCATCCTCTAGCAAGGGAGAAAGATTCATCTAACAAGAGCAAATTTTGGATGATTGGTAGCAGAGTGAAGACCAAGGGTCACCACTAAGCATCCTATCATCAGAGAAAGGGACCCTCAAAGGTTCTACCAACTTGCAAAGAGCCACACATCCTACCAAAGGAGGGATGATGCCTTTACAAGGGGACCTTACATCATAGGGAAGAATGGAAGTGATCAACATCTTCCATGTTTATGAAGGAAGAGAATCTATCTAGGAGCTCTGCCTACAAACCCTAATCTTAACACCTAATCAACACTACACCAAAAGAAGGGAAGATCCTCACATCCAAGCTTCTTCATTCAATCCATGGTAGCCCAAGCTTGTCTTCAACATCATCCAAGAGCAAGAGAGACAAAACCCTACTCTAAGGGAACTAAAGAAGTCATTCTAGTTGAATTAGTGCCTTAGAATCATCATAAGTTAGCATCTAAACTAAAATTAAACAAAAATAGTAAAATACATTGTAAATTCCTACAAAAATTCCTAAGGGATCCTAATTCAATCATGAATCTACCATACAAAAATCAGAGGTTGCATCATCCACCAAGTTCTAAAAATAAAATCTAAACCACAAGGTATCAACCATAAACCCTAAAAATGGAGCTCTTAAAGTTTCAACCTAGAACTACCACTTACATTCATCACAAAAATGTGAGAAAAATCTAGGGGGAACATGCATATCTATGCTAGCTACTCACAAAAAATCAAGGCCAAAATCATCATCAAATGATCAAACCAAATTCAACAAGATCAAGCATCAACCATGATTATTTTAATATCAATTAAAATGTAAAAATGCACATAAAATCAAAAAATGCATGGAATATTAATATTTTTTTATCTAAAAATACTAGATTCAATCATGAATCCATGGCAAAAAGAATGGCATTAATTGAGTCATTTTTCAATTATTTATGAATTTTCCAATAACCATGTATGAAATGAAAAATAAAAATGAAAAATCCAAAGAAAATAATAGGCGCGCAGTGTGAATAGCAAATGAATTCAGTTCAATATCCAAACTGGGCCAAAAGGGGGGTGGGAGTATCAATCTGCACTAAGCCCACCCAGATTACATTAATGAAACGATGCGTTTGAACATAACTCAGAAATCCTTCACAAAATTTCTTTCACGCGTGGCCGTTGGATCCTCATCTGGTCAAAGGTCCTCCTCTAATCCAATGGCCCTAAGGTTGTCTTCAACCTTTTGAATCTCTGAAACTTCAATCACCTGCACGCGCTAGAGTCACCGTCGGTGACTTCTTCGATCAACCTTCCACGACCCTAACTCTCTATAGAATCCACCATTGGCCACGATTCCTTGATGAATCTTGTCCCAAATTTCCTCAGGAATCCATTCATGCCATTAATTCATTCTAAAAACTCAAGATTTGCAAGAACACAATCTCAACCGAAAATTGTAACAACCCTAATTGGTCACTAATCTCCAAATTGATGATCCAAAAACCTTCCTACATCAATCTACAATGCATCTAACACAATAATTCGCATTGATTCTATCTAATTTAAGCCATAGAACAAGAACTGCATACCTGGTAAAATTGAGCAAACAGAGTGGTTGAATCTTCAAATCAACCCTCAAGAACTTGCAGAATCCTTCACTAGCCTCTAATCAACCTTCTGTATGCAAAGAAAAGAATTGAAACGCCCTGAATTATTGAAACCGATTCTGAGTTGCAAGCTTCCAACTCCAATGGCTAACTCACGATTCCTCCACCACTTGGCCTCGAATTTGATTTGGGATCAATCACCAACCTCAGAGCAAGCTATTGAGATCAATTTCTTGGACTGAAATGGCCTCTAACCTTGTAACAGATCTTGAGTTGCAATGTGCAAACTCAAAATGCAATCTCACTCTCCTCTCTTAATTCTCACCAACCTTCACTCTGAACCTATTCTAAATCATATATAGAACAAGGATGAATGATCTAGAAAGTTCTAGATCACTCTAATGAGAAATTCAATATCTCACTTCACTTGAAAATCCAATCTCATGGTATACTCAAGACAGTCCTTGCATCAGCTTGTATTCATTATGCTTCTCATCCAAATTCTCTCCAAATGAGATTATGAAAGTGTTTGGATTGAAAGGAGCCTTAGTTATGCCTTGCATATTGGTTTGGCAATTGTTACTTATGGTGTAAGTAACCACTTTTCAAAGCAAGTCCTCAAATTAACCCTCAATTCAAAATTGTGGCAATGTCAATGTTCTTAAAATGTTTTTTACAATCAAATTGGTATGTCATATGGCTTGGTTTGGACATGTAGATCAAAAATCCCAATTTCCATCTTTGGTTCATTTGAAATTCACCCTTATTTTAGGCCATTTTTGTGATTTTGTGAAGCAAGCTATTCCAAGCTCTCATGACCTATTGGCTAGCCTTAAAACATCATTTTGAACAAGTTTGATGTTGAACATTTTCCCATTTGAAGCTTGCAAATAGGGGTTATGGCCTTATGATTGAAATGACCTATAATCTCCAAATGACCAAAATACCCTTGACTTGTCAAAGCCATAACTTGAGTTCTACAAATCCTATCAAGGACTTCTAGTACTCTCTAGAAATCTAAGAGAATAAGGAACAACATTCATGTTGACCAAAAGTTCATAGGAATCATCCTTCTAGGGAAAAAGTTTCATGCAAGTTGGACAACTTTCAAGCTCCAAATTCACATACTTCAGATGACCTGTAACTTGTCAAAGTCATAACTTGAGTTCTATAAACCCTATCAAGGACTTATAGTACTCAAATTAAATCTAAGATCATGCTCTACAACATTCATGTTGGGGGAAAGATGAGATGACAATCGCATCTTGAGTTAAATTGCCTTGAAGATAGGGGTCAAACTAGGGGATTTTACACTGTCAAGCCTTAGAAACCCTAGCTTGAAACTTCTCAAACTCTTCAATCATGATGAGTTAACCTTGTAATCATCCTTATAACATCTCAATGCATCAATCCATGATCACATGGCTCTTGGATTAGGTCTCAACCTTCTTCAAATCATCAGTTGACTTAGGGTTAACCCAGTCAAACCCTAACTGCACCACTCATGGCTGAGTCTTCTTAACCTTGCACAATGACCTGTCTAGGCATCAAAGTGATATTCAAAACTTCTCATGAGCTCTCTCAAGACCTCAAGTCCATCTTCATGGCCTCAGAATCATCTGATAGCTTCCCACAACTCTCATGTTAGGAGACCTACACACTTGGCTTCAATCACTCTCTCTGAGGATCTTTTAACTTCTCTGACAAGGATATCAATCCTTGAACACTTGAATAAACTTCTTAGATAGCTTCATATTCTTGTATAGATCTTGATTGGTAATCATACCTCTTTATCTCCTGCACACATATCAATGAAATGCAAATACTAATATGAATGAAATGAAACATAAGCTAGGTAAAGAAATGTTGGGCAAATTTTGGGGTGCAACAGTTTAGAATTAGGGTTTTAAGATAGTACCCTTAGGCTTAGGGCATAGTTTTAGGATTTAATGATTGGTTAACCCCTGGTTTTTGTATGGAGATTTTCTTAAGAGGTTTAGGAACCCTTAGAATTTTTTATAGGATTTTACAATCATTTTTAGTATTTTAATTAGATTTAGTTTTAAGACTGACATTTAGGAGTCTCTAACACACTAACTTGACTAGTTTAACTCCATAGTTCCCCTTTAGAATAAGTGGTGGTGCCTTTGCTTTTGGATGGACATGAAGACAACTTGAAGATGCTTTGGAGAGCTTGGAGATGAAGCATTTTCCTCTTGTGGAGTGCTTGTCAGGAGCTTAGGAAAACTAGGGTTTTAGGAAGAGCATTAGATTAGTTTTGCTTGTTCCTTCAAACATGGAGTATATTGCTCATCTCCATTCAATCCAATGACATAAAGTCCTCTTAAAGAAGTCACATCTATCCTTTGGATGGATGAATGGCATGCTTTAAGAGTAGAACTTTGAGGATGCCATTCTCTTATAATGTTAAGTTCTTAGTGGCTTCCTTTGGTTGTCATTAAGTTACTTAACATTCCAACTTGATCTTGTTACTTGATTCTTCCTTGGAGGTTGCTTGTTGAAGCTTGTTGAAGATGAAGTTTGTGCTTGTTGAAGCTGGTTGCTTGTTGAAGCTAGGGTTTTACTGCTTGTTGAAGATGAAGTTAGGAGCTTATTGAAGCTATTTACTGGTTGAAGTTTGCTGGTTTAAGCTGGTTGCTTGTTGAAGTTTGAAGCTTGTTGAAGCTTGGTGCTTGTTGAAGAGTGAAAGTTTATTGAAGCTTGAGGGTAGGAGCATTCATGAGGATGAAGGTTGTTGCTGTCAACTCTTTGCTGTTTAATCAACCTGTTGCTGTCAGAGCTGCTGCTTGTGCTGTTTGCTATAGGAGTTTGGTGCTGCTGCTTGGGCTGCCTCCTCTGCTTTGGGTTTTGTTTTCTGTATTGTTTGTTGGCTTGTGTAGCTTGCCCCTTTAGGTTTGAAGTGAATGTTGATTCACTTTGCCTGTTGTTTTCCCAGGTTCGAGGTTGAGCGGGGCTCCCTTGCCTCGGTTGTATTGTTGCATTGCATGCATTTTACTGTATCTGCTTGCTTTCTTTTCTATTTATCCCCTAGGATCTCTGATTTCTTCTGTGCATGAGGGAATTATGACAGACATTAGGATTCTTATCCATGCATGACAACAGTAGGTTAGTTTTTATTCCCTTTTCAACCCTAGGATTTTTAGAGCTTCTTTCTCTTATCTCAAAACAACTCAAAAATGCAGTAATAAGGCTAATCGATGTCGTACGTTACGAGCCTTAAGCTATTTGAGAAAGGTTTGCTGGAGAGTTTCTTTCCAGTAGTCTGGCTGCTTAGTGTGGTACCCTTTGGGTGACACGTGACGTAGTCACTCTCAAATCATAGTCTCTAGTGCGTCAGAGATTGCAAACAAACTAAAAAACACTTCTTTCGTAAAAGATTCAAAACAAACATCAAAGTGTCATTTTTGTCCGCTTGGACTCTTAATCAAGAAAAACCCTTTCATAAGGTAATAAAAAATAGTCAGACAAGCTTGTGTCTTCCGTAGCCCGAACTACGTTTGCTCTGATCTTTCATGCTGTATGAAAGTACGTAGGCATAGGATAGCGTATCTTAGCGAGCAACCTTCCCACCTTCATCCGTAGTTAGCCGAACTACGTAGACTCTGACTTTCCCATTGCACGAGGGAATACGTAGGCATAGAGCGGCAAAGCTCTATCGAGTCTCTTTTCTCTTTTATTTCCTTTTGTCCCTTGACCTTTGGTGTAGATAGAATAACAATCCGTACCAGAAAACAAGCGTGGATCCCGTCGAGTACGATGGACATGAGGGGTGCTAATACTTCCCCTTGCGTAATCGACTCCTGAATCCAGGATTTAGTTGCGACGACCATTCCTTTCCCGTTTTGCGTTAGGTTTACTATGAGCGTTTCCTTTCCCTCTGTTGGGATAAATAGCGCACGATGGCGACTCTTCTGTCATAGCCGGCGCCGATTTTTGCAGTAGCGACAACGGTGAGGTTAGATATTCTTCTAAACTACATGTTGAAACGGCCTTCGGGTTCGATGCCTGTATGTTTAACAGATGCCTGGCGGCGAGGTCAGGTGGTCTTAACATCGAGTTGAGCCGCCCTTCGGGTTAGATGCATGTTTGTTTAACAGTTGCCTCACGGTGACGTCATATGTTCCTCTCAACTTCGTGTTAATCCGGCCTTCGGGTTCGATGCCTGTTTGTTTAATAGATACTTGAAGAGAGGTCAGATATTCCCCTCAACTTTGGGTTGAGGCGGCCTTCGGGTGCGATGCCTATTTGTTTAACAGATGCCAGGCAGCGAGGTCAGATGTTCTTCTCAACTTCGGGTTGAGCCGACTTTCGGGTTCGATGCCTGTTTGTTTATTAGATGCCTGACGGCAAGGTCAGATGTTCCTCTCAACTTTGTGGTTAGCCGGCCTTCGGGTTTGATGCCTGTTTGTTTAACAGATGTCTGACAGCGAGGTCAGATGTTCGTCTCAACTTCGGGTTGAGCCGACTTTCGGGTTCGATGCCTGTTTGTTTATTAGATGCCTGACGACGAGGTCAGATATTCTTCTCAACCACGGATTGAGATGACCATCAGGTTCGATATCTGTATGTTTAACAGATGCCTGACAGCGAGGTCAGATGGTCTTCTTAACATCGGGTTGAGCCGGTCTTCGGGTTATATGCTTGTTTGTTTAACAGTTGCCTCACGGTGAGGTCAGATGTTCCTCTCAACTTTGTGTTAAGTCGACCTTCGGGTTTGATGCCTGTTTGTTTAACAGATACATGACGGCGAGGTCATATGTTCCTCTCAACTTCGGGTTGAACCGGCCTTTAGGCTCGATGCCTGCTTTTTTAAAAGATGCTTGATGGCAAGGTCAGATGTTTTTCTCAACTTCGTGTTGAGCCAGCCTTCGGGTCCGATGCCTGTTTGTTTAACAGATGTCTGACAACGAGGTAAGATGTTCCTCTCAACTTTGTGTTGAGTCGGCCTTCGGGTTTGATGCCTGTTTTTTTAACATATGCCTGACGGCAAGGTCAGATGTTCCTCTCAACTTCGTGTTGAGCCAGCCATCGGGTTCGATGCCTGTTTGTTTAATAGATGCCTGATGACGAGGTCATATGTTCCCTTTATCTTCGGGTTGAGTCGGCCTTCATGTTCGATGCCTGTTTGTTTAACAGATGCTTGACAGCGAGGTCAGATGACCTTCTTAACTACGGGTTGAGACGGCCTTCGGGTTCGATGCCTGTTTTTTAACAGATTCTTGATGGCGAGGTCAGATGTTCTTCTCAACTTAGGGTTGAGCCCGCATTCGGGTTCGATGCCTGTTTCTTTAACAGATTCCTGACAGCGAGGGCAGATGTTCTTCTCAACTTCGTGTTGAGACGGCATTCGGGTTCGATACATGTTTGTTTAAGAGATGCCTGAAGGTGAAGTCAGAAATTCCTCTCAACTTCGGGTTGAGCCGACCTTCGAGTTCGATGCATGTTTGTTTAACAGATGCCTCACGGCGAGGTAAGATGTTCCACTCAACTTCGTGTTTAGCCGGCATTCGGGTTCGGTGCCTGTTTGCTTTACAAATGCCTAACAGCGAAGTCAGATTTTCCTCTCAACTTCAGGTTGAGCCGGCCTTCCGGTTCGATGCCTGTTTGTTTAATAGATACCTGATGGCGAGGTCATATATTCCTCTCAACTTCGGGTTGAGCCGGCCTTCGGGTTTGATGCATGTTTGTTTAACAGATACCTGACGGCGAGGTCATATGTTCCTCTCAACTTTGGGTTGAGTCGGCCTTCGGGTTCGATGCCTGTTTGTTTAACAGATGCCTGATGGCGAGGTCAGATGTTCTTTTCGACTTCGGGTTGAGCCGACCTTCGGGTTCGATGCATACTTGTTTACCAGATGCCTGACGGCGAGGTCAAATGGTCCTCTCAACATCGTGTTGATCCGGCCTTCGGGTTCGATGCCTGTTTGTTTAACAGATGCCTTACGGCAAGGTCAGATGTTTTTCTCAACTTCGTGCTAAGCTGGCCTTCGGGTTCGATTCCTGTTAGTTTAACAAATTCTTGACAGCGAGGTCAGATGTTCCTCTAAACTTTGTGTTGAGCCGGCCTTCGGGATCAATGCCTGTTTGTTTAACAGATGCCTGATGGCAAGGTCATATGTTCCCCTCAACTTCGGGTTCGATGCGTGTTTGTTTAACAGATGCTTGTCAACAAGGCCAGATGTTCTTCTCAACTACGGGTTGAGACGGCCTTCGGGTTCGATGCCTGTTTGTTTAACAGATGCTTGACGGGGAGGTCAGATGTTCTTCTCAATTTTGGGTTGAGTCGGCCTTCGGGTTCGATGCCTGTTTCTTTCACAGATGCCTGACAGCGAGGTCAGATGTTTTTCTAAACTATGGGTGGAGCCGACATTCGGGTTTGGTGCCTATTTGTTTAATAGATGCCTGACGGCGAGGTAAGATGTTCCACTAAACTTCGTGTTGAGCCGGCCTTTGGGTTCGATGCCTGTTTGTTTTACAGATGCCTAACAGCGAAGTCAGATATTCCTCTCAACTTCGGGTTTGATGCCTGTTTTTTTAACAGATGCCTGACGGCGAGGTCAGATGTTTTTCTCAACTTCAGATTGAACTGGCTTTCGGGTTCGATGCCTGTTTGTTTATTAGATTCCTGACAGCAAGGTCAGACATTCTTCTCAACTAAGGGTTGAGACGGCCTTCGGGTTCGATGCCTGTTTGTTTATTAGATGCCTGGCGGCGAGGTCAAATATTCTTCTCAACTACGGGTTGAGACGGCCTTCGGGTTCGATGCCTGTATGTTTAACAGATGCCTGACAGAGAGGTCAGATGGTCTTCTTAACATCGGGTTGAGTCGCCCTTCGGGTTATATGCCTGTTTGTTTAACAGTTGCCTCACGGTGAGGTGAGATGTTCCTCTCAGCTTCGTGTTGAGTCGGCCTTTGGGTTCGATGCCTGTTTGTTTAACAGATACCTGACGGCGAGGTCAAATGTTGCTCTCAACTTCGCGTTGAGCCGGCCTTCGGGCTCGATGACTGTTTGTTTAACAGATGCCTGACAGCAAAGTCAAATGTTCTTCTCAACTTCGGGTTGAGCCGACTTTCGGTTTCGCTGCCTGTTTGTTTATTAGATGCATGATGGCGAGGTTAGATAGTCTTCTAAACTACGTGTTGATACGGCCTTCGGGTTCGATGCCTGTATGTTTAACAGATGCATGACGGCGAGGTCAGATGGTTTTAACATCGAGTTGAGCCGCCCTTTGGGTTAGATGCCTGTTTGTTTAACAGTTGCTTCACGGTGACATCAGATGTTCCTATCAACTTCGTGTTAATCCGGCCTTCCGGTTCGATTCCTGTTTGTTTAACAGATACTTGACGACGAGGTCAGATGTTCCTCTCAACTTCGGGTTGAGGCAGCCTTCGGGCGCGATGCCTATTTGTTTAACAGATGCCAGGCATCGAGGTCAGATGTTCTTCTCAACTTCAGGTTGAGCCGACTTTCGGGTTCAATGCCTGTTTGTTTATTAGATGCCTGACGGCGAGGTCAGATGTTCCTCTCAACTTGTGTTGAGCCGGCCTTCGGGTTTGATGCCTGTTTGTTTAACAGATGTCTGACAGCGAGGTCAGATGTTCGTCTCAACTTCGGGTTGAGCCGACTTTCGGGTTCGATGCCTGTTTGTTTATTAGATGCCTGACGACGAGGTCAGATATTCTTCTCAACCACGGGTTAAGAAGACCTTCGGGTTCGATATCTGTAAGTTTAATAAATGCCTGACAGCGAGGTCAGATGGTCTTCTTAACATCGGGTTGAGCCGGTCTTCGAGTAATATGCCTGTTTATTTAACAGTTACCTCACGGTGAGGTCAGATGTTCCTCTCAACTTTGTGTTGAGTCGGCCTTCGTGTTTGATGCCTGTTTGTTTAACAGATGCTTGACAGCGAGGTCAGATGTTCTTCTCAACTACGAGTTGAGACGGCCTTCGGGTTCGATGGCTGTTTTTTTAAAAGATGCTTGACAGCGAGGTCAGTTGTTCTTCTCAACTTAGGGTTGAGCTCGCCTTCGTGTTCGATGCCTGTTTCTTTAACAGATTCTTGACAGCGAGGTCAGATGTTCTTCTCAACCTCGAATTGAGACGACATTCGGTTTCAATGCCTGTTTTTTTAACAGATGCCTGACGGTGAAGTCATATATTCCTCTCAACTTCGGGTTGAGCCGGCCTTCGGGTTCGTTGCCTATTTGTTTAACAGTTGCTTGACGGCGAGGTCAGATGTTTTTCTCAACTTCATGTTGAGCCGGCCTTCGGGTTCTATGCCTGTTTGTTTAACAGATGCCTGACAGCGAGGTCAGATATTCCTCTCAACTTCGTGTTGAGCCAGCCTTCTGGTTCGATGCTTATTTGTCTAACAGATGCCTGACAGCGAGGTCATATGTTCCCCTCAACTTCGGGTTGAGACAGCCTTCGGGTTCGATGCCTGTGTTTTTTAATAGATGCTTGACAGCGAGGTCAGATGTTCTTCTCAACTTAGGATTGAGCCCGCCTTCGGATTCGATGCCTATTTCTTTAACAGATGCCTGACGGCGAGGTCAGATGTACTTCTCAACTTCGCGTTGAGACGACATTCGGGTTCGATGCCTATTTTTTTAACAGATGCCTGACGGTGAAGTCATATATTCCTCTCAACTTTGGGTTGAGCCGGCCTTCGGGTTCGTTGCTTGTTTGTTTAAAAGAAGCTTGACGGCGAGGTCAGATGTTTTTCTCAACTTCATGTTGAGCCGGCCTTCGGGTTCGATGCCTGTTTGTTTAACAGATGCCTGTTGGTGAGGTCAGATATTCCTCACAACTTCGTGTTGAGCCAGCCTTCTGGTTCGATGCTTGTTTGTTTAACAAATGCCTGACAGCGAGGTCATATGTTCCCCTCAACTTCGGGTTGAGACGACCTTCGGGTTCGATGCCTATTTTTTTAACAGATGCTTGACGGGGAGGTCAGATGTTCTTCTTAACTTAGGGTTGAGCCCGCCTTCGGGTTCGATGCCTATTTCTTTAACAGATTCCTGACAGCGAGGTCAGATGTACTTCTCAACTTCGTGTTGAGAAGACATTCGGGTTTGATGCCTATCTTTTAAACAGATGCCTAACGGTGAAGTCAGATATTCCTCTCAACTTCGGGTTGAGCCGGCCTTCGTGTTCGATGCCTGTTTTTTAAGATATGCCTGAGGGCAAGGTTAGATGTTCCTCTCAACTTCGTGTTGAGCCAGCCATCGGGTTATATTCCTGTTTGTTTAATAGATGCCTGATGATGAGGTCATATGTTCCCGTCATCTTCGGGTTGAGTCGGCCTTCGGGTTTGATTCCTGTTTGTTTAACAGATGCCTGACGGCGAGGTCAAATCTTCCTCTCAACTTCGTGTTGAGCCAGCCTTCGGGTTCGATGCCTGTTTGTTTAACAGATGCCTGAAAACGAGGTAAGATGTTCCTCTCAACTTCGTGTTGAGTCGGCCTTCGGGTTCGATGCTTGGTTTTTTAACAGATGCCTGACGGCAAGGTCAGATGTTCCTCTCAACTTCATGTTGAGCCAGCCATCGGGTTCGATGCCTGTTTGTTTAATAGATGCCTGATGACGAGGTCATTTGTTCCCTTTATCTTCGGGTTGCATCGACCTTCTAGTTCGATGCCTGTTTGTTTACCAGATGCTTGACAGCGAGGTCAGATGTTCCTCTCAACTACGGGTTGAGACGGCCTTCGGTTTCGATGCCTGTTTTTTTAACAGATGCTTGACAGTAAGGTCAGTTGTTCTTCTCAACTTAAGGTTGAGCCCGCCTTCGGGTTTGATGCCTGTTTCTTTAACAGATTCCTGAAAGCGAGGTTAGATGTTCTTCTCAACTTCGAATTGAGACGGCATTCGGTTTCGATGCATGTTTTTTTAACAGATGCCTGACGGTGAAGTCAGATATTCCTCTCAACTTCAGGTTGATCCGACCTTCAGGTTCGTTGCCTGTTTGTTTAACAGAAGCTTGACGGCGAGGTCAAATGTTTTTCTCAACTTCATGTTGAGCCGGCCTTCGGGTTCGATGCCTGTTTGTTTAACAGATGCCTGACGGAGAGGTCAGATATTCCTCACAACTTCGTGTTGAGCCAGCCTTCTGGTTTGATGCTTGTCTGTTTAATAGATGCCTGACAGTGAGGTCATATGTTCCCCTCAACTTCGGGTTGAGACGACCTTCGGGTTCGATGCCTGTTTTTTTAACAGATGCTTGACGGGGAGGTCAGATGTTCTTCTCAACTTAGGGTTGAGCCTGCCTTCGGGTTCGATGCCTATTTCTTTAACAGATTCCTGACAGCGAGGTCAGATGTACTTCTCAACTTCATGTTGAGATGGCATTCGGGTTCGATGCCTATTTTTTTAAACAGATGCCTGACGGTAAAGTCAGATATTCCTCTCAACTTCGGGTTGAGCCGGCCTTTGGGTTCGATGCCTGTTTTTTTAACATATGCCTGAGGGCAAGGTCAGATGTTCCTCTCAACTTCGTGTTGAGCCAGCCATCGGGTTATATTCCTGTTTGTTTAATAGATGCCTTATGACGAGGTCATATGTTCCCGTCATCTTCGGGTTGAGTCGGCCTTCGGGTTCGATGCCTGTTTTTTTAACAGATGCCTGACGGTGAGGTCAAATCTTCCTCTCAACTTGGTGTTGAGCCAGCCTTCGGGTTCGATGCCTGTTTGTTGAACAAATGCCTGAAAACGAGGTAAGATGTTCCTCTCAACTTCGTGTTGAGTCGGCCTTCGGGTTCGATGCCTGTTTTTTTAACAGATGCCTGACGGCAAGGTCAGATGTTCCTCTCAACTTCATGTTGAGCCAACCATCGGGTTCGATGCCTGTTTGTTTAATAGATGCCTGATGACGAGGTCATTTGTTCCCTTTATCTTCGGGTTGAGTCGACCTTCTAGTTCGATGCCTGTTTGTTTAAGAGATGCTTGATAGCGAGGTCAGATGTTCTTCTCAACTACGGGTTGAGACGGCCTTCGGGTTCGATGCCTGTTTTTTTAACAGATGCTTGACAGCAAGGTCAGTTGTTCTTCTCAACTTAAGGTTGAGCCCACCTTCGGGTTCGATGCCTGTTTCTTTAACAAATTCCTGACAGCGAGGTTAGATGTTCTTCTCAACTTCGAATTGAGACGGCATTCGGTTTTGATGCCTGTTTTTTTAACAGATGCCTGACGGTGAAGTCAGATATTCCTATCAACTTCGGGTTGAGCCGGCCTTCGGGTTCGTTGCTTGTTTGTTTAACAGAAGCTTAACGGCGAGGTCAGATGTTTTTCTCAACTTCATGTTGAGCCTGCCTTCGGGTTCGATGCCTGTTAGTTTAACAGATGCCTGACGGCGAGGTCAGGTATTCCTCTCAACTTCGTGGTAAGCTAGCCTTCTGGTTCGATGCTTGTTTGTTTAACAGATGCCTGACAGCGAGGTCATCTATTCCTCTCAACTTCGGGTTGTGACGGCCTCCGGGTTCGATGCCTGTTTTTTTAACAGATGCTTGACGGCGAGGTCAGATATTCTTCTCAACTTAGGGTTGAGCCCGCCTTCGGGTTCGATGCCTGTTTGTTTAACAGATGCCTGATGGCGAGGTTAGATATTCCTCACAACTTCGTGTTGAGCCAGCCTTCTGGTTCGATGCTTGTTTGTTTAACAGATGCCTGACAGCAAGGTCATATGTTCCCCTCGACTTCGGGTTGAGAAGGCCTTCGGGTTCGATGCCTGTTTTTTAACAGATGCTTGACGGCGTGGTCAGACGTTCTTCTCAACTTAGGGTTGAGCCCGCCTTCGAGTTCGATGCTTGTTTATTTAACAGATGCCTGACGGCGAGGTAAGATATTCCTCACAACTTCGTGTTGAGCCAGCCTTCTAGTTCGATGCTTGTTTGTTTAACAGATGCCTGACAGCGAGGTCATATGTTCCCCTCAACTTCGGGTTGAGACAGCCTTCGGGTTCGATGCCTGTTTTTTTAACAGATGCTTGACGTCGAGGTCAGATGTTCTTCTCAACTTAGGGTTGAGCCCGCCTTCGGGTTCGATGCATATTTCTTTAACAGATTCTTGACAGCGAGGTCAGATGTTCTTCTCATCTTCGTGTTGAGACTGCATTCGGGTTCGATGCCTATTTTTTTTAACAGATGCTTGACGGTGAAGTCAGATATTCCTCTCAACTTCGGGTTGAGCCGGCCTTCAGGTTCGTTGCTTGTTTGTTTAACAGATGCCTGACGATGAGGTAAGATGTTCCTCTCAACTTCGTGTTGAGCGGGCCTTCGAGTTCGATGCCTGTTTGTTTAACAGATGTCTGACGGCGAGGTCAGATGTTCTTCTCAACTTTGGGTTGAGCCGGCTTTCGGGCTCAATGCCTGTTTGTTTATGAGATGCCTGACGGCAAGGTCAGATGTTCTTCTCAACTATGGGTTGAGACGGCCTTCGGGATTGATGCCTGTATGTTTAACAAATGCCTGACGGCGAGGTCAGATGGTCTTCTTAACTTCGGGTTGAGCCGCCCTTCGTGTTCAATGCTTGTTTGTTTAACAGATGCCTGACGACGAGGTTGTAACACCCCCTTTCTATACCCTCAAATAAATAATTAAATCATTTAAGCACTTGATAAAAGTTTTATCAGAGTTTAATTAATACATGATATAAAAGAGGTGTATCACATTATCATGAAGTTAAACACCTACAACACCTGCTCAAATAGATACGCAACAATGGGTAATTCACAACTGAAGAACATAGTTCTAAAACTCACATCTCAATATTTAGAATAAAGCGGAAACATCTAAACATTGAATCAATACATTCATATAAACATATATACACTATTCAGTTAATTCATATGTACGAACATCCATTATCAGATACATACGCAGATGTATCACAAAAGAAATCAAAGCAAAAGTATCTCCAAAAAGAACCAAAGGCTTCCTAACTACCCAGATGTTACATATCAGAGCCATCAACCAAAAATAATGAAGACCTGCTTCATAAAAAGGACCTCCAGCAATCCTACTCTGCGATGCCTCATAGAGCATTATGAAACAACAGAAGGGTGAGAAACAATATCATAACAGTCAATACATATATTTATATATCTATATACATACATGGGATTGACACAATTCAGATTCTCACCACATTTCATCACGATGCATATTCACACAATCAAGCATATTCATCAAATCATGCGTCTATACATACTCATCATCTTCCACATAAGCATCTAGAATTATGTTCAATTCACTCCATGCATCATATAAAGATGACCAATACAACTCATAGAGACCGACTCACGACTCTATGCAGATGCAAATGCGGTACCGACTCAATTCAGCAGATTCTCCAAGGAATCAAGTATTCAGCAGATTCTCCAAGGAATCAAATATTCATCAGATTCTCCGAGGAATCGAATATTCAGCAGATTCTCCAAGGAATCAAATACTCTGCAGATTCTCCGAGGAATCAAATGTTCAGCAGATTCTCCAAGGAATCAACATCGCTAGGATGTACATCATGATGCCTTTATGCAAAATGACTCACAACATTACTCTACATGCATACATATTCGCAAATATATCACTATGCATATTCATCTCATACAAGCACATACAATCTATGCACATTCACAATATACTTATACTCCATAAAATACACATACTCTTCATTTCAACACATACCATTCCATATAAGGCATATATTTTCACAATCAAAATTCCGCATTCTAGGATTCACGCCTTGCGGCTACCCATACATAACATACCACACGACACACAAAACTATTCAATTCGATAAGGATTAAACATAACTGAACAAAGAAATTCGCATGAAAAGGGAAAAAAACACAGAAAATAGGAAAATGCTGTCACATTCGCCAACCTTCGCCAGGCGAAGCCTCTGGCGAACCTTCGCTACTTAGTTCGCCGGGCGAACTTGCCAGCGAAGACCACTGGGAGTTATTTTGGAATTACTCGCTAGCACATTCTCTTGGTGAACCTTCGCCACTCTCATTCGCCTGGCGAACTTGCCAACGAAGACAGGGTGGATGCTTCTGACTTAGTTCGCTGCTGCTCACTGGACTTCGCCTGGCGAAGCTTCGCTGCCGTTCGCCTAGCGAGCCTGCGAACTCAGAACTTCCATGGCTGTCCAAAGCCCAAACCTCACAAAGCTAACCAATTCTAACACCAAACTACCCCAGTAAGTCCAACCCAATAACACCCGATTATCCTACTCCATCCATTTCTCGATTCTAACCGGTTAAAACCACATTCTACCGATTAAATCCTAATATTGCCCTAAGATGGAAATGAGTAGAAACTCTTCTCAATCTAACATCAAACGATCAACAGCATACATAATCATACACATTAACAGTATAATAGAGTTTCACACCCTTACCCGATTGACCGAAAGCTTGGATGTTGATCCTTGATGAAATCCTAGGTTTTCCTCTTCTTTCTCCTCTTTCTCTTCTCTCTTCTTTCTTTCCCTTGTTTTTCCACTAATGTTTCTATCTATTCCCTTTTCTCTCTTATCTCATGTTCTATTTTCTTTCCTCTCCAATTCTTTCCAAACACTTACCAATTAATTCTCACACAACAATCCACTTAACACTTAATACTAAATGTCTAAAATACCCTTTACTCTATTTTCCCTGAAAACTCTCCGAATCGGTAAAATAGCACAATATTGAAATTAAACATATCAACACATAAATTTCACAATTAAAATACCAATTATCCAAATGAATTAAAAAGGACTCAACAAAAATGGGAAATTCAGAATTTGGGGCGTTACAGAGGTCAAATCTTCCTCTCAACTTCGTGTTGAGCCGGCCTTCGGATTCGATGCCTGTTTGTTTAACAGATGCCTGACAGCGAGGTCATATGTTCTTCTCAACTTCATGTTGAGCCAACCATCAGGTTTTATGCCTGTTTGTTTAATAGATGCCTGATGACGAGGTCATATGTTCCCGTCATCTTCGGGTTGAGTCGGCTTTTGGGTTCAATGCCTGTTTGTTTAACAGATGCCTGACGGTGAGGTCAAATCTTCCTCTCAACTTCGTGTTGAGCCAGCCTTCGGGTTCGATGCCTGCTTGTTTAACAGATGCGTGACAGCGAGGTAATATGTTCCTCTCAACTTCGTGTTGAGTCGGCCTTCGGGTTCGATGTCTGTTTTTTAACAGATGCCTGGCGGCAAGGTCAGTTGTTCCTCTCAACTTCGTGTTGAGCCATCTATCGGGTTCGATGCCTGTTTATTTAATAGATACCGGATGACGAGGTCATATGTTTCCTTTATCTTCGGGTTGAGTCGACCTTCTTGTTCGATGCCTGTTTGTTTAACAGATGCTTGACAGCGAGGTCAGATGTTCTTCTCAACTACGGGTTGAGACGGCCTTCGGGTTCGATGCCTGTTTTTTTAACAGATGCTTGACATCAACGTCAGTTGTTCTTCTCAACTTAAGGTTAAGCCCACCTTCGGGTTCGATGCCTGTTTCTTTAACAGATTCCTGACAGCGAGGTTAGATGTTCTTCTCAACTTCGAATTGAGACGACATTCGGTTTCGATGCCTGTTTTTTTAACAGATGCCTGACGGTGAAGTCAAATATTCCTCTCAACTTCGGGTTGAGCCGGCCTTCGGGTTCATTGCCTGTTTGTTTAACAGAAACTTGACGGCGAGGTCAGATGTTTCTCTCAACTTCATGTTGAGCCGGCCTTCGGGTTCGATGCCTTTTAGTTTAAAAGATGCCTGGCGGCGAGGTCAGATATTCCTCTCAACTTCGTGTTGAGCTAGCCTTCTGGTTCGATGCTTTTTGTTTAACAGATGCCTGACAGCGAGGTCATATATTCCTCTCAACTTCGGGTTGAGACGGCCTCCGGGTTCGATGCCTATTTTTTTAAAAGATGCTTGACGGCGAGGTCAGATGTTCTTCTCAACTTAGGGTTAAGCCCGCCTTCGGGTTTGATGCCTATTAGTTTAACAGATGCTTGACGGCGAGGTCAGATATTCCTCACAACTTCATGTTGAGCCAGCCTTCTGGTTCGATGCTTGTTTGTTTAACAGATGCCTGACAGCGAGGTCATATGTTCCCCTCAACTTCGGGTTGAGAAGGCCTTCGGGTTCGATGCCTGTTTTTTAACAGATGCTTGACGGCAAGGTCAGATGTTCTTCTCAACTTAGGGTTGAGCCCGCCTTCGGGTTCGATGCCTGTGTGTTTAACAGGTGCCTGACGGCGAGGTCAGATATTCCTCACAACTTCGTGTTGAGCCAACCTTCTAGTTCGATGCTTGTTTGTTTAACAGATGCCTGACAGCGAGGTCATATGTTCCCCTCAACTTCGGGTTGAGACAGCCTTCGGGTTCGATGCCTGTTTTTTTAAAAGATGCTTGACGTCGAGGTCAGATGTTCTTCTCAACTTAGGGTTGAGCCCGCCTTCGGGTTCGATGCCTATTTCTTTAACAGATTCTTGACAGCAAGGTCAGATGTTCTTCTCATCTTCGTGTTGAGACTGCATTCGGGTTCCATGCCTATTTTTTTTAACAGATGCCTGACGGTGAAGTCAGATATTCCTCTCAACTTCGGGTTGAGCTGGCCTTCAGGTTCGTTGCCTGTTTGTTTAACAGATGCCTGACGACGAGGTAAGATGTTCCTCTCAAATTCGTGTTTAGTGGGCCTTCGAGTTCGATGCCTGTTTGTTTAACAGATGTCTGAAGGCGAGGTCAGATGTTCTTCTCAACTTTGGGTTGAGCCGGTTTCAGGCTTAATGCCTGTTTGTTTATTAGATGCCTGACGGCAAGGTCAGATGCTCTTCTCAACTATGGGTTGAGACGGCCTTTGGGATTGATGCCTGTATGTTTAACAAATGCCTGACAGCGAGGTCAGATGGTCTTCTTAACTTCGGGTTGAGACGCCCTTCGTGTTCAATGCTTGTTTGTTTAACAGATGCCTGACGGCGAGGTCAAATCTTCCTCTCAACTTCGTGTTTAGCCGGCCTTCGGGTTCGATGCCTGTTTGTTTAACAGATGCCTGACAGCGAGGTCATATATTCTTCTCAACTTCGTGTTGAGCCAGCCATCGGGTTCTATGCCTGTTTGTTTAATAGATGGCTAATGACGAGGTCATATGTTCCCGTCATCTTTGGGTTGAGTCGGCCTTTGGGTTCGATGCCTGTTTGTTTAACAGATGCCTGACGGTGAGGTCAAATCTTCCTCTCAACTTCGTGTTGAGCCAGCATTCAGGTTCGATGCCTGTTTGTTTAACAGATGCCTGAAAAACGAGGTAATATGTTCCTCTCAACTTCGTGTTGAGTCGGCCTTCGGGTTCGATGCCTGTTTTTTTAACAGATGCCTGACGGCAAGGTCAGATGTTCCTCTCAACTTCGTGTTGAGCCAGCCATCGGGTTCGATGCCTGTTTGTTTAATAGATGCCTGATGACGAGGTCATTTGTTCCCTTTATCTTCGGGTTGAGTCGACCTTCTAGTTCGATGCCTGTTTGTTTAAGAGATGCTTGACAGCGAGGTCAGATGTTCTTCTCAACTTCGGGTTGAGACGGTCTTCGGGTTCGATGCCTGTTTTTTTAACAGATGCTTGACAGCGAGGTCAGTTGTTCTTCTCAACTTAAGGTTGAACCAACCTTCGGGTTCGATGCCTGTTTCTTTAACAGATTCCCGACAGCGAGGTCAGATGTTCTTCTCAACTTCAAATTGAGACGACATTCGGGTTCGATGCCTGTGTTTTTAACAGATGTCTTACGGTGAGGTCAGATGTTCTTCTCAACTTCAGGTTGAGCTGGCTTTCGGGCTCGATCCTGTTTGTTTATTAGATGTCTGACGGCAAGGTCAGATGTTCTTCTCAACTATGGGTTGTGACTGCCTTCGGGATTGATGCCTGTATGTTTAACAAATGCCTGACGGCGAGGTCAGGTGATCTTCTTAACTTCGGGTTGAGGCGCCCTTCGGGTTTGATGCTTGTTTGTTTAACAGATGCCTGACGGCGAGGTCAAATATTCCTCTCAAGTTCGTGTTGAGCCGGCCATCGGGTTCGATGCCTGTTTGTTTAACGGATGCCTGACAATAAGAATAGATGTTCCTCTCAACTTCGTGTTGAGTCGGCCTTCGGGTTCGATGCATGTTTTTTTAACAGATGCCTGTCGGCAAGGTATGATGTTCCTCTCAACTTCGTGTTGAACAAGCCATCGGGTTCGATGCCTATTTGTTTAATAGATGCCTGATGACGAGGTCATATGTTCCGTTTATCTTCGGGTTGAGTCGGCCTTCGGGTTCGATACCTGTTTGTTTAACAGATGCTTGACAGCGAGGTCAGATGTCCTTTCAACTACGGGTTGAGACGGCCTTCGGGTTCGATGCCTGTTTTTTAACAGATGCTTGACAGCAAGGTTAGATGATCCTCTCAACTTTGGGTTGAGCCCGCCTTCGGGTTCGATGCCTGTTTCTTTAACAGATTCCTGACAGCAAGGTCAGATGTTCTTCTCAACTTCGTGTTGAGACGACATTCAATTTCGATGCCTGTTTTTTTAACAGATGCTTGAAGGTGAAGTCATATATTCCTCTCAACTCCAGGTTGAGACGACCTTCGGGTTCGATACTTTTTTGTTTAACAAATGCTTGACGGTGAGGTCAGATGTTTTCCTCAACTTTGTGTTGATACGAACTTCGGGTTCGATGCCTGTTTGTTTAACAGATGCCTGACGGAGAGGTCATATATTCCTCTCAACTTCGTGTTGAGCCAGCCTTCTAGTTCGGTGCTTGTTTGTTTAATAGATGCCTGACAGCGAGGTCATATGTTCCCCTCAACTTTGGGATGAGACAGCCTTCGGGTTCGATGCCTGTTTTTTTAACAGATGCTTGACGGCGAGGTCAGATGTTCTTCTCAACTTAGGGTTGAGCCCGCCTTCGGGTTCGATGCCTATTTCTTTAACAGATTCCTGACAGCGATGTCAGATGTTCTTCTCAACTTCGTGTTGAGACGACATTCGGATTCGATGTCTATTTTTTAAACAGCTTCCTGACGGTGAAGTCAGATATTTCTCTCAACTTCGGGTTAGGCCGACCATCGGGTTCGATGCCTGTTTGTTTAATAGATGTTTGACGACGAGGTAAGATGTTCCTCTCACCTTCGTGTTGAGTCTGTCTTCGGGTTCGATGCCTGTTTGTTTAATAGATGCCTGATGACGAGGTCATATGTTCCCTTTATCTTCGGGTTGACTCGGCCTTCGGGTTCGATGCCTGTTTGTTTAACAGATGCTTGACAGCGAGGTCAAATGTTCTTCTTAACTACAGGTTGAGACGGCCTTCGGGTTCGATGCTTGTTTTTTTAACAGATGCTTGACAGCGAGGTCAGATGATCTTCTCAACTTAGGGTTGAGCCCGCCTTCGGGTTCGATGCCTGTTTCTTTAACAGATTCCTGACAGCGAGGTCAGATGTTCTTCTCAACTTCGCGTTGAGATGGCATTCTGTTTCGATGTCTGTTTTTTTTAACAGATGGCTGACGGTGAAGTCAGATATTCCTCTCAACTCCGGGTGAAGACGACCGTCGGGTTCGATGCCTGTTTGTTTAACAGATGCTTGACGGCGAGGTCAGATGTTTTTCTCAACTTCAAGTCGAGCCGACCTTCGGGTTCGATGCCTGTTTGTTTAACAGATGCCTGACGGAGAGGTTAGATATTCCTCTCAACTTCGTGTTGAGCCAGCCTTCTGGTTCGATGCTTTTTTATTTAACAGATGCCTGACAGCGAGGTCATATGTTCCCCTAAACTTCGCGTTGAGACGGCCTTCGGGTTCGATGCCTGTTTTTTTAACAGATGCTTGACGGAGAGGTCAGATGTTCTTCTCAACCTAGGGTTGAGCCCGCCTTCGGGTTTGATGCCTTTTTGTTTGACAGATGCATGACGGCGAGGTCAGATGTTCTTCTCAACTTCGTGTTGAGATGACATTCAGGTTCAATGCCTATTTTTGTTAACAGATGCTTAACGGTGATGTGAGATATTCCTTTCAACTTCGGGTTGAGTTGGCCTTCGGGTTCGATGCCTGTTTGTTTAACAGATGCCTGACGAAGAGGTAAGATGTTCCTCTCAACGTCGTGTTGAGTCGGCCTTCGAGTTCAATGCCTTTTTGTTTAACAGATATTTGACGACGAGGTCAGATGTTCTTCTCAACTTCAGGTTGAGACAGCCTTCGGGTTCGATGCCTGTTTTTTTAACAGATGCTTGACGTGGAGGTCAGATGTTCTTCTCAACTTAGGGTTGAGCCCGCCTTCGGGTTTGATGCCTATTTCTTTAACAGATTCTTGACAGCAAGGTCAGATGGTCTTCTCAACTATGGGTTGAGACGACCTTCGGGATTGATTCCTGTATTTTTAAAAAATGCCTGACGGCGAGGTCAGATGGTCTTCATAACTTCGGGTTGAGCCGCCCTTCGTGTTCAATGCTTGTTTGTTTAACAGATGCCTGACGGCGAGGTCAAATCTTCCTCTAAACTTTGTATTGAGTCGGCCTTCGGGTTCGATGCTTGTTTGTTTAACAGATGCCTGACGGCGAGGTCAGATGTTCTTCTCAACTTCGTGTTGAGCCGGCCTTCGGGTTAGATTCCTGTTTGTTTAACAGATGCCTGACGGCGAGGTCATATGTACCCTTCAACTTCGGGTTGAGTCGGCCTTCGGGTCCGATGCCTGTTTGTTTAACAGATGCTTGACAGCAAGGTAAAATGTTCTTCTTAACTTCGGGTTGAATCGACCTTCGGGTTCAATGCATGTCTATTTAACATATGCCTGACAGCATGGTCATATGTTCTTCTCAACTTCGTGTTGAGACGACATTCGGGTTTGATGCCTGTTAGTTTAACAGATGCCTACTGGCGAAGTCGAATATTCCTCTCAACTTCGGGTTGAGCCGGCCTTCGGGTTCGATGCTTGTTAGTTTAACAGATGCCTGACGGCGAGGTCAGATGTTCTTCTCAACTTCGGGTTGAGCTGGCCTTCGCATTCGATGCCTGTTTGTTTAACAGGCTCCTGACGGAGAGGTCAGATATTCCTCTCAACCTTGTGTTGAACCGGCCTTCGAGATCGATGCGTGTTTCTTTAGCAGATGCTTCACAGCGAGGTCAGATGTTCCTCTCAACTTCGGGTTGAGCCGGCCTCCGGGTTCGATGCCTGTTTGTTTAATAGATGCTTTACAGTTAGGTCAGATGTTCCTCTCAACTTGGTGTTGAGCCGGCCTTCGGGTTCGATGCCTGTTTGTTTAACAGATGCCTAACGACGAGGTCAGATGTTCCTCTCAACTTCGTGTTGAACCGGCCTTCGGGTTCGATTTCTGTTTGCTTAACATATGTCTGATGGCAAGGTCAGATATTCTTCTCAACTTCGGGTTGAGCCGGATTTCGGGTTCGATGCCTGTTAGTTTATTAGATGCCTGACGGCGAGGTCAGATGTTCTTTTCAACTATGGGTTGAGACGGTGTTCGGGTTCGATGCCTGTATGTTTAATAGATGCCTGATGGCGAGGTCAGATGCTCTTCTTAACTTCGGGTTGAGCCTTCCTTCGTGATGATGCCTGTTTTTATAACGGATGCCTGACGGCGAGGTCAAATGTTCCTCTCAACTTCGTGTTGAGCCGACCTTCGGGTTCGATGCCTGTTTGTTTAACAAATGCTTGATGGTGAAGTCAGATGTTTTTCTCAAATTTGTGTTGAGTCGGCCTTCGGGTTCAATGCTTGTTTGTTTAACAGATGCCTGACAGCGAGGTCAGATATTCCTCTCAACTTTGTCTTGAGCCAGCCTTCTGGTTCGATGCTTGTTTTTTTAACAGATGCCTGACAGTGAGGTCATAAGTTCCCTTCAACTTCGGGTTGAGCCGGCAGTCGGGTTCAATGCATATTTATTTAACAGATGCTTGACAGCTAGATCAGATGTTCCTCTCAACTTCAAGTTGAGCCGGCCTTCGGGTTCGATGTCTGTTAGTTTAACAGATGCATACCGACGAAGTCAGATATTCCTCTGAACTTCGGGTTGAGCCGGCCTTTGGATTCGATTCCTATTTGTTTAACAAATGACTGACGGCAAGGTCAGATATTCTTCTCAACTTCGGGTTGAGCCGACCTTCGAGTTCGATGCCTGTTTCTTTAACAAATGCCTTACAGCGAGGTCAGATGTTCTTCTCAACTTCGTGTTGAGACGACATTCGGGTTCGATGCCTGTTAGTTTAGCAGATGCCTACCGGCAAAGTCAGATATTCCGCTCAACTTCGGGTTGAGCTGGCCTTCAGATTCGATGCCTGTTTGTCTAAAGATGCCTGACGGTGAGGTCAGATGTTCTTCTCAACTTCGGGTTGAGCTGGCGTTCGGATTCGTTGCCTGTTTGTTTAACAGATGCCTGACGGCAAGGTCAGATATTCCTCTCAACTTCGTGTTGAACCGGCCTTCTGGATCGATACCTGTTTGTTTAACAGATGCTTCACAGTAAGGCCAGATGTTCCTCTCAACTTCGGGTTGAGCCGGCCTCCGGGTTCGATCCCTGTTAGTTTAACAGATGCTTGACAACTAGGTCAAATGTTCCTTTCAACTTCATGTTGAGCCGACCTTCGGGTTCGATGCATGTTTGTTTAACAGATGCCGGACGACGAGGTCAGATGTTCCACTCTACTTCATGTTGAGCCGGCCGTCGGGTTCGATGCCTGTTTGTTTAACCGATGACTGACGGCAAGGTCAGATATTCTTCTCAACTTCGAGTTGAGCCGACCTTCAAGTTCGATGCCTGTTTCTTTAACAAATGCCTTACAACGAGGTCAGATGTTCTTCTCAACTTCGTGTTGAGACGACATTCGGGTTCGATGCCTGTTAGTTTAACAGATGCCTACCGGCAAAGTCAGATATTCCTCTCAACTTCGGGTTGAGCTGGTCTTCAGATTCGATGTCTGTTTGCTTAAAGATGCCTAACGGCGAGGTCAGATGTTCTTCTCAACTTCGGGTTGAGCTGGCATTCGGATTCGATGCCTGTTTGTTTAACAGATGCCTGGCGGCAAGGTCAGACATTCCTCTCAACTTCGTGTTGAACCGGCCTTCGGGATCGATGCCTGTTTGTTTAACAGATGCTTCACATCAAGGTCAGATGTTCCTCTCAACTTCGGGTTGAGCCGGCCTTCGGGTTCGATGCTTGTTTGTTTAACAGATGTTTGACAGCTAGGTCAGATGTTCCTCTCAACTTCATGTTGAGCCGGCCTTCGGGTTCGATGCATGTTTGTTTAACAGATGCCGGATGACGAGGTTTGATGTTCCACTCTACTTCATGTTGAGCCGGCCTTCGGATTCGATGCTTGTTTGTTTAACAGATGTCTGGCAGCAAGGTCAGATGTTCTTCTCTACTTCGGGTTAAGCCGACTTTCGTGTTCAATGTCTTCTTGTTTATTAGATGCTTGACGGTGAGGTCAGATGTTCTTTTTAATGATGGGTTGAGACGACGTTCGGGTTCGATGCCTGTATGTTTAATAGATTCATGATGGCGAGGTCAGATGGTCTTCTTAACTTCAGGTTGAGCCGCCCTTCGGGTTTGATGCCTGTTTTTTTAAGAGATGCGTGACGGCGAGGTCAAATGTTCCTCTCAACTTCGTGTTGAGCCGGCCTTCGGGTTCGATGCCTGTTTGTTTAACAGATGCTTGACAGCGAGGTCAGATGTTTTTCTCAACTTCGTGTTGAGCCGGCCTTCAGGTTCGATGCCTGTTTGTTTAACAGATGCTTGACGGCTAGGTCAGATGTTCCTCTCAACTTCGTGTTGAGCCGGCCTTCTGGTTCGATGGCTATTTGTTTAACAGATGCTTGATGGCGAGGTCATATGTTCCCCTCAACTTCGGGTTGAGCCGGCCTTCGGGTTCGATGCCTGTTTGTTTTACAGATGCTTGACAGCTAGGTCAGATGTTCCTCTCAACTTCGTGTAGAGTCGGGCTTCGGGTTCGTTGCCTTTTTGTTTAACAGATGTCTGACGATGAGGTCAGATGTTCCTCTCAACTTTATGTTGAGCCGGACTTCCTGTTCGATGCCTGTTTGTTTTATAGATGCCTGACAGCGAGGTCAGATGTTCCTCTCAACTTCGTGTTAAGTCGGGCTTCGGGTTCGATGCCTGTTTCTTTAGCAGTTGCCTGACGGTGAGGTGAGATATTCCTCTCAACTTCGTGTTGAGCCGGCCTTCGGGATTGATGCCTGTTTGTTTAACAGATGCCTCACAGTGTGGTCAGATGTTCTTCTTAACTTCGTGTTGAGCCGGCCTCCGGGTTCGATGCCTGTTTGTTTAACAGATGCTTGACAGCGAGGTCAGATGTTCCTCTCAACTTCGTGTTGAGCCGGCCTTCGGGTTCGATGCCTGTTTGTTTAACAGATGGCTGTTGGCGAGGTAAGATGTTCCTCTCAACTTCGTGTTGAGCCGACCTTTAGGTTCGATGCTTGTTTGTTTAATAGATGTTTGACGGCGAGGTCAGATGTTCTACTCAACTTCGGGATGAGCCTGCCTTCTGGTTCGATGCCTGTTAGTTTAACAGATGCCTACCGGCAAAGTCAAATATTCCTCTCAACTTCGGGTTGAGCTGGCCTTCGGATTCGATGCCTGTTTGTTTAAAGATTCCTGACAGCGAGGTCAAATGTTCTTCTCAACTTCGGGTTGAGCTGGCATTCAGATTCGATGCCTGTTTCTTTAATAGATGCCTAACGGCGAGGTGAGATATTCCTCTTAACTTCGTGTTGAGCCAGCCTTCGGGATCGATGCCTGTTTGTTTAACAGATGCCTCGTAGCGTGGTCAGATGTTTTTCTTAACTTCGTGTTGAGCCGACCTCCGGGTTCGATTCCTGTTTGTTTAACAGATGCTTGACAGCGAGGTCAGGTGTTCCTCTCAACTTCGTGTTGAGTCGGCCTTCTGGTTGGATGCTTGTTTTTTTAACAGATGCCTGTTAGTGAGGTCATATGTTCCCCTCAACTTCGGGTTGAGCCGACCGTCATGTTCGATGCCTGTTTGTTTAACAGATGCTTGACAGCTAGGTCAGATGTTCCTCTCAACTTCAAGTTAAGCCGACCTTCGGGTTCGATGCCTATTAGTTTAACAGATGCCTACTGACGAAGTCTGAAATTCCTCTTAACTTCGGGTTGAGCCGGCCTTGAGATTCGATTCCTATTTGTTTAACAGATGACTGAAAGCGAGGTCAGATGTTCTTCTCAACTTCGTGTTGAGCCGACCTTCGAGTTTGATGCTTGTTTCCTTAACAGATGCCTGACAGCGAGGTCAGATGTTCTTCTCAACTTCGTGTTGAGACGGCATTCGGGTTCGATGCTTGTTAGTTTAACAGATGCCTACCGGCAAAGTCAAATATTCCTCTCAACTTCAGGTTGAGCTGGCGTTCGAATTTGATGTCTGTTTGTTTAAAGATGCCTGACGGCGAGGTCAGATGTTCTTCTCAACTTCGGGTTGAGTTGGCTTTCGGATTCGATGCCCGTTTGTTTAACAGATGCCTGACGGCGAGGTCAGATATTCCTCTCAATTTCGTGTTGAACCGGCCTTTGGGATCGATGCCTGTTTGTTTAACAGATGCCTCATAGCAAGGTTAGATGTTCCTATCAACTTCGGGTTGAGCCGGCCTCCAGGTTCGATGCCTGTTTGTTTAACAGATGCTTGACAGCTAGGTCAGATGTTCCTCTCAACTTCGTGTTGAGCCGGCCTTCGAGTCCGATGCCTTTATGTTTAACAGATGTCTGACAGCGAGGTCAGATGTTCTTCTCAATTTCGGGTTGAGCCGACTTTTGGGTTCGATGCCTGCTTGTTTATTAGATGTTCCTCTCAACTTCGGGTTGAGCCGGCCTCCGGGTTCGATGCCTGTTTGTTTAACAGATGCCTGACGGCTAGGTCAGATGTTCCTCTCAACTTCGTGTTGAGTCGGCCTTCGAGATCGATGTCTGTTTGTTTAACAGATGCTTCACAGCATGGTCATATGTTCTTCTTAACTTCGTGTTGAGACGGCCTCCGGGTTCGATGCCTATTTGTTTAACAGATGCCTGACAGCTAGGTCAGATGTTCCTCTTAACTTCGTGTTTAGCCGGCCTTCGGGTTCGATGCCTGTTTGTTTAACAGATGCCTGACGACGAGGTCAGATGTTCCTCACAACTTCGTGTTGAGTCGGCCTTCCGGTTCGATGCCTGTTTGTTTTACATATGCCTGACAGCGAGGTCAGATGTTCCTCTCAACTTCGTGTTAAGCCGGGCATCGGGTTCGATGCCTGTTTCTTTAACGGATGCCTGACAACGAGGTCAGATGTTCTTCTCAACTTTGTGTTGAGACGACATTCGTGTTCGATGCCTGTTAGTTTAACAGATGCCTACCGGCCAAGTCAAAAATTCCTCTCATCTTCGGGTTGAGCTGGCCTTCGGATTCGATGCGTGTTTGTTTAAAGATGCCTGATGGAGAGGTCAGATGTTCTTCTCAACTTCGGGTTGAGCCGGCCTTCGGGTTCGATGCATGTTTGTTTAACAGATGCCTGATGACGAGGTCAGATGTTCCTCTCAACTTCGTGTTGAGCCGGCCTTCGGGTTCGATGCCTGTTTGTTTAACAGATGTCTGATGGCGAGGTCAGATGTTCTTCTCAACTTCGGGTTTAGTCGGCTTTCGGGTTCGATGCCTGCTTGTTTATTAGATGCCTGACGATGAGGTCAGATGTTCTTTTCAACTATGGGTTGAGACGAAGTTCGAGTTCAATGCCTGTATGTTTAATAGATTCCTGATAGCGAGGTGAGAATGTCTTCTTAACTTCGGGTTGAGCCGCCTTTCGGGTTTGATGCCTGTTTTTTTAAAAGATGCCTGACAGCGAGGTCAAATGTTCCTCTCAACTTCGTGTTGTGCCGGCCTTCGGGTTCGATGCATGTTTGTTTAACAGATGCTTGACAGCGAGGTCAGATGTTTTTCTCAACTTCGTGTTGTGCCGGCCTTCGGGTTCGATGTCTGTTTGTTTAACAGATGCTTGAAGGCGAGGTCAGATATTCCTCTCAACTTCATGTTGAGCCAGCCTTCTGGTTCGATGCCTGTTTGTTTAACAATAGCTTGAGGGCGAGGTCATATGTTCCCCTCAACTTCGGGTTGAGCCGGCCTTCGGGTTCGATGCCTGTTTGTTTAACAGATGCTTGACAGCTAGGTCAGATGTTCCTCCCAATTTCGTGTTGAGACGGCCTTCGGGTTCAATGCCTGTTTGTTTAACAGATGTCTAACGACGAGGTCAGATGTTCCTCTCAACTTCGTGTTGAGCCGGACTTCCGGTTCGATGCCTGTTTGTTTAACAGATGCCTGACGGCGAGGTCAGATATTCCTCTCAACTTCTTGTTGAACCGGCATTCGGGATCAATGCCTATTTGTTTAACAGATGCCTCACAGCAAGGTTAGATGTTCCTCTCAACTTCGGGTTGAGCCGGCCTCCAGGTTCGATGCCTGTTTGTTTATCAGATGCTTGACAGCTAGGTCAGATGTTCCTCTCAACTTCGTGTTGAGCCGGCCTTCGGGTTCGATGCATGTTTGTTTAACAGATGACTGACGACGAGGTCTGATGTTCCACTCAACTTCGTTTTGAGCCGGCGTTCGGGTTCGATGCCTTTTTGTTTAATAGATGTCTGACAACAAGAGTTGCGGTGAAAATCAGATATCAAGCTATTGAATTAACTTGAACCTTAATTCTTTTACAACCGGACTTTAATTTATCCAAAGGAAAGGTCTAAAGAAAGAAAGAACCTTTTGCGCGATGTTACAACAACGCTAAGAGATTCGGGGATCGGGGGTTGGTTATGCATAGGGTAGGTATTTCACATCCTAAACATCTGTAGTACTCTACAGGAACCTTTTGTTTGTTTGTATGCTAAGTTTGTTAAATATTTGCTAAGGTTTGGGTATTGGGTAAAAAGGTGAAGGTTATGATAGATGAAGACCTAAGATTGTTTCTAAGTTTGCTCGCAAAGACATCGCGTCCTCTGCCTACGTATCCTAACTAGGATAGAATCAGAGCAATCGTAGTTCACCTCACTAGGGTTGAAGAACGCTTGATTGCGATCAAGGTTCAAAGGGGAACAAACATAATAATGTTTGTGTAGAGTTTCACAAAACTCTCTATGTCTATGTTGTAACACTCAAAGGGGGAAGTAAGTAATCATTACCATGATTTTTACATAGAGTTTACAAACTCTATCCTAAGGTTCTAGTTGTAAACACTCCTAGTGAGGGGGAAGGTTGCTCGTCAAGATATCACATCTTGTGCCTACGTATTCTCATTGTCCAATGAGAAATCAGAGCGGTCGTAGTTCGGGCTCGAACTAAGGAATCAATTGGTTCTTTCCAGACCAAAAGAGGGGAAGGTTCTATCCAGACCTATGAGTTTATATCCTATTGGTTCTATCCAAACCAAAAAGGGGGTTAAGGCTCTTTCGAGGCCAATGAGGGTATTGAGCTATCTATGACCCAAGGGTCAATAGAGAGACTTTCCTTTGGAAGGGAGGAGATGAGGCAACTTGGATGAGAACTAAAAAAGTTACATCACTTGGGGAAGAGAACTTAACAAAGCAATCAAGGATTATGGTTACAACCAAACAAGCATGCATATTACAATAAGCAAGGATTTAAATCAAGATAAATGGTTACAACCAAGAATTAATGTGTCTTAACAAAGATGAAGGTAACAACCCATGAAATATCTTAACCAAGATGAAGGCATATCTTAACAAAGATGAAGGTAACAACCCATATGTATCGATGACAATCAAATACAAGCAAATCAGTTTAACCTCATAATTTAGGAGGACAATCTACTTAACAAAGTAAAGATAGAGAAGAACACATGGTAACAATCAAGATGGAAACAACTTGAAAGATGGGAGAAGTATGGATAACAATCAAAATGAAGATAGCAAAACAAGAATCATAACGATGAATCGCACACTAAGATAACAATGATAACATGAAATATTTATGGTAACTACCAAAGATTAGGGTCCTAGAATGTTAATTAACATGTATGGGCATGGATTCAAATAAGTTTCAAGGAAAATATTAAGTGGAATCACATGAACATTTATCCGCAATCACATAAACGATCGTGAAACGTGTACATTTGCACATAGACAAACTAAGTGATAAAATGAGTAAACATCAAAAGTAAAAACACAACATGAAAGTAGACATTAATACGAACACAACAAAAAAAGAACGGGCGAAAAATGATGAAAAACGAGTGAGATATGAATTTTTGAAGTTGGAGTGAAAAATGGCAAGTTTTACAAGTAACTTCCACTGGTGGAAGTTTAGTATAAAAAGTGACAATTTTCTTTCTGGGCAGTTTTACAAGTAACTTCCACTGGTGGAAGTTTAGTGTAAAAAGTGACAATTTTCTTTCTGGGCAGTTTTACAAGTAACTTCCACTGGTGGAAGTTTAGTGTAAAAAGTGTCAAATTTCTTTTCATGCAATTTTACAAGTAACTTCCACTGGTGGAAGTTTAGTGTAAAAAGTGACAATTTTCTGGCTGGGCAAAAATACACAACAAATGGATTTACGTTTTGTATCGTAACTTCCTAACCGTTAATCGGATCGGCACAAAATTTATATGGAAATTGGGTAGAATTGAATAAGGAAGAAGATGGTAACCTCAGTTTTCTCAAATTCTCAATGTGCAAGAAAAATCGATAGCTGGTGTGTATTAGTGTTATGTGATGCATTTTGAAGTTTTCCAACAAACTCAAACACTCTCAAGTCAGGCCAAGCACTCATACAAGATTCAAACATGATATAGAATGATGCTATCAATTCAAACTTTCTGAAATCCAACAGAATGTGTATATGTCATGTGAAATGCAAAATAGTGAAGGAAAGTGCAAGTTGAGGGGCAAATCAAGAAACATGCATAATTGAAATGAGCAGACCCTTCAATTATACTTAAAACATCATATGAAGTGTGTACACACTTCAAAATTGTTCACAAACATCATGGAATTGAAAGTCACAAGTCAACCGCTCAAACATTTATAAAACTGCAACATGAGAATCAAAACTAATTTGGAACAGTTTGAGGTTAGGAAAAGGCCACACACAGGTTTTGAATACATTAGGGAATGATGCTAGTACTTAAGCTAATCATGAAATGCATAGAACCAGAAAATGGCTATCAAGCCACAATTGTCAAGCATGGGTGAGGGGCTGTCATGACAGAAAAATAGGATATACAAAAATGATCGATTCATGCACATACAAGTCCTAATTATCACTAGAGGTCTTAATGCTAGATGAACTGACTTAGAACAAATCAAGCAAAACAAAGTGAAGTGTGTGACAGTTGGTTTCAAAACAATTGCAACAGCAGGGCACAAATATGGTCCAGTTATGAATCAAAGGTCTCATGTTGACAAACATTACACACACACACATCATAAATGTATCAAAGAATGAGTTACAACTTAGAAACTTGGCATATTGCAAGCAAGAAAGAAATTGGCATGGTCATGGCAGGTTTTAACTCAAAATGCAGTTTGAGGTGAAATGAGAAAGCAGGCAATCATGGATCAAACCAATCATCAACACACATTAGAATCAAGCACATAGATGAGTTACAACTCAAAGATTAAGCATGTGCAAACAGAATATCAACTTTGGTATGTTGTGGCATATTCTAGCATGAAATTGCAATTGTGAGTGAAATGGAGAAAACAGGCAAGAACAGATCAAATAAATTAAGTGCACACATCATTAATATGATAAGGAATGAGTTTCAACTCCAAGAATGAGCATAGGACAGTTGGAAAAGAAAAACATGTTGTGGTAGGAAATGGTAAAAAACTGTCTTGGCAAGAATGTGGTAGCAGGGGCATTTTTCAAATTATGGAGTTCCAAACCAAAACAATAACACACACACATCATAAGTATGATAATGGATGAGATTAAGTCCAAAAATTAAGGCATATTCCACTTAGAACAGAAAATGGTATTTGTATGAGATGCACAAAAGTTGCTTGGCAGATTAATGATGCAGTAGGCAATTTCACAGTAGTTAGGGAGAATTGATAGCACATACAAGTTTCAAATGAGCAAAACAATGATATTATGCACATAGATCAAGTAGAAATTGATTGAAACAAAATGTGATGTGTTGATGGCATGAAATCTTGAAAAATGCAAGTGAAGCAATGATAAGGCAGTTTGAAAATTTAAGAAGATTTTGAGCACAACAACATCATGCACATTCTTGAAATAGGTAAATAAGTGAGTCTCTAAACATAGAGTCAAGCAAAAACACACCAAGCCAAAAATGACATATTAAACCAACTTGGACAGCAAAATCAAACATGTCTCACAAGACAACCCTAATGACTAAGCTTCATCCACCAACACAAGCATCAGGAACAAAATCAAACATTGACCAAAGACTTGAGGCATGAGGAATAACAAGTATAACCACTTAAGAACCACTTCAAAGCAATGATGGGCAAGACAAACATGAAATCATTATAATGAAAACAAAAGGCCACATTGATTCATACATGATCAAGGGCAAGGGGGGATCTATGAGCAACTTACAAGTCATCTACATATCTCATTAATGAGCTAGGTTTATAGTTCTAGGGCAAGCATATCACTTTTTCAAGGTTGGATCCTAAATCTACCAAATGACCAAAAACTCACACATAAGTCTAAACATGATAGTAAGGCACAAACTTGCAATCTATCATCCACATATCATTTACAAATGACAATATATTTGATAAAATAAACATTATGATCATAAAATTAGGATTCTTGACAAAGAAGCATAATAGGGCAGCCATGGTATGCTTTCACACAAATCACCATAAAATGTCAATACATGACAATGTATGACTTAGAGATAGTTAGAACATCACATACCTCTTGTTGACCAGCCTTGAGCAAGCTAAAAAGCTTAGAAACCCAGAGATAAACCTTCCTTTGCAATGAGATGAAGCTTACTTCCTCTTGAAGCAACAAAACCAAACCTCAAGACAGTTGGAGTTAGGTAATTTCCAGCTGGTTTTTTAGAGCTTAGACACTTGAGACATGATGTATAGGAGGTGTTAGGAGTGTTTAATCATCAAGAAACAGCTTGGATCAAGTTTTGGCAAGTCTTGAGGCTTATGGTCAAACTTCCATGGTGTGACAGTTGACTTTTGTGGAAATGAGTTTTTTGGGTGGTTTGAAGGTGTGAACACCTTCTATATGGTATATATGATTTGTGTGGATGCTGATTAGTGGCTTGGAAGTGGTGGAACTGGTCTTGAGCAGAGTTTTACTCAAGACATTTTTTTGATGAAAATGGAGGTTTTTGAACTTTGGAACTTTTGAGAGAATGAGGAAAGGTTGAGAGCAATGTTTCTCTTGGTTTTTTTAGAGGATGCTCTGGTGTGGTTTGAAGATGGTGAGAATGCCTCTATTTATAGGAGGGATGAGGGTGAGGGTAGCTTGGTAACTTCCATTGTTGGAGAGATTTTCATGATATTTCTTTGAGAAATCTTGCAATATCTTTGTGGCAGCCATCTTCACATCAGCTCCAAGGCTCTATGCAAGCAAATGGCAATTGGAGAGATGGCTGAGGTGATAGGAGAGAGTCCTTGCTGCTGCTGTCATAATGTGGGAGGAAAAGTTTCTCTTTCCTCCACAAAAAATGATTATTATAATGCCTACTTGCTCCAACTTGCTTGGCACATCATTTCAATCCTTTTTCCTGGTTTTCTATCCATTAATACCTCATATTATCAGATTGCAACATGATCCAAGGGTGGAGAGTGGTTGGAGATGAAAAATTCTGATTTTGAGAAGTTGGACCAAGTGGATTTCAAGTGTGACAGGCCCAAATTCAAGGCATCATAACTTCCTGCTCACAAATCCTTTTGAGGAGTTCTTGCACTTTTTAGAAAGCCCTTGTGTTGCTCTACAACTTTCATGTTTTAGGAATTTCCAAATTCTTGATGGAAATGGGTTAAAAAACCCCTTAAAGTTAGCAAAAAACAAGTTTGGATGCAGCCAGATTTTGAAAAATCCACTAAGTGTTTTGTACTAAAAAGATGATTTTGATGATAACTCCAATTCCATGCATTTTCTGAGAGTGGACTAGTATAGGACTTTTGTAGGACTTATTAAGAGCTTTCCGACGAGCTTTGAACCACTTCAATCGGGTGTGTGGTGAGGGAGTTAGGGTTTAGCCCCCTTCGAAACCCTAATTTCCCGATTTTCCGGTTACTCTCACGTCTTTGATCCGATGATCATGAAAATTGATATGTAGGTCCCTCATGAGATAAGGAACAACTTTGCTTCACCACTTGAAGTCCAATTCCTAAAACTTGAGGGGTTGACTTTTTCGGTCAACCGTACGATCGATCGGCGATTACCGAACTGTCTGTTCATGTTTCGGAGCTTCCAAGGCTTTGAAACTCTTTGAGGGGACTTCACTAAGCCATATGCACTTTTTAAACCATACTTTTATCTTTGAATTATTTCTCAAATCTAAAGTCAAACTACAGTTGACTTTTTCAACCCGAAAAACCCTAATCGGGTGCCTTGAACTGCCCTGCACCCCATCTGTGGGTGATTACCTCAAATTGAACTCACACATGGCCCAATATGGTACTCTTGATCTCATTTCATAAATGATTCAACCCAAAACATTGGTTGACCAATCCTCGAAACTTCGATTTTATTAGTGCGGAGCCCCGTTTCATCTGTATCTTGACAAAAACACACTTCGAAACTTGTTAAGGTTAGATAAATAAATGCATATGATATGAAGAGGATATAAGAGGTCAAAATTTGGGGTGCAACAGCAAGGTCAGATGTTCTTCTCAATTTCGGGTTGAGCCGACTTTCGGGTTCGATGCCTGCTTGTTTATTAGATTCCTGACGGTGAGGTCAAATGTTCTTTTCAACTATGGGTTGAGACGACGTTCGGGTTCGATGCCTGTATGTTTAATAGATTCCTGATGGTGAGGTCAAATGGTCTTCTTAATTTCGGGTTGAGCCGCCCTTCGGGTTTGATGCCTGTTTTTTTAACAGATGCCTTACGGCGAGGACAAATGTTCCTCTCAACTTCGTGTTGATCCTGCCTTCGGGTTCGATGCCTGTTTGTTTAACATATGCTTAAAAGCGAGGTCAGATGTTTTTCTCAACTTCGTGTTGAGCCGGCCTTCGGGTTCTATGCCTATTTGTTTAACAGATGCTTGACGGCTAGGTCAGATGTTCCTCTCAACTTCGTGTTGAGCCGGCCTTCGGGATCAATGCCTGTTTGTTTAACAGATGCCTCACAGCTTGGTCAGATGTTCTTCTTAACTTCGTGTTGAGCCGGCCTCCGGGTTCGATGCCTATTTGTTTAACAGATGCCTGAAAGCTTGGTCAGATGTTCCTCTTAACTTCGTGTTGAGCCGACCTTCGGGTTCGATGCCTGTTTGTTTAACAGATGCCTGACGACGAGGTCAGATGTTCCTCACAACTTCGTGTTGAGCCGACCTTCGGGTTCGATGCCTGTTTGTTTTACACATGCCTGACAGCGAGGTCAGATGTTCCTCTCAACTTCGTGTTAATCCGGGCTTCGGGTTCGATGCCTGTTTTTTTAATGGATGCCAGACAGCAAGGTCAGATGTTCTTCTCAACTTCGTGTTGAGACGACATTCGTGTTCGATGCCTGTTAGTTTAACAGATGCCTACCGGCCAAGTCAAAAATTCCTCTCATCTTCGGGTTGAGCTGGCCTTCGGATTTGATGCCTGTTTGTTTAAAGATGCCTGACAGCGAGGTCATATGTTCTTCTCAACTTCGGGTTGAGTCGGCCTTCAGATTCGGTGCCTGTTTGTTTAACAGATGCTTGACAGCTAGGTCAGACGTTCCTCTCAACTTCATGTTGAGCCGGCCTTCGGGTTCGATGCATGTTTGTTTAACAGATGTCTGACGGCGAGTTCAGATGTTCTTCTCAACTTCGGGTTTAGTCGGCTTTCGGGTTCGATGCCTGCTTGTTTATTAGATGCCTGACGGTGAGGTCAGATGTTCCACTCAACTTCGTGTTGAGCCGGCCTTCGGGTTCGATGCCTGTTTGTTTAACAGATGTCTGACGGCGAGGTCAGATGTTCTTCTCAACTTCGGGTTTAGTCGGCTTTCAGGTTCGATGCCTGCTTGTTTATTAGATGCCTGACGGTGAGGTCAGATGTTCTTTTCAACTATGGGTTGAGACGAAGTTCGAGTTCGATGCCTGTATGTTTAATAGATGCCTGATAGCGAGGTGAGAATGTCTTCTTAACTTCGGGTTGAGCCGCCTTTCGGGTTTGATGCCTGTTTTTTTAAAAGATGCCTGACAGCGAGGTCAAATGTTCCTCTCAACTTCGTGTTGTGCCGGCCTTCGGGTTCGATGCATGTTTGTTTAACAAATGCCTGCCGACGAGGTCAGATGTTCCTCTCAACTTCGTGTTGAGCCGGCCTTCGGGTTCGATGCCTGTTTGTTTAACAGATGTCTGAAGGCCAGGTCAGATGTTCTTCTCAACTTCAGGTTGTGCCGGCTTTCAGGTTTGATGCCTGCTTGTTTATTAGATGGCTGACGGTGAGGTCAGATGTTCTTTTCAACTACGGGTTGAGATGACGTTCGGGTTTGATGCCTGTATGTTTAATAGATGCCTGATAGCGAGGTCAGAATGTCTTCTTAACTTCGGGTTGAGTCGCCCTTCGGGTTTGATGCCTGTTTTTTTAAAAGATGTCTGACAGGGAGGTCAAATGTTCCTCTCAACTTCGTGTTGAGCTGGCCTTCGGGTTTGATGCATGTTTTTTTAACAGATGCTTGACAGCGAGGTCAGATGTTTTTGTCAACTTTGTGTTGAGCCGGCCTTCGGGTTCAATGTTTGTTTGTTTAACAGATGCCTAACGGCGAGGTGAGATATTCCTCTAACCTTCATTTTGAGCCAACCTTCTGGTTCGATGCCTGTTTGTTTAACAATTGCTTGAGGGCGAGGTCATATGTTCCCCTCTACTTCGGGTTGAGCCGTCCTTCGGGTTCGATGCCTGTTTGTTTAACAGATGCTTGACAGCTAGGTCAGATGTTCCTCTCAACTTCGTGTTGGGCCGGCCTTCGGGTTCAATGCCTGTTTGTTTAACAGATGTCTGACAACGATGTCAGATGTTCCACTCAACTTCGTGTTGAGCCGGCCTTCCGGTTCGATGCCTGTTTGTTTAACATATGCCTGATGGTAAGGTCAGATATTCCTCTCAACTTCATGTTGAACCAGCCTTCGTTATCGATGCCTATTTGGTTAACAGATGCCTCACAGCAAGGTTAGATGTTCCTCTCAACTTTGGGTCAAGCCGGCCTCCAGGATCGATGCTTGTTTGATTAACAGTTGCTTGACAGCTAGGTCAGATGTTCCTCTCAACTTCGTGTTGAGCCGGCCTTCGGGTTCGATGCATGTTTGTTTAACAGATGCCACACGACGAGGTCTGATGTTCCAATCAACATCGTTTTGAGCCGGCCTTCGGGTTCGATGCCTTTTTGTTTTACAGATGTCTGACAGCGAGGTCAGATGTTCTTCTCAATTTCGGGTTGAGCCGGGCTTCGGGTTCGATGCCTGTTTCTTTAACAGATGCCTGACAGCGAGGTGAGATATTCCTCTCAACTTTGTGTTGAGCCGGCCTTCGGGATCGATGTCAGTTTGTTTAATAGATGCCTCAAAGCATGGTCAGATGTTCTTCTTAACTTCGTGTTGAGCCAGCCTCCGGGTTCGATGCCTGTTTGTTTAACAGATGCTTGACAGTGAGGTCAGATGTTCCTCTCAACTTCGTGTTGAGCCGACGTTCGGGTTCGATGCCTATTTGTATAACTGATGCCTGACGGCGAGGTCAGATGTTCCTCTCAACTTCGTGTTGAGCCGGCCTTCGGGTTCGATGCCCGTTTGTTTAACAGATGCCTGACGGCGAGGTCAGATGTTCCTCTCAACTTTGTGTTGAGCCTGCCTTCGGGTTCGATGCTTGTTTGTTTAATAGATGTCTGACAGCAAGGTCAGATGTTCTTCTCAACTTTGGGATGAGCTGACCTTCAAGTTTGATGCCTGTTTCTTTAACAAATGCCTGACAGTAAGGTCCGATGTTCTTCTCAACTTCGTGTTGAGACGACATTCGGGTTTGATGCTTGTTAGTTTAATAGATGCCTACAGGCAAAGTCAAATATTCCTCTCAACTTCAGGTTGAGTTGGCCTTCGGATTCGATGCCTGTTTGTTTAAAGATGCCTGACGGCGAGGTCAGATGTTCTTCTCATCTTCCGGTTGAGCTGGCCTTCGGATTCGATGCGTGTTTGTTTAACAGATGCCTGACGGCGAGGTCAGAACTTCCTCTCAACTTCATGTTGAGTCGGCCTTCGGGATCGATGCCTGTTTGTTTAACAGATGCCTCACATCAAGGTCAGATGTTCCTTTCAACTTCGGGTTGAGCCGGCCTCCAGGTTCGATGCCAATTTGTTTAACAGATGCTTGACAGTTAGGTCAGATGTTCCTCTCAACTTCGTGTTGAGCTGGCCTTCGGGTTCAATGCATGTTTGTTTAACAGATGCCTGACGAAGAGGTCAGATGTTCCACTCAACTTCGTGTTGAGCCGGCCTTCGGGTTCGATGCCTGTTTGTTTAACAGATGTCTGACAGCGAGGTCAGATGTTCTTCTCATTTTCGGGTTGAGCTGGCTTTCGGGTTCGATTCCTGCTTGTTTATTAGATGCCTGACAGTAAGGTCAAATGTTCTTTTCAACTATGGGTTGAGACGACGTTCAGGTTCGATGCCTGTATGTTTAATAGATGCCTGATGGCGAGGTCATATAGCCTCCCATCCTCACTTTTGTTTTGAGTTTATTTTCCTTTCATTTGATTTGGATTTTGGCGTTTGTGGTTGATATTGTTTGGCTTAGGTCATTTCATCCTACTTTTGGTGCAGTTTTGTATGGTTTCCTCTTGTTGTGTGATTTCATCTTGTGCATTTCTTTCTCTCTTCTTCTTTTGCATTCTCATATGCATGCTTGAGGTTGAGATGGGCTTGTGGAGGCTACTTCCCCACCTATATTTCCTCCCTCACTTTCATCCTATTTGTGCATTCTATGTTTGCATAATTTCATTTGCATGTTCTTTCTTCATCTTCTTGTCTTTCTTCCCTTAGGATCTCTAACTTCTCTTCTTCAAGAGAGGTTATGATAGACATTAGGATCAAACCATGCATGATAACATTAGGTAGTTCCCTTTTGTATCCCAACTCTAAGTCCACTTTGCATGACAACTTTTAGGATTGAGTTAGTCTCCCTTTAGTGTGTCCTTTCTCTTCTCATCTTCAAACACTTTCAAAACACCTAATAAAGAATAACAAGTGTTGTACGCTACGAGCCTTAAGCTACTTGGGAAATGGTGATTGAGGGGCTTCCTCTCAATGGCCTAGAGTGTTTATTGTACACCCTTTGGGTGATATGCGACGCATTCGCTCTTAGGTCATAGTCTTTAGTGCGACATGAGTTACAAATCAAATTTAAAACACTTCTTCTCTAAAAAACACAAAAACACTTCAAATCTTTTTCATCCTTCGGGATCTTAATCAAGGAAAATCTTTTCAGATAAAAGAGTGTTGTTAACTCTTAGTTCTATCGCAAACGGTAACACCTAAGTCTCCAATGGTCGAGCTGCATACGCCTAACTGCTAGAACTAGTTGTTAACCCTACTCGGGTAAAAGACAGTTGAACCAACTGGTGTTCTTGTTAGCCCGAACTACGTTTTCTCTGATCTCTCATACTTGTGGAGAGTACATAGGCACAAGACACGATGTCTTGGTGAGCAACCTTCCCCCCTTTCACTCGTAGTTAGCCAAACTACGTTGACTCTGACTTTCCCGTTGCACGAGGGAGTACGTAGGCACAGAGCGGCGATGCTCTGCCGAATCTTTTCTTTTCTTTTGTCCCATACCTTTAGTTAGATAGTTTCAACACACCCTTTTAGATAAACAACAAAGCATGGATCCCGTCGAGTACGACGGACATGAGGGGTGCTCATACCTTCCCTTGCGTAACCTTTCCTTTCCCTCTCTTTGGGATAAATAACGAAAGGTGGCGACTCTTCTGTTTTGCCGGCCTTTTTCGAAGTTGCAACAGTTGGCGACTCTGCTGGGGAAACTGGTTCCCTATGCGAGTCAATCCTAGCGCTTGTTTGTTTATCTTTTGGGTGTTGTATATGTGCTTTATTTACTTTCACATTTACTTTCTGCATTGTATTATTATAGCTTTAGTAGTGGAGAGTAGTGGCGGATATCTTTGCTTTGCTCGTACTAGTTCACCATTAAATTCGCGCTCAGACGAGATCATATACTCCCCTCAACTTCGGGTTGAGCCGGCCTTCGGGTTCGATGCCTGTTTATTTAACATATGCTTAACAGCGAGGTCAGATGTTCTTCTCAACTTCGGGTTGATCTTCCCTTCGGGTTCGATGCCTACTTGTTTAACAGATGCCTGACGGCGAGGTCAAATGTTCCTCTCAACTTCGGTTTGAGCCGGCTTTCGGGTTCGATGCCTGTTTGTTTATTAGATGCCTGACGGCGAGGTTAGATATTCTTCTCAACCACTGGTTGAGACGGCCTTCGGGTTCGATGCCTGACGGCGAGGTCAGATGGTGATCTTAACTTCGGGTCGAGCCGCCCTTCGGTTTCGATGCCTGTTTGTTTAACAGATGCCTCACGGTGAGGTCAGATGTTCCTCTCAACTTCGTGTTGAGCCGTCCTCCGGGTTCGATGCCTGTTTGTTTAACAGATACCTGACAGCGAGGTCATACGTTCCTCTCAACTTCGGGTTCGAGGCCTGTTTGTTTAACAGATGCCTGACGGCGAGGTGAGATGTTCTTCTCGACTTCGGGTTGAGCCGCCCTTCGGGTTTGATGCCTACTTATTTAATATATGCCTAACGACGAGGTGAAATGTTCCTCTCAACTTCGTGTTGAGCCGACCTTCGGGTTCGATGCCTATTTGTTTAACAGATGCCTTACGACGAGGTCAGATATTCTTCTCAACATCGTGTTGAGCCGGCCTTCGGGTTCGATTCCTGTTTGTTTAACAGATGCCAGACGGTGAGGTCAGATGTTCCTCTCAACTTCGTATTGAATCGGCCTTCGGGATCGATGCCTATTTGTTTAACAGATGCTTGATGGTAAGGTCATATGTTCCCCTCAACTTAAAGCATGATGCCTGTTTGTTTAATAGATGCTTGACAGCGAGGTCAGATGTTCTTCTCAACTTCGGGTTGAGACGGCCTTCGGGTTCGATGCCTGTTTATTTGAAAGATGCTTAACAGCGAGGTCAGATGTTCTTCTCAACTTCGAGTTGATCCGCCCTTCGAGTTTGATGCCTGCTTGTTTAACAGATGCCTGATGGCGAGGTTAAATGTTCCTCTCAACTTCGGTTTGAGCCGGCTTTCGGGTTCGATGCCTGTTTGTTTATTAGATGCCTGACGGCGAGGTTAGATATTCTTCTCAACTACTGGTTGAGACGGCCTTCGGGTTCGATGCCTGTATGTTTAACAGGTGCCTGACGGCGAGGTCAGATGGTGATCTTAACTTCGGGTTGAGCCGCCCTTCGGTTTCGAAGCCTGTTTGTTTAACAGATGCCTCACGGTGAGGTCAGATGTTCCTCTCAACTTCGTGTTGAGCCGTCCTCCGGGTTCGATGCCTGTTTGTTTAACAGATACCTGACAGCAAGGTCATACGTTCCTCTCAACTTCGGGTTTGATGCTTGTTTTTTTAACAGATGCCTGACGGCGAGGTGAGATGTTCTTCTCGACTTCGGGTTGAGCCACCCTTCGGGTTCGATGCCTACTTATTTAATAGATGCGTAACGACGAGGTGAAATGTTCCTCTCAACTTCGTGTTGAGCCGGCCTTCGGGTTCGATACCTATTTGTTTAACAGATGTCGTACGATGAGGTCAGATATTCTTCTCAACATCGTGCTGAGCCGGCCTTCGGGTTCGATTCCTGTTTGTTTAACAGATGCCTGAAAGCAAGGTCAGATGTTCCTCTAAACTTTGTGTTGAGCCGGCCTTCGGGATCAATGCCTGTTTGTTTAACAGATGCCTGATGGCAAGGTCATATGTTCCCCTCAACTTCGGGTTCAATGCCTGTTTGTTTAACAGATGTTTAACAATGAGGTTAGATGTTCTTCTCAACTACGGGTTGAGACACCCTTCGGGTTCGATGCCTGTTTGTTTAACAAATGCTTGACGGAGAGGTCAGATGTTCTTCTCAACTTCGGGTTGAGTCGGCCTTCAGGTTCAATGCCTGTTTGTTTAAAAGATGCCTGACAGCGAGGTCAGATGTTCTTCTCAACTACGGGTGGAGCCAGCCTTCGGGTTCGATGCCTATTTGTTTAACAGATACCTGACGGCAAGGTAAGATGTTCCACTCAACTTCGTGTTGAGCCGTCTTTCGGGTTCGATACCTGTTTATTTTACAGATGCCTAACAGCGAAGTCAGATATTCCTCTCCACTTCGGGTTGAACCGACCTTCGGGTTCGATGCCTGTTTTTTTAACAGATGCATGACGGCGAGGTCAGATGTTCTTCTCAACTTCGGGTTGAACCGACTTTCGGGTTTGATGCCTGTTTGTTTATTAGATGCCTGACAGCGTGGTCAGATATTCTTCTCAACTACGGGTTGAGACGACCTTCGGGTCCGATGCCTGTTTGTTTATTAGATGCCTGGTAGCGAGGTCAGATATTCTTATCAACTACGGGTTGAGACGGCCTTCGGGTTCGATGCCTGTATGTTTAACAGATGCCTGACGGTGAGGTCAGATGGTCTTCTTAACATCTGGTTGAGCCGGCCTTCGAATTCGATGCCTGTTTGTTTAACAGTTGCCTCACGGTGAGGTGAGATGTTCCTCTCAGCTTCGTGTTGAGTCGGCCTTCGGGTTTGATGCCTGTTTGTTTAACAGATACCTGACGGCGAGGTCAGATGTTCCTCTCAACTTCGGGTTGAGTCGGCCTTCGGGCTCGATGACTGTTTGTTTAAGAAATGCCTGACATCGAAGTCAGATGTTCTTCTCAACTTTGGGTTGAGCCAGCTTTCAGTTTCGCTGCCTGTTTATTTATTAGATGCCTGACTGCAAGGTTAGATATTCTTCTAAACTACGTGCTGAGACGACCTTCGGGTTCGATGCCTGTATGTTTAACAAATGCCTGACGGCGAGGTCAGATGGTCTTCTTAACATCGGGTTGAGCTGCCCTTCGGGTTAGATGCCTGTTTGTTTAATATTTGCCTCACGGTGATGTCAGATGTTCCTCTCAACTTCGTGTTGATCCGGCCTTCGGGTTCGATGCCTGTTTGTTTAACAGATACTTGACGGCGAGGTCAGATGTTCCTCTAAACTTCGTGTGGATCCGACTTTTGGGTTGGATGCCTACTTGTTTAACAGATGCCTGGCGGCGAGGTCAAATGTTCCTCTCAATTTTGTGTTGAGCCGGCCTTCGGGTTCGATGCCTGTTTGTTTAACAGATGCCTGATGGCGAGGTCAGATGTTCTTCTCAACTTCGTGCTGAGCCGGCCTTCGGGTTGGATGCCTACTTGTTTAACAGATGCCTGACGGCGAGGTCAAATGTTCCTCTCAACTTCGTGTTGAGCCGGCCTTCGGGTTCGATGCCTGTTTGTTTAACAGATGCCTTACAGCAAGGTCAGATGTTCTTCTCCATTTCGTGCTGAGCCGGCCTTCGGGTTCGATTCATGTTTGGTTAACAGATGCTTGACAGCGAGGTCAGATGATCCTCTAAACTTCGTGTTGAGTCGGCCTTCGGGATCAATGCCTGTTTGTTTAACAGATGCCTGATGGCAAGGTCATATGTTCCCCTCAACTTCGGGTTCAATGCCTGTTTGTTTAACAGATGTTTAACAACGAGGTCAGATGTTCTTCTCAACTACGGGTTGAGACGGCCTTCGGGTCCGATGCCTGTTTGTTTAACAGATGCTTGACGGAGAGGTCAGATGTTCTTCTCAACTTCGGGTTGAGACGGCCTTCGGGTTCAATGCCTGTTTCTTTAAAAGATGCCTTACAGCGAGGTCAGATGTTCTTCTCAACTACATGTGGAGCCGGCCTTCGGGTTCGATGCCTATTTGTTTAACATATGCCTGACGGCAAGGTAAGATGTTCCACTCAACCTCGTGTTGAGCCGGCCTTCGGGTTCGATGCCTATTTGTTTTACAGATGCCTAACAGCAAAGTCAGATATTCCTCTCCACTTCAGGTTGAACTGGCCTTCGGGTTCGATGCCTGTTTTTTAACAGATGCCTGACGGCGAGGTCAGACGTTCTTCTCAACTTCATGTTGAACCGGCTTTCGGGTTCGATGCCTGTTTGTTTATTAGATGCCTGACGGTGAGGTAAGATATTCTTCTCAACTACGGGTTGAGACGGCCTTCAGGTTCGATGCCTGTTTGTTTATTAAATGCCTGGTGGCGAGGTCAGATATTCTTCTCAACTACGGGTTGATACGGCCCTCGGGTTTGATGCCTGTATGTTTAACAGATGCCTGACAGCAAGGTCAGATAGTCTTCTTAACATCGGGTTAAGCCGGCCTTCGGGTTATATGCATGTTTGTTTAACAATTGCCTCACGATAAGGTCAGATGTTCCTTTCAACTTCGTGTTGAGCCGGCCTTCGGGTTCGATGCCTGTTTGTTTAACAGATACCTGACTTCGAGGTCAATTGTTCATCTCAACTTCGGGTTGAACCGGCCTTTAGGCTCGATGCCTGTTTTGTCAACAGATGCCTGACAACGAGGTCAGTTTTTCTTCTCAACTTCGGGTTGAGCCGCCCTTCGGGTTCGATGCTTGGTTTTTTAACTGATTCCTGACGGCGAGGTCAGATGTTTCTCTCAACTTCGTGTTGAGCCAGCCTTCGGGTTCGATGCCTGTTTGTTTAACAGACGCTTGACAGCAAGGTCAGATGTTCTTCTCAACTACGGGTTGAGACGACCTTCGGGTTCGATGCCTGTTTTTTTAACAGATTCTTGACGGCGAGGTCAGATGTTCTTCTCAACTTAGGGTTGAGCCTGCCTTCGGGTTCGATGCCTGTTTCTTTAACAAATTCCTGACAGCGAGGGCAGATGTTCTTCTCAACTTTGTATTGAGACGACATTCGGGTTCGATGCCTATTTGTTTAAGAGATGCCTGAAGGTGAAGTCAGATATTCCTCTCAACTTCGGGTTGAGCCGGCCTTCGGGTTAGATGCCTGTTTGTTTAACAGATGCCTCACGGTTAGGTAAGATGTTCCACTCAACTTCAGGTGGAGCCGGCCTTCGGGTTTGATGCCTGTTTGTTTAACAGATTCCTGACGGCGAGGTCATATGTTCCTCTCAACTTCGGGTTGAGTCGGCCTTCGGTATCGATGCCTGTTTGTTTAACAGATGCCTGACAGCGAGGTCAAATGTTCCTCTCAACATCGTGTTGAGCCGGCCTTCGGGTTCGATGCCTGTTTATTTAACAGATGCCTTACAGCGAGGTCAAATGTTTTTCTCAACTTCGTGCTGAGGCGGCCTTCGGGTACGATTCCTGTTTGTTTAACAGATGCCTGACAGCAAGGTCAGACGTTCCTCTAAACTTCGTGTTGAGCCGGCCTTCGAAATCAATGTCTGTTTTTTTAACAGATGCCTGATGGCAAGGTCATATGTTCCCCTAAACTTCGGGTTCGATGCCTGTTTGTTTAACAGATGCTTGACAACAAGGTCAGATGTTCTTCTCAACTACGGGTTGAGACAACCTTCGGGTTTAATGCCTGTTTGTTTAACAGATGCTTGATGGAGATGTCAGATGTTCTTCTCAATTTCGGGTTAAGTCGGCCTTCGAGTTCGATGCCTGTTTCTTTAACAGATGCCTGACAGCGAGGTCAGATGTTCTTTTCAATTACGGGTGGAGCCGGACTTTGGGTTCGATGCCTGTTTGTTTAATAGATACCTGACAGCAAGGTAAGATGTTCCACTCAACTTTGTGTTGAGCCGGCCTTCAGGTTCGATGCCAGTTTGTTTTACAGATGCCTAACAGCGAAGTCAGATATTCCTCTCAACTTCAGGTTGAGCAGGCCTTCGGGTTCAATGCCTGTTTTTTTAACATATGCCTGACGGCAAGGTCGGATGTTCTTCTCAACTTCGGGTTGAACCGGCTTTCAGGTTCGATGCTTGTTTGTTTATTAGATGACTGATGGCGAGGTTAGATATTCTTCTCAACTACGGGTTGAGACGGTCTTCAGGTTCGATGCCTGTTTGTTTATTTGATGCCTGGCGGCAAGGCCAGATATTCTTCTCAACTACGTGTTGAGACGGCCTTCGGGTTCGATGCCTGCATGTTTAACAGATGTCTGACGACGAGGTCTGATGGTCTTAACATCGGGTTGAGCCGCCCTTCGGGTTAGATGCCTGTTTGTTTAACAGTTGCCTCACGGTGACGTCATATGTTCCTCTCAACTTCGTGTTGATCCGGCCTTCGGCTTCGATGCTTGTTTGTTTAACAGATACCTGACGATGAGGTCAGATGTTCCTCTCAACTTCGGGTTGAGGCGGCCTTTGGGCGCGATTCCTATTTGTTTAACTTCGGGTTGAGCCGACTTTCGGGTTCAATGCCTGTTTCTTTATTAGATGCCTGATGGCGAGGTCAGATGTTCCTCTCAACTTTGTGTTAAGCCGGCCTTCGGGTTTGATGCCTCTTTGTTTAACCGATATCTGACGGCGAGGTCAGATGTTCTTCTCAACTTCGGGTTGAGCCGACTTTCGGGTTCGATGCCGGTTTGTTTATTAGATGTCTGACGGTGAGGTCAGATATTCTTCTCAACCACGGGTTGAGACGACCTTTGGGTTTGATATCTGTATGTTTAACAGATGCCTGACAGCGAGGTCAGATGGTCTTCTTAACATCGGGTTGAGCCGGCCTTCGGGTTATATGCCTGTTTGTTTAACAGTTGCCTTACGGTGAGGTCAGATGTTCCTCTCAACTTCATGTTTAGCCGGCCTTCGGGTTCGATGCCTGTTTTTTTAACAGATACCTGACGGTGAGGTCAGATGTTCCTCTCAACTTCAGGTTGATTCGGCCTTCGGGTTCGATGCCTGTTTGTTTAACAGACGCTTGACAGCGAGGTCAGATGTTCTTCTCAACTACGGGTCTAGACGGCCTTCGGGTTTGATGCCTGGTTTTTTAACAGATGCTTGACGGCAAGGTCAGATGTTTATCTCAACTTCGTGTTAAGCCGGCCTTCGGGTTCAATGCCTGTTTGTTTCACAGATGCCTGACGGCGAGGTCAGATATTCCTCTCAACTTCGTGTTAAGCCAGCCTTCTGGTTCGATGCTTGTTGGTTTAACAGATGCCTGACAGCGAGGTCATATGTTCCTCTCGACTTCGTGTTGAGCCGGCCTTCGGGTTCGATGCCTATTTGTTTAACAGATGCCTGACAACGAGGTAAGATGTTAATCTCAACTTCGTGTTGAGTCGGCCTTCAAGTTCGATGCCTGTTTTTTTAACATGTGCCTGGGGGCAAGATCATATGTTCCTCTGCACTTCGTGTTGAGCCAGCCATCGGGTTCGACGCCTGTTTGTTTAATAGATGCCTGATGACGAGGCCATATGTTCCCCTCATCTTCGAGTTGAGTCGGCCTTCGGGTTCGATGCATGTTTGTTTAACAGACGCTTGACTGCGAGGTCAAATGTTCCTTTCAACTACGGGTTGAGACGACCTTCGGGTTTGATGCTTGTTTTTTTAACAGTTGCTTGACAGCGAGGTCAGATGTTCTTCTCAACTTAGGGTTGAGCCCGCCTTCAGGTTCGAAGCCTGTTTCTTTAACAAATTCCTGACAGCGAGGTCAGATGTTCTTCTCAACTCATGTTGAGATGGCATTCAGTTTCGATGCCTGTGTTTTTTAACAGATGCCTAACGGTGAAGTCAGATATTCCTCTCAATTTCGGGTTGAGTCGGCCTTCGGGTTTGATGCCTGTTTGTTTAACAAATGCTTGACGGCAAGGTCATATGTTTTTCTCAACTTCTTGTTGAGCCGGCCTTCAGGTTCAATGCCTGTTTGTTTAACAGATGCCTGACGGCGAGGTCAGATATTCCTCTCAACTTCGTGTTGAGCCAGCCTTCTGGTTCGATGCTTGTTTGTTTAACAGATGCCTGCAGCAAGGTCATATGTTCCCCTCAACTTCGGGTTGAGACGACCTTCGGGTTCGATGCCTATTTTTTTAACAGATGCTTGACGGTGATGTTAGATGTTCTTCTCAACTTAGGGTTGTTCCAGCCTTCAGGTTCAACGCCTGTTTGTTTAACAGATGCCTGACGGCAAGGTCAGATATTCCTCACAACTTCATGTTGAGCCAGCCTTCTGGTTCGATGCTTGTTTGTTTAACAGATGCCTGACAGCGAGGTCATATGTTCCCCTCAACTTCGGGTTGAGACGGCCTTCGGGTTCGATGCCTGTTTTTTTAACAGATGCTTGACGGAGAGGTCAGATGTTCTTCTCAACTTAGGGTTGAGCCCGCCTTCGGGTTTGATGCCTGTTTCCTTAACAGATTCCTGACAGCGAGGCCAGATGGTCTTCTCAACTTCGTGTTGAGACGACATTCAGGTTCGATGCCTGTTTTTTTAACAGATGCCTGACAACGTGGTAAGATGTTCCTCTCAACTTTGTGTTGAGTCGGCCTTCGGGTTCGATGCCTGTTTGTTTAACAGATGTCTGACGGCGAGGTCAGATGTTCTTCTCAATTTCAGGTTGAGCCGGCTTTCGGGCTCGAGGCCTGTTTGTTTATTAGATGTCTGACGGCAAGGTCAGATGTTCTTCTCAACGATGGGTTGAGACGGCCTTCGGGATTGATGCCGATATGTTTAACAAATGCCTGACGGCGAGGTCAGATGATCTTCTTAACTTCGGGTTGAGCCGCCCTTCGGGTTGGATGCTTGTTTGTTTAACAGATGCCCGACGGCGAGGTCAAATCTTCCTCTCAACTTCGTGTTGAGTCGGCCTTCAGGTTCGATGCTTGTTTGTTTAACAGATGTCTGACGGCGAGGTCAGATGTTCTTCTCAACTTCGGGTTGAGCCGGCTTTCGGGCTCAATGCCTGTTTGTTTATTAGATGTCTGACGGTAAGGTCAGATGTTCTTCTAAACTATGGGTTGAGACGGCCTTCGGGATTGATGCTTGTATGTTTAACAAATGCCTGACGGCGAGGTCAGATGGTTTTCTTAAATTCGAGTTTAGCCGCCCTTCGGGTTCGATGCTTGATTGTTTAACAGATGCCTGACGGCGAGGTCAAGTCTTCCTTTCAACTTCGTGTTGAGCCGGCCTTCGGGTTCGATGCCTGTTTGTTTAACAGATGCCTGACAACGAGGTAAGATGTTCCTCTCAACTTCGTGTTAAGTCGGCCTTCGGGTTCGATGCCTGATTTTTTAACAGATGCCTGACGGCAAGGTCAGATGTTCCTCTCAAATTCGTGTTGAGCCAGCCATCGGGTTCGATGCCTGTTTGTTTAATAGATGCCTGATGACGAGGTCATATGTTCCCTTTATCTTCGGGTTGAGTCGGCCTTCGGGTTCGATGCCTGCTTGTTTAACAGATGCTTGACAGCAAGGTCAGATGATCTCTCAACTTAGGTTTGATCTCTCCTTCGGGTTCGATGCCTGTTTCTTTAACAGATTCCTGACAGCAAGGTCAGATATTCTTCTCAACTTCTTGTTGAGACGGCATTCGGTTTCAATGCCTGTTTTTTTTAACAGTTTCCTGACGGTGAAGTCAGATATTCCTCTCAACTTAGGGTTGAGCCGACCTTCGGGTTCGATGCCTGTTTGTTTAACAGATGCTTGACAGCGAGGTCAGATGTTTTTCTCAACTTCGGGTTGAGCCAGCTTTCGGTTTCGCTGCCTGTTTGTTTATTAGATGCCTGACGGCGAGGTTAGATATTCTTCTAAACTACGTGTTGAGACGGCCTTCGGGTTCGATGCTTGCATGTTTAACAGATGCCTGACGGCGAGGTCAGATGGTCTTAACATCGGGTTGAGCTCCCCTTCAGGTTAGATGCCTGTTTGTTTAACAGTTGCCTCACGGTGACGTCAAATGTTCCTCTCAACTTCGTGTTGATCCGGCCTTCGGGTTCGACGCCTGTTTGTTTAACAGATACCTGACGACGAGGTCAGATGTTCCTCTAAACTTCGGGTTAAGGCGGCCTTCGGGCGCGCTATTTGTTTAACAGATGTCGGGCGGCGCGGTCAGATGTTCTTCTCAACTTAGGGTTGAGCCGACTTTCGGGTTCAATGCCTGTTTCTTTATTAGATGCCTGATGGCGAGGTCAGATGTTTCTCTCAACTTCGTGTTGAGTCGGCCTTCGGGTTTGATGCCTGTTTGTTTAACCGATGTCTGACGGCGAGGTCAGATATTCTTCTCAACTTCGGGTTGAACCGACTTTCGGGTTCGATGCCTGTTTGTGTATTAGATGCCTGAAGGCGAGGTCATATATTCTTCTCAACCACGGGTTGAGACAACCTTCGGTTTTGATATCTGTATGTTTAACAGATGCTTGACAGCGAGGTCATATGGTCTTCTTAACATCGGGTTTAGCTGGCCTTCAGGTTATATGCCTGTTTGTTTAACAACTGCCTCACGGTGAGGTCAGATGTTCCTCTCAACTTCGTGTTGAGCCGGCCTTCGAATTTGAGGCTTGTTTGTTTAACAGATACCTGACGGCGAGGTTAGATGTTCCTCTCAACTTCGGGTTGAACCGGCCTTTAGGCTCGATGCCTGTTTTTTTAACAGATGCCTGACAACAAGGTCAGATTTTCTTCTCAACTTCGGGTTGAGCCGCCCTTCGGGTTCGATGCCTGGTGTTTTAACAGATGCTTGACGGCGAGGTCAGATGTTTTTCTCATATTCGTGTTGAGTCGGCCTTCGAGTTCTATGCCTGTTTGTTTAACAGATGCCTGACGACGAGGTCAGATATTCCTCTCAACTTCGTGTTGAGCCAGCCTTCTGGTTCGATGCTTGTTTGTTTAACAGATGCCTGACAGCAAGGTCATATATTCCTTTGAACTTCGTGTTGAGCCGGCCTTCGGGTTCGATGCCTGTTTGTTTAACAAATGCCTCACAACGAGGTAAGATGTTCCTCTCAACTTCGTGTTGAGTCGGCCTTCAGGTTCGATGCCTTTTTTTTAACATATGCCTGAGGGCAAGGTCATATGTTCCTCTCTACTTCGTGTTGAGCCAGCCATCGGGTTCGATGCCTGTTTGTTTAATAGATGTCTGATGACGAGGTCATATGTTCCCCTCATCTTCGGGTTGAGTCGGCCTTCGGGTTCGATTCCTGTTTGTTTATAAGATGCCTGACGGCGAGGTCAAATCTTCCTCTCAACTTCGTCTTGAGTCGGCCTTCGAGTTCGATGCCTGTTTGTTTAGCAAATGCCTGACAACGAGGTAAGATGTTCCTCTCAACTTTGTAATGAGTCGGCCTTCGGGTTCGATGCCTGTTTTTTTAACAGATGCCTGACGGCAAGGTCATATGTTCCTCTCAACTTTGTGTTGAGCCAGCCATCGGGTTCGATGCCTGTTTGTTTAATAGATGCCTGATGACGAGGTCATATGTTCCCTTTATCTTCGGGTTGAGTCGGTCTTCGGGTTCAATGCCTGTTTGTTTAGCAGACGCTTGACAGCAAGGTCAGATGTTCTTCTCAACTAAGGGTTGAGACGGCCTTCGGGTTTATGCCTGTTTTTTTAACAGATGCTTGACAGCGAGTTCAGATGTTCTTCTCAACTTAGGGTTGAGCCTGCCTTCGGGTTCGATGCCTGTTTCTTTAACAGATTCCTGACAGCGAGGTCAGATGTTCTTCTCAACTTCGTGTTGAGACGGCATTCGGTTTCGATGCCTGTGTTTTTTAACAGATGCCTGATTGTGAAGCCAGATATTCCTCTCAACTTCGGGTTGAGTCGGCCTTCGGGTTCGATGCCTGTTCGTTTAACAGATGCTTGACGGCAAGGTCAGATGTTTTTCTCAACTTCATGTTGAGCCGACCTTCGGGTTCGATGCCTGTTTGTTTAACAGATGCCTGACGGTGAGGTCAGATATTCCTCTCAACTTCGTGTTGAGCCAGCCTTCTGGTTCGATGCTTGTTTATTTAACAAATGCCTGACAGCAAGGTCATATGTTCCCCTCAACTTCGGGTTGAGACGACCTTCGGGTTCGATGCCTGTTTTTTTAACAGATGCCTGACAACGTGGTAAGATGTTCCTCTCAACTTCGTGTTGAGTCGGCCTTCGGGTTCGATGCCTGTTTGTTTAACAGATGTCTGACGGCGAGGTCAGATGTTCTTCCCAATTTCAGGTTGAGCCGGCTTTCGGGCTCGAGGCCTGTTTGTTTATTAGATGTTTGACGGCAAGGTCAGATGTTCTTCTCAACGATGGGTTGAGACGGCCTTCGGGATTGATGCCGATATGTTTAACAAATGCCTGACGGCGAGGTCAGATGATCTTCTTAACTTCGGGTTGAGCCGCCCTTCGGGTTGGATGCTTGTTTGTTTAACAGATGCCCGACGGCGAGGTCAAATCTTCCTCTCAACTTCGTGTTGAGTCGGCCTTCAGGTTCGATGCCTGTTTGTTTAACAGATGTCTGACGGTGAGGTCAGATGTTCTTCTCAACTTCGGGTTGAGCCGGCTTTCGGGCTCAATGCCTGTTTGTTTATTAGATGTCTGACGGTAAGGTCAGATGTTCTTCTAAACTATGGGTTGAGACGGCCTTCGGGATTGATGCTTGTATGTTTAACAAATGCCTGACGGCGAGGTCAGATGGTTTTCTTAACTTCGGGTTTAGCCGCCCTTCGGGTTCGATGCTTGTTTGTTTAACAGATGCCTGACGGTGAGGTCAAGTCTTCCTCTCAACTTCGTGTTGAGCCGGCCTTCGGGTTCGATGCCTGTTTGTTTAACAGATGCCTGACAACGAGGTAAGATGTTCCTCTCAACTTCGTGTTGAGTCGGCCTTCGGGTTCGATGCCTGATTTTTTAACAGATGCCTGACGGCAAGGTCAGATGTTCCTCTCAAATTCGTGTTGAGCCAGCCATCGCGTTCGATGCCTGTTTGTTTAATAGATGCCTGATGACGAGGTCATATGTTCCCTTTATCTTCGGGTTGAGTCGGCCTTCGGGTTCGATGCCTACTTGTTTATCAGATGCTTGACAGCAAGGTCAGATGATCTTCTCAACTTAGGTTTGAGCCCGCCTTCGGGTTCGATGCCTGTTTCTTTAACAGATTCTTGACAGCAAGGTCAGATATTCTTCTCAACTTCGTGTTGAGACGGCATTCGGTTTCAATGCCTGTTTTTTTTTTTAACAGTTTCCTGACGGTGAAGTCAGATATTCCTCTCAACTTAGGGTTGAGCCGACCTTCGGGTTCGATGCCTGTTTGTTTAACAGATGCTTGACAGCGAGGTCAGATGTTTTTCTCAACTTCGGGTTGAGCCAGCTTTCGGTTTCGCTGCCTGTTTGTTTATTAGATACCTGACGGCGAGGTTAGATATTCTTCTAAACTACGTGTTGAGACGACCTTCGGGTTCGATGCTTGCATGTTTAACAGATGCCTGACAGCGAGGTCAGATGGTCTTAACATCGGGTTGAGCTCCCCTTCAGGTTAGATGCCTGTTTGTTTAACAGTTGCCTCACGGTGACGTCAGATGTTCCTCTCAACTTCGTGTTGATCCGGCCTTCGGGTTCGACGCCTGTTTGTTTAACAGATACTTGACGACGAGGTCAGATGTTCCTCTAAACTTCGGGTTAAGGCGGCCTTCGGGCGCGCTCTTTGTTTAACAGATGTCGGGCGGCGCGGTCAGATGTTCTTCTCAACTTAGGGTTGAGCCGACTTTCGGGTTCAATGTTTGTTTCTTTATTAGATGCCTGATGGCGAGGTCAGATGTTTCTCTCAACTTCGTGTTGAGCCGGCCTTCGGGTTTGATGCCTGTTTGTTTAACCGATGTCTGACGGCGAGGTCAGATATTCTTCTCAACTTCGGGTTGAACCGACTTTCGGGTTCGATGCCTGTTTGTGTATTAGATGCCTGAAGGCGAGGTCATATATTCTTCTCAACCACGGGTTGAGACAACCTTCGGTTTTGATATCTGTATGTTTAACAGATGCTTGACAGCGAGGTCATATGGTCTTCTTAACATCGGGTTTAGCTGGCCTTCGGGTTATATGCCTGTTTGTTTAACAACTGCCTCACGGTGAGGTCAGATGTTCCTCTCAACTTCGTGTTGAGCCGGCCTTCGGGATTGAGGCTTGTTTGTTTAACAGATACCTGACGGCGAGGTTAGATGTTCCTCTCAACTTCGGGTTGAACCGGCCTTTAGGCTCGATGCCTGTTTTTTTAACAGATGCCTGACAACAAGGTCAGATTTTCTTCTCAACTTCGGGTTGAGCCGCCCTTCGGGTTCGATGCCTGGTGTTTTAACAGATGCTTGGCGACGAGGTCAGATGTTTTTCTCAACTTCGTGTTGATTCGGCCTTCGAGTTCTATGCCTGTTTGTTTAACAGATGCCTGACGACGAGGTCAGATATTCCTCTCAACTTCGTGTTGAGCCAGCCTTCTGGTTCGATGCTTGTTTGTTTAACAGATGCCTGACAGCAAGGTCATATATTCCTTTGAACTTCGTGTTGAGCCGCCCTTCGGGTTCGATGCCTGTTTGTTTAACAGATGCCTCACAACGAGGTAAGATGTTCCTCTCAACTTCGTGTTGAGTCGGCCTTCAGGTTCGATGCCTTTTTTTTAACATATGCCTGAGGGCAAGGTCATATGTTCCTCTCTACTTCGTGTTGAGCCAGCCATCGGGTTCGATGCCTGTTTGTTTAATAGATGTCTGATGACGAGGTCATATGTTCCCCTCATCTTCGGGTTGAGTCGGCCTTCGGGTTCGATTCCTGTTTGTTTATAAGATGCCTGACGGCGAGGTCAAATCTTCCTCTCAACTTCGTCTTGAGTCGGCCTTCGAGTTCGATGCCTGTTTGTTTAGCAGATGCCTGACAACGAGGTAAGATGTTCCTCTCAACTTTGTAATGAGTCGGCCTTCGGATTCGATGCCTGTTTTGTTAACAGATGCCTGACGGCAAGGTCATATGTTCCTCTCAACTTTGTGTTGAGCCAGCCATCGGGTTCGATGCCTGTCTGTTTAATAGATGCCTGATGACGAGGTCATATGTTCCCTTTATCTTCGGGTTGAGTCGGTCTTCGGGTTCGATGCCTGTTTGTTTAGCAGACGCTTGACAGCGAGGTCAGATGTTCTTCTCAACTAAGGGTTGAGACGGCCTTCGGGTTTATGCCTGCTTTTTTAACAGATGCTTGACAGCGAGTTCAGATGTTCTTCTCAACTTAGGGTTGAGCCTGCCTTCGGGTTCGATGCCTGTTTCTTTAACAGATTCCTGACAGCGAGGTCAGATGTTCTTCTCAACTTCGTGTTGAGACGGCATTCGGTTTCGATGCCTGTGTTTTTTAACAGATGCCTGATTGTGAAGCCAGATATTCCTCTCAACTTCGGGTTGAGCCGGCCTTCGGGTTCGATGCCTGTTCGTTTAACAGATGCTTGACGGCAAGGTCAGATGTTTTTCTCAACTTCATGTTGAGCCGACCTTCAGGTTCGATGCCTGTTTGTTTAACAGATGCCTGACGGTGAGGTCAGATATTCCTCTCAACTTCGTGTTGAGCCAGCCTTCTGGTTCGATGCTTGTTTATTTAACAAATGCCTGACAGCAAGGTCATATGTTCCCCTCAACTTCGGGTTGAGACGACCTTCGGGTTCGATGCCTTTTTTTTAACAGATGCTTGACGGCGTGGTCAGATGTTCTTCTCAACTTAGGGTTGATCGCGCCTTCTGGTTGGATACCTGTTTGTTTAACAGATGCCTGACGGCGAGGTCAAATATTTCTCACAACTTCGTGTTGAGCCAGCCTTCTGGTTCGATGCTTGTTTGTTTAACAGATGCCTGACAGCAAGGTCATATGTTCCCCTCAACTTCGGGTTGAGACGGCCTTCGGGTTCGATGCCTGTTTTTTAACAGATGCTTGACAGCGAGGTCAGATGTTCTTCTCAACTTCGTGTTGAGACGGCATTCGGGTTCGATGCCTGTTTTTTTAACAGATGCCTGACGGTGAAGTCAGATATTCCTCTCAACTTCGGGTTGAGCCGGCCTTCAGGTTCGATGCCTGTTTGTTTAACAGATGTCTGACAACGTGGTAAGATGTTCCTCTCAACTTCGTGTTGAGTCGGCCTTCGGGTTCGATGCCTGTTTGTTTAACAGATGTCTGACGGCGAGGTCAGATGTTCTTCTCAACTTCAGGTTGAGCCGGATTTCGGGCTCGATGCCTGTTTGTTTATTAGATGTCTAACAGCAAGTTCAGATGTTCTTCTCAACGATGGGTTGAGACGACCTTCGGGATTGATGCCTGTATGTTTAACAAATGCCTGACGGTGAGGTCAGATGATCTTCTTAACTTCGGGTTTGTCGCAGTGAAGTTCAGATACCAAACTATTAATTAGTTTGAGTCTTTAATTCATTTTGCAACCGAACTTTGATTTGTCCGAAGGAAGGGATAAAGATCGAAATTCCCACAATGCAATGCAAATGCAAGGTTTAGATAGTTATAGGTTCGGGGGTTGGTTAAACTTAGGGAAGGTACTAGCATCCTAAGTTTCTGTAGTACTCTACAGGAACCTCTTGTTTTATGTTTGTTTATTGCTAAGTGTCTATCTGCTTAATGGTTGAAAGACCCTAGGGGTTTATTTCTAAGTATACTCGATAAGATGTCGCATATTACGCCTACATATCCTTACGGGAGTGGAATTAGAGTATTTGTAGTTCACCTAAAGGGTTTGAGGAGTTCTTTGACGGTGGTCAAAGTTCCTACGGGTTTAGGGTAGTTGATTGATTGATTTTAGGAGAAAAGACGAGTTGTCATTTTAAGAGAGATTTAACCGCCACAATTTGTAGGGAAATAGTCTTTGCATCGTCTTAAGAGAAGGGCTCAAGTACTCAGATAGGGATCAACGAGGTACACCTCTATCTCTCTTAAGGCAAAGTCCCTACGGTATTGACTGTAATTGATGTGGGGTGGAGATTCTATCTCTCTTAAGATGATTAACATCTTTCTCTATTGTGTTTGAGTATTGTATTGATTTGAGTTGTTTATATTATGTTTATTTCTATGTTGTAAGAGAAAGGTCCTTCCTATGGGGTAGGATCTAACTTAATCGATCAACTTGAATAGGATCAAGGATCAAGGGGAAATGATGCAAATGATGCACTACACACAATTGTTGAATTATGTGCAGGGTTTTCCTTTGGACGGAATGCGATGCGGGAATATAAATTGCGATAATGTAAAACATACACAACGCATGAAAGCGCTAAGTGAGTGTGTGAATTGTGAATAAAATGAAAGTAGATAAAGTAAACATACATGGACGCATGAAAGCGTTAGAGTGTAAGTGAGAATTGTGTATGTGAATGTGGCTATGCAAACGTGCACGATTGAATTGGATTTACGATGTTGATCGTTTTTTAGGCGAGTTGATTTTGATTATTTTAAGGAAATTGTTGAATTGATTTTGAGAGGGTTGATTTATAAGAAAATATATTATTTTATTAGATTAAAAATTATAAGTGAATTTGATTTTAAAGGAAATGTTGAATTAATTTATATTAGTTTTAATAAAAGATTAGATTGATTGATGAAGTTGATTTTTAGGGAGATGTTAATTTATGAGAAATTATATTTTAATAAAATTTAGTAATAGTCTATAGAGGGGATTATAAATAAATTTAAATAAAAAGTTTATTAAAAGGTTTTATTAAATATATGGATAACCTTTTTTATTATTGTAAATTATTTTTTAAGTTATGAAATAAGTTTTGTTATACAAATGATAAAGGTTCAACAAATAAATAAAGTTTTTATTGAAAAAAAAGGTTATACAAATTATTTAGATTGTGAAATAGGTTAATTAAAATTAATTAGAGAGATTAATAAAAAGAGTTATTAGTTTATTTACTTGTAAAAAAAAAGTCTATTTAAAATTATTAAATTAATTAAGAGACAATTATATAGAAAGTTTTTGATCTTAAAATGAAAAGGGTGATTAAAGTTGATTTAGTTAATGATAAAAAGGGTTAATTCATTTTAAATAACAAAACAATTAAATAGCAAGTTAATCAGGGATTAATGGGTTAGTTAGTGGGTTTTGTTGGTTTTGTCTTAAATCAAATTAAAAAAACAGATTAAGGGGAGATTAAGTGATGGTTAGGTGTGGTGTAGTGAGTGCGTGGGAATCACTTCAATCATGAAACACGAATAAAAAAAACTACAGGAAAAAAAAAGAGAACGATGAACCCTAAGCCCCAAATCAGATTCCGCTAACTGGGAATCCTTCTCCTCTCTCGCTCGGTCACCTCCTTCGCATTTGCTCGCCTTCTCACTCCCTTCTTCTTCTTATTGTCTTCTCCTTCGTTCGTTCGCCGTTTCTCCTTTAATCTCCGCCATCGCCTCTTCTCTCAACTCCATTCTTCAATTTCTTACCTTTTTCACCTACATTAACAAGCAAATCAATGAGAATAAAGTTAGTGATAAATAAAACTCACGGTTCGATGGTTTTCTGCAGGGATTTTGATGGTTGGTGACGGCTTTGAATCCGGGTGGAAGGGTTTCCGGCGGTGTCATAGTGGGGTTTCGGCGATTCACGAAGGTGATTACGGTTTAAGTTCTTCGAAGGATTTCGTGATGGATCTCGAGATAAGTTTCTTATCAAACTTCGATTACAAAATTAGGGTTGATTTGTGATTTCTGAACTTGGGATTTTTGCGTGAATTGGTAATTATGTTCCCCCCTTCTGACTCTGGTTGTAGTTGTTCTTATAGGCGTCCCGAATTTGTTGATTTGGGAACCGAAGTAAATGTTGTTAATTGGTAATGAATTATTTCCTCTTTTCTTTTTGACAGGTTATAAAACTTGCCGATTTCGACTCACTAGGTTTGGAAATATGCTTGTTAACATTTTGGAAACAGAGTAATTCCATCTTAAACACGTTTTGAATTGCTTTGATTATGATATTGATATTTCAATCTCAAACATATTTGATTTTCTTCAGATGCTCTTACGACTTGGTTTCCTTATTTGCTTAACCCTGAATGCTTCATCAAACACGATTTCTTGTTATGTTTATCTATTGTTTTATCATTTGTCGTAACAAGCTTCCTTAAAGTTTGACCAGGCACAAGAAGTAAACTACAAAGCCCACAGAAATTCTTCCCAGAACGGAGGTCGTCTACAAATTTCTGATAGTGAAAAGCGGTCTAGTTGCGTTGTTGCTTAAATTGTACAGTTATTCTCCTTTCCAATCTACTAATTCATTTTGCGGTGCATATATGGTAGCAACTCGTTTTTTTGCCTCAGCATCATTTACTACACTTCGACATTTTCGGGAAACCACAACAACAAGCAAGCCGTTCATCCATGTAATCATATGTAAGCTCTTCCCATTGGTTAATGTCTCTCTTTGCAAATATTATAACATGCTCGTCACCATTAACACTAATGACTCTTGAATAGAAATTTGGTGCACAAGAATGATTAATTAGATGAGCGATGCTTCCTGCTCTGGTGGCGCTAATGCTGCTGGTAAGAGCCTCGCTGCGTGCTGGCTTGCAGCTGTCTGGTATGATTACTGAGAGGCTCTTTGTCATTCTCTTTTTTGCCATGAATCTTCTTCTTTTACGACTTAAATATGTTGGGTTCTGTTTGAGAATTCTTAGTGTTTGTGACCTCTGAACTACTTATGTTTTGATCTTCTTGGTGTGCTTATGCAGGACGTTTACGTATCTTCAAAGGAATGAGAGAAGGCTGGCGGTTGCTTGTACCATGCCTACGAAGCTTCACCAGTTGACGATACCATTCACGAGGTTGGGGCTTTATGCTTTATGAATGTATGGCCAAACTTGTCGTCATTATGATGTTCACATGTTATAACTATTAATTCTGATATCTGAAAATGGATTGCCCATCTGCAGGGGATTTCTTCGGTGTCATTCCCATCGCGTAGCACATTGTGATAGAAGGTCAGCCGTAGCTTATAAGACCGAGTAAACCAACTTCTTTCCAAGCACTGTCATGGTTGCGTGGATTGGAAATAAAGAGACTTGTTTCTCTTTGTATACTTTACCGTCCTATTGGTTTTGAATTCATTTTCTTTTATCCCGAATATTAACTGCTTGTAATTTGACAGGGCATGTGCTAATGTCAAACACCGAGGGCGTCTCATTGCTCACAGTTGTTGGTGTCATAGAGCTACGCAGGGTCTTGTTTCTTTTGGTTCAGAGTCTGAGTTTTGAAAATTCAAATGGTCTACTCCGAAGAAAATTATGTAAGGCTGCATTATCCAAGTGACTATAGCTAGAGTCTTTGAGGTAAGCAAAAGTGGTTTTAATCAACTTCTTCCAAATTGGTTTTTTTATAATAGTAAATGTCTTGTTTCGTATCCTCACTTTCAGTAACATAGAAGTTTGCTTGCACCAAAGGCACAATCAGAAAAGAATAATACCAGAAGATCTATTTCTCCAGAAGCTTACGTTTGACACCTTGCATATCACAGTCCAAATTCTGAATTCTTTATGCAAAGCTTTATCAGGTTCTTCTAAATACTTAAGAATTCCGGCGTTTCTGTCCGTCGTTGCTTTGCATTCTCGTGTCACTCTTTGGCAAGGCAGCTTTGGAGTTTCTGATGGTTTTAATTCATTTTGATCATGTCTAGTGTTATGCTTCGAATTCCTGACGAGGGGACTTGGAGAACTGCTGCGGGATGCTTGGAGAAGTTATGGTGCAAAAACGGTGTAAAGGTGAATACGGTGAAAACTGCAAAGAACCAATAAGGATACAACTTCTGGTAAGGCCTGGAACTGTAGGGTTCAAAGGTAATTCGATTCGTAATTCCTCAGCTTTCCCGTGTTCATCTTCTGAGCTTACATGTCATTGTGCATAATTCGTATTTTCAGTAGGTATGGTTCAAGACAGGTATATGCTTTGGTAAGTTCGATCACCATCACATTACATTGGCTCTGTTTTTACATGTTATAGGCCTTGTTATGACTTTCTCATGGGATTCAAATGGTGTTGACAGATTTGAAGAAAAGGGAGTTGTCCAAGAAGAATGTTCCTCAAACCGGTATTCGCGTTCTACTTCGGGAACAAACCTGGTGCGACTAAGCTTTCGTGGAATCAATACAAACGTAACCTTGTAATTATGGCGCGGAGGGGGTTTAGTAATCTCCTAGCTTATGCGGCAGTTCAATTGCATAGATATAGGAAGGTTGACAGCAGGGCACCCTTGTTGCAGGCTTATGATGATTTAAGGTACATTACCAGCGAGAACGGTCCTGTTATCATTTTTTAGTTGGTATAGCGGAACATGACTGTTATGGAATTCTTGATTCTCTTGCTGAAATCTCTCTGAATTTCCTTTTTGTTGTGATTGCAGCATTTTAGATGGCAATGAGTGTTCTTAAAGCTGCAGATATCTTGCCGTAATGTTGCAGTAATGAAGTATAAAGCCTGAAGCTGGTTGCCTTAAATGTCTCGCCACCGACCAAGATCAATGCCTAAAAAAAAAGCGGACCGAAGCAAAGTTGTAACTTGGGCAAATCCCTGCGCCATCATCATTCACACGAGGAAGCTGTTGTGACGCCATTTGAATGTAGTTGTCACTTAAATTGGCATAGTTGCTCGTAGTAGCCTTAGTCTTGGATAGGGATCAATAACTTCTTAATTTATTTGAAGATTATAACAAACGCTTTACCCCTTTGAATCCAACATCAAAATACTCAGTAGTTGGGATTGTCATGCTATGTAATACTTTAATTCTTTTCCATTAAGGCTTTAGAAGCTTTAGAGTCCAAATTTGTCTCCATAAGGCCCCTTTTTTATGTTTACAATGCATCTTTTGACTTTACGACTTAAAAATCCAATTGGCTTTCAATGAACTTTCTCTTAACTTATATATGCTTGAATTGATCCTGAGGGACTTGGTTAACATACGGGCTACATTTTGCGGACTTGAACTTAATAAAAAAAAAGCGAACTTTCATTGATAAATCCTTCTATAACCTCATGTAAACTTCTCCAATCTCAGTTTTGGAACCTTGAATTTTTTTATAAAAAGGCTTTCTCTTGGGGACTAAAAAAAAGGTTTTGGTAAGAGATAATCCATGAAATTTGAAACCAGCCATGCACTTGTCTTGGAATTTGTCATAGGGTTTGAAATGAATCATGGGCCTCGAGTTCGTAAGTTTAAGTTGATGAAATTGAACCATTCGTATCTTCTTCCACAATTTAAGCATTGCAACTTCCACAAGTTCAAACGATGATGCGGATTTTATGAATCTCGGCTTAGTTTCTGGCGATAACTTGCACAAACTTGATTTAACGCACTTTAAACTTTGTCGTTTCCAAACAACACTGCTCCCGATTTATCAATTCAGACTCTTTTCTTGATCCTAAAGATGCAACCTTGCTTGCCACGCAACCATAACTAGTCTTGAACGACTAAACTCAACACTTAATGGGAGAAATGATTCGACCTACACTTTAACTCATTGTCTGCGTAAAACTGGTTAGCCGTAATAAACATACATATAAAAGTAAAATAAAACAAGCAAGCAAGAAAGAAAAAAACAACAAAGAGGTGGGATCTTAAGGTCAAAAATTAGGGTGTGACAGATGCCCCTATTTAAGTTACTTCTATCCGGAGATATGGAGATGGGAATCTCCTTCTCGACGAGATAGGAGGGACTTAAATACAAACATTGCACGAATTTTTGTCCCTAAGAAGCCACCGGATGCATATGACATGCAATGATATGGAGATGCAAGACAGACGATCCTGTGGAGAGATGATGCCACAGGGGAGAAACTGACATGACACACGGGAAGAACAAGCTCAACAAAATGAGACTCCATGAGGAAAGAATGACAATCACAAGGGAATCGTAAACATGTTGCGAAGAACTTGCGAGAAAATCCACTTGAAGGACCTACTGCATAGGTCAAATGTAATGATTTCAAGATATCAGCTGGAAAAGTCTACTGTCGAGACTTGTAACTTTAGTTGAGAATACTTTTGCCAAAGTATCTATTGTTAAAACTTTTATGGAATCTGCTGCCGAGATTCTATGTTGAAGTTTGCTGGAGATATACTTCTGACGAAGTCTTCTGGAAATCTTCTGCCGAGATGAACCAGGAAATAAAAGGATACCTACTGCCGAGGTCTACTGGTAATCTACCACCGAGATTAGCCAGGGAATAAAAGGATACCTACTGCCGAGGTCTATTGGTAATCTACCACTAAGATTAGCCAGGGAATAAAAAAGAATTACCTACTGCCGAGTGTCGCTACTGCGAAAATCGACGCCGACTGAACAGAAGAGTCTCCACCGTGCGTTATTTATCCCAAAGGAGGGAAAGGAAACGCTCGAAGTAAACCTAATGCAAAGACGGGAAAGGAATGGTCATCGCAACCAAATCCTGGATTCAGGAGTCGGTTACGCAAGGGGAAGGTATTAGCACCCCTCACGTCTGTCGTACTCGACGGGATCCACGCTTGTTTTCTGGTATGGATTGTTATTCTATCTATTCTACAGGTCTGAGGTTAAAAAGAAAGAAAATGACTCGGCAAAGTATCGCACTTTATGCCTACGTATTCCTGTCTGGAACGAGAAATCAGAGTCAACGTAGTTCGCCTACCTACGGGAAAGGAGGGGAAGGTTGCTCGCTAGGATATCGCATCCTATGCCTACGTACTTTCATACAGCATGAAAAATCAGAGCAAACGTAGTTCGGGCTACGAAAGACACAAGCTTGTCTGAATGTTTTTTATCTCCTTATGAAAGGGTTTTTCCTGATTAAGAGTCCAAGCGGACAAAAATGACACTTTGATGTTTGTTATCAGTCTTTTACGCAAGAACCGTCTTTTATGATGTTTGCAATCTCTGACGCACTAGAGACTATGATTTGAGGGTGACTACGTCGTATGTCACCCTAAGGGTGACACACTAAGCAATCAGATTACTGAAGAGTGACCCTCCACCAACCTTTCTCAAATAGCTTAAGGCTCGTAGCGTACGACATCGATTATCCTTATTACTGTGTTTTGAATTGTTTTGAGATAGAAGAGAAAGAAGTCTAAAAAATCCTAGGGTTTGAAAGGGAATCAAAACTACCCTAATGTTATCATGCATGGATTACAACCTAATGTATGTCATAATTCCCTCCTGCACAGAGGAAATTAGAGATCCTAGGGGATAAACGGAAAAGAAACAACAAAAATACAATAAACAGTAAGATGCATGAGATGCAGCAAAACAAGCGAGGCAAGGGAGTCCCACTCAACCTCGAACCTAAGAAAGCAACAGGCAAAGTGAATCAACTTCACTTCAAGCCTAAAGGGCAAGCAGCACAAGCCAACAGACAATACAGAGAAAAACAAAAGATACAGAGGAGGCAGCCCAAGCAGCAGCAACAAACTCCTACAACAAACAGCAACAACACGCTCTAAACAGCAAAGTTGAAATGACAACAAAGGTCTTATCTTTGAGCTAGATTCCATCTTCAAGCTTCTTCACTCTTCATCTCCAAGATTTAGCAAGCACACTCCAAGAAGAGATTTGTCATCAAGATCAAGTTGCAATGTTGGCATACTTGCTGAAAACCAAAGGAATTCAACAAGAACCAACATCGAAGTGGAAGTGTATCCTCAAAAGTTCTACTCTCTAGGGTATGCCCCACTTCCCTCCTAAGGAGAGATGGAACTTCCCTAAGAGGACTTTGCATCATAGGATAGAATAGAAGCAAACAATGCATTCTATGTTTGATGGAAGAAATGAACTAATTCTACAAAAGCTCTCCCTAAAAGCCTAATTCTACCAACTCCTAAAACAAACTTAAAAGAGAAAGAAAGCTCCACTCCAAGCCCCACTCTTCTAGACAAAGCATCTTCATAATGACCAGAAGCTACTCTAAAAAGGAATCCAAAGTCTTCAAGCTCCAAGTTCACCAAACGCTCCAAACAAGGCAAAGCACTCAAGAGAGAACACCGAAAGCAACAATCATTTGCAAAACCCAAAAAAAATAGCAAACTAAATTGTAAAATTCTAATAAAATTCCTATGTGAACATGCATGTTTGAACACTCTAAAATTCCAGAATCAGGACCTAAATTAATATCTAGGTCATCTAAACAATTACTAAATGAAATTTGGTCATGGGAAACCATTATTTGGGAAGGCTCTAAACTACACACCTAAAACAAAACTAATCAATCTTACAAATTCTAAGAAAATTCCTGGGGAAACCTATGGATGTCCCCTAAATCATATCGAAAGAATCAGCTCAAAATCATAAAGCATCAAAGAGAACAAAATTAAACAACCAGCAATGTCAATTATGCATAACAATGGATATTAGCACAAAAGAAAATTCGTAACTAATTCAAATAAAATCCTAAAAATGCAAACTCAACTCCTACAGTTTCTTAAGACAATCAAGATCTACAGAAACAAATTTCATAATTTTTTTGATCATTTTTACTATTTTTAATGCAATTAATCCAAACAGCTATTAAAACAGAAAAAAAGAACGAAAATGAATTAAATTAAATTTCACATACCGGCTTCGGAGCGTCGAAACGGAGTAGTTGGAGCTCGTTTTTTCTTGCCGAAAAGTGCGGAAGACCATTGAAGTTTGTTGGAGAAGATTAAATTCTTGATAACTCTTGAAAATGCTTTGACCTCTCACTTTTTCTCTTCCAAACTCCAATGTCAATCTATGGTTTTTGCACAAATGAATCACCAACTCTTGCTTTGAACCTCTTCACAAGTATATATAGAATGTATTTGAAGACCCTAGAAAGTTATAGATTGATCCAAGGAGAATGTATTTGAAGACCCTAGAAAGTTCTAGATTGATCCAAGGAGAATGTATTTGAAGACCCTAGAAAGTTCTAGATTGATCCAAGGAGAAAATCAACTTCTCATGTCATGAAAATCTCTTCTTATGCTATGCACATACCATCTCATGTTTTTGGCTTGCAATTCACTTGGTTATGAGTTTAAATTCTCTCCAAATGAGATATTGGAGGTGTATGGATGGAAAGGAGTCTTGCATTTGCTTGGAAGTGTGGTTTTGCAATTGTGCCTTATGGTTCAAGTAACCAATTTACAAAGCAAGTCCTTGAAATAACCCTCAATTCAAAATTGTGGCAATGCCATTGTCTTTAAAATGCATTTTACAATCAAATTGGTATGTCATATGGCTTGTTTGTGACCTCTAACCCAAAATTTGATTTTTTCCACCAAACTTTATTTGACTTATTCCCTTTTTTTAGGCCATTTTAAGTGACTTTTTGAAATAAGCCGATCAATCCACCATGATGAATTATTTGACCTAAAAACATAATTTTAAGCACATTCCATGTTGAACAATTTTTCATTTGAGAAGTGGAACATGGAGATTTTGACCTATGCTCAAAAATGACCTGTAATTCAACTTTCCCAAAATACCCCTGGATTGCCAAGACCATAACTTGAGTTCTACAAATCCTCTTGAGGACTTCTAGTACTAAAATTAAAGCTAAGATAAATATATACAACTCTTATGTTGGCCAAGAATCCATTTGAAAACTCCTTGGTGGGAAACAATTGCTTGGAAGTCAAGTGACTTTCATAGATAAATTTCAGTATCCTCTAGGGACCCATAACTTGCAAGAACCATAACTTGAGTTATATAAATCTCCTTGAAGACTTCTAGTACTCAAATTAAAGATATTGAGATTTTATACAAGTTTCATGTTGACCAAGACTTCATTTGAAACTTGCATTTTGACTTATCTGGCTTGGAAGTTAGGCCTGAATTAGGGTTTTTTACACTGAAACCCTAATCTAGTATCTCCTCTTCTTCTTGATTCCTTTTGATTTCTCCTTGGAACAACACCACACATGAATTCAAATACCAATTCATGAATTCCACATACTCCAAGTAGGCCTTGATGCCCTCCAATCAACCATTTGACCTAGGGTTGACCTAGGGTTGACCCAGATGAAACCCTAGTTGACTGCATTTAAGTGTAGCTCTGGTACTTGTATTAATGACTTGACTCATCTTCAAAATGACCCTCTAGGTCTTCCATGATCTTTGTACACCTTCCATGGCCTTAGCCATGGCTCACACACTCATTAATGATCTTCAACATATCCCCAAGATTGGGAGAGAAATCCATTGGTTGACCTTCAAACTTTTCAAAGCTTCAACTCATTTCTTGATTACTTGGATGATCTTGAACTTGAATAAAACCCCTTGATAGGCCTCTTTCTGATGAAAATGACCCTTGATCCCCTGTTAGATGACTTGTTATGTTATGCTATAAAAATGATTAGACTATGTACATGACTTATTATGTAAAATGCCAATGCAATTGAAACATAAACCAAGTGAAATAGGTTGAGCAAATTTTAGGGTGCAACAGCTGCCCCTATTCAAACGGCTTGGACCCGACTGGGTGAAGAGCGAACGGCCTTCAACCATTGAACCTGGACGACTTCACTGGGGAAGTACTTCTGTCAACAAACATAACTCTGCCAACGATACAGGAAAAGAGCTCCGCCACTACTACGGGAAGATAACACCGCCATCGCTACGGGTAATAATCTGGGATAATAACACCGTCGTCACTACGGGTAAACAACGCCGCCATCGCTACAGGAAAACAACACCGCCATTGCTATGGGTAATAACTCTCTACCACCACTACAGGACATAACTCCGTCATCACTACGGGCAATACTCTGTCATCACTACAGGACATAACTCCGCCATCACTACGGGCAATACTCTGTCATCACTACAGGACATAACTCCGCCATCACTACGGGCAATACTCTGTCATCACTACAGGACATAACACCGCCACCACTGCGGGACATACTCCGCCATCACTACAGGAAGATAATACCGCCACCACTGCGGGACATACTCCGCCATCACTACGGGCAATACTCTGTCATCACTACAGGACATAACTCCGCTATCACTATGGGCAATACTCTGTCATCACTACAGGACATAACTCCGCCATCACTACGGGAAATACTTTGTCATCACTACAGGACATAACACCGCCACCACTGCGGGACATACTCCGCCATCACTACGGGAAGATAACACCGCCACCACTGCGGGACATACTCCGCCATCACTACGGGCAATACTCTGTCATCACTACAGGACATAACTCCGCCATCACTACAGGAAATACTCTGTCATCACTACAGGACATAACTCCGCCATCACTATGGGAAATACTTCGCCATCACTACGGGAAGATAACACCGCCACCACTGCGGGACATACTCCGCCATCACTACGGGAAGATAACACCGCCACCACTGCGGGACATACTCCGCCATCATTACGGGAAGATAACACCGCCACCACTGCGGGAAATACTCCGCCATCACTACGGGAAGATAACACCGCCACCACTGCGGGACATACTCTGCCATCACTATGGGAAGATAACACCGCCACCACTACGAGACATACTCCGCCATCACTACGGGAAGATAACACCGCCACCACTGCGGGACATACTCCACCATCACTACGGGAAGATAACACCGCCACTACTGCGGGAAATACTCCGCCATCACTACGGGAAGATAACACCGCCACCACTGCGGGACATACTCCGCCATCACTACGGGAAGATAACACCGCCACCACTGCGTTTAACAACTCCGATCACAGCTTCTCTGCCTATCTTTGCAGTAGCTAACTCCATCGATCAAATGGGTAACACATAATGGTTCAATCTTTCAAACTTTAATGCTGACACTGCAATAAATCTGAGAGGACTCTACTGGGGATTTTCTGAACTCAAACTGCCAGACACTTACTGCAACATAAGTGGCATCTTTCAAAAATCGATTCACGAAACCTTTTGATAACGTCATAACAACAATCTTGAAGAAATACTCCGCTGGAGGGGTAAGAGAAACTTAAACACGCAACTCTGTGGGGAATAATGACGAGACGAACATTATCGCCACGTGTCTCATGCTGAGATATTTAATATTTGGTAATTGATCTGAGCAAGAGTTCTCTCCACCTGCAAGGGAAACAACACTTGGATACCAAAGGTTAACCAACCTGACCTATGTTTCAAAATGCGCATGTTTGGCAATGGCGTAATGCTCCGTACAGCACGGATATGCTACGCGTTTTTGGGTAGATGCAAATATGACATTATATGCAAATGAAAATGCAGGCTCAAGCTGCTGGGGAAACTTTGACAAGCTTGCTTCGACACAGCTTTTGAAAGCAAATACCCCCATGCTGGGGGATGAGCAGGTATCATACAGTCCTCCGGCCAAAATAAATGCCGGGCATACAACCAACTCTGCCGAGGAGATTAAACCTTGATTTCCACTGGGCGGAAAGAACACCTGCTGGGGAGAGTAACTCCACTGGGGAAGAATCGGCTCTCTTGGGGAAAGTAAGTTGACTGAGCAAGAAACGACTCAGCTGGGGAACGAGGGAATCCTTGTGGAGAAAGCGATGTTGTCCGGGCACAGCTTACCAACTCGGAGTTGCCACTCCGCTGGGGATAATCATCCCGACGAAGGCATGACGACCTGCGGGAAGAAAAACTGTCTTCTATGGGAGTAATCTTTCTGAACCAACTATGACTTGGCTAAACACTGCGGGAATCCTCCAAGCTGGGGATTGATCGTTCACATACTCGACTCTCTGGGGAGTGCAACCTCTGCAAGGGATACTGATCTTAACTGGCTGGGGATATCCTCTGGGGATAAGTTGCGACTAGCTGGGGAAATTGATCCCTCTGGGGATGAAATGCGACCTGCATGGGGATTAGCATCAACTGAAATCAGGCTCTTCATAAAAAGATTTTAGCTGGGGATCCACGAGTTCCATCCATCTTCTCGGAAATTTGCCCCAGAAATACCAACATGCCCCAGTCTGAACACTTCGTCTTGAAAGGAAAAGCTAACCATGGTGCTACCTCACAATACCTTGCCCCGAACCGACACTAATTTCCTGATAAAGACTCTTCGATTTCTGTACCCTGACGGTTAGATATGAATTGCTTCTGCACATCAAACCCAAAAGGATGTCCCAACAAAACCTTTTGTTCTTAGGGTGATCTGCCCCGGTCTTGCAATAACCTTTTGCCCCTGATCGGTCGATTCGTGAAGCAATGCCCCCTAGCTGTGAGAGATCTGCCAAATCTCGACCTAATTGCCCCCAGATTAACTGATTCTTGGGTGGCTGACTCCCACGGGGGATCAACGGATATATCCTTCCCCGGCTCACGAAACATTCAGACATTCTGCATTCTATCCTGATCAGACTTCCCACTGTAGGAAACTTTCCTGCTGCATGCGCTTACTCGCAAGTAAAACAAGTTGTTCTGCATAAAAGATATATTAAACGCAATGCATATGACAGTTTCAAAATCCCAAGTCTGTTCACTGGAAAAAATTTTGTGACATATAAGGAATCAATTGTCAATATTAATGCTGATAAGAGGAGCCCTTTTAGGAGTCAGTTTCGATGCGATCTTTACCGGAGTATGCTCTCGAACTAAACCTGTTTCAATTAGAACTTTTTCGGTTTGTAACGTGGTCAGGTTCACGGTTAACAAGGAAAGATACAGGCTCAAAGTTTATTTCAACCCGCCCATTCTCCGTGATGTTCTCCAATCCTATGTTCATCTAATTTGACTTCCGCATTCACCTATTAAAGGCGGAGTGATAGTTCAAGAAATCATTATTTTTCGAAGTGACATTCACTCTCTTTCCGTCTTTGTTTGGGCACCGGTAGCCATACGATTTCGTTCTTTTCCGAGGATTTTCTTTCGTGATCCTTTTTCGCTTTTTATTTCTTCGCTTTTTCGTTTTTCCCTAACTTTTGCCTGGACTAACTCTTTTGAATTTCTTCGTTTTTTGAGTCCAGCGGGGTACCTTAATTTTTGCCTAAGTCGCTTGCTTTCAAGATTCGACTTAGCGGGCTTTTTCTTTTCGATTTTTCTTTTTCTTTTTTCTGAACAAATCGTATGGCCTCGGCTCGTATGACTTGCTAAAGAGATTATGACTGTTTCACTCCTAATCGGCCAGGTTTAACCATCATGGTTTTTTAGGTACGACCTATAGCGGCGTGATTGATCCTCGAACGGACACTCGTTTTGTTATTTGAACGCTTGGTCAAATTAACTGACACCTACCCTGCCCCGGGTTAAGATTGAGGGTTTTTCATTTTCAGAAAGAAACTCCTACTACTAGGCTCAAAGGGGTTAACAAGGGATTATCTTCCTTATATCTCCAGTGTTTATGGATTGAAACAATGCTTGTACCTCATCAACAGGTTTTTATCCAAAAGCATACAATTAGAAGTTTATTCGTCATCTGTTTTCGTCATCCTCCCCGGATTCCACTTAACAAGCGTTTGAAATAAATGAAAACACAAAGAGTGAACACGACTGGATTAATTCAAAACATGCATATTTATTTCATTTATCAATATCAGTTGAAAAACAACAAGTTTTACAAACGAAATTTGCAATTGAACAGAAAGGCATCTACAAATGCAAAGACATGAACAAGATAACATGAAAAGTGTCGGTGTCTCAGAACCGGACTTCTTGCATCCTGACTTATTGGCGAGTCAACCATCCTCAGAAACAATTGTTAGAGGTAGCCTACTGCTGTCTCGACCTGTTTTCCACGGCCCGACCAAACTTAGAAACCTTTTTCATCGACCCGACCTTTGCTTGTCCGTGGCCCTGCACCACCTTGGGGACCCTATCAGAAAAGCTGATAGCCTTGATGTCGATCAAATCTTGGACTTTATGCTTGAAAGCGTGGCAACCCTCAATATCATGTCCGGGTGCCCCAGAATGAAACTCACAATGCTTACTGGCGTCGAAACCAAATGGAGGTGCGCCCGTTGGTGGGACCAACATTCTCTTTTCAACAAGGTGCAACCCTAACAAGGTCTGAAAGAGTTCAGCATACTTTGATGGAGGTGCCTCAAATACCCTCTTTGACTTCCCCTCCTGAATTCTTCGCTGAGCCGGATGCTGGCGTTTCATGTGCTGCTGGTTTTGATCAACCCGTTCCTTAGGCTCATGCATTGTCATCCTCAAATTCAGCCCAGGCATTGGCAACTGTTGTGGACCTGGGGATTCAGTTTCCAATGATTCCAGGATATGCCTCGATTCTTTTGCAACTTCCGGTGGGGAAATAAGAATATCGGTCCCTGAGACCTTTATACCGCCCGGCACTAACTCAATTGCCTTCTCATCCAGCAAATCCTGAATCTTTTGCTTGAACGGCTTGCAGTCTGCGACGTTATGCCCTGGTGCACCGGCGTGGAAGACACAATGGGCGTTCACATCATAGCCTGGTGGTGGCTGCCCAATCAATGGCCCCAAAGTGCGGGGTTTAATCAGTTGAAGTTGGAACAAGAGTTGCACCAACTGATCATAATCCACCGGAATCTCATCAAATACCCTGCCAGAGAGCTTCATCCTTTTACCATACCCCCCTGAGTTATCTTGAGAAATCAGTCGCGACTGCCGACGAGGAGAATCCCGAGCTTCGAATTGTGTAGAGGGTCTCTTAGGCCATCATGCCTGGGCACTGGTTCATCCGACCCCTGTGGGGCAAGTAAACCGACCACAGCTTCGGACATAGGCTCACCTTCTCTTCTGAGTACATTCCTCAATATTTCAGCCATCAATCCTACCTGAGCCTTCAATCGGTAATTCTCCTCTTCGAGCGTCTCTTAATTCGAGCGCAACGCGTGCATGTCCTTCATGAATTGCCCCAGTTGGCCTCGAACTTCAATTAACTCAGCTTGAACATGCTCCATGTCTATCTCTGTAAGTCGACGTCCAAACCCCTGGAGGAAACCCTGACGGTCATGAAGAGTGATATCAGCAATACCATCATTAGCCCGTGCAATCAGAGGTTGTACAATAGCTTGTAGCTGTTCCTGGCCCCTGGCCATGGTTTCCATAGCTTGCATGAACTGCGTCATGTTGCCGCGCATCTCCTGCATCTCATTCTGAACTTGATCCATTATCTATCTTACAACTGTTTCTGCTTGAATAACGATGAACTCTGTGTTCGTCAATCCTGGAAAACCTGAAGATGCAGGAAATAAGATACAAATTCAAGGATACCGGTCATGCAATATGAATGCAGATGCAATTGCGTAAATATGCTACAGGTTATATCCCCCCGATTCTAGTTTTGGAGAGAAAGCCATTACGACAATGGAGTCCCTATCTAGCGAGCAAGGAGTCAGAAAACCCTCATATATAACAATGCCAAGAGGCTGAGTACAAGACTACAACTGAATGCAATGGAATAGACCTCGGCCAACAAGCCTGACGATGGTCCAAATACAAGTACAAATAGAAAAGGTAAGGCAAAGATAAATCAGGCCAAGTGGCGTGCTCTGACGTCCTCCAATATACTCATCGTCTCCGAGTGCCCTAGTCTGGAGATCAGCTCCTGAATCAGTAAAGCATGTCGCTCGGTAGTGGATCTCAGCTTTTTTGCATCATCCTGGTAGGTTCCTTTGCCAGAACTCTCGTCAAATTTGTACCTCTTGGAACCGGCCTTTTCTTCATAACCTCTCGGCTTCTCGTCAATGTCACTTACTCTGAGCTCAGCAGTGCTCCTAAGTGATGTCGCTTCAGCAATCTTTGCGTCTTGGGCTCTAACTTGTGCCTCTAGCGTGGCAATCTGCAGCTTCAGTTCGTCTTCCCGCTCCTTCCGCTTGGTAAGTGTGGCATTCCACAAAGCTTCCCACTTGCTGATACGGGCATAAGCTTTGTTTAGAAGTTCCTTCTTGGAAGTAAGCACCTTGCTAACCCCGTTTAAGGCTATTCCCACTTTTTCTTTCTTGTTGGTTGCTTCCGTCAGCTCCGATCCCAACCTGTTAATCAACTCAATCTATTCCTTCACAGTGAAGGTGGCTTCCTTCTTCTCACGATGTAACTGGAAGATTTCCTTCTCTAACTCCTCATTGGCTTTCTTCAGTTCCTCATTTTCAGCCAACAATTTGTTATATTTCTCACTCTCTTCTGCAGGAGGTACCTTAATCAATGGAAGATACAGGGGTTCCTCAGCAGGATAAGGCATCAAAGAAGTACCAACTCTCTCGCGGACCCAAGCCAAATAGGGAGCATAGGCTCTGCTGTTACTCTTACCGAGCAAAGCTTTCCCCCTCCTATGGATGTTAGCCCATGCGTGTCTCAATCTGATCAAAATAGTTGTGTCTAATAAGCCCGGGATACAGAGATTCCTATATCTCCTTCTCAATAGGAGCGTCCCTCAAAGCGTAACCGAACTGTCATACCAGCAATGAAGGATTATAGTTAATACAGCCTTTCCATCCAATCAGGGGAACATTCGGAAAGCCACTACAACTATATATAATGTCGGTACCAAGCATACTCCGATCAAACCAGATGATATTCTCAGCAGCCAGTCCCATCAACCGGGAAGGCCAATCCAAAGTATCAACAACATCAACGAAAGGTCCGGTCTTCGGAAGGTGCCCCTGGAACCACCTGTACAAGAGCGGAAGACAACAGGAAACATTCTTGCCACGATGTTTCTCATTCTTGTAGTGAATGAAATGATAAACATCACCCAAGAGAGTAGGAACTGGATTCTTTGAGGCAAGAATCAGGAAGGCATCAGAGTCGACAAAATCTGGCACATTAGGAAACAAGACAATCCCGTAGATGCAGACAGCTAGAATAGCACTGAAAGCAACCCAACATCCACTCTTCGCGCATTGCGTAGCCTTCTCAACTAGGACCGACAAGTGAAAGCCATAGGCTCCATTCAGCTTAACCAACCCTCCAGGAAACTCAGAAGCGTCCAAACTGACGATCTCAGCAAGTGCAGATAACTCAGGCTCAGCATCAACATGTACAAAGGGCATCTGGTCCAACACATGAACTCCCAACATCGCAGAATATTCCTCCAAAGTGGGTGCTAGAATATCGTCTGGAAATAAGAAACATCTCAGTTGCGGCTCATAAAACTGCAACAAAGTATATACCCCAGTCGTCTCAAATGCAGAAGGTCTGTACAACAAGCTAAGCAATCTCCCGTAAGATACTCTGAACTCAGCCCTCACACTCTCATCTGCCAGAGCAACTAAACCCAGCAATGAACTGATATCTGGAGAATGCAACCGGTAAGCAACTGTCTTCTTCAGGGACTCCATGTCTGGCTAGAAGATACACTAGAATCAGAGGGAATGATCGCCTGCAACATAAATACATGTTAATGAAATGCAATCATGAAAATGCACATGCATATGCAAACAAGGGACCAAGTGCAATGCTGGTAGACTGGGCTGCTCTGTACTGAAGCCTGGGAACCATCCAATCTTTATCTCAAAATAAATCAACCACTCAAATGAACCTTGTAACCACATCTCACTGTCAGAGATAAACCAGGTATTCTGAGGTCAAAGGTTTCCTGCAAACAGACCCTCCTACCCCTCACAGGTGTGTACTTAACTCGCAGACGAGGTACGACATCCTATGCGAGTTCAACGTCACAGACTTTCAAGAGCGATGATACGATACCCAGAAGGTGTGGCATCATCATCCCTTGAAGCGGCCTCACTTAGTTGAATCCCAATTGATAGGTTCCCAGAGTCGACAATCCTCGGGTCAGACAACTTGTCGAGCCCTAAGGGCCAGGCAAGAAGCATCAAAGAGAATCTCGTCCGAGCGTAAATTTCGTGGCTAGCTGGTGCGAGCTAAGAAAGCAGGCTAACTACTACTCTCTACTTCTAAGTCTATGTGTAACCTCAAGCCCAAGTCCGACTTATCCCTCAACAGATTATCCCCTTCCCACAGCAGCAATAATAATATAAGGATGGTAATAAAATGCGGAAAGTAAAGACAAAAAAGTAAATCTATACACACCCATGACGGAAAAACAAGCGCTAGGATTGACTCGCATAGGGGATATTCCTGTCCCCAGCAGAGTCGCCAGCTGCTGGGGACAGGCCCAGACAGCTAGGAAGAAAACCCAAGGCGAGACTCGCATAGGGAACCATCGCAGTCCCCAGCAGAGTCGCCAGCTGCTGGGGACAGGCCCAGACAGCTAGGAAGAAAACCCAAGGCGAGACTCGCATAAGGAACCATTGCATCCCCAGCAGAGTCGCCAGCTGTCGCTACTGCGAAAATCGGCGCCGACTGAATAGAAGAGTCGCCACCGTGCGTTATTTATCCCAAAGGAGGGAAAGGAAATGCTCGAAGTAAACCTAACGCAAAGACGGGAAAGGAATGGTCATCACAACCAAATCTTGGATTTGGGAGTCGGTTACGCAAAGGGAAGGTATTAGCACCCCTCACATCCGTCGTACTCGACGGGATCCACGCTTATTTTCTGGTACGGAGTTTTATTCTATCTATTCTACAGGTCTGAGGTTAAAAAGAAAGAAAATGACTCGGCAAAGTATCGCACTTTATGCCTACGTATTCCCGTCTGGAACGAGAAATCAGAGTCAACGTAGTTCGCCTACCTACGGGAAAGGAGGGGAAGGTTGCTCGCTAGGATATCGCATCCTATGCCTACATACTTTCATACAGCATGAAAGATCAGAGCAAACGTAGTTCAGGCTACGAAAGACACAAGATTGTCTGAATGTTTTTTATCTCCTTATGAAAGGGTTTTTCCTGATTAAGAGTCCAAGCGGACAAAAATGACACTTTGATGTTTGTTATCAGTCTTTTACGCAAGAACCGTCTTTTATGATGTTTGCAATCTCTGACGCACTAGAGACTATGATTTGAGGGTGACTACGTTGTATGTTACCCTAAGGGTGACACACTAAGCAATCAGATTACTGAAGAGTGACCCTCCAGCAACCTTTCTCAAATAGCTTAAGGCTCGTAGCGTACGACATCGATTATCCTTATTACTGTGTTTTGAATTGTTCTGAGATAGAAGAGAAAGAAGTCTAAAAAATCCTAGGGTTTGAAAGGGAATCAAAACTACCCTAATGTTATCATGCATGGATTACAACCTAATGTCTGTCATAATTCCCTCCTGCACAGAGGAAATTAGAGATCCTAGGGGATAAACGGAAAAGAAACAACAAAAATACAATAAACAGTAAGATGCATGAGATGCAGCAAAACAAGCGAGGCAAGGGAGTTCCACTCAACCTCGAACCTAAGAAAGCAACAGGCAAAGTGAATCAACTTTACTTCAAGCCTAAAGGGCAAGCAGCACAAGCCAACAGACAATACATAGAAAAACAAAAGATACAGAGGAGGCAGCCCAAGCAGCAGCAACAAACTCCTACAACAAACAACAACAACACTCTTTGAACAGCAAAGTTGAAATGACAACAAAGGTCTTATCTTTGAGCTAGATTTCATCTTCAAGCTTCTTCACTCTTCATCTCCAAGCTTTAGCAAGCACACTCCAAGAAGAGATTTGTCATCAAGATCAAGTTGCAATGTTGGCATACTTGCTGAAAACCAAAGGAATTCAACAAGAACCAACATCGAAGTAGAAGTGTAACCTCAAAAGTTATACTCTCTAGGGTATGCCCCACTTCCCTCCTAAGGAGAGATGGAACTTCCCTAAGAGGACTTTGCATCATAGGATAGAATAGAAGCAAACAATGCATTCTATGTTTGATGGAAGAAATGAACTAATTCTACAAAAGCTCTCCCTAAAAGCCTAATTCTACCAACTCCTAAAACAAACTTAACAGAGAAAGAAAGATCCACTCCAAGCCCCACTCTTCTAGCCAAAGCATCTTCATCATGACCAGAAGCTCCTCTAAAAAGGAATCCAATGTCTTCAAGCTCCAAGTCCACCAAACACTCCAAACAAGGCAAAGCACTCAAGAGAGAACACCGAAAGCAACAATCATTTGCAAAACCCCAAAAAATAGCAAACTAAATTGTAAAATTCTAATAAAATTCCTATGTGAACATGCATGTTTGAACACTCTAAAATTCCAGAACCAGGACCTAAATCAATTTCTAGGTCATCTAAATAATTACTAAATGAAATTTGGTCATGGAAAACCATTATTTGGGAAGGCTCTAAACTACACACCTAAAACAGAACTAATCAATTTTACAATTTCTAAGAAAATTCCTGGGGAAACCTATGGATGTCCTCTAAATCATATCGAAAGAATCAGCTCAAAATCATAAAGCATCAAAGAGAACAAAATTAAACAAACAGCAATGTCAATTATGCATAACAATGGATATTAGCACAAAAGAAAATTCGTAATTAATTCAAATAAAATCCTAAAAATGCAAACTCAACTCCTACAGTTTCTTAAGACAATCGAGATCTAGAGAAACAAATTTCATAATTTTTCGATCATTTTTACTATTTTTAACGCAATTAATCCAAACAGCTATTAAAACAGGAAAAAAAAGAACGAAAATGAATTAAGTTAAATTTCACATACCGGCTTCGGAGCGTCGAAACGGAGTAGTTGGAGCTCGTTTTTTCTTTCCGAAAAGTGCGGAAAACCTTTGAAGTTTGTTGGAGAAGATTAAATTCTTGATAACTCTTGAAAATGCTTTGATCTCTCACTTTTTTTCTTCCAAACTCCAATGTCAATCTATGGTTTTTGCACGAATGAATCACCAACTCTTGCTTTGAACCTCTTCACAAGTATATATAGAATGTATTTGAAGAACCTAGAAAGTTCTATATTGATCCAAGGAGAATTTATTTGAAGACCCTAGAAAGTTCTAGATTGATTCAAGGAGAATGTATTTGAAGACCTTAGAAAGTTCTAGATTGATCCAAGGAGAAAATCAACTTCTCATGTCATGAAAATCTCTTCTTATGCTATGCACATACCATCTCATGTTTTTGGCTTGCAACTCACTTGGTTATGAGTTTAAATTCTCTCCAAATGAGATATTGGAGGTGTATTGATGGAAAGGAGCCTTGCATTTGCTTGGAAGTGTGGTTTTGCAATTGTGCCTTATGGTTCAAGTAACCAATTTACAAAGCAAGTCCTTGAAATAACCCTCAATTCAAAATTGTGGCAATGCCATTGTCTTTAAAATGCATTTTACAATCAAATTGGTATGTCATATGGCTTGTTTGTGACCTCTAACCCAAAATTTGATTTTTTCCACCAAACTTTATTTGACTTATTCCCTTTTTTTAGGCCATTTTAAGTGACTTTTTGAAATAAGCCGATCAATCCACCATGATGACTTATTTGACCTAAAAACATCATTTTAAGCACATTCCATGTTAAATAATTTTTCATTTGAGAAGTGGAACATGGAGATTTTGACCTATGCTAAAAAATGACCTGTAATTCAACTTTCCCAAAATACCCCTGGATTGCCAAGACCATAACTTGAGTTCTACAAATCCTATTGAGGACTTCTAGTACTCAAATTAAAGCTAAGATCAAGATCTACAACTCTTATGTTGGCCAAGAATACATTTGAAAACCCCTTGGTGGGAAACAGTTGCTTGGAAGTCAAGTGACTTTCACAGATAAATTTCAGTATCCTCTGGGGACCCATAACTTGAGTTCTATAAATCTCCTTGAAGACTTATAGTACTCAAATTAAATCTATTGAGATGTTATACAAGTTTAATGTTGACCAAGACTTCATTTTAAACTTGCATTTTGACTTATCTGGCTTGGAAGTTAGGCATGAATTAGGTTTTTTTTTACACTGAAACCCTAATCTAGTAACTCCTCTTCTTCTTGATTCCTTTTGATTTCTCCTTGGCACAACACCACACATGCATCCACATACCAATTCATGAATTCCACATACTCCAAGTAGGCCTTGATGCCCTCCAATCAACCATATGACCTAGGGTTGACCCAGATGAAACCCTAGTTGACTGCATTCAACTGTAGCTCTGGTACTTGTATTAATGACTTGACTCATCTTCAAAATGACCCTCTAGGTCTTCCATGATATTTGTACACCTTCCATGGCCTTAGCCATGGCTTACACACTCATTGATTATCTTCAACATATCCCCAAGATTGGGAGAGAAATCCACTGGTTGACCTTCAAACTTTTCAAAGCTTCAACTCATTTCTTGATTACTTGGATGATCTTGAACTTGAATAAAACCCCTTGATGGGCCTCTTTCTGATGAAAATGGCCCTTGATCCCCTGTTAGATGACTTGTTATGCTATGCTATACAAATGATTAGACTATGTACATGACTTATTATGCAAAATGCCAATGCAATTGAAACATAAACCAAGTGAAATAGGTTGAGCAAATTTTAGGGTGCAACACCGAGGTCTATTGGTAATCTACCGCCGAGATTAGCCAGGGAATAAAAAAGAAATACCTACTGCTGAGGTCTACTGGTAATCTTCTGCCGAGATTAGCCAGGAAAAGAGATATCTTTGAATAAATTGTTCACAAGGAGAGATGACCTACTACCAATCTTGGTAGCCTAAGCAAAGGTATCTATCCCAAAATGAAACGGTATATTACCTACTATAAAATGTATGATAGCCTAAGCAAAGGTAATAACCAAGATAACCTCCCCACGTCTCACGGTGTGTTTGCCATGAACGGGTCTCAGTCTCTTGAAATAACTTCCCCGAGCGTCATGGTTTGGATGCCATGAGCTGGTCTCAGTCTTTTGATGTAAAACCTCCCCGAGCGTCATGGTTTGTTTGCCATGAGCTGGTCTCAGTTCCTTCCTGAAATGATGAAAACTCATGAGAGCATCTTCACAGGGGATTGAAAATTTTTGTAGATTGTAGAATCATGGTAGATTGTAGATGTTAATGTATAACTTCGGCTGTAAGCTGTAATGTACTAGACGTTGCAAAACTTCACTGGGGATCTTCAGGAGAGGTGTGAGCCGGTTGAATTGTAAATTACGTCTTCTCAAATAAAGAGAGACTAATGTGATAGACGTCCTCGACTTCTTTGGGGAGATAAACTTGTGTGATGAACTCGCTGGGGAATACATTCTTGAGGAGCATCCTAGCTGTTGCATAAATGTGTGGATTCTCAAATAAAGAGAAATGTCTGCAAGGTTTTCCAATTACCGAGTTGATAATTACTGGGGATGGACAAACTTTCTTGAGGAGATTATCATTTGTCGTTTTGAATGAGGTCTTGGTCAAAACGAGTTGCTCAAATAAAGAGATTGCTTACAATCTGGATGCAAATTGTTGAGGAAATCTGATAATATTGTTGAAGAAGTAACTTGTCTTTAATGATGATCTTCATAGAGACTCTTCTTGGGGAGTCAAAGTGCAAAATAAATGCACGCCCAATCCAAATCTAAAAGCCTGGAGGGGTCCACAATGTGATCGTCAAGGACCGAAGTTCAATTCAGGAAATAACTGAAGAGAAACTGTCAAGTAAGACTCGAACATTGAGGTATGATCTCAAATTGGAATTTAACTAAAGCAACCGTCTTCCACGAGGATTGAACTCTGTGGGGAAACAGAAATTTTGTGCTATTTCTGCTTAGGGCTGACAACTCTAATTGAAAGGAGAAGACGTACCCAGTCACTTGGGGATAACCACGACCAAAGCGACAGAACAAACAAACACAAAGATGCAAAAATGCACGTGCCATGCTATCTATCTATATGCTATGTGTATGCCTATGTTGACAAAACAAACGGACAGAGGAATCCAGAGATGAAATAAACATCTCGGAGCAAACATCCGACTAATTTTCAAAGATAGAAGCACCACTGGGGATAGTTTGATAACCAAGTATGGGATCACAATCCTGCTTCAGGACTTCAAAACTCATATAGGGAATAGAGAACATTCCACTTGGGGACGTAACGTCTTGATCTCGATCATCATGTTGGAAATGAGAGTAAGGATCTACTAGGAGTGGATCAAACTCATAACTGGAGAAAATCCATGGATAAATATACACTCATGGGAGAGATTCTTGCTAGAACTGCAGATGGAAATACCCAAACTGAAGTTTCACAGGGGATAAAATAAATATCCACTTCCACGGGGAAACTTGGGCAAAATAGCTTGTTGAATATGTCGTAGTCGAAACCTCAAATGGGGATGAAATAAACATCTGCTTTGCTGGGGAAGGTCAACGTTGATAGATATCCACTGAGGAGTAGATGACATCCACTTCATCGGGAAGGTGAAGTTTTAAGGAGGTTTACTGAGGATTAAAATATTATCTACTTCATTGGAGAAGTGAAGTTAAACAAAACATTGGGAATTCTTGCATTGAAAAGCTGGAGAATTCTTGTATCGAGAAGATTCATCGGAGAATGTCATGACTGCCAGAATTGCAACTCATTGGGGACATGAAGAATGTTGAAAAGTAGTGGTAGTCTCCATTTTTGAACAATAGTTTGTTGCACATGGATAAGATAATCTTCACTTCTTAGATGCCCCAAGTAACATGGTTATGAGAAGAAGTCGTTCCAAGAGGAATTTACAGAAAACATGGTGTCCCATTGTTTTCAAACTCTTCGAGAGATTCACCTAATCTCGACGTAATTGGCTCTGATCGACGATATTATAATTGGGTCTTCAAAAATAGCTTTTCAGGTGAAGTTGAATTCGCACAGGACAAACTACTTAGACATAACTTGCCCCAGGTTAACAGAATCTTCAAATTTCAATCAGTGATATCTTCACATAATCTTTCTAAGATATCAAGCAAACTTAGCAAGTCAGAAATGTTAATTTCGAAATTTTTAATGCAACACACATTTGTCTTGAAGTTTTGAAAAGAGATATTACGATAACTCGTGACCGAAATCACTAGTTAGGATATGAAATTATTTTATAAAGCCAATCATTAAATTGAGCATAGCTCATAGGAGTCAGGAAACATTATCTCACTGAGTATGCTTTCAAAGTAACCTTACTTCAATTAGGACTTTAGAAGGGATGTATCTGGGCTTAGTTTACGATTGGTAAAACAAAGGAAATAAGGGTCAAAGCTTATGTACCCGCCCATTTTTGAAAAATGTTCACTTTTTGAAAGGTTTTAAGCGTTCAATCGAGCTGACTGAAAAATTTCATGCCCCAGGTTTAAAAATGAGGTTGGAAAGGGTTAAAAAGGAGTTAACTTCCTTATGTCTTTGGTGTTTAGGAGGTTTGAAAAGAATGCCTTACATCATCAGTAGGGTTTTTTATTCAAAAGCATACATCAAGAGATCATACGTTTTACTTCGTCATCCTCCTTCCAATTCTTCACCAAAGTGAGGAGAGATTGGGTGAAAGTTGGCATTATAAAATTTAAAAACATTTTACGAGTGAAACGAATGGTTTTCTTCAAGACAAACACTTATTGCACTACTTATTTAAAATAACATGTCCTTACATGCCAATTATGCTTTTAATCAAAGAAAAGAACAAGAACATATAAGCGGACAAAATAAACAGCTAAAGATCTCTGGAGTTTTCATTTATATAAGTGTAACGGTATCCCATCCATGACCGGGCTTTCTCCTCTGAAGGTCAGCACTTCGTCATCTATCATTTCTTGGACTTTCTCTTGAAAAAATTTGCACTCTTCAATCGAATGCCCCAACACTCCATCATGAAATTCACAGTTGACGTTCGAGTTGAACCAAGGTGGATGGGACTTCATGATTCTAGTCTTTTTGGGTGTCATTACCGAGTTTCGGATGAAATAAGACCATAGTTGACTGTAAGTCATTGGGATAAGATCAAACCAACGAGTTTCTTCTTTCGGAACACTCAGAGGTGTCTTCTGATTCTGAAACCGTCTTCGAACCTGTCGATTCTGATGCTGATTTGGAGATACCATCCTTCGTTTATGAGGTAAACGTCGCTTACGCTGAGCAGGCGCTGTATACTGATGTTGAGGATGAGGTATTAGAACTGGATCTGGCAAGATTTGAGAGGAATCCCAAACTACATTAACATCAATGCTTCTTTCCTCTAGGGAATCATCAATTGAAATTTCTTCATTAGCTTGGCCATTCAATTTATCTTGAATTCTTCGACTTTTGAGTGCATTCTCGATGTTTACTCCAACTTTTATAATTTTGGAGAAATCTAATGGTACAACGCCTATCATCCTATCATAATAAGAGTTTAACAGTGTTCTTAGAAACATTTTGCTTAATTCTCTCTCTTGAAGTGGTGAATGAATTTGAGATGCTAATTCTTTCCATCGTTGCGCGTATTCCCTGAAAGATTCATTGTCGCTCTTACTCATGTTCATCAGTTGATCACTGTTTGGAGCTATGTCCAAATTATAACTATATTGCTTCACAAAAGCATCGGCTAAATCTCTCAAAGACTGAATTCGATTCCTTTGTAGCTTCATGTACCATATCAAGGATGCCCCAGATAAGCTTTCTTGAAAGCAATGGATCATCAACTCGTCATCGTTAGCATAAGCAGCCATCTTTCGACAAAACATTGTCAAATGGTATCTTGGACAACTAACGCCTTTGTATACTTCAAAGACACGCATCTTGAACTTCAGAGGAATATTTACGCCTGGAACTAAACATAGGTCACGAGCATCAAGATCAGATGCATTAGCTTCTTTTACTATTTTCAATTGTTCTTTAAAATCACATAATTCTTTCTCCATTGCTGTAAATCTAGGATCATCCATCTTCATCTGAGGATTCGGTACAGGTTGTGGAAACTGGGAATCTCCTTGCACAGGCTGAAGTTGGGTAGGAGCATCCACTTGTTGAACATTGTCGTCAGAGGGAAGATCGAATAACGGATTAGTCACCACTCTGAAACCAGTCATAGAATCCATATCCTTGTTCTCTTTACTATCCTTTAGTGGTAGTTCAAGCTTGGTCAGGCGGTCGAGATGTCAGCTGGCAGACAAAGACAGGAGACAGGATGAGGACGCAGAAGATGAGAGACACATGTACATGAAGGATGCTAAATGAAGGATGCTAATGCAAGAATGCAGAAATGAAAGATTTCATGGAACTCAAGCTTTCATAAACTTTACAGAATACCATAGAAAATTCATTTGCCCTTTTTTGATAATGGATTACAGGGAAACATTCTTATAAGACTCCTGACATAATAGCTAAATAAGTCCTAAAGAAGTCCTTCATCATACTTGTTGATTTGTTCTTCCACTTGGATCTTCTTGAAGGTAAGTTGTCCATGATCAGCGTTCTAAGGAGTAATAGAGGAAAATAAATCCTCTATCTCTTGTTGGAAAGAAAGGAAGCCCTTGTTTACTTGGGTCTTCAATGAGAGTCTTTTGAACTTCTAATGATCCTCCATGATGAGGGAAGCCTCTTGTATTTGTCTTCTGAGCTCCTACTTCCTTAGGCCATCCAAGTTAGGACTCTTAAAAAAATATTTCAAAATATTTTCTTTTGTAATCCCTATTGATTTCTGTAATGTTTATAAATAAACTAAGAATTCCATGAAGCCTAATGCAATATGATGCTTTATGAATGCAACAAACACAGATAAGCACATAGAGACGTAAAGATAAACAAACAAAGGGGGACCCTAGGTTTGCAACGAGCATGGAGCCAAAGGTATACCCATTCTCAAAGGTTGTGGACTAAAGGTTGATTGTACCTGCAGAACAAGGTTCTAAAGAGGTTCCCAAAGTCATTAGTCCATCTTTCGGATATTATCAATTTCCCAATTACTCGGTGATTAATAATATTCTCAAGGGAACTTCTTTTGAGTGTAGCATCGCGTAGCACTATTTCGAGAGTACTCCCTCATAGTCCCACACTACATCCTAATAAAGGCCAAAGTGGGGTTAAAGGTAACTACGGTCCTCAATATCATAGGCTCCACACGAAAATAGTGAATGTTTTCACAAGTACTCGTTCAACATTACAGCTTTCGAGAGGGCCTCAATTGAGCGTGATTTTCAAGTCAACTTGGTCGGGATTCAACTCCCTATAAGTCTCGTCGAACATATCACTATCCTATCTTAAGTTCACTCAAGTCCGGGTGTAGGATTTTGTCTCACCACTCGAGAGTATCAACCCAAAAGCAATAGATAAACAAGTATACAAATAACAGATATAAGCAAATATATAAAACAGAAAACAAGATAGGGAAACCCACTAAGATTCCCTAGTGAAGTCGCCATTTCTGTCGCGGTGAAATTCGGATACCAAACTATTAATTAGTTTGAGTCTTTAATTCATTTTGCAACCGAACTTTGATTTTTCCAAAGGAAGGGATAAAGATCAAAATTCCCACAATGCAATGCAAATGCAAGGTTTAGAGAGTTATAGGTTCGGGGGTTGGTTAAACTTAGGGAAGGTACTAGCATCCTAAGTTTTTGTAGTACTCTACAGGAACCTCTTGTTTTATGTTTGTTTATTGCTAAGTGTCTATCTGCTTAATGGTTGAAAGACCCTAGGGGTTTATTTTTAAGTATACTCGATAAGATGTTGCATCTTATGCCTACATATCCTTACGGGAGTGGAATCAAAGTATTTGTAGTTCCCCTAAAGGGTTTGAGGAGTTCTTTGACGGTGGTCAAAGTTCCTACGGGTTTAGGGTAGTTGATTGATTGATTTTAGGAGAAAAGACGAGTTGTCATTTTAAGAGAGATTTAACTGCCACAATTTGTAGGGAAATAGTCTTTGCATCGTCTTAAGAGAAGGGCTCAAGTACTCGGATAGGGATCAACGAGGTACACCTTTATCTCTCTTAAGGAAAAGTTCCTACGGTATTGACTGTAATTGATGTAGGGTGGAGATTTTATCTCGCTTAAGATGATTAACATCTTTCTCTATTGTGTTTGAATATTGTATTAATTTGAGTTGTTTATATTGTGTTTATTTCTATGTTGTAAGAGAAAGGTCCTTCCTATGGGGTAGGATCTAACTTAATCGATCAACTTGAATGGGATCAAGGATCAAGGGGAAATGATGCAAATGATGCACTACACACAATTGTTGAATTATGTGTAGGGTTTTCCTTTGGACGGAATGCGATGCGGGAATATAAATTGCGATAATGTAAAACATACACAACGCATGAAAGCGCTAAGTGAATGTGTGAATTGTGAATAAAATGAAAGTAGATAAAGTAAACATACACGGGCACATGAAAGCGCTAGAGTGTAAGTGAGAATTGTGTATGTGAATGTGGTTGTGCAAACGTGCACGATTGAATTGGATTTACGATGTTGATCGTTTTTTAGGCGAGTTGATTTTGATTATTTTAAGGAAATGGTTGAATTGATTTTGAGAGGGTTGATTTATAAGAAAATATATTATTTTATTAGATTAAAAATTATAAGTGAATTTGATTTTAAAGGAAATGTTGAATTAATTTATATTAGTTTTAATAAAAGATTAGATTGGTTGATGAAGTTGATTTTTAGGGAGATGTTAATTTATGAGAAATTATATTTTAATTAAATTTAGTAATAGTCTATAGAGGAGATTATAAATAAATTTAAATAAAACGTTTATTAAAAGGTTTTATTAAATATGTGGGTAACCTTTTTTATTATTGTAAATTATTTTTTAAGTTATGAAATAAGTTTTGTTATACAAATGATAAAGGTTCAACAAATAAATAAAAGTTTTTATTGAAAAAAAAGGTTATACAAATTATTTAGATTGTGAAATAGGTTAATTAAAATTAATTAGAGAGATTAATAAAAAGAGTTATTAGTTTATTTACTTGTAAAAAAAAAGTCTATTTAAAATTATTAAATTAATTAAGAGACAATTATATAGAAAGTTTTTGATCTTAAAATGAAAAGGGTGATTAAAGTTGATTTAGTTAATGATAAAAAGGGTTAATTCATTTTAAATTAAAAAACAATTAAATAGCAGGTTAATCAGGGATTAATGGGTTAATTAGTGGGTTTAGTTGGTTTTGTCTTAAATCAAATTAAAAAAACGGACTAAGGGGAGATTAAGTGATGGTTAGGTGTGGTGTAGGGAGTGTGTGCGTGGGAATCACTTCAATCATGAAACACGAACAAAAAAAACTACAGGAAAAAAAAAGAGAACCATGAACCCTAAGCCCCAAATCAGATTCCACTAACTGGGAATCCTTCTCCTCTCTCGCTCGGTCACCTCCTTCGCATTTGCTCGCCTTCTCACTCCCTTCTTCTTCTTATTGTCTTCTCCTTCGTTCGTTCGCCGTTTCTCCTTTAACCTCCGCCATCGCCTCTTCTCTCAACTCCATTCTTCAATTTCTTCCCTTTTTCACCTACATCAATACGCAAATCAATGAGAATAAATTTAGTGATAAATAAAACTCACGGTTCGATGGTTTTCTGCAGGGATTTTGATGGTTGGTGACGGCTTTGAATCCGGGTGGAAGGGTTTCCGGCGGTGTCATAGTGGGGTTTCGGCGATTCACGAAGGTGATTACGGTTTAAGTTCTTCGAAGGATTTCGTGATGGATCTCGAGATAAGTTTCTTATCAAACTTCGATTACAAATTTAGGGTTGATTTGTGATTTCTGAACTTGGGATTTTTGCGTGAATTGGTAATTGTGTTCCCCCCTTCTGACTCTGGTTGTAGTTGTTCTTATAGGCGTCCCGAATTTGTTGATTTAGGAACCGAAGTAAATGTTGTTAATTGGTAATGAATTATTTCCTCTTTTCTTTTCGACAGGTCAGAAAACTTGCCGATTTCGACTCACTAGGTTTGGAAATATGCTTGTTAACATTTTGGAAACAGAGTAATTCCATCTTAAACACGTTTTGAATTGCTTTGATTATGATATTGATATTTCAATCTCAAACGGATTTGATTTGCTTCAGATGCTCTTACGATTTGGTTTCCTTATTTGCTTAACCCTGAATGCTTCATCAAACACGATTTTTTGTTATGTTTATCTGTTGTTTTATCATTTGTCGTAACAAGCTTCCTTAAAGTTTGACCAGGCACAAGAAGTGAACTACAAAGCCCACAGAAATTCTTCCCAGAACGGAGGTTGTCTGCAAATTTATGATAGTGAAAAGCGGTCCAGTTGCGCTGTTGCTTAAATTGTACACTCATTCTCCTTTCCAATCTACTAATTCATTTCGCGGTGCATATATGGTAGCAACTCGTTTTTTTGCCTCAGCATCATTTACTACACTTCGACATTTTCGGGAAACCACAACAACAAGCAAGTCGTTCATCCATGTAATCATATGTAAGCTCTTCCCATTGGTTAATGTCTCTCTTTGCAAATATTATAACATGCTCGTCACCATTAATACTAATGACTCTTGAATAGCAATTTGGTGCACAAGAATGATTAGTTAGATGAGCGATGCTTCCTGCTCTGGTGGCGCTAATGCAGCTGGTAAGAGCCTCGCTGCGTCCTGGCTTGCAGCTGTTTGGTATGATTACTGAGAGGCTCTTTGTCATTCTCTTTTTTGCCATGAATCTTCTTCTGTTACGACTTAAATATGTTGGGTTCTGTTTGAGAATTCTTAGTGTTTGTGACCTCTGAACTACTTCTATTTTGATCTTCTTGGTGTGCTTATGCAGGAGGTTTACGTATCTTCAACGAAATGAGAGAAGGCTGGCGGTTGCTTGTACCATGCCTACGAAGCTTCACCAGTTGACGATACCATTCACGAGGTTGGGGCTTTATGCTTTATGAATGTATGGCCAAACTTGCCGTCATTATGATGTTCACATGTTATAACTATTAATTCTGATATCTGAAAATGGATTGCCCATCTGCAGGGGATTTCTTCGGTGTCATTCCCATCACGTAGCACATTGTGATAGAAGTTCAGCCGTAGCTTATAAGACCGAGTAAACCAACTTCTTTCCAAGCACTGTCATGGTTGCGTGGATTGGAAATAAAGAGACTTGTTTCTCTTTGTATACTTTACCGTCCTATTGGTTTTGAATTCATTTTCTTTTATCCCGAATATTAACTGCTTGTAATTTGACAGGGCATGCACTAATGTTGAACACCGAGGGCGTCTCATCGCTCACAGTTGTTGGTGTCATAGAGCTACGCAGGGTCTTGTTTCTTTTGGTTCGGAGTCTGAGTTTTGAAAATCCAAATGGTCTACTCCGAAGAAAATTAGGCAAGGCTGCATTATCCAAGTGACTATAGCTAGAGTCTTTGAGGTAAGCAAAAGTGGTTTTAATCAACTTCTTCCAAATTGGTTTTTTATAATAGTAAATGTCTTGTTTCGTATGCTCACTTTCAGTAACATAGAAGTTTGCTTGCACCAAAGGCACAATCAGAAAAGAATAATACCAGAAGATCTATTTCTCCAGAAGCTTACGTTTGACACCTTGCATATCACAGTCCAAATTCTGAATTCTTAATGCAAAGCTTTATCAGGTTCTTCTAAATACTTAAGAATTCCGGCGTTTCTGTCCGCCGCTGCTTTGCATTCTCGTGTCACTCTTTGGCAAGGCAGCTTTGGAGTTTCTGATGGTTTTAATTCATTTTGATCATGTCTAGTGTTATGCTTCGAATTCCTGACGAGGGGACTTGGAGAACTGCTGTGTGATGCTTGGAGAAGTTATGGTGCAAAAACGGTGTAAAGGTGAATACGGTGAAAACTGCAAAGAACCAATGAGGATACAACTTCTGGTAAGGCCTGGAACTGTAGGGTTCAAAGGTAATTCGGTTCGTAATTCCTCAGCTTGCTCGTGTTCATCTTCTGAGCTTACATGTCATTGTGCATAATTCGTATTTTCAGCAGGTATGGTTCAAGACAGGTATTTGCTTTGGTAAGTTCGATCACCATCACATTACATTGGCTCTGTTTTTACATGTTATAGGCCTTGTTATGACTTTCTCATGGGATTCAAATGGTGTTGACAGATTTGAAGAAAAGGGAGTTGTCCAAGAAGAATGTTCCATAAACCGGTATTCGCGTTCTACTTCGGGAACAAACCTGGTGCGACTAAGCTTCCGTGGAATCAATACAAACGTAACCTTGTGATTATGGCGCGGAGGGGGTTTAGCAATCTCCTGGCTTATGCGGCAGTTCCATTGCGTAGATATAGGAAGGTTGACAGCAGGGCACCCTTGTTGCAGGCTTATGATGATTTAAGGTACATTACCGGCGAGAACGGTCCTGTTATCATTTTTTAGTTGGTATAGCAGAACATGACTGTTATGGAATTCTTGATTCTCTTGCTGAAATCTCTCTGAATTTCCTTTTTGTTGTGATTGCAGCATTTTAGATGGCAATGAGTGTTCTTGAAGTTGCGGATATCTTGTCGTAATGTTGCAGTAATGAAGTATAAAGCCTGAAGTTGGTTGCCTTAAATGTCTCGCCACCGACCAAGATCAATGCCTAAAAAAAAGCGGACCGAAGCAAAGTTGTAACCTGGGCAAATCCCTGCGCCATCATCATTCACACGAGGAAGCTGTTGTGACGCCATTTGAATGTAGTTGTCACTTAAATTGACATAGTTGCTCGTAGTAGCCTTAGTCTTGGATAGGGATCAATAACTTCTTAATTTATTTGAAGATTATAACAAACGCTTTACTCCTTTGAATCCAACATCAAAATACTCAGTAGTTGGGATTGTCATGCTATGTAATACTTTAATTCTTTTCCATTAAGGCTTTAGAAGCTTTAGATTCCAAATTTGTCTCCATAAGGCCCCTTTTTATGTTTATAATGCATCTTTTGACTTTACGACTTAAAAATCCAATTGGCTTTCAATGAACTTTCTCTTAACTTATATATGCTTGAATTGATCCTGAGGGACTTGGTTAACATACGGGCTACATTTTGCGGACTTGAACTTAATAAAAAAAAAAGCGAACTTTCATTGATAAATCCTTCTATAACCTCATGTAAACTTCTCCAATCTCAGTTTTGGAACCTTGAATTTTTTTATAAAAAGGCTTTCTCTTGGGGACTAAAAAAAAGGTTTTGGTAAGAGATAATCCATGAAATTTGAAACCAGCCATGCACTTGTCTTGGAATTTGTCATAGGGTTTGAAATGAATCGTGGGCCTCGAGTTCGTAAGTTTAAGTTGATGAAATTGAACCATTCGTATCTTCTTCCACAATTTAAGCATTGCAACTTCCACAAGTTCAAACGATGATGCGGATTTTATGAATCTCGGCTCAGTTTCTGGCGATAACTTGCACAAACTTGATTTAACGCACTTTAAACTTTGTCGTTTCCAAGCAACACTGCTCCCGATTTATCAATTCAGACTCTTTTCTCGATCCTAAATATGCAACCTTGCTTGCCACGCAACCATAAAGAGTCTTGAACGACTAAACTCAACACTTAATGGGAGAAATGATTCCACCTACACTTTAACTCATTGTCTGCGTAAAACTGGTTAGCCGTAATAAACATACATATAAAAGTAAAATAAAACAAGCAAGAAAGAAAGAAAAAAAAAACAACAAAGAGGTGGGATCTTAAGGTCAAAAATTAGGGTGTGACAGATGCCCCTATTTAAGTTACTTCTATCTGGAGATATGGAGATGGGAATCTCCTTCTCGACGAGATAGGAGGGACTTAAATACAAACATTACACGAATTTTTGTCCCTAAGAAGCCACCGGATGCATATGATATGCAATGATATGGAGATGCAAGACAGACGATCCTGTGGAGAGATGATGCCACAGGGGAGAAACTGGCACGACACACGGGATGAACAGGCTCAACAAAACAAGACTCCATGAGGAAAGATTGACAATCACAAGGGAATCGTAAACATGTTGCGAAGAACTTGCGAGAAAATCCACTTGAAGGACCTACTGCATAGGTCAAATGTAATGATTTCAAGATATCAACTGGAAAAGTCTACTGTCGAGACTTGTAACTTTAGTTGAGAATACTTTTGCCAAAGTATCTATTGTTAAAACTTTTATGGAATCTGCTGCCGAGATTCTATGTTGAAGTTTGCTGGAGATATACTTCTGACGAAGTCTTCTGGAAATCTTCTGCTGAGATGAACCAAGAAATAAAAGGATACCTATTCCTGAGGTCTACTGGTAATCTACCGCCGAGATTAGCCAGGGAATAAAAGGACACCTACTGCCGAGGTCTACTGGTAATCTACCGCCGAGATTAGCCAGGGAATAAAAAAGAAATACCTACTGCCGAGGTCTACTGGTAATCTACCGCCGAGATTAGCCAGGGAATAAAAAAGAAATACCTAATGCTGAGGTCTACTGGTAATCTTCTGCCGAGATTAGCCAGGAAAAGAGATATCTTTGAATAAATTGTTCACAAGGAGAGATGACCTACTACCAATCTTGGTAGCCTAAGCAAAGGTATCTATCCCAAAATGAAACGGTATATTATCTACTATCAAACGTGTGATAGCCTAAGCAAAGGTAATAACCAAGATAACCTCCCCACGTCTCACGGTGTGTTTTCCATGAACGGGTCTCAGTCTATTGAAATAACTTCCCCGAGCGTCATGGTTTGGATGCCATGAGCTGGTCTCAGTCTTTTGATGTAAAACCTCCCCGAGCATCATGGTGTGTTTGCCATGAGCTGGTCTCAGTTCCTTCCTGAAATGATGGAAACTCATGAGAGCATCTTCACAGGGGATTGAAAATTTTTGTAGATTGTAGAATCATGGTAGATTGTAGATGTTAATGTATAACTTCGGCTGTAAGCTGTAATGTACTAGACGTTGCAAAACTTCACCGAGGATCTTCAGGAGTGGTGTGAGCCGGTTGAATTGTAAAGTACGTCTTCTCAAATAAAGATAGACTAATGTGATAGACGTCCTCGACTTCTCTGGGGAGATAAACTCGTGTGATGAACTCGCTGGGGAATACATTCCTGAGGAGCATCCTATCTGTTGCAAAAATGTGTGGATTCTCAAATAAAGAGAAATGTCTGCAAGGTTTTCCATTTACCGAGTTGATAATCACTGGGGATGGACAAACTTTCTTGAGGAGATTATCATTTGTCGTTTTGAATGAGGTCTTGGTCAAAACGAGTTGCTCAAATAAAGAGATTGCTTACAATCTGGATGTAAATTGTCGAGGAAATCTGATAATATTGCTGAAGAAGTAACTTGTCTTCAATGATGATCTTCATAGAGACTCTTCTTAGGGAGTCAAAGTGCAAAATAAATGCACGCCCAATCCAAATTTAAAAGCCTGGAGGGGTCCACAATGTGATCATCAAGGACCGAAGTTCAATTCAGGAAATAACTGAAGAGAGACTGTCAAGTAAGACTCGAACATCGAGGTATGATCTCAAATGGGAATTTAACTAAAGCAACCGTCTTCCACGAGGATTGAACTCTATGGGGAAACAGAAATGTTGTGCTATTTCTGCTTAGGGCTGACAACTCTAATTGGAAGGAGAAGACGTACCCAGTCACTTGGGGATAACCACGACCAACGGGACAGAACAAACAAACCCAAAGATGCAAAAATGCACGTGCCATGATATCTAAATATATGCTAAGCTTATGCCTCTGCTGGCAAGGTCATATGTTCCCCTCAACTTCGGGTTAATCCGGCCTTCGGGTTCGATGCCTGTTTTTTTAACAGATGCTTGACAGCGAGCTTGTTTGTTTAACAGTTCCTTGACAGCAAGGTCAGATGTTCTTCTCAACTTTGTGTTGGGACGGCATTCGGGTTCGATGCCTGTAAGTTTAACAGATGCCTACCGGCGAAGTCAGATATTCCTCTCAACTTCGGGTTGAGCCGATCTTTGGGTTCAATGCCTGTTTCTTTAACTGATGCCTGACAACGAGGTCAGATGTTCTTCTCAACTACGTGTTGAGACGGCATTCGAATTCGATGCCTGTAAGTTCAACAGATTCCTGACGGCGAGGTCAGATGTTCTTCTCAACTTCGGGTTGAGCTGGACTTCGGATTCGATGCCTGTTTGTTTAACAGACTCCTGACGGCGAGGTCAGATATTCCTCTCAACTTCGTGTTGAACCGGCCTTCGGGATCGATGCCTGTTTGTTTAACAGATGCTTGACAGCTAGGTCAGATGTTCCTCTCAACTTGGTGTTGAGCCGGCCTTCGGGTTCGATGCCTGTTTGTTTAACATATGCCTGATGACAAGGTCAGATGTTCCTCTCAACTTCGTGTTGAGCCAGCCTTCTAGTTCGATCCCTATTTGTTTAACAGATGCTTGACGGCGAGGTCATATGTGTTGCACCCCAAAATTTGACCAACCGGGCCCCGTATCTGGTCCGATGTTTCGACGCATTACCGCATTCGCATCTGCATATTGCATACAGTGCATTTTTCATTTGTTTTGATTTTATCGGGATCACAGCTCTCGTCTCGCGTCTCAGGTGTTTTTTAATCAGTTTAGATAGATAGAATCGTATTTTTGGGATATTTCGGTGTCTTTTGATTTTTACCGGCTATTTTGGTGCGCTCTCGCGGTGTTATGTGTCGTTCGGTGCTTATTTTGTTCCTCTGGGAATTATTGTGATTTTTCTGGATTTTATTGGCCATTTTTAGGGTTTAAATAGATTTTTTAATCATTTTAGATATTTTTAATAGTTTTAATCTTTTTTAGAATTTGTTAGAAATTAAATGGCTTCATTAAAAATAAATAGGCTTCACTTTTAATAATAGGATAAATAAATAATAGATTTTTCTTTTAATGGATTTTCTTTTAATTAGTTTAATAAGAATTTAGATGTATTAGTTATTAATGTAGATTTTGTAGATTTTAAATAGTTTTTTAAAAAAATAGTTTTAATAGTTTTTTGATCATTTTAATAAATAATATAGTTTTTCATAGAATTTAAGATAGGCTTGTTAGAGATTAAATAGAAGTTTAATTAGTGGAATTATTAGATTAGGGAATTTATTAGAGTTTTGTTAGTTTAGACTTTAATTAGGGTTAGTGGAATTTTTTAGGTTTAATTGGGATTAATCATTTTCCATTAATTTTTTAATCAGATTTAATTCATATCATTAGCCATTTAATCCATCAGTTTAATTTTTTTTATCTCAATTCAGTTTTTTGTTCCATTTTTTCGTTGGGCCCATATCAGGCAAAAAGCCCAGAATTCAGTTCAGTTTGTCCAGATCCGTCCAGAATTTTTCCAGCAATTTCCAGAAGAATCTAGAAGCATGCAGAAAAATCTCAGTATAAATGCATCAGTAGTACACGTGTAATCGAGGAGAGGACCCCACGTTACACATCCTTCACACGCCACATCACATTCAGACTCTTCCTCTCTCTGCCACGAGATACCACGTGGCGCGCATGCACCGTCTCCACCCACTAACGCAGCCACGTGCCTCCACCACACCACTCCTCAGGTCCTCGCCTGAAACTCTCCCCGGCCGGCATGCATGGCCGGCGGCCACCGTAACGGCAACCCTAAACCACTTCCGGCCGCCGTACTGGTCACCGGAAACTGGAAAACACCAAATTCACCCAGAAATCTTCTCCTTCTCCTCTAATCTTCATCCTCTCCAGTCCGAGATTCATCCCCAACCCTCCGATCAACCTACACCACCACTAATGTTCGCCAGTTTCCGATCATCAATATCATCTCAGATCTTCATTCCACCACCTTCGCCAAACCTTCATCTTGTTCTTCGTAACCTCCAATAACTTCATCACTTTCCAGATGAATATTCAACAACCTCAACGAATCTTCACAATTTCTCTCCAGATCTTCGGTGATCGTCAACGAATGTTAAATCATCTCAAGATCTCTCCCTCAAACAGCTTCAAGAACTTCATCCGTTCTTCCTGAAACTTCCGTCCTTTTTCCAGATCTGCATGCAAGAACTCATCCAACAATCTTCGCGTTTTTCCAGATCTTCCATCAACACCATCAACAAACGAAGCTTCAAACACCGATCAAACTTCATCTCGTCATCAAACCTCCAGCAACGTCAAGATTCACCTCCAATCTTCAGGTTTCGTCTTCAGACACTCCTCATTTTCAACTCGTTTTGCAAGATCCTTTTTCATCCGTCCTTCCAAGATCCTTCAAGAAACTACCAGTTTTTCTTTAGATCTACCGTGATACCTTCATCCACGAACACGAACAAGAAATCGCTGATAAGATCCTCGCCTCCATCTTCATTCTTTTCAATGACGTTTTATTTGGGGAAGATTAAAGTTAGAAGGATGTTTCTGGTAGATGGTTTGTGACGAGTTGAACCAAACGGAGAAGAAGAGAGAATAGAGAGGGAGATCGGAGAGAAGGAGGAAAGGTGAACAGTAGACGGCGCAAGGAGATGAGAGGCTAGGGTTTCAGATGAGAGAGTGAGGGGAAGAATGAGAGTTGGACCGGGTGCTCGTTTGTGGGCCTTGGGCCCATTGGTTTTTGGATGCGTACCTCCCATTTCCGTTACACACCCTCCCCCTTTCTTTTCTTTTTTGTGGACTGGGCTGGGCCCAGCGAATACCATTTGCTACACCCCCAGTTTCAGTATTCCCCCCCCCCCCTCCGGTTTTTGCAGCAAACAGCTGCAGGGTTGGGCCCAGTTTGTTGTTTTTTATTTTCTTTTAAATCCCCCTGTAATCCAGTGTACCCCTCCCCTGTTTTTCTTTTCTTTATTTTTTCATTTTGTTTAATTTTTTTGGAAAGAAAAATATGAAGAAAATATGTTGAAAAAAAAAAGAATTTGAAAAAAGAAAAGAAAAGAAATACTATGAAAAAAAAGAGAAAAATAAAGAGAAAAATATATTGAAAAAATATGAAAAATATATGAAAAATATTTTGAAAGAAGGGAGAAAATAGTTGAAAAGAAAAGAAGGAAAAAGAAAAGAAAAGAAATATTATGAAAAAATAGAGAAACAAAAAAAAGAGAGGAAAAATATTAAAGTAGGCTTAATATTTTTTGGAGTGCATTTCTTCATAGAGTTTATTTTCCTTTTAGGATAGTTTAGAAGCCCACTTGTTAGGGGGCCGTTTTCCATTCGATTTTTCAGGATAAAATAGGATAGTATTTCCTAGGAGTTTATTTTCAGCATTCACTCATTGTAACCATTTTTCAGAATGTTAATAAAACGAGATTTGAGCTGTGGTCCCGATAGTATCCGAACTACAGCTGCTCTGATTTCTCGTACCAGACGAGAATATGTAGGCATAGGATGCAATATCCTAGCGAGCACACTAACGACTGACTTTTTGTTCTCTCGCTGCTGTGCGATCGAGACCTTCCCGCTGACGACTAATTGTTACCCTTTTTCTCTCTTGCTCGAGTGCATTTGAGACCAAACCGTAGTTTTGCCCATAGGTTCCCGACCTTTGAAACCAGTTTGATTTTCTCACTGCTGTGTGAGAATATCCTTGTTTAGCCCTAGTTAGCCTGAACTACGTAAAGCTCTGATCTTCCATGCAGTGTGGAAGTACGTAGGCACAAGACGCGAGGTCTTGGCGAGCCAATTTCCCTGTAGTCCCGAACTACGTTGACTCTGACTTTCTCTCTTGAAAATACGTAGGCATATAGTGCGACGCTCTATCGAGTCAATTCCCTTCTGTTTAGATTTAGCAGCCGTAGATAGATTGTTTTGCATCCTTTAGACAACCCAAGCAAGCGTGGATCCCGTCGAGTACGACGGACGTGAGGGGTGCTAATACCTTCCCCTTGCGTAACCGACTCCCGAACCCAGGTTTTGGTTGCGATGACCAGACCTTTCCCCGTTTTTTGCGAGGTTTACTTCGAGCGTTTCCTTTCCCTCCCGTGGGATAAATAACGCACGGTGGCGACTCTTCTGTCAGTCGGCGTCGATTTTCGCAGTAGCGACAACTGGCGACTCTGCTGGGGACTGCGATAGTTCCCTATGTGAGTATGTTGGGGATCCAACGTCCCCTGGCTGCTAAGGACCGCGATAGTTCTTATGCATGTGGGATCCAACGTCCCCTAAGAGAGAGTCAATCCTAGCGCTTGTTTGCTTGGCTATTGGGGCTTATTTATCGATATTATCTGTTGCTGTTGGGGTGTTACGGGTGTTCTATGATTGAGAGATAAGCCGGACCTGGGCTTGAGTGCACCTTAGACTTAGAGTAGAGATTAGTGGGTGCGTACCGGCTTTGCTTGTACTAGTGTCCCGCGAAATCTACACTCGAACGAGGTTCTTCTGGTTGACTTCTTTTTCTACCCTTTGGGTCGAGGGGGTTGTTTGGTCAGTTGGATTGTCGACTCCGGGGACCGATCATTTGGAAGTTAGCTAAGTGAGGCCTCTTCAGGACTTGATGATGCCACTCCTTCTGGATCGTATCGTCAGTTCTGAAAGTCTGTGACGCTGACGACCGCATAGGATGTCGTACCTTGTCAGATATAGGTCCATACCTGTGAGTGGGGGGGTTTTTTTGTGCAGGAAACTTGACTTCCAACCTACCCGTTATTTTGGTCTTCTCTTCAGAGCGACCGTTCTCCGTCAGCAGTGCAGTAGTATTCAGATTGTGTGGGGGCTGTGATCCCGTTGTTTGCTGCATCTTGCATATCATATGCATATCAGTGTTGCATCATATTGCATATCATCCTCCAGTTAGCCAGAGTTCTGATCCAGCCTTTGTTTCCTGAAGGTGATTACCCGGAGTTTGGATTGAGCAATTGTTGATTGTCAGAAGACCTACCTAGGGGTTGAGTAGATTTGAGCAGAATCAAGCATTGAAGTCAGCTGAAGACTATTGGTAGCCATGTCTGAAGGCAATTTCCAGTCTCCTAACACCTTGACGGGGTTCACTATGGCGTCCAACCCTCTGTATGACTCTATGGAAGACTTCCCGCATGTGAACAACATTGCTGCAGACCAAGTTGTACAGCCCTCTGTTGAGAACCAAAGTCGACATGAGCAGTTTGTTGCCCGAAATGAGCGTCCTCCTCCGGTTAACAATCAAGGTGTTGCTTTCCCTGTGATGAATTATCGAAGAGATATCCCGATAGCCAGGATGGTAGATCCAAGAGATCTTGAAAATGATAGAAGACTCCGAGCGTTGGAAGAAGGGATGAAAGCTTTGAAAGTGAAAGATGCTGTTAACCTGGATGCTGTGGGCATGTGTTTGGTTCCTGACCTGGTGTTGCCTTACAAGTTCAAAGTGCCGAAATTTGAAAAGTACACGGGAGATAGCTGTCCGAAGCTGCATTTGATGATGTTCTGTCGAAGAATGACTGCGTTTGTGCGAGATGACAAATTGATGATCCATTGCTTTCAAGATAGTTTGACTGGGGCATTTTTGAGGTGGTATATGCAGTTAGAGAGAAATCAGATTCAATCATGGATGGATTTAGCCAGAGCTTTTCTGAAGCAGTACGATTACAATCTAGACATAGCTCCCTATCGCATGCATTTGCAAGAATTGTCTCAAGAGGACAATGAACCTATCAGGAAGTATGCTCAGAGATGGAGAGAATTTGCTGCTAGAGTGCATCCACCGATGTTAGACCAAGAGCTAGCAAGCATGTTTGTGGATTCCCTACAAGATCCGTACTTCGAAAGATTGCTCGGAATTCCGGCAAGTTTCTCTGACGTGGTAGCATTAGGAGAACGCCTTGAGTATGCCATAAGAATTGGGAAAATTCAGATTACTTCATATGATCAAGCTGGTGAAACTGAATATCCTTGTGACTATCAGGATGAAGAAGGATTTGTGATCAACTCAGTCATGCCAAAAGTTGAATATCCTCGAAGCGAATCAGTGAATTTTGTCGGTTCGTCATCTTATCAGAGATCAGTACCTCCTGTGGCTTGTTATACTGAACAGACAACCGTGCCTAGGGCCCCCTATCAGGAATCTTATGTCGCTTCCATTGCCAAGCAGCGAACTCGTGGCCGAGGTTATCAGAATCAGCGTCAGAATCAGAACAGACCTCGCAACAACTTGGAACGAAGGAAAGCTACTTCTCACCCAGTGCCTATGCCATATAGCCAGGTGCTACCGTCTTTGATCCAGAAGTCTTTGGTGGAACCTAAAGCTCTTAAGCCAGTTCCAGAACCTTACCCTCATGGGTATAATCCCCACGTTCAGTGTGGTTACCATGGTGGCTCTCCGGGGCATTTGACAGAAGATTGTAAAGCATTTCAGGCGAAAGTACAGCAATTGATTGACCAGGATCGCATTTCCTTTCGAGAAGGATTTCTGTTTGTTCATCCCCACCGCTCAGCTGTCTAAGCTCGTAGACTCGGAAAGTATTCCCCAGCAAAAGCCAGTGGTTCAGACAGGCAGGCGCCTCAGCATTGGTCGTCCTCAGACTTTTATATCATTTGCATTTGTAGTTTCTTTTCTGTTAGTTACTACCTGCTTTTCAACATTGTATGTTTCGAATGGTGATAATAATAAAGTGACTATGCATTTTTCTGAATTAATCATGTCGCTGTCGCTCATTTACTGCATTGCACTGACACTTGCATTTTATTCACTCCACTTTATCCCTGTGACTAGCAAAGATTGGAGGGAGGATGACGAACTAAACTCATAACCGAGGATCGTACGCTTTCAGATAAGACCTTACCGATGACGTACAAGGCATTGTTTCAAATCCCCCAAACACTGGAGATATAAGGAGTTAGTCCCTTGTTAACCACTTCGAGCCAGGAAGTAGAAGTTTTTTCGGACTTTTAAACCCTCACATCTTAACCCGGGGCAGGGTAGTTGTCAGTTAGCTTGACCGAGCGTTCAAGTCTTGCAGAGGAGTGTTGTCTTTCAGGGACCAATATCAGTTTATACCTTTCAAAAGGTCAAACCTCACCAATCAGGAGTGGGACAGTTACAATCCTTTCGGAGCAATCAAGACAACCAGTGTCACACGACTTTGTTCCAAAAGAAAGAAGAAAGAAAGCCCGCTAAGTAAAAAGAAAGAAAGCTGAGAAAGCTAATACTTAGGCAAAAATCAGGGCATCCCGCTAGAATTCAAAAGAAAAAAGAATCGAAAAGAACTCGAAAGGAGTCAGTCCAGGCAAAAATTAGGGAATCAAAAGAATGAAAAAGAGGGATTAAAAAGAAATTTTTCCCCAGCAAGTCACAAAGTCGTGTACACAGACACCGAAAACGAGAAGGAGTAACTGTCACTCCAGAAAAGCATTGTGAATTCCTTAACTGTGGGTCTTACCATTCAACATACTTCTTGAAGAGGCGAGCGCTTGTGCCAGGTTAACTGAACCTTAGGATCGGAGATCATCACGTAGAAGGGGTGGGTACAAATCAAAATTTGAGCCAAATATCCTTTGTTTCACGAACCGTGAACCCGACCACGATACAACCCTTAAAAGACCTAATTGAGGTAGGGTTATTCTGAGATCATTACGATAAGGTTGAGTAACCTGACTCCTTCTTGACTTGCTAGTCACATCCTTGTTGTATTTTCACTGACCACGTAAGCACTACGTTTGAACTTTGTTTCATTCGTCACTCATAATCATTGTATATAAATGAGTGACAGCTCAATTTTTTCAAAATCTGCATAACCACTGCATTGAAATTACCATTCGTAGACAGACGATTTTTAATTGTAGGTTAGGGGTTGGCAGGAAAGAAATTCCAACAGGGAATAATCGAGTAGGACTGAGTAATTCAGCAGTCTGAACCAGAATAGTGAATGTTGGGAATACCTGTGAATCAGGGGCATTGACTTCCAGCAAGTTCAGTATCAGTTAGTCTGAGGACCAGTCCCGAAGTTTCAGTTGAGCAGGGGCAGTTTATTTGAGAAGCAGTTGATCAGAATGAGTTTTCTCGAGAGCCAATCAGGGGCAGCTATGCAGAGCGTTGAGATTTGAAAGCAGATACTTCGGGTGGATAATCAGATCAGGGTAAGTCGCTAGAACGCTCATTCAGGGGCAAGTCATCGTAGAGAATGTTGAAATCAACTGGGTTGTTAGGTGTTTAATTGGAGATTGAATCCTTTTGTCGTACAGATACCGGGGCAAGTAATCTTGAGGTCGTCTCGTAGCAAGCTGTTCAGAGCAAGTATTCTCAAGAGTTAGATTGGGGCAAGTTGATTGTACTGGGGCAAGTTGTTCCAGCCAGTCTTTTATCCCCAGCTGAGTGTACTGGGGCAAGTTGGTCAGGCCAAGTCTTTTATCCCCGGATGAGTGTACTGGGGCAAGTTGTTCAAACCAGTTTGTTTATCCCCAGCCGGAGTTGAGTATCGGGGAATCATGTCAATACCCTTATCAAAAACATCAGCATTCCGAAAAGGCCGTGTTGTCGTTGGATCATTATCCTGCAGTCTAAACCTGTTGCGTGTCAGTAACCAGTCATTTCCAAAGTCTAGTTCTCGCCTGGCAAACCGGTAACCAGTTCTCGTCTGGCCTACCCGTTCTCGTCTGGTGTAGTTTATCGTAAGCATCAGTTCCCGTCTGGTGTAGTTTATTGTAAGCATCAGTTCCCGTCTGACGCAGTTTATTGTAACCCGTTCTCGTCTGGTCACCGTTTCTTCAAGTGTTGTATCAATTCTCGTCTGGTACATGTCGTTGTGTAACCAGTTCTCGTCTGGTCACTGTTTTAACCTACGTGGTATACCAGTTCTCGTCTGGTGTACGTCAGCTTTCAGCCAGTTCTCGCCTGGTTGTCTATGTCTCAGTCTGTTATTCCAGTCAGCCCCGTCTGACATTCAAAGTACAAAAACCAAATCAATTCTCGTCCGATAACCTATTTTCCTATCAGTTCTCGCCTGGTAGTCTACCTTTGAATGCTAGTTCTCGTCTAGTATTTCCCAAATCTTCCACTGTGTACATAGTCCATGTGTATCCTAAACCAGAAAAACAAAAACCTAAAGGCGTCTGACACAGTAATTCCTAATGACCCGCATGTTGTCAAGTTCCCCGATACGAAGCTCGACGGATACCAGTGCTCCGAATAATGTTTGAATTCCTCGTGGATGTTGTTAAATCAGAATTGCTACTCTTCAGCAGATGAAAGTTGCTTATTATCCCCGGAAGAATCGAGATTGTATTTTACCCCGTATCAGAGTAGGATCAGGAGTATCCTCAGCAGATTAAAATTGATATCGTTGATAGTAGGGGCATTTCCAGCAGTGTGCTGCGCGCAATCAACCCCAGTTTGGGTCATTCCCCGCAGAGTGCAATCAGTTGCCTATGGTTTGAAGGGCGAATCCCCAAGCAGAGTTGTTTTCTTTCCCCAGTGAAGTCGCCAAGCAGGGTTGCCTTTTCATTTCTCCAGCAGGACGGTTATCCCCAGCGGATTTGGTTTCCCTTTTCCAGTATTCATTTTGCTGAGATGGTTCTGTGACTTCGGGTCATCCCCAGTAGAGTTGACGTTATCTTCGGCATTTATTTTGCCAAGTGGTTTTCAGACCTGGTGTTCTCTGGCAGCTCGAGCTTACATTAGCATTTGCATATATCGTTAGATTCGCATCTATCAAGCATATAGCATCTTCATGCCGTCTGGGCATCTCATTTTCAAACAGAACGCATAGCATTTTCATGTCACATAAGGCATTGCATCGTTATCAAGCATACGCATGTCGAAACATGAACCAGGATGGTTACCTATTGGATTTCAAATTGGTTCACTTGCAAAGTTGTGTGGTTCAGTTTCTCTTCTTCCCCAGCGGAGTGATTCTTCATTTAGTGGTTACGTCAGCATCGAAAGAAAAAAAAACAACAACGAAGATTGACATATATCAGACTTCTGAAGCTGCCGCCTTCGTCAGAATAGGTGCCAGGCAGTTCAATTCAGAATTTCCCAGGAGAGTTTCCTCAGGTTCGCCGTGAACCATGAGTCGACAGAAAAAATCCCATGACAGATGGGAAGGTGTTTGCTTTGCGAAGCATTATTCCAATACTTGTGGCGTCACACAGGTGATTGGCAAGGAGAAGAAAATTTTATCAGAAAATTGACCAGTTGTTGCCGTGACAACCAGACTTCAGTTCATTGGAAGCTTTTCCTCAAGCAATTTTGCAGTATATTCCCGCGGTTGGAAAATTTCAGGGTTCCATTTGTATTCAACCGTCATCTACCTTTGAATGTTTGAAGGCTGAGCGCTCTTCAACCATTCAGGTCGAAGCCGCTTGAATAGGGGCAGCTGTTGCACCCCAAAATTTGACCAACCGGGCCCCGTATCTGGTCCGATGTTTCGACGCATTACCGCATTCGCATCTGCATATTGCATACAGTGCATTTTTCATTTATTTTGATTTTATCGGGATCACAGCTCTCGTCTCGCGTCTCAGGTGTTTTTTAATCAGTTTAGATAGATAGAATCGTATTTTTGGGATATTTCGGTGTCTTTTGATTTTTACCGGCTATTTTGGTGCGCTCTCGCGGTGTTATGTGTCGTTCGGTGCTTATTTTGTTCCTCTGGGAATTATTGTGATTTTTCTGGATTTTATTGGCCATTTTTAGGGTTTAAATAGATTTTTTAATCATTTTAGATATTTTTAATAGTTTTAATCTTTTTTAGAATTTGTTAGAAATTAAATGGCTTCATTAAAAATAAATAGGCTTCACTTTTAATAATAGGATAAATAAATAATAGATTTTTCTTTTAATGGATTTTCTTTTAATTAGTTTAATAAGAATTTAGATGTATTAGTTATTAATGTAGATTTTGTAGATTTTAAATAGTTTTTAAAAAAAAATAGTTTTAATAGTTTTTTGATCATTTTAATAAATAATATAGTTTTTCATAGAATTTAAGATAGGCTTGTTAGAGATTAAATAGAAGTTTAATTAGTGGAATTATTAGATTAAGGGATTTATTAGAGTTTTGTTAGTTTAGACTTTAATTAGGGTTAGTGGAATTTTTTAGGTTTAATTGGGATTAATCATTAGTTAATTAGTTTAATCATTTTCCATTAATTTTTTAATCAGATTTAATTCATATCATTAGCCATTTAATCCATCAGTTTAATTTTTTTATCTCAATTCAGTTTTTTGTTCCATTTTTTCGTTGGGCCCATATCAGGCAAAAAGCCCAGAATTCAGTTCAGTTTGTCCAGATCCGTCCAGAATTTTTCCAGCAATTTCCAGAAGAATCTAGAAGCGTGCAGAAAAATCTCAGTATAAATGCATCAGCAGTACACGTGTAATCGAGGAGAGGACCCCACGTTACACATCCTTCACACGCCACATCACATTCAGACTCTTCCTCTCTCTGCCACGAGATACCACGTGGCGCGCATGCACCGTCTCCACCCACTAACGCAGCCACATGCCTCCACCACACCACTCCTCAGGTCCTCGCCTGAAACTCTCCCCGACCGGCATGCATGGCCGGCGGCCACCGTAACGGCAACCCTAAACCACTTCCGGCCGCCGTACTGGTCACCGGAAACTGGAAAACACCAAATTCACCCAGAAATCTTCTCCTTCTCCTCTAATCTTCATCCTCTCCAGTCCGAGATTCATCCCCAACCCTCCGATCAACCTACACCACCACTAATGTTCGCCAGTTTCCGATCATCAATATCATCTCAGATCTTCATTCCACCACCTTCGTCAAACCTTCATCTTGTTCTTCGTAACCTCCAAGAACTTCATCACTTTCCAGATGAATATTCAACAACCTCAACGAATCTTCACAATTTCTCTCCAGATCTTCGGTGATCGTGAACGAATGTTAAATCATCTCAAGATCTCTCCCTCAAACAGCTTCAAGAACTTCATCCGTTCTTCCTGAAACTTCCGTCCTTTTTCCAGATCTGCATGCAAGAACTCATCCAACAATCTTCGCGTTTTTCCAGATCTTCCATCAACACCATCAACAAACAAAGCTTCAAACACCGATCAAACTTCATCTCATCATCAAACCTCCAGCAACGTCAAGATTCACCTCCAATCTTCAGGTTTCGTCTTCAGACACTCCTCATTTTCAACTCGTTTTGCAAGATCCTTTTTCATCCGTCCTTCCAAGATCCTTCAAGAAACTACCAGTTTTTCTTTAGATCTACCGTGAAACCTTCATCCACGAACACGAACAAGAAATCGCTGATAAGATCCTCGCCTCCATCTTCATTCTTTTCAATGACGTTTTATTTGGGGAAGATTAAAGTTAGAAGGATGTTTCTGGTAGATGGTTTGTGACGAGTTGAACCAAACGGAGAAGAAGAGAGAATAGAGAGGGAGATCGGAGAGAAGGAGGAAAGGTGAACAGTAGACGGCGCAAGGAGATGAGAGGCTAGGGTTTCAGATGAGAGAGTGAGGGGAAGAATGAGAGTTTGACCGGGTGCTCGTTTGTGGGCCTTGGGCCCATTGGTTTTTGGATGCGTACCTCCCATTTCCGTTACACACCCTCCCCCTTTCTTTTCTTTTTTGTGGACTGGGCTGGGCCCAGCGAATACCATTTGCTACACCCCCAGTTTCAGTATTCCCCCCCCCCCCCCTCCGGTTTTTGCAGCAAACAGCTGCTGGGCTGGGCCCAGTTTGTTGTTTTTTATTTTCTTTTAAATCCCCCTGTAATCCAGTGTACCCCTCCCCTGTTTTTCTTTTCTTTATTTTTTCATTTTGTTTAATTTTTTTGGAAAGAAAAATATGAAGAAAATATGTTGAAAAAAAAAAGAATTTGAAAAAAGAAAAGAAAAGAAATATTATGAAAAAAAAGAGAAAAATAAAGAGAAAAATATATTGATAAAATATGAAAAATATATGAAAAATATTTTGAAAGAAGGGAGAAAATAGTTGAAAAGAAAAGAAGGAAAAAGAAAAGAAAAGAAATATTATGAAAAAATAGAGAAACAAAAAAAAGAGAGGAAAAATTTTAAAGTAGGCTTAATATTTTTTGGAGTGCATTTCTTCATAGAGTTTATTTTCCTTTTAGGATAGTTTAGAAGCCCACTTGTTAGGGGGTCGTTTTCCATTCGATTTTTCAGGATAAAATAGGATAGTATTTCCTAGGAGTTTATTTTCAGCATTCACTCATTGTAACCATTTTTCAGAATGTTAATAAAACGAGATTTGAGCTGTGGTCCTGATAGTATCCGAACTACAGCTGCTCTGATTTCTCATACCAGACGAGAATATGTAGGCATAGGATGCGATATCCTAGCGAGCACACTAACGACTGACTTTTTGTTCTCTCGCTGCTGTGCGATCGAGACCTTCCCGCTGACGACTAATTGTTACCCTTTTTCTCTCTTGCTCGAGTGCATTTGAGACCAAACCGTAGTTTTGCCCATAGGTTCCCGACCTTTGAAACCAGTTTGATTTTCTCACTGCTGTGTGAGAATATCCTTGTTTAGCCCTAGTTAGCCTGAACTACGTAAAGCTCTGATCTTCCATGCAATGTGGAAGTACGTAGGCACAAGACGCGAGGTCTTGGCGAGCCAATTTCCCTGTAGTCCTGAACTACGTTGACACTGACTTTCTCTCTTGAGAATACGTAGGCATAGAGTGCGACGCTCTATCGAGTCAATTCCCTTCTGTTTAGATTTAGCAGCCGTAGATAGATTGTTTTGCATCCTTTAGACAACCCAAGCAAGCGTGGATCCCGTCGAGTACGACGGACGTGAGGGGTGCTAATACCTTCCCCTTGCGTAACCGACTCCCGAACCCAGGTTTTGGTTGCGATGACCAGACCTTTCCCCGTTTTTTGCGAGGTTTACTTCGAGCGTTTCCTTTCCCTCCCGTGGGATAAATAACGCACGGTGGCGACTCTTCTGTCAGCCGGCGCCGATTTTCGCAGTAGCGACAATATGTTCCCCTCAACTTCGGGTTGAGCCGGCCTTCGGGTTCGATGCCTGTTTGTTTAACAGATGCTTGACAACTAGGTCAGATGTTCCTCTTAACTTCGGGTTGAGCCGGCCTTCGGGTTCGATGCCTGTTTGTTTAACAGATGCCTGACGATGAGGTAAGATGTTCCTCTCTACTTCGTGTTGAGCCGGCCTTCGGGTTTGATGTCTGTTTTTTTAACGGATGCCTGATGGCGAGGTCAAATGTTCCTCTCAACTTCGTGTTAAGCCGGGCTTCGGGATCGATGCCTGTTTCTTTAACAGATGCCTGACGGTGAGGTGAGATATTCCTCTCAACTTCGTGTTGAGCCGGCCTTCGGGATCGATGCCTGTTTGTTTAACAGATGCCTCACAGTGTGGTCGATGTTCTTCTTAACTTCGTGTTGAGCCGGCATGCGGGTTCGATGCCTATTTGTTTAACAGATGCTTGACAGCGAGGTCAGATGTTCCTCTCAACTTTGTATTGAGCCAGTCGTCTGGTTCGATGCTTGTTTGTTTAACAGATGCCTGACAGCAAGGTCATATGTTCCCCTCAACTTCGGTTTGAGTCGGCCGTCGGGTTCGATGCCTGTTTGTTTAACAGATGCTTGACAGCTAGGTCAGATGTTCCTTTCAACTTCAAGTTGAGCCGGCCTTCGGGTTTGATGCCTGATAGTTTATTAGATACCTACCGACAAAGTCAAACATTCCTCTTAACTTCGTGTTGAGCCGGCCTTCGGGATCGATTCCTGTTAGTTTAACAGATGCTTCATAGCGAGGTCAGATGTTTTTCTCAACTTGGGGTTAGCCGGCCTTTGGATTCGATGCCTGTTTGTTTAACAGATGCTTAACAGCTAGGTCAGATGTTCCTCTCAACTTGGTGTTGAGCCGGCCTTCGGGTTCGATGCCTGTTTGTTTCACAGATGCCTGACGACGGGGTCAGATGTTCCTCTCAACTTCGTGTTGAGCCGGCCTTCAGGTTCAATGTCTGTTTGTTTAATAGATGTCTGACAGCGAGGTTAGATATTCTTCTCAACTTTGGGTTGAGCCGGTTTTCGGGTTAGATGCTTGTTTGTTTATTAGATGCCTGACGGCGAGGTCAGATGTTCTTTTCAACTATGGGTTGAGACGGCGTTCGGGTTCGATGGATGTATGTTTAATAGATGCCTGACAGCGAGGTCAGATGGTTTTATTAACTTCGGGTTTAGCCGGCCTTCGGGATCTATGCCTGTTTGTTTGACAGATGCTTGTCGGCGAGGTCAGATGTTTTTCTCAACTTCGTGTTGAGCCGGCATTCGGGATCGATGCCTGTCTATTTTAACAGATGCCTGACGGCGAGGTCAGGTATCTAAACTTCGTGTTGAGCCAGCCTTCTGGTTCGATGTTTGTTTGTTTAACAGATGCCTGACAGCTAGGTCATATATTCCCCTCAACTTCGGGTTGAGCCGGCCGTCGGGTTCGATGCCTGTTTGTTTAACAGATGCTTGACAGCTAGATCAGATGTTCCTCTCAACTTCGTGTTGAGCCGACCTTCGGGTTCGATGCATGTTTGTTTAACAGATGCCTGACGACAAGGTCAGATGTTCCACTCAACTTTGTGTTAAGCTGGCCTTCGGGTTTGATGCCTGTTTGTTTAACAGATGTCTGACGGTAAGGTCAGATATTCTTCTCAACTACGGGTTGAGACGGCCTTCGGGTTCGATGCCTGTTTGTTTATTAGATGCCTGGCGGTGAGGTCAGATATTCTTCTCAACTACGGGTTGAGACGGCCTTCGGGTTCGATGCCTGTATGTTTAACAGATGCCTCACGGCGAGGTCAGATGGTCTTCTTAACATCGGGTTGAGCCGCCCTTTGGGTTAGTTGCCTGTTTATTTAACAGTTGCCTCACGGTGAGGTGAGATGTTCCTCTCTACTTCGTGTTGAGTCGGCCTTCGAGTTTGATGCCTGTTTGTTTAACAGATACCTGACGACAAGGGTAGATGTTGCTCTCATCTTTGGGTTGAGCCGGCCTTGGGGCTCGATGAATGTTTGTTTAACAGATGCCTGGCAGCGAAGTCAGATGTTCTTCTCAACTTCGGGTTGAGCTGGCTTTCGGTTTCGCTGCCTATTTGTTTATTAGATGCCTAACGGCGTGGTTAGATATTCTTCTAATCTACGTATTGAGACGGCCTTGGGGTTCGATGCCTGCGTGTTTAACAGAGGCCTGACAGTGAGGTCAGATGGTCTTAACATCGGGTTGAGCCGCCCTTCGGGTTCGATGCCTGTTTGTTTAACAGATACCTGACGACGAGGTCAGATGTTCCTCTCAACTTCGGGTTGAGATGACCTTCGGGTTTGATATCTGTATATTTAACAGATGCCTGACAGCGAGGTCAGATGGTCTTCTTAACATTGGGTTGAGCTGGCCTTCGGGTTATATGCCTGTTTGTTTAACAGTTGCCTCACGGTGAGTTCAGATGTTCCTCTCAACTTCGTGTTGAGCCGGCCTTCGGGTTCGATGCCTGTTTGTTTAATAAATACCTGACGGCGAGGTCAGATGTTCCTCTCAACTTCGGGTTGAACCGGACTTTAGGCTCGATGCCTGTTTTTTTAACAGATGCCTGACAACGAGGTCGGATTTTCTTCTCAACTTCGGGTTGAGCCGCCCTTCGGGTTCGATGCCTGGTTTTTTAAGAGATGCTTGACGGTGAGGTCAGATGTTTTTCTCAACTTCGTGTTGAGCCGGCCTTCAGATTTGATGCCTGTTTGTTTAACAGATGCCTGACAGCGAGGTCAGATATTCCTCTTAACTTCGTGTTGAGCCAGCCTTCTGGTTCGATGCTTGTTTGTTTAACAGATGACTGACAGCGAGGTCCTATGTTTCTCTCAACTTCGTGTTGAGCCGGCCTTCGGGTTCGATGCCTGTTTGTTTAACAGATGCCTGACAACGAGGTAAGATGTTCCTCTCAACTTCGTGTTGAGTCGGCCTTCAAGTTCGATGGCTGTTTTTTTAACATATGCCTGAGGGCAAGGTCAGATGTTCCTCTCTACTTCGTGTTGAGCCAGCCATCGGGTTCGAGGCCTATTTTTTTAATAGATACCTGATGACGAGGTCATATGTTCCCCTCATCTTCGGGTTAAGTCGGTCTTCTGTTTCGATTCCTATTTGTTTAACAGATGCCTGACGGCGAGGTCAAATCTTCCTCTCAACTTCGTGTTGAGCCGGCCTTCGGGTTCGATGCCTGTTTGTTTAATAAATGCCTGACAACGAGGTAAGATGTTCCTCTCAACTTCGTGTTGAGTCGGCATTCGGGTTCGATGCCTGTTTGTTTAACAGAGGCTTGACAACGAGGTTAGATGTTCTTCTCAACTACGGGTTGAGACGGCCTTCGGGTTTGATGCCTGTTTTTTTAACAGATGCTTGACAGCGAGGTCAGATGTTCTATTCAACTTAGGGTTGAGCGCGCCTTCGGGTTCGGTGCCTGTTTCTTTAACAGATTCCTGACAGCAAGGTCAGATGTTCTTCTCAACTTCATGTTGAGACGACATTCGGTTTCGATGCCTGTGTTTTTTAACAGATGCCTGACGGTGAAGTCAGATATTCCTCTCAACTTCGGGTTCGATGCCTGTTTGTTTAACAGATGCTTGACGGCAGGGTCAGATGTTTTTCTTTACTTAATGTTGAGCTGGCCTCCGGGCTCGATGCCTGTTTGTTTAACAGATGCCTGACAGCGAGGTCAGATATTCCTCTCAACTTCGTGTTGAGCCAGCCTTCTATTTCGATGCTAGTTTGTTTAACAGATTCCTGAAAGCGAGGTCATATGTTCCCCTCAACTTCGGGTTGAGACGACCTTCAGGTTCGACGCCTGTTTTTTAACAGATGCTTGACGGCGAGGTCAGATGTTCTTCTCAACTTAGGGTTGAGCCCGCCTTCGGGTTCGATGCCTATTTGTTTAACAGATGCCTGACGGCAAGGTAAGATATTCCTCACAACTTCGTGTTGAGCCAGCCATCTGGTTCGATGCTTGTTTGTTTAACAGATCCCTGACAGCAAGGTCATATGTTCCCCTCAACTTCGTGTTGAGTCGGCCTTCGGGTTCGATGTTGGTTTGTTTAACAGACGCTTGACAGCGAGGTCAGATGTTTTTCTCAACTACGGGTTTAGACGACCTTCGGGTTTGATGCCTGTTTTTTTAACAGATGCTTGACAGCGAGGTCATATGTTCTTCTCAACTTAGGGTTGAGCCCGCCTTCGCGTTCGATGCCTGTTTCTTTAACAGATTCCTGACCGCGAGAGCAGATATTCTTCTCAACTTCGTGTTGAGACGACATTAGGTTTCGATGCATGTGTTTTTTAACAGATGCCTGACGGTGAAGTCAGATATTCCTCTCAACTTCGGGTTGTTCTGGCCTTCAGGTTCGATGCCTGTTTGTTTAACAGATGCTTGACAGCAAGGTCAGATGTTTTTCTCAAATTCATGTTGAGCCGGCCTTCGGGTTCGATGCCTATTTGTTTATCAGATGCCTGATGGCGAGGTCAGATATTCCTCTCAACTTCGTGTTGAGCCAGCCTTCTAGTTCGATGCTTGTTTGTTTAACAGATGCCTGACAGTAAGTTCATATGTTCCCCTCAACTTCGGGTTGAGACGACCTTTGGGTTAGATGCCTGTTTTTTAACAGATGCTTGACGGCGAGGTCAGATGTTCTTCTCAACTTAGGGTTGAGCCCGCCTTCGGGTTCGATGCCTGTTTGTTTAACAGATGCCTGACGGCGAGGTCAGATATTCCTCACAACTTCGTGTTGAGCCAGCCGTCTGGTTCGACGCTTGTTTGTTTAACAGATTCCTGACAGCGAGGTCATATGTTCTCCTCAACTTCGGGTTGAGACGACTTTCGGGTTCGATGCCTGTTTTTTTAACAGATGCTTAACGGCGAAGTCAGATGTTCTTCTCAACTTAGGGTTGAGCCCGCCTTCAGGTTCGATGCCTGTTTCCTTAACAGATTCCTGACAGCGAGGTCAGATGTTCTTCTAAACTTCGTGTTGAGACGGCATTCTGGTTCGATGCCTGTTTTTTTAACAGATGCCTGACGGTGAAGTCAGATATTCCTCTCAACTTCGGGTTGATCCGGCCTTCGGGTTCGATGCCTGTTTGTTTAACAGATCTATGACAACGTGGTAAGATGTTCCTCTCAACTTCGTGTTGAGTCAGCCTTCGGGTTCGATGCCTGCTTGTTTAACAGATGACTGACGGCAAGGTCAGATGATCTTCTCAACTTCAGGTTGAGCCGGCTTTCGGGCTCGATGCCTGTGTGTTTATTAGTTGTCTTACAGCAAGGTCAGATGTTCTTCTCAACGATGGGTTGAGACGGCCTTCGGGATGGATACCTGTATGTTTAACAAATGCCTAACGGCAAGGTCAAATGGTCTTCTTAACTTCGGGTTGCACCGCACTTCTGGTTCGAGGCTTGTTTGTTTAACAGATGCCTGACGGCGAGGTCAAATCTTCCTCTCAACTTTGTCTTGAGCCGGCCTTCGGGTTCGATGCCTGTTAGTTTAACAGATACCTGACAATGAGGTAAGATGTTCCTCTCAACTTCGTGTTGAGTCGGCCTTCGGTTTCGATGCCTGATTTTTTAACAGATGCCTGACGGCAAGGTCAGATGTTCCTCTCAACTTCGTGTTGAGCCAGCCATCGGGTTCGATGCTTATTTGTTTAATAGATGCCTGATGACGAGGCCATATGTTCCCTTTATTTTCTAGTTGAGTCGGCCTTCGAGTTTGATGCCTGTTTGTTTAACAGATGTTTGACAGCCAGGTCAGATGTTCTTCTCAACTACGAGTTGAGACGACCTTCAGGTTCGACGCCTATTTTTTTAACAAATGCTTGACAGTGAGGTCAGATGATCTTATCCACTTAGGGTGGAGCCCGCCTTCGGGTTCGATGCCTGTTTCTTTAACAGATTCCTGACAGCGAGGTCAGATGTTCTTCTCAACTTCGTGTTGAGACGACATTCGGTTTAGATGCCTGTTTTTTTTAACAGATGCCTAACGGTGAAGTCAGATACTCCTCTCAACTTCGGCTTGAGTCGGCCTTCGGGTTCGATGCCTGTTTGTTTAACAGATGCTTGATGACGAGGTCAGATGTTTTTCTCAACTTAGGGTTGAGCCCGCCTTCGGGTTCGATGCTTGTTTGTTTAACAGATGCTTGACGGCGAGGTCAGATATTCCTCACAACTTCGTGTTGAGCCAGCCTTCTGGTTCGATGCCTATTTGTTTAACAGATGCCTGACAACGAGGTCATATGTTCCACTCAACTTCGGGTTGAGACGACCTTCGGGTTCGATGCTTGTTTTTTAACAGATGCTTGACGGCGAGGTCAGATGTTCTTCTCAACTTAGGGTTGAGCCCGCCTTCGGGTTCGATTCCTGTTTCTTTAACAGATTCCTGACAGCGAGGTCAGATGTTCTTCTCAACATCGTGTTGAGACGACATTCGGTTTCGATGCCTGTTTTTTTTAACAGATGCCTGACGGTGAAGTCAGATACTCCTCTCAACTTCGGCTTGAGTCGGCCTTTGGGTTCGATGCCTGTTTGTTTAACAGATGCTTGATGACGAGGTCAGATGTTTTTCTCAACTTAGGGTTGAGCCCGCCTTCGGGTTCGATGCTTGTTTGTTTAATAGATGCTTGACGGCGAGGTCAGATATTCCTCACAACTTTGTGTTGAGCCAGCCTTCTGGTTCGATGCCTATTTGTTTAACAGATGCCAGACAGCGAGGTCATATGTTCCCCTCAACTTCGGGTTGAGACGACCTTCGGGTTCGATGCTTGTTTTTTAACAGATGCTTGACGGCGAGGTCAGATGTTCTTCTCAACTTAGGGTTGAGCCCGCCTTCGGGTTCGATTCCTGTTTCTTTAACAGATTCCTGACACCGAGGTCAGATGTTCTTCTCAACTTCGTGTTGAGACGGCATTCAGGTTCGATGCCTGTTTTTTTAATAGATGCCTGATGGTGAAGTCAGATATTCCTCTAAACTTTGGGTTAAGCCGGCCTTCGGGTTCGATGCCTGTTTGTTTAACAGATGCCTGACGACGAGGTAAGATGTTCCGCTCAACTTCGTGTTGAGTCGGCCTTCGGGTTCGATGCCTGTTTGTTTAACAGATGTCTAACGGCGAGGTCAGATGTTCTTCTCAACTTCGGGTTGAGCCTGCTTTCGGGCTCAATACCTATTTGTTTATTATATGTCTGACGGCAAGGTCAGATGTTCTTCTAAACTATGGGTTGAGACGGCCTTCGGGATTGATGCATGTATGTTTAACAAATGCCTGACGGCGAGGTCAGATAGTCTTTTTAACTTCGGGTTGAGCCGCCCTTCGGGTTCGATGCTTGTTTGTTTAATAGATGTCTGACGACGAGGTCAAATCTTCCTCTCAGCTTCGTGTTGAGCCGGCCTTCGGGTTCGATTCCTGTTTGTTTAATAGATACCTGACAACGAGGTAAGATGTTCTTCTCAACTTCATGTTGAGTCGGCCTTCGGGTTCGATGCCTGATTTTTTAACAGATCCCTGACGGGAAGGTCAGATGTTCCTCTCAATTTCGTCTTGAGCCAGCCATCGGGTTCGATGCCTGCTTGTTTAATAGATGCTTGTTGACGAGGTCATATGTTCCCTTTATCTTCGGGTTGAGTCGGCCTTCGGGTTCGATGCCTGTTTGTTTAACAGATGCTTGACATCAAGGTCAGATGTTCTTCTAAACTACGAGTTGAGACGGCCTTCGGGTTCGATGCCTGTTTTTTTAACAGATGCTTTACAGCGAGGTCAGATGCTCTTTTCAACTTAGGGTTGAGGCCACCTTCAGGTTCGATGCCTGTTTCTTTAACATATTCCTAACAGCGAGGTCAGATGTTCTTCTCAACTTCGTGTTGAGACAACATTCGGTTTCGTTGCCTGTTTTTTTTAGCAGATGCCTGACGGTGAAGTCAAATAATCCTCTCAACTTTGGGTTGAGCCGACCTTCAGGTTCGATTCCTGTTTGTTTAACAGACGCTTGACGGCGACGTCAGATGTTTTTCTCAACTTCGTGTTGAGCCGGCCTTCGGGTTCGATGCCTGTTTGTTTAACAGATGCCTGACGGCGAGGTCAGATATTCCTCTCTACTTCGTGTTGAGCCAGCCTTCTGGTTCAATGCTTGTTTGTTTAACAGATGCCTCACAGCGAGGTCATATGTTCCCCTCAACTTCGGATTGAGACCGCCTTCGGGTTCGATGCCTGTTTTTTTAACAAATGCTTGACGGTGAGGTCAGATGTTCTTCTCAACTTAGGGTTGAGCCCGCCTTCGGGTTAGATGCTTGTTTATTTAACAGATGCTTGACGGCGAGGTCAGATAATCCTCACAACTTCATGTTGAGCCAGCCTTCTGGTTCGATGCTTGTTTGTTTAACAAATGCCTAACAGCGAGGTCATATGTTCCCCTCAACTTCGGGTTGAGACGACCTTCGGGTTCGATGCCTATTTTTTTAACAGATGCTTGACGGCGAGGTCAGATGTTCTTCTCAACTTAGGGTTGAGCCCGCCTTCGGGTTCGATGCCTGTTTCTTTAACAGATTCCTGACAGCGAGGTCAGATGTTCTTCTCAACTTCGTGTTGAGACGGCATTCGGGTTCGATGCCTGTTTTTTTAACAGATGCCTGACGGTGAAGTCAGATATTCCTCTCAACTTCGGGTTGAGCAGACCTTCGGGTTCGATGCCTTCTTGATTGACAGATGCCTGACGACGAGGTAAGATGTTCCTCTCAACTTCGTGTTGAGTCGGCCTTCGGGTTCGATGCCTGTTTGTTTAACAGATGTCTGACGGCGAGGTCAGATGTTCTTCTCAACTTCGGGTTGAGCCGGCTTTCGGGCTCGATGCCTTTTTGTTTATTAGATGCCTGACAGCAACGTCATATGTTCTTCTCAACTATGGGTTGAGACAGCCTTCGGGATTGATGCATGTATGTTTAACAAATGCCTGACGGCGAGGTCAGATGGTCTTCTTAACTTCGGGTTGAGCCGCCCTACGGGTTCGATGCTTGTTTGTTTAACAGATGCCTGACAGCGAGGTCAAATCTTCCTCTGAACTTCGTGTTGAGACGGCCTTCGAGTTCAATGCCTGTTTGTTTAACAGATGCCTGACGGCGAGGTCAGATGTTCTTCTCAACTTCGTGTTGAGACGGCCTTTGGGTTATATTCCTGTTTGTTTAACAGATGCCTGAAGGCAAGGTCAGATGTTCCTCTCAACTTCGTGTTGAACCATCCTTCGGGTTCGATGCCTGTTTGTTTAACAGATGCCTGATGGCGAGGTCATATGTTCCCCTCAACTTCGGGTTGAGCCGGCCTTCGGGTTCGATGCCTGTTTGTTTAACAGATGCTTGACAGCGAGGTCAAATGTTCTTCTCAACTACGGGTTGAGATGGCCTTCGGGTTCGATGCTTCTTTGTTTAACAGATGCTTAACAGCAAGGTCAGATGGTCTTCTTAACTTCGGGTTGATCCGCCCTTCGGGTTTGATGCCTGTTGTTTTAACGGATGCCTGACGGCGAGTCAAATGTTCCTCTCAAGTTCGTGTTGAGCCGGCCTTCGGGTTCGATGCCTGTTTCTTTAACTGATGCCTGACAGCAATGTCAGATGTTCTTCTCAACTACGTGTTGAGACGGCATTCGGATTCGATGCCTGTAAGTTTAACAAATGCCTACTGGCGAAGTTAAATATTCCTCTCAACTTCGGGTTGAGCCGGCCTTCGGATTCGATGCCTGTTAGTTTAACAGATGCCTAACAGCGAGGTTAGATGTTCTTCTCAACTTAGGGTTGAGTTGGCCTTTGGATTCGATGCATGTTTGTTTCAAAGACTCCTGACGGCGAGGTCAGATATTCCTCTCAACTTCGTGTTGAATCGGCCTTCGGGATCGATGTCTGTTTGTTTAACAAATGCTTCACAGCGAGGTCAGATGTTCCTCTCAACTTCGGGTTGAGCCGGCCTCCGGGTTCGATGCCTGTTTATTTAACAGATGTTTGACAGCTAGGTCAGATGTTCCTCTCAACTTGGTGTTGAGCCAGCCTTCGGGTTCAAGGTCTGTTTGTTTAACTGATGTATGATGGCGAGGTCAGATATTCTTCTCAACTTCGGGTTGAGCCGGCTTTAGGGTTCGATGCCTGTTTGTTTATTAGATGCCTGACGGCAAGGTCAGATGTTCTTTTCAACTATGGGTTGAGACGGCGTTCAGGTTCGATGCATGTCTGTTTAATAGATGCCTGATGGTGAGGTCAGATGCTCTTCTTAACTTCGAGTTGAGCCGCCCTTCGGGTTTGATGCCTGTTTTTTTAACGGATGCCTGACGGCGAGGTCAAATGTTCCTCTCAACTTCGTGTTGAGCCGGCCTTCGGGTTCGATGCCTGTTTGTTTAACAGATGCCTGACGGCGAGGTCAGATATTCCTCTCAACTTCGTGTTGAGCCAACCTTCTGGTTTGATGCTTGTTTGTTTAACAGATGCCTGACAGCGATGTCATATGTTCCCCTCAACTTCGGGTTGAACCGGCCTCCTGGTTCGATGCCTGTTTGTCTAACAGATGCTTGATAGCTAGGTCAGATGTTCTTCTAACCTTCGTGTTGAGCCGGGCTTCGGGTTCGATTCATGTTTGTTTAACAGATGTCGGACGACGAGGTCAGATGTTCCACTCAACTTCATGTTGAGCTGGCCTTCAGGTTCGATGCCTGTTTGTTTAACAGATGCCTGATAGCGAGGTCATATGTTCCCCTCAACTTCGGGTTGAGCCGGCCTTCGGGTTCGATGCCTGTTTGTTTAACAGATGCTTGACAGCGAGGTCAAATGTTCTTCTCAACTACGGGTTGAGATGGCCTTCGGGTTCGATGCTTCTTTGTTTAACAGATGCTTGACAGCAAGGTCAGATGGTCTTCTTAACTTCGGGTTGAGTTGCCCTTCGGGTTTGATGCCTATTTTTTTAACGGATGCCTGACGGCGAGGTCTAATGTTCCTCTCAACTTCGTGTTGAGCCGGCCTTTGGGATCGATGCCTGTTTGTTTAAAAGATGCTTCACAGCGAGTTCAGATGTTCCTCTCAACTTCGGGTTGAGCCGGCCTCCGGATTCGATGCCTGTTTGTTTAACAGATGCCTCAACACATGGTCAGATGTTCTTCTCAACTTCGTGTTGAGCCGGCCTTCGGGTTCGATGCCTGTTTGTTTAATAGATGTCTGACGGCGAGGTCAGATGTTCTTCTCAACTTCGAGATGAGCCGACCTTCAAGTTCGATGCCTGTTTCTTTAACAGATGCGTGACAGCGAGGTCAGATGTTCTTCTCAACTTCGTGTTGAGACGACATTCGTGTTCGATGCCTGTTAGTTTAACAGATGCCTACCGGCAAAGTCAAATATTCGTCTCAACTTCGGGTTGAGCTGGCCTTTGGATTCGATGCCTGTTTGCTTAAAGATGCCTGACGGCGAGGTCAGATGTTCCTCTCAACTTGGTGTTGAGCCGGCCTTTGGGTTCGATGCCTGTTTGTTTAACAGATGCCTGATGACGAGGTCAGATGTTGCTCTCAACTTCGTGTTGAGCCAGCCTTCGGGTTCGATGTCTGTTTGTTTAACTGATGTATGATGGCGAGGTCAGATATTCTTCTCAACTTCGGGTTGAGCCGGCTTTAGGGTTCGATGCCTGTTTGTTTATTGGATGCCTGACGGCAAGGTCAGATGTTCTTTTCAACTATGGGTTGAGACGGCGTTCAGGTTCGATACATGTCTGTTTAATAGATGCCTGATGGTGAGGTCAGATGCTCTTCTTAACTTCGAGTTGAGCCGCCCTTCGGGTTTGATGCCTGTGTTTTTAACGGATGCCTGACGGCGAGGTCAAATGTTCCTCTCAACTTCATGTTGAGCCGGCCTTCGGGTTCGATGCCTGTTTGTTTAACAGATGCCTGACGGCGAGGTCAGATATTCCTCTCAACTTCGTGTTGAGCCAACCTTCTGGTTCGATGCTTGTTTGTTTAACAGATGCCTGACAGCGATGTCATATGTTCCCCTCAACTTCGGGTTGAACCGGTATCCTGGTTCGATGCCTGTTTGTCTAACAGATGCTTGACAGCTAGGTCAGATGTTCTTCTAACCTTCGTGTTGAGCCGGGCTTCGGGTTCGATTCATGTTTGTTTAACAGATGCCGGATGACGAGGTCAGATGTTCCACTCAACTTCATGTTGAGCTGGCCTTCAGGTTCGATGCCTGTTTGTTTAACAGATGCCTGATAGCGAGGTCATATGTTCCCCTCAACTTCAGGTTGAGCCGGCCTTCGGGTTCGATGCCTGTTTGTTTAACAGATGCTTGACAGCGAGGTCAAATGTTCTTCTCAACTACGGGTTGAGATGGCCTTCGGGTTCGATGCTTCTTTGTTTAACAGATGCTTGACAGCAAGGTCAGATGGTCTTCTTAACTTCGGGTTGAGCTGCCCTTCGGGTTTGATGCCTATTTTTTTAACGGATGCCTGACGGCGAGGTCTAATGTTCCTCTCAACTTCGTGTTGAGCCGGCCTTCGGGTTCGATGCCTGTTTCTTTAACTGATTCCTGACAGGGATGTCAGATGTTCTTCTCAACTTCGTGTTGAGACGACATTCGGATTCGATGCCTGTAAGTTTAACAGATGCCTACTGGCGAAGTCAAATATTCCTCTCAACTTTGGGTTGAGCCGGCCTTCGGATTCGATGTCTGTTAGTTTAACAGATGCCTAACAGCGAGGTCAGATGTTCTTCTCAACTTAGGGTTGAGTTGGCCTTTGGATTCGATGCCTGTTTGTTTAACAGACTCCTGACGGCGAGGTCAGATATTCCTCTGAACTTCGTGTTGATCCGGCCTTCGGGATCGATGCCTATTTGTTTAACAGATGCTTCACAGCAAGGTCAGATGTTCCTCAAAACGTCGGGTTGAGCCGGCCTCCGGGTTCGATGCCTGTTTATTTAATAGATGCTTGACAACTAGGTCAGATGTTCCTCTCAACTTGGTGTTGAGCCGGCCTTCGGGTTCTATGCCTATTTGTTTAACTGATGCCTGATGACGAGGTCAGATGTTCCTCTCAACTTCGTGTTGAGCCGGCCTTAGAGTTCGATGTCTGTTTGTTTAACAGATGTATGATGGCGAAGTAAAATGTTCTTCTCAACTACGGGTTGAGCCGGCTTTCGGGTTCGATGCCTGTTTGTTTATTAGATGCCTGACGGTAAGGTCAGATGTTCTTTTCAACTATGGGTTGAGACGGCGTTCGGGTTCGATGCCTGTATGTTTAATAGATGCCAGATGCTGAGGTCAGATGGTCTTCTTAACCTCAGGTTGAGCCGCCCTTCAGGTTTGATGCCTATTTTTTTAAAAGATGCCTGACAACAAGGTCGTATGTTCTGCTCAACTTCAGGTTGAGCCGGCCGTCGGGTTCGATGCCTGTTTGTTTAACAGATGCTTTAATGCTAGGTCAGATGTTCCTCTCAACTTCAAGTTGAGATGGCCTTTGGGTTTGATGCCTGTTAGTTTGACAGATGCCTACCGACGAAGTCAGATATTCCTCTTAACTTCGGGTTGAGCCAGCCTTTGGATTCAATGCTTGTTAGTTTAACAGATGCCTGACAGCGAGGTCAGATGTTCTTCTCAACTTCGGGTTGATCTGGCCTTCGGATTCGATGCATGTTTGTTTAACAGAGTCCTGACAACAAGGTCAGATATTCCTCTCAACTTCAAGTTGAACCGGCCTTCGGGATCGATGCCTGTTTGTTTAACAGATGCTTCACAGCGAGGTCAGATGTTCCTCTCAACTTCGGGTTGAGTCGGCCTTCGGGTTCGATGCCTGTTTGTTTAACAGATGCTTGACAGCGAGGTCAGATGTTTTTCTCAACTTCGTGTTGAGCCGGCCTTCAGTTTCGATGCCTGTTTGTTTAACAGATGCTTGACGACTAGGTCAGATGTTCCTCTCAACTTCGTGTTGAGCCGGCCTTCTGATTCGATGCCTGTTTGTTTAACAAATGCTTGACGGCGAGGTCATATGTTCCCCTCAACTTCGGGTTGAGCCGGCCTTCGGGTTCGATGCCTGTTTGTTTAACAAATGCTTGACAACTAGGTCAGATGTTCCTCTCAACTTCGTGTTGAGCCGGCCATCGAGTTTGATGCCTATTTGTTTAATAGATGTCTGACGACGAGGTCAGATGTTCCTCTCAACTTCGTGTTGAGTCGGCCTTCCGGTTCAATGCCTGTTTGTTTTACAGATGCCTGATAGCGAGTTCAAATGTTCCTCCCAACTTCGTGTTAAGTCGGGTTTCGGGATCGATGCCTGTTTCTTTAACATATGCCTGACGGCGTGGTGAGATATTCCTCTCAACTTCGTGTTGACCGGCCTTCGGGATCGATGCCTGTTTATTTAACAGATGCGTCACAGTATGGTCAAATGTTCTTCTTAACTTCGTGTCGAGCCGGCCTGCGGGTTCGATGGCTATTTGTTTAACAGATGCTTGACAGCGAGGTCAGATGTTCCTCTCAACTTCGTGTTGAGCCGCCCGTCTGGTTCGATGCTTGTTTGTTTAACAGATGCCTGACAACAAGGTCGTATGTTCTGCTCAACTTCAGGTTGAGCCGACTGTCGGGTTCGATGCCTGTTTGTTTAACAGATGCTTTACAGCTAAGTCAGATGTTCCTCTCAACTTCAAGTTGAGCCGGCCTTCGGGTTCGATGCCTGTTAGTTTGTCAGATATTCCTCTTAACTTCGGGTTGAGCCGGCCTTCGGATTCAATGCTTGTTAGTTTAACAGATGCCTGACAGCGAGGTCAGATGTTTTTCTCAACTTCAGGTTGAGCTGGCCTTCGGATTCGATGCATGTTTGTTTAACAGAGTCCTTACGACGAGGTCAGATATTCCTCTCAACTTCATGTTGAACCGGCCTTTGGGATCGATGCCTGTTTGTTTAAAAGATGCTTCATTGCGAGTTCAGATGTTCCTCTCAACTTCGGGTTGAGCCAGCCTCCGGATTCGATGCCTGTTTGTTTAACAGATGCCTCAACACATGGTCAGATGTTCTTCTCAACTTCGTGTTGAGCCGGCCTTCGGGTTCGATGCCTGTTTGTTTAATAGATGTCTGACGGCGAGGTCAGATGTTCTTCTCAACTTCGAGATGAGCCGACCTTCGAGTTCGATGCCTGTTTCTTTAACAGATGCGTGACAGCAAGGTCAGATGTTCTTCTCAACTTCGTGTTGAGACGACATTCGTGTTCGATGCCTGTTAGTTTAACAGATGCCTACCGGCAAAGTCAAATATTCGTCTCAACTTCGGGTTGAGCTGGCCTTTGGATTCGATGCCTGTTTGCTTAAAGATGCCTGACGGCGAGGTCAGATGTTCTTCTCAACTTCGGGTTGAGTTGGCCTTCGGATTCGATGCCTGTTTGTTTAACAGATGCATGACGGCGACGTCAGATATTCCTCTCAACTTCGTGTTGAACCGGCCTTCATGATCGATGCCTGTTTGTTTAACAGATGCCTCACAGCAAGGTCAGATGTTCCTCTCAACTTCGAGTTGAACCGGCCTCCGGGTTCGATGTCGGTTTGTTTAACAGATGCTTGACAGCTAGGTCAGATGTTCCTCTCAACTTCGTGTTGAGCCGGCCTTTGGGTTCGATGCATGTTTATTTAACAGATGCCAGACGACTAGGTCAGATGTTCCACTCAACTTCTGGTTGAGCCGGCCTTCGGGTTCGATGCCTGTTTGTTTAACAGTTGTCTGACGGCAAGGTCAGATGTTCTTCTCAAATTCGGGTTGAGCCGACTTTCGGGTTCGATGCCTGCTTGTTTATTAGATACCTGACGGTGAGGTCAGATGTTCTTTTCAACAATGGGTTGAGACGGTGTTCGGGTTCGATGCCTGTATGTTTAATAGATGCCTGATGGCTAGGTCAGATGGTCTTCTTAACTTCGGGTTGAGCCGCCCTTCGGGTTTGATGCCTTTTTTTTAACAGATGCCTGACAGCGAGGTCAAATGTTCCTCTCAAATTCGTGTGGAGCCGGCCTTCGGGTTCGATGCCTGTTTGTTTAACAGATGCTTGAAAGCGAGGTCAGATGTTTTTCTCAACTTCGTGTTGAGCCGGCCTTCGGATTTGATGCCTGTTTGTTTAGTAGATGCCTGACGGCGAGGTGAGATATTCCTCTCAACTTCATGTTGAACCGGCCTTTGGAATCGATGCCTGTTTGTTTATCAGATGCCTCACAGCGTGGTCAGTTGTTCTTTTTAACTTTGTGTTGAGCCGGCCTCTGGGTTTCGATGCCTGTTTGTTTAACAGATGCTTGACAGCGAGGTCAGATGTTCCTCTCAACTTCGTGTTGAGCCGGCCTTCGGGTTCGATGCCTGTTTGTTTAACAGATGCCTGACGGCAAGCTTAGATGTTCCTCTCAACTTCGTGTTGAGCCGGCCTTCGGGTTTGATGCCTGTTTTTTTAATAGATGTCTGATGGCGAGGTCAGATGTTCTTCTCAACTTCGAGATGTGTCGACCTTCGAGTTCGATGCCTGTTTCTTTAACAGATGCCTGACAGCGAGGTCAGATGTTCTTCTCAACTTCGTGTTGAGACGACATTCGTGTTCGATGCCTGTTAGTTTAACAGATGCCTACCGGGAAAGTCAAATATTCGTCTCAACTTCGGGTTGAGCTGGCCTTCGGATTTGATGCCTGTTTGCTTAAAGATGCCTGACGACGAGGTCAAATGTTCTTCTCAACTTCGGGTTTAGTTGGCCTTCGGATTCGATGCCTGTTTGTTTAACAGATGCATGACGGCGAGGTCAGATATTCCTCTCAACTTCGTGTTGAACCGGCCTTCGGGATCGATGCCTGTTTGTTTAACAGATGCCTCACAACAAGGTCAGATGTTCCTCTCAACTTCGGGTTGAGCCGACCTCCGGGTTCGATGTCGGTTTGTTTAACAGATGCTTGACAGCTAGGTCAGTTGTTCCTCTCAACTTCGTGTTGAGCCGGCCTTTGGGTTCGATGCATGTTTGTTTAACAGATTCCAGACGACGAGGTCAGATGTTCCACTCAACTTCGTGTTGAGCCGGCCTTCGGGTTTGATGCCTGTTTGTTTAACAGATGTCTGACGGCGAGGTCAGATGTTCTTCTCAAATTCGGGTTGAGCCGGCTTTCGGGTTCGGTGCCTGCTTGTTTATTAGATTCCTGACGGTGAGGTCAGATGTTCTTTTCAACAATGGGTTGAGACGACGTTCGGGTTTAATGCCTGTATGTTTAATAGATGCCTGATGGCGAGGTCATATGGTCTTCTTAACTTCGGGTTGAGCCTCCCTTCGGGTTTGATGCCTGTTTTCTTAACAGATGCCTGACAGCGAGGTCAAATGTTCCTCTCAACTTCGTGTGGAGCCGGCCTTCGAGTTCGATGCCTGTTTGTTTAACAGATGCTTGATAGCGAGGTCATATGTTTTTCTCAACTTCGTGTTGAGCCGGCCTTCAGGTTCGATGCCTGTTTGTTTAATAGATGCTTGACGGCGAGGTTAGATATTCCTCTTAACTTCGTGTTGAGGCAGCATTCTGGTTCGATGCCTGTTTGTTTAACAGATGCTTGACGATGAGAACATATGTTCCCCTTACCTTCGGGTTGAGTCGGCCTTCGGGTTCAATGCCTGTTTGTTTAACAGATGCTTGATAGCTAGGTCAGATGTTCCTTTCAACTTCGTGTTGAGCCGGCCTTCGGGTTCGATGCCTGTTTGTTTAACAGATGCCTGACGGCAAGCTTAGATGTTCCTCTAAACTTCGTGTTGAGCCGGCCTTCGGGTTCGATGCCTGTTTGTTTAATAGATGTCAGATGGCGAGGTCAGATGTTCTTCTCAACTTCGAGATGAGTCGACCTTCGAGTTTGATGCCTGTTTCTTTAACAGATGCCTGACAGCGAGGTCAAATGTTCTTCTCAACTTCGTGTTGAGACGACATTCGTGTTCGATGCCTGTTAGTTTAACAGATGCCTACCGGCAAAGTCAAATATTCGTCTCAACTTCGGGTTGAGCTGGCCTTCGGATTCGATGCCTGTTTGCTTAAAGATGCCTGACGGAGAGGTCAGATGTTCTTCTCAACTTCGGGTTGAGTTGGCCTTCAGATTCGACGCCTGTTTGTTTAACAGATGCGTGACGGCGAGGTCAGATATTCCTCTCAACTTCGTGTTGAACCGGCCTTCGGGATCGATGCCTGTTTGTTTAACAGATGCCTCACAGCAAGGTCAGATGTTCCTCTCAACTTCGGGTTGAGCCGGCCTCCGGGTTTGATGTCGGTTTGTTTAACAGATGCTTGACACCTTGGTCAGATGTTCCTCTCAACTTTTTGTTGAGCCGGCCTTTGGGTTCGATGCATGTTTGTTTAACAGATGCCAGAGGACGAGGTCAGATGTTCCACTCAACTTCGTGTTGAACTGGACTTCGAGTTCGATGCCTGTTTGTTTAACAGATGTCTGACGCCGAGGTCAGATGTTCTTCTCAAATTCGGGTTGAGCCGGCTTTTGGGTTTGATGCCTGCTTGTTTATTAGATGCCTGACGGTGAGGTCAGATGTTCTTTTCAACAATGGGTTGAGACGACGTTCGGGTTCGATGCTTGTATGTTTAATAGATGCCTGATAGCGAGGTCAAATGGTCTTCTTAACTTCGGGTTGAGCTGCCATTCTGGTTTGATGCCTGTTTTCTTAACAGATGCCTAACAGCGAGGTCAAATGTTCCTCTCAACTTCGTGTGGAGCCGGCCTTCGAGTTCGATGCCTATTTGTTTAACAGATGCTTGACAGCGAGGTCATATGTTTTTCTCAACTTCGTGTTGAACCGGCCTTCGGGTTCGATGCGTGTTTGTTTAATAGATGCCTGACGGCGAGGTCAGATATTCCTCTTAACTTCGTGTTGAGGCAGCATTCTGGTTCGATGCCTGTTTGTTTAACAGATGCTTGACGATGAGAACATATGTTCCCCTTACCTTCGGGTTGAGTCGGCCTTCGGGTTCGATGCCTGTTTGTTTAACAGATGCTTGATAGCTAGGTCAGATGTTCCTCTCAACTTCGTGTTGAGCCGGCCTTTGGGTTCGATGCCTGTTTGTTTAACAGATGCCAGACGGCAAGCTTAGATGTTCCTCTCAACTTCGTGTTGAGCCGGCCTTCGGGTTCGATGCCTGTTTGTTTAATAGATGTCTGACGGCGAGGTCAGATGTTCTTCTCAACTTCGAGATGAGTCGACCTTCGAGTTCGATGCCTGTTTCTTTAACAGATGCCTGACAGCGAGGTCAGATGTTCTTCTCAACTTCGTGTTGAGACGACATTTGTGTTCGATGCCTGTTAGTTTAACAGATTCCTACCGGCAACATCAAATATTCCTCTCAACTTTGGGTTGAGCTGGCCTTCGGATTCGATGCTTGTTTGTTTAAAGATGCCTGACGGCGAGGTCAGATGTTCTTCTCAACTTCGGGTTGAGTTGGCCTTCGGATTCTATGCCTATTTGTTTAACAGATGCATGACGGCAAGGTCAGATATTCCTCTCAACTTCGTGTTGAACCGGCCTTCGGGATCGATGCCTGTTTGTTTAACAGATGCCTCACAGCAAGGTCAGATGTTCCTCTCAACTTCGGGTTGAGCCGGCCTCCGGGTTCGATGTCGGTTTGTTTAACTGATGCTTGACAACTAGGTCAGATGTTCCTCTCAACTTCGTGTTGAGCCGGCCTTTGGGTTCGATGCATGTTTGTTTAACAGATGCCAGACGACGAGGTCAGATGTTCCACTCAACTTCGTGTTAAGCCGGCCTTCGGGTTTGATGCCTGTTTGTTTAATAGATGTCTGACGGCGAGGTCAAATGTTCTTCTCAAATTCGGGTTGAGCCGGCTTTCGGGTTCGATGCCTGCTTGTTTATTAGATGCCTGACGGTGAGGTCAGATGTTCTTTTCAACAATGGGTTTAGACGACGTTCGGGTTCGATGCCTGTATGTTTAATAGATGCCTGATGGCGAGGTCAGATGGTGTTCTTAACTTCGGGTTGAGCCGCCCTTCGGGTTTGATGCCTTTTTTTTAACAGATGCCTGACAGCGACGTCTAATGTTCCTCTCAACTTCGTGTGGAGCCGACCTTCGGGTTCGATGCCTGTTTGTTTAACAGATGCTTGATAGCGAGGTCAGATGTTTTTCTCAACTTCGTGTTGAGCCGACCTTCGGGTTCGATGCCTGTTAGTTTAGTAGATGCCTGATTGCGAGGTGAGATATTCCTCTCAACTTCGTGTTGAGCCGGCCTTCGGAATCAATGCCTGTTTGTTTAACAGATGCCTCACAGCGTGATCAGTTGTTCTTTTTAACTTTGTGTTGAGCCGGCCTCCGGGTTCGATGCCTGTTTGTTTAACAGATGCTTGACAGTAAGGTCAGATGTTCCTCTCAACTTCGTGTTGAGCCGGCCTTCGGGTTCGACGCCTGTTTGTCTAACAGATGCCTGACAGCAAGCTTAGATGTTCCTCTCAACTTCGTGTTGAGCCGGTATTCGGGTTCGATGCCTGTTTGTTTAATAGATGTCTGACGGCGAGGTCAGATGTTCTTCTCAACTTCGAGATGAGTCGACCTTCGAGTTCGATGCCTGTTTCTTTAACAGATGCCTGACAGCGAGGTCAGATGTTCTTCTCAACTTCGTGTTGAGACGACATTCGTGTTCGATATCTGTTAGTTTAACAGATGCCTACCGGATAAGTCAAATATTCCTCTCAACTTCGGGTTGAGCTGGCCTTCGGATTCGATGCCTGTTTACTTAAAGATGCCTGACAGCGAGGTCAGATGTTCTTCTCAACTTCGGGTTGAGTTGGCCTTCGGATTCGATGCCTGTTTGTTTAACAGATGCATGACGGCGAGGTCAGATATTCCTCTCAACTTCGTGTTGAACCGGCCTTCGGGATCAATGCCTGTTTGTTTAACAGATGCCTCACAACAAGGTCAGATGTTCCTCTCAACTTCGGGTTGAGCCGGCCTTCGGGTTCGATGTCGGTTTGTTTAACAAATGCTTGACATCTAGGTCAGATGTTGCTCTCAACTTCGTGTTGAGCCGGCCTTTGAGTTCGATGCATGTTTGTTTAACAGATGCCAGACGACGAGGTCAGATTTTCCACTCAACTTCGTGTTGAGCCGGCCTTCGGGTTCGATGCCTGTTTGTTTAACAGATGTCTGACGACTAGGTCGGATGTTCTTCTTAACTTCGGGTTGAGCCGGCTTTCGGGTTCGATGCCTGCTTGTTTATTAGATGCTTGACGGTGAGGTCAGATTTTCTTTTCAAATATGGGTTGAGACAACGTTCGGGTTCGATGCCTGTATGTTTAATAGATGCCTCACAGCGAGGTCAGATGTTCCTCTCAACTTTGTGTTGAGCTGGCCTTCGGGTTTGATGCTTGCTTGTTTATTAGATGCCTGACGGTGAGGTCAGATGTTCTTTTCAACTATAGGTTGAGACGACGTTCGGGTTCGATGCCTGTATGTTTAATAGATTCCTGATGGCGAGGTCAGATGGTCTTCTTAACTTCGGGTTGAGCCGCCTTTCGGGTTTGATGCTTGTTTATTTAACAGATGTCTGACGGCGAGGTCAGATATTCCCCTCAACTTCGGGTTGAGCCGGCCTTCGGGTTCGATGCCTGTTTGTTTAACAGATGCTTGACAGCTAGGTCAGATGTTCCTCTCAACTTCGTGTTAAGCTGGCCTTCGGGTTCGATGCCTGTTTTTTTAACAGATGCCTGACAACGAGGTCAGATGTTCCTCTAAACTTCGTGTTGAGCCGGCCTTCCGGTACGATGCCTGTTTGTTTTACAGATGCCTGACAGCGAGTTCAGATGTTCCTCTCAACTTCGTGTTAAGTGGGGCTTCAGGATCGATGTCTGTTTCTTTAACAGATGCCTGACGGCGAGGTGAGATATTCCTCTCAAATTCGTGTTGAGCAGGCCTTCGGGATCTATGCCTGTTTGTTTAACAGATGCCTCACAGCATGGTCAGATGTTCTTCTTAACTTCGTGTTGAACCGGCCTCCGGGTTCGATGCCTATTTGTTTAATAGATGCTTGACAGAGAGGTCAGATGTTCCTCTCAACTTCGTGTTGAGCCAGCCGTCTGGTTCGATGCTTGTTTGTTTAAATGATGCCTGACAGCGAGGTCATATATTCCACTCATCTTCGGGTTGAGCCGGCCTTCGGGTTCGATGCTTGTTTGTTTAACAGATACTTGACAGCTAGGTCAGATGTTCCTCTCAACTTCAAGTTGAGCCGGCCTTCGGGTTCGATGCCTGTTAGTTTAACAGATGCCTACCGAAGAAGTCAGATATTCATCTTAACTTCGGGCTGAGCCGACTTTCGGATTCGATTCCTGTTTGTTTAACAGATGACTGACGGCGAGGTCAGATGTTCTTCTCAACTTCGGGTTGAGCCGAACTTCGAGTTCGATGCCTGTTTCTTTAACAGATGCCTAACAGCGAGGTCAGATGTTCTTCTCAACTTCGTGTTGAGACGGCATTCGGGTTCGATGCTTATTAGTTTAACAGATGCCTACCGGCATAGTCAAATATTCCTCTCAACTTCAGGTTGAGCTGGCCTTTGGATTCGATGCCTGTTTGTTTAAAGATGCCTGACGGTGAGGTCAGATGTTCTTCTCAACTTCAGGTTGAGCTGGCCTTCGGATTCGATGCCTGTTTGTTTAACAGATGCATGACGGCAATGTCAGATATTCCTCTCAACTTCGTGCTGAACCGGCCTTCGGGATCGATGCCTGTTTGTTTAACAGATGCCTCACAGCAAGGTCAGATGTTCCTCTCAACTTCGTGTTGAGCCGGTCTTTGGGTTCGATGCATGTTTGTTTAACAGATGCCTGACGACGAAGTCAGATGTTCCACTCAACTTCGTGTTGAGCCGACCTTCGGTTTCGATGCCTGTTTGTTTAACAGATGTCTGACGGCGAGGTCAGATGTTCTTCTCAAATTCGGGTTGAGCTAGCTTTCGGGTTCGATGCCTGCTTGTTTATTAGATGCCTGACGGTGAGGTCAGATGTTCTTTTCAACAATGGGTTGAGACGACGTTCGAGTTCAATGCCTGTATGTTTAATAGATACCTGATGGCGAGGTCAGATTGTCTTCTTAACTTCAGGTTGAGCCGCCCTTCGGGTTTGATGTCTGTTTTTTTAACAGATGCCTGACAGCGAGGTCAAATGTTCCTCTCAACTTCGTGTGTAGCCGGCCTTCGGGTTCGATGCCTATTTGTTTAACAGACGCCTGACGGCGAGGTCAGATATTCCTCTTAACTTCATGTTGAGCCAGCCTTTTGGTTCGATGCATATTTGTTTAACAGATGCTTGACGGCGATGTCATATGTTTCCCTTACCTTCGAGTTGAGTCGGCCTTCGGGTTCGATGCCTGTTTGTTTAACAGATGCTTGACAGCTAGGTCAGATGTTCCTCTCAACTTCGTGTTGAGCCGGCCTTCGGGTTCGATGCCTGTTTGTTTAACAGATGCCTCACGACGAGGTCAGATGTTCCTCTCAACTTTGTTTTCATCCGGCCTTCCGGTTCTATGCCTGTTTGTTTTACAGATGTCTGACGGCGAGGTCAGATGTTCCTCTCAACTTCGGGTTGATCCGGCCTCCGAGTTCGATGCCTGTTTGTTTAACAGATGCTTGACAGCTAGGTTAGATGTTCCTCTCAAATACATGTTGAGCCGGCCTTCAGGTTCGATGCATGTTTGTTTAACAGATGCTGGACGACGAGGTCAGATGTTCCACTCAACTTCATGTTGAGCCGACCTTCGAGTTCGATGCCTGTTTGTTTAACAGATGTCTGACGACTAGGTCAGATGTTCTTCTTAACTTCGGGTTTAGCCGGCTTTCGGGTTCGATGACTGACGGTGAGTTCATATGTTCTTTTCAAATATGGGTTGAGACGACGTTCGGGTTCGATGCCTGTATGTTTAATAGATGCCTCACAGCGAGGTCAGATGTTCCTCTCAACTTCGTGTTGAGCTGGCCTTTGGGTTCGATGCCTGTTTGTTTATTAGATGCCTAACGGTGAGGTCAGATGTTCTTTTCAACTATGGGTTGAGACGACGTTCGGGTTCGATGCCTGTTTGTTTAATAGATTCCAGATGGCGAGGTTAGATGGTCTTCTTAACTTCGGGTTGAGTCGCCCTTCGGGTTCGATGCCTGTTTGTTTAACATATGCCTGACGGCGAGGTCAGATATTCCTCTCAACTTTGTGTTGAGCCAGCCTTCTAGTTCGATGCCTGTTTGTTTAACAGATGCTTGACGCCGAGGTCATATGTTCCCCTCAACTTCGGGTTGAGCCGACCTTCGGGTTCGATGCCTGTTTTTTTAACAGATGCTTGATAGCTAGGTCAGATGTTCCTCTCATCTTCGAGTTGAGACGGCCTTCGGGTTCGATGCCTGTTTGTTTAACAGATGCCTGACAACGAGGTCAGATGTTCCTCTCAACTTCGTGTTGAGCCGGCCTTCCGGTTCGATGCCTGTTTGTCTTATAGATGCCTGACGGCGAGTTCAGATGTTCCTCTCAACTTCGTGTTAAGTCGGGCTTCGGGATCGATGCCTGTTTCTTTAACAGATGCCTGACGGCGAGGTGAGATATTCCTCTCAACTTCGTGTTGAGCCGGCCTCCGGGTTCGATTCCTATTTGTTTAACAGATGCTTGACAGCGAGGTCAGATGTTCCTCTCAACTTCGTGTTGAGTCGACCGTCTGGTTCGATGCTTGTTTGTTTAAATGATGCCTAACAGCGAGGTCATATGTTCCCCTCATCTTCGGGTTGAACCGGCCGTCGGGTTCGATGTCTGTTTCTTTAACAGATGCTTGAAAGCTAGGTCAGATGTTCCTCTCAACTTCAAGTTGAGCCGGCCTTCGGGTTCGATGCCTGTTTCTTTAACGGATGCCTGACAGCGAGCTCAGATGTTCTTCTCAACTTCGTGTTGAGACGGCATTTGGGTGCGATTCTTGTTAATTTAACAGATGCCTACCGGCATAGTCAAATATTCCTCTCAAATTCGGGTTGAGCTGGCCTTCGGATTCGATGCCTCTTTGTTTTACAGATGCCTGACGGCGAGGTCAGATGTTCCTCTCAACTTCGTGTTAAGCCGGGCTTCGGGTTTGATGCTTGTTTCTTTAACAGATGCCTGACGGCGAGGTGAGATATTCCTCTCAACTTCGTGTTGAACCGGCCTTCGGGATCGATGCCTGTTTGTTTAACAGATGCCTCACAGCATGGTCAGATGTTCTTCTAAACTTCGTGTTGAGCCGGCCTCCGGGTTCGATGCCTATTTGTTTAACAGATGCTTGACAGCGAGGTCAGATGTTCCTCTCAACTTCGAGTTGAGCCAGCCTTCGGGTTCGACGCCTATTTGTTTAATAGATGCCTAATAACGAGGTCAGATGTTCCACTCAACTTCGTGTTAAGCCAGCCTCCGGGTTCGATGCCTGTTTGTTTAATAAATGTCTGACAGCGAGGTCAGATGTTCTTCTCAATTTCGGGTTGAGCCGGCTTTCGGGTTCAATGCCTGCTTGTTTATTAGATGCCTGACGGTGAGGTCGATTGTTCCTTTCAACTATAGGTTGAGACGACGTACGGGTTCAATGCTTGTATGTTTAATTGATTCCTGATGGCGAGGTCAGATGGTCTTCTTAACTTCGGGTTGACCCGCCTTTCGGGTTTGATGCCTGTTTTTTTAACAGATTCCTGACGGCGAGGTCAAATGTTCCTCTCAACTTCATGTTCAGCCGGCCTTCGGGTTCGATGCCTGTTTGTTTAACAGATGCTTGACAGCGAGGTCAGATGTTTTCCTCAACTTCGTGTTGAGCCGGCCTTCGGTTTCGATGCCTGTTTGTTTAACAGATGCTTGACGGCTAGGTCAGATGTTCCTCTCAACTTCATGTTGAGCCGGCCTTTTGGTTCGATGCCTGTTTATTTAACAGATGCTTGACGGCAAGGTCATATGTTCTCCTCACATTCGGGTTAAGCCGACCTACGGGTTCGATGCCTGTGTGTTTTACAGATGCTTGACAGCTAAGTCAGATGTTCCTCTTAACTTCGTGTTGAGCCGGGCTTCGGGTTCGATGCCTGTTTGTTTAACAGATGCCTGACGACGAGGTCAGATGTTCCTCTCAACTTCGTGTTGAGCGGGCCTTCCGGTTCGATGCCTGTTTGTTTTACAGATGCCTGACGGCGAGGTCAGATGTTCCCCTAAACTTCGGGTTGAGCCGGCCTTCGGGTTCGATGCCTGTGTGATTTACAAATGCTTGACAGCTAAGTCAGATGTTCCTCCCAACTTCGTGTTGAGCCGGCCTTCGGGATCGATGCCTGTTTGTTTAACATATGCCTCACAGCGTGGTCAGATGTTCTTCTTAACTTCGTGTTGAGCCGGCCTCAGGGTTCGATGCCTGTTTGTTTAACAGATGCTTGACAGCAAGGTCAGATGTTCCTCTCAACTTCGTGTTGAGCTGGCCTTCCGGTTCGATGCCTGTTTGTTTTACAGATGCCTGACGGCGAGGTCAGATGTTCCTCTCAACTTCGGGTGGAGCCGGCCTCCGAGTTCGATGCCTGTTTGTTTAACAGATGCTTGACAGCTAGGTCAGATGTTCCTCTCAAATTCTTGTTGAGTCGGCCTTCAGGTTCGATGCATGTTTGTTAAAAGATGTCGGTCGATGAGGTCAGATGTTCCACTCAAATTCGTGTTGAGCCGGCCTTCGGGTTCGATGCCTGTTTGTTTAACAGATGTCTGACAGCGAGGTCAGATGTTCTTCTCAAATTCGGGTTGAGCCGGCTTTCGGGTTCGATGCCTGCTTGTTTATTAGATGCCTGACGGTGAGGTCAGATGTTCTTTTCAACTATGGGTTGATACGACGTTCGGGTTCGATGCCTATAAGTTTAATAGATGCCTGATGGCGAGGTCAAATGGTCTTCTTAACTTCGGGTTGAGCCGCCCTTTGGGTTCGATGCCTGTTAGTTTAACAGATTCCTACCGGCAACGTCAAATATTCCTCTCAACTTTGGGTTGAGCTGGCCTTCGGATTCGATGCTTGTTTGTTTAAAGATGCCTGACGGCGAGGTCAGATGTTCTTCTCAACTTCGGGTTGAGTTGGCCTTCGGATTCTATGCCTGTTTGTTTAACAGATGCATGACGGCAAGGTCAGATATTCCTCTCAACTTCGTGTTGAACCGGCCTTCGGGATCGATGCCTGTTTGTTTAACAGATGCCTCACAGCAAGGTCAGATGTTCCTCTCAACTTCGGGTTGAGCCGGCCTCCGGGTTCGATGTCGGTTTGTTTAACTGATGCTTGACAGCTAGGTCAGATGTTCCTCTCAACTTCGTGTTGAGACGGCCTTTGGGTTCGATGCATGTTTGTTTAACAGATGCCAGACGACGAGGTCAGATGTTCCACTCAACTTCGTGTTGAGTCGGCCTTCAGGTTTGATGCCTGTTTGTTTAATAGATGTCTGACGCCGAGGTCAGATGTTCTTCTCAAATTCGGGTTGAGCCGGCTTTCGGGTTCGATGCCTGCTTGTTTATTAGATGCCTGACGGTGAGGTCAGATGTTCTTTTCAACAATGGGTTTAGACGACGTTCGGGTTCGATGCCTGTATGTTTAATAGATGCCTGATGGCGAGGTCAGATGGTGTTCTTAACTTCGGGTTGAGCCGCCCTTCAGGTTTGATGCCTTTTTTTTAACAGATGCCTGACAGCGAGGTCTAATGTTCCTCTCAACTTCGTGTGGAGCCGACCTTCGGGTTCGATGCCTGTTTGTTTAACAGATGCTTGACAGCGAGGTCAGATGTTTTTCTCAACTTCGTGTTGAGCCGACCTTCGGGTTCGATGCCTGTTTGTTTAGTAGATGCCTGATTGCGAGGTGAGATATTCCTCTCAACTTCGTGTTGAGCCGACCTTCGGAATCGATGCCTGTTTGTTTAACAGATGCCTCACAGCGTGATCAGTTGTTCTTTTTAACTTTGTGTTGAGCCGGCCTTCGGGTTCGATGCCTGTTTGTTTAACAGATGCTTGACAGTGAGGTCAGATGTTCCTCTCAACTTCGTGTTGAGCCGGCCTTCGGGTTCGACGCCTGTTTGTTTAACAGATGCCTGACGGCAAGCTTAGATGTTCCTCTCAACTTCGTGTTGAGCCGGCCTTCGGGTTCGATGCCTGTTTGTTTAATAGATGTCTGACGGCGAGGTCAGATGTTCTTCTCAACTTCGAGATGAGTCGACCTTCTAGTTCGATGCCTGTTTCTTTAACAGATGCCTGACAGCGAGGTCAGATGTTCTTCTCAACTTCGTGTTGAGACGACATTCGTGTTTGATATCTGTTAGTTTAACAGATGCCTACCGGATAAGTCAAATATTCCTCTCAATTTCGGGTTGAGCTGGCCTTCGGATTTGATGCCTGTTTGCTTAAAGATGCCTGACAGCGAGGTCAGATGTTCTTCTCAACTTCGGGTTGAGTTGGCCTTCGGATTCGATGCCTGTTTGTTTAACAGATGCATGACGGCAAGGTCAGATATTCCTCTCAACTTCGTGTTGAACCGGCCTTCGGGATCAATGCCTGTTTGTTTAACAGATGCCTCACAACAAGGTCAGATGTTCCTCTCAACTTCGGGTTGAGCCGGCCTTCGGGTTCGATGTCGGTTTGTTTAACAAATGCTTGACATCCAGGTCAGATGTTGCTCTCAACTTTGTGTTGAGTCGTCCTTTGAGTTCGATGCATGTTTGTTTAACAGATGCCAGATGATGAGGTCAGATTTTCCACTCAACTTCGTGTTGAGCCGGCCTTCGGGTTCGATGCCTGTTTGTTTAACAGATGTCTGACGACTAGCTCGGATGTTCTTCTTAACTTCGGGTTGAGCCGGCTTTCGGCTTTGATGCCTGCTTGTTTATTAGATGCCTGACGGTGAGGTCAGATTTTCTTTTCAAATATGGGTTGAGACAACGTTCGGGTTCGATGCCTGTATGTTTAATAGATGCCTCACAGCGAGGTCAGATGTTCCTCTCAACCTTGTGTTGAGCTGGCCTTCGGGTTTGATGCTTGCTTGTTTATTAGATGCCTGACGGTGAGGTCAGATGTTCTTTTCAACTATAGGTTGAGACAACGTTCGGGTTCGATGCCTGTATGTTTAATAGATTCCTGATGGCGAGGTCAGATGGTCTTCTTAACTTCGGGTTGAGCCGCCTTTCGGGTTCGATGCTTGTTTGTTTAACAGATGCCTGACGGCGAGGTCAGATATTCCCCTCAACATCGGGTTGAGCCGGCCTTCGGGTTCCATGCCTGTTTGTTTAACAGATGCTTGACAGCTAGGTCAGATGTACCTCTCAACTTCGTGTTGAGCTGGCCTTCGGGTTCGATGCCTGTTTTTTTAACAGATGCCTGACAACGAGGTCAGATGTTCCTCTAAACTTCGTGTTGAGCCGGCCTTCCGGTTCGATGCCTGTTTGTTTTACAGATGCCTGACAGCGAGTTCAGATGTTCCTCTCAACTTCGTGTTAAGCGGGGCTTCAGGATCGATGTCTGTTTCTTTAACAGATGTCTGACGGCGAGGTGAGATATTCCTCTCAAATTCGTGTTGAGCAGGCCTTCGGGATCAATGCCTGTTTGTTTAATAGATGCCTCACAGCGTGGTCAGATGTTCTTCTTAACTTCGTGTTGAACCGGCCTCCGGGTTCGATGCCTATTTGTTTAATAGATGCTTGACAGAGAGGTCAGATGTTCCTCTCAACTTCGTGTTGAGCCAGCCGTCTGGTTCGATGCTTGTTTGTTTAAATGATGCCTGACAGCGAGGTCATATATTCCACTCATCTTCGGGTTGAGCCGGCCGTCGGGTTTTATGCCTGTTTGTTTAACAGATGCTTGACAGTTAGGTCAGATGTTCCTCTCAACTTCAAGTTGAGCCGGCCTTCGGGTTCAATGCCTGTTAGTTTAACAGATGCCTACCGAAGAAGTCAGATATTCATCTTAACTTCGGGTTGAGCCGGCTTTCGGATTCGATTCCTGTTTGTTTAACAGATGACTGACGGCGAGGTCAGATGTTCTTCTCAACTTCGGGTTGAGCCGAACTTCGAGTTCGATGCCTGTTTCTTTAACAGATGCCTAACAGCGAGGTCAGATGTTCTTCTCAACTTCGTGTTGAGACGGGATTCGGGTTCGATGCTTGTTAGTTTAACAGATGCCTACCGGCATAGTCAAATATTCCTCTCAACTTCAGGTTGAGCTGGCCTTCGGATTCGATGCCTGTTTGCTTAAAGATGCCTGACGGCGAGGTCAGATGTTCTTCTCAACTTCGGGTTGAGTTGGCCTTCGGATTCGATGCCTGTTTGTTTAACAGATGCATGACGGCGAGGTCAGATATTCCTCTCAACTTCGTGTTGAACCGGCCTTCGGGATCAATGCCTGTTTGTTTAACAGATGCCTCACAACAAGGTCATATGTTCCTCTCAACTTCGGGTTGAGCCGGCCTTCGGGTTCGATGTCGGTTTGTTTAACAAATGCTTGACATCCAGGTCAGATGTTGCTCTCAACTTTGTGTTGAGCCGGCCTTTGAGTTCGATGCATGTTTGTTTAACAGATGCCAGATGACGAGGTCAGATTTTCCACTCAACTTCGTGTTGAGCCGGCCTTCGGGTTCGATGCCTGTTTGTTTAACAGATGTCTGACGACTAGGTCGGATGTTCTTCTTAACTTCGGGTTGAGCCGGCTTTCGGGTTCGATGCCTGCTTGTTTATTAGATGCCTGACGGTGAGGACAGATTTTCTTTTCAAATATGGGTTGAGACAACGTTCGGGTTCGATGCCTGTATGTTTAATAGATGCCTCACAGCGAGGTCAGATGTTCCTCTCAACTTTGTGTTGAGCTGGCCTTCGGGTTTGATGCTTGCTTGTTTATTAGATGCCTGACGGTGAGGTCAGATGTTCTTTTCAACTATAGGTTGAGACGACGTTCGGGTTCGATGCCTGTATGTTTAATAGATTCCTGATGGCGAGGTCAGATGGTCTTCTTAACTTCGGGTTGAGCCGCCTTTCGGGTTCGATGCTTGTTTGTTTAACAGATGCCTGACGGCGAGGTCAGATATTCCCCTCAACATCGGGTTGAGCCGGCCTTCGGGTTCCATGCCTGTTTGTTTAACAGATGCTTGACAGCTAGGTCAGATGTACCTCTCAACTTCGTGTTGAGCTGGCCTTCGGGTTCGATGCCTGTTTTTTTAACAGATGCCTGACAAAGAGGTCAGATGTTCCTCTAAACTTCGTGTTGGGCCGGCCTTCCGGTTCGATGCCTGTTTGTTTTACAGATGCTTGACAGTGAGTTCAGATGTTCCTCTCAACTTCGTGTTAAGCGGGGCTTCAGGATCGATGTCTGTTTCTTTAACAGATGCCTGACGGCGAGGTGAGATATTCCTCTCAAATTCGTGTTGAGCAGGCCTTCGGGATCTATGCCTGTTTGTTTAACAGATGCCTCATAGCGTGGTCAGATGTTCTTCTTAACTTCGTGTTGAACCGGCCTCCGGGTTCGATGCCTATTTGTTTAATAGATGCTTGACAGAGAGGTCAGATGTTCCTCTCAACTTCGTGTTGAGCCAGCCGTCTGGTTCGATGCTTGTTTGTTTAAATGATGCCTGACAGCGAGGTCATATATTCCACTCATCTTCGGGTTGAGCCAACCGTCGGGTTTGATGCCTGTTTGTTTAACAGATGCTTGACAGCTAGGTCAGATGTTCCTCTCAACTTCAAGTTGAGCCGGCCTTCGGGTTCGATGCCTGTTAGTTTAACAGATGCCTACCGAAGAAGTCAGATATTCATCTTAACTTCGGGTTGAGCCGGCTTTCGGATTCGATTCCTGTTTGTTTAACAGATGACTGACGGCGAGGTCAGATGTTCTTCTCAACTTCGGGTTGAGCCGAACTTCGAGTTCGATGCCTGTTTCTTTAACAGATGCCTAACAGCGAGGTCAGATGTTCTTCTCAACTTCGTGTTGAGACGGCATTCGGGTTCGATGCTTGTTAGTTTAACAGATGCCTACCGGCATAGTCAAATATTCCTCTCAACTTCAGGTTGAGCTGGCCTTTGGATTCGATGCCTGTTTGTTTAAAGATGCCTGACGGCGAGGTCTGATGTTCTTCTCAACTTCGGGTTGAGCTGGCCTTCAGATTCGATGCCTGTTTGTTTAACAGATGCATGACGGCAAGGTCAGATATTCCTCTCAACTTCGTGCTGAACCGGCCTTCGGGATCGATGCCTGTTTGTTTAACAGATGCCTCACAGCAAGGTCAGATGTTCCTCTCAACTTCGTGTTGAGCCGGTCTTTGGGTTCGATGCATATTTGTTTAACAGATGCCTGACGACGAAGTCAGATGTTCCACTCAACTTCGTGTTGAGCCGGCCTTCGGTTTCGATGCCTGTTTGTTTAATAGATGTCTGACGGCGAGGTCAGATGTTCTTCTCAAATTCGGGTTGAGCTAGCTTTCGGGTTCGATGCCTGCTTGTTTATTAGATGCCTAACGGTGAGGTCAGATGTTCTTTTCAACAATAGGTTGAGACGACGTTCGAGTTCAATGCCTGTATGTTTAATAGACACCTGATGGCGAGGTCAGATTGTCTTCTTAACTTCAGGTTGAGCCGCCCTTCGGGTTTGATGCCTGTTTTTTTAACAGATGCCTGACAGCGAGGTCAAATGTTCCTCTCAACTTCGTGTGGAGCCGGCCTTCGGGTTCGATGCCTATTTGTTTAACAGACGCCTGACGGAGAGGTCAGATATTCCTCTTAACTTCATGTTGAGCCAGCCTTTTGGTTCGATGCATATTTGTTTAACAGATGCTTGACGGCGAGGTCATATGTTTCCCTTACCTTCGGGTTGAGTCGGCCTTCGAGTTCGATGCCTGTTTGTTTAACAGATGCTTGACAGCTAGGTCAGATGTTCCTCTCAACTTCGTGTTGAGCCGGCCTTCGGGTTCGATGCCTGTTTGTTTAACAGATGCCTGACAACGAGGTCAGATGTTCCTCTCAACTTTGTTTTCATCCGGCCTTCCGGTTCTATGCCTGTTTGTTTTACAGATGTCTGACGGCGAGGTCAGATGTTCCTCTCAACTTCGGGTTGAGCCGGCCTCCGAGTTCGATGCCTGTTTGTTTAACAGATGCTTGACAGCTAGGTTAGATGTTCCTCTCAAATACTTGTTGAGCCGGCCTTCAGGTTCGATGCATGTTTGTTTAACAGATGCAGGACGACGAGGTCAGATGTTCCACTCAACTTCATGTTGAGCCGACCTTCGAGTTCGATGCCTGTTTGTTTAACAGATGTCTGACGACTAGGTCAGATGTTCTTCTTAACTTCGGGTTTAGCCGGCTTTCGGGTTCGATGCCTGACGGTGAGTTCATATGTTCTTTTCAAATATGGGTTGAGATGACGTTCGGGTTCGATGTCTGTATGTTTAATAGATGCCTCACAGCGAGGTCATATGTTCCTCTCAACTTCGTGTTGAGCCGGCCTTTGGGTTCGATGCCTGTTTCTTTATTAGATGCCTAACGGTGAGGTCAGATGTTCTTTTCAACTATGGGTTGAGACGACGTTCGGGTTCGATGCCTGTATGTTTATTAGATTCCAGATGGCGAGGTTAGATGGTCTTCTTAACTTCGGGTTGAGCCGCCCTTCGGGTTCGATGCCTGTTTGTTTAACATATGCCTGACGGCGAGGTCAGATATTCCTCTCAACTTTGTGTTGAGCCAGCCTTCTAGTTCGATGCCTGTTTGTTTAACAGATGCTTGACGCCGAAGTCATATGTTCACCTCAACTTCGGGTTGAGCCGGCCTTCGGGTTCGATGCCTGTTTTTTTAACAGATGCTTGATAGCTAGGTCAGATGTTCCTCTCATCTTCGAGTTGAGACGACCTTCGGGTTCGATGCCTGTTTGTTTAACAGATGCCTGACAACGAGGTCAGATGTTCCTCTCAACTTCGTGTTGAGCCGGCCTTCCGGTTCGATGCCTGTTTGTCTTACAGATGCCTGACGGCGAGTTCAGATGTTCCTCTCAACTTCGTGTTAAGTCGGGCTTCGGGATCGATGCCTGTTTCTTTAACAGATACCTGACGGCGAGGTGAGATATTCCTCTCAACTTCGTGTTGAGCCGGCCTCCGGGTTCGATTCCTATTTGTTTAACAGATGCTTGACAGCGAGGTCAGATGTTCCTCTCAACTTCGTGTTGAGTCGACCGTCTGGTTCGATGCTTGTTTGTTTAAATGATGCCTAACAGCGAGGTCATATGTTCCCCTCATCTTCGGGTTGAACCGGCCGTCGGGTTCGATGTCTGTTTCTTTAACAGATGCTTGACAGCTAGGTCAGATGTTCCTCTCAACTTCAAGTTGAGCCGGCCTTCGGGATCGATGCCTGTTTCTTTAACGGATGCTTGATAGCGAGCTCAGATGTTCTTCTCAACTTCGTGTTGAGACGGCATTTGGGTGCGATTCTTGTTAATTTAACAGATGCCTACCGGCATAGTCAAATATTCCTCTCAACTTCGGGTTGAGCTGGCCTTCGGATTCGATGCCTCTTTGTTTTACAGATGCCTGACGGCGAGGTCAGATGTTCCTCTCAACTTCGTGTTAAGCCGGGCTTCGGGTTTGATGCTTGTTTCTTTAACAGATGCCTGACGGCGAGGTGAGATATTCCTCTCAACTTCGTGTTGAACCGGCCTTCGGGATCGATGCCTGTTTGTTTAACAGATGCCTCACAGCATGGTCAGATGTTCTTCTAAACTTCGTGTTGAGTCGGCCTCCGGGTTCGATGCCTATTTGTTTAACAGATGCTTGACAGCGAGGTCAGATGTTCCTCTCAACTTCGAGTTGAGCCAGCCTTCGGGTTCGACGCCTGTTTGTTTAATAGATGCCTAATAACGAGGTCAGATGTTCCACTCAACTTCGTGTTAAGCCGGCCTCCGGGTTCGATGCCTGTTTGTTTAATAAATGTCTGACAGCGAGGTCATATGTTCTTCTCAATTTCGGGTTGAGCCGGCTTTCGGGTTCGATGCCTGCTTGTTTATTAGATGCCTGACGGTGAGGTCAGATGTTCCTTTCAACTATAGGTTGAGACGACGTACGGGTTCGATGCTTGTATGTTTAATTGATTCCTGATGGCGAGGTCAGATGGTCTTCTTAACTTCGGGTTGACCCGCCTTTCGGGTTTGATGCCTGTTTTTTTAACAGATTCCTGACGGAGAGGTCAAATGTTCCTCTCAACTTCATGTTCAGCCGACCTTCGGGTTCGATGCCTGTTTGTTTAACAGATGCTTGACAGCGAGGTCAGATGTTTTTCTCAACTTCGTGTTGAGCCGGCCTTCGGTTTCGATGCCTGTTTGTTTAACAGATGCTTGACGGCTAGGTCAGATGTTCCTCTCAACTTCATGTTGAGCCGGCCTTTTGGTTCGATGCCTGTTTGTTTAACAGATGCCATACGGCAAGGTCATATGTTCCCCTCACATTCGGGTTAAGCCGACCTTCGGGTTCGATGCCTGTGTGTTTTACAGATGCTTGACAGCTAAGTCAGATGTTCCTCTCAACTTCGTGTTGAGCCGGGCTTCGGGTTCGATGCCTGTTTGTTTAACAGATGCCTGACGACGAGGACAGATGTTCCTCTCAACTTCGTGTTAAGCGGGCCTTCCGGTTTGATGCCTGTTTGTTTTACAGATGCCTGACGGCGAGGTCAGATGTTCCCCTCAACTTCGGGTTGAGCCGGCCTTCGGGTTCGATGCCTGTGTGATTTACAGATGCTTGACAGCTAAGTCAGATGTTCCTCCCAACTTCGTGTTGAGTCGGCCTTCGGGATCGATGCCTGTTTGTTTAACATATGCCTCACAGCGTGGACAGATGTTCTTCTTAACTTCGTGTTGAGCCGGCCTCCGGGTTCGATGCCTGTTTGTTTAACAGATGCTTGACAGCAAGGTCAGATGTTCCTCTCAACTTCGTGTTGAGCTGGCCTTCCGGTTCGATGCCTGTTTGTTTTACAGATGCCTGACGGCGAGGTCAGATGTTCCTCTCAACTTCGGGTGGAGCCGGCCTCCGAGTTCGATGCCTGTTTGTTTAACAGATGCTTGACAGCTAGGTCAGATGTTCCTCTCAAATTCATGTTGAGTCGGCCTTCAGGTTCGATGCATGTTTGTTTAACAAATGTCGGTCGATGAGGTCAGATGTTCCACTCAAATTTGTGTTGAGGCGGCCTTCGGGTTCGATGCCTGTTTGTTTAACAGATGTCTGACATCGAGGTCAGATGTTATTCTCAAATTCGGGTTGAGACGGCTTTCGGGTTCGATGCCTGCTTGTTTATTAGATGCCTGACGGTGAGGTCAGATGTTCTTTTCAACTATGGGTTGATACGACGTTCGGGTTCGATGCCTGTAAGTTTAATAGAAGCCTGATGGCGAGGTCAAATGGTCTTCTTAACTTCGGGTTGAGCCGCCCTTTGGGTTTGATGCCTGTTTTTTTAACAGATGCCAGACGGAGAGGTCAAATGTTCCTCTCAACTTCATGTTGAGCCGGCCTTCAGGTACGATGCCTGTTTGTTTAACAGATGCTTGACAGCGAGGTCAGATGTTTTTCTCAACTTCGTGTTGAGCCGGCCTTCGATTTCGATGCCTGTTTGTTTAACAGATACTTGACGGCTAAGTATGATGTTCCTCTCAACTTCGTGTTGAGCCGGCATTCTGGTTCGAATCCTGTTTGTTTAACAGATGCTTGACAGCGAGGTCATATGTTCCCCTCAACTTCGGGTTGAGCCGGCCTTCGGGTTCGATGCCTGTTTGTTTTACAAATGCTTGACAGCTAAGTCAGATGTTCCTCTCAACTTCGTGTTGAGCCGGCCTTCTGGTTCGATGCCTGTTTGTTTAACAGATGCTTGACAGCGAGGTCATATATTCCCCTCAACTTCGGGTTGAGCCGGCCTTCGGGTTCGATGCCTGTGTGTTTTACCGATGCTTGACAGCTAAGTCAGATGTTCCTCTCAACTTCGTGTTGAGCCGGGCTTCGGGTTCGATGCCTCTTTGTTTAACAGATGCCTGACAACGAGGTCAGATGTTCCTCTCAACTTCGTGTTGAGCCGACCTTCCAGTTCGATGCCTGTTTGTTTTACAGATGCCTGACAGCGAGGTCAGATGTTCCTCTCAACTTCATGTTAAGCCGAGCTTCGGGTTTGATGCTTGTTTCTTTAACAGATGCCTGATGGCGAGGTGAGATATTCCTCTCAACTTCGTGTTGAGCCGGCCTTCGGTATCGATGCCTGTTTGTTTAACAGATTCCTCACAGCATGGTCAGATGTTCTTCTAAACTTCGTGTTGAGCTGGCCTCCGGGTTCGATGCCTATTTGTTTAACAGATGCTTGACAGCTAGGTCAGATGTTCTTCTCAACTTCGTGTTGAGCCGGCCTTCGGGTTCGATGCCTGTTTGTTTAACATATGCCTGACGGCGAGGTCAGATATTCCTCTCAACTTTTTGTTGAGCCAGCCTTCTAGTTCGATGCCTGTTTGTTTAACAGATGCTTGACGCCGATGTCATATGTTCCCCTGAACTTCGGGTTGAGCCGGCCTTCGGGTTCGATGCTTGTATGTTTAATTGATTCCTGATGGCGAGGTTAGATGGTCTTCTTAACTTCGGGTTGAGCCGCCCTTCAGGTTTGATGCCTGTTTTTTTAACAGATGCCTGACGGAGAGGTCAAATGTTCCTCTCAACTTCATGTTGAGTCGGCCTTCGGGTTCAATGCCTGTTTGTTTAACAGATGCTTGACAGCGAGGTCAGATGTTTTTCTCAACTTCGTGTTGAGCCGGCCTTCGGTTTCGATACCTGTTTGTTTAACAGATGCTTGACGGCTAGGTATGATGTTCCTCTAAACTTCGTGTTGAGACGGCCTTCTGGTTCGATGCCTGTTTGTTTAACAGATGCTTGACAGCGAGGTCATATGTTCCCCTCAACTTCGGGTTGAGCCGGCCTTCGGGTTCGATGCCTGTTTGTTTTACAGATGCTTGACAGCTAAGTCAGATGTTCCTCTCGACTTCGTGTTGAGCCGGGCTTCGGGTTCGGTGCCTGTTTGTTTAACAGATGCCTGACGACGAGGTCAGATGTTCCTCTCAACTTTGTGTTGAGCCGGCCTTCCGGTTCGATGCCTGTTTGTTTTACAGATGCCTGACAGCGAGGTCAGATGTTCCTCTCAACTTCGTGTTAAGCCGGCCTTCTGGTTCGATGCCTGTTTGTTTAACAGACGCTTGACGGCAAGGTCATATGTTCCCCTCAACTTCGGGTTGAGCCGGCCTTCGGGTTCGATGCCTGTGTGTTTTACAGATGCTTGACAGCTAAGTCAGATGTTCCTCTCAACTTCGTGTTGAGCCGGGCTTCGGGTTCGATGCCTGTTTGTTTAACAGATGTCTGACGACGAGGTCAGATGTTCCTCTCAACTTCATGTTGAGCGGGCCTTCCGGTTCGATGCCTGTTTGTTTTACAGATGCCTGACGGCGAGGTCAGATGTTCCCCTCAACTTCGGGTTGAGCCGGCCTTCGGGTTCGATGCCTGTGTGATTTACAGATGCTTGACAGCTAAGTCATATGTTCCTCCCAACTTCGTGTTGAGCCGGCCTTCGGGATCGATGCCTGTTTGTTTAACATATGCCTCACAGCATGGTCAGATGTTCTTCTTAACTTCGTGTTGAGCCGACCTCCGGGTTCGATGCCTGTTTGTTTAACAGATGCTTGACAGCAAGGTCAGATGTTCCTCTCAACTTCGTGTTGAGCTGGCCTTCCGGTTCGATGCCTGTTTGTTTTACAGATGCCTGACGGCGAGGTCAGATGTTCCTCTCAACTTCGGGTGGAGCCGGCCTCCGAGTTCGATGCCTGTTTGTTTAACAGATGCTTGACAGCTAGGTCAGATGTTCCTCTCAAATTCATGTTGAGTCGGCCTTCAGGTTCGATGCATGTTTGTTTAACAAATGTCGGTCGATGAGGTCAGATGTTCCACTCAAATTTGTGTTGAGGCGGCCTTCGGGTTCGATGCCTGTTTGTTTAACAGATGTCTGACATCGAGGTCAGATGTTATTCTCAAATTCGGGTTGAGACGGCTTTCGGGTTCGATGCCTGCTTGTTTATTAGATGCCTGACGGTGAGGTCAGATGTTCTTTTCAACTATGGGTTGATACGACGTTCGGGTTCGATGCCTGTAAGTTTAATAGAAGCCTGATGGCGAGGTCAAATGGTCTTCTTAACTTCGGGTTGAGCCGCCCTTTGGGTTTGATGCCTGTTTTTTTAACAGATGCCAGACGGAGAGGTCAAATGTTCCTCTCAACTTCATGTTGAGCCGGCCTTCAGGTACGATGCCTGTTTGTTTAACAGATGCTTGACAGCGAGGTCAGATGTTTTTCTCAACTTCGTGTTGAGCCGGCCTTCGATTTCGATGCCTGTTTGTTTAACAGATACTTGACGGCTAAGTATGATGTTCCTCTCAACTTCGTGTTGAGCCGGCATTCTGGTTCGAATCCTGTTTGTTTAACAGATGCTTGACAGCGAGGTCATATGTTCCCCTCAACTTCGGGTTGAGCCGGCCTTCGGGTTCGATGCCTGTTTGTTTTACAAATGCTTGACAGCTAAGTCAGATGTTCCTCTCAACTTCGTGTTGAGCCGGCCTTCTGGTTCGATGCCTGTTTGTTTAACAGATGCTTGACAGCGAGGTCATATGTTCCCCTCAACTTCGGGTTGAGCCGGCCTTCGGGTTCGATGCCTGTGTGTTTTACCGATGCTTGACAGCTAAGTCAGATGTTCCTCTCAACTTCGTGTTGAGCCGGGCTTCGGGTTCGATGCCTCTTTGTTTAACAGATGCGTGACGACGAGGTCAGATGTTCCTCTCAACTTCGTGTTGAGCCGGCCTTCCGGTTCGATGCCTGTTTGTTTTACAGATGCCTGACAGCGATGTCAGATGTTCCTCTCAACTTCATGTTAAGCCGGGCTTCGGGTTCGATGCTTGTTTCTTTAACAGATGCCTGATGGCGAGGTGAGATATTCCTCTCAACTTCGTGTTGAGCCGGCCTTCGGGATCGATTCCTGTTTGTTTAACAGATGCCTCACAGCATGGTCAGATGTTCTTCTAAACTTCGTGTTGAGCTGGCCTCCGGGTTCGATGCTTATTTGTTTAACAGATGCTTGGCAGCGAGGTCAGATGTTCTTCTCAACTTCGTGTTGTGCCGGCCTTCGGGTTCGATGCCTGTTTGTTTAACATATGCCTGACGGCGAGGTCAGATATTCCTCTCAACTTTTTGTTGAGCCAGCCTTCTAGTTCGATGCCTGTTTGTTTAACAGATGCTTGACGATGATGTCATATGTTCCCCTGAACTTCGGGTTGGGCCTGCCTTCGGGTTCGATGCTTGTATGTTTAATTGATTCCTGATGGCGAGGTCAGATGGTCTTCTTAACTTCGGGTTGAGCCGCCCTTCGGGTTTGATGCCTGTTTTTTTAACAGATGCCTGACGGAGAGGTCAAATGTTCCTCTCAACTTCATGTTGAGCCGGCCTTCGGGTTCAATGCCTGTTTGTTTAACAGATGCTTGACAGCGAGGTCAGATGTTTTTCTCAACTTCGTATTGAGCCGGCCTTCGGTTTCGATGCCTGTTTGTTTAACAGATGCTTGATGGCTAGGTATGATGTTCCTCTCAACTTCGTGTTGAGACGGCCTTCTGGTTCGATGCCTGTTTGTTTAACAGATGCTTGACAGTGAGGTCATATGTTCCCCTCAACTTCGGGTTGAGCCGGCCTTCGGGTTAGATGCCTGTGTGTTTTACAGATGCTTGACAGCTAAGTCATATGTTCCTCTCAACTTCGTGTTGAGCCGGGCTTCGGGTTCGATGCCTGTTTGTTTAACAGATGCCCGACGACGAGGTCAGATGTTCCTCTCAACTTTGTGTTGAGCCGGCCTTCCGGTTCGATGCCTGTTTGTTTTACAGATGCCTGACAGCGAGGTCAGATGTTCCTCTCAACTTCGTGTTAAGCCGGTCTTCTGGTTCGATGCCTGTTTGTTTAACAGACGCTTGACGGCAAGGTCATATGTTCCCCTCAACTTCGGGTTGAGCCAGCCTTCGGGTTCGATGCCTGTGTGTTTTACAGATGCTTCACAGCTAAGTCAGATGTTCCTCTCAACTTCGTGTTGAGCCGGGCTTCGGGTTCGATGCCTGTTTGATTAACAGATGCCTGACGACGAGGTCAGATGTTCCTCTCAACTTCGTGTTGAGCCGGCCTTCCGGTTTGATGCCTGTTTGTTTTACAGATGCCTGACGGCGAGGTCAGATGTTCCTCTCAACTTCATGTTAAGTCGGGCTTCGGGTTCGATGTTTGTTTCTTTAACAGATGCCTGACGGCGAGGTGAGATATTCCTCTCAACTTCGTGTTGATCCGGACTTCGGGATCGATGCCTGTTTGTTTAACAGATGCCTCACAGCATGGTCAGATGTTCTTCTAAACTTCGTGTTGAGCCGGCCTCCGGGTTCGATGCCTATTTGTTTCACAGATGCTTGACAGTGAGGTCAGATGTTCCTCTCAACTTCGTGTTGAGCCGGCCTTCGGGTTCAATGCCTGTTTGTTTAACAGATGTCTGACGGAGAGGTCAGATGTTCTTCTTAACTTCGGGTTGAGCCGCCCTTCAGGTTCGATGCCTGTTTTTTAAAATATGCCTGACGGCGAGGTCAGATATTCCTCTCAACTTCGGGTTGAGCCAGTGTTCTGGTTCGATGCCTGTTTGTTTAACAGATGCTTGACGCCGAGGTCATATGTTCCCCTCAACTTCGGGTTGAGCCGACCTTCAGGTTCGATGCTTGTATGTTTAATTGATTCTTGATGGCGAGGTCAGATGGTCTTCTTAACTTCGGGTTGAGCCGCCCTTCGGGTTTGATGCCTGTTTTTTTAAGAGATGCCTGACGGCGAGGTCAAATGTTTCTCTCAACTTCATGTTGAGCCGGCCTTCGGGTTCGATGCCTGTTTGTTTAACAGATGCTTGACAACGAGGTCAGATGTTTTTCTCAACTTCGTGTTGAACCGGCCTTCGGTTTCGATGCCTGTTTGTTTAACAGATGCTTGACAGCTACGTCAGATGTTCCTCTCAACTTCGTGTTGAGCCGGCCTTCTGGTTTGATGCCTGTTTGTTTAACAGATGCTTGACGGCGAGGTCATATGTTCCCCTCAACTTCGGGTTGAGCCGGCCTTCAGGTTCGATGCCTGTGTGTTTTACAGATGCTTAACAGCTAAGTCAGATGTTCCTCTCAACTTCGTGTTGAGCCGGGCTTCAGGTTCGATGCCTGTTTGTTTAACAGATGCCTGACGACGAGGTCAGATGTTCCTCTCAACTTCGTGTTGAACCGGCCTTCCGGTTCGATGCTTGTTTGTTTTACAGATGACTGACGGCGAGGTCAGATGTTCCTCTCAACTTCATGTTAAGCCAGGCTTCGGGTTCGATGCTTGTTTCTTTAACAGATGCCTGACGGCGAGATGAGATATTCCTCTCAACTTCGTGTTGAGCCGGCCTTCAGGATCGATGCATGTTTATTTAACATATGCCTCACAGCATGGTCAGATGTTCTTCTTAACTTCGTGTTGAGCCGGCCTCCGGGTTCGATGCCTATTTGTTTATAAGATGCTTGACAGTGAGGTCAGATGTTCCTCTCAACTTCGTGTTGAGCTGGCCTTCCGGTTCAATGCCTGTTTGTTTTACAGATGCCTGACGGCGAGGTTAGATTTTCCTCTCAACTTCGGGTGGAGCCGGCCTCTGAGTTCGATGCCTGTTTTGTTTAACAGATGCTTGACATCTAGGTCAGATGTTCCTCTCAAATACATGTTTAGTCGGCCTTCAGGTTCGATGCATGTTTGTTTAACAGATGCCGGACGACGAGGTCAGATGTTCCACTCAACTTCGTGTTGAGCCGGCCTTCGGGTTCAATGCCTGTTTGTTTAACAGATGTCTGACAGCGAGGTCAGATGTTCTTCTCAAATTCGGGTTGAGCCGGCTTTCGGGTTCGATGCCTGCTTGTTTATTAGATGCCTGACAGTGAGGTCAGATGTTCTTTTCAACTATGGGTTGATACGACGTTCGGGTTCGATGCCTGTATGTTTAATAGATGCCTGATGGCAAGGTCAGATGGTCTTCTTAACTTCGGGTTGAGCCGCCCTTCGGGTTTGATGCCTGTTTTTTTAACAGATGCCTGACGGAGAGGTCAAATGTTCCTCTCAACTTCATGTTGAGCCGGTCTTCGGGTTCGATGCCTGTTTGTTTAACAGATGCTTGACAGCGAGGTCAGATGTTTTTCTCAACTTCGTGTTGAGCTGGCCTTCGGTTTCGATGCCTATTTGTTTAACAGATGCTTGACGGCTAGGTCAGATGTTCCTCTCAACTTCTTGTTGAGCCGGCCTTCTGGTTCGATGCCTGTTTGTTTAACAGATGCTTGACAGCGAGGTCATATGTTCCCCTCAACTTCGGGTTGAGCTGGCCTTCGGGTTCGATGCTTGTTTGTTTTACAGATGCTTGACAGCTAAGTCAGATGTTCCTCTCAACTTCGTGTTGAGCCGGGCTTCGGGTTCGATGCCTGTTTGTTTAACAGATGCCTGACGACGAGGTCAGATGTTCCCCTCACATTCGGGTTAAGCCGACCTTCGGGTTCGATGCCTGTGTGTTTTACAGATGCTTGACAGCTAAGTCAGATGTTCCTCTCAACTTCGTGTTGAGCCGGCCTTCCGGTTCGATGCCTGTTTGTTTTACAGATGCCTGACGGCGAGGTCAGATGTTCCTCTCAACTTCGGGTGGAGCCGGCCTCCGAGTTCGATGCCTGTTTGTTTAACAGATGCTTGACAGCTAGGTCAGATGTTCCTCTCAAATTCATGTTGAGCCGGCCTTCAGGTTCGATGCATATTTGTTTAACAGATGTCGGACGACGAGGTCATATGTTCCACTCAACTTCGTGTTGAGCCGACCTTCGGGTTCGATGCCTGTTTGTTTAACAGATGTCTGACGGCGAGGTCAGATGTTCTTATCAAATTCGGGTTGAGCCAGCTTTCGGGTTTGATGCCTGCTTGTTTATTAGATGCCTGATGGTAAGGTCAGATGTTCTTTTCAACTATGGGTTGAGACGATGTTCGGGTTCGATGCCTGTATGTTTAATAGATGCCTGATGGCGAGGTCAGATGGTCTTCTTTACTTCGGGTTGAGCCGCCCTTCGGGTTAGATGCCTGTTTTTTAACATATGCTTGACAGCAAGGTCAAATGTTCCTCTCAACTTCGTGTGGAGCCGGCCTTCGGGTTCGAGGCCTGTTTCTTTAACAGATGCTTGACAGCGAGGTCAGATGTTTTTCTCAACTTCGTGTTGAGCCAGCCTTCGGGTTCGATGCCTGTTTGTTTAATAGATGCCTGACGGCGAGGTCAGATATTCCTCTCAACATCGTGTTGAGCCAGCCTTCTGGTTCGATGCCTGTTTGTTTAACAGATGCTTGACGGCGAGGTCATATGTTCCCCTTAACTTCGGGTTGAGCCGGCCTTCGGGTTCGATGCCTGTTTAATTAACAGATGCTTGACACCTAGGTCAGATGTTCCTCTCAACTTCGTGTTGAGCCGGCTTCGGGTTCGATGCCTGTTTATTTAACAGATGCCTGACGACAAGGTCAGATGTTCCTCTCAACTTCTTGTTGAGCCGGCCTTCCGGTTCGTTGCCAGTTTTTTTACAGATGCCTGACAGCGAGGTCAGATGTTCCTCTCAACTTCGGGTTGAGTCGGCCTTCGAGTTCGATGCCTGTTTGTGTAACAGATGTCTGACGGCGAGGTCAGATGTTCTTCTCAACATTGGGATGAGCCGACCTTCGAGTTCGATGCCTGTTTCTTTAACAGATGCCTGAAAGCGAGGTCAGATGTTCTTCTCAACTTCGTGTTGAGTCGACATTCGTGTTCGATGCCTGTTAGTTAAACAGATGCCTACCGGCAAAGTCAAATATTCCTCTCAACTTCGGGTTGAGGTGGCCTTCGGATTCGATGCCTGTTTGTTTAATAGATGCTTGACAACTAGGTCAGATGTTCCTCTCAACTTCGTGTTGAGCCGGCCTTCGGGTTCGATGCATGTTTGTTTAACAGATGCCTGACAACGAGGTCAGATGTTCCACTCAACTTCGTGTTGAGCCAGCCTTCTGGTTCGATGCCTGTTTGTTTAACATATGCTTGACGCCGAGGTCATATGTTCCCCTCAACTTCGGGTTGAGCCGGCCTTCGGGTTCGATGCCTGTTTGTTGAACAGATGCTTGATAGCTAGGTCACATGTTCATCTCAACTTCTAGTTGAGTCGGCCTTCGGGTTCGATGCTTGTTTGTTTAACAGAAGCCTGACAACAAGGTCAGATGTTCCTCTCAACTTCGTGTTGAGCCGGCCTTCCGGTTCGATGCCAGTTTGTTTTACAGATGCCTGACGGCGAGTTTAGATGTTCCTCTCAACTTCGTGTTAAGCCGGGCTTCGGGATCGATGCCTGTTTCTTTAACAGATGCTTGACGGCGAGGTGAGGTATTCCTCTCAAATTCGTGTTGAGCCGGCCTTCGGGATCTATGCCTGTTTGTTTAACAGATGCCTTACAGCATGGTCATATGATCTTCTTAACTTCGTGTTGAGCCGGCCTTCGGGTTCGATGCCTATTTGTTTAACAGATGCTTGACAGCGAGGTCAGATGTTCCTCTCAACTTCGTGTTGAGTCGGCCGTCTGGTTCGATGCTTGTTTGTTTAAATGATGCCTGACAGCGAGGTCATATGTTCCCCTCATCTTCGGGTTGAGCCGACCGTCGGGTTCGATGCAAGTTTGTTTAACAGATGCTTGACAGCTAGGTCAGATGTTCCTCTCAACTTCAAGTTGAGCCGGCCTTCGGGTTCGATGCCTGTTAGTTTAACAGATGCCTACCGACGAAGTCAGATATTCCTCTTAACTTCGGGTTGAGCCGGCCTTCGGATTCGATTCCTGTTTCTTTAACAGATGCCTGACAGCGAGGTCAGATGTTCTTCTCAACTTTGTGTTGAGACGGCATTCGGGTTCGATGCTTGTTAGTTTAACAGATGCCTACCGGCATAGTCAAATATTCCTCTCAACTTCAGGTTGAGCTGGCCTTCGGATTCGATGCCTATTTGTTTTACAGAAGCCTGACGGCGAGGTCAGATGTTCCTCTCAACTTCGTGTTAAGCCGGGCTTTGGGTTTGATGCTTTTTTCTTTAACAGATGCCTGACGGCGAGGTGAGATATTCCTCTCAACTTCGTGTTGAGCCGGCCTTCGGGATCGATGCCTGTTTGTTTAACAGATGCCTCACAACATGGTCAGATGTTCTTCTAAACTTCGTGTTGAGCCGGCCTCCGGGTTCGATGCCTATTTGTTTAACAGATGCTTGACAGCGAGGTCAGATGTTCCTCTCAACTTCATGTTGAGCCGGCCTTCGGGTTCGACGCCTTTTTTATTTAACAGATGCCTGACGACGAGGTCAGATATTCCACTCAAATTCGTGTTAAGCCGGCCTCCAGGTTCGATGCCTGTTTGTTTAACAGATGTCTGACGGCGAGGTCAGATGTTCTTCTCAATTTCGGGTTGAGCCGACTTTCGGGTTCGATGCCTACTTGTTTATTAGATGCCTGACAGTGAGGTCAGATGTTCTTTTCAACTTTGGGTTGAGACGACGTACGGGTTCGATGCTTTTATGTTTAATAGATTTTTGATGGCGAGGTCAGATGGTCTTCTTAACTTCGGGTTGAGCCGCCTTTCGGGTTTGATGCCTGTTTTTTTAACAGATGCCTGACGGCGAGGTCAAATGTTCCTCTCAACTTTATGTTCAGCCGGCCTTTGGGTTCGATGCCTGTTTGTTTAACAGATGCTTGACAGCGAGGTCAGATGTTTTTCTCAACTTCGTGTTGAGCCGGCCTTCGGTTTCGATGCCTGTTTGTTTAGAAGATGCTTGACGGCTAGGTCAGATGTTCCTCTCAACTTCGTGTTGAGCCGGCCTTCCGGTTCGATGCCTGTTTGTTTTACAGATGCGTGACGGCGAGGTCAGATGTTCCTCTCAACTTCGTGTTAAGCCGGGCTTCGGGTTCGATGCTTGTTTCTTTAACAGATGCCTGGCGACGAGGTGAGATATTCCTCTCAACTTCGTGTTGAGCCGGCCTTCGGGATCGATGCCTGTTTGTTTAACAGATCTCTCACAGCATGGTCAGATGTTCTTCTTAACTTCGTGTTGAGCCGGCCTCCGGGTTTGATGCCTGTTTGTTTAACAGATGCTTGACAGCGAGGTCAGATGTTCCTCTCAACTTCGTGTTGAGCCGGCCTTCCGGTTCGATGCCTGTTTGTTTTACAAATGCCTGACAGCGAGGTCAAATGTTCCTCTCAACTTCGGGTGGTGTCGGCCTCCGAGTTCGATGCTTGTTTGTTTAACAGATGCTTGACAGCTAGGTCATATATTCCTCTCAAATTCATGTTGAGCCGGCGTTCAGGTTCGATGCATGTTTGTTTAACAGATGCCGGACGACGAGGTCAGATGTTCCACTCAACTTCGTGTTGAGCCGGCCTTCGGGTTCGATGCCGGTTTGTTTAACAGATGTTTGACAGCTAGGTCAGATGTTCCTCTCAACTTCGTGTTGAGCCGGCCTTCGGGTTCGATGCATGTTTGTTTAACAGATGCCTGACGACGAGGTCAGATGTTCCACTCAACTTCGTGTTAAGCCATCCTTCTGGTTCGATGCCTGTTTGTTTAACAGATGCTTGACGCCGAGGTCATATGTTCCCCTCAACTTCGGGTTGAGCCGGCCTTCGGGTTCGATGCCTGTTTGTTTAACAGATGCTTGACAGCTAGGTCAGATGTTCTTCTCAACTTCGAGTTGAGCCGGCCTTCGGGTTCGATGCCTGTTTGTTTAACAGAAGCCTGACAACGAGGTCATATGTTCCTCTCAACTTCGTGTTGAGCCAGCCTTCCGGTTTGATGCCTGTTTGTTTTACAGATGCCTGACGGTGAGTTCAGATGTTCCTCTCAACTTCGTGTTAAGCCGGGCTTCGGGATCGATGCCTGTTTCTTTAACAGATGCCTGACGGCGAGGTGAGATATTCCTCTCAAATTCGTGTTGAGCCGGCCTTCGGGATCGATGCCTGTTTGTTTAACAGATCCCTTACAGCGTGGTCAGATGTTCTTCTTAACTTCGTGTTGAGCCGGCCTCCGGGTTCGATGCCTGTTTGTTTAACAGATGCTTGACATTAAGGTCAGATGTTTCTCTCAACTTCGTGTTGAGCCGGCCTTCCGGTTTGGATGCCTGTTTGTTTTACAGATGCCTGACAGCGAGGTCAGATGTTCCTCTCAACTTCGGGTGGAGCCGGCCTCCGAGTTCGATGCCTGTTTGTTTAACAGATGCTTGACAGCTAGGTCAGATGTTCCTCTCAAATTTATGTTGAGTCGGCGTCCCGGTTTGATGCATGTTTGTTTAACAGATGCCGGACGACGAGGTCAGATGTTCCACTCAACTTCGTGTTGAGCCGGCCTTCGGGTTCGATTCCTGTTTGTTTAACAGATGTCTGACAGCGAGGTCAGATGTTCTTCTCAACTTTGTGTTGAGACGGCATTCGGGTTCGATGCTTGTTAGTTTAACAGATGCCTACCGGCATAGTCAAATATTCCTCTCAACTTCGGGTTGAGCTAGCCTTCGGATTCGATGTTTTTTAGTTTTACAGATGCCTGACGGCGAGGTCAGATGTTCCTCTCAACTTCGTGTTAAGCCGGGCTTCGAGTTTGATGCGTGTTTCTTTAACAGATGCCTGACGGCGAGGTGAGATATTCCTCTCAACTTCGTGTTGAGCCAGCCTTCGGGATCGATGCCTGTTTGTTTAACAGATGCCTCACAGCATGGTCAGATTTTCTTTTAAACTTCGTGTTGAGCCGGCCTCCGGGTTCGATGCCTATTTGTTTAACAGATGCTTGACAGCGAGGTCAGATGTTCCCCTCAACTTCGTGTTGAACCTACCTTCGGGATCGATGCCTGTTTCTTTAATTGATGCCTGACGACGAGGTCAGATGTTCCACTCAACTTCGTGTAAAGCCGACCTCAGGGTTCGATGCCTGTTTGTTTAACAGATGTCTGACGGAGAGGTCAGATGTTCTTCTCAATTTCGGGTTGAGTCGGCTTTCGGGTTCGATGCCTGCTTGTTTTACAGATGCCTGACGGTGAGGTCAGATGTTCTTTTCAACTTTGGGTTGAGACGATGTACGGGTTCGATGCTTGTATGTTTAATAGATTCCTGATGGCGAGGTCAGATGGTTTTCTTAACTTCGGGTTGAGCCGCCCTTCGGGTTTGATGCCTGTTTTTTTAAAAGATGCCTGACGGCGTGGTCAAATGTTCCTCTCAACTTCATGTTGAGCCGGCCTTCAGGTTCGATGCCTGTTTGTTTAACAGATGCTTGACAGCGAGGGCAGATGTTTTTCTCAACTTCGTGTTGAGCCGGCCTTCGGTTTCGATGCCTGTTTGTTTTAACAGATGCTTGACGGCTAGGTCAGATGTTCCTCTCAACTTCATGTTGAGCTGGCCTTCTGGTTCGATGCCTGTTTGTTTAACAGATGCTTGACAGCGAGGTCATATGTTCCCCTCAGCTTCGGGTTGAGACAGCCTTCGAGTTCGATGCCTGTTTGTTTTACAGATGCTTAACAGCTAAGTTAGATGTTCCTCTCAACTTCGTGTTGAGCCGGGCTTCGGCTTCGATGCCTGTTTGTTTAACAGATGCCTGACGACGAGGTCAGATGTTCCTCTCAACTTCGTGTTTAGCCGGCCTTCCGGTTCGATGCCTGTTTGTTTTACAGATGCTTGACGGCGAGGTCAGATGTTCCTCTAAACTTCGTGTTAAGTCGGGCTTCGGGTTCGATGCTTGTTTCTTTAACAGATGCCTGACGACGAGGTGAGATATTCCTCTCAACTTCGTGTTGAGCCGGCCTTCGGGATCAATGCCTGTTTGTTTAACAGATCCCTCACAGCGTGGTCAGATGTTCTTCTTAACTTCATGTTGAGCCGGCCTCCGGGTTCGATGCCTGTTTGTTTAACAGATGCTTGACAGCGAGGTCAGATGTTCCTCTCAACTTCGTGTTGAGCCGGCCTTCTGGTTCGATTCCTGTTTGTTTTACAAATGCTTGACGGCGAGGTCAGATGTTCCTCTCAACTTCGGGTGGAGCCGGCCTCCGAGTTCGATGCCTGTTTGTTTAACAGATGCTTGACAGCTAGGTCAGATGTTCCTCTCAAATTCATGTTGAGCCGGCGTTCAGGTTCGATGCATGTTTGTTTAACAAATGCCGGACGACAAGGTCAGATGTTCCACTCAACTTCGTGTTGAGCCGACCTTTGGGTTCGATGCATGTTTGTTTAACAGATGTCTGACGGAGAGATCAGATGTTCTTCTCAAATTCGGGTTGAGTCGGCTTTCGGGTTCGATGCCTGCTTGTTTATTAGATGCCTGACGGTGAGGTCAGATGTTCTTTTCAACTATGGGTTGAGACGATGTTCGGGTTCGATGCCTATATGTTTAATAGATGCCTGATGGCGAGGTCAGATGGTCTTCTTAACTTCGGGTTGAGCCGCCCTTCGGGTTTGATGCTTGTTTTTTTAACAGATGCCTGACAGCGAGGTCAAATGTTCCTCTCAACTTCGTGTGAAGCCGGCCATCCGGTTCGATGCTTGTTTGTTTAACAGATGCTTGACAGCGAGGTCAGATGTTTCTCTCAACTTCGTGTTGAGCCGGCCTTCGGGTTCGATGTCTGTTTGTTTAACAGATGCCTGACGACGACGTCAGATGTTCCTCTCAACTTCGTGTCGAGCCGGCCTTCCGGTTCGATGCCTGTTTGTTTTACAGATGCCTGACGGCGAGGTCAGATGTTCCTCTCAACTTTGGGTTGAGCTGGCCTCCGATTTCGATGCCTGTTTGTTTAACAGATGCTTGGTAGCTAGGTCAGATGTTCCTCTCAAATTCATGTTGAGTCAGCCTTCAGGTTCGATGCATGTTTGTTTAACAGATGCCGGATAACGAGGTCAGATGTTCCTCCCAACTTCGTGTTGAGCCGACCTTTGGGTTTGATGCCAGTTTGTTTAACAGATGCCTTACAACGAGGTCAGACGTTCCTCTCAACTTGGTGTTGAGCAGGCCTTCGGGTTCGATGCCTGCTTGTTTAATAGATGTCTGACGGCGTGGTCAGATGTTCTTCTCAACTTCGGGTTGAGCCGACCTTCGAGTTCGATGCCTGTTTCTTTAACAGATGCCTGACAGCGAGTTCAGATGTTCTTCTCAACTTCGTGTTGAGACGATATTCGTGTTCGATGCCTGTTAGTTTAACAGATGCCTACCGGCAAAGTCAAATATTCCTCTCAACTTCGGGTTGAGCTAGCCTTCGGATTCGATGCCTGTTTGTTAAAGATGCCTGACGGCGAGGTCAGATGTTCTTCTCAACTTCGGGTTGAGCTGGCCTTCGGATTCGATGCCTGTTTGTTTAACAGATGCATGACGGCAAGGTCAGATATTCCTCTCAACTTCGTGTTGAACCGGCCTTAGGGATCGATGCCTGTTTGTTTAACAGATGCCTCACAGCAAGGTCAGATGTTCCTCTCAACTTCGGGTTGAGCCGGCCTCCGGGTACGATGCCGGTTTATTTAACAGATGCTTGACATCTAGGTCAGATGTTCCTCTCAACTTCGTGTTGAGCCGACCTTCGGGTTCGATGCATGTTTGTTTAACAGATGCCTGACGACGAGGTCAGATGTTCCACTCAACTTCGTGTTGAGCCAGCCTTCTGGTTCGATGCCTGTTTGTTTAACAGATGCTTTACACCAAGGTCATATGTTCCCCTCAACTTCGAGTCGAGCCAGCCTTCGGGTTCAATGCCTGTTTGTTTAACAGATGTTTGACAGCTCGGTCAGATATTCCTCTCAACTTCGAGTTGAGCCGGCCTTCGGGTTCGATGCCTGTTTGTTTAACAGATGCCTGACAACGAGGTCAGATGTTCCTCTCAACTTTATGTTGAGCTGGCCTTCCGATTCGATGCCTGTTTGTTTTACAGATGCCTGACGGCGAGTTCATATGTTCCTCTCAACTTCGTGTTAAGCCGGGCTTCGGGATCGATGCCTGTTTCTTTAACAGATGCCTGACGGCAAGGTGAGATATTCCTCTCAAATTCGTGTTGAGCCGGCCTTCGGGATCTATGCCTGTTTGTTTAACAGATGCCTTACAGCGTGGTCAGATGATCTTCTTAACTTCGTGTTGAGCCGGCCTCCGGGTTCGATGCCTATTTGTTTAACAGATGCTTGACAACAAGGTAAGATGTTCCTCTCAACTTCGTGTTGAGTCGGCCGTCTGGTTTGATGCTTGTTTGTTTAAATGTTGCCTGACAGCGATGTCATATGTTCCCCTCATCTTCGGGTTGAGCCGGCCGTCGGGTTCGATGCCTGTTTGTTTAACAGATGCTTGACAGCTAGGTCAGATGTTCCTCTCAACTTCAAGTTGAGCCGGCCTTCGGGTTCGATGCCTGTTAGTTTAACAGATGCCTACTGACGAAGTCAGATATTGCTCTTAACTTAGGGTTGAGCCGACCTTCGAATTCGATTCATGTTTGTTTAACAGATGACTGACGGCGAGGTCAGATGTTCTTCTCAACTTCGGGATGAGCCGACCTTCGAGTTCGATGCCTGTTTCTTTAACAGATGCATGACAGCGAGGTCAGATGTTCTTCTTAACTTCGTGTTGAGACGGCATTCGGGTTAGATGCTTGTTAGTTTAACAGATGCCTACCGGCATAGTCAAATATTCCTCTCAACTTCGGGTTGAGCTGGCCTTCGGATTCGATGCCTGTTTGTTTTACAGATGCCTGACGGTGAGGTCAGATGTTCCTCTCAACTTCGTGTTAAGCCGGGCTTCGGGTTTGATGCTTGTATCTGTAAAAGATGCCTGATGGCAAGGTGAGATATTCCTCTCAACTTCGTGTTGAGCTGGCCTTCGGGATCGATGCCTGTTTGTTTAACAGATGCCTCACAGCATTGTCAGATGTTCTTCTAAACTTCGTGTTGACCCGGCCTCCGGGTTCGATGCCTATTTGTTTTACAGATGCTTGACAGTGAGGTCAGATGTTCCTCTCAACTTTGTGTTGAGCCGGCCTTCGGGTTCGACGCTTGTTTGTTTAACAGATGCCTGACGACGAGGTCAGATGTTGCGCTCAACTTCGTGTTAAGCCGGCCTCCGAGTTCGATGCCTGTTTGTTTAACATATGTCTGACGGGGAGGTCAGATGTTCTTCTCAATTTCGGGTTTGATGCCTATTTTTTTAACAGATGCTTGACGGCGAGGTCATATGTGTTGCACCCCAAAATTTTCCCAACCTTTTTTTTTAGCCTAGGCTTATGTTTCAATTGCATAATCATTTGCATTGTCATCATGTACATAGTGCATTCATCTGCATTGCATAGCATAAGCAAGTTATCTTAATCAGGGGATCAAGTGCTATTCTTGTCTCAAGAGGTATGTTCAAGGGGTTTCATTCATATTCAAGACTACTCAGGTCATCATAGAAGAATTTGAGCTTTAAAGAGTTGACAGATCAATCATGGGGTTCTCTCCTATCTTGAGGTTGTTTGGGGGTCATCAGAGGGTGTATGAGCTATGAGACAAGAGCATGGAGTGTGTATGGATGTTATGGAAAGTCTAGATGATCATTTTTGAGGAGTAGCCAGGTCATTGGAATGATTACAGGAGCCTCAGTTGAAGACAGTCAACTAGGGTTTTATCTAGGTCAATCCTAGGTCAAGGACTTGATTTGGAAGGTATCAAGGATCATTTGAAGGATGTGGGATTCATTATTTGCTACATGGATATGGATGTGGTGTTGTGCCCAAGAAAAATCAAAAGAAGTCAAGGAGAAGTGAAGTTACCAAATTAGGGTTTCAGTGTAAAATCCCCTGATTTGGGTCCAACTTCATAGCAGTGTAACTCAAGATGCAAGCTTCATATGAATTTCTGGTCCACATGAAACTTGTAGAGTATCTTCATAGCTTTAATTTTAGTTGTGGAAGTCATCGAGTTGATTTATAGAACTCAAGTTATAGTTCTTGCAAGTTACAGGTCATCTGAGGACACTAAAATTTGTCTGTGAAAGTTGTCTGTCATCCAAGCAACTTTTGACCTTCAAGGAGTTTTCAAATGAATTCTTGGCAAACATAAGGGTTGTTCTTCATGATCTCCCCTTTCCAAAAAGGTATGGTATGCCTTCATCTGATATGTGAAGCTCAAATTATAGTTTGTACAAGTCAGGGGTATTTTGGGAAAGTGGAATTATATGTCATTCTTAGCGTATGCCTAAAACTCATACAAGGAAGCTTCAAATGAAAAGCTTCACAACATAAAATTTGCTCAAAATGGCATTTTAAGTCTAAAAAAGAGGTCATGGCATGTTGGAAAAGCTTGTAGCAAGAATTGACAAAAGTTGGTGAAAATGACTTAAAAATGGACATAAGTTGAAAAAGTTCAAGTTGAAAATTGGTTTGGGCAATCTATAAATCCAAAATGGGTCATGTAATATATTAAATTTAATCTAAACAACATTTTAAAGACTTTGGTTCAGCCACAATTTTGGTTTGAGGGTTTAAAAATGAGGTTGCTTTGTAAATCCATTACTTGCATAATAAGGTATTCATGTGAAACTTAACACAAGGCAAGGGATTAGCTTGGTAAGCATCATACACTCTTCAATAACTCATGTCATGAGATTTTAAAAAGTGTTTAAGGGTCTTCAAGTTAGATTGAAGGGAGATATCATGAGATGGGGATTATGTCATAACATGAGAAATTCATGAAGTTTCTAGAATCATCTTGTATTAATCTAGAAGACTCTAGATCTTTCCATGCTCTCTTATATATTGGATTGAGATCATTAAGAGTAAAGGTTGGTGATAGTTGATGTTGAATCCATTTTCTCCATTTGCAAATCATATTGAATCTTCATTTTTCTCTTCACCATTTTTCCATTTTTCCCACATTTTTCTACACTTGAAAACTCAATTTTTTTCTTCCATTTTTCTCCCACTTTTGGTTCATTCCACCATTGCAAATACATTCCTTATCATTCTTACAATTGATTCAACACTTTTTTGGCCATAATTGATGCATGAACCAAGCTACACAACTCCATTAAAGTGAGCTCCAAGTGAAAAATTGATTTTTTGTTTTCCATCAATTCACTCATTTCTTTCCATCCAAACACCTTCCTCATCAATTATAGGACGTGTCCACATCATTTTCTCAAAGAATTGGTGATCGAGTGAAGCTCCATAAGCCATTTTTCGGAGGTATAAAGAATTCGACATAACTCATTATTTATGAGTCTTTCTTGCATTATTGTTGTTGCATTACATTGCTCTCATCTCCTACATGGATTCTAGTACAAAAAAGATGGGTTTTATGACAATTTTTGGTTCTTGAGTTTTTTTTGAGGTACCACGTTTTGGGAGTTAGAGAGAGTTTCAAGAAAATCTAAGACCATATTTGGATTCATTGACTTTTTTCCTTCAAGTTTGACCAAAATTTTGTGCGAAACGGATAATTATTGATGGAGTTATGGTGCTTCAAAGTAGCAAAAAACTCATGTTCATGGAGCTGCGGGTTACTATTCACAAAGTTGAAAAATTTGATTTGGAGAAGAAGGTGTTAACACCGTCGGATGCATTTCCAAGTCAAGGTTTCTTCCATTCATCCAACGCCTCTCACTGCGCCACGCAATCGGCCACATAAGCCTCATGCCACTTTTATTTATTCATGTTATTTTCTTTTATTTTCCTATTGCCATGTTTCTTTTATTTTTTCTGTTTTATATGCTGACTTCAAATAATCATAAAAAATAGGAAAATTAGTCTTTTTTATCCCCATTTTTTTGTGCTGAATCTTTAAGATGTCTAGGATTTAATAAAACTAGAATTATAATTTTACCATTTTTTGACATTTTCTTTGGATGTTTTACATTTGGGTCGTCATAAAAAGGCCAATGTTGGTGCTATCATTTTGTTGAATTTCTTTGACCTATCAAAACACAATTTAAATGTCAATCCTTTTGCAGGGATCTCATACACACGTTGAGGTATTGTGATATATTTTTTTGGGAATTTTATTGTACAATTTTAATTGGTTTTGGATGCTTTCTTTAACATGCTCCACTTTAATCTTTCCTTTGGTATACATGAGATATCTTGCGATGTTTCCATCTTATTTGACCATTTATCTTTGGATATTTTTGTGGTATCTCTCACCCTTGGTTTGTGGATTGATGTAGGTAATGGGAGATTTTTATTTGATTTTTTTAGCACCTTTTGCTATTTTTCTTATGTTTTGTATTCGAACTTGTAATTTGGACTTCCGAACGGACTTTATTTTTGTTAAGGCTCCAACGGCCGATTTGTGTTTGCGTGGTGAATGCCGTGGTTTATATTTCTTATTATAGATAGGTTAGAGGTATTGGAAGACCCTTTAGGTGGCTGTTATTTGTATGTGTAGCTTGCCCAATTATCGACTTGTTTGCATGATAGCACGTTGCGATTCCAAATAGTGGATTACGCGTTTCACTCGGAGTTTTCACTCGATTCTTTGCGTATGATCACTTAATATTTTCTTATTCCATCCATGAATGGGCTTGAGGTTGAGACGGACCTTCCTCCCTCCTTTGCATCGCATTTATCATTGCTATATTCATGTTCATTTATATGCGGTTATTACTTGTATTTTCGTTTCTTCCTTTCGTTTTCCTTTCCCGTAGGACTTCCATTCTTCCTTGTTCAAGGGAGGATGTGATAGACATTAGGTCTTAACCCATGCATGATAACATTAGGTTAGTGTGATTTCCTTTTCAACCATAGGTTAGAGTTCTGTCTCTTCTTCCTCAAAACAAACAGAAAAACACAATAAGATTTCAAACACAATAAAAGACACTTCTTCCGTAAAAGAATGTGAACTCATCAAAATGTCATTTTTGTCCGCTTGGACCAGTAATCAAAGAAAAACCCTTTTTTAGAAGGAGATAAAAGCAATCAAAACAGACTTGTGTCGTGCGTAGCCCAAACTATGTTTGCTCTGATCTTCCATGCTGTGTGGAAGTACGTAGGCATAGGGTGCGATATCCTAGCGAGCAACCTTCCCCCACCTTCCCCCGTAGTTAGGCGAACTACGTTGACTCTGATTTCTCGTTCCAGACGGGAATACGTATGGCATAAAGTGCGATGCTTTGCCGAGTCATGTTTTCTTTTCTTTTCAGACCTCATCCTTTAATTTAGATAGAAGTGTAATCCGTACAAACAAGCAAGCGTGGATCCCATCGAGTACGATGGACGTGAGGGGTGCTAATACCTTCCCCTTGCGTAACCGACTCACGAATCCAGGTTTTGGTTGCGATGACCATACCTTTTCCCGTCTTTGCGTTAGGTTTACTTCGAGCGTTTCCTTTCCCTCCTTTGGGATAAATAACGCACGGTGGCGACTCTTCTGTATTGCCGGCGCCGATTTTCGCAGTAGCGACCAGCTGGCGACTCTGCTGGGGAATAAGCTGGTTCCCTACGTGAGTCAATCCTAGCGCTTGTTTTCCCGTCGTGGGCTTTGTATGGATTTACATTTCTGTATTTACATTTCAGCATTTTATTATCATTATTATTGCTGTATTGTGGGTTTGATGGGGGTTCTATGATTGAGAGATAAGCCGGACCTGGGCTTGAGTGCACCTAGAATTAGAGTAGAGATTAGTGGGGGTGTGCATGCTTTGCATGTACTAGCTTCCCGCGAAATCTACGCTCGGACGAGGTCCTTCTGGTTGACTTCCTGTTTCACCCTTTGGGTGCAGTGGGCTGTTGGTTAGTTGGATTGTCGACTCCGGGGACCGATCATTTGGAAGTTGGCTAAGTGAGGCCTCTTCAGGATTTGATGATGCCACACCTTCTGGGTATCGTATCATCAACCCTGAAAGTCTGTGACGCCGACGACCGCATAGGATTCCGTACCTTGTGCCAGTTATAGGGACATCTACCTATGAGAGGGACTTGGGGCATGCAGGTAACTTGACCTTCAGACTACCGGTTTATTTCTCATGAGATACAGGATTGTGGATATTTTATGGACTGTTATCAGGTCTGTCAGAGACCAGGTGTGGGTTATGTTATTGGGTCTATCCGAGACCAGGCTGGAGTTCTTTGTGAGGTCTGTCTGAGACCAGGGTTTGATGAGTATTGGAGGGTCTGTCTGAGACCTGTTCTTGGTGTGACTTGGGCTTCTTATTCAGGGCACCTGATCCCCTGTTGCAGTTGTTTGCATTGCATTGTTTGCATACCCATTTATCATTGCATTTCATTAACGTGTGTCTGTGCTGCAGGTGCATTACATACTTCCCTGTTCTAGTGCTCCGGACTTCTAATTGTTGATATGGGTAGTGTGCGGAAGACAGTTGCGTATAAGCTGCCCACTCCGGATGTGAATTCTATATTGAGTTTGATTGCCATTGCGGATGATGAGGTTAGGGCTAGCTTCAAGAAGAGTTATACTTTTGCCTTTGAAGGCCTGTTCAATATATGAGTTGTTTTCTCTTTTGTGATTGAATTTCAACTTCTTGCAACTTTCGTCACCGCACTGTCACGGCGTTGCCCTGTATCAAATGTATTAGCACTAGAACGGAGGGAGTAATATTCCCCAATGCACAGGCACATATTGCATTTTGCATACATACTCATATTTGCATTACAGGTTTGTGATCTGTGTATCTTTTCTCCTGCATCCATTACAGGTACTTTCAGGATTGCAGATCAACGAATCCACCGTTACTCTACCAGAACTAATCACAAGAAGATCATGGACAACGTGCAAAGTGAAATGCAAGAGATGCGTGACAGGATGGCCCTGCTCATGCAAACCATGGAGACCATTGCCAAGGGACAAGAGCAGCTGCAGAATCTGGTTCAACCGATAGCCGCACGGGCTGAAAACAACGGGACACCGCATGGTGAAAATATTGCTGCTTCACCCCGAGTTGAGAATCGTCAAAGTGCTGATGCTATTCCCGTAACCGGTTTGAATGCTGGAGAAACTGGTCCTGTAGGTGGAGGTGGGAACGCCGGTAATATGAATGCCAATACAGATACTGCTGGGGTATTTGTAGGTAATGTTAACCAGGGTTTTAATGGGGGCGTTGAGAATGTCGGAATGAATGGTATCAATGGTAACCAGGGCTTCAATGGTGTGAACATGGGGTATGGCAGCACTGCTGGCGCCAAGGCTGGGTTTGGTGGCTATGGTTATGGTAATCTTGGATACGGAACTGGTGCATACAACGCTCAAGAGATGGGCAATCTGAGGTACGACCCCAGTTATTTCCAAACGGGTCCGGGCCGTGATGCAGATTATGTTGGATACGATGCAGTACCTCGCTGGGAGGATCGTCAGGAGGATGTGTTCTCTGGTCAGAATGAGGGTTATGAAAGAGCTAGGGGTGACAACCATCGGATGAGATTGCTAGAAGAGAAGGTAAACGGTTTGGCTAGCCAGAACGCTGTGGGGCTGGATATGTCCAATATGGGATTGGTACCAGGGCTGAGGGTACCTCTGAAATTCAAAGCGCCATCTTTTGATAAATATAAAGGGGACACGTGCCCGAGGGTGCATGTTCGTTCATTTTACAGGAGGATGTCCGTGTATTCAGACGATGAAAAGATGCTAATGCACTTCTTCCAGGATAGCCTGTCAGGGCCATCGCTGGAGTGGTACATGAGCTTAGAGCCAACACAGATAAAAAGCTGGAAAGAGCTAGCGGAAGCTTTCGTGAAGCATTACCAATACAACAGCGATCTCGCCCCTAACCGGGTTCAGCTGCAAAGCCTCTCTCAGAAGCCCAGTGAAAGCTTCAAAGAATACGCCCAGAGATGGCGTGATTTGACTGCCAGAGTACAACCTCCTATGGTGGAGCGTGAAATGATGGACTTGTTCGTAGGGACATTCTCAGGAATGTACTATGACCGGCTGCTCAACTTCTCAATGAGTACCTTCTCCGAGTTGATCCTGATGGGGGAGCGTATAGAAAACGGGATAAAAATCGGTAAGATTCAAGCGGGAGAGTCTGCTTCAGCTGGAAGCAATAAGAAAGCTTTCGGGGGTAGAAAACAGGAAGATGCCAATTCGGTATGTAGATCTCGGGGAAGAAATAGGGGATGGAGGCAATACCAACCGCAACAAGTTGCAAGTGTGACAACCCCCGCGCAACATCAGCAACAGCCGCAGCAGCAGGGGCAACAACATCCGGCTCAGCGAAGAATTCAGAACGGGAAGCTGAAAAGGGTATTTGATCCGCCGCCAGTATCGTACGCTGAGCTTCTTCAGAATTTGTTACGGTTACAGTTGGTCGAGAAAAGAACGATGGCTCCTCCGACAGGGATACCCCCACCCAGTTATAACGCTAATGAGCATTGTGAATTCCACTCTGGGGCACCCGGCCATAATATCGAAAACTGCCACGCTTTCAAGCATAAAGTGCAAGATTTGCTTGATAGCACTGCTATTAATTTTGGTACGGAAGGGCCCAATATTACACAACAACCAATGCCAAACCATGAATAGGCTGGAGTATGGTGGACAAAGAGGAGTTCTATAGTTCGGGTGGGCCGTTAAAAGTAGATCAGAACAGTGGCAGGCTGCCTCTAATAACTGATTGTGAAGATAGCTGGTTCAGCAGCAGGACAGATGTGAAAGCCCGGTTCTCGGAAGCTGGCATTTTTCTTTGTTTTATCTTGTCATTTCTTTACGTTTGTAGTTTCTTTCATGTTTAAAATGCAATCTTGTTTGTAAAACTTGTTGTTTCCATTCAATTGATGATAATGAAATAAATATGCATGTTTTGATTAAATCCATTCGTGTTCACTAATTGTTTTTACAAATGTCCAACGCCTGGTTAAGACGAATCCGGGGAGGATGACGAAAATGAACGACATGCAAGCTTCTGATTGTATGCTTTTGAAATAAAACCTGTTGATGATGTACAGGCATTGTTTCAAATCCCTAAACACCGGAGTTATAAGGAAGAAAATCCCTTGTCAACCCCTTTGAGCCTAGTAGTAGGAGTTCTTTCTGCAAATGAAAAACCCTCAATCTTAACCTGGGGCAGGGTAGGTGTTAGCTAATTTGACCGAGCGTCCAAGTTGCAAAAGGAGTGTCCGTTCGAGGATCAATCACACCTCTAGAGGTCGTGCATAAGAAACCACAATGGTTCAGCATTAGGAGTGAAACAGTCACATCATTCCCCAAAGAGTCAGACAACCAGCGTCACACGACTTGTTCGAAAGAAAAAAGAGAAAAAAAGAAATCAAAAGCCCGCTAAGTCAAGAAAAGAAAACAATCGACTTAGGCAAAAATAAGGGCATCCCGCTGGACTCAAAAAACCAAAAGAACTCAAAAGAGTCAGTCCAGGCAAAAGTTAGGGATATGAAAAATGAAAGGATGGAAAAATCCTCAAATGAAATACGAGTCGTGTGACCTCAAGTGTCAAAGACGAAAGGTGAGTGGCTGTCACTCCCAACAATCATAATTTCTCGAACTATCACTCCTATCTTTCAGCCTCTGAGAGGTGAGTGCTAAGGTCGAATTAGCTGAACATAGGATCGGAGAACATCAAGGAGAATGGGTGGGTTAAAATAAACTTTGAGCCTTTATCCTTTCCTTCAAAACCGTGAACCTGACCACGTTATAACCTTCAAAAGTCCTAATTGAAGCAGGTTGTTTCGAAAGCATACTTCGGTAAAGGTCGCGTCGATTCTGACTCCTGAAAGGGTTCCTCTTACCATGTTGGTACTGATGTTGATAAATGTTTTGTGCATTATATGCTATAAACTGTTTTTCCCTTCTCCCAGTGAACAGATTGGATGTCAAAACTATCATATGTGTTGCATTAATACGTCTTTTACGCAGAACAACTTGTTTTACTTGCGAGTAAGCGCTTGACAGCAGAAAAGTTTCCTACAGTGGAAAGTATGGTCAGGATAGAATGCAGAGCGCCCGAATGCTTTGCAAGCCGGGGCAAGCCATTAAGTGCTCCCTAGTCAGGTCAGCCATTCAAAGTCAGTTACTCTGGGGCAATCAGGTCGAGATTCGGTAAATCTCTCGTAGTTGGAGGTACTGCTCTGGATCAGCTAATCAGGGGCAGGCCATCTTAAGAGTGCAGAAGTTATTCTTTACTCGAGGGGCATTTGGTATGAAGTATTTCTCCGAAGTTCAGAATGCTGGGGCAGTTCATATCAGACCAACGGGGTACGAATGTTCAGATTCCCTTTTGAGGACTATCCCCACAGAGGTCCCACAGACCGGGGCATATCAGAAGCGAAGGAATTGTTCTTCTCCGTAGCATCAGAGCTACTCAGAGCTATTCGAGCAGATTCAGTCAATCTTAAAGTGTGAGACGAATGTCGGGAAGTCATGTTACGGTCTTCCAATTCTTCACCCAAATCCATGTTGGCGATCACTGTGAGGCCCATCCGTGTTGGCGCATCAGTTTCCAAATCCAATCGTCATCAGTACGCAGGAAGACTCCGTCTATTTTCTCCAAAAAAAGTCCAGTTTTTCAGTGGCACGGGTGAGCTATCCCCAGAGAAGTCCAATCATACTTGGCACATCTGCTATTCCCCAGCAGAGTTATATTCCCCAGCAGGGTGTTACTTCAACGAGGTGTTTGGTTAAGTTCCCAAATTCCCCAGCGGAGTTGATGCTATTCTTCCAGCATTTATTTTGGCTGGAATAATTCTGTGATATCCGGTTATCCTCGGCGGAGTTAGCTTTGTCTTCAGCATTTATTTTGCTGGAGCGCCTCATTGCATTTGCATGTATCATCATACTTGCATCTAACCCAAAGACGTAGCATTTCCATGCTATATGGAAGCATTACGTCATTATCGAACATACGTATTCAGAAACATAAACCAGGTTGGTTACCTCGTTGGTTTCAGATGTTTGTTTTCCCCTGCAGATAATTGAGATTATGATTCAGGAAGATGTTCGGATAGTCGGATTTGGGGCGCAAGGCGAGCAGTGATTGTGTTCGTCCTATCATGTGGACCCCTAGCAGAGCTGCTTGGTTGAGTTTCTCTTTTCCCCAGCTGAGTCCTTCTCAGGTCGCTGTTATGTCGGCATTACAAGATTTCATAGTTCATATTTTTTGGAGTTATCGTCGTGATTTCCCCAGTAGAGTTTTCTTCCCCATCAGAGTTGCTTGGTTAAGCTTCTCTTCTTCCCCAGCGAAGTTTTCTTCAGACTGTTGTCACGTCAGTATTGAAAATCTTGAAATTACTACCTGCCGTCGAAGTAGGTGTTTGACGGCTGTCGTCAGAATTACCCCAGTAGAGTTTTTCTTCGGATTGTTGTTACAAGAATCTTGTGGATTAAACCTTCGGAGTTATACCCTGGATGAAGGAGTTATACCCCGGTTGAAGGAGTTATTACCCTGGTTGAAGGAGTTATACCCTGGTTGAAGGAGTTATACCCTGGTTGAAGGAGTTACTACCCTGGTTGAGGGAGTTATACCCTGGTTGAAGGAGTTATACCCTGGTTGAAGGAGTTATACCCTGGTTGAAGGAGTTATACCCCGGTTGAAGGAGTTATTACCCTGGTTGAAGGAGTTATACCCTGGTTGAAGGAGTTATACCCCGGTTGAAGGAGTTATTACCCCGGTTGAAGGAGTTATACCCTGGTTGAAGGAGTTATGCCCTGGTTGAAGGAGTTATACCCTGGTTGAAGGAGTTATTACCCTGGTTGACGGAGTTATTTCCCGTAGTGGTGACGGAGTTATTTTCCCGTAGTGGTGACGGAGTTATTTTCCCGTAGTGGTGACGGAGTTATTTTCCCGTAGTGGTGACGGAGTTATTTTCCCGTAGTGGTGACGGAGTTAGTTTCCCGTAGTGGTGACGGAGTTATTTTCCCGTAGTGGTGACGGAGTTATTTTCCCGCAGTGGTGACGGAGTTATTTTCCCGCAGTGGTGACGGAGTTATTTCCCGCAGTGGTGGCGGAGTTATTTCCTGTAGTAATGATAAAGTAGTACCCGTAGCGATGACGGTGTTGTTATTTTTCCAGATTATCTTCCCGCAGTGGTGGCGGAGTGATGACGGTGTTATTTTTCTGTAATGGTGATAGAGTGATTTTCCTGTATCGCTGGCAGGGTCATGTTGTGTTGACAGAAGTACTTCCCCAGTGAAGTCGTCCAAGTTATTCAAGTATTGACAAGATAATGACGAAATCAGATTTGTAGATAATGTTCCCCAAACAGTCGTGCAGTTCATTTCTGCGGTTGGCAAATTTCCGGGTTCTTAGTATTCAACCGTCTCGTACCTCGACTGTTTGAAGGCCGTTCGCTCTTCACCCAGTTGGGTCCAAGCCGCTTGAAAAGGGGCAGCTGTTGCACCCCAAAATTTGCCCAACCTTTTTTTTTTGCCTAGGCTTATGTTTCAATTGCATAATCATTTGCATTGTCATCTGCATTGCATAGCATAAGCAAGTTATCTTAATCAGGGGATCAAGTGCTATTCTTGTCTCAAGAGGTATGTTCAAGGGGTTTCATTCATATTCAAGACTACTCAGGTCATCATAGAAGAATTTGAGCTTTAAAGAGTTGACAGATCAATCATGGGGTTCTCTCCTATCTTGAGGTTGTTTGGGGGTCATCAGAGGGTGTATGAGCTATGAGCCAAGAGCATGGAGTGTGTATGGATGTTATGGAAAGTCTATATGATCATTTTTTAGGAGTAGCCAGGTCATTGGAATGATTGCAGGAGCCTCAGTTGAAGACAGTCAACTAGGGTTTTATCTAGGTCAATCCTAGGTCAAGGACTTGATTTGGAAGGTATCAAGGATCATTTGAAGGATGTGGGATTCATTATTTGCTACATGTATATGGATGTGGTGTTTTGCCCAAGAAAAATCAAAAGAAGTCAAGGAGAAGTGAAGTTACCAAATTAGGCTTTCAGTGTAAAATCCCCTGATTTGGGTCCAACTTCAAAGCAGTGTAACTCAAGATGCAAGCTTCATATGAATTTCTGGTCCACATGAAACTTGTAGAGTATCTTCATAGCTTTAATTTGAGTTGTGGAAGTCATCAAGGTGATTTATAGAACTCAAGTTATAGTTCTTGCAAGTTACAGGTCATCTGAGGACACTAAAATTTGTCTGTGAAAGTTGTCTGTCATCCAAGCAACTTTTGACCTTCAAGGAGTTTTCAAATGAATTCTTGGCAAACATAAGGGTTGTTCTTCATGATCTCCCCTTTCCAAAAAGGTATGGTATGTCTTCATCTGATATGTGAAGCTCAAATTATAGTTTGTGCAAGTCAGGGGTATTTTGGGAAAGTGGAATTATATGTCATTCTTAGCGTATGCCTAAAACTCATACAAGGAAGCTTCAAATGAAAAACTTCACAACATAAAAGTTGCTCAAAATGGCATTTTAAGTCTAAAAAAGAGGTCATGGCATGTTGGAAAAGCTTGTAGCAAGAATTGACAAAAGTTGGTGAAAATGACTTAAAAATGGACATAAGTTGAAAAAGTTCAAGTTGAAAATTGGTTTGGGCAATCTATAAATCCAAAATGGGTCATGTAATATATCAAATTGAGTCTAAACAACATTTTAAAGACTTTGGTTCAGCCACAATTTTGGTTTGAGGGTTTAAAAATGAGGTTGCTTTGTAAATCCATTACTTGCATAATAAGGTATTCATGTGAAACTTAACACAAGGTAAGGGATTAGCTTGGTAAGCATCATACACTCTTCAATAACTCATGTCATGAGATTTTCAAAAGTGTTTAAGGGGATGCAAGTTAGATTGAAGGGAGATATCATGAGATGGGGATTATGTCATAACATGAGAAATTCATGAAGTTTCTATAATCATCTTGGATTGATCTAGAAGACTCTAGATCTTTCCATGCTCTCTTATATATTGGATTGAGATCATTAAGAGTAAAGGTTGGTGATAGTTGATGTTGAATCCATTTTCTCCATTTGCAAATCATATTGAATCTTCATTTTTCTCTTCACCATTTTTCCATTTTTCCCACATTTTTCTACACTTGAAAACTCAAATTTTTTTTTTCCATTTTTCTCCCACTTTTGGTTCATTCCACCATTGCAAATACATTCCTTATCATTCTTACAATTGATTCAACACTTTTTTGGCCATAATTGATGCATGAACCAAGCTACACAACTCCATTAAAGTGAGCTCCAAGTGAAAAATTGATTTTTTGTTTTCCATCAATTCACTCCTTTCTTTCCATCCAAACACCTTCCTCATCAATTATAGGACGTATCCACATCATTTTCTCAAAGAATTGGTGATCGAGTGAAGCTCCATAAGCCATTTTTCGGAGGTATAAAGAATTCGGCATAACTCATGATTTATGAGTCTTTCTTGCATTATTGTTGTTGCATTACATTGCTCTCATCTCCTACATGGATTCTAGTACAAAAAAGATGGGTTTTATGACAATTTTTGGTTCTTGAGTTTTTCTTGAGGTGCCACGTTTTGGGAGTTAGAGAGAGTTTCAAGAAAATCTAAGACCATATTTGGATTCTTTGATTTTTTTCCTTCAAGTTTGACCAAAATTTTGTGCGAAACGGATAATTATTGATGGAGTTATGGTGCTTCAAAGTAGCAAAAAACTCATGTTCATGGAGCTGCGGGTTACTATTCACAAAGTTGAAAAATTTGATTTGGAGAAGAAGGTGTTAACACCGTCGGATGCATTTCCAAGTCAAGGTTTCTTCCATTCATCCAACGCCTCTCACTGCGCCATGCAATCGGCCACATAAGCCTCATGCCACTTTTATTTATTCATGTTATTTTCTTTTATTTTCCTATTGCCATGTTTCTTTTATTTTTTCTGTTTTATATGCTGACTTCAAATAATCATAAAAAATAGGAAAATTAGTCTTTTTGATCCCCATTTTTTTGTGCTGAATCTTTAAGATGTCTAGGATTTATAAAACTGGAATTATAATTTTACCATTTTTTGACATTTTCTTTGGATTTTTTACATTTGGGTCGTCATAAAAAGGCCAATGCTGGTGCTATCATTTTGTTGAATTTCTTTGACCTATCAAAACACAATTTAAATGTCAATCCTTTTGCAGGGATCTCATACACACGTTGAGGTATTGTGATATATTTTTGTGGGAATTTTATTGTACCATTTTAATTGGTTTTGGATGCTTTCTTTAACATGCTCCACTTTAATCTTTCCTTTGGTATACATGAGATATCTTGCGATGTTTCCATCTTATTTGAATATTTATCTTTGGATATTTTTGTGGTATCTCTCACCCCTGGTTTGTGGATTGATGTAGGTAATGGGAGATTTTTATTTGATTTTTTAGCACCTTTTGCTATTTTTCTTATGTTTTGTATTCGAACTTGTAATTTGGACTTCCGAACGGACTTTATTTTTGTTAAGGCTCCAACGGCCGATTTGTGTTTGCGTGGTGAACGCCATGGTTTATATTTCTTATTATAGATAGGTTAGAGGTATTGGAAGACACCTTAGGTGGCTGTTATTTGTATGTGTAGCTTGCCCAATTATCGACTTGTTTGCATGATAGCACGTTGCGATTCCAAATAGTGGATTACGCGTTTCACTCGGAGTTTTCACTCGATTCTTTGCATATGATCACTTGATATTTTCTTATTCCATCCATGAATGGGCTTGAGGTTGAGACGGACCTTCCTCCCTCCTTTGCATCGCATTTATCATTGCTATATTCATGTTCATTTATATGCGGTTATTACTTGTATTTCCGTTTCTTCCTTTCGTTTTCCTTTCCCGTAGGACTTCTATTCTTCCTTGTTCAAGGGAGGATGTGATAGACATTAGGTCTTAACCCATGCATGATAACATTAGGTTAGTGTGATTTCCTTTTCAACCATAGGTTAGAGTTCTGTCTCTTCTTCCTCAAAACAAACAGAAAAACACAATAAGATTTCAAACACAATAAAAGACACTTCTTCCGTAAAAGAATGTGAACTCATCAAAATGTCATTTTTGTCCGCTTGGACCAGTAATCAAAGAAAAACCCTTTTTTAGAAGGAGATAAAAGCAATCAAAACAGACTTGTGTCGTGCGTAGCCCAAACTATGTTTGCTCTGATCTTCCATGCTGTGTGGAAGTACGTAGGCATAGGGTGCGATATCCTAGCGAGCAACCTTCCCCCACCTTCCCCCGTAGTTAGGCGAACTACGTTGACTCTGATTTCTCGTTCCAGACGGGAATACGTATGGCATAAAGTGCGATGCTTTGCCGAGTCATGTTTTCTTTTCTTTTCAGACCTCATCCTTTAATTTAGATAGAAGTGTAATCCGTACAAACAAGCAAGCGTGGATCCCATCGAGTACGATGGACGTGAGGGGTGCTAATACCTTCCCCTTGCGTAACCGACTCACGAATCCAGGTTTTGGTTGCGATGACCATACCTTTTCCCGTCTTTGCGTTAGGTTTACTTCGAGCGTTTCCTTTCCCTCCTTTGGGATAAATAACGCACGGTGGCGACTCTTCTGTATTGCCGGCGCCGATTTTCGCAGTAGCGACCAATATGTTCCCCTCAACTTCGGGTTGAGTCGGCCTTCGGGTTCGATGCCTGTTTGTTTTACAGATGCTTGACAGCTAAGTCAGATGTTCCTCTTAACTTCGTGTTGAGCCGGGCTTCGGGTTCGATGCCTGTTTATTTAACAGATGCCTGACGAAGTGGTCAGATGTTCCTCTCAACTTCGTGTTGAGCCGGCCTTCTGGTTCGATGCCTGTTTGTTTTACAGATGCCTGACAGCGAGGTCAGATGTTCCTCTAAACTTCGTGTTAAGCCAGACTTCGGGTTCGATGCTTGTTTCTTTAACAGATGCCTGACGGCGAGGTGAGATATTCCTCTCAACTTCGTGTTGAGCCGGCCTTCGGGATTGATGCCTGTTTGTTTAACAGATCCCTCACAGCGTGGTTAGATGTTCTTCTTAACTTCGTGTTGAGCCGGCCTCCGGGTTCGATGCCTGTTTGTTTAACAGATGCTTGACAGCGAGGTCAGATGTTCCTCTCAACTTCGTGTTGAGCCGGCCTTCCGGTTCGATGCCTGTTTGTTTTACAGATGCCTGATGGCGAGGTCAGATGTTCCTCTCAACTACAGGTGCAGCCGGCCTCCGAGTTCGATGCCTGTTTGTTTAACAGATGCTTGACAGCTAGGTCAGATGTTCCTCTCAACTTTGGGTGGAGCCGACCTTCGAATTCGATTCCTGTTTGTTTAACAGATGCATGACGGCGAGGTCAGATGTTCCTCTCAACTTCGTGTTGATCCGGCCTTCGGGATCGATGTCTGTTTGTTTAACAGATGCCTCACAGCAAGGTCAGATGTTCCTCTCAACTTCGGGTTTAGCCGGCCTCCGGGTTCGATGCCGGTTTGTTTTACAGATGCTTGACAGCTAGGTCAGATGTTCCTCTCAACTTCGTGTTGAGCCGGCCTTCGGGTTCGATGCATGTTTGTTTAACAGATGCCTGACAACGAGGTCAGATGTTCCACTCAACTTCGTGTTGAGCCGGCCTTCGGGTTCGATGCCTGTTTGTTTAACAGATGTGTGACGTCGAGGTCAGATGTTCTTCTCAAATTCGGGTTGAGCCGGTTTTCGGGTTCTATGTCTGCTTGTTTATTAAATGCCTGACGGTGAGATCAGATGTTCTTTTCAACTATGGGTTGATACGACGTTCAGGTTCGATGCCTGTATGTTTAATAGATGCCTGATGGGGAGGTCAGATGGCCTTCTTAACTTCGGGTTGAGCCGCCCTTCGGGTTTGAAGCCTGTTTTTTTAACAGATGCCTGACAGCGAGGTCAAATGTTCCTCTCAACTTCGTGTGGAGTCGGCCTTCGGGTTCGATGCCTGTTTGTTTAACAGATTCTTGACAGCGAGGTCAGATGTTTTTCTCAACTTCGTGTTGAGCCAGCCTTCGGGTTCGATGCCTGTTTCTTGAATAGATGCCTGACGGCGAGGTCAGATATTCCTCTCAACTTCGTGTTGAGCCAACCTTCTGGTTCGATGCCTGTTCTTTTAACAGATGCTTGACGGCGAGGTCATATGTTCCCTTTAACTTCGAGTTGAGCCAGCCTTCGGGTTCGATGCCTGTTTGTTTAACAGATGCTTAACAGCTAGGTCAGATGTTCCTTTCAACTTCGTGTTGAGCCGGCCTTCGGGTACCTTCATGTATTTCCTCCATGAGTAGCTTTGCCTCTTTTTCGTCTACACAACGCAACAGCACCAAGTCGTGGTTTCTTCTGTACAAGACACCATCTGGATTCAAATAGAAATTACCCACTAATCTCCTGAGAGTCTTCTGATCTTGACTGGATGCCCCAGCCGAATACTCTTTATTCTTCAGGAAATTAAGGATGTCAAAGTACCACGGTTTATCGTCAGACGCTTCATCAATAGCAAATACGAAATCTGGTCTGTCAAGCCGAGAGATAATGATTCTGGGGGCCTCGTTCCAGAAGTTGACTTTGTACATGGAAGACAAAGTGGCCAGGGCGTCAGCCATTTGATTCTCGGCCCGCGGCACATGATGCAACTCAACCTTGTCAAAAAAAGGCAACAATCTCCTTGCATAGTTCATGTAATGTATCAAGTTGGGCTGACGCGTCTCCCATTCCCCTTTGATTTGATTCACCACCAGAGCTGAGTCTCCGTATACGTCTAAATTCTTGATTCGCAAATCAATGGCTTCTTCAAGCCCCATTATACAAGCTTCGTATTCGGCTTCATTATTGGTAACAGCAAAGGTCAATCGGGCAGTAAACGGGATGTGCGACCCGTGTGGGGTAGTGATGATTGCCCCTATTCCGCTACCGTAAGCATTCACAGCTCCGTCAAATATCATCTTCCATCTGGAACCCAACTCTGGCCCTTCGTCTAGAAACGGCTCTTCACAATCTTTCATCTTTAGGTACATGATATCCTCGTCAGGAAAATCAAACCTCATCGATTGGTAATCTTCAATAGGCTGCTCCGCCAGATACTCGGACAACACACTCCCCTTTATAGCCTTTTGCGAGACGTATTGATGTCATATTCAGTCAAGACCATCTGCCAACGGGCAATTCTTCCTGACAACGCCTGCTTTTCGAACACATATTTGATAGGATCCATCTTCGAGATGAGCATGGTTGTATGATTCAGCATGTATTGCCTCAAACGCTTGGCGGCCCAGGCTAGCGCGCAACAAGTTTTCTCAAGCATTGAATATCGAGATTCACAGTCTGTAAATTTCTTACTCAAGTAATAGATCGCATGCTCTTTTCTCCCTGTCTCTTCGTGTTGACCGAGAACACAACCCATGCTTCCCTCAAGAACCGTCAAATACATGATCAAGGGTCTGCCCGCCACCAGGGGTATCAAAATAGGAGGCTCCTGCAAATACTGCTTTATTTTATCGAACGCCTTTTGACAATTTTCGTTCCACGTTACAGCTTGATCTTTCTTCAACAGCTTGAATAATGGTTCACACATAGCAGTTAGGTGAGATATGAACCGGGCGATGTAGTTCAACCTCCCTAAAAACCCGCGCACCTCTTTTTCTGTTTTAGGCGTCGGCATTTCTTGGATCGCTTTTATTTTAGCAGGATCGACCTCTATTCCTCTTTCGCTTACGATAAACCCCAGCAGCTTACCCGATCTCACCCCGAAGGTGCATTTGTTAGGGTTCAGTCTCAGCCTGAACTTTCTAAGCCTTTTAAATAACTTCAACAGATTCACCAGATGCTCCTCCTCCGTCTGGGATTTGGCAATCATATCGTCAACATAAACTTCGATCTCTTTATGCATCATATCATGAAAAAGAGTCGTCATAGCCCGCTGATATGTTGCCCCAGCATTTTTCAAACCAAAGGGCATCACTTTGTAGCAAAATGTTCCCCAAGGTGTTATGAAAGTGGTCTTCTCCATATCCTCTGGCGCCATTTTAATCTGATTATAGCCTGAAAAGCCATCCATGAAGGAGAATACGGAGTATTGAGCAGTATTATCAACTAGCACGTCAATATGAGGAAGCGGAAAATCGTCTTTTGGGCTTGCTTTATTCAAATCCCTATAATCCACGCACATTCGAACCTTTTCGTCTTTCTTTGGCACTGGTACAATGTTAGCAACCCATGAGGGATATTTTGTCACAGCCAGGAAACCAGCGTCCCACTGTTTTTGAACTTCCTCTTTGATCTTTACTGCCATGTCTGGTCGAGTTCTGCGAAGCTTTTGTTTGACCGGCGGGCATTCTTCTTTCAGTGGCAGACGGTGCACAACCATATCTGTATCGAGCCCTGGCATATCCTCATACGACCAAGCGAATACATCATTATACTCCCTGAGCATCTCAACCAGCCTTCGCTTGATATCGCTCTGCAGCGCGGCTCCGATACGAATATTCTTCTCAACCCCTTCCGACCCTAAGTTGATAATTTCGATGACCTCGTCGTGAGGCAGAATGGCTCTTTCCTCTTGCTTCACCAACCAAGACAGTTCTTCAGGAACGTCGCTATCTTCGACAACCTCTTCTTCAGCCTGAAATACCGGATGCTCAAAGTCGGGACGAGTCATAGGTGGTTCAAGGATGTCATCTGAAAATGTTATCCTGCAAAAGGAATGGTTAAGTGCTTCAAAATGCGTATAAATCGAATAGCCACGTTGCCATTTTATTGAAAAATATAAAACAAGAAAGACAGAGATTACAGTATTTGCACATGAAAAAACGCCATTTATTTAATGATTAACACGCAATGTTCATAACAACACAGCCCTAAGCAAATCCTGATGCCCCGGGCAAGACATCAGATTATTCAACAATTAATAAAGCAAAGCATTACTGTTTAAGAGTCACAAGAACAAGCTCCTGAATAGACCAGTTGCACAGTCCTTGTCCTGGCGTGCTTGGCTGAATCCAGGCATCCATATCACAGTCGTTGTTTCCTTCGTCAGACTCCGAGGCAGCATTGATGGTTTCATGACATACTCCACTGGCAGAGATGGTTATTGGCCCTCTGAAACGGGGTGCTCCCACAGCAGGTGTTGATGACGACGGTTGGTACCCCAGCCCGAATCGGTCCATCTTTACAGGAATGTCCAGCACTTTGCCCCAGCCCGTTGCTTCTCCTGCCTCCACCAGAGCTTGAGCTTCTTTATACGACGAGACGGCTATCTCTGACACTTTGCTCGGCCCGGGAACTTTGTCCTTGATACGCAACCCTTCAAATACCTGGCAGGGCGTTTCGTGGATCTCTCCGTCGACCTCCACGTATTTAAACGACGACAGATGGCTGACCAGGATGTCTTCTTCTCCGCATACGGTGACTACGCTGTCTCCGACCATATATTTCAACTTCTGATGCAGGGTAGACGTGACTGCCCCAGCCCCATGAATCCAGGGTCGTCCGAGCAGGCAGCTATATGCAGGTTGTATATCCATAATATAAAATTCCGTGGCGAACACCTCCGGCCCCACCTGTAGAGGCAATGTTATCGATCCAAAGACTGTTCTTCGCGTGCCGTCAAACGCTCTGACTACCAAGTCACTGGGCGTGCACAGGATTCCTCTGACATCCAGCTTCATCATCGCTTTCTTAGGCAGCACATTCAAAGACGATCCGGTGTCGACCAATACATGCGACATTACTGACCCTCTACATTCGACAGATATGTGCAGCGCCATATTATGATCTCTCCCTTTCGGGGTCAAATCGAAGTCGGTAAAGCCCAAGCTGTGGCCTGCATTTACATGTGCCAACACTCCTTCCAGCTGATTTACAGAGACGTCTTGGGGGACGAAGGAAGTATCCAGGAATTTCAACAAAGCATTCCTGTGAGCTTCAGAACATAAGAGCAAAGACAGGATAGATATCTTTGAAGGCGTCTGCTGTAGATGCTCCACAATCTTATAATCACTTTTTCGAATCAAGCGCATGAACTCTTCTACCTCTTTCGATGCCAATTCTTTATCGCTTGCTTGCACTGGGACATTCTCAACCATTTTCCCCTTTCCTTTTGCTAGTCTTTCGGCCTCCACTTCAGGTGATATGAAGATCCTACCACTCCTTGTCATACCCCCTGAACCAACAACATTGTCTACATTCTCGGCTGGCTGCTTATTAACATCAATCTTTATCCCGTCACAATACACCTCCAATCCATAGGACCATGGGACTGCTTTTGTGTTCTCGTACGGGATCGGTCCGACCTTAGTTATGGTGATCGGTGGTCGCTGGACCGGTGCTGCAATAGTGATTGTCTTCCGAGGAATCGTTACAGTGGCCACATCACTCGGATCATCTGCTACCGCCCCTGCAGGCTCTTTAGTTGCTGCTCGGTCAAACTGCAATGTGCCTCCATCAATTAAAGCCTGAATGCCTTTCTTCAAATCATCACACCCCTCAGCAAGGGTCCAGCATTCTAAGCAATACTCGTCACATCCTGGATAAACACCCCCTTGCAACAATCTGCTTTTTATCTCGCTCAGCGGCGTCTTTAAATCGTCGACATTCATAACCAGATTCAACCCTTCCTCAGTCAAAATGGCGTTCGCCCCATGATTAGGCATGGGTTTCTGCACTATATTCGGACCTGCCGTTCCGAAATTGATAGTCTTATTGTCCAAAAGATCCTGCACAACGTGCTTAAAAGCATGGCAACCCTCTATATCGTGGCCCGGAGCCCCAGAATGAAACTCACAGTGCCTGCTTGCATCATAACCATACGGAGGAGTTCCCGTTATCGGTGCCAGAGTTCTCTTCTCTACCAAATTTAGACCCAACAGCGTCTGCAACAAATCTGCATAGGTTGAGGGAGGCTTCTCAAACACTCTTCTTGGTTTACCACCCTGGAATCTTCGCTGAGCCTGCTGTGCCCCCTGCTGTGGCTGCTGCTGCTGCTGTTGCTGTTGCATTGGCTGCTGCTGAAACGGTTGTTGTGGTTGCTGATACGGGATAATAACACTCGCCACCTGCTGCGGCTGATGATATTGGTTTCGTCCCCTGCCTCGGCCTCAGCCTCGGCCTCCAAATACTGCGCTTGCCTCGCCCTGACGGCGCCCGCCAAAAGCCTTCCTATTACTGCCAGATGCAGTTGATTCCTCAGCCTGGAATTTTCCTTGTTTAATGTTACGTTCAATCTTTTCTCCCATCAGAATTAAGTCTGAGAAGCTGGCCAGAGATGTATGAAACAACATGTCGTGAAACAAGCCTGTGAATGTGCCAACGAACATGTCATTCATTTCCTTGTCTTCTAAAGGAGGACGGACCCTGGCAGCCATATCGCGCCACCTTTGCGCGTACTCTTTAAAGCTCTCACCCTTCTTCTGCGACAACCCTGTCAGTTGGACCCGATTCGGTGCCAAGTCGCTGTTATACTTGTAGTGAGCTACAAATGCCTCCGCCAATTGCTTCCATGTCTTGATATTAGTCGGCTCCAACCCCATGTACCACTCTAAGGAAGGACCCGACAGACTATCTTGAAAGAAATGCATTAGCATTCTCTCATCAGTTGAGTATGCAGACATCTTTCTGTAATAAGCCCGTACGTGCACTTTCGGACATGTGTCCCCTTTATACTTATCAAACGCAGGAGCTTTGAATTTGATTGGCACCCTCAAGCCAGGTACCAGACCCATTGTTGCCATGTCCAAACCCACAGCACTTTGGTTCAGGACCCCCCTCATCTGCTCTTCTAGCATTCTGATCTTCTGGGAGTTATCCATCGGCCCTTCAAAGCCTCCGCCGGAGAAAGCGTCCTCCTGCTGATCTTCTTGCCACATACCATCCCCAGCTCCATACCCATCATATCCATTATTGCGGCCAGCTCTAATCTGATTCATCCCCGGACCTCGGCCTCTATTGCCGTACCCTTGAACACCTCCAGCAGGCCCAAAAGCCATTAACCCAGCGCCGTTTCCATTTCCGAAACCTCCGTAACCCTGATTGGCCACACCATAACCATCTTGCCCAAAGCCTTGAGCATTGAAACCATATTTCCCAGCGTTATCGAATCCCTGATCGTTGAACCCGAATCCAGCATTGCCGAAGCCGTTGCCTCCCATATTATCACCCACGTTGATATCACCAAGCCCAACGTTATGGACAGCCGTCTCGTTCCCAACTCCGACGTTACCGTTCCCAGCAGCGGTAGCGTTGTTGACATTAGCAGCAGGTATATTGACTACAGGTGGAGCCACTGGCGTGGGAGTGTCGACTCGCACAGACTGATGATCCTCATTACCGTGACCAGCATTTCGGGCCAACAGAGGCTGCACCATGGCTTGCAAATTCTCCTGACCTTTTGCAATAGCTTCCATGGTCTGCATAAAGAGAGCTAGCTTCTCACGCACATCTTGCATCTCGTTCTGCATTTGATCCATGATTCTTCGACAGTTGGTGCGAGTGGAGTATCTGCGCGGGCGTTGATCTGCAATCCTGAAAGTACCTGGTACAGAGCAGGAAATAAGACACCATCCAAAGATTACCTGTAATGCAATATGAATATGAATGCAATGCAATATGTGTCTGTGCATTAGGGAAATTCATTCCCCGATTCTAGTGTGAAGGTGCCAGTGCTAGCAATACAAAGATTGGAGTTGAATCACAGAAAGCCTCATATATTGCTGAGAAATCAATAAGCCCGGAATACAATATCACTGAGAGTACAACAAGAAGGCATGACCTCAACCAACAATCCTGGTGATGGTCAGCCTTGTGCAAATAAAGCATACAAGTTACTACATGAAATGATCAAACCCTCCCATAAATCTGATACTCTTCTAGCAGCTTCTTGGTCTCCGGATGACTTGGTCGATCAAGCAGCCCTTCAACAAGTTGGTTTCTTTTCTTAAGAACACGTCGCACGTCTTCAGCAGTTTCTTCCCATGCCCCCTCTCCGAAGCGATCCTCTAGTTTAAGCTTCTGAGACACAGCTTCCTCTCTGCCCTTGATGGCCTTGTTTAGGGCATTCTGGATATTGTACCGGGTCATCACTTCTTCTTCACACTTTTTGATGTTGGACTTCAACTGTTCTTCGAGGTCGGAAATTTGCTGCTTCAACTTATCTTCCCTCTTCTTATTGTTGGTGAGCGTGGCATTCCAGGTCTTATTGCAGGAAGAGATCTCTCGGTGTGCTGCGTCGAGTGCCTTCTTTTTGGATTCGAGCATGTCGTGGGAGCTTCTGAACTCTTGCCCCAAACGTTCGCGCTTCTTCCTCTCCTCAGCCAACTCAGCCCCTAACCTGTTCATTAGCTCAATCTGCTGTTGGAAAGCATATACGACCTTGTTTTTCTCACTGCGTATCTGGGCTAGCTCCTGCTCTAACCCTTCATTGATCTTCATCAAGGCTTCTTTCTCTTTCACAACTTGCTCGTAGGCCTCCCTAGAAACAGTAGTTGGCTCTGCTACCGGAATAGGAACAAGGATTGGTACATCTGGGAATGGCATCCTCAACTGACTGGCTCTCTCCTGGATCCAACCTTTGTAAGGTGCATAAGCCTGACAGTCATTCTTCCCTAACAACGGCTTCCCTCTTCGGTTAATACGCGTCCAGGCATGCTGCAGCTTGGCCAATAGCTCCCCCTTCAAATCTCCGGTGAAGTACAAAGATTCCTGTACTTCTTCTTCCTTCGGTGGGTTCTTCAGCGCATATCCGAACTGACGGACCAACAGGGATGGGTTGTAGTTGATACACCCTTTTCTTCCTATCAACGGCACATTAGGGTACCCAGAGCAACTGAATATAAGCTCAGATCCCAGCAGATCTCTATCAAAACATTCGACGTCTTCGGAAGATAGCCTCATCAGGCGCTCTGACCAGCTAGCGGTGGTTGCACTCTCCACAAAAGATCCCTTCATGGGAAGATGACTCTTGAACCACATATTCAACAAGGGAGCACAGCAGTAAACAACCTTTCCCCTTCTGTTTTCGTTCTTGTAGTGCAAGGAGTGGTAGAAGTCTCCGATCAACGTTGGCACTGGATTGCCGGCAGCAAATAGATGGAAAGCGTCCAAGTCTACGAAATTGGGCAAGTTAGGGAATAGCACAATCCCATAAATGCATAGGGCCAAAATAGCATTGAAAACCACCCAACATCCGCTCTTGGCATACTCCTGAGCTTTGCCAACCAAGAAATCAAGAGAGAACCTTGAAATCCCAAGCCAAGAAGTCACTAACAGTTCTGCAGCGTCCATATGTAAAGCTTTGGCTAAATCCTCCAACTTGGGCTCAGCCGCAGAGTGAATCAAGGGAACCTTGTTCTGCACAGGTAGCTCAGTAAACTCCACATACTCCTCAATGGTAGGCCCTAGAATGAAGTCAGCAAATGTAAAACATCTCAATGCGGGGTCATAGAACTGCATCAAGGTGTACAGCCCGTTCATCTCATCAGCGGTGGGCTTGCAGACTAATCTCAGTAATCTCCCATGACTCATTCTGAAGCTTCTCCTAACCTCCTCATCAGCAAGAGATATCAGACCAAGCAAAGAAGTAATATCAGGTGTCGGCAGCTTATACGCAACTGTTTTCCTCAAACCAGCCATAATCAATACTCAGAAGTCTGGGCACTAGAATCGGAGGATATGCAAATGCACCTGCAGCACAGACACACGTTAATGGGATGCAATGATAATGGGTATGTAAATAATGCAATGCAAGTAACATGCAACAGGGACCAACTGCCGTAGCTGAACAGCCTGAACCATATCAAGAAGTCTCAGATAGACTCTATAGAAGTCCTCAAACCCTGGTCTCAGATAGACCTAAAACAAAACTCCAACAATGGTCTTTGACAGACCCCAAACCATAACTCTAACTGGTCTCTGGCAGACCTCATATCATATCTCCAACTGGTCTCTGACAGACCCCAGAACTATCCAATTGGTCTCTGACAGACCTCAGAACTCTCCAACTGGTCTCTGACAGACCTCATAACTCTCCATAAATACCCAGGATCTCTGATCAAGAAATAACCGGTATCTGAAAGTCTAGTTACCTGCATAACCCCAAACCCTCTCACAGGTGGATGTCCTAGTAACTGACAAAGGTATGGCATCCTATGCGGTCGTCGGCGTCACAGACTTTCAGGGTTGATGATACGATTCCCAGAAGGAGTGGCATCATCAAATCCTGAAGAGGCCTCACTTAGCCAACTTCCAAATGATCGGTTCCCGGAGTCGACAATTCAGCTGACCAACAACCCCTTCGACCCAAAGGGTAGAAAAAGAAGCCAACCAGAAGAACCTCGTCCGAGTGTAGATTTCATGAGACACTAATACAAGCAAAGCCGACACGCGCCCACTACTTTCTACTCTAATTCTAGGTGCACTCAAGCCCAGGTTCGGCTTATCTCTCAATCATAGAATCACCCATCACAACCCCAATACAGCAATAATAATCAATATATATAATGCTGAAAATAAAGGTCAGAAATATATAAATCCATACAAAATCCTCGACGGGAAAACAAGCGTTAGGATTGACTCTCTTAAGGGACGTTGGATCCCAAATGCATAAGAACCATCGCAGTCCTTAGCAGCCAGGGGACGTTGGATCCCCAGCAGAGTCGCCAGCTGTCGCTACTGCGAAAATCGGCACCGGCTGAACAGAAGAGTCGCCACCGTGCGTTATTTATCCCAAAGGAGGGAAAGGAAACACTCAGAGTAAACCTAACGCAAAACGGGAAAGGAATGGTCATCGCAACCAAATCCTGGATTTGGGAGTCGGTTACGCAAGGGGAAGGTATTAGCACCCCTCACGTCCGTCGTACTCTACGGGATCCACGCTTGTTTTCTGGTATGGATTGTTATTTCTATCTATTCTACAGGTCAGGGGTTAAAAGAAAAGAAAATGACTCGGCAAAGTATCGCACTTTATGCCTACGTATTCCCGTCTGGAACGAGAAATCAGAGTCAACGTAGTTCGCCTACCTACGGGAAAGGAGGGGAAGGTTGCTCGCTAGGATATCGCATCCTATGCCTACGTACTTTCATACAGCATGAAAGATCAGAGCAAGCGTAGTTCGGGCCACGTACGACACAAGTCTGTCTTGGTTGATTTTTATTCCTTCTGAAAAAGGTTTTTCTGATTAACAGTCCAAGAGGACAAAAATGACGTTTTGATGAGTTCACATTCTTTTACGAAAGAAGTGTCTTTTATTGTGTTTGAGATCTTTATTATGTTTTTCTGTTTGTTTTAAGATGAGAAGAGACAGAACTCTATCCTATGGTTGCGAAGGGAATCAAACTAACCTAATGTTATCATGCATGGGTTAAGACCTAGAGTCTATCATGCTCCTCTCTTGCACGGAGAGAAACAGAGATCCTACGGGAATAGACGAAAACAGAAACAATATCAGATATATACAGTAAAACGGTAAAATGCATGGATGCAGCAATACAAGCGAGGCAAGGGAGTCCCACTCAACCTCGAACCTAGAAAACAATAGGCGAAAGTGAACAGACTTCACTTTCAACCCAACAGGGTAAACAGCAAACAATACAGTCCGGAAAACCAATCAATACATCAAGAATGAATAACAGCAGAAAAATAAACAACATCAGCAGCTCTGAAACAACATCTGACTTCAGGCTTCAGCAAGCATCAATCTCCACTTCCACAGCCTTCAAGCAAGGTCTTTGATCATCAGTCTTCAGTCTACAGTGGCTTTTCTTCAAGTCCCAAACTCTAAGAGGAATATCAGTCAACCAGATGAAATGAAGGAATGTCAGACAGTCAATTACCTACCAAGGGTGGTTCATTAACTGTTAACATTAAACAGAAAGTTTCCCCTCAAAAGTTCTATCTTTCAAATACATTCATTGATCCTTCCAAAGGAAGGAGGTGGGTATTTGATAGAGACTTTGAATCATAAGGAAAGGATGGATGCAGACAAAGCATTCCATGTTTGAGAAACAAGCTTTCTAATCTAGAGCTCTGCCTAGCTCCTAAACCCTAATCTCCTCAACAGCTGCTAGCAGGAATCTCCTCATCAACTCTGGAAGTTGGTCTTCAAGCTCTGGATCTCCAATGGCCTCATCATCACAAGTCTTCAACTCCCCCAATCCCCAGACAGCCCCAATACCCACACAGACAAACAATAATCCCCAGAGGGCACACCACACCAGTCAATCAAATACAGACAGTAATATACCAATAGCAGTAGGGGAATCCTAGTGATTTCTAAGGGATCTAATAACTACCCATAGTCCCTATAGTCCCATAGCTAAAAATATTCAATCTCTAAGTCCTAAGGGAAATGAATTTATTCACCTATGTTGTCAATTAAACCCTAATTTTGTTCATGTTATTCAAACCTAAACCAATCACCTAAAATTAATTCCTAAAAATATGAACTAAATTGTATGTACAAGCTAACAATGTCTATTAATCAACCTAAAAAGAATGGGCAAAAAATATTAAAGCAACTATTAGAACAAAATTTATCAAAATCATGTATGAAATGAAACACCTAAAATAGGCATTTATTTGGAAAATATGGGAAAAATATCAAATAAAAAATAAAATGCAATTTTTATTTTATATAATTTTCTAGACATCTTGGAGAAATTAATGCAAAAAGAACCATTAAAAAAATATGAAATTTATGATTTATTATGATTTTTATAAAATGCATGAAAATGAAAAGAAATTAAAAATTGAAATATAAAGAAATAGAAGGAGGAGGTGAGATTAGCGGTGGCGTTCTAGTTGTAATCTAAATGGGCCACCAGCTGGGAGGTGCGAATATCAAAGGGCTTAGGCCCATACGTGCTCAGAAAATGAAAATGAAAATTAAAAGAAAATGTATAAACCTTCGGTGCAAACAGCATTAAAACCATGTGTATTCCATTGGGCTCATCAATTGAGGGGTGGGGATAGAAGTTTGGATCCAGGCCTAGAGTGCGTTAAATGAAACGCTGAGTTTTGATACTCAGCCTCACTCCCTCCAAATTTCAATTGAATTGTGGCCATACGATCATGCTTTTGGTCCAAGTCAAACGGTCATCCAACGGTGGTCCATCATCTTCCCCAATTGATTAGGGTTTCAGCCATGGAAGCTCTGCGCGAAGCTTGCCTCAACCAGAGTTCCACCTCCTTATGCAACCTCAATTCTCCATGAAAACACCATCTGCAAAGAGCAAAGTTGCTCTATTCTTTCCCCTCTACACAACCATGACAAAATCTTCCTCTAAAACTCCATCAAAGCTCGAACCCGATAGCTAGAACATCTTGAATCCATCATTATCACCTGTGATCAAATCTCCCAATTCTTGCCAAACCTTATCCTAACCTAATCTACATCTTATACTGGTCATTTTAAGCCATATAATGAGAGTTATCGTGCCATATTCCATGAGATACAAACCCTAACAGAATTGGTACATCATGCTCAACATTCATGAAACCTCTCCAAATTCACCAAAATCAGTCCTCTATCCTACCTTAACAATTCTACACTATCAAAACCTAATAACTCCAACTAAAGCATGCAATTCGAATAGAAATCCAACCTGGTGCAATTGGTGAAAACAGGTATGTAACTCTTTGGATCTGAGGCTTGCAGTGATTGGAAAGTGATCAGTAACCTTGATTATGAGTTCTGTATGCAATGGCTTTTGTGCAAACTCCTTGAATCTTGTACTTGAAACCTTCTTGCAAAATGGATGATGAAGATGGATGGCACGATCCTTGCTCCAATCTACCAAATCTTTGATGGAATTCTGATCTAGGAAAGGGGTTGATGATGATCCAATCAAGAAATGTGGAAATTGATGGAGATTTGAGAGGGTTTGAGAAGCTTTTGCAAAATGAGAGAAATGTGTGATACTTGTGGTTTTGAGAAATTGTAATCACCAACCATGGCATGAACCATCTCATATCAATATATACATGTCCTTAGAACCTCCTAGAAACTTGGAGAAGCTTCCCTTGCATTCTTTCCTTTTGATTTGGCTTATGTATCTTCCATTACAAGTAACCATGAATAACTCCCAAAATGTGAACTAAGCTCAAAATTCTACTTTAGCCAATGTCTTTAAAATGATCTTTCCATTCAAAATGACCTATAATTTTGCTTCATTTGGCCAAGATATGAAAAATCTCATTTTTAAGTCCATTTTTATTCATTAAATCCAACAATTTTGAAACCTTGTGCTATGAATCTTTCCAATCTCTACTGGTCACTTTTATAGACTCAAAATGTCATTTGGAACAAGTTTGATGTTGTAAAGTTTTCCATTTGAAGCTTCCTTGTATGAGTTTTGGGCATAGGTTGAAATGACCTGTAATTCTCAGATGACCAAAATACCCTTTGCTTGCCAAGACCATAAGTAGAGTTCCACAAATCATATGAAGGAATACTATACCATTCTAGAAATATAAGACAATGAGGAACAACGCTTATGTTGACTAGAAATTCATTTGAAATCTCCTTGAGGGGTAAAAATAGCTTGGAAGTCAAGTCACTTTCACAGACAAAATTTCAGATACCTCAGATGACCTGTAACTTGCAAGGACCATAACTTGAGTTCTATAAATCTCCTTAATGTCTTCCACCACTCAAATTAAAGGTCTTGAGATCCTCTACAAGTTTCATGTTGGCCAAAGATCCATTTGAAGCTTGCATTTTGACTTATCTTGCTTGGAAATTTGACCTAAACTAGGGGATTTTACACAGAAACCCTAATTTAGAAACTCCTCTTCTCCTTGATTTCTCTTGATTTCTTCTTAGCACATCACCATATCTTCATTTACATGTCAAATGATGAACCCCATATCTCTCCAATAGACCTTAATGCCTTTCAATCAATCAATTGACCTAGAGTTGACCCAGGGTTGACCCAGATGAAACCCTAGTTGACTGTCTTCAACTGCAATACTTGTGACTTCACCAATGACTTTTTTCCTTCTCCAAATGACTTTTCTAAGTCCTCCAAAGTGTCTAGATACTCCCCATACTCAATCCTCAGCTCACACTTTCCTTATTGATCCCCAGTTACACCCAGTTAGGAGATAGATGAACGCTTGATCCATTGACTTGATAGCTTCCCAATTCTTTCTGATGACTTTAATGAGATTGAATTTGAATAGTAACCTCTTGATAGGCCTCTAGAGATGAGAACAATGATTGGTCCCCTGTTGGATGACTTGCTATGCTTATGCTATGCAGATGGTTAGACTATGCACATGACTCTATATGCAAATGCTAATGATATTGAAACATAAACCAAGTGGATAAGGTTGGGCAAATTTTAGGGTGCAACAGGGATGACGCTTCGCCGCTGGGGATTCTGGAGAACTATCAAGTAACTCCGCTCCGAGGTTCCAGAAATCATTCTGGATGAATCAACTCTGCTGAGGACTTCAAGGATCGTCTTGGAAAAATAACTCCGACGGGGACCTTCAAGAATCATCTTGCACCGGTAACCATTTTGGAGATTTCAGGAATCATCCTGAGCAAACACTCTGTTGGGGATTTCAAGAATCATCCTGAACTGAAGACTGGGGACTCGAAGCAGCAGCTTGAGCAACCAACCTGGAGACTGCATTGGGGATCTTTAAGAATCATCTTAAGCAAACGACCCTAGCTGAGGAATTCAAGAATCATCTTGAACCGAAGAATTCGCTGGGGATCTCAAGAATCATCTTGAGCAAGCGACTTCGTTGGGGAGAATGTCAGGAATCATCCTGAGCAATCAATTCTGCGGCGGGACACCTGCAAAACAAGAACGGTTGAGCGTAGGTGACAGCGAGGTCAGATGTTCTTTTCAACTTCGGGCTGACCCGGCCTTCGGATTCGATGCCTGTTTGTTTAGTAGATGCTTGACAGTGAGGTCAGATGTTCCTCTCAACTTTTTTTTGGGCCGGCCTTCAGGTTCGATGCCTGTTTGTGTAACAGATGTCTGACGACGAGGTCAGATATTCCTCTCAACTTCGTGTTGAGCCGGCATTCGGGATCGATGCCACTTTGTTTAACAGATGCCTGACAGCAAGGTCAGATGTCCTTCTTAACTTCGTGTTGAGCCGGCCTCCAGGTTCGATGCTTGTTTGTTTAACAGATGCCTGATGGCGAGGTCAGATGTACGTCTCAACTTCGTGTTGAGCCGGCCTTCGGGTTCGATGCCTATTTATTTAACAGATGCCTGATGGCGAAGTCAGATGTTCTTCTCAACTTCGGATTGAGCCGACCTTCAAGTTCGATGCCTGTTTGTTTAACAGATGACTGACGACGAGGTCAGATGTTCTTCTCTACTTCGGGTTGAGCCGGCCTTTGGGTCCGATGCCTGTTTGTTTATTAGATGCCTGACAGAGAGGTCATATGCTCTTCTCAACTTCAGGTTGAGCCGAGCTTCGGGTTCGATGCCTGATTGTTTAACAGATGCCTGACGGCGAGGTCAGATGTTCTTTTCAACTTTGGGTTGACCCGGCCTTCCGATTCGATGTTTGTTTGTTTAACAGATGCTTGACAGCCAGGTCAGATGTTCCTCTCAACTTTGTGTTGAGTCGACCTTCGTGTTCGATGCCATATTGTTTAGTAGATGCCTGACAGCGAGGTCAAATGTTCCTCTCAACTTCCTTTTGAGCCGGCTTTCGGGTTCGATGCCTGTTTCTTTAACAGATGCTTGACGGCGAGGTCAAATGTTCTTCTCAACTTCGGGTTGAGCCGGCCTTCGGGTTCGATGCCTGTTTCTTTAACAGATGCCTGACAGAGAGGTCAGATGTTCTTCTCAACTTCGGGTTGAGTCGCTCTACGGGTTCGATGCCTGTTTGTTTAACAGATGCCTGACGGCGAGGTCAAATGGTCCTCTCAACTTTGTGTTGAGCCGGCCTTCGGGTTTGATGCCTGTTTGTTTAACAGATGCCGACGGCGAGGTCTAATGTTCTTCTAAACTTCGAGTTGAGCCTCCCTTCGGGTTCGATGCCTGTTTGTTTAACAAATGCCTCACGGCAAGGTGAGATGTTACCCTAAACTTCGTGTTGAGTCGGCCTTCGGGTTCAATGCCTGTTTGTTTAACAAATACCTGACGGCGAGGTCAGATGCACTTCTCAACTTCAGGTTGAGCAAGCCTTCGGGTTCGATTCCTGTTTGTTTAACAGATGCGTGACGGCGAGGTCAGATGTTCTTTTCAACTTCGGGTTGACCCGGCCTTCGGATTCGATACCTGTTTGTTTAGTAGATGCCTGACAGCGAGGTTAGATGTTCCTCTCAACTTCGTGTTGAGCCGGCCTTCGGGATCGATGCCTGTTTGTTTAACAGATGCCTGACAGCAAGGTCAGATGTCCTTCTTAACTTCGTGTTGAGCCGGCCTCCAGGTTCGATGCTTGTTTGTTTAACAGATGCCTGATGGCGAGGTCAGATGTACGTCTCAACTTCGTGTTGAGCCGGCCTTCGGGTTCGATGCCTATTTATTTAACAGATGCCTGATGGCGAGGTCAGATGTTCTTCTCAACTTCGGATTGAGCCGACCTTCGGGTTCGATGCCTGTTTGTTTAACAGATGACTGACGGCGAGGTCCGATAATCTTCTCAACTTCGGGTTGAGCCGGCCTTCGGGTCCGATGCCTGTTTGTTTATTAGATGCCTGACAGAGAGGTCAGATGTTCTTCTCAACTACGGGTTGAGACGGCCTTCGGGTTTGATGCCTATTTCTTTAACAGATGCTTGACGGCGAGGTCAAATGTTCTTCTCAACTTCGGGTTGAGCCGGCCTTCGGGTTGCATGCCTGTTTCTTTAACAGATGCCTGACAGAGAGGTCAAATGTTCTTCTCAACTTCGGGTTGAGCCGCTCTTCGGGTTCGATGCTTGTTTTTTTAACGGATGCCTGACGGCGAGTTCAAATGTTCCTCTCAACTTTGTGTTGAGCCGGCCTTCGGGTTCGATGCCTGTTTGTTTGACAGATGCCGACGGCGAGGTCTAATGTTCTTTTCAACTTCGAGTTGAGCCGCCCTTCGGGTTCAATGCTTGTTTGTTTAACAGATGCCTCACGGAAAGGTCAGATGTTCTTCTAAACTTCGTGTTGAGCCGGCCTACGGGTTCGATGCCTGTTTGTTTAACAGATACCTAACGGCAAGGTCAGATGCTCTTCTCAACTTCAGGTTGAGCCGCGCTTCGGATTCGATGCCTGATTGTTTAACAGATGCCTGACAGCAAGGTCAGATGTTCTTTTCAACTTTGGGTTGACCCGGCCTTCCAATTCGATGTTTGTTTGTTTAAAATATGCTTGACAGCGAGGACAGATGTTCCTCTCAACTTTGTGTTGAGTCGACCTTCGTGTTCGATGCCTGTTTGTTTAGTAGATGCCTGACAGCAAGGTCAAATGTTCCTCTCAACTTCCTTTTGAGCCGACTTTCGGGTTCGATGCCTGTTTCTTTAACAGATGCTTGACGACGAGGTCAAATGTTCTTCTCAACTTCGGGTTGAGCCGGCCTTCGGGTTCAATGCCTGTTTCTTTAACAGATGCCAGACAGAGAGGTCAGATGTTCTTCACAACTTCGGGTTGAGCCGCTCTACGGGTTCGATGCCTGTTTGTTTAACAGATGCCTGACGGCGAGGTCAAATGTTCCTCTCAACTTTGTGTTGAGCCGGCCTTCGGGTTTGATGCCTGTTTGTTTAACAGATGCCGACGGCGAGGTCTAATGTTCTTATAAACTTCGAGTTGAGCCTCCCTTCGGGTTCGATGCCTGTTTGTTTAACAGATGCCTCACGACAAGGTCAGATGTTACTCTAAACTTCGTGTTGAGTCGGCCTTCGGGTTCGATGCCTGTTTGTTTCACAAATACCTGACGACGAGTGTCGCTACTGCGAAAATCGGCGCCGGCTGAACAGAAGAGTCGCCACCGTGCGTTATTTATCCCAACAGAGGGAAAGGCAACGCTCGAAGTAAACCTACCGCAAAGACGGGAAAGGAATGGTCATCGCAACCAAATCCTGGATTCGGGAGTCGGTTACGCAAGGGGAAGGTATTAGCACCCGTCACGTCCGTCGTACACGACGGGATCCACACTTGTTTTCTGGTACGGATTGTTATTCTATCTACTCTACAGGTCTGGGGTTAAAAGAAAATAAACTGACTCGACAAAGTATCGCACTTTATGCCTATGTATTCCCGTCTGGAACGAGAAATCAGAGTCAACGTAGTTCACCTACCTACGGGAAAGGAGGGGAAGGTTGCTCGCTAGGATATCACATCCTATGCCTACGTACTATCATACAACATGAAAGATCAGAGCAAACGTAGTTCGGGCCACGTACGACACAAGTCTGTCTTGACTGTTTTTATCCTTCTGAAAAAGGTTTTCTCCTGATTACTGGTCCAAGCGGACAAAAATGACGTTTTTTGATTGGTTTACAGTCTTTTACGCAAGAACTGTTTTTTATTGATGTTTATCCTTTTATTGTATTTTTATGATTGTTTTGAGAAAGAAGAGACAGCAACTCTAAAACCTATGGTTTAAAAAGGGAATCAAAATCTAACCTATTGTTGTCATGCATGGATGAAAGCCTAATGTCTGTCATATTTCTCTCCTGCGCAGAGAGAAACAGAGATCCTAAGGGGATAAACGGAAAAGAAACAGCATATATACAGTAAAGTAGTAAAATGCATGAATGCAGCAGTACAAGCGAGGCAAGGGAGTCCCACTCAACCTCAAACCTAGAAAACAACAGGCAAAGTGAAACAACTTCACTTCAACCTCAAACGGGAAAATTAACAAACAATACAGCCAAGAAACTCAAACAATACATCCACAGCTCTAAACAACACCAGCAGCTCTAAACAGCAAAACCTGACAGCATCAGCTTCTTCTTCTATCAGTCTTCAAGGCAATGAACTTCATCTTCAATCTTCAAGGGATTCTTCAAAGCAAGCTCTCCTAGATGAGTAATAGTTCACAAGAGGATTTGGGATGTTAAGCAGTCAGTTGACCACCAAAGGTGGCATACAGACTGTTAACAAAATACAGACTGTTTCTCTCAAAAGTTCTATCTCCTAGATACTGTCACTAAGCCTTCCAAAGGAAGGAGGTGAGTATCAAAGAGAGACTTTGAATCATAGATAAGAATGGAGGCAACAGAAGCCATCCATATTTGTGAAGAAATTTTCTATTCTAAGGCTCTCTCTAGCTCTTAGGTCCTATGATCTTCAAACAATCTTCAAGCAAGCCTAGCATCTTCATCAACTTTGAACTTCAACTTCAACTTTGTCTTCAATATGCTTCATCATCATTCTCTTCAAACCAAGCCCACACCCCAAGCAAGCCCAATAAGCCCATACAAACAAAATAAACCCCAAAAAGGGAACACCAAGCAATCACTCAATTGGAAAATGTACTAAAAATATTAATATAGTAGGGAAAATTCTAATATTATTACTAGGGGATCTACTAAACCTACCCTTAATACCCATATATGCCCCATAGCCTAACTTGTCCTAAAAAACCCAAAATCTAAAGTTATTGTGGACCTATGTTGAAGTTTAACCTAATTCTATACAACCTAATAGCATCTAATCAAAACTATCCTAAAAATCATCACAAAAATATGGAATTAATCCAGGGGGAACCTAAAACATATATCTAATTACCCTAAAACGATTGACCTAAAAATCTAAAGGGAGATACCTAAACTAAAATCTACAAAATCATACATCAATATAAAAGCATTAAAAAGCTATTAAAAGTAAAAATATGCAAAAAATATTAAAATGCATGATATGCAAAATGTTTTTATTTTATATTTTTCTAGACAAAAATATGAAAAGGGAGAAAAAAACTCCCATTAAAAAATATTGATTTTCCTATTTAATATGAATTTCTAAAGATTAAAAATAAAATGGAGGAAATTAAAATGAAAATTAAAGCATGGGGTGCAGAAAGAAATGATATTCAGTTAGTTTTATTGATGGGCCCAGACATGGGGGGTGCGTATAGAAATACGCTAGGCCCACTGATGATCAGAAAAAACCAAATAAAATGGAAAGAAAAACATAAAAAAAAACGCGGTGCGAATAGAAGAGAATTCAAGTTAAAAATGCAGTTGGGCTTGCTAGGGGGTGGGGATAGAACTAATTCATTAAGCCCAGGGAGAGCGTTTAAATGAAACGCCGCGTTTCATTCTTGCAGCTTCCCTCTCGAATTCGCTTTGAACGTGAGCCGTTAGATCAAGATGTAGTCAACATGTCAAAGCTTCATCCAACGCACGTAAAGTCATCACCTACCTTGGACCTAGGGTTTCACAGAATCACCATTAAAACTCAGCTCCATGCACCAAATTTCCAGCCATTCGTTCTCTCTCATTTCTCCACCAATTTCCACGATGTAAAAACCAAACTTGACTCATTTTCCACGCTGAATACAACTGTGGCATTGGTTCTCATTGAAACACTCTCTATTATCCAAACCGAATGTGAAACTCCATGGATCTCAAAATATCATCAACCTTCGACTTCAACCAAACTCTCATTTCTTTACATCAGAATGAACCTCACATTACACTAATTAAAATCAGCTATTAATTTGGCATTAACACTCATTATTTCACACGATCTTGCTCATCCAAGAATTGGCATCCATAGTTGAAACTTCACCAAATGCTCCCAAACTCATCATACATGATCACCTAATTGTCTCTAACAGCTCTATACTAATAATTTACCCTAGCCATGCCTAGATAAGGGTGTAGAAATGACTTTGCAAACCTGGTTCTTGGATATGGTGGATGATGAAGATCTTCAATTCAGGGCTTGAAACTCTTCAAGAACACTCCTTGGATGATGAGAACTCTTCTATATGCAAAAGATTTGGAGGAGAGAGCTTGTACTTCAAGATCCAATGGTAATTGCTTTGCAAATTCAATGTGAAAACCTTCAATTCTCCATAAATGGAGCTTCAACTCAGCATGAACACAATCAGAAATATCTATGGAGAAGGTTTATGGAGAAAAATTGGATTGCAATGAAGAAGAATATGAAGTTTGAATGTGATTTGCAATGGAGGAATTTGGATTCCAATCTCTCTTCTCTACACCAATTAACACCAACCTTGCATCAATGCAAGTTGCACTTGTTATATAGAATGGATTAGAACAGTCTAGAACCATCTAGGATCATCTAGTGAGAACTTGAAGATTTCATGCAATGGTATTTTGAATTTTCATTTCTCACCACATGGTATCTCATGCCAAATGCCTTGCAACCTTTGTAACCAACTTGATTTTATCCCCACATGATATTTTGGATGAGATACAATGCATATCTTCCTTGTTTATTGAGTTATTTTGAGTTTTGCCATGGTACCTTATTATGCAAGCAAGACTTTTCCAAAGTAGCCCTATGATCCAAGCTTCAAATCAAAATTGTGGCTGAACCATTGTTCTTAGAATGTCATTTAGAGTCAAAATGACCTATTACATGACATGTTTTGGACTTATAACTTGGGATTTCCATTTTTCAAATTCACTTGAATTAACTTATGCCTCATTTTTAGGCCATTTTTATCACTTTTTGATATGAGCCTTTTCAACATCCCATGACCTCCCTACTAGCCTTAAAACATCATTCTAAGCAAGTTTTATGTTGAAGAGTTTTCCATTTGAAGCTTGGAAGTAGGAGATATGGCCTTATGCTTGAAATGACATATAACCTCCAAATGACCAAAATGCCCTTGGCTTGTCAAGATCATAAGTAGAGCTCCATAAATCAGATTGAGTTATACCATACCTTTCTAGAAAGCTAAGATCATGTGGAACAACTTTCATGTTGGCCAAAAACCCATTTGAAAACTCCTAAAGGGGAAAAAGTTGCTTGGAAATCAAGTAACTTTCACAGACAAATTTCAGATGCCTCTGATGACCTGTAACTTGCAAGAACCATAACTTGAGTTCTACAAATCTCCTTGATGCCTTCCACCACTCAAATTAAAGTTCTTGAGATACTCTACAAGTTTCATGTCGGCCAAGGATCCATTTGAGACTTGAATTTTGAATTACTTTGCTTGGAAGTTTGACCTAAACCAGGGGATTTTACTCAGAAACCCTAATTTAGAAACATCTCTTCTTCTTGATTTCTTTTGATTTCTCCTTGGCACAACACCACATCCATATCCACATATCAAATGATGAACCCCACATCCTTCCAATAGGCCTTGATGCCCTTCAATCAAGCATTTGACCTAGGGTTGACCCAGGGTTGACCCAGATGACACCCTAGTTGACTGTCTTCAACTGTAGTTCTTGTAACCATGCCAATGACTTGTCTTACTTTCAAAAGGACCCTCTAGGTCTTCCATGCCCTCAATCCATAACCCATAACTTCTCTGATGATCTTCACATACCCTCAAGATAGGAGAGAAACCCACTGCTTGGCCTTCAACTTTCCAAAGCTTCAATTTCTTTCTTGGTGATCTGAATAGGCTTGAATCTTGATAAGAGCCTCTTGAATACATTCCTTGAGATGAAAAATAGCACTTGATCCCTTGTTGAATGACTTGTTATGCTATGCTATGCAAATGATTAGACTATGTACATGACTTTTTATGCAAATGATAATGCAATTGAAACATAAACCAAGTGAAGTAGGTTGAGCAAATTTTAGGGTGCAACAGCTGCCCCTATTCAAACGACTTGGACCCGACTGGGTGAAGAGCGAACGGCCTTCAAACATTCAAGGTACGAGACGTTTGAATACTAAGAACCCGGAAATTTGCCAACCGCAGAAATAAACTGCACAACTGTTTGGGGAACACTATCTACAAATCTGATTTCGACACCATCTCGTCAATATATGAATAACCTGGACGACTTCACTGGGGAAGTACTTCTGTCAACAAAACATGACCCTGCCAATGATACAGGAAAATAACCCCGCCATCACTACGGGAAATCACTCCGCCACCACTACGGGAAATAACTCCGCCACCACTACAGGAAAATAACACCGCCATCACTACGGGAAATAACTCCGCCACCACTACGGGAAAATAACACCGCCATCACTACGGGTAATAACTCCGCCACCACTACGGGAAATCAACACCGCCACCGCTACGGGAAATAACTCCGCCACCACTACGGGAAAATAACGCCGCCATCATTACGGGTAATAACTCCGCCACCACTACGGGAAATCAACACCGCCACCGCTACGGGAAATAACTCTGCCACCACTACGGGAAAACAACACCGCCATCACTACGGGTAATAACTCCGCCACCACTACGGGAAAATAACTCTGCCACCACTACGGGAAAATAACACCGCCATCACTACGGGTACTAACTCCGCCACCACTACGGGAAAATAACACCGCCATCACTACGGGTAATAACTCCGCCACCACTACGGGAAAATAACACCGCCATCACTACGGGTAATAACTCTGATACGGCTTCTCTGCCTATCTTTGCAGCAGCTAGCTCCATCAATCCCATGGGTAACACAATATGAGTCTAGTCTTCCAATTTTCAGTGCTGACGTGGCAGCAAATCTGAGAAGGACTCTACTGGGGATTTTCTGAATCCACACTGCCAGACACCTACTTTAACATAGGCGGCAACTTCCAAAAATCGATTCACGAAATCTTTTGATAACGACCTAACAACAACCTTGAAGAAATACTCCGCTGGAGGGGTAAGAGAAACTTAAACAAGCAACTCTGTGGGGAATAATGCCAAAACTGACATTATCATTACATGTTTCACGCCGAGATCTTGAATGTTTGGTATTTAATTTGAGCAAGAGCTCCCTCCACCTGCAAGGGAAACAACACTAGAAAACAAAAGGTTAACCAACCTGGCTTATGTTTCAAAATGCATATGTTTGACAATGGCGTAATGCTCCATTCGACATGGAAATGCTACGCGTTTTTTCATTTGGTGGATGCAAATATGACACTATATGCCGATGCAAATGCAGGCTCGAACTGCTGGGATAGCTCTAACAAGCTTGCTTCCTCAATCTTGGCCGTCGAGGACAAATATCACCCTGTTGGGGAGTGAACGGGTATCACACGGTATTCCGGCAAAATAAATGCCAGGACACACAACCAACTCTGTCGGGAAGAGTTTTAACCTTCGATTTCCACTGGGAGGAAAGAAAACACTTGCTGAAAAGAGAGAACTCCGCTGGGGACGAAACGACCCTCTTGGGGAAAATCAATTGTCTCCGCTGGGGGAGAGTAAATGACCCTAATGGGAAGGGAATCTCTACTGGGAAGAGTAGACTGTCTGGGTACAGCTCACAAGTTGGAAATATTAATTCTCTGAGGCTAAACCACTCTGCTCGGGATGGGGAATCCTTTTGGGGGACACCACACTGTCTGAATACAACCTTCGATCTTGGAATCGTCAATTCTGCTGAGGGTAAATGACCTTGCTGGAGAATGTCCCTCGGATAAGCTACGACTAGCTGGGGAATTTGATCCTTCTTTAGTAAGGAACATTGTTATCTCATAAGCGCGACCTGCATGGGGATTCACTTCACGTAACGATCAAGCCTTTCTGTTACGAGCTTCTGGTTAGTACTACAATCTTTTGATCGTCCACTTTGTATGGTCAAGAACCCTGCAACACCACAAACGAGACAAGACAAGTCTATGCAACCAAATCTATTCAGGTTAGCGTTAGTGACATCATTTTCAGTCAATTCAAAGTTTTAGCAATTATTGGCAAGGGCCAGCGATATTATACACTTGCTAGTTCTATTAACCATTGGCGTTTGTCATGTAAAAAACAGTAAAGAACAAGCATCAAATACTGAATAACATGTTTTATTGATTGGGCCCCTGAATGGGCAGATTTTGTACACGGGATGTAACTCCTGAAAAGAGGAAGCTACGCACAACAAATATACAAGTATGCACAAGAAGCATAAATACAATGACAAATCAAATTTGCACACATGTCGGCAACGTGATGCAGACGAACATCATGAGCTGATCCTCCTATGACTCGCCTGACTCTAGCGCTTTCCTGGTATTCACACTTCTAAAGAGATTGTATCTGATAATCGACCCCTCAGGTATATTCTCCCGCACCAATGTGCACCGTAGTATCAAATTCAGACCGCAGTCATTTGCTTTTCAAATCCCTAACTTTTGCGTGAACCGCCCTTTGCGGGTTTTCAGTTCACCGGGATACCCTTTTTTGCCGAAGCCGCCCAGTGTAGGTTTTCAACTTCGCGGGCGTACATTTTTTTTAGTTTTATCCCTAATTTTTGCCCAAACCTTTCATTCTATTTTTGGTTCGCCAGGATGCCCCATTTTTGCCTGGACTCTCTTTTTTCTGTCCAGCGGGTCAATTTCAAGCAAAGTATTTTTTAACTGCGTCCGAATTCACAGGCGACGTAAAGTCTTCACCGTCCATGGTGGACAACAACAAAGCTCCTCCTGAAAAGACTTTTCTGACAACGTATGGCCCTTCGTAGTTGGGGGTCCACTTGCCCCTATGATCTGCCTGTGGCGGGAGAATCCTCTTTAGCACAAGGTCGCCCGTCTGAAAGCTCCGCGGGTGTATCTTTTTATCATACGCTTTCTTCATTTGGCTCTGGTACAAACGACCATATGCTAGAGAAGCTAACCTCTTCTCATCCATTAAACTCAGCTGGTTCAACCTGTCTTTCACCCATTCTGCCTCGTCTAGTTGGACATCTCGTAACACCCTCAGGGAAGGAATCTCAACTTCTAATGGTAACACTGCTTCCATTCCATATACCAACGAGAACGGGGTTGCCCCGGTTGATGTGCGTACCGTCGTACGATAACCGTGCAAAGCGAAAGGTAGCATCTCATGCCAGTCCTTATAGGTCACCACCATCTTCTGAACAATCTTCTTTATGTTCTTATTGGCCGCTTCAACAGCGCCATTCATCTTGGGTCGATAAGGAGAAGAGTTGTGATGCTCGATCTTAAAACTCTGACACAACTCCTTCATCATTTTGTTATTTAAGTTCGAACCGTTGTCGGTAATTATCCGCTCGGGGATTCCATATCTGCAAATGATATCTCGCTTGATAAACCTGGCTACCACCTGCTTGGTCACATTTGCATAGGATGCCGCTTCCACCCATTTGGTAAAATAATCGATTGCTACCAAAATGAACCGGTGTCCGTTAGATGCCGTCGGCTCGATCTTTCCAATCATGTCGATTCCCCATATTGAGAATGGCCATGGTGACGACATCACGTTCAGAGGACTCGGAGGCACATGGATCTTATCTGCATAGATCTGGCACTTATGACACCTCTTCGCAAACTTGAAACAATCGGTTTCCATAGTTAGCCAGTAATAACCTGCCCGCAACAGCTTCCTCGTCATAGCATGCCCACCAGCATGCGTACCAAATGTACCCTCATGTATTTCCTCCATGAGCAACTTCGCCTCTTTCTCGTCTACACAACGTAGTAGCACCAAGTCGTGATTTCTCTTGTATAGGACACCGTCCGGATTCAGATAGAAATTACCCGCCAATCTCCTGAGAGTCTTCTGATCGTGACTGGATGCCCCAGTCGGATATTCTTTGTTTTTCAGGAAATTATGGATATCAAAATACCAGAGTTTATCATCAGATGCTTCGTCAATGGAAAATATGAAGGCGGGTCTGTCAAGCCGAGAGATAACAATTCTGGGAGCCTCATTCCAGAAGTTGACTTTATACATGGAAGACAATGTGGCCAGGGCATCAGCCATCTGATTCTCTACTCGCGGTACATGATGCAACTCAACCTTGTCAAAGAAGGGCAACAATCTCCTCGCGTAATTCATGTATGGTATCAAATTAGGCTGACGTGTCTCCCATTCTCCTTTTATTTGATTCACCACCAGAGCTGAGTCTCCGTATACATCCAGATTTTTGATTCGCAAATCAATGGCTTCTTCAAGCCCCATGATACAAGCTTCGTATTCGGCTTCGTTATTGGTAACTGGAAAGGTCAATCGAGCGGTAAATGGGATGTGCGACCCATGTGGAGTAGTGATGATTGCCCCTATTCCGCTACCATACGAGTTTACAGCTCCGTCAAAGATCACCTTCCATTTGGAACCCAATTCTGGTCCTTCGTCTGGCAACGGTTCGTCACAATCTTTCATCTTTAGGTACATGATATCCTCGTCAGGAAAATCAAACCTCATCGATTGGTATTCCTCAATAGGCTGCTCTGCCAAGTACTCAGATAATACACTCCCCTTTATAGCCTTCTGTGAGACATACTGGATATTGTATTCGGTCAAAACCATCTGCCAACGGGCAATTCTCCCCGGTAATGCCTGATTTTCAAATACGTATTTGATAGGATCCATCTTCGAGATGAGCATGGTTGTATGGTTCAGCATGTATTGCCTCAAACGCTTGGCGGCCCAGGCTAGCGCGCAACAAGTTTTTTCGAGCATTGAATATCGAGATTCACATTCAGTAAACTTCTTACTCAGGTAGTATATCGCATGCTCTTTTCTTCCTGTCTCGTCGTGTTGACCGAGAACACAACCCATACTTCCCTCAAGAACCGTCAAATACATAATTAAGGGTCTCCCCGCCACTGGAGGTATCAAAATAGGAGGCTCCTGCAAATACTGTTTTATTTTATCGAACGCCTTTTGACAATTTTCATTCCATGTTACAGCCTGGTCTTTTTTCAACATCTTGAACAACGGCTCACACGTAGCTGTTAGGTGAGATATGAACCGAGCGATGTAGTTCAGCCTCCCTAAAAACCCGCGCACCTCTTTCTCTGTTTTAGGCGTCGGCATCTCTTGTATTGCTTTTATTTTTGCAGGATCAACCTCTATTCCTTTTTCGCTCACAATAAACCCCAGCAGTTTACCCGACCTCACCCCGAAGGTGCACTTGTTAGGGTTCAGTCTCAGCCTGAAATTCCTAAGCCTCTTGAATAGCTTCAGCAGATTCACCAAATGTTCTTCCTCCGTCTGGGATTTGGCAATCATATCATCGATATAAACCTCGATCTCCTTATGCATCATGTCATGAAAAAGAGTCGTCATTGCACGCTGATACATTGCCCCAGCATTCTTTAATCCGAAGGGCATCACTTTGTAGCAAAATGTTCCCCAAGGCGTAATGATGGTAGTCTTCTCCATGTCTTCTGGCTCCATTTTAATCTGATTGTAGCCCGAGAAGCCATCCATGAAGGAGAATACGGCGAATTGAGCAGTGTTGTCAACCAGCACATCGATTTGAGGAAGTGGGAAATCATCTTTCAGGCTCGCTTTGTTCAGGTCACGGTAATCTACGCACATTCTCACTTTACCGTCTTTCTTTGGCACTGGTATAATATTAGCGACCCATGAGGGATATTTTGTAACAGCTAGGAAACCAGCATCCCACTGCTTTTGGACCTCCTCCTTAATTTTCACTGCCATATCGGGCCTAGTTCTGCGAAGCTTCTGCTTAACCGGCGGGCATTCTTCTTTTAACAGCAGACGGTGCACAACCATATCCGTATCCAGCCCAGGCATGTCTTCGTACGACCAAGCGAACACATCACTATACTCCCTGAGCATTTCAACCAGTCTTCGCTTGACGTCGCTCTGTAGCGCGGCTCATATACGGATGTTCCTTTCAACCCCTTCCGACCCCAGGTTAACAATTTCAATGGCCTCCTCATGAGGCAGAATGATTCGTTCTTCTTGCTTTACCAACCAAGACAACTCTTCTGGAACGTCGCCATCTTCAACAATCTCTTCTTCGGCCTGAAATACCGGGTGCTCAAAGTCGAAATGAGTCATAGGCGGTTCAATGATGTCATCTGAAAATACTATCCTGCAAAAGGAATGGTTAAATGCTTCAAAATATGTATAAAGCGAATAACCACGTTGCCATTTTATTGTAAAACACAAAAACGGGAAAAACAGAGATCGCAATATTTGTACATGAAAAACGCCTTTTATTTAATGATTAAACAATGCAATGTACATAACAGTACGACCCTAAGCAAAATCACGATGCCCCGGGTAAGACACCGGATTGTTCAACAATTAAGAAAACAAGGTATTACTGTTTGGTAGTCACAAGAACAGTCTCCTGAATAGACCAATTGCATAATCCTTGTCCTGGCACGCTCGGCTGAATCTAGGCGTCCATGTCGCAGTCACTGTCTCCTTCTTCGGAATCTGAAACAGCGTTGATGGCCTCGTGATACACTCCACTAGCTGTGATTGTTATCGGTCCTTTGGAACGGGGTGCCCCTGCAGCAGGTGTTGATGACGATGGTTGATATCCCAGCCCAAATCTGTCCATCTTTACGGGAATATCCAGAACCTTGCCCCAGCCTTTTGTCTCACCAGTCTTCACTAGAGCCTGAGCCTCCTTGTATGACGAGACGGCCACCTCTGACGCTTTACTTGGCCCTGGAACTTTGTCTTTGATGCGCAACCCTTCAAAGGCTTGACAGGGTGTTTCATGAATCTCGCCGTCGACTTCTACGTACTTGAATGATGACAGATGGCTGACCAATATATCTTCTTCTCCACAGACCGTGACCACACTGTCCCCTACCATGTATTTCAGCTTTTGGTGCAAGGTAGATGTGACTGCCCCAGCACCATGGATCCATGGTCGTCCGAGAAGACAGCTGTATGCTGGCTGGATGTCCATAATGTAAAATTCAGTTTCGAAAATCTCCGGCCCCACCTAGAGAGGTAACTTTATAGATCCAAAGACTGACCTTCGTGTACCATCAAATGCCCTGACCACCAAGTCACTAGGCGTACAAATGATTCCCCTGATGTCCAATTTCATCATTGCTTTCTTTGGCAGCACGTTCAAGGAAGATCCGGTATCTACCAGTACGTGGGACATGACTGAGCCCCTACATTCAACTGAGACGTGTAACGCCATGTTATGCTCTTTTCCCCTCGGGGTCAAATCAAAGTCCGTAAATCCCAAGCTATGGCCTGCGTTCACGTGCACCATTACCCCCTCCAACTGATTCACAGAAACATCTTGGGGTACAAACGACGTTCCCAGAATTTTCAATAATGCATTCCTATGAGCTTCGGAACACAATAACAGTGACAATATGAATATCTTCGATGGCGTCTGCTGAAGGTGCTCAACAATCTTATAGTCACTTTTACGGATAAGGCGCATAAACTCTTCTACATCTTTCAATGACGTTTCTTTTTTGTTCCTCTGCACAGGGACATTCTCATTCATTTTTCCTTTTCCTTTCGCCAATCGTTCAGCCTCTACCTCAGGCGATATAAAAATTCTCCCACTTCTCGTCATCCCTCCGGTCCCGACGACGTTGTCTACAACCTCAACTGGCTGTTTACTAATATCAATTTTCACTCCATCACAATATGCTTCCAACCCATAAGTCCAGGGTACTGCCTTAGTGCTCTCAAAAGGGGTTGGTTCTGCCTTGGTGATAGTGATCGGCAGTCGCCTGGCTGGCGCTGTTATAGTTATTGTTTTTCGGGGGATTGTCACGGTAGCTACATCACTTTGCTCATCCGCTAATACCTCTGCAGGTTCCTCAACTGCCGTTCTGTCGAATTGCAATGTGCCTTCATCTATCAAGGTCTGAATACCCTTCCTCAACTTAGCACAACCCCCAGCTTGGGTCCAACACTCTAGGCAGAACTCATCGCAGCCCGGATACACACCTCCTTTCAATAATCTGCTCTTTATCTCACACAACGGTGTCTTTAGTTCATCAACATTCATGATCAAGTTTAAACCCTCCTCAGTTAAAATAGCATTTGCCCCATGGTTGGGCATGGGCTGTTGTACTATGTTCGGACCGGCTTGTCCGAAATTGATGGCCTTGATATCTAACAGATCCTGTACCACATGCTTGAACGCGTGGCAATTCTCTATGTCGTGGCCAGGAGCTCCGATGTGGAATTCGCAGTGCTTGTTCGCATCAAAAACGAACGGAGGAGTGCCCGTTATTGGCGTCATAGTCCTCTTTTCCACCAAGTTCAAACCCAGTAACGTCTGTAGCAATTCTGCATACGTTGAAGGAGGCGTTTCAAACACCCTCTTTGGTTTGCCCCACTGAATTCTGCGTTGGGCAGGATGTAACCTTTGTTGTGGCTGCTGTTGCTGCGGTGGTATCTGCTGTAGTGGTATTGGTTGTTGATGAAATGGAATTGTGACACTTGCCACCTATTGCGGATGATTGTACTGATTCCGACCTCTGCCCCGGCCTCGGCCTCGGCCCCCGAATACTGCACTTGCATCACCTTGACGGCGACCACCGAAAGCTCTTCTGTTATTGCCAGCTGAAGTAGATTCCTCAGCTTGGAATCTCCCCATTTTAATATTGCTTTCAATTTTCTCACCCATCAAGATTAGGTCCGAGAAACCGCCCAAGGAAGTATGAAACAGCTTATCATAAAACACACCGGTAAATGTTCCTATGAACATATCATTCATTTCTTTGTCATCCAAAGGAGGATGAACTCGTGCAGCCATGTCGCGCCATCTCTGCGCATATTCTTTGAAGCTCTCGTCTTTCTTCTGTGACAACCCCTGTAATTGGACCCGGTTGGGTGCCAAGTCACTATTGTACTTATAATGAGCCACAAACGCTTCAGCCAACTGCTTCCAAGTTTTTACCTGAGTTGGCTCCAACCCATATACCACTCAAGGGACGGACCAGACAAGCTGTCTTGAAAGAAATGCATCAGCATCCTCTCATTGTTTGAATAAGCCGACATCCTTCTATAGTATGATCGCACTTGCACCTTTGGACAGGTATCCCCCTTATATTTGTCAAATGTGGGAGCTTTAAACTTTAGCGGTACCCTCAGGCCAGGCACCAGACCCATTGTGGTCATATCTAAACCAACAGCACTTTGATTCACAACACCTTTCATCTGCTCCTCGAGCATCTTGATTCTTTGAGAGTCATCTACAGGACCTTCAAAACCTCCACCAGAGAAAGCATCTTCTTGCTGATCTTCTATCCAATTACCGTTCCCATTTCCATATCCATCATACCCTTGTTACGGCCAAATCTAGTCTGATTCATCACAGGGCCCCGCCCCCTGTTACCATACCCTGGAGCGACTCCGACAGGTCCAAAAGACATCATTCCAGCGCCATTTCCAATACCGAATCCGCCGTAACCCTGATTGGTATTACCAAATCCGTCCTGTCCGAAGCCCTGAGCATTGAAGCCGTACTTCCCAGCATGATCAAACCCCTGGTCGTTATAGCCAAATCCGTTGTTACCGAAGCCATTACCTCCAATATCATCACCACCCAGATTGGCATCTCTGAACCCAACGTTGTTGACGACAGTCTCGTTACCGACTCCTGCATTACCGTTCCCGGCGCCAGTGCCGTTGTTCGCATTCACAGCAGGTATGTTCACCACAGGTGGAGCTACCGGTGTAGGAGTACCATCCCCGTGAATGGTGTCAACTCGCACAGAATTATGGTCTTCGTTTCCGTGCCCAACATTTCTCATCAGCAAAGGCTGCACCAAAGCCTGCAAGTTTTCTGGCCTTTCGCAATGGCCTCCATTGTCTGCATGAATAGCGCCAGCTTCTCACGCATGTCCTGCATTTCATTCTGCATCTGATCTATAACTCTTCTGCAGTTGGTACGAGTAGAGTATCGGTGCGGGCGTTGACTTTCAATCCTGAAAAGACCTGTACGGTGCAGGAAATGAGATACAGTTCAATAATCACCTGTGATGCAATATGAATGTGAATGCAAATGCGACATGTGTCTGTGCATTAGGGAATATCACTCCCCAATTCTAGTGCGAATGTGTCAGTGTGGTGACAGTGACAGCAATACGAAGTTCGGAGCCGAATCATAGAAAACACCTCATACATTGCAGAGAAACCCATCAAGTCAGGAATACAATATCAATGAGCGTACAATAAGAAGGCATGACCTCAACCAACAATCCTGGTGATGGCCAGCATAATGCAAATAAAGCATACACATTAATACATGAAATAGTCAAGTGCGACCATACGCCTGGTACTCCTCTAATAACCTCTTAGTCTCTGGATGACTTGGTCGGGTAAGCAAACCCTCAACAAGTAGATCTCTTTGCTTGAGAACACGTCGTAAATCACCAGCAGACTCCTCCCGTGCCCCTTCTCCGAAGCGATCCTCTAGCTTCCGTTTCTGAGACACAACCTCTTTCTTGCACTCGATGGCCCTGTTCAATGAGTTCTGAAGACTATATCTTGCCATCACCTCCTCTTCATACTTTTTATTGCTAGCCTTCAACTGATCTTTGAGTTCAGAAATTTGCTGCTTCAATTTGTCTTCCCTCTTTTTGTTGTTGGTTAGCGTAGCATTCCACGTTTTGTTGCAAGAAGAGATTTCCCGGTGGGCGGCATCGAGTGCCTTCTTCTTGGACTCCAACATATCATGAGAGCTTCTGAATTCTTTCCCCATACGTTCACGCTTCTTTTTCTCTTCGGTCAGTTCAGCGCCTAGCCTGTTTACTAACTCAGTCTGCTGTTGGAAAGAATGCACAACCTTGTTCTTCTCACTACGCATCTGAGCCAGTTCCTTTTCTAACTCTTCATTGATCTTTATCAAGTCCTCCTTTTCTTTCACGACCTGCTCATAGACCTCAACGGCTACAGTAGTGGGTTCCTCCACTGGAATGGGAACAGGACGTGATACTGCTGGAAAAGGCATCTGTACCTGTCTTACCCTCTCCTGGATCCATACCTTGTATGGCATATAGGCCTGACAATCATTCTTGCCTAGCAATGGTTTCCCTCTTCTGCAGATATGATTCCAAGCGTGCTGAAGCTTGGCCAATAATTCCCCACTCAAGTCACCGGTGAAATACAGAGATTCCTGTATTTCTTCCTCCTTTGGCGGGCTTTTCACAGCATAACTGAATTGCCTGATCAATAATGATGGATTGTAATTAATGCACCCTTTCCTCCCAATCAGAGGAACATTAGGATATCCGGCGCAGCTGTAGATAATCTCAGATCCCAATAAAGCTCTGTCAAACCAGCCAACATCTTCTGAAGAAAGTCCCATCAGATGCTCAGACCAATCCTCCGTATCTGCAGACTCAGCAAAGATACCCTTCTTAGGCAGATGACTCTCAAACCACATATACAGCAAGGGTACACAACAAGAGACGTTCTTGCCTCTCCTATTCTCATTTTTGTAATGCAACGAATGGTAGAAATCCCCGATCAATGTGGGTACAGGGTTGCCAGCAGCAAACAAATGAAATGCATCAAAGTCCACAAAATTCGGGAAGTTGGGAAACAACACTATCCCATAGATGCACAGAGCCAAAACAGCATTAAAGACTATCCAACATCCATTCTTGGCGTATTCCTGGGCTTTACCAATCAGAAACTGGAGGGAGAAGCCTGGAACCCCGTGCCAAGAAGTCACCAATAGCTCAGAAGCGTCCATGTGTAAAGCCACTACTAAGTCTTCTAACTTGGGCTTAGCGTCAAAGTGAATGAAAGGAACCTTATTCTGTACTGGCAGCTCAATAAACTCTGCGTACTCTTCCAAGGTGGGCCCCAGAAGAAAGTCCTTAAAAGTGAAGCATCTCAATGCAGGGTCATAAAATTGCATCAAAGTATACAGCCCATTCAGCTCCACATCAGTTGGTTTGCAAACCAATCTCAACAGTCTTCCGTAACTCATCCTGAAGCTTCTCCGGACATCCTCATCAGCAAGGGAAATCAAACCAAGCAGGGGAGTAACATCAGGGGTATGTAACTTGTATGAAACTGTCCTTCTCAAACCAGCCATGACCAATAAACAGAAGTCCGGAAACTAGAATCAGGGAATATGCAAATGCACCTGCAGCACAGACACACGTTAATGAAATGCAATGATAATGGTTATGCAAACAATGCAATGCAAATAAAATGCAACAAAGGACCAAGTGCCCCGACTGCGAAGCCCAAATCACACCAAGAGCAAAGTCTCCAACAGACCCTCCAATATTCTTCAAACCATGGTCTTAGACAGACCCCATACATAAACTCCAATCAAGTCTCTGACAGACCCAATAATAACTCCAACTTGGTCTCTGACAGACCCCAATAACCGTCCTTAAATATCCACGATCCGAAATCCTCAAATCAAGCAACAAACCGGTATCTGGAGGTCTAGTTACCTGCATACCCCAAACCCCCTCACAGGTAGGTGTCCTAGCAACTGACAATGGTACGACATCCTATGCGGTCGTCGGCGTCACAGACTTTCAGGGTTGATGATACGATTCCCAGAAGGAGTGGCATCATCAAGTCCTGAAGAGGCCTCACTTAGCCAACTTCCAATTGATCGGTCCCCAGAGTCGACAATCCAACTAACCAACAACCCATGCCACCCAAAGGGTGGGACAGAGAGCCAACCAGAAAAACCTCGTCTGAGTGTGGATTTTGCGGGACACTAGGACATGCAAAGCATGTGCGCGCCCGCTACTTTCCACTCTAATTCTAGGTGCACTCAAGCCCAGGTCCGGCTTATCTCTCAATCATAGAACACCCGACACCCAATAAACAGCAATAATCAAAAATATAGTGCTGAAGGTAAATGACATAAATGTAAATCCATACAAAGCCCACGACGGGAAAACAAGCGTTAGGATTGACTCTCTTAGGGGACGTTGGATCCCCAGCAGAGTCGCCAGTTGTCGCTACTGCGAAAATCGGCGTCGGCTGAGCAGAAGAGTCGCCACTGTGCGTTATTTATCCCAACGGAGGGAAAGGAAACACTCGAAGTAAACCTACCGCAAAGACGGGAAAGGAATGGTCATCGCAACCAAATCCTGGATTCGGGAGTCGGTTACGCAAGGGGAAGGTATTAGCACCCCTCACGTCCGTCGTACTCGACGGGATCCACGCTTGTTTTCTGGTACGGATTGTTATTCTATCTACTCTATAGGTCTGGGGTTAAAAGAAAATAAACTGACTCGGCAAAGTATCGCACTTTATGCCTACGTATTCCCGTCTGGAACGAGAAATCAGAGTCAACGTAGTTCACCTACCTACGGGAAAGGAGGGGAAGGTTGCTCGCTAGGATATCGCATCCTATGCCTACGTACTTTCATACAACATGAAAGATCAGAGCAAACGTAGTTCGGGCCACGTACGACACAAGTCTGTCTTGACTGTTTTTATCCTTCTGAAAAAGGTTTTCTCCTGATTACTGGTCCAAGCGGACAAAAATGACGTTTTTTGATTGGTTTACAGTCTTTTACGCAAGAACTGTTTTTTATTGATGTTTATCCTTTTATTGTATTTTTATGATTGTTTTGAGAAAGAAGAGACAGCAACTCTAAAACCTATGGTTTAAAAAGGGAATCAAAATCTAACCTATTGTTGTCATGCATGGATGAAAGCCTAATGTCTGTCATATTTCTCTCCTGCGCAGAGAGAAATAGAGATCCTAAGGGGATAAACGGAAAAGAAACAACATATATACAGTAAAGTAGTAAAATGCATGAATGCAGCAGTACAAGCGAGGCAAGGGAGTCCCACTCAACCTCGAACCTAGAAAACAACAGGCAAAGTGAAACAACTTCACTTCAACCTCAAAGGGGAAAATTAACAAACAATACAGCCAAGAAACTCAAACAATACATCCACAGCTCTAAACAGCACCAGCAGCTCTAAACAGCAAAACCTGACAGCATAAGCTTCTTCTTCTATCAGTCTTCAAGGCAATGAAATTCATCTTCAATCTTCAAGGGATTCTTCAAAGCAAGCTCTCCTAGATGAGTAATAGTTCACAAGAGGATTTGGGATGTTAAGCAGTCAGTTGACCACCAAAGGTGGCATACAGACTGTTAACAAAATACAGACTGTTTCTCTCAAAAGTTCTATCTCCTAGATACTGTCACTAAGCCTTCCAAAGGAAGGAGGTGAGTATCAAAGAGAGACTTTGAATCATAGAGAAGAATGGAGGCAACAGAAGCCATCCATATTTGTGAAGAAATTTTCTATTCTAAGGCTCTCTCTAGCTCCTAGGTCCTATGATCTTCAAACAATCTTCAAGCAAGCCTAGCATCTTCATCAACTTTGAACTTCAACTTCAACTTTGTCTTCAATATGCTTCATCATCATGCTCTTCAAACCAAGCCCACACCCCAAGCAAGCCCAATAAGCCCATACAAACAAAATAAACCCCAAAAAGGGCACACCAAACAATCACTCAATTGGAAAATGTACTAAAAATATTAATATAGTAGGGAAAATTCTAATATTATTACTAGGGGATCTACTAAACCTACCCTTAATACCCATATATGCCCCATAGCCTAACTTGTCCTAAAAAACCCAAAATCTAAAGTTATTGTGGACCTATGTTGAAGTTTAACCTAATTCTATACAACCTAATAGCATCTAATCAAAACTATCCTAAAAATCATCACAAAAATATGGAATTAATCCAGGGGGAACCTAAAACATATATCTAATTACCCTAAAAAGATTGACCTAAAAATCTAAAGGGAGCTACCTAAACTAAAATCTACAAAATCATACATCAATATAAAAGCATTAAAAAGCTATTAAAAGTAAAAATATGCAAAAAATATTAAAATGCATGATATGCAAAATGTTTTTATTTTATATTTTTCTAGACAAAAATATGAAAAGGGAGAAAAAACTCCCATTAAAAAATATTGATTTTCCTATTTAATATGAATTTCTAAAGATTAAAAATAAAATGGAGGAAATTAAAATGAAAATTAAAGCATGGGGTGCAGAAAGAAATGATATTCAGTTAGTTTTATTGATGGGCCCAGACATGGGGGTGCGTATAGAAATACGCTAGGCCCACTGATGATCAGAAAAAACCAAATAAAATGGAAAGAAAAACATAAAAAAAACGTGGTGCGAATAGAAGAGAATTCAAGTTAAAAATGCAGTTGGGCTTGCTAGGGGGTGGGGATAGAACTAATTCATTAAGCCCAGGGAGAGCGTTTAAATGAAACGTCGCGTTTCATTCTTGCAGCTTCCCTCTCGAATTCGCTTTGAACGTGAGTCGTTATATCAAGATGTAGTCAACATGTCAAAGCTTCATCCAACGCACGTAAAGTCATCACCTACCTTGGACCTAGGGTTTCACAGAATCACCATTAAAACTCAGCTCCATGCACCAAATTTCCAGCCATTCGTTCTCTCTCATTTCTCCACCAATTTCCACGATGTAAAAACCAAACTTGACTCATTTTCCACGCTGAATACAACTGTGGCATTGGTTCTCATTGAAACACTCTCTATTATCCAAACCGAATGTGAAACTCCATGGATCTCAAAATATCATCAACCTTCGACTTCAACCAAACTCTCATTTCTTTACATCAGAATGAACCTCACATTACACTAATTAAAATCAGCTATTAATTTGGCATTAACACTCATTATTTCACACGATCTTGCTCATCCAAGAATTGGTATCCATAGTTGAAACTTCACCAAATGCTCCCAAACTCATCATACATGATCACCTAATTGTCTCTAACAGCTCTATACTAATAATTTACCCTAGCCATGCCTAGATAAGGGTGTAGAAATGACTTTGCAAACCTGGTTCTTGGATATGGTAGATGATGAAGATCTTCAATTCAGGGCTTGAAACTCTTCAAGAACATTCCTTGGATGATGAGAACTCTTCTGTATGCAAAAGATTTGGAGGAGAGAGCTTGTACTTCAAGATCCAATGGCAATTGCTTCTTTGCAAATTCAATGTAAAAACCTTCAATTCTCCATCAATGGAGCTTCAACTCAGCATGAACACAATCAGAAATATCTATGGAGAAGGTTTATGGAGAAAAATTGGATTGCAATGAAGAAGAATATGAAGTTTGAATGTGATTTGCAATGGAGGAACTTGGATTCCAATATCTCTTCTCTACACCAATTAACACCAACCTTGCATCAATGCAAGTTGCACTTGTTATATAGAATGGATTAGAACAGTCTAGAACCATCTAGGATCATCTAGTGAGAACTTGAAGATTTCATGCAATGGTATTTTGAATTTTCATTTCTCACCACATGGTATCTCATGCCAAATGCCTTGCAACCTTTGTAATCAACTTGATTTTATCCCCACATGATATTTTGGATGAGATACAATGCATATCTTCCTTGTTTATTGAGTTATTTTGAGTTTTGCCATGGTACCTTATTATGCAAGCAAGACTTTTCCAAAGTAGCCCTATGATCCAAGCTTCAAATCAAAATTGTGGCTGAACCATTGTTCTTAGAATTTCATTTGGAGTCAAAATGACCTATTACATGACATTTTTTGGACTTATAACTTGGGATTTCCATTTTTCAAATTCACTTGAATTAACTTATGCCTCATTTTTAGGCCATTTCTATCACTTTTTGATATGAGCCTTTTCAGCATCCCATGACCTCCCTACTAGCCTTAAAACATCATTCTAAGAAAGTTTGATGTTGAAGATTTTTCCATTTGAAGCTTGGAAGTAGGAGATATGGCCTTATGCTTGAAATGACCTATAACCTCCAAATGACCAAAATGCCCTTGGCTTGTCAAGATCATAAGTAGAGCTCCACAAATCAGATTGAGTTATACCATACCTTTATAGAAAGCTAAGATCATGGGGAACAACTTTCATGTTGGCCAAAAACCCATTTGAAAACTCCTAAAGGGGAAAAAGTTGCTTGGAAATCAAGTAACTTTCACAGACAAATTTCAGATGCCTCTGATGACCTGTAACTTGCAAGAACCATAACTTGAGTTCTACAAATCTCCTTGATGCCTTCCACCACTCAAATTAAAGGTCTTGAGATACTATACAAGTTTCATGTCTGCCAAGGATCCATTTGAGACTTGCATTTTGAATTACTTTGCTTGGAAGTTTGACCTAAACTAGGGGATTTTACTCAGAAACCCTAATTTAGAAACTTCTCTTCTTCTTTATTTATTTTGATTTCTCCTTGGCACAACACCACATCCATATCCACATATCAAATGATGAACCCCACATCCTTCCAATAGGCCTTGATGCCCTTCAATCAAGCATTTGACCTAGGGTTGACCCAGGGTTGACCCAGATGACACCCTAGTTGACTGTCTTCAACTGTAGTTCTTGTAACCATGCCAATGACTTGTCTTACTTTCAAAAGGACCCTCTAGGTCTTCCATGCCCTCAATCCATAACCCATAACTTCTCTGATGATCTTCACATACCCTCAAGATAGGAGAGAAACCCACTGCTTGGCCTTCAACTTCCCAAAGCTTCAATTTCTTTCTTGGTGATCTGAATAGGCTTGAATCTTGATAAGAGCCTCTTGAATACATTACTTGAGATGAAAAATAGCACTTGATCCCTTGTTGAATGACTTGTTATGCTATGCTATGCAAATGATTAGACTATGTACATGACTTTTTATGCAAATGACAATGCAATTGAAACATAAACCAAGTGAAGTAGGTTGAGCAAATTTTTGGGTGCAACCGCGAGGTCAGATGCTCTTCTCAACTTCAGGTTGAGCCAGCCTTCGGGTTTGATTCCTGTTTGTTTAACAGATGCGTGACGGCGAGGTCAGATATTCTTTTCAACTTCGGGTTGACCCGACCTTCGGATTCAATGCCTGTTTGTTTCGTAGATGCCTGACAGCGAGGTCAGATGTTCCTCTCAACTTTGTTTTGAGCCGGCCTTTGGGTTCGATGCCTGTTTGTTTAACAGATGCCTGACGACGAGGTCAGATATTCCTCTCAACTTCGTGTTGAGCCGACCTTCGGGATCGATGCCTGTTTGTTTAACAGATGCCTGACAGCAAGGTCAGATGTCCTTCTTAACTTCGTGTTGAGCCGGCCTCCAGGTTCGATGCTTGTTTGTTTAACAAATGGCTGATGGCGAGGTCAGATGTACGTCTGAACTTCGTGTTGAGCCGGCCTTCGGGTTCGATGCCTATTTATTTAACAGATGCCTGATGGCGAGGTCAGATGTTCTTCTCAACTTCGGATTGAGCCGACCTTCGAGTTCGATGCCTGTTTGTTTAACAGATAACTGACAGAGAGGTCAGATGTTCTTCTCTACTTCGGGTTGAGTCGGCCTTCGGGTCCGATGCCTGTTTGGTTATTAGATGCATGACAGAGAGGTCAGATGCTCTTCTCAACTTCAGGTTGAGCCGGGCTTCGGGTTAGATGCCTGGTTGTTTAACAGATGCCTGACGGCGAGGTCAGATGTTCTTTTCAACTTTGGGTTGACCCGGCCTTCCGATTCAATATTTGTTTGTTTAACAGATGCTTGACAGCAAGGTCAGATGTGCCTCTCAACTTTGTGTTGAGTCGCTCTTCGTGTTCGATGCCATATTGTTTAGTAGATGCTTGAAAGCGAGGTCAAATGTTCCTCTCAACTTCCTTTTGAGCCGGCTTTCGGGTTCGATGCATGTTTCTTTAACAGATGCTTGACAGCAAGGTCAAATGTTCTTCTCAACTTCGGATTGAGCCGGCCTTCGGGTTCGATGCCTTTTTCTTTAACAGATACCTGACGGCGAGGTAAAATGGTCCTCTCAACTTTGTGTTGAGCCGGCCTTCGGGTTTGATGCCTGTTTGTTTAACAGATGCCGACGGCGAGGTCTAATGTTCTTCTAAACTTCGAGTTGAGCCTCCTTTCGGGTTCGATGCCTGTTTGTTTAACAGATGCCTCACGACAAGGTGAGATGTTACCCTAAACTTCGTGTTGAGTCGGCCTTCGGGTTCGATGCCTGTTTGTTTAATAAATACCTGACGGCGAGGTCAGATGCTCTTCTCATATTCAGGTTGAGCAAGCCTTCGGGTTCGATTCCTGTTTGTTTAACAGATGCGTGACAGCGAGGTCAGATGTTCTTTTCAACTTCGGGTTGACCCGACCTTCTGATTTGATGCCTGTTTGTTTAGTAGATGCCTAACAGCGAGGTCAGATGTTCCTCTCAACTTCGTGTTGAGCCGGCCTTCGGGATCGATGCCTGTTTGTTTAACAGATGCCTGACAGCAAGGTCATATGTCCTTCTTAACTTCGTGTTGAGCCGGCCTCCAGGTTCGATGCTTATTTGTTTAATAGATGCCTGATGGCAAGGTCAGATGTACGTCTCAACTTCGTGTTGAGCCGGCCTTCGGGTTCGATACCTATTTATTTAATAGATGCCTGATGGCGAGGTCAGATGTTCTTCTCAACTTCGGATTGAGCCAACCTTCGAGTTCGATGCCTGTTTGTTTAATAGATGACTGACAGCGAGGTCAGATGTTCTTCTCTACTTCGGGTTGAGCCGACCTACAGGTCCGATACCTGTTTCTTTATTAGATGCTTGACGGCGAGGTCAGATGTTGTTTTCAACTACGGGTTGAGACGGCCTTCGGGTTCGATGCCTGTTTCTTTAACAAATGCTTGACAGCAAGTTCAGATGTTCTTCTCAACTTCGAGTTGAGCCGGGCTTCGGGTTCGATGCCTGTTTCTTTAACAGATGCCTGACAGAGAGGTCAGATGTTCTTCTCAACTTCGGGTTTAGCCGTTCTTTGGGTTCGATGCCTGTTTGTTTAACAGATCCTGAAGGCGAGGTCAAATGTTCCTCTCAACTTTGTGTTGAGCCAGCCTTCGGGTTTGATGCCTGTTTGTTTGACAGATTCCGACGGCGAGGTCTAATGTTCTTCTCAACTTTGAGTTGATCCGCCCTTCGAATTCGATGCCTATTTGTTTAACAGATGCCTCACGGCGAGGTAAGATGTTCCTCTAAACTTCATGTTTAGCCGGCCTTCGGGTTCGATGCCTGTTTCTTTAACACAAACCTAACGGCGAGGTCAGATGCTCTTCTCAACTTCAGGTTGAGCCAGCCTTCGGGTTCGATTCCTGTTTGTTTAACAGATGCCTGACGGAGAGGTCAGATGTTCTTTTCAACTTCGGGTTGACCCGACCTTCCAATTCGATGTCTGTTTGTTTAACAGATGCTTGACAGCGAGGTCATATGTTCCTCTCAACTTTGTCTTGAGCCGACCTTCGTGTTCGATGCCTGTTTGTTTAGTAGATGCTTGACTGCGAGGTCAGATGTTCCTCTCAACTTCATTTTGAGCCGGCCTTCGGGTTCGATTCCTGTTTGTTTAACAAATGCCTGACATTGAGGTCATATGTTCTTCTTAACTTCGTGTTGAGCCGGCCTCCAGTTTCGATGCTTGTTTGTTTAACAGATACCTGATGGCAAGGTCAGATGTACAACTCAACTTCGTATTAAGCCAACCTTCGGGTTCGATGCCTGTTTATTTAACAGATGCCTGACGGCGACGTCAGATGTTCTTCTCAACTTCGGATTGAGCAGACCTTCGGGTTCGATACCTGTTTGTTTAACAAATGACTGACGGCAAGGTCAGATGTTCTTCTCTACTTCGGGTTGAGACGGCCTTCGGGTTCGATGCCTGTTTCTTTAACAGATGCTTGACAATGAGGTCATATGTTCTTCTCAACTTCGGTTTGATCCGGCCTTCGGGTTCGATGCCTGTTTCTTTAACAGATGTCTGACAGAGAGGTCAGATGTTCTTCTCAACTTTGGGTTGAGCAGCTCTTTGGGTTCGATGCCTGGTTATTTAACAGATGCCTAACGGCAAGGTCAAATGTTCCTCTCAACTTTGTGTTGAACCGTCCTTCGGGTTCGATGCTTGTTTGTTTAGCAAATGTCGACGGCGAGGTCTAATTTTCTTCTCAACTTCGAGTTGAGCCGCCCTTCGGGTTCAATGCTTGTTTTTTTAACAGATGCCTCACGGCAAGGTCAGATGTTCCTCTAAACTTCGTGTTGAGCTGGCCTACGGGTACGATGCCTGTTTGTTTAACAGATACCTGACGGCGAGGTCAGATGCTCTTCTCAACTTCAGGTTGAGCCGGCCTTCGGGTTCGATGCCTATTTGTTTAACAGATGCCTGACAGCGAGGTCAGATGTTCGTTTCAACTTCGGGTTGACCCTTCCTTCGGATTCGATGTCTGTTTGTTTAACAGATGCTTGGCAGCAAGGTCAGATGTTCCTTTCAACTTTGTGTTTAGCCGACCTTCGTGTTCGATTCCTGCGTTTTTAGTAGATGCCAGACAGCGAGGTCAGATGTTCCTCACAACTTCGTTTTGAGCTGGCCTTCGGGTTCGATGCCTGTTTGTTTAAGAGATGCCTGACGGCGAGGTCAGATATTCCTTACAACTTCGTGTTGAGCCGGCCTTCGGGATTGAAGCCTGTTTGTTTAACAGTTTCCTGACAGCGAGGTCATATGTTCTTCTTAACTTCATGTGGAACGGCCTCCAGGTTCGATGCTTGTTTGTTTAACAGATACCTGATGGCGAGGTCAGATGTACTTCTCAACATCGTGTTGGGCCGACCTTCGGGTTCGATGCCTGTTTATTTAACAGATGCCTGACGGCGAGGTCAGATGTTCTTCTCAATTTTGGATTGAGCCGACCTTCGGGATCGATGCCTGTTTGTTTAACGGATGACTAACGGCGAGGTCAGATGTTCTTCTCTACTTCGGGTTCAGCCGGCCTTCCGGTCCAATGCCTGTTTATTTATTAGATGCCTGACGGAGAGGTCAGATGTTCTTCTCAACTACGGGTTGAGACGGCCTTCGGGTTTGATGCCTGTTTCTTTAACAGATGCTTGACGGCGAGGTCAGATGTTCTTCTCAACTTCGTGTTGAGCCGGCCTTCGGGTTCGATGCCTGTTTCTTTAACAAATTCCTGACAGAGTGGTCAGATGCTCTTCTCAACTTCAGATTGAGCCATCCTTCGGGTTCGATGCGAGTTTGTTTAGTAGATTCCTGACGGAGAGGTCAGATGTTCTTCTCAACTTCGGGTTGAGCTGACCTTCGGATTCGGTATCTGTTTGTTTAAGAGATGCTTGACAACAAGGTCAGATGTTCCTCCCATCTTCGTGTTGAACCGGCTTTCGGGTTCGATGCCTGTTTGTTTAACAGATGCCTGACGATGATGTCAGATGTTCCTCTCAATTTTGTGCTGAGCCGACCTTCGGGTTTGATGCCTGCTTATTTAACAGAGGCCGGACGGCGAGGTCAGATATTCCTCTCAACTTTGAGTTGACCCGACCTTCGGGTTCGATGCCTGTTTTTTTAACAGATGCCTGACAGCGAGGTCAGATGTTCTTCTCAACTTCGGATTGAGCCGGCCTTCGGGTTCGATGCCTACTTATTTAATAGATGTCTGACGGCGAGGTCAGATGTTCTTCTCAACTTCGGATTGAACGGACCTTCGGTTCGATGCCAATTTGTTTAACAGATGACTGACGGCAAGGTCAGATGTTCGTCTCTACTTCAGGTTGAGCCGGCCTTCGGGTCCGATGCCTGTTTGTTTATTAGATGCCTAACAGAGAGCACAGAAATTCTTCTCAACTACAGGTTTAGACGGCTTTCGGGTTCAATGCCTGTATGTTTATTAGATGCCTGACTGCGAGGTCAGATGGTCTTCTTAACTTTGGGTTAAGCCGCCCTTCGGGTTCGATGCCTATTTGTTTAACAGATGCCTCACAGCGAGGTCAAATATTCCTCTCAACTTTGTGTTGAGACGGCCTTCGGGTTCGATGTCTGTTTGTTTAACCGATGCCTGACTGTGAGGCCAGATAGTCTTCTTAATTTCGGGTTGAGCCTCCCTTCGGGTTCGATGCCTGTTTGTTTAACAGATGCCTCACAGCAAGGTCAGATATTCCTCTCAACTTCGTGTTAAACCGGCTTTCAGGTTCGATGCCTGTTTGTTTAATGATGCCTGACAGCGATGTCAGATGTTCCTCTCAACTTCGTGTTGATCCGGCCTCCAGGTTCGATGCCTTTTTGTTTAACAGATGCCGGAAGGCGAGGTCAGATATTCCACTCAACTTCGTGTTGAGCCGGACTTTAGAATCGATGCCTGTTTGTTTAATAGATGCCTGACAGCGAGATCAGATGTTCTTCTCAACTTCGGATTGAGCCGGCCTTCGGGTTCGATGCCTGTTTGTTTAAGAGATGTCTAAAAGAGGTCAGATGTTCTTCTCAACTTCGTGTTAAGCCGTCCTTTGGGTTCGATGCCTGTTTGGTTAACAGATGCCTCACGGAGAGGATAGATGTTCCTCTCAACTTCGTGTTGAGCCGGACTTCGGGTTCGATGCTTTTTTGTTTAACAGATACCTGACGGCAATGTCAGATGCTCTTCTCAACTTCAGGTTGAGCCGGCCTTCGGGTTCGATGCCTGTTTGTTGAACAGATGTCTGACAGTGAGGTCAGATGTTCTTCTCGATTTCGGGTTGAGTCGGCCTTCGGGTCCGATACCTATTTCTTTATTAGATGTCTAACGACGAGGTCATATGTTGTTTTCAACTACGGGTTGAGACGGCCTTCGGGTTCGATGCCTGTTTGTTTAACAGATGCCTGACTATGAGGCTAGATAGTCTTCTTAACGTCGGGTTGAGCCTCCTTTCGGGTTAGATGCCTGTTTGTTTAACAGATGCCTCACAGCGAGGTCAGATATTCCTCTGAACTTCATGTTGAGCCGGCCTTCGGGCTCGATGCATGTTTGTTTAACAGATGCCTGATGGCGAGGTCATATGTTCCCCTCAACTTCGGGTTGAGTCGGCCTTCGGGTTCGATGACTGTTTGTTTAACATATGCTTGATCGCGAGGTAAGATGTTCTTCTCAACTACGGGTTGAAACGGCCTTCGGGTTCGATTCCTGTTTGTTTAACAGATGCTTGAAGACGAGGTCAAATGTTCTTCTCAACTTCGGGGTCAGCCGGACTTCGGATTCGATACTGTTTGTTTAACAGATGCCTGATAGCGAGGTAAGATGTTCTTCTTAACTTCGGGTTGAGACGGCCTTCGGGTTCGATGCCTGTTTGTTTAACAGATGCCTGACGGCGAGGTCAGATATTCCTCTCAACTTCGTGTTGAGCCGACCTTCGGGTTCGATTTCTGTTTGTTTAACAAATGCCTGACGGCGAGGTCAGATATTCCTCTGAACTTCGTGTTGAGCCGGCCTTCGGGTTCGATTCCTGCTTGTTTAGCAGATGCCTGACGGTGAGGTCAGATATTCCTCTCAACTTCGTTTTGCTACGGTCTTCGGGTTCGATGCCTGTTTGTTTAATAGATGTCTGATGGCAAGGTCATAAGTTCCCCTCAACTTCGGGTTGATCCGGCTTTCGCGTTCGATCCCTGTTTGTTTAACAGATGCTTGACATCGAGGTATCATATTCTTCTCAACTACGGGTTGAGACGACCTTCGGGTTCGATGCATGTTTGTTTAACAGATACCTGACGGCGAGGTCAGATGTTCTTTTTAACTTCGGGTTGAGCCGGACATCGGGTTCGATACCTGTTTCTTTAACAGATACCTGACAGCGAGGTCAGATGTTCTTCTCAACTTCGGGTTGAGCCGGACTTCGGGTTCGATACCTGTTTCTTTAACAGATACCTGACAGCGAGGACAGATGTTCTTATCAACTTCGGGTTGAGCCGCCCTTCGGGTTCGATGCTTTTTTGTTTAACAGATGCCTCACGGCGAGGTGAAATGTTCCTTTCAGCTTCGTGTTGAGCCGACCTTTGGGTTCGATGCCTGTTTGTTTAACAGATGTCTGACGGCGAGGTCAGATATTCCTCTCAACTTCGTGTTGCACCGGCCTTCGGGTTCGATGCTTGTTTGTTTAACAGATGCCGACGGCGAGGTCAGATGTTCCTAACAACTTTGTGTTGAGTCGGCCTTCGGGTTCGATGCCTGTTTGTTTAACAGATACCTAACGGCGACGTCAGATGCTCTTCTCAACTTCAGGTTGAGCCGGCCTTCGGGTTCGATGCCTGTTTGTTTAACAGATGCCTGACAGCGAGGTCAGATGTTCATCTCAACTTCGTATTGAACCGGCCTTCAGGTTCGATGCCTGTTTGTTTAATGATGTCTGACGGCGATGTCAGATGTTCCTCTCAACTTCCTGTTGATCCGGCCTCCAGGTTCGATGCCTTTTTGTTTAACAAATGCCGGTAGGCGAGGTCAGATATTCGACTCAACTTCTTGTTGAGCCGGAATTTGGGATCAATGCCTGTTTGTTTAATAGATTCCTGACAGTGAGATCAGATGTTCTTCTCAACTTCGTGTTGAGCCGTCCTTCCAGTTCAATGCCTGTTTGTTTGAGAGATGCCTCAAGGCGTGGATAGATGTTCCTCTCAACTTTGTGTTGAGCCGGCTTTCGGGTTCGATGCCTGTTTGTTTAACAAATACCTGACGGCGAGGTCAGATGCTCTTCTCTACTTCAGGTTAAGTCGGCCTTCGGGTTCGATTCCTGTTTGTTTAACAGATGCCTGACGGCGAGGTCAAATGTTCTTTTCAACATCGGGTTGACCCAGCCTTCATATTCGATGTTTGTTTGTTAAACAGATGCTTGACAGCGAGGTCATATGTTCCTCTCAACTTTGTGTTGAGCCGGCCTTCGCGTTCGATGTATGTTTGTTTAGTAGATGCCTGATAGCGAGGTCAGATGTTCCTCTCAACTTCGTTTTGAGCCGGCCATCGGGTTCGATGCCTGTTTGTTTAACAGATGCCTGACAGCGAGGTCAGATGTTCTTCTCAACTACGGGTTGAGACGACCTTCGGGTTCGATGCCTGTTTCTTTAACAGATGCTTGACGGTGAGGTCAGATATTCCTCTCAACTTCGTGTTGAGCCGGCCTTCGGGTTTGAAGCATGTTTGTTTAATAGATACCTGACGGCGAGGTCAGATGCTCTTCTCAACTTCAGGTTGAGCCGACCTTCGGGTTCGATGCCTGTTTGTTGAATAGATGCCTGACGGCGAGGTTAGATGTTCTTCTCAATTTAGGGTTGAGCCGGCCTTCGGGTCCGATACTTGTTTCTTTATTAGATGCTTGACGGCGAGGTCAGATGTTGTTTTCAACTACGGGTTAAGACGGCCTTCGGGTTCGATGCCTGTTTGTTTAACAGATGCTTGACGACGAGGTCAGATGTTCTTCTCAATTTCGGGTTTAGCCGGACTTCGGGTTCGATACATGTTTCTTTAATAGATGCCTGACAGTGAGGTCTGATGTTCTTCTCAACTTTGGGTTGAGCTGCCTTTCGGGTTTGATGCTTTTTTGTTTAACAGATGCCTGACGGCGAGGTCAAATGTTCCTCTAAACTTCGTGTTGAGCTGACCTTTGGGTTCGATGCCTGTTTGTTTAACAGATGTCTGATGGCGAGGTCAGACATTCCTCTCAACTTCGTGTTGCACCGGCCTTCGGGTTCGATGCCTTTTTGTTTAACAGATGCCCGACGGCGAGGTCAGATCTTATTCTCAACTACGGATTGAGTCGGCCTTCGGGTTCGATGCCTGTTTGTTTGACAGATTCCAGACAGTGAGGTAAGATGTTCTTCTCAACTTCGTGTTGAGCCTCCCTTCGAGTTCGATGCCTGTGTGGTTAACAGATGCCTCACGGCGAGGATAGATGTTCTTCTCAACTTCGTGTTGAGCCGGCCTTCGGGTTCGATGCCTGTTTGTTTAACAGATACCTGACGGAGAGGTCAGATTCTCTTCAAAACTTCAGGTTGAGTCGGTCTCCGGGTTCGATGCCTGTTTGTATAACAGATGCCTGACGGCGAGGTCAGATGTTCTTCTCAACTTCGGGTTGAGTCGGCCTTCAGGTTCGATGCCTGTTTGTTTGACAGATGCCTGACAACGAGGTAAGATGTTCTTCTCAACTTCGTGTTGAGCCGCCCTTCGTGTTCGATGCATGTTTGGTTAACAGATGCCTCACGGCGAGGATATCTGTTCCTCTCAACTTCGTGTTGAGCCGGGCTTCGGGTTCGATGCCTGTTTGTTTAACAGATACCTAACGGCGAGGTCAGATGCTCTTCTCAACTTCAGGTTGAGCCGGCCTTCGGGTTCGATGCCTGTTTGTTTAACAGATGCCTGACGGCGAGGTCAGATGTTCTTCTCAATTTCGGGTTGAGCCGACCTTCGGGGTTCGATACCTGTTTCTTTATTAGATGTCTGACGGCGAGGTCATATGTTCTTCTCAACTACGGGTTGAGACTGTAACAGCCCGAATTTCATTAAATAATTAATTATAGTAATTAATTGATTTAGTGGGATTTTTATTAATGTTGGAAATTAATTTTTATTAATTGGAATTAATAGAGAATTGAGAAGGAAATTGGAAGGAAGGAAAATAAAGGAAATATATAATAGAGAAAGAAAAGAAAAGAAAGTTGGAGAGAAACATTTGAAAAGAAAGAAGAAGAGAAAGAGGGAAGAAGAAGAGAAAGAGAGGAGAAGAAGAGGAAAGTGGAAAATCATCAAGAACCAATATCAAAGCTCCGATTAATCGAGGTAAGGGTGAGAAATGTTTCTATTTGATCATTGCATGATGTTATATATGTTGGGTTGGGGTTTTGGTGTAGTTTCCATCCTTTTTCATTTAGGAAAAAAGTTGGAACCATCGGTAGAACTGTGATTTAATCGGTTTGAACTGAGTAATAATGCCGTAGAATAGTCGGGTAACATGTATTGATGTTGTTTGAGCTGGTTTTGATGTTTGGGAGTTGGTTGGTGGTGGTTTGAGAAGGAGAAGATAGAACAAAATTTTGTTCTGCGCAGGTTCGCTGGCTCTCATTAGGCGAGCTAAGGCGAAGCTTCGCCGGGCGAAGCCTAGCATACGCTGGCGAATAATTATGATTAAGTCCCAGTGGACTTCGCTGGCGAGTTCGCCAGGCGAAGGTTGGTTAGCGAATGTTCGCCCAACGAAAGTGCTGGCGAATGGTGGCGAACAAAGTCAGTAGCTATTGACTTTGGCTCGCTGGGGAGTCTCGCCAGGCGAAGGACTTGCGAGTGTTCGCTGAGAGGGTTCGCCAGGCGAAGGTCCAACGAAGGTTCGCCGCGAGGCCTCGCCAGGCGAATATGGGCGAATTTGGCAGAATCTTTTCTTTGCTGTGGTTTCTATGTGTTGATGATTTAGTTGTTTCACATAGACTAATACCTCTACATTGTGAGTATGTATGAGATCTATTGTGATGATGTGTGCTGTGGGTAGCCTACGGGCGTGAATCCTAGAATTGTGATTTGAATGTTAATTGCATCAAGTATAAATACATGTGAACATAATAGGTGATTATGTGTGTATTATTTAATGAACTTGTGAATGCTTGATGTGTATACAATTATGTGATGAGTGTGCATGTGAACATTGTGAATATGTGTGCATAACTTGTAATTGTATGATTGGTATTGTGATGTGAATACCTTGATTGTTGTGATATATGTTGTATGTGCAATCATTGTGTACTTCTTGAAGAGATGAATTATTAAATGCATGAGATTAAGATGCGAGAACGGTCTTAAGTGCATTGTTATGGTTGATTGTATATGCATCATTTAGTCAAGAGGCAATGTCTGTTAGTTTCGTGGAAACTAGTGGCTTGTCCCAAACCTAGAAGAGTGGGTTTGAAGGCTTAGAGGACAGGCCTTTGTTGTTATCGGTCTAGAAGAGTGGACCCGGTTTAATGTAAAAACCGAAAAATGATAACGGGTTATCGGTCTAGAAGAGTGGACCCGGTTTAATGTAAAAACCGAAAAATGATAACGAGAGTCGGTACCGCATTGCATGAGTTGCATTGATTTGTTGAGTCACATTGATATATGACATATGCATGAGGAGATGCTTATGTGTGAATGATAAGATTGTGGAAATGTGAGTGTATGCATGACGTGGGAATGCTTTGGGAATATTCATGTTGTCTATATATGTATGGTAAATATATATGACTAAGAGGGTGAATTGTGGTGAGAAATATGGAGTTGAATTATATGATTACCTATATATATATATATATATATATATATATATATATATATATATATATATATATATATATATATATATATATATATATATATATATATATATATATATATATATATATATATATATATATATATATATATATATATATATATATATATATATATATATATATATATATATATATATATATATATATATATATATATATATATATATATATATATATATATATATATATATATATATATATATATATATATATATATATATATATATATATATATATATATATATATATATATATATATATATATATATATATATATATATATATATATATATATATATATATATATATATATATATATATATATATATATATATATATATATATAATCTTAACACCGGGTAGTTAGGCTGGTATAGTATTCTTTTGTGATACATTGCGATGTATCAGCTGATGTGACTTTGTAATTACCTGACATGATGTATTAATCTGGATATCTTATGTGTATGTGAATTAATATTTTGGAAATGATTAAATGATTTTATCTACCGCTTAAATTTTAATGTTGAAATGTGATTTCTAAAACCATGAAAATGTTACATATTTTATTGAGCAAATGTTAAAGTGTTTCATTGGTGAAATTGTGACATTCTTCCTTTATACCTTATTCTAAAATTTTCACTCTGATAAATTTGTATATGCATTTGTTTGGGGGTATAGAAGGGGGTGTTACAGAGACGGCCTTTGGGTTCGACGCCTGTTTGTTTAACAGATGCCTGACGGTGAGGTCAGATAGTCTTCTTAACTTCGGGTTGAGCCTCCCTTCGGGTTCGATGCCTGTTTGTTTAACAGATGCCTCACAGCGAGGCAGATATTCCTCTGAACTTCTTGTTGAGCCGGCCTTCGGGTTCGATTCCTGTTTGTTTAACAAATGCCTGACGACGAGGTCAAATATTCCACTGAACTTCGTGTTGAGCTGGCTTTTGGATTCGATACCTGTTTGTTTAACAGATGCCTGAGAACGAGGTCATATGTTCCTCTCAACTTCGATTTGAATCGGCCTTTGGGTTCGATTCCTGTTTGTTTAACAGATGCCTGACAGCGATATCAGATGTTCCTCTCAAATTCGTCTTGATCCGGCCTCCGTGTTCAATGCCTTTTTGTTTAACAGATGCCAGATGGCGAGGTCAGATATTCCACTCAACTTCGTGTTGAGCCGGACTTCGGTATCGATGCCTGTTTGTTTAACAGATGCCTGACAGCAAGGTCAGATGTTCTTCTCAACTTCGTGTTGAGCCGGCCTCCGGGTTCGATGCTTGTTTGTTTAAGTGGTGCCTGGTGGCGAGGTTAGATGTACTTTTCAACTTCGTGTTGACCCGGCCTACGGGTTCAATGCCTTTTTGTTTAACAGATGCCCGACGGCGAGGTCAGATGTTATTCTCAACTATGGATTGAGTCGGCCTTCGGGTTCGATGCCTGTTTGTTTGATAGATTCCAGACAGCGAGGTAAGATGTTCTTCTCAATTTCGTGTTGAGCCTCCCTTCGAGTTCGATGCCTGTGTGGTTAACAGATGCCTCACGGCGAGGATAGATGTTCTTCTCAACTTCGTGTTGAGCCGGCCTTCGGGTTCGATGCCTGTTTGTTTAACAGATACCTGACGACGAGGTCAGATTCTCTTCTCAACTTCAGGTTGAGTCGGCCTCCGGGTTCGATGCCTGTTTGTTAAACAGATGCCTGACGACGAGGTCAGATGTTCTTCTCAATTTCGGGTTGAGCCGGCCTTCGGGGTTCGATACCTGTTTCTTTATAAGATGTCTGACGGCGAGGTCAGATGTTCTTCTCAACTACGGGTTGAGACGGCCTTTGGGTTCGACGCCTGTTTGTTTAACAGATGTCTGACGGTGAGGTCAGATAGTCTTCTTAACTTCGGGTTGAGCCTCCCTTCGGGTTTGATGCCTGTTTGTTTAACAGATGCCTCACAGCGAGGCAGATATTCCTCTGAACTTCTTGTTGAGCTGGCCTTCGGGTTCGATTCCTGTTTGTTTAACAAATGCCTGACGGCGAGGTCAAATATTCCTCTGAACTTCGTGTTGAGCTGGCTTTTGGATTCGATACCTGTTTGTTTAACAGATGTCTGAGAGCGAGGTCATATGTTACTCTCAACTTCGATTTGAACCAGCCTTCGGGTTCGATGCCTGTTTGTTTAACAGATGCCTGACAGCAATATCAGATGTTCCTCTCAACTTTGTCTTGATCCGGCCTCCGTGTTCGATGCCTTTTTGTTTAATAGATGTCGGATGGCAAGGTCAGATATTCCACTCAACTTCGTGTTGAGCCGGACTTCGGTATCGATGCCTGTTTGTTTAACAGATGCCTGACAGCAAGGTCAGATGTTCTTCTCAACTTCATGTTGAGCCGGCCTCCGGGTTCGATGCCTGTTTGTTTAACAGGTGCCTAGTGGCAGGGTTAGATGTACTTCTCAACTTCGTGTTCACCCGGCCTTCGGGTTAAATGCCTTTTTGTTTAACAGATGCCCGACGGCGAGGTCAGATGTTATTCTCAACTACGGATTGAGTCGGCCTTCGGGTTCGATGCCTGTTTGTTTGACAGATTCCTGACAGTGAGGTAAGATGTTCTTCTTAACTTCGTGTTGAGCCTCCCTTCGAGTTCGATGCCAGTTTGTTAATAGATGCCTCATGGCAAGGATAGATGTTCTTCTCAACTTCGTGTTGAGCCGGCCTTCGGGTTCGATGCCTGTTTGTTTAACAGATACCTAACGGCGAGGTCAGATTCTCTTCTCAACTTCAGGTTGAGCCGGCCTCCGGGTTCGATGCCAGTTTGTTAAACAGATGCCTGACGGCGAGGTCAGATGTTCTTCTCAATTTCGGGTTGAGCCGGCCTTAGGGGTTCGATACCTGTTTCTTTATAAGATGTCTGACGGCGAGGTCAGATGTTCTTCTCAACTACGGGTTGAGACGGCCTTCGGGTTCGATGCCTGTTTGTTCAACAGATGCCTGACGGTGAGGTCAGATAGTCTTCTTAACTTCGGGTTGGCCTCCCTTCGGGTTTGATGCCTGTTTGTTTAACAGATACCTCACTGCAAGGTCAGATATTCCTCTGAACTTCGTGTTGAGCCAGCCTTCGGGTTCGATTCCTGTTTGTTTAACAAATTCCTGACGGCGAGGTCAAATATTCCTCTGAACTTCGTGTTGAGCCAGCTTTCGGATTCGTTACCGTTTTGTTTAACAGATGCCTGAGAGCGAGGTCAGATTTTTCTCTCAACTTCGATTTGAACAGGTCTTCGGGTTCGATGTCTGTTTGTTAATAGATGCCTGACGGTGATGTCAGATGTTCCTCTCAACTTCGTGTTGATCCGGCCTCTGGGTTTGATACCTTTTTGTTTAATAGATGCCGGATGGCGAGGTCAGATGTTCTTCTCAACTTCGTGTTGAGCCGGCCTCCGGGTTCGATGCCTATTTGTTTAACAGATGCCTCACAGCTAGGTCAGGTATTCCTCTGAACTTCGTGTTAAGCCGACCTTCGGGTTTGATTCCTGTTTGTTTAACAAATGCATGACGGCGAGGTCAGATATTCCTCTGAACTTCGTGTTGAGCCGGCCTTCGGGTTCGATGCTTATTTGTTTAACAGATGCCTGGTGGCGAGGTCATATGTTCCCCTCAACTTCGGGTTGAGCCGACTTTCGGGTTCGATGCCTGTTTGTTTAACAGATGCTTAACAGCAAGGTAAGATGTTCTTCTCAACTACAGGTAGAGACGGCCTTCGGGTTCGATGCCTGTTTGTTTAACAAATGTTTGACGATGAGGTCATATGTTCTTCTCAACTTTGGGTTGAGCGGGACTTCGGGTTCGATACCTGTTTCTTTAACAGATGCCTGACAGCGAGGTCAGATGTTCTTCTCTACTTCGGGTTGAGCCGCCCTTCGGGTTCGATGCTTTTTTGTTTAACAGATGCCTGACGGCAAGGTCAAATGTTCTTCTCAACTTTTTGTTGAGCCGACCTTCGGGTTCGATGCCTATTTGTTTAACAGATGTCTGACGGCGAGGTCAGATATTCCTCTTAACTTCGTGTTGCGCCGGCCTTCGGGTTCGATGCTTATTTGTTTAACAGATGCCATCAGCGAGGTCTAATGTTCTTCTCAACTTCGGGTTGAGCCGCCCTTCGGGTCCGATGCCTGTTTAGTTAACAGATGCCTCACGACGAGGTTAGATGTTCCTATCAACTTTGTGTTGAGCCGACCTTCGGGTTCGATGCCTGTTTGTTTAACAGATACCTGACGGCGACGTCAGATGCTCTTCTCAACTTCAGGTTGAGCCGGTCTTCGGGTTCGATGCCTGTTTTTTTAACAAGTGTCTGACGGCGAGGTCAGATGTTCTTCTCAACTTCGGGTTGAGCCAGCTTTCGGATTCGATACCTATTTGTTTAACCGTAAATAGAATCCTATTTGTCAGATAAGAAAAGCCTTAAGAACATTAGACGATAACAACGATGATTAGAAAGCAGTGAAATTATTAATTCAAAGGAATCAAGGTCATTACAGAGTTAATTCAGGGACACCCCCTAGCATTGGAGGGTTTAGCTATTCATAACAATTAAAAGCAATACAGAATAAAAGATAAACATTATAAGATAATCGGATTGCCTTAATTTTCAATTGCTTTCGCGCATGAAAACCTTCAGTTCTCCAATCCTCTGGATCTCTCTAATTCTGAATGTATCTTTTTCTCTTCTCCAAAAGTCCCCTCTCTTAATTCACGATGTGCCTCATATAGCAGAATTCCAATTACAATGCGAGATGTCTAAACTGGCCTCCGTGATTGCACACCAAAACTTAATAAAACTAATTGTGCAGGTTCAAATGAAAATTTGGAAAAATTTGCTCCGAATAATACTTCAACTCCAACATGAAAGTTGTAGCTTTCTCTCTTAGCTTTCCGACGATTATTAGAACTCCTCAAACGGATTCCCGGAACTCCAGTTATGATTGTTTCCGTGCAGACAGCTAAAGATTTTATTTTCAGGTGCCTTGACACGGGCAGTGTCACACGACACGGGCACCCGTGTCAGGCTGCTGGTTCTACATCAAAACTCTTCTGAAATCTTGCTATTTTCCCCGGTTTTCACTCTGCTTCCCCTTTATTGTTTACCTGAACCTAGAAACAATGAAAACACCAAACCAACGCATAAAATGCAATAAAAACACAAAAAATGCGACAAGATAAAAACAAATGATTAATAGAAACAAATGGTAAAATAACGTGTAAAAACCACCGATCAAACTCCCCCAAACTTAAACCATTGCTTGTATAAAAATTTTCAAATCAAACAGTACTTCCAGTGAAGGGCTCGGGATGCAAGGCGTGTCAATACTCATACGTGAGTCTTAGTTCTGATCGGCTCAAACCAGCTCTCTCGGTACTCATCCGTTAACGAAGGCATTACTTAAACACACACCGCAGTAAAACCACTGACCTAAATCCCCCTTTCGGCCACCTCTCCAACTATGCTTTGGGCTTAAGTCTTTTCTTCGATTTTCTACCCCTTTCATTCGGATAATTAGATTAAGGCATGTGCAATTTTTCTCGAGACTTTTCCGTGGCACCTTTATTCTTTTCCTCGCTCACAGACGTTTATAAGTCCACTTTGGGACGACTATAGAGATTCAACTGCCGTTAGGCTAAATAACCGGGCGAGGACAGGTTGTCTTTACCGTCATTATTCAACTCTTTTTTTTTGGTGGCACAAGTCATTCTCAAAATCAACATATACAATTCTCTCAATCATGTCGGACTATCACAATTAACTAATCGGGGAATGCTTCTCAAATCCAAGTACTATGGCACAAATCTACACGTTGGACTCATTTCCTTACTCCGGGGAACCTAGGGTGTTCGACTTTTTCTTCAATTTACAAACTTTCCCAAGTTCCTTAGTTCAAACACTTCTTCCTTTGAACTCTAAATACTTTCTTGACTACCTTAACACATACCAATCACAAGAAAAATTTTGCGGTCCTCGTAGGGGCGAATTCGACGTGATTTTTATCGAACTTAAAATAAAAAGGCATTTAAATTCAAAATTCAAAATTTTAACTAAAATAAAACTCTAAAAATCTATGATCTTAGGCAGTCCCCGGCAACGGCGCCAAAAACTTGACCGGTGAAATAACAAGTGTACTATTTTTACCGATGTAGTAATAAGGGGAAATTCCCCGAATGTCGATCTCAAGGACTGCTTGACGATATAGCATTCTGGTTTTATGTTAGTTAAACAAAAGCCTTGGGGTTTCAAAGGTTTTAATTTGTAAAAATAAAATACAAAAGGCAAAAAGAGTAAAATAAAGGTTTTGAACAGAAGGAGAAGCAATGCTAGGGTAGGGTGTATGAACTTCCTTGTAATAACACTAATCCTAAATCGCAAAATCACCGCTCAATTCCATCATTACCAGTTTTAAAGATTAGCTGACTCTAATTCCTTAGCAAAAAACCCTTTGGTATTTTCCCTATACCCCAATTCCTTGGCGGTATAGGAACAACACCAAGCAATTTGTTTGATCTAAAACATTACGGTTACTATAGGGTATCCCCATTCCTAGGAAATATCTACTATAGTATTATCGTAAAAAAGAGTTAACAATCATTTTTCCAAACCTAAAGTTAACCGTAAATAAAATCCTATTTGTCAGATAAGAAAAGCCTTAAGAACATTATACGATTACAACGATGATTAGAAAACAGTGAAATCACTAATTCAAAGGAAATAAGGTCATTATAGAGTCAATTCAGGGTCACACCCTAGCATTGGAGGGTTTAGCTATTCATAACAATTAAAACCAATACAGAATAAAAGATAAACATTACAAGATAATCGAATTGCCTTGATCTTCAATTGCTTCCGCGCATGAAAACCTTCAGTTCTCCAATCCTCTGGATCTCTCTAATTCTGATTGTATCTTTTTCTATTCTCCAAAAGTCCCCTCTCTTAATTCACGATGTGCCTCATATAGCAGAATTCCAATTACAATGCAGGATGTCTAAACTGCCCTCCGAGATTGCACACCAAAACTTAATAAAACTAATGTTGCAGGTTCAAACGAAAATCTAGAAACATTTGCTCAGAATCTGACTTCAACTCCAACACGAAAGTCGTAGCTCTCTCTCTTAGCTTTCCGACGGTTATTAGAACGCCTCAAACGGATTCTCGAAACTCCAGTTATGATTGTTTCCGTACAGACTGCTAAAGATTTTACTTTCAGTAGCCCTGACACGGGCAGTGTCACACGACACAGACACCCGTGTCAGGCTGATGGTTCTACATCAAAACTCTTCCGAAATCTTGCCATTTTCCCCGGTTTTTGCTCTGCTTCCCCTTTATTGATTATCTGAACCTAGAAACAATGAAAACACCAAACCAACGCGTAAAATGCAATAAAAACACATAAAATGCGACAAGATAAAACAAATGATTAACAGAAACAAATGGTAACGTGTAAAAACCACCAATCACCTATTTGTTTAACAGATCCCTGAAGGCGAGTTCAAATATTCCTCTAAACTTCGTGTTGAGCCGGCCTTCGGGTTCGATGCCTGTTTATTTAACAGATGCCTGGCGGCGAGGTCAGATGTTTCTCTCAACTTCGTGTTGAGCCGGCCTTCGGGATTGATGCCTGTTTGTTTAACAAATGCCTGACGGCAAGGTCAGATGTTCTTCTCAATTTCGTGTTAAGCCGGCCTCCGAGTTCGATACCTGTTTGTTTAACAGATGCCTGATGGCGAGGTTAGATGTACTTCTCAACTTTGTGTTGAGCCAGCCTTCGGGTTCGATGCCTGTTTATTTAACAGATGCCTAATGATAACGCAAAAACATATATATATATATATATATATATATATATATATATATATATATATATATATATATATATATATATATATATATATATATATATATATATATATATATATATATATATATATATATATATATATTAAAATGCCATATTCTCATGCTATTAACGATCGATTTCACCCCGATTTCGTACCACATTCGCATCATTTGTTAAGTGTTTTGCAGGTTTATGAAGTCATTACACAAATGAAGCAAGATGAGGAAAACAAGCACTAAAAGACATATAACAGAAGAAAAAGAACGAGAAAAGTAGCAGAAATAAACTTTGCTGATATGACGGTCGTCACAGGCCCCTTACGACCGTCACAAGCGTGACGACCGTCATGATTCCCTCATGACCGTCATGGCCTTCACGAGCGTCATGGCTCCCTGATGACCGTCACACCCACAATTTCTGCATAACGTCCACTTACCAGAACGTGCAATAGAAGCCCAAAACAAATGCACGACTCCCTGGATTTTCTGACCCTCAATTGCACTTCCAAAAGCAGTTCACGTACAATTCATTCACTATAAAAAGAGAGCTTTGGGACTGAAATTGGGGGAGCTGCATTGAAGACCACGAAGTGCTGCCGGATTTAATACCAGAGATATTTTCTTGTTTTTGTTTCTTTTCTGCTTTGCTTCCTTTCCTTTGTTTCCTTTCCAAAATTCAGTTGTAATTTCTGTTCTTTACTTTTTCGTACAATTATTCGTCACAAGAGTAATCCTGCCGACATTGTAGGGGATTATCCAAGTGCCGATCCAGAATTATTTACAGGTTCCATTACTATTAATTAATTATATTTGCTTTAATATGTATGTTTACGTGTTCTGCTCTTTAAATTTAATTATGCATGCTTTAAATTTTATGTCTAGCTAAAACCGCATCGATCGGTATGTAATGAACTAGTAGAACGAGGTTCGATAATAACCGGCGTAAGCTTCCTTTTTCAAACTTGTTTCTAGCTCTAGTTTTTAAACCAAAACTGTTAAACTAAACTTCGTCGCGACAACGAGAATTTATTTAAAGCAATCTCGCCACGACAGTGGGAGATTCACTAAGGTATGAACCGACATGCGAAAGCTGAGGCTAGGACCAGATAGTAAAAACTGAGCATCTATTTTAAACATAGCGAAAGCATTTTAAAAGAGATTAGAACTCAATGGTTTTCAAAAATCAATTTTAACCCCGAACGGGATAGCGAAAGCATACGTTCCGCCTTAGAGTTGCGACTAGCGTCAACAACCATCGTGAGACAAAAGTCTTTAAACTGCTATTTTCTTCTGAACACCATTTTGAAATTATTAAACCGCGCCGGTAACCTGTGGAATCCTCGGAGCACTATGTCATTGCATACCGATTACCCGCATTATTATTCTAAGAAAACCTTTTAGCCTTTCTTTAGTTTAGCCTTTACTCTTGCATATTTCCCCTTAAACCATTAACAACCTAGCTAAACACAGTAACATCCGATCATACTAGATTGATTACGAGTCCCTGTAGGATCGATATCTTTATTACTACGTGATAGACTGTGCACTTGCAGTTAATTTGATTAGACTCAGAAAGTCGCGATCACCTAACGGCGAGGTCAGATGTTCTTCTCAACTTTGGATTGAGCCGACCTTCGGGTTCGATGCCTGTTTGTTTAACAGATGACTGACGGCGAGGTTATATGTTCTCCTCTACTTCGGGTTGAGCCGGCCTTCGAGTCCGATGCCTGTTTGTTTATTAGATGCCTGACAGAGAGGTCATATATTCTTCTCAACTACAGGTTCAGACGGCCTTCGGGTTCGATGCCTGTATGTTTATTACATGCCTGACGGTGAGGTCAGACGGTCTTCTTAACTTTGGGTTGAGCCGTCCTTCGGGTTCGATGCCTGTTTATTGAACAGATGCCTCACAGTAAGGTCAGATATTCCTCTGAGCTTTGTGTTGAGCCGGCTTTGGGCTTTAGTTCCTGTTTGTTTAACAGTTGCCTGACGGCGAGGTTAAATATTCCTCTGAACTTCGTGTGGAGCCGGCCTTCGGGTTCGATTCCTGTTTGTTTAACAAATAAATGACAGCGAGGTCAGTATTCCTCTCAACTTCGTGTTGAACCGACCTTCAGGTTCGATGCCTATATATTTAACAGATGCTTGATGGCGAGGTCATATGTTCCCCTCAACTTCGTGTTGATCCGGCCTTCGGGTTCGATGCCTGTTTGATTAACAGATACCTGACGGCGAGGTCGGATGCTCTTCTCAACTTCAGGTTGAGCCGGCCTTCGGGTTCGATGCCTGTTTGTTTAACAGATGCCTGACGGCAAGGTCATATGTTCTTCTCAACTTCGGGTTGAGCCGACCTTCGGATTCGATGCCTGTTTGTTTAACAGATGCTTGATAGCAAGATCAGATGTTCCTCTCAACTTCGTGTTGAACCAGCCTTCGGGTTCGATGCCTGTTTGTTTAACAGATGCCTGACAACAAGGTCAGATGTTCCTCACAACATCGTGTTGAGCCGGCCTTCGGGTTCGATGCCTGTTTGTTTAACAGATGCTTGACAGCGAGATCAGATGTTCTTCTCAACTTCGTGTTGAGCCGGCCTCCAGGTTCGATGTCTGTTTGTTTAAGAGATGCCTGATGGCGAGGTCAGATGTACTTGTCAACTTCGTGTTGAGTCGGCCTTCGAGTTCGATGCCTTTTTCTTTAATAGATGCTTGATGGCGAGGTCAGATGTTCTTCTCAACTTCGGATTGAGTCGGCCTTCGGGTTTGATGTCTGTTTGTTTAACAGATACCTGACAGCAAGGTCAGATGTTCTTCTCAACTTCAGGTTGAGCCGACCTTCGGGTCTGATGCCTGTTTGTTTAATAGATGTCTGACGACAAGGTCAGATATTCTTCTCAACTACAGGTTGAGACGGTCTTCGAGTTCGATGCCTGATGTTTAACAGATTCCTGACGGCGAGGTCAAATGGTCTTCTTAACTTTGGGTTGAGCCACCCTTCGGGTTCGATGCCTGTTTGTTTAACAGATGCTACACAGCGAGGTCAGATATTCCTCTGAACTTCGTGTTGAGCCGGCTTTCGGGTTCGATTCTTGATTTTTTTAACAAATGCCTGACAGCAAGGTCAGATATTCCTATGAACTTCGTGTTGAGCCGGCCTTCGGGGTTGATGCCTGTTTGTTTAACAGATGCCTGACAGCGACGTCAGATGTTCCTCTCAACTTCGTATTGTGCCGACCTTCAGGTTCGATGCCTGTTTGTTTGACAGATGCCTGACGGATAGGTCAGATGTTCTTCTCAACTTCGGGTTGAGCTGGCCTTCAGATTTGATTCCTAATTATTTAACAGATGCTTGACGGCGAGGTCAAATGTTCTTCTCAACTTCGGGTTGAGCCAGCCTTCGGGTTCGATGACTATTTCTTTAACAGATACCTGACAACGAGGTCAAATGTTCCTCTCAACTTCAGATTGAGCCGACCTTCGGGTTCGATGCCTGTTTGTTTAACAGATGCCTGATGGTGAGGACAAATGTTCTTCTCAACTTCGGGTTGAGCCACCCTTCGGGTTCGATGCCTGTTTGTTTAACACATGCCTCACGGTAAGGTCAGATGTTCCTCTCAATGTAGTGTTGAGCCGGCCATCTGGTTAGATGCCTGTTTGTTTAACAGATACCTGACAGCGAGGTCAGATGCTCTTCTTTATTTCAGGTTGAGTCGGCCTTCGGGTTCGATGCCTGTTTGTTTAACAGATGCCTGACGGCGAGGTGAGATTTTCTTCTCAACTTCGGGTTGAGCCGACCTTCGGATTCGATGCCTGTTTGTTTAACAGATCCTTGATAGCAAGGTCAGATGTTCCTCTTAACTTCGTGTTGAACCGGCCTTCGGGTTTGATGCCTGTTTGTTTAACAGATGCCTGATAGCAAGGTCAGATGTTCCTCACAACTTCGTGTTGAGCCGGACTTCGGGTTCGATGCCTGTTTGTTTAACAGATGCTTGATAGTGAGGTCAGATGTTCTTCTCAACTTTGGATTAAGCCGGCCTTCGGGTTCGATGCCTGTGTGTTTAACAGATGCCTGATGGCGAGGTCAGATGTTCTTCTCAACTTCAGGTTGAGCCGGCCTTCGGGTCCGATGTCTGTTTGTTTATTAGATGTCTGACGACAAGGTCAGATATTCTTCTCTACTACGGGTTGAGACGGTCTTCGGGTTCGATGCCTGTATGTTTAACACATTCCTGAAGGCGAGTTCAAATGGTCTTCTTAACTTCGGGTTGAGCCGCCCTTCGGGTTCGATGTCTGCTTGTTTAACAGATGCCTCACAGCGAGGTCAGATATTCCTCTGAACTTCGTGTTTAGCCGGCTTTCGGGTTCGATTCTTGTTTGTTTAACAAATGCCTGACAGTGAGGTCAGATATTCCTATGAACTTCGTGTTGAGCCGGCCTTCGGGTTTGATACATGTTTGTTTAAAAGATGCCTGACAGAGAGGTCAGATGTTCTTCTCAACTACGAGTTGAGCCGGCCTTCAGATTTGATGCCTATTTATCTAACAGATGCTTGACACCGAGGTCAGATGTTCTTCTCAACTTTGGGCTGAGCCAGTATTCGGGTTCGATGACTATTTCTTTAACAGATGCCTGACAACGAGGTCAGATGTTCTTTTCAACTTCGGGTTGATCCGCTCTTCGGGTTCGATGCCTCTTTGTTTAACAGATGCCTGACGGTGCGGGCAAATGTTCCTCTCAACTTCGGATTGAGCCTGCCTTCGGGTTCGATGCCTGTTTGTTTAACAGATACCTGACAGCGAGGTCAGATGCTCTTCTCAACTTCAGGTTGAGAAGGCCTTCTGGTTCGATGCCTGTTTGTTTAACAGAAGCCTGACAGCGAGGTCAGATGTTCTTCTCAACTTCGGGTTGAGTCGGCCTTCGGATTCGATGCCTGTTTGTTTAACAGATGCTTGACAGCGAGGTCAGATGTTCCTCTCAACTTCGTGTTGAACCGGCCTTCGGGTTCGATGCCTGTTTGTATAACAGATGCCTGACGGCGAGGTCAGATGTTCCTCTCAACTTCGTGTTGATCCGGACTTCTGGTTTGATGCCGGTTTGTTTAACAGATGCCTGACGGCGAGGTCAGATATTCCTCTCTAATTCGTGTTTAGCCGGCCTTCGGGATCGATGCATGTTTGTTTAACAGATGCCTGACAGCAAGGTCAGATGTTCTTCTGAACTTTGGGTTGAGCCGGCCTTCGGGTCCGATGCCTGTTTGTTTAACAGATATGTAACGGCGAGGTCGAATGCTCTTCTTAACTTCAGGTTGAGCCGGCCTTCGGGTTCGATGCCTGTTTGTTTAACAGATGCCTGACGGGAAGGTCAGATTTTTTCTTTTGAACTTCGGGTTGAGTCGACCTTCGGATTCGATGCCTGTTTGTTTAACATATGCTTGATAGCGAGGTCAGATGTTCCTCTCAACTTCGTGTTGAACCTGCCTTCGGGTTCGATGCCTGTTTGTTTAACAGATGCCTGAAAGCAAGGTCAGATGTTTCTCACAACTTCGTGTTGAGCCGACCTTCGGGTTCGATGCCTGTTTGTTTAACAGATGCTTGACAGCGAGGTCATATGTTCTTCTGAACTTTGGATTAAGCCGGCCTTCGGGTTTGATGCCTGTGTGTTTAATAGATGCCTGACGGTGAGGTCAGATGTTCTTCTCAACATCAGGTTGAGCCGGCCTTCGGGTCCGATGTCTGCTTGTTTATTAGATGTCTGACGACAAGGTCAAATATTCTTCTCAACTACAGGTTGAGACGGTCTTCGGGTTCGATGCCTGTATGTTTAACAGATGCCTCACAGCGAGGTCAGATATTCTCTGAACTTCGTGTTGAGCCGGCTTTCGGGTTCGATTCCTGTTTGTTTAACAAATGCTTGACAGCGAGGTCAGATATTCCTCTCAACTTCGTGTTGAGCCGGCCTTCGGGTTCGATGCCTGTTTCTTTGACAGATGCCTGACGGAGAGGTCAGATGTTCTTCTCAACTTCGAGTTGAGCCGGCCATCGGATTTGATGCCTGTTTGTTTAACAGATGCTTGACACCGAGGTCAGATGTTCTTCTCAACTTTGGGTTTAGCCAGCCTTCGGGTTCGATGACTATTTCTTTAACAGATTCCTGACAACGAGGTCACATGTTCTTTTCAACTTCGGGTTGATCCGCCGTTCGGGTTCGATGCCTCTTTGTTTAACAGATGCCTGACGGTGCGGGCAAATGTTCCTCTCAACTTCGGATTGAGCCGGCCTTCGGGTTCGATGCCTGTTTGTTTAACAGATATCTGACGGCAAAGTCAGATGCTCTTCTCAACTTCTGGTTGAGCTGGCCTTCGGGTTCGATGCCTGTTTGTTTAGCAGAAGCCTGACAGCGAGGTCAGATGTTCTTCTCAACTTCGGGTTGAGCCGGCCATCGGATTCGATGCCTGTTTGTTTAACAAATGCTTGACAGCAAGGTCAGATGTTCCTCTCAACTTCGTGTTGAACCGGCCTTCGGGTTCGATGCCTGTTTGTATAACAGATGTCTGACGGCGAGATCAGATGTTCCTCTCAACTTCGTGTTGAGCCGGCCTTCTGGTTCGATTCCTATTTGTTTAACAGATGCCATATAGGGAGGTCAGATGTTCCTCTCAACTTGGTGTTGAGCCGGCCTTCGGGTTCGATGCATGTTTGTTTAACTGATGCCTGATGGTGAGGTCATATGTTCCCCTCAACTTCGGGTTGAGATGACCTTCGAGTTCGATGCCTGTTTGTTTAACAGATGCTTGACGATGAGGTCAGATGTTCTTCTCAACTTCGGGTTGAGCCAGCCTTCGGGTTCGATGCATGTTTCTTTAATAGATGCCTGACAGCAAGGTCAGATGTTCCTCTCAACTTCGTGTTGAACTGGCCTTCGGGTTCGATGCCTGTTTGTATAACAAATGCCTGACGGCGAGGTCAGATGTTCCTCTCAACTTCGTGTTGAGCCGGCCTTCTGGTTCGATGCCTATTTGTTTAACAGATGCCATATAGGGAGGTCAGATGTTCCTCTCAACTTGGTGTTGAGCCGGCCTTCGGGTTCGATGCATGTTTGTTTAACTGATGCCTGATGGTGAGGTCATATGTTCCCCTCAACTTCGGGTTGAGCCGGCCTTCGGGTTCGATGCCTGTTTGTTTATTAGATGTCTGACGGCAACGTCAGATATTTTTCTCAACTACGGGTTGAGACGGTCTTCGGGTTCGATGCCTGTTTGTTTAACAGATGCTTGACGGCGAGGTCAGATGTTCTTCTCAAATTCGGGTTGAGCCGGCCTTCAGGTTCGATGCTTGTGTGTTTAACAGATGCTTGACGGCGAGGTCAGATGTTCTTCTCAACTTCGGGTTGAGCAGCCCTTCGGGTTCGATGCCTGTTTGTTTAACAGATGCCTCACGGCAAGGTCAGATGTTCCTGCCAACTTCGTGTTGAGCCGGCCTTCGGGTCCGATGCCTGTTTTTTTACTAGATACCTGACAGCGAGGTCAGATGCTCTTCTCAACATCAGGTTGAGCCGGCCTTCGGGTTCGATGCCTGTTTGTTTAACAGATACCTAACGGAGAGGTCAGATGTTCTTTTCAACTTTGGTTTGAGCCGATCTTCGAATTCGATGCCTGTTTGTTTAACAGATGCTTGACAACAAGGTCACATGTTCTTCTAAACTTCGTGTTGAGCCGGCCTCCAGGTTCGATGCCTGTTTGTTTAAGAGATCCCTGATGGCGAGGTCAGATGTACTTCTCAACTTCGGGTTGAGACGGTCTTAGGGTTCGATGTCTGTATGTTTAACAGATGCCTGACTGCGAGGTCAGATGATCTTCTTAACTTCAGGTTGAGCCGCTCTTCGGGTTCGATGCCTGTTTGTTTAACAGATGCCTCACAGCAAGGTCAGATATTCCTCTGAACTTTGTGTTGAGTCGGCCATCGGGTTCGATTCTTGTTTGTATAACAAATGCCTGACGGCGAGGTCTGAAATTCCTCTGAACTTCGTGTTGAACCGGTCTTCGGGTTCGATGCCTGTTTGTTTAACAGATGCCAGACAACAAGATCAGATGTTCCTCACAACTTCGTGTTGAGCCGGCCTTCGGGTTCGATGCCTGTTTGTTTAACAGATGCTTGACAGCGAGGTCATATGTTCTTCTCAACTTCGTGTCGAGCCGGCCTCCAGGTTCGATGCCTGTTTGTTTAAGAGATGCCTGATGGTGAGGTCAGATGTACTTCTCGACTTCGTGTTGAACCGACCTTCGAGTTCGATGCCTTTTTCTTTAACAGATGCTTGACGGCGAGGTCAGATGTTCTTCTCAACTTCGAATTGAGCTGGTCTTCGAGTTTGATGCCTGTTTGTTTAACAGAAGCCTGACGGCGAGGTCAGATGTTCTTCTCAACTTCAGGTTGAGCCGGCCTTTGGGTCCGATGCCTGTTTATTTATTAGATGTCTGACGGCAAGGTCAAATATTCTTCTCAACTACGGTTTGAGACGGTCTTCGGGTTCGATGCCTGTATGTTTAACAGATGCCTGACGGCGAGGTCAAATGGTCTTCTTAACTTAGGGTTGAGCCACCCTTCGGGTTCGATGCCTGTTTGTTTAATAGATGCCTCAGAGCGAGGTCAGATATTCCTCTGAACTTCGTGTTGAGTCGGCTTTTGGGTTCGATTCCTGTTTGTTTAACAAATGCCTGACAACAAGGTCAGATATTCCTATGAACTTCGTGTTGAGCCGACCTTCGGGTTCGATGCCTGTTTGTTTAACAGATGCCTGACGGCGAGGTCAGATGTTCCTCTCAACTTCGTGTTGAGCTGGCCTTCGGGTTCGATGCCTGTTTATTTGACAGATGCCTGACAGAGAGGTCAGATGTTCTTCTCAACTTCGGGTTGAGCCGGCCTTAGGATTTGATGCATGTTTGTTTAACAGATGCTTGACAGCGAGGTCAGATGTTCTTCTCAACTTTGGGTTGATCCGCCCTTCGGGTTCGATGCCTGTTTGTTTAACATATGCCTGACGGCGCAGGCAAATGTTCCTCTCAACTTCGGATTGTGTCGTCCTTCGGGTTCGATGCCTGTTTGTTTAACAGATGCCTGATGGTGAGGTCAAATGTTCTTCTCAACTTCGGATTGAGCCACCCTTCAGGTTCTATGCCTGTTTGTTTAACATATACCTAAGGGCGAGGTCAGATGCTCTTCTCAACTTCAGGTTGAGCCAGCCTTCGGGTTCGATGCCTGTTTGTTTAACAGAAGCCTGACGGTGAGGTCAGATGTTCTTCTCATCTTCGGGTTGAGCCGGCCTTCGGATTCGATGCCTGTTTATTTAACAGATGCTTTACAACGAGGTCAGATGTTCCTCTCAACTTCGTGTTGAACCGGCCTTCGGATTTGATGCCTGTTTGTATAACAGAAGCCTGACGTCGAGGTCAGATGTTCCTCACAACTGCATGTTGAGCCGGCCTTCTGGTTCGATGCCTGTTTGTTTAATAGATGCCTGACAGCGAGGTCAGATATTCCTCTCAAATTCATGTTTACCCGGCCTTCGGGATCGACGCATATTTATTTAATAGATGCCTGACAGTGAGGTCAGATGTTCTTCTCAACTTCGTGTTGAGTCGACCTTCGGGTTGAGATGCCTTTTTGTTTAACAGATTCCTAACGGCGAGGTCAGATGTTCTTCTCAACTTCGGATTGAGTCGGCCTTCAGGTTCGATGCCTGTTTGTTTAACAGATGCCTTACGGCGAGGTCAGATGTTCTTCTCAACTTCAGGTTGAGCCGGCCTTCGGGTCCAATGCCTGATTGTTTATTAGATGTCTGACGGCGAGGTCAGATATTCTTCTCAAGTACGGGTTGATACGGTCTTCGGGTTCAATGCCTGTATGTTTAATAGATGTCTGACGGCGAGGTCAGATGGTCTTCTTAACTTCGGGTTGAGCTGCACTTCGGGTTCGATGTTTGTTTGTTTAAGAGATGCCTCACAGTGAGGTCAGATATTCCTCTGAACTTCGTGTTGAGCCGGCCATCGGGTTCGATTCCTGTTTGTTTAACAAATGCCTGACAGCGAGGTCTGATATTCCTCTGAACTTTGTGTTGAGCCGGCCTTCGGGTTTGATTTCTGTTTGTTTAATATATGCCTTACAGGGAGGTCAGATGTTCCTCTCAACTTCGTGTTGAGCTGGCCTTCAGGTTCGATGCCTGTTTGTTTGACAGATGCCTGGTGGCGAGGTCATATGTTCCCCTCAACTTCGGGTTGAGCCGGCCTTCGGGTTCGATGCCTGTTTGTTTAATAGATGTTTGATAGCGAGGTCAGATGTTCTTCTCAACTACGGGTTGAGATGGCCTTCGAGTTCGATGCTTGTTTGTTTAACAGATGCTTGACAGCGAGGTCAGATGTTCTTCTCAACTTCGGGTTGAGCCAGCCTTCGGGTTCGATGCCTGTTTCTATAACAGATGCCTGACAGCGAGGTCAGATGTTCTTCTAAACTTTGGGTTGAGCCGCCCTTCGGGTTCGATGCCTGTTTGCTTAACAGATGTATGACGGCGAGGTCAGATGTTCTTCTCAACTTCAGGTTGAGCAGCCCTTCGGGTTCGATGCCTGTTTGTTTAACAGATGCCTCACGGCAAGGTCAGATGTTCCTGTCAACTTCGTGTTGAGTCGGTCTTCGGGTTCGATGCCTGTTTTTTTACTAGATACATGACGGCGAGGTCAGATGCTATTCTCAACATCAGGTTGAGCCGGCCTTTATCTTCGACGCCTGTTTGTTTAACAGATGCCTAACGGAGAGGTCAGATGTTCTTCTCAACTTCGGTTTGAGCCGGCCTTCGGATTCGATGCCTATTTGTTTAACAGATGCTTTACAGCAAGTTCACATGTTCTTCTCAACTTCGTGTTAAGCCGGCCTCCAGGTTTGATGCCTGTTTGTTTAAGATATGCCTGATGGCGAGGTCAGATGTACTTCTCAACTTCATGCTGAGCCGGCCTTCAGGTTTGATGCCTTTTTGTTTAACAGATGCCTAACGGCGAGGTCAGATGTTCTTCTCAACTTCGGGTAGAGCCGGCCTTTCGGGTCCGATGCCTGTTTGTTTATTAGATGTCTGACGGCGAGGTCAGATATTCTTCTCAACTACGGGTTGAGCAGTCTTGGGGTTCGATGCCTGTATCTTTAACAGATGCCTGACGGCAAGGTCAGATGGTCTTCTTAACTTCGGGTTGAGCCGCCCTTCGGGTTCGATGCCTGTTTGTTTAACAGATGCCTCACAGCGAGGTCAGATATTCCTCTGAACTTCGTGTTGAGCCGGCCATCGGGTTTGATTCCGATTTGTTTAACAAATTCCTGACGGTGAAGTCTGATATTCCTCTGAACTTCGTGTTGAGCCGGCCTTCGGGTTCGATTTCTGTTTGTTTAATAGATGCCTTACATGGAGGTCAGGTGTTCCTCTCAACTTCGTGTTGAGCCGGCCTTCGGGTTCAATGCCTGTTTGTTTGACAGATGCCTGATGGCGAGGTCATATGTTCCCCTCAACTTCGGGTTGAGCCGTCCTTCGGGTTCGATGACTGTTTATTTAATAGATGCTTGATAGCGAGGTCAGATGTTCTTCTCAACTACGGGTTGAGATGGCGTTCGAGTTCGAAGCTTGTTTGTTTAACAGATGCTTGACGGCAAGGTCAGATATTCTTCTCAACTTCGGGTTGAGCCAGCCTTCGGGTTCGATGCCTCTTTCTTTAACATATGCCTGACAGCGAGGTCAGATGTTCTTCTAAACTTCGGGTTGAGCTGCCCTTCGGGTTCGATGCCTGTTTGTTTAACAGATGCTTGACGGTAAGGTCAAATGTTCTTCTAAACTTCGGGTTGAACAGCCTTTCGGGTTCGATGCCTATTTGTTTAACAGATGTCTCCCGGCAAGGTCAGATGTTCCTATCAACTCCATGTTGAGCCGACCTTCGGGTTCGATGCCTATTTTTTTACTAGATACCTGACGGCGAGGTCAGATGCTCTTCTCAACATCAGGTTGAGCCGGCCTTCGGGTTTGATGCCTGTTTGTTTAAACGATGCCTAACAGAGAGGTCAGATGTTCTTCTCAACTTCGGTTTGAGCCGACCTTCGGATTCAACGCCGGTTTGTTTAACAGATGCTTGACAGCAAGGTCACATGTTCCTCTCAACTTCGTGTTGAGCCGGCTTTCGAGTTTGATGCCTGTTTGTTTAACAGATGCCTAACAGCAAGGTCAGATGTTCCTCTCAACTTCGTGTTGAGCCGGACTTCGGGTTCGATGCCTGTTTGTTTAACAGATGCCTGACAGAGAGGTCAAATGTTCTTCCCAACTTCGGGTTGAGCCGGCCTTCGGGATTGATGCCTGGTTGTTTAATAGATGCTTGACGGCGAGGTCAGAGGTTCTTCTCAACTTCGGGTTGAACTAGCCTTCGGGTTCGATGCTTGTTTCTTTAACAGATGCCTGACAGCGAGGTTAGATGTTCTTCTCAACTTCAGGTTGATCCGCCCTTCGGGTTCGATGCCTGTTTGTTTAACAGATGCATGACGGCGCAGTCAAATGTTCCTCTCAACTTCGTGTTGAGCCGACCTTCGGGTTCGATGCCTGTTTGTTTAACAGATGCCTAACGGCGAGTTCTAATGTTCTTCTAAACTTCGGGTTGAGCCGCCCTTCGGGTGTGATGCCTGTTTGTTTAACAGATGCCTCATGGCAAGGTCAGATGTTCCTCTCAACTTCTTGTTGAGCCGGCCTTTGGGGTCGATGCCTGTTTGTTTGACAGATACCTGACGGCGAGGTCATATGCTCTTCTCAACTTCATGTTGAGTCGGCCTTCGGGTTCGATGCCTCTTTGTTTAACAGATGCCTGATGGCGACGTCAGATGTACTTCTCAACTTCGTGTTGAGCTGGCCTTCGGGTTCGATGCCTGGTTGTTTAACATATGCCTGACATCGAGGTCAGATGTTCTTCTCATCTTTGGATTGAGTCAGCCTTTAGGTTCGATGCCTGTTTGTTTAACAGATGCCTGACGGCGAGGTCAGATGTTCTTCTCAACTTCGGGTTGAGCTGGCCTTCGGGTTCGATGCCTGTTTGTTTATTAGATGCCTGATGGCGAAGTCAGTTATTCTTTTCAACTACGGGTTGAGACCGCCTTCGGGTTCGATGCTTGTATGTTTATTAGATGCTTGACGGCGAGATCAGATGGTCTTCTTAACTTCGGGTTCAGCCGCCCTTCGTGTTCATTGCGTGTTTGTTTAACAAATGCCTCACAGCAAGGTCAGATGTTCCTCTTAACTTCGTGTTAAGCCAGAGTTCAGGTTTGATGCCTGTTTGTTTAACAGATACCTGACGATGAGGTCAGATGTTCTTCTCAACTTCAGGTTGATCCGGCCTTCGGGTTCGGTGCCTGTTTGTCTAACAGATGCCTGACGGCGAGGTCAAATATTCTTCTCAACTTCAGGTTGAGCCGGTGTAACGCCCCAAATTCTGAATTCTCGTTATTTTGTTGAGTATTTTAATTTATTTGATTGATATTTGTTTTGAATTGTGAAATTTATGTGTTAATGTGTTATGTTTGCTTGTTGTACTATTTTTGCCGATTCGAGGAGTTTTCGGGAAAATAGATTAGAGGGTATTTTAGACATTAGCATTACATGTAAGTGAATTATGTGCGAGAAGTATTTGGTAAGTTTTTGGAAGGAAATGAAGAGGAAAGAAAATAGAATATGAGATAAGAGAGAAAAAGTGAAAGATAGAATCATTAGTGGAAAAACAAGAGAAAGAAAGAAGAGAGAAGAGAAAGAGGAGAAAGAAGAGGAAAACCTAGAATTTCTTCAAGATCAACTACCAAGCTTTTAATCGATCGGGTAAGGGTGTGAAACTCTATTATACTTTTAATGTGTATGATTATGTATGTTTTTGTTGGTTTGATTTTGGATTGGGGAGAGTTTTCCTCATTTTTTCCATTTAGGGCATTTTAAGATTTAATCGGTAGAATGGTGTTTTTAATCGGTTAGAATCAAGAATGGACGGAGTAGATTAGTCGGGTAACGTTGGGCTAAATATACTGGGGTTGTTTGGTTTTTGAATCGGTCGGTTTGTGAGTTTGGGCTTTTGGACAGCCATGGGAGTTCTGAGTTCGCAGGTTCGCCAGGTGAAGCCTAGTGAGCAGCAGCAAACCAAGTCAGTAGCAAACACCCTGTCTTCGCTGGAAAGTTCGCCAGGCGAATGAGTGTGGCGAAGGTTTGCCAAGCGAGTGTGCTAGCGAATTCTAGCGAGTAATTCTAGAATAACTCCCAGTGGTCTTCGCTGGCGAGTTCGCCAGGCGAACGAAGTAGCGAAGGTTCGCCAGAGGCTTCGCCAGGCGAAGGTTGGCGAATGCGACAACATTTTCCTGTTCTCTGTATTTTCCTTTCCATGCGGATTTCTTTGTTCAGTTATGTTTAATCCTTATCGAATTGAATAGTTTTGTGTGTCGTGTGGTATGTTACACTATGGGTAGCCGCAAGGCGTGAATCCTAGAATGTGGAATTTTGATTGTGAAAGTATATACCTTATATGGAATGGTATGTTTTGAAATGAAGAGTATATATATATATATATATATATATATATATATATATATATATATATATATATATATATATATATATATATATATATATATATATATATATATATATATATATATATATATATATATATATATATATATATATATATATATATATATATATATATATATATATATATATATATATATATATATATATATATATATATATATATATATATATATATATATATATATATATATATATATATATATATATATATATATTATGGAGTATATGTATATTCTGAATATACATAGATTGTATGTACCTGTATGAGATGAATATGCATAGTGATATATCTGCGAATATGTATGCATGTAGAGAAATGTTGTGAGTCATTTTGCATAAAAGGCATCATGATGTACATTCTAGCGATGTCGATTCCTTGGGGAATCTGTTGTAAGATGTGATTCCTTGGAGAATCTGTTGTAATATTTGATTCCTTGGAGAATCTGCTGAATATTTGATTCCTCGGAGAATCTGCTGAATATTTGATTCCTCGGAGAATCTGCTGAATATTCGATTCCTAGGAGAATCTGGTGAATATTTGATTCCTCGGAGAATCTGCCGAATACTTGATTCCTTGGAGAATCTGCTGGATTGAGTCGGTACCGCATTTGCATCTGCATAGAGTCGTGAGTCAATCTCTATGAGTTGCATTGGTCATCTTTATATGATGTATTGAGTGAATTGAACATAATGGTAGATGTTTATGTGGAAAATGATGAGTATGTCTAGAAGCATGATTTGATGAATATGCTTGATTGTGTGAATATGCATTGTGATGTGTATGATGAATTGTGATGAGATGTGGTGAGAACTTGAATTGTGTATATCCCATGTATGTATATAGATATATAATTATATTCATTGATTATTATGATATTGTTTCTCACCCTTCTGCTGTTTTATGATGCTCTATGAGGCATTGCAGAGTAGGTTGCTGGAGGTCTTTTTGTGAAGCGAGTCTTCATTCTTTTTGGTCAGATGGCTCTGATATGTAACACTGGGTAGTTAGAGATTGTTTTTATTCTTTTGTGATACATCTGTGTATGTATCTGCTGATGTATGTTTTGTAAAAACATGACTTATGGATTGGTTTTAAACTGATGATGTAATCGATGTTTATATGAATTAGGTGATTCAATGTTTAGATGTTTCCGCTTTTATTCTAAATATTGAAATGTGGGTAAAAGGACTAAGATTCCTTTGTTGTGAGTTGCCCATTGTTGCATATCTTTATGAGCAGGTGTTGTATGTGTTTTATTTTCATGGATAATGTGATGTGCCTTTTGTACCATGTTCTAAATATACTCTGATGAAATTTTGACTTCGTGCCTAAATGATTTATTTGTCTATTTGGGGGTATAAAAAGGGGGTGTTACATTAAGTGGTATCAGAGCCAGCGTAGATTCAGTTATGTCTGTCTTATTGTTGTGTTGGTTAAATGGTTGTTTAGCCTTGTTATTTTTGGGAATCCTCAGAATATGGCTGGTCGTAATGACAATGTTATGGCTGCAGCGTTGGAGGCTATGGCTAGGGCAGTGCAAGGCGCACCGAATGTGAATGCGAATGATGAGTTTAGAAAGAACCAACCACCGGTATTCAAAGGGAGGTTTGATCCGGACGGTGCTCAGATCTGGCTGAAGGAGATTGAAAGAATCTTTAGAGTGATGGACTGTGCTGAAGGAAACAAGGTGAGGCTTGGAACTCACATGTTGACAGAGGAGGCCGATGACTGGTGGGTCGGTATGAGACAAGTTCTTGAGGTAAATGATGAGGAAATTACTTGGGATTTATTTCGCACTGAATTCTTAAGAAGGTATTATCCAGAGAGTGTGAAGGGGAAAAAGGAAATGGAATTTCTGGAGTTGAAGCAAGGTAACATGTCTGTGGTAGACTACACGGCTAAGTTTGTAGAATTGGTCCAGTTTCATCCTCATTATGCAGCGGTTACGGCGGAATTCTCTAAGTGCATTAAGTATGAGAATGGCTTGCGTCCTGAGATAAAGCAAGTGGTGGGTTATCAAAGGATACGAAGATTTTCGGACTTGAACGAATGTTGTAGAATTTTTGAAGAAGACAGTAAGGCTCGTTCTTCTCATTATAAGCGTTTGAGTGAGAAGAAAGGCAAGCAACAAGTAAAGAGTGGACCTTATGTGACGCCTGTTTATAAGGGCAAGTATAAGGGAAACTTTGATAGGAGAGCCGAAGGAGGAGGTTCTAGTGCGGTCAAATGTTACAAGTGTGGCGCGATGGGCCACAAGTCTTTTGATTGTGGAAAATCTGTGGAGAAGTGTGCTAGCTGTGGGGTTATTGGACATGCCACTTCTGATTGTAGAAAGAATATGGTGAAGTGCTACAACTGTGGCGAAGTGGGTCACATTCGCCCCAATTGTACTTAGCCAAAGCAAGCTCCAGCAGGCGGAAAAGTATTTGCATTGGCGGGTTCAGACACTACTAATGCGGATCGTTTGATTAAAGGTACATGCTTTATTAATAATGTGCCTTTAGTTTCTATTATTGATACTGGAGCGACTCATTCGTTCATTTCTCTTGAGTGTGCCAAGCGGTTGGATTTGTGCATGGTTTATTTGAGTGGTGGCATGGTTATTGAGACTCCCGCTTCGGGGTCGGTAACTACTTCTTTGGTGTGCGTAAGTTGTCCTTTGACCATGTATGGTAAAGACTTCGTTATGGATTTAGTGTGTTTGCCGTTGGACGGTTTGGATGTGATTTTGGGTATGAATTGGTTGCAATTTAATAGAGTTCATTTAGATTGTTATCACAAGTTGGTAAGGTTTCCTTATTTAGAAGATGATGGAAGTGAGAGTTTTCTATCCACTAAAGAGTTGAAGAGACATTTAGCGGACGAAGCTCAGTTGTTTGGTTTGTTTGCATCTTTGTCGGTTGAGAGCAAAGTGGAACTGGATGTGTTTCCCGTGGTGCGTGAATTTCCAAAAGTGTTTCCGGAAGATATTAAGGATGTGCCGCGGGAGAGAGAGATTGAGTTTTCAATTTTTCTAGTTCCAGATACTAGACCGATTTCGATGGCATCGCATCGTATGTCGGAATCGGAATTGGTAGAGTTAAAGAAGCAGTTGAATGATTTGTTGGATAAGAGATTTGTAAGACCAAGTGTTTCTCCTTGGGGTGCACCGGTATTGCTAGTAAAGAAGAAAGATGGTAGTATGCGGTTGTGTATTGATTATCGGCAGTTGAACAAAGTGACGATTAAGAATAAGTATCCACTTCCAAGAATAGATGATTTGATGGATCAATTGGTTGGAGCCCGTGTTTTTAGCAAGATTGATTTGAGATCAGGTTATCACCAGATTCGGGTGAAAGAGGAAGATATTTCAAAGACGGCCTTTAGGACACGATATGGTCACTATGAGTATACGGTGATGCCATTTGGAGTTTCTAACGCGCCGGGTGTGTTCATGGAATATATGAATCGTATTTTTCATGAGCAGTTGGATCGTTTTGTGGTTGTGTTTATCGACGACATTTTGATTTATTCTAAGTCTCAAGAAGAGCATGAGGAGCATTTGAGAACTGTGTTGCAAATTTTGAAGGAGAAGCAATTGTTTGCTAAGTTGTCAAAGTGTGAGTTTTGGCTATCGGAGGTGAGTTTTCTTGGGCATATTATTTCTGGTAATGGTATTAGTGTTGACCCATCCAAAATCGATGTGGTAATGCAATGGGAGACTCCGAGATCAGTTACGGAAATTCGAAGCTTTTTGGGCTTGGCCGGTTATTATCGGAGGTTTATTGAAGGATTTTCGAAGTTAGCACTTTCGTTAACGCAGTTGACTTGTAAGGGAAAGGCTTTCATTTGGGATGCTAGTTGTGAAGAGAGTTTCATGGAATTAAAAAGAAGATTGACGATGGCGCCGGTCTTGATTTTGCCGAATCCTACGGAACCTTTTGTGGTTTATTGTGATGCTTCTTTGTCCGGTTTGGGTGGAGTTTTGATGCAAGATGGAAAGGTTGTGGCTTATGCTTCTAGGCAATTGAGAGTGCATGAAAAGAATTATCCTACGCATGATTTGGAATTAGCGGCCGTGGTGTTTGTTTTGAAAATTTGGAGGCATTATCTTTATGGTGCAAGATTTGAGGTTTTTAGTGACCACAAGAGTTTGAAGTATTTGTTTGATCAGAAGGAATTGAACATGAGGCAAAGAAGGTGGCTAGAGCTTTTGAAAGACTATGATTTTGGTTTGAATTATCATCCGGGTAAGGAAAATGTGGTAGCCGATGCCTTAAGTCGGAAGTCGTTGCACATGTCTACATTGATGGTGAAAGAATGGGAACTCTTGGAGAACTTTAGAGATTTGAGTTTGGTTTGTGAAGCAACGCCGAGAAGTGTGAGACTTGGTATGCTTCATATTACGAATGATTTTCTTGCAACCGTGTGTGAGAAGCAAAAGTTGGATTTGAAGTTCGTCGACTTGATGGTGAATGAGAATGAAGATTTCAAGGTTGATGATTTTGGAGTTTTAAGATTTCGTGGTCGTATTTGTATTCCCGAGGATGCGGAGTTGAAAAAGATGATATTGGAAGAAGGACACCGGAGTAACTTGAGTATTCATCCGGGAGCAAATAAAATGTATCAAGATTTGAAGAAGATCTTTTGGTGGTCCGGATTAAAGCGGGATGTTGCTCATTTTGTGTATTCGTGTTTGACGTGTCAAAAGTCTAAGGTGGAACATCAAAAGCCTAGTGGGCTGATGCAACCGTTGGATATTCCGTAGTGGAAATGGGATAGTATATCGATGGATTTTGTTACGGGATTGCCTAATACGCAAAGAGGTCATAATTCCATTTGGGTGATTGTTGATAGACTTACTAAATCTGCTCACTTTATTCCGATTGATATTAGTTATCCTTTAGAAAAGTTAGCCGAGATTTATGTTTGTGTGGTTGTGAAGCTACATGGAGTTCCAAAGAGTATTGTGTCGGATAGAGATCCTAGATTTACCTCAATATTTTGGGGAAGTTTGCAAGGTGCCTTGGGTTCTAAGTTGAGGTTGAGTTCGGCTTACCATCCGCAGACGGACGATCAAACCGAGAGGACAATTCAGTCGTTGGAAGATTTGTTGCGTGCTTGTGTGCTTGAGCAAGGTGGTGCTTGGGATAGTCATTTGGCATTGATTGAATTCACCTATAATAACAGTTTTCATTCTAGTACTGGTATGGCACCATTTGAGGCTTTATATGGTCGGAGATGTCGAACACCTTTGTGTTGGCATGAGACGGGTGAGAAGTCGGTAGTTGGGCCGGAGATGGTACAACAAACGACGGAGAGGGTGAAGTTTATTCGAGAGAAGATGAGAGCTTCTCAGAGTAGGCAGAAGAGTTACCATTACAAGAGAAGGAAAGACCTTGAGTTTCAAGAAGGCGACCATGTGTTCTTGAGAGTTACATCAGTTACGGGGGTGGGTCGTGCTTTGAAGTCGAAGAAGTTGACTTCTCGTTTTATTGGTCCGTATCACATTATTGCACGAGTTGGTGCTGTGGCTTATCGTGTAGCGTTGCCTCCGAACCTTTCGAATTTGCATGATGTGTTCCATGTTTCGCAACTTCGGAAGTATGTTCCGGATCCGTCACATGTTATTCCTATGGACGAGGTTGAAGTAAGAGATAACCTTACGGTTGAGGTTTTACCGATTAGGATTTTGGATCGTGAAGTTAAGAAGCTAAGAGGCAAGGATATTGCGCTTGTGAAGGTAGCGTGGGGAGGTGCTGCAGAAGGCAATGTGACTTGGGAATTGGAGATCAAGATGAGAGAGTCGCATCCGGAGTTGTTTGGATCAGGTAATATTTTCGAGGACGAAAATTTCTAAAGTGGGTGAGAGTTGTAACGCCCCAAATTCTGAATTCCCATTATTTTGTTGAGTCTTTTAATTTATTTGATTGATATTTGTTTTGAATTGTGAAAATTATGTGTTAATGTGTTATGTTTGCTTGTTGTGTTATTTTTGCCGATTCGGAGAGTTTTCGGGAAAATAGATTAGAGGGTATTTTAGACATTAGCATTAGATGTAAGTGAATTATTTGCGAGAAGTATTTGGTAAGTGTTTGGAAGGAAATGAAGAGGAAAGAAAATAGAATATGAGATAAGAGAGAAAAAGAGAAAGATAGAATCATTAGTGGAAAAACAAGAGAAAGAAAGAAGATAGAAGAGAAAGAGGAGAAAGAAGAGGAAAACCTAGAATTTCTTCAAGATCAACTACCAAGCTTTTAATCGATCGGGTAAGGGTGTGAAACTCTATTATACTGTTAATGTGTATGATTATGTATGTTTTTGTTGGTTTGGTTTTGGATTGGCGAGAGTTTTCCTCATTTTTTCCATTTAGGGCATTTTAAGATTTAATCGGTAGAATGGTGTTTTTAATCGGTTAGAATCAAGAATGGACGGAGTAGATTAGTCGGGTAATGTTGAGCTAAGTCTACTGGGGTTGTTTGGTTTTTGAATCGGTCGGTTTGTGAGTTTGGGCTTTTGGACAGCCATGGGAGTTCTGAGTTCGCAGGTTCGCCAGGTGAAGCCTAGTGAGCAGCAGCAAACCAAGTCAGTAGCAAACACCCTGTCTTCGATGGAAAGTTCGCCAGGAAAATGAGTGTTGCGAAGGTTTGCCAGGCGAGTGTGCTAGCGAATTCTAGCGAGTAATTCCAGAATAACTCCCAGTGGTCTTCGCTGGCGAGTTCGCCAGGCGAACGAAGTAGCGAAGGTTCGCCAGAGGCTTCGCCAGGCGAAGGTTGGCGAATGCGACAGCATTTTCCTGTTCTCTATATTTTCCTTTCCATGTGGGTTTCTTTGTTCAGTTATATTTAATCCTTATCGAATTGAATAGTTTTGTGTGTCGTGTGGTACGTTACACTGTGGGTAGCCGCAAGGCGTGAATCCTAGAATGTGGAATTTTGATTGTAAAAGTATATACCTTATATGGGATGGTATATTTTGAAATGAAGAGTATATATATATATATATATATATATATATATATATATATATATATATATATATATATATATATATATATATATATATATATATATATATATATTATGGAGTATATGTATATTGTGAATATACATAGATTGTATGTACCTGTATGAGATGAATATGCATAGTGATATATTTGCGAATATGTATGCATGTAGAGAAATGTTGTGAGTCATTTTGCATAAAAGGCATCATGATGTACATTATAGCGATGTTGATTCCTTGGGGAATCTGTTGTAAGATGTGATTCCTTGGAGAATCTGTTGTAATATTTGATTCCTTGGAAAATCTGCTGAATATTTGATTCCTCGGAGAATCTGCTGAATATTTGATTCCTCAGAGAATCTGTTGAATGTTCGATTCCTCGGAGAATCTGGTGAATATTTGATTCCTTGGAGAATCTGCTGAATACTTGATTCCTTGGAGAATCTGCTGGATTTAGTCGGTACCGCATTTGCATCTGCATAGAGTCGTGAGTCGATCTCTATGAGTTGCATTGGTCATCTTTATATGATGTATTGAGTGAATTGAACATAATGGTAGATGTTTATGTGGAAAATGATGAGTATGTATAGAAGCATGATTTGATGAATATGCTTGATTGTGTGAATATGCATTGTGATGTGTATGATGAATTGTGATGAGATGTGGTGAGAACTTGAATTGTGTATATCCCATGTATGTATATAGATATATAATTATATTCATTGATTATTATGATATTGTTTCTCACCCTTCTGCTGTTTTATGATGCTCTATGAGGCATTGCAGAGTAGGTTGCTGGAGGTCTTTTTGTGAAGCGAGTCTTCATTCTTTTTGGTCAGATGGCTCTGATATGTAACACTGGGTAGTTAGAGATTGTTTTTATTCTTTTGTGATACATCTGTGTATGTATCTACTGATGTATGTTTTGTAAAAACATGACTTATGGATTGGTTTTAAACTGATGATGTAATCGATGTTTATATGAATTAGGTGATTCAATGTTTAGATGTTTCCGCTTTTATTCTAAATATTGAAATGTGGGTAAAAGGACTAAGATTCCTTTGTTGTGAGTTGCCCATTGTTGCATATCTTTATGAGCAGGTGTTGTATGTGTTTTATTTTCATGGATAATGTGATGCGCCTTTTGTACCATGTTCTAAATATACTCTGATGAAATTTTGACTTCGTGCCTAAATGATTTATTTGTCTATTTGGGGGTATAAAAAGGGGGTGTTACATTAAGTGGTATCAGAGCCAGCGTAGATTCAGTTATGTCTCTCTTATTGTTGTGTTGGTTAAATGGTTGTTTAACCTTGTTATTTTTGGGAATCCTCAGAATATGGCTGGTCGTAATGACAATGCTATGGCTGCGGCGTTGGAGGCTATGGCTAGGGCAGTGCAAGGCGCACCGAATGTGAATGCGAATGATGAGTTTAGAAAGAACCAACCACCGGTATTCAAAGGGAGGTTTGATCCAGACGGTGCTCAGATCTGGCTGAAGGAGATTGAAAGAATCTTTAGAGTGATGGACTGTGCTGAAGGAAACAAGGTGAGGCTTGGAACTCACATGTTGACAGAGGAGGCCGATGACTGGTGGGTCGGTATGAGACAAGTTCTTGAGGTAAATGATGAGGAAATTACTTGGGATTTATTTCGCACTGAATTCTTGAGAAGGTATTATCCAGAGAGTGTGAAGGGGAAAAAGGAAATGGAATTTCTGGAGTTGAAGCAAGGTAACATGTCTGTGGTAGACTACACGGCTAAGTTTGTAGAATTGGTCCGGTTTCATCCTCATTATGCAGCGGTTACGGTGGAATTCTCTAAGTGCATTAAGTATGAGAATGGCTTGCGTCCTGAGATAAAGCAAGCAGTGGGTTATCAAAGGATACGAAGATTTTCGGACTTGAACGAATGTTGTAGAATTTTTGAAGAAGACAGTAAGGCTCGTTCTTCTCATTATAAGCGTTTGAGTGAGAAGAAAGGCAAGCAACAAGTAAAGAGTGGACCTTATGTGACGCCTGTTTATAAGGGCAAGTATAAGGGAAACTTTGATAGGAGAGCCGAAGGAGGAGGTTCTAGTGCGGTCAAATGTTACAAGTGTGGCGCGATGGGCCACAAGTCTTTTGGTTGTGGAAAATCTGTGGAGAAGTGTGCTAGCTGTGGCGTTATTGGACATGCCACTTCTGATTGTAGAAAGAATATGGTGAAGTGCTACAACTGTGGCGAAGTGGGTCACATTCTCCCCAATTGTACTAAGCCAAAGCAAGCTCCAGCAGGCGAAAAAGTATTTGCATTGGTGGGTTCAGACACTACTAATGTGGATCGTTTGATTAAAGGTACATGCTTTATTAATAATGTGCCTTTAGTTTCTATTATTGATACTGGAGCGACTCATTCGTTCATTTCTCTTGAGTGTGCCAAGCGGTTGGATTTGTGCATGGTTTATTTGAGTGGTGGCATGGTTATTGAGACTCCCGCTTCGGGGTCGGTAACTACTTCTTTGGTGTGCGTAAGTTGTCCTTTGACCATGTATGGTAAAGACTTCGTTATGGATTTAGTGTGTTTGCCGTTGGACGGTTTGGATGTGATTTTGGTTATGAATTGGTTGCAATTTAATAGAGTTCATTTAGATTGTTATCACAAGTTGGTAAGGTTTCCTTATTTAGAAGATGATGGAAGTGAGAGTTTTCTATCCACTAAAGAGTTGAAGAGACTTTTAGCGGACGAAGCTAAGTTGTTTGGTTTGTTTGCATCTTTGTCGGTTGAGAGCAAAGTGGAACTGGATGTGTTTCCCGTGGTGCGTGAATTTCCAAAAGTGTTTCCGGAAGATATTAAGGATGTGCCGCGGGAGAGAGAGATTGAGTTTTCAATTTTTCTAGTTCCAGATACTAGACCGATTTCGATGGCATCGCATCGTATGTCGGCATCGGAATTGGTAGAGTTAAAGAAGCAGTTGAATGATTTGTTGGATAAGAGATTTGTAAGACCAAGTGTTTCTCCTTGGGGTGCACCGGTATTGCTAGTAAAGAAGAAAGATGGTAGTATGCGGTTGTGTATTGATTATCGGCAGTTGAACAAAGTGACGATTAAGAATAAGTATCCACTTCCAAGAATAGATGATTTGATGGATCAATTGGTTGGAGCCCGTGTTTTTAGAAAGATTGATTTGAGATCAGGTTATCACCAGATTCGGGTGAAAGAGGAAGATATTTCAAAGACGGCCTTTAGGACACGATATGGTCACTATGAGTATACGGTGATGCCATTTGGAGTTTCTAACGCGCCGGGTGTGTTCATGGAATATATGAATCGTATTTTTCATGAGCAGTTGGATCGTTTTGTGGTTGTGTTTATCGACGACATTTTGATTTATTCTAAGTCTCAAGAAGAGCATGAGGAGCATTTGAGAACTATGTTGCAAATTTTGAAGGAGAAGCAACTGTTTGCTAAGTTGTCAAAGTGTGAGTTTTGGCTGTCGGAGGTGAGTTTTCTTGGGCATATTATTTCTGGTAATGGTATTAGTGTTGACCCATCCAAAATCGATGTGGTAATGCAATGGGAGACTCCGAGATCAGTTACGGAAATTCGAAGCTTTTTGGGCTTGGCCGGTTATTATCGGAGGTTTATTGAAGGATTTTCGAAGTTAGCACTTCCGTTAACGCAGTTGACTTGTAAGGGAAAGGCTTTCATTTGGGATGCTAGTTGTGAAGAGAGTTTCATGGAATTAAAAAGAAGATTGACGATGGCGCCGGTCTTGATTTTGCCGAATCCTACGGAACCTTTTGTGGTTTATTGTGATGCTTCTTTGTCCGGTTTGGGTGGAGTTTTGATGCAAGATGGAAAGGTTGTGGCTTATGCTTCTAGGCAATTGAGGGTGCATGAAAAGAATTATCCTACGCATGATTTGGAATTAGCGGTCGTGGTGTTTGTTTTGAAAATTTGGAGGCATTATCTTTATGGTGCAAGATTTGAGGTTTTTAGTGACCACAAGAGTTTGAAGTATTTGTTTGATCAGAAGGAATTGAACATGAGGCAAAGAAGGTGGCTAGAGCTTTTGAAAGACTAATTTTGGTTTGAATTATCATCCGGGTAAGGAAAATGTGGTAGTCGATGCCTTAAGTCGGAAGTCGTTGCACATGTCTACATTGATGGTGAAAGAATGGGAACTCTTGGAGAACTTTAGAGATTTGAGTTTGGTTTGTGAAGCGACGCCGAGAAGTGTGAGACTTGGTATGCTTCATATTACGAATGATTTTCTTGCAACCGTGTGTGAGAAGCAAAAGTTGGATTTGAAGTTCGTCGACTTGATGGTGAATGAGAATGAAGATTTCAAGGTTGATGATTTTGGAGTTTTAAGATTCTGTGGTCGTATTTGTATTCCCGAGGATGCGGAGTTGAAAAAGATGATATTGGAAGAAGGACACCGGAGTAACTTGGGTATTCATCCGGGAGCAAATAAAATGTATCAAGATTTGAAGAAGATCTTTTGGTGGTCCAGATTAAAGCGGGATGTTGCTCATTTTGTGTATTCGTGTTTGACGTGTCAAAAGTCTAAGGTGGAACATCAAAAGCCTAGTGGGCTGATGCAACCGTTGGATATTCCGTAGTGGAAATGGGATAGTATATCGATGGATTTTGTTACGGGATTGCCTAATACGCAAAGAGGTCATAATGCCATTTGGGTGATTGTTGATAGACTTACTAAATCTGCTCACTTTATTCCGATTGATATTAGTTATCCTTTAGAAAAGTTAGCCGAGATTTATGTTTGTGTGGTTGTGAAGCTACATGGAGTTCCAAAGAGTATTGTGTCGGATAGAGATCCTAGATTTACCTCAAGATTTTGGGGAAGTTTGCAAGGTGCCTTGGGTTCTAAGTTGAGGTTGAGTTCGGCTTACCATCCGCAGACGGACGATCAAACCGAGAGGACAATTCAGTCGTTGGAAGATTTGTTGCGTGCTTGTGTGCTTGAGCAAGGTGGTGCTTGGGATAGTCATTTGGCATTGATTGAATTCACCTATAATAACAGTTTTCATTTGAGTATTGGTATGGCACCATTTGAGGCTTTATATGGTCGGAGATGTCGAACACCTTTGTGTTGGCATGAGACGGGTGAGAAGTCGGTAGTTGGGCCGGAGATGGTACAACAAACGACGGAGAGGTTGAAGTTTATTCGGGAGAAGATAAGACCTTCTCAGAGTAGGCAGAAGAGTTACCATGACAAGAGAAGGAAGGACCTTGAGTTTCAAGAAGGCGACCATGTGTTCTTGAGAGTTACATCGGTTACGAGGGTGGGTCGTGCTTTGAAGTCGAAGAAGTTGACTTCTCATTTTATTGGTCCGTATCACATTATTGCACGAGTTGGTGTTGTGGCTTATCGTGTGGCGTTGCCTCCGAACCTTTCGAATTTGCATGATGTGTTCCATGTTTCGCAACTTCGGAAGTATGTTTCGGATCCGTCACATGTTATTCCTATGGACGAGGTTGAAGTAAGAGATAACCTTACGGTTGAGGTTTTACCGATTATGATTTTGGATCGTGAAGTTAAGAAGCTAAGAGGCAAGGATATTGCGCTTGTGAAGGTAGCGTGGGGAGGTGCTGCAGAAGGCAATGTGACTTGGGAATTGGAGAGCAAGATGAGAGAGTCGCATCCGGAGTTGTTTGGATTAGGTAATATTTTCGAGGACGAAAATTTCTAAAGTGGGTGAGAGTTGTAACGCACCAAATTCTGAATTCCCATTATTTTGTTGAGTCTTTTAATTTATTTGATTGATATTTGTTTTGAATTGTGAAATTTATGTGTTAATGTGTTATGTTTGCTTGTTGTGTTATTTTTGCCGATTCGGAGAGTTTTCGGGAAAATAGATTAGAGGGTATTTTAGACATTAGCATTAGATGTAAGTGAATTATTTGCGAGAAGTATTTGGTAAGTGTTTGGAAGGAAATGAAGAGGAAAGAAAATAGAATATGAGATAAGAGAGAAAAAGAGAAAGATAGAATCATTAGTGGAAAAACAAGAGAAAGAAAGAAGAGAGAAGAGAAAGAGGAGAAAGAAGAGGAAAACCTAGAATTTCTTCAAGATCAACTACCAAGCTTTTAATCGATTGGGTAAGGATGTGAAACTCTATTATACTGTTAATGTGTATGATTATGTATGTTTTTGTTGGTTTGATTTTGGATTGGGGAGAGTTTTCCTCATTTTTTCCATTTAGGGCATTTTAAGATTTAATCGGTAGAATGGTGTTTTTAATCGGTTAGAATCAAGAATGGACGGAGTAGATTAGTCGGGTAACGTTGGGCTAAGTCTACTGGGGTTGTTTGGTTTATGAATCGGTCGGTTTGTGAGTTTGGGCTTTTGGACAGCCATGGGAGTTCTGAGTTCGCAGGTTCGCTAGGCGAGTGGCAGCGAAGCTTCGCCAGGAGAAGCCCAGCGAGCAGCAGCGAACCAAGTCAGTAGCAAACACCCTGTCTTTGCTGGCAAGTTCGCCAGGCGAATGAGTGTGGCGAAGATTCTCCAGGCGAGTGTGCTAGCGAGTTCTAGCGAGTAATTCCAGAATAAATCCCAGTGGTCTTCGCTGGCGAGTTTGCCAGGCGAACGAAGTAGCGAAGGTTCGCCAGGCGAAGGTTGGCAAATGCGACAACATTTTCCTGTTCTATGTGTTTTTCCTTTCCATGCAAATTTCTTTGTTCGGTTATGTTTAATCCTTATCGAATTGAATAGTTTTGTGTGTCGTGTGGTACGTTACACTGTGGGTAGCCGCAAGGCGTGAATCCTAGAATGTGGAATTTTGATTGTGAAAGTATATACCTTATATGGAATGGTATGTGTTGAAATGAAGAGTATATATATATTATGGAGTATATGTATATTGTGAATATACATAGATTGTATGTACCTGTATGAGATGAATATGCATAGTGATATATCTGCGAATATGTATGCATGTAGAGAAATGTTGTGAGTCATTTTGCATAAAAGGCATCATGATGTACATTCTAGCGATGTTGATTCCTTGGGGAATCTGTTGTAAGATGTGATTCCTTGGAGAATCTGTTGTAATATTTGATTCCTTGGAGAATCTGCTGAATATTTGATTCCTCGGAGAATCTGCTGAATATTTGATTCCTCGAAGAATCTGCTGAATATTCGATTCCTCGGAGAATCTGGTGAATATTTGATTCCTTGGAGAATCTGCTGAATACTTGATTCCTTGGAGAATCTGCTGGATTGAGTCGGTACCGCATTTGCATCTGCATAGAGTCGTGAGTCGATCTCTATGAGTTGCATTGGTCATCTTTATATGATGTATTGAGTGAATTGAACATAATGGTAGATGTTTATGTGGAAAATGATGAGTATGTATAGAAGCATGATTTGATGAATATGCTTGATTGTGTGAATATGCATTGTGATGTGTATGATGATTTGTGATGAGATGTGGTGAGAACTTGAATTGTGTATATCCCATGTATGTATATAGATATATAATTATATTCATTGATTATTATGATATTGTTTCTCACCCTTCTGCTGTTTTATGATGCTCTATGAGGCATTGCAGAGTAGGTTGCTGGAGGTCTTTTTGTGAAGCGAGTCTTCATTCTTTTTGGTCAGATGGCTCTGATATGTAACACTGGGTAGTTAGGGATTGGTTTGATTCTTTTGTGATACATCTGTGTATGTATCTGCTGATGTATGTTTTGTAAAAACATTACTTATAGATTGATTTTAAACTGATGATGTAATCGATGTTTATATGAATTAGGTGATTCAATGTTTAGATGTTTCTGCTTTTATTCTAAATATTGAAATGTGGGTAAAAGGACTAAGATTCCTTTGTTGTGAGTTTCCCATTGTTGCATATCTTTATGAGCAGGTGTTGTATGTGTTTTATTTTCATGGATAATGTGATGCGCCTTTTGTACCATGTTCTAAATATACTCTGATGAAATTTTGACTTCGTGCCTAAATGATTTATTTGTCTATTTGGGATATAAAAATGGGGTGTTACATTAAGTGGTATCAGAGCCAGCATTGAGTCAGTTGTGTCTGTCTTATTGTTGTGTTGGTTGAACGGTTGTTTAACCTTGTTATTTTTGGGAATCCTCAGAATATGGCTGGTCGTAATGACAATGCTATGGCTGCAACGTTGGAGGCTATGGCTAGGGCGGTGCAAGGCGCACCGAATGTGAATGCGAATGATGAGTTTAGAAAGAACCAACCACCGGTATTCAAAGGGAGGTTTGATCCGGACGGTGCTCAGATCTGGCTGAAGGAGATTGAAAGAATCTTTAGAGTGATGGACTGTGCTGAAGGAAACAAGGTGAGGCTTAGAACTCACATGTTGACAGAGGAGGCCGATAACTGGTGGGTCGGTATGAGACAAGTTCTTGAGGTAAATGATGAGGAAATTACTTGGGATTTATTTCGCACTGAATTCTTGAGAAGGTATTATCCAGAGAGTGTGAAGTGGATAAAGGAAATGGAATTTCTGGAGTTGAAGCAAGGTAACATGTCTGTGGTAGACTACACGACTAAGTTTGTAGAATTGGTCCAGTTTCATCCTCATTATGCATCGATTACGGCGGAATTCTCTAAGTGCATTAAGTATGAGAATGGCTTGCGTCCTGAGATAACGCAAGCGGTGGGTTATCAAAGGATACGAAGATTTTCGGACTTGACCGAATGTTGTAGAATTTTTGAAGAAGACAGTAAGGCTCGTTCTTCTCATTATAAGAGTTTGAGTGAGAAGAAAGGCAAGCAACAAGTAAGGAGTGGACCTTATGTGACGCCATTTGATAAGGGCAAGTATAAGGGAAACTTTGATAGGAGAGCCGGAGGAGGAGGTTCTGGTGCGGTCAAATGTTCTTCTCAACTTCGGGTTGATCCGCCCTTTCGGGTTCGATGCCTGTTTGTTTAACAGATGCCTGACGGCGCGGTCAAAAGTTTCTCCCAACTTCGTGTTGAGCCGACCTTTGGGTCCGATGCCTGTTTGTTTAACAGATGCCTGACGGCGAGGTCTAATGTTCTTCTCAACTTTGGGTTGAGCCGCCCTTTGGGTTCGATACCTGTTTATTTAACAGATGCCTCACGGCAAGGTCATATGTTCCTCTCAACTTCGTGTTGAGCCGACCTTTGGGTTCAATGCCTGTTTGTTTGATAAATACCTGACGACGAGGTTATATGCTCTTCTCAAATTCATGTTGAGCCGGCCTTCGGGTACAATGCTTGTTTGTTTAACAGATGCCTGACGGAGAGGTCAGATGTTCTTCTCAACTTCGAGTTGAGCCGGCCTTCGGATTCGATGCCTGTTTGTTTAACAGATGCTTGACAGCGAAGTCAGATGTTCCTCTCAACTTCATGTTGAGCCGGCCTTCGGGTTCGATGCCTGTTCGTTTAACAGATGCCTGATGGCGAGGTCAGATGTACTTCTCAACTTCGTGTTGAGCTGGCCTTCGGGTTCGATGCCTGTTTCTTAAACAGATGCCTGACATCGAGGTCAAATGTTCTTCTTAACTTCGGGTTGAGCCTGCCTTCGGTTTCGATACCTGTTTGTTTAACAGATGCCTGACGGCGAGGTCAGATGTTCTTCTCAACTTTGGTTGAGCTGGCCTTCGGGTTCGATGCCTGTTTATTTATTAGATGCCTGACGGCGAGGTCAGATATTCTTCTTAACTAGGGTTGAGACCGCCTTCGGGTTCGATGCCTGTATATTGAACAGATGCGTGACGACGAGGTCAGATGGTCTTCATAACTTCGGGTTGAGTCGCCCTTCGGGTTCGATGGCTGTTTGTTTAATAGATGCCTCACAGTGAGGTCAGATGTTCCTCTTAACTTCGTGTTGAGCCGGCCTTCAGGTTCGATTCCTGTTTGTTTAACAGATACCTGACGGTGAGGTCAGATGTTCTTCTCAACTTCAGGTTGAGCCGGCCTTCGGGTTCGATGCCTGTTTATTTAATAGATTCCTGACAACAAGGTCAAATGTTCTTCTCAACATCAAGTTGAGCCGGCCTTCGGATTCGATGCGTGTTTGTTTAACACATGCTTGAGGGTGAGGTCAGATGTTCAGCTCAACTTCGTGTTGAGCCGGTCTTCGGTTTCGATGTCTGTTTGTTTAACAGATGCCTGACAGCGAGGTTAGATGTTCTTCTCAACTTCGTGTTGGGCCGGCCTCCGGGTTCGATGCCTGTTTGTTTAACAGATACCTGACGGCGAGGTCAGATGTTCGTCTTAACTTCGTGTTGAGCCGGCCTTCGGGTTCGATGCCTGTTTTTTTAACAGATGCCTAACGGCGAGGTCTAATGTTCTTCTTAACTTCGGGTTGAGCCGCCCTTCGGGTTAGATGCCTATTTCTTTAACAGATGCCTGATGGCAATGTCAGATGTACTTCTCAACTGCGTGTTGAGCCGACATTTAGGTTTGATGCCTGTTTATTTAACAGATGCCTAACATCGAGGTCAGATGTTCTTCTCAACTTCGGATTGAGCTGGACTTCGGGTTTAATGCCTGTTTGTTTAACAGATGCATGACAGCGAGTACAGATGTTCTTCTCAACTTCGGGTTGAGCTGGACTTCGGGTTTGATGCCTGTTTGTTTATTAGATGCCCGACGGCGAGGTCAAATATTCTTCTCAACTACGGGTTGAGACCACCTTCGAGGTCGATGCGTGTATATTTAACAGATGCCTGATGGCGAGGTCAGATGGTCTTCTTAACTTAGGGTTGAGCCGCCCTTCGGGTTTGATGCTTGTTTGTTTAACAGATGCTTCACAGCAAGGTCAGATGTTCCTCTTAACTTCGTGTTAAGCCGACCTTCGAGTTCGATGCCTGTTCGTTTAACAGATGCCTGATGGCGAGGTCAGATTTACTTCTCAACTTCGTGTTGAGCCTGCCTTCTGGTTCGATGCCTGTTTGTTTAACAAATGCTAGACATCGAGGTCAGATGTTCTTCTCAACTTCAGATTGAGTCGGCCTTCATGTTCGATGTCTGTTTGTTTAACAGATGCCTGACGGCGAGGTCATATGTTCTTCTCATTTTCGGGTTGAGCTGGCCTTCGGGTTCGATGTCTGTTTGTTTAACAGATACATGACAACAAGGTCAGATGCTCTTCTCAACTTCATGTTGAGTCGGCCTTCAGGTTCGATACTTGTTTGTTTAACAGATGCCTGACGGAGAACTCAGATGTTCTTCTCAACTTCGGGATGAGCCAGCCTTCAGTTTTGATGCCTGTTTGTTTAACAGATGCTTGACAGCGAGGTAAGATGTTCCTCTCAACTTCGTGTTGAGCCGGCCACCGGGTTCGATGCCTGTTCGTTTAACAGATGCCTGATGGCAAGGTCAGATGTACTTCTCAACTTCGTGTTGAGCCGAACTTCGGGTTCGATGCCTGTTTGTTTAACAGATGCCTAACATCGAGGTCAGATGTTCTTCTCAACTTCGGATTGAGCCGGCCTTCAGGTTTGATGCCTGTTTATTTAACAGATGCCTGATGGCGAGGTCATATGTTCTTCTCAACTTCGGGTTGAGCTGGCCTTCGGGTTCGATGCCTGTTTGTTTATTAGATGCCTGACAGCGATGTCAAATATTGTTCTCAACTACGGGTTGAGACCGTCTTCGGGTTCGATGCGTGTATGTTTAACAGATGCCTGATGGTGAGGTCAGATGGTCTTCTTAACTTCAGGTTGAGCCTCCCTTCGGGTTCAATGCCTGTTTGTTTAACAGATGCTTCACAGCGAGGTCAGATGTTCCTCTTAACCTCGGGTTGAACCGGCCTTCTAGTTCGATGCCTGTTTATTTAACAGATACCTGACGATGAGGTCAGATGTTCTTCTCAACTTCAGGTTGAGCCGGCCTTCGGGTTCAATGCCTGTTTGTTTAACAGATGTCTGACGGCGAGGTCAAATGTTCTTCTCACCTTCAGGTTGAGCCGGCCTTCGGGTTCGATGCCTGTTTGTTTAACAGATGCCTAATGGAGAGGTCAGATGTTCTTCTCAACTTCGGGTTCATCCGGCCTTCAGATTCGATGCCTGTTTGTTTAACAGATGCTTGACAGCAAGGTCATATGTTCCTCTCAACTTCATGTTAGGCCGGCCTCCAGGTTTGATGCCTGTTTGTTTAACAGATGCCTGATGGCGAGGTCAGATGTACTTCTCAACTTCGTGTTGAGCCGGCCTTCGGGTTCGATTCATGTATGTTTAACAGATGCCTGACATCGAGGTCAGATGTTCTTCTCAACTTCAGATTTAGGTGGCCTTCGGGTTCGATGTCTGTTTGTTTAATAGATGCCTGACAACGAGGTCAAATGTTCTTCTCAACTTCAGGTTGAGCCGGCCTTCGGATTTGATGCGTGTTTGTTTAACAGATGCTTGAGGGTGAGGTCAGATGTTCATCTCAACTTCGTGTTGAGCCGGTCTTCGGGTTCGATGCCTGTTTGTTTAACAGATGCCTGACAGCGAGGTTAGATGTTCTTCTCAACTTCGTGTTGAGTCGGCCTCCGGGTTCGATGCCTGTTTGTTTAACAGATACCTGACGGCGAGGTCAGATGTTCGTATTAACTTCGTGTTGAGCCAGGCTTCGGGTTCGATGCCTGTTTGTTTAACAGATGCCTAACGGCGAGGTCTAATGTTATTCTCAACTTCGGGTTGAGCCGCCCTTCGGGTTCGATGCCTATTTGTTTAACAGATGCCTGATGGCAAGGTCAAATGTACTTCTAAACTTCTTGTTGAGCCGGCATTCAGGTTTGATTCCTGTTTATTTAATAGATACCTAACATCGAGGTCAGATGTTCTTCTCAACTTCGGATTGAGCCGGCCTTCGGGTTTAATGCCTGTTTCTTTAACAGATGCATGACAGCGAGTACATATGTTCTTCTCAACTTCGGGTGTAGCTGGCCTTCGGGTTAGATGCCTGTTTGTGTATTAGATGCCCGACGGCGAGGTCAAATATTCTTCTCAACTACGGGTTGAGACCACCTTCGAGTTCGATGTGTGTATGTTTAACAGATGCCTGACGGTGAGGTCAGATGGTCTTCTTAACTTAGGGTTGAGCCGCCCTTCATGTTTGATGCTTGTTTGTTTAACAGATGCTTCACAGTAACGTTAGATGTTCCTCTTAACTTCGTGTTGAGCCGACCTTCGGGTTCGATGCTTGTTCGTTTAACAGATGCCTGATGGCGAGGTCAGATTTACTTCTCAACTTCGTGTTGAGCCGGCCTTCGGGTTCGATGCCTGTTTGTTTAACAGATTCCTGACATCGAGGTCAGATGTTCTTCTCATCTTTAGATTGATCCGGCCTTCGGGTTTGATACTTGTTTGTTTAACAGATGCCTGACGACGAGGTCAGATGTTCTTCTCAACTTCGAGTTGAGCTGGCCTTCGGGTTCGATGCCTGTTTGTTTAACAGATACCTGACAGCGAGGTCAGATGCTCTTCTCAACTTCATGTTGAGTCGGCCTTCGGGTTTGATACCTGTTTGTTTAACAGATGCCTGACGTAGAGGTCATATGTTCTTCTCAACTTCGGATTGAGCCAGCCTTCGGATTTGATGTCTGTTTCTTTAACAGATGCTTGACAGCGAGGTCAGATGTTCCTCTCAATTTCGTGTTGAGCCGGCCACCGGGTTCGATGCCTGTTTGTTTAACAGATGCCTGATGGCAAGGTCAGATGTACTTCTCAACTTCGTGTTGAGCCGAACTTCGGGTTCGATGCCAGTTTGTTTAAAATATGCCTAACATCGAGGTCAGATGTTCTTCTCAACTTCGGATTGAGCCGACCTTCAGGTTCAATGCCTGTTTGTTTAACAGATGCCTGATGGCGAGGTCAGATGTTCTTCTCAACTTCGGGTTGAGCTGGCCTTCGGGTTCGATGCCTGTTTGTTTATTAGATGCTTGACGGCGAGGTCAAATATTCTTCTCAACTACGGGTTGAGACCGTCTTCGGGTTCGATGCGTGTATGTTTAATAGATGTCTGATGGCGAGGTCAGATGGTCTTCTTAACTTCGGGTTGAGCCGCCCTTCGGGTTCAATGCCTGTTTGTTTAACAGATGCTTCACATCAAGGTCAGATGTTCCTCTTAACTTCGTGTTGAACCGGCCTTCGGGTTCGATGCCTGTTTATTTAACAGATACTTGACGATGAGGTCAGATGTTCTTCTCAACTTCAAGTTGAGCCGACCTTCGGGTTCGATGCCTGTTTGTTTAACAGATGCCTGACGGCGAGGTCAAATGTTATTATCAACTTCAGGTTGAGCCGGCCTTCGGGTTCGATGCCTGTTTGTTTAACAGATGCCTGACGGAGAGGTCAGATGTTCTTCTCAACTTCGGGTTGATCCGACCTTCAGATTCGATGCCTGTTTGTTTAACAGATGCTTGACAGCAAGGTCAGATGTTCCTCTCAACTTCGTGTTAGGCCGGCCTCCGGGTTTGATACCTGTTCGTTTAACAGATGCCTGATGGCGAGGTCAGACGTACTTCTCAACTTCGTGTTGAGCCGGCCTTCGGGTTCGATGCATGTTTGTTTAACAAATGCCTGACATCGAGGTCAGATGCTCTTCTCAACTTCAGTTTTAGCCGGCCTTCGGGTTCGATGCCTGTTTGTTTAACAGATGCCTGACGGCAAGGTCATATGTTCTTCTCAACTTCGGGTTGAGTTGGCCTTCGAGTTCGATGCCTGTTTGTTTAACAGATACCTGACGGCGAGGTCAGATGCTCTTCTCAACATCATGTTGAGCGGGCCTTTGGGTTCGATGCCTGTTTGTTTAATAGATGCCTAACGGAGAGGTTAGATGTTCTTCTCAACTTCGGGTTGAGCCGGCCTTCGGATTCGATGCCTGTTTGTTTAACAGATGCTTGACAGCGAGGTCAGATGTTCCTCTCAACTTCATGTTGAGTCGGCCTCCGGGTTCGATGCCTGTTTGTTTAATAGATGCCTGATGGCGAGGTCAGATGTACTTATCAACTTCGTGTTTGTTGCACCCTAAAATTTGACCAACCGGTTCCCTATCTGGTTTATGTTTCAACGCATTTCGCATTCGCATTCGCATACTGCATACATAGCATTTTCATCAGTCAGATTGATTTTATCGGGATTATAGCCCCTGGCGTTTCAGGCAGTACAGGCTAGTCAGAATAAAAGTCTGTTGAGAATTAGTGCTCGTTCCCTGTGTGTTCAAGCCATCTCGGGGCCCGGGTTCCACTACGGTTGCGTAATTGGGTTTTATTCGATTTAATCGGCTTCCTGGCATTTTTAGGTTTTTTCTGTCATTTTTCTGGATTTTTAGTGCATTTAATGAATTTTTCTGGATTTAATAGAGTTTTTTAATATTTTTTAGAGTTTAAATAAATTTTCTTTTCATTTTTACAAATTAATAGATTTTTCAAGAATATTTAGATATTATGGTTTTTAATAAATTTTATATATTATTTTTCTTTTAATAGTTTTAATAGATAAATAGATTTTTTTTTAAAGAGTAGATTTTAAAAGATAGATAAATAGATATTATCATTTTCCTTTAATAGAATAAAAAACAATAAAAATAGATATTAGTTTGTTTTAGTTTTTTTGTTTTTAAAATGATAATAGATTTTAAAAGAAAAATAGAGATTAAAGGTTTTTTAGATCTTTTTGATTTTTATTTTTCAGAATTAATTAGGTTTTTTAAAAAAAAAGATAATTTTTAGAATAAATAATAGTTTTTTAGATTTTTTAGATTTTAATTAGGTTTTTATTTTTTATTTTCGTTTTAGATATTAATTAGGATTAATTTTAGGATTAATTAGGGTTTTATTAGATTTTAATTAGGTTTTAGTGTTAATTTTCGTTTTAGATTAATTAGGGTTAATCAGAGTTTAATTCTGTTTGTAGTCATTTAATCCAGGATTAGTCCAATTGGGCCAGCATTCATTATCAATTATCCAAGCCCAGTTCAAAAAGTCCAAGTCCAGAAAGCCACGTGTCATATAAAAAGCCCCGCCACTCGTGCACTACCTCTCTCTTCCACCTCACTCTCTCTCACTCTGCATGCTTGCCACCTCACCCTCTCTCACCTCACACTTGTCCACTCTCAGACCTCACTCCCACATACGTGTCTCGCCCTCAGCACTCCCTTTGCCACCTGACACCTCGCCGGTCATCTCACCGCCGGCCATGCAACCGCCCAGACTAACCACCTCCGACCATCAGAACTAACTCCGACCACCGCCAACCGTCGCCGGAGTTGCAAAAACCCAGATTTTTCCAGGAAACCCTTCCAATCTTCATCTTCTCCGATCCAACTTCATCATAATCTCCACCACCTTTTTTTCCAGAAATCTTCTTTCCTCAAGAGCATTCAACAACCTTCAACGGATTTTTTCTCCAGATTCATTCATCGTTCATCACCAAGAACATCAACAAGAAACTCCAGAAAATTCCAACAAGATTCATCGCCTTCTTTGTTCTTCAGAGATCCTCATCGTTCTTCGAATAACAAGAATCTCATCAATCTGCAAGCGCCTTCAACGATCAAGAACGTCAGCAAACTCCTTCAGTTTGTCAGTTCGCAAGATCTTCGCTGATCTTTGTTCCGCTCGTCACAAGAACACCATCGCTGCCGTGGATCTTCAAATCTTCAACAAAGGTTTTCTCCAAACGTAGCTCCCTCCAGCTCTTCGTAAACTCCGCCAAGCTTCGTCTCAAATTGCCCGAGTCTTCATCAATTGCGTCGTCTATCCAGGTTTCTATTCTGAACTCATCATCCATCGTTTTTTTTTCTTGTGTTGTTAGCTGGAGATTTTAGCGTAGATGGTGTTAGTGCGAAAGTTGGTTTAGGGTTTAATCTGGGATCAGAAGTTGAGGCGTTGGTTTGTATTTGTGATGGGTAGGGTTTTGTGAGCGATTTGGTGAAGTAGATGAACAATTTCGTGAGGGAGAGATTGGAGAGGGTTTCATGGGAGGGTTGTTCAGAGAGCGCCGTTAGGGTTTTCAGCGAGGGGAAGATGAACAGTGGCGTGAGGGAGAGTGATAGTTAGTTTTAGGGTTTGATCTTTGCTGAAGTTGGATTGAAGGAGTTTCGGGCCTTAAGCCCAATTGCCATGTACTGAATCTACTCCCATTGTTCCTTGTGAAACCCCCCTCCCCGTGTGTAATGTTGGATGGGCCTAACCCAACTTCTATTAACACCCCCCGTTGGAAGGCCCAAATGAGATACAAGCAAATTATGCGCTATTCGCCCCCCCCCCCCCCTAGGTTTTCTTTTTTGTGGTTTTTCTGAATTGGTGGACTGAGCCCAGCGTATTGCTGAGTGCACCCCCCCCCCCCCCTCCTGGACCCAGTTGTATTCTGAACTATAATAAACTGCTTTCGCCACCCCCCTGTATATGTCAATTTTAATTGAATTGTTTTAATTTTCTTCATTTGTTTAGTTTACCAAATAATTCATAATAAAGCAGAAAATGATCATTTTAATATGGGGATTTTTGATGCATTTTAATAATTGTTTCAAGAAAATTAAAAGAAAAATAAAAATATCATTTTAGGCATTTTTCCATTTTTGGTGATTTTTACATTTAATTGCATTTTATTTTCATTTTGTTTGTATATATCATTTTGTGAATTTTGTTTGGTCCTTTAAATTCATATTTTGATCCCATTTTTTTGTGGTAGTTAGATTAGGACATTAAGTTTCCCCTGGATTTATTTCATATTTTTGTGAATTAAGTTTGATTAAATTTTGATTAGAGAACATTAGGATAGTATAATTAGGGTTTAAACTCAACATAGGTGCAGTCTAACATTTTATTTTGGGTTTTTTAGCTTGAATTAGAGTATGGGACATATAGGGTATGTAGGGTAGATATAGAAATCCCCTTAGAATAAATCTTAGGATTTTAAATGCTATTTTGCTATTTTCAGTATATTTTGCAAATAGAATGTTTGTTTGGTGTTCCCACTTGGGGTTTATGTTTGTCTGTTTGGGTTTCTGGGTTTTTATTTTGGGGTGTGGGTTTGGTTTGGGCTTGTGGAAGCATGAAGAATCAATGGAGGAGATTGAATGCAAAGATTAAGATTGATGCATGAAGATTGCTTGGAGGTTGAAGATGTTGATTGAAGACTTAGGAGAAATAGGATAAAATAGGAAGAGCTTAGAATAGACAAATTCTTCTGTCAAACATAGAGTGCATTGTTTGCCTCTATCCTATCCAATGACATAAAGTCCTCCTTGGGAAGCTCCATCTCTCCTTAGGAGGGATGAGTGGTATGCCCAAGTGAGTAGAACTTTGAGGATACCTTTCATTTGCAATGTTAAAATCTTAGTGATTTCCTTTGGTTGTCATTGAGTTTCTTAACATTATAACCTGATCTTGTTGAATGATTCTCCTTTGGAGGTGCTTGTGGAAGCTTAGTAAAGAGAAAATTGAAGCTTATTGAAGTATAAGTTTGAGCTTGTTGAAGCTGGTGGCTTGTTGAAGTTGGGGTTTTGCTGCTTGTTGAAGTTGAAGTCAGGAGCTTGTTGAAGCTGGTTACTGGTTAAGTTTGAGCTTGTTGAAGTTGGTTTCTTGTTGAGGCTAGGGTTTGCTGCTTGTTGAAGTTGAAGTCAGGAGCTTGTTGAAGCTAGTTACTGGTTGGGGTTTGAGCTTGCTTAAGATGGGAGCTTGTTGAAGTTGGTGTCCATTGAAGATTGAAAGTTTATTGAAACTTGAAGATAGGAGTTATTCATGAAGATGAATGTTGTTGCTGTCAACTTTTTGCTGTTAAATCAACTGTTGCTGTCAGAGCTATTGCTTGTGTTGTTTGCTGTAGGAGTTTGGTGCTGCTGTTTGGGCTGCCTCCTCTGCTTTGGGGTTTTATTTTCTTTGATTGTATTGGTTGTTAATCTTCCCCTTAGGTTTAAAGTGAAGCTGCTCACTTTGCCTATTATTTCCTGCTGCATTCATGCATTTTACTGCTTTACTGTATGTATCTGTTTCTTTTGCCGTTTATCCCCTAGGATCTCTGATTTCCTCTGTGCAGGAGGGAATTATGACAGACATTAGGCTTTCATCCATGCATGACAACATTAGGGTGGTTTTGATTCCCTTTTCAACGATAGGTTTTTAGAGTTTCTTTCTCTTCTCATCTCAGAACCATTCAAAAACACAGTAATAAGGTTAATCGATGTCGTACGTTACGAGCCTTAAGCTATTTGAGAAAAGGTTGCTGGAGGGTCACTCTTCAGTAATCTGATTGCTTAGTGTGTTACCCTTAGGGTGACATACGACGTAGTCACTCTCAAATCATAGTCTCTAGTGCGTCAGAGATTGCAAACACATTAAAAAACATTTCTTCCGTAAAAGATTCAAACCAATATCAAGAATGTCACTTTTGTCCGCTTGGACACGTAATCAGGAGAAACCCTTTTTCAGAAGGATAAAAAACAATCAAGACAGACTTGTGTCGTACGTGACCCGAACTACGTTTGCTCTGATCTTTCATGGTGTATGAAAGTACGTAGGCATAGGATGCGATATCCTATCGAGCAACCTTCCCCTCCTTTCCAGTAGGTAGGCGAACTACGTTGACTCTGATTTCTCGTTCCAGACGGGAATACGTAGGCATAAAGTGCGATACTTTGCCGAGTCATTTTATTTTATTTTAACCCTTGACCTGTAGAGTAGATAGAACAACAATCCGTACTAGAAAACAAGCGTGGATCCCGTCGAGTACGACGGACGTGAGGGGTGCTAATACCTTCCCCTTGCGTAACCGACTCCCGAATCCAAGATTTGGTTGCGATGACCATTCCTTTCCCGTCTTCACGGTAGGTTTACTCTGAGCGTTTCCTTTCCCTCTGTTGGGATAAATAACGCACGGTGGCGACTCTTCTGTTCAGCCGGCGCCGATTTTCGCAGTAGCGACAGCTGGCGACTCTGCTGGCGACTCCAACGGTTCCCTACGCGAGTCAATCCTAGCGCTTGTTTTCCCGTCAGGGGTGTTGTATGGATTTACTATTCTGTCTTTACTTTCTGCAATGTTATTACTAAGCCTTATATTATCATTGTTGCTGTGGGTAGGGGTAATCTGCTGAGAGATAAGCCAAACCCAGGCTTGAGTACACATATAGATCTAGAGAGAGAGTATTGGTTAGCCTGCTTGCTTAGCTCGCACCAGCTAGCCGCGAAATCTCACTCGGACGAGATTCTCTTTGATGCTTCTTGCCTGGCCCTTAGGGCTCGACAAGTTGTCTGACCCGAGGATTGTCGACTCTGGGAACCTATCAATTGAGATTCAACTAAGTGAGGCCGCTTCAAGGGATGATGATGCCACACCTTCTGGGTATCGTATCATCGCTCTTGAAAGTCTGTGACGTTGAACCCGCATAGGATGCCGTACCTCGTCTACGAGTTAAGTACACACCTGTGAGGGGTAGGAGGGTCTGTTTGCAGGAAACCTTTGACCTCAGAATACCTGGTTTATCTCTATCAGGGAGATATGGTTACAGGGTTCTTTTGAGTGGTTGGTTTGGTTTGAAATAAAGATTGAATGGTTCTCAAGGCTTCAGTACAGAGCAACCCAGTCTATCAGCATTGCACTTGACCCCTTGTTTGCATATGCATGTGCATTTTCATGTTTGCATTTCATTAACATGTATTTATGTTGCAGGTGATCATTCCCCTTTGATTCTAGGATATCTTCTAGCCAGGCATGGAGTCCCTGAAGAAGACGGTTGCTTACAGGTTGCATTCACCAGACATCAGTTCGTTATTGGGTTTAAATGCTTTGGCAGATGAGAGTGTGAGGGCTGGGTTCAGAGCATCCTATGGGAGACTGCTTAGCTTGTTGTACACACCTTCAGCTTTCAAGATTACTGGGGTGTATACTTTGATGCAGTTTTATGAGCCGCAACTGAGATGTTTCTTATTTCCAGACTACATTCTGGCACCCACCTTGGAGGAGTATTATGTTATGTTAGATATTCCCGTGTTAGACCAGATGCCCTTTGTACACGTTGATACTGAGCCTGAGTTAGCTACACTCACAGAGATTGTCAGTTTGGACGCTTCTGAGTTTCCAGGAGGCTCGGTCAAGCTGAATGGAGCTTATGGTTTTCACTTATCTGTCCTAGTTGAGAAGGCTACACAGTGCGCGAAGAATGGGTGTTGGGTTGCCTTTAGTGCTATTCTGGCTGTCTGCATATACGGGATTGTCTTATTTCCTAATGTGCCAGACTTTGTCGACTCGGATGCCTTCTTGATTCTCGCCTCAAAGAATCTCGTTCCTACTCTCTTGGGCGATGTTTATCATTCTATTCACTACAAGAATGAGAAACGTCGTGGCAAGAATGTTTCCTGCTGTCTTCCTCTCTTGTACAGGTGGTTCCAGAGGCACCTTCCGAAGACTGGGCCGTTTGTTGATACGGTGATACTTTGGATTGGCCGTCCCGGTTGATGGGGCTATCTGCTGAGAATATCATTTGGTTTGATCGGGGTATGCTTGGTACTGACATTATATTAGTTGCAGGTGTTTTCCGAATGTTCCCCTGATTGGACGGAAAGGCTGTATCAACTATAATCCTTCACTATTGGTACGACAGTTTGGTTATGCCTTGAGAGATGCTCCTATTGAGGTTGAGATACGGGAATCTCTGTATCTCACGGGCTCCTTAGATGAGGCTGCTTTGATCAGGTTGAGGCATGCATGGGCTAGCATCCATAGGAGGGGGAAGGCTTTGCTCGGTAAGAGCAACAACAGAGCTTATGATCCTTACGTGGCGTGGGTCCATGAGAGAGCTAGTACTTCTTTGATGCCTTATCCTGCTGTGGAACCCCTGTATCTTCCATTGATTGAGGTACCTCCTGCAAAAGAGAGTGAGAAATATAACAAGTTGATGGCTGCAAATGAGGAATTAAAGAAAGCTAACGAGGAGTTAGAGAAGGAGATCTTCCAGTTACGGCGAGAGAAGAAGAAAGCCACCTTCACGGTGAAGGAACAGACCGAATTGATTAACAGGTTGGGAACAGAGCTGACAGAAGCAACCAACAAGAAAGAAAAAGTGGGGATAGCTTTGAACGGTGTAAGCAAGGTGCTTACTTCCAAGAAGGAACTTTTAAGCAAAGCTTATGCTCGTATCAGCAAGTGGGAAGCTTTGTGGGAGGCCACGCTCACCAAGCGGAAAGAGTGCGAAGACGAACTGAAAATGCAGATTGCTACGCTGGAGGCACAGGTTAAAGCCCAGGAAGCAAGGATTGCTGAAGTAACATCCCTTAGGAGTACTGCTGATCTCAGAGTCAGTGACAGTGACGAGAAGTCGAGAGGTTACGAGGAGAAGGTCGGTTCCAAGAGGTACAGATCTGACGAGGGTTCGAGCAAAGGAGCTTCCCGGGACGACGCCGCGAAGCTGAGATCCACTACTGAGCGGCATGCTTTACTGATTCAGGAGTTGATTTCTCGACTAGGGCACTCAGAGACGATGAGGATATTGGAGGACGTCCGAGCACGCCATTTGGCCTGATGTATCTTTGCCTTACCTTTGTCATTTGTACTTATATTTGGGCCATCGCCAGACTTGTTGGCCGAGGTCTCTTCGGTTGTATTCAGTTGAACTCTTGTACCCGGCCCCTTGGCATTTGTTATATATGAGGATTTTCTGGTTTATTGCTTGTTGGATAGGGACTCCATTGCCATAATGGCTTTCTCTCCGGAACTAGAATCGGGGGAATATAACCTGTAGCATATTTACATAATTGCATTTGCATTCATATTGCATTCACCAGGTGATTATTGAAGTGTATCTCATTTCCTGCATTTCTCAGGTTTTTCCAGGATTGAAAGTCAACGTCCTCACCGATACTCTACTCGTACCAACTGCAAAAGAGTTATGGACCAGATGCAGAGCGAGATGCAGGACATGCGTGAGAAGCTGGCGCTGTTCATGCAAACGATGGAGACAATTGTGAAAGGGCAGGAAACTTGCAAACTTTGGTGCAGCCATTGCTGGTGAGAAATGTCGGAAATGGAAACGAAGACCACAATTCTGTACATGTTGACACCATTCATGGGGATGGTACTCCTACACCAGTAGCTCCACCTGTGGTGAATATACCTGCTGTGAACGTGAACAATGGCGCTGGCGCCGGGAATGGTAATACAGGAATTGGTAATGAGACTGTCATTAACAACGTTGGGTTCGGAGACGCCAATCTGGGCGGTGATAACAATGGAGGTAATGGCTTTGGTAACAACGGATTTGGCTATAACGACCAGGGGTTCGATTATGTTAACCAAGATGGGAAGTTTGGTTTCAACGCCCAGGGTTTCGGACACGATGGATTTGGTAATGCTAACCATGCCTATGGTGGATTCGGTAACGGAAATGGTGCTGGAATGAGGCCTTTTGGACCTGCCGGGGTCGCTCAAGGGTATGGTAACAGGGGACGGGGCCCTGTGATGAATCAGACTAGATTTGGTCGTAACAATGGGTATGATGGGTACGGAAACGAGAATGTTAATTGGATGGAAGACCAACAAGAAGATGCTTTCTCTGGTAGAGGGTTTGAAGGTCCTGTAGACAACACTCAGTGAATCAAGATGCTCGAGGAGCAGATGAAAGGTGTTGTGAATTAGAGTGCTTCCGGTTTAGATATGACCACTATGGGTTTGGTGCCTGGCCTGAGGGTACCGCTGAGGTTTAAAGCTCCTACATTTGACAAATATAAGGGAGATACTTGTCCGAAGGTGCATGTTCGCTCCTATTACAGACGGATGTCCGCTTACTCGAATGACGAAAGAATGCTGATGCATTTCTTTCAAGACAGCTTGTCTGGTCCTTCCCTTGAATGGTACATGGGGTTGGAGCCCACTCAGATAAAGACATGGAAGCAATTGGCTGAAGCGTTTGTGACTCATTATAAGTACAACAGTGACTTGGCACCGAACAGGGTCCAGCTACAGGGGTTGTCACAGAAGAAAGATGAGAGTTTCAAAGAATACGCGCAAAGGTGGCGCGACATGGCTGCGAGGGTTCATCCTCCTTTGGTCGAGAAGGAGATGAATGATATGTTCATAGGAACGTTCACCAGTATGTTTTATGATAAGTTGTTTCCTGCTTCCTTGGGCAGTTTCTCGGATCTAATCTTGATGGGCGAGAAGATTGAAAGTAACATTAAAATGGGGAGATTCCAAGCTGAGGAATCCACTTCAGTTGGAGGTAACAGAAAAGCTTTTGGTGGTCGTCGACAGGGTGACACAAGTGCAGTATTCGGGGGCTGAGGCCGTGGCCGGGGCAGAGGACGGAATAAGTACAATCATCCGCAACAGGTGGCAAGCGTCACAATTACATTTCATTAACAACCAATGCCACTACAGCAGATACCACCACAGCAGCAGCCACAGCAGAATGCTGGCCAAAGAAGATTTCCGAATGCGAAGCCGAAAAGAGTGTTTGAAGCGCCTCCTTCCACGTACGCGAAACTTTTTCAGACACTGTTGGGGCTGAATTTAGTTGAAAAAAGGACGTTGGCACCACCCACGAGACCAACCCTTCCTTATGGGTATGATGTTAACAAGCACTGTGACTTCCACTCCGGGGCTCCCGGGCATGACATAGAGGCCTGTCATGCGCTTAAACACAAGGTTCAAGATCTATTGGATAGCAAGGCCATAAATTTTGGACGAGCAGGTCTGAATATAGTATAGCAGCCAATGCCCAACCATGGGGCAAATGCTATTTTGACTGAGGAGGGTTTGAATCTGGTTATGGATGTTGATGAACTGAAAACACCGTTGTGTGAAATAAAGAGCAGGTTATTGAAAGGAGGTGTGTATCCGGGCTGCGATGAGTTTTGTCTAGAATGTTGGACCCAAGCTGGGGGTTATGCTGAATTGAAGAAGGGTATTCAGACCTTGATAGATGAAGGTACGTTGCAATTCGACAGAACGGCAGTGGAGAGACCTGCAGAAGTATTAGCTGATGAGCGAAGTGATGTTGCTACGGTGACAATTCCCCGAAAAACGATAACTATAACGGCGCCAGCCAGACGACCGACGATCACTATCACGAAGGCAGGGCCAATCCCTTATGAGAGCACTAAGGCAGTACCCTGGACTTATGGGCTGGAAGCATATTGTGATGGGAAGAAACTTGATATCAGCAAACAGCCAGCTGGGGTTGTGGACAATGTCGTCGGGACTGGAGGGATGACGAGGAGCGGGAGAATTTTTATATCGCCTGAGGTAGAGGCTGAACGATTGGCAAAAGGTAAAGGTAAAGTGAATGAGGATGTTCCTGTGCAGAGGAATGAAAAAGAAACGGCACTGAAAGATGTAGAAGAGTTTATGCGCCTTATCCGTAAGAGTGACTATAAAATTGTTGAGCACCTTCAACAGACACCGTCGAAGATATCCATACTATTGCTGTTATTGTGTTCCGAAGCCCATAGGAATGCATTATTAAAAATTCTGGACACGTCGTTTGTACCCCAAGATGTTTCTGTGAATCAGTTGGAGGGGGTGATGGCGCACGTGAATGCAGGCCACAGTTTGGGATTTACGGATTTTAATTTGACCCCGAGGGGAAGAGGGCATAACATGGCGTTGCACGTCTCAGTTGAATGCAAGGGCACAGTCATGTCCCATGTGCTGGTGGATACCGGGTCTTCCTTGAATGTGCTGCCAAAGAAAGCAATGATGAAATTGGACATCAGGGGAATCGTTTGTACGCCTAGTGACTTGGTGGTCAGGGCATTCGATGGTACACGGAGGTCAGTCTTTGGGTCTATAACTTTGCCTCTGCAGGTGGGGCCGGAGACTTTTGAAACTGAATTTTACATTATGGACATACAGCCAGCATATAGCTGTCTTCTCGGACGACCATGGATCCATGGTACTGGGGCGGTCACATCTACCTTGCACCAAAAGCTGAAGTACATGGTAGGGGACAGTGTGGTTATAGTGTGTGGGGAGGAGGATATACTGGTCAGCCATTTGTCGTCATTCAAGTACGTGGAAGTCGACGGCGAGATCCATGAAACACCCTGTCAAGCCTTTGAGGGGCTGCGCATCAAAGACAAAGTTCCAGGGCCGAGTAAAGCATCAGAGGTGGCAGTATCATCATACAAAGAGGCTCAGGCTCTAGTGAAGACTGGTGAGACCAAGGGTTGGGGCAAGGTTCTGGATATTCCCGTGAAAATGGACAGATTTGGGCTGGGATATCAACCGTCATCATCAACGCCTACTGCAGGGGCACCCCGTTTCAAAGGACCAATAACGATTACGGCTAGTGGAGTATATCATGAGACCATCAACGCTGTTTCAGATTCCGAAGACGGAGACAGCAACTGCGACATGGATGCCTGGATTCAGTCGAGCGTGCCAGGACAAGGGCTTTGCAATTGGTCTATTCAGGAGACTGTTCCTATGACAACTAAACAGTAATACTTTGTTTTCTTAATTGTTGAACAATCCGGTGTCCTGCCAGGGGCATCGTGATTTTGCTTAGGGCCGTTCTGTTATGTACATTGTACTGTTTAATCGTTAAATAAAAGGCGTTTTTCATGTACAAATATAGTGATCTCTGTTTTTCCTGTTTTTATTTTTTACAATAAAATGGCAACGTGGTTATTCACTTTGTATGTATTTTGAAGCATTTAACCATTTCCTTTGCAGGATTACTATTTCAGATGACATCTATGAACCGCCTATGACTCACTTTGACTTTGAGCACCCGGTATTTCAGGCCGAAGAAGAGATTGTTGAAGATGGCGACGTTCCCGAAGAGTTGTCTTGGTTGGTAAAACAAGAAGAACGAATCATTCTGCCTCATGAGGAGGTCATTGAAATCATCAATCTGGGGTCGGAAGGGGTTGAAAGGAACATTTGTATAGGGGCCGCGCTGCAGAGCGACGTCAAGCGAAGATTGGTTGAAATGCTCAAAGAGTACAGTGATATTTTTGCTTGGTCGTATGAGGACATGCCTGGGCTGGATACAGATATGGTTGTTCACCGTCTGCCATTAAAAGAAGAATGCCCGCCGGTTAAGCAGAAGCTCCGAAGAACTAGACCGGACATGGCTGTGAAGATTAAGGAGGAGGTTCAAAAGCAGTGGGATGCTGGTTTCCTAGCTGTTACAAAATATCCTTCATGGGTCGCTAATATTGTGTCAGTGCCAAAAAAAGACGGTAAAGTAAGAATGTGCGTAGATTACCGTGATCTGAACAAGGCGAGCCCGAAAGACGATTTCCCACTTCCTCACATCGATGTTTTGGTTGATAACACCGCTCAATTCTCCGTATTCTCCTTCATGGATGGCTTCTCAGGCTATAATCAGATTAAAATGGCGCCAGAAGACATGGAGAAGACTACTTTCATTACTCCCTGGGGAACATTTTGCTACAAAGTGATGCCCTTCGGATTGAACAATGTTGGGGCAACGTATCAGCGTGCGATGACGACTCTCTTTCATGACATGATGCATAAAGAGATCGAGGTTTATGTTGATGATATGATTGCCAAATCCCAGACGGAGGAAGAACATTTGGTGAATCTGCTGAAATTATTCAAGAGGCTTAGGAAGTTCAGGCTAAGACTGAACCCTAACAAATGCACCTTCGGGGTGAGATCGGGTAAACTGCTGGGGTTTATCGTGAGTGAAAAAGGAATAGAGGTTGATCCTACGAAAATAAAAGCAATACAAGAAATGCCGACGCCTAAAACAGAAAAAGAGGTGCGCGGGTTTTTAGGGAGGTTGAACTACATCGCTCGGTTCATATCTCACCTAACAGCTACGTGTGAGCCATTATTCAAGCTGTTGAAAAAAGACCAGGCTGTAACATGGAATGAAAATTGTCAAAAGGCGTTCGATAAAATAAAACAGTATTTGCAGGAGCCTCCTATTTTGATACCTCCAGTGGCAGGGAGACCCTTGATTATGTATTTGACGGTTCTTGAGGGGAGTATGGGTTGTGTCCTCGGTCAACATGACGAGACAGGACGTAAAGAGCATGTGATATACTACCTGAGCAAGAAGTTTACTGACTGTGAATCTCGATACTCAATGCTCGAAAAAACTTGTTGTGCGCTAGCCTGGGCCGCCAAGCGTTTGAGGCAGTACATGCTAAATCATACAACCATGCTCATCTCGAAGATGGATCCTATCAAATACGTATTTGAAAAGCAGGCACTATCTGGGAGAATTTCCCGTTGGCAAATGGTTTTGACCGAATACGACATCCAGTATGTTTCACAGAAGGCTATAAAGGGGAGTGTGTTATCGGAATATCTTACTGAGCAGCCTATTGAGGACTACCAATCGATGAGGTTTAATTTTCCTGACAAGGATATCATGTACCTGAAGAGGAAAGATTGGGAAGAACCGTTGCCGGATGAAGGGCCAAAGACGGATTCCAAGTGGCAGTTGATATTTGACGGAGCTGTGAATTCCTACGGTAGCGGAATAGGGGCAATCATCACTACTCCACATGGGTCGCACATCCCATTTACTGCTCGATTGACTTTTCCGGTTACTAATAATGAAGCCGAATACGAAGCTTGCATCATGGGGCTTGAAGAAGCCATTGATTTACGAATCAAAAATCTGGATGTATACGGGGACTCAGCTCTGGTGGTGAATCAAATAAAAGGAGAATGGGAGACACGTCAGCCCAATTTGATACCGTACATGAATTATGCAAGGAGATTGTTGCCTTTCTTTAACGAGGTTGAATTGCACCATGTACCGCGAGCAGAAAATCAGATGGCTGACGCCCTGGCCACATTGTCTTCCATGTATAAAGTCAACTTCTGGAACGAGGCTCCCAGAATTGTTATCTCTCGGCTTGACAGACCCGCCTTCGTATTTGCCATTGACGAAGCTTCCGATGATAAACCCTGGTATTTTGACATCCAGAATTTCCTGAAGAACAAGGAGTATCCGGCTGGGGCATCCAGTCGTGATCAGAAGACTCTCAGGAGATTGGCTGGTAATTTCTATCTGAATCCGGACGGTGTCCTGTACAAAAGAAACCATGACTTGGTGTTAATATGCTGTGTAGACGAGAAAGAGGCGAAGTTGCTTATGGAGGAAATACACGAGGGTACATTTGGTACACATGCTGGTGGGCATGCTATGACGAGAAAGCTGTTGCGGGTAGGTTATTACTGGCTAACTATGGAAACTGACTGTTTCAAGTTTGCGAAGAGGTGTCATAAGTGTCAGATTTATGCAGATAAGATCCATGTGCCTCCAAGTCCCCTGAACGTGATGACATCACCGTGGCCATTTTCAATGTGGGGAATTGATATGATTGGAAAGATTGAGCCGACGACATCTAATGGACACCGGTTCATTTTGGTAGCAATTGACTATTTTACCAAATGGGTGGAAGCGGCATCATATGCAAATGTGACCAAACAGGTGGTAGCCAGGTTTATCAAACGAGATATCATTTGCAGATATGGAATCCCTGAGCGGATTATTACCGACAACGGTTCAAACTTAAATAACAAAATGATGAAGGAGCTATGTCAGCATTTTAAGATTGAACATCACAACTCTTCTCCGTACCGACTCAAGATGAATGACGCTGTTGAAGCGGCCAATAAGAACATAAAGAAGATTGTTCAGAAGATGGTGGTGACCTATAAGGACTGGCACGAGATGCTACCTTTCGCTTTGCACGGTTATCGTACGACGGTACGCACATCAACCGGGGCAACCCCGTTCTCGTTGGTATACGGAATGGAAGCAGTGTTACCGCTGGAAGTTGAGATTCCTTCCCTGAGGGTACTACAAGATGTCCAACTCGACGAGGCAAAATAGGTGAAAGACAGGTTGAACCAGCTGAGTTTAATGGATGAGAAGAGGCTAGCTTCTCAAGCATACGGTCGGTTGTACCAAAGCCGGATGAAGAAAGCGTATGATAAGAAGATACATCCTCGGAGCTTTCAGACGGGCGACCTTGTGCTGAAGAGGATCCTCCCGCCATAGGCTGATCACAGGGGCAAGTGGACCCCTAACTACGAAGGGCCATATGTTGTCAGAAAAGTATTTTCAGGAGGAGCATTGTTGTTGTCCACCATGGACGGTGAAGACTTTACGTCGCCTGTGAATTCGGACGTCGTTAAAAAATACTTTGCTTAAAAATTGACCCGCTGGACAAAAAAAAGAGAGTCCAGGCAAAAATGGGGCATCCTGGCGAACCAAAAACAGAATAAAAGGTTCGGGAAAAAATTAGGTATAAAATTGAAAAGATGTACACCCGCGAAGTTGAAAACCTACACTGGGCGGCTTCGGCAAAAAAGGGTATCCCGGTGAACTGAAAACCCGCAAAGGGCGGTTCACGCAAATGTTAGGGATTTGAAAAGCAAATGACTGCGGTCCGGATTTGATGTCGCATTGCATTGGTACGGGAGAATACTTTGGGGATTCGATTATCAGATACAATCTCTTCCGAAGAATGAATGTCGGGAAAGCGCCAGAGTCAGGCGAGTCATAGGAGGATCAGCTCATGATGGTTGTCCGCATCACGTTGCCGACATATGCGCAAATTTGATTTGTCATTGTATTTATGCTTCCTGTGCATACTTGTATATTTGGTATGCGTAACTTCCTCTTTTCAGGAGTTACATCTAGTGTACAAAACTCTGCCCATTCAGGGGCCCAATCAATAAAACATGTTATTCAGTATTTTGATGCTTGTTCTTTACTGTTTTGTATGTGAAAAAACGCCAATGTTTTGATAAAACTAGCAGTTGCATAACATTGCTGGCCCTTGCCAATAATTGCTAAAACTTCGAGGTGATTGAAAATGATGTCACTAACGCTAACTTGAATAGATTTGGTTGTATAGACTTGTCTTGTCTCGTTTGTGGTGTTGCAGGGTTCTTGCCCATATGAAGTGGATGATCAGAAGATTACAGTCCTAACTAGAGGCTTGACGAAAAGACTTGATCATTATGTGAAGTGAATCCCCACGCAGGTCGCGCTTCATTTCCCGAAGCTAAGATGACAATGTTCTTTACTGAAGGAAGGATCAGTTTCCCCAGCTAGTCGCAGTTTATCCAAAGGATATTCTCCAGCAGGTCAAGATTGATGCTCGCCACAGGAGGTCTATCCTCAGTCCCGAGTATGTAAACTGTAGCCAGATGGTTTACTTTTCCCAGCAGGGTCGTTTACCCTCAGCAGAATTTGATGATTCCAAGATTGTAGGCTGTATTCAGACGGTGTGGTGTCCCCCAAAAGGATTCCATATCCCGAGCAGAGTTGTTTAGCCTCAGAAGGCTAATATTTCTATACCCAGACAGTCTACTCTCCCCAGCAGAGATTCCCTTCCCAGTAGGGTCATTTATTCTCCCCAGCGGAGTCGGTTAATATTCCCCAAGAGAGTCATTTCCTCCCCAGCGGAGTTTTCTCTCCCCAGCAGGTGTTATTCTTTCCTCCCAGTGGAAATTGAAGGCTTAAAGCTCTCCCCGGCAGAGTTCGTTGTATGTCCTGGTATTTATTTTGCCGGAATACTTGGTGGCAACCGTTCCTTCCCCAGCAGGGTGGTATTTGTCCTCAGCATCCGTAATGAAGCGAGCTTATCAGAGCTGTTCCCGGCAGCCCGAATCTGCATTTGCATTTGCATGCATTATCATGTTTTCATCCATCTAGAAAACGCGTAGCATTTCCATGCTATATGGAACATTTACGCCATTGTCAAACATGCGCATTTTTGAAACATAAATCAGGTTGGTTAACCTTTTGCTTTCAGGTATGGGTGTCGGTCATTGGTAGCATCTCAAGGTTCCATGTATCAAAATTTCAGAAGTGGTCGCTTGTTGTCAGAACGGGTGTCGGTCATTGGTTTTCAGAATATCTCCAGCTATGTTGATAGAATTTCTTCGTGTTGACGAATCATTCTTCCGTGTTGACGGAACATAGAGTCCTGTTGAAGACGAAGTTTGACTTCTCCATGATGATGGAATATGGAGTCCTGATGAGGACAATCTATGCCTATGATGATAGGATTTATTCGTGTTGACGAATTACTCTCACCGTGATGACGGAATATGGGGTCCTGATGAGGACGAGTTTTCCCCGTGTTGACGGAATATGGCGTCTTGGTGAGGACAATCTATGCCTATGATGATAGGATTTATTCGTATTGACGAACTATTTCTCCGTGTTGACGGAATATGGAGTCCTGATGAGGACAGTTTAGGCCTATGATGATAGAATTTATTCGTGTTGACGAATTACTTCTCCATGATGATGGAATATGGGGTCCTGTTGAGGACGAAGTATGATTTCTCCGGGTTAACGGAACATGGGGTCCTGATGAGGACAATTGATGCCTATGTTGATGGGATTTTTTTGTGTTGACGGAATAGGGAGTCCTGATGAGGACAATCTACGCCTATGCTGATAGGATTTATTCGTGTTGACGGATTATTCTCTCTGTGTTGACAGAATGTGCGTCCTGGTGAGGACAATTTATGATTATGTGGATAGGATTTCTTCGTGTTGACGAAATGTGAGTTCAGAGATGTACAAGAATGGTACTCCTATAATGATAGGATTTATTCATGTTGATGAATCTATTTCCCTTGTGTTGACGAAACGTGAGTCCTGATGGGGACAAGTTATTTCTATGTTGATGGGAGTTCTTGTGGTGATGAGACGTAAATAAGAACTTTATTACCCATGCTGATAGGATCTCCTTGTGTTGACGAGATGCGGATAGCCCATCCCCAGTGGAGTCGGCAAGTTTGTTTCTCCATGATGATGGAATATGGAGTCCTGCTGAGGACGAGTTTGAAAAGTACTGATGAGGGCAAGTTGTATTCCTATGATGATAGGATTTCCCCGTAATGACGAATTTATGGCTTTTCGTGTTGACGAAATTTAAGGGCAATTGTGAATAAATTTTCCTGTGATGATGGGATCTTTACTCGTGTGGATGAATTTGTTTTTCTTCTTGTATTGACAAGTTTAGTCTAGTTGTGGACAGAGGTATTTTCGCAAAGATAGTTCAGTACCCGTGGTGTTACATGGGTGGTGTTAGTCAAAATCAGATTTATTCTCCGACGACTGATCGGTGGCTACTGTAACAATCAGGTTCACTCGACGAATGTCGGTCCCCAAGCAGTGGAGCAGGTTATTTCTGCGGTTGGCAAATTTCAGGGTTCTTTGGTATTCAACCGTCTCGTACCTCGAATGTTTGAAGGTCGTTCGCTCTTCACCCAGTCGGGTCCAAGCCGCTTGAATAGGGGCAGCTGTTGCACCCTAAAATTTGACCAACCGGTTCCCTATCTGGTTTATGTTTCAAAGCATTTCGCATTCGCATTCGCATACTGCATACATAGCATTTTCATCAGTCAGATTGATTTTATCGGGATTATAGCCCCTGGCGTTTCAGGCAGTACAGGCCAGTCGGAATAAAAGTCTGTTGAGAATTAGTGCTCGTTCCCTGTGTGTTCAAGCCATCTCGGGGCCCGGGTTCCGCTACGGTTGCGTAATTGGGTTTTATTCGATTTAATCGGCTTCCTGCCATTTTTAGGTTTTTTCTGTCATTTTTCTGGATTTTTAGTGCATTTAATGGATTTTTCTGGATTTAATAGAGTTTTTAAATATTTTTTAGAGTTTAAATAAATTTTCTTTTCATTTTTAGAAATTAATAGATTTTTAAAGAATTTTTAGATATTATGGTTTTTAATAAATTTTAGATATTATTTTTCTTTTAATAGTTTTAATAGATAAATAGATTTTTTTTAAAGAGTAGATTTTAAAAGATAGATAAATAGATATTATCATTTTCCTTTAATAGAATAAAAAACAATAAAAATAGATATTAGTTTGTTTTAGTTTTTTTTGTTTTTAAAATGATAATAGATTTTAAAAGAAAAATAGAGATTAAAGGTTTTTTAGATCTTTTTGATTTTTATTTTTCAGAATTAATTAGGTTTTTTAAAAAAAGATAATTTTTAGAATAAATAATAGTTTTTTATATTTTTTAGATTTTAATTAGGTTTTTATTTTTTATTTTCGTTTTAGATATTAATTAGGATTAATTTTAGGATTAATTAGGGTTTTATTAGATTTTAATTAGGTTTTAGTGTTAATTTTCGTTTTAGATTAATTAGGGTTAATCAGAGTTTAATTCTGTTTGTAGTCATTTAATCCAGGATTAGTCCAATTGGGCCAGCATTCATTATCAATTATCCAAGCCCAGTTCAAAAAGTCCAAGTCCAGAAAGCCACGTGTCATATAAAAAGCCCCGCCACGCGTGCACTACCTCTCTCTTCCACCTCACTCTCTCTCACTCTGCATGCTTGCCACCTCACCCTCTCTCACCTCACACTTGTCCACTCTCAGACCTCACTCCCACACACGTGTCTCGCCCTCAGCACTCCCTTTGCCACATGACACCTCGCTGGTCATCTCACCGCCGGCCATGCAACCGCCCAGACTAACCACCTCCGACCATCAGAACTAACTCCGACCACCGCCAACCGCCCAGACCAACAGATGCCTGACAACAAGGTCAGATGTTCTTCTCAACTTCGGGTTGAGCTGGCCTTCGGGTTCGATGCCTGTTTGTTTATTAGATGCCTGACGGCGAGGTCAAATATTCTTCTCAACTACGGGTTGAGACCGCCTTCGGGTTCGATGCGTGTATGTTTAACAGATGCCTGACGGCGAGGTCAGATGGTCTTCTTAACTTCGGGTTGAGCCGCTCTTCGGGTTCGATGCCTGCTTGTTTAATAGATGCTTCACAGGGAGGACAGATGTTCCTTCTAACTTCGTGTTGAATCGGCCTTTGTGTTCGATGCCTATTTGTTTATCAGATACCTGACGGTGAGGTCAGATGTTCTTCTCAACTTCCGGTTGAACCGGCCTTCGGGTTAGATGCCTGTTTGTTTAACAGATGCCTGACCACGATGTCAGATGCTCTTCTCAACTTCATGTTGAGCCGACATTTGGGTTCGATGCCTGTTTGTTTAACAGATGCCTGACGGAGAGGTCAGATGTTCTTCTCAACTTTGGGTTGAGCCGGCCTTCGGATTCGATGCCTGTTTGTTTAACAGATGCTTGACAGCAAGGTCAGATTTTCCTCTCAACTTCATGTTGAGTCAGCCTCTGGGTTCGTTGCCTTTTCGTTTAATAGATGCCTGATGGCGAGGTCAGATGTACTTATCAACTTCGTGTTGAGCCGACCTTCGGGTTCGATGCCTGTTTGTTTAACAGATTCCTGACATTGAGGTCAGATGTTCTTCTCAACTTCAGATTTAGCCGGCCTTCGGGTTCGATGCCTGTTTGTTTAACAGATGCCTGACAGCGAGGTCAGATGTTCTTCTCAACTTCAGGTTGAGCCGGATTTCGGGTTAGATGTCAGTTTGTTTAACAGATGCCTGACGGCGAGGTCAGATGCTCTTCTCAACTTCATGTTGAGCCGGCCTTTGGGTTCGATCCCTGTTTGTTTAACAGATGCCTGACGGAGAGGTCAGATGTTCTTCTCAACCTTGGGTTGAGCCGGCCTTCGGATTCGATGCCTGTTTGTTTAACAGATGCTTGATAGCGAGGTCAGATTTTCCTCTCAACTTCATGGTGAGTCGGCCTCCGGGTTCGATGCCTTTTCGTTTAATAGATGCCTGATGGCGAGGTCAGATGTACTTATCAACTTCGTGTTGAGCCGATCTTCGGGTTCGATGCCTGTTTGTTTAACAGATGCCTAACATCGAGGTCAGATGTTCTTCTCAACTTCGGATTGAGCCGGCCTTCGGGTTCGATGCCGGTTTGTTTAACAGATGCCTGAATGCAAGGTCATATGTTCTTCTCAACTTCAGGTTGAGCTGGCCTTTGGGTTCGATGCCTGTTTGTTTATTAGAAGCCTGACGGCGAGGTATGATATACTTCTCAACTACGGGTTGAGACCGCCTTCGGGTTCGATTCGTGAATGTTTAACAGATGCCTGACGACGAGGTCAAATGGTCTTCTTCACTTTGGGTTGAGCCGCCCTTCAGGTTCGATGCCTGCTTGTTTAACAGATGCTTCATAGCGAGGTCAGATGTTCCTCTTAACTTCGTGTTGAACCGGCCTTCAGGTTCGATGCCTGTTTGTTTAACAGATTCCTGACGGTGAGGTCAGATGTTCTTCTCAACATCAAGTTGAGCTGACCTTCGGGTTCGATGCCTGTTTGTTTAACAGATTCCTGACGGCGAGGTCAAATGTTCTTCTCACCTTCAGGTTGATCTAGCCTTCAGGTTCGATGCCTGTTTGTTTAACAGATGCCTGACAGAGAGGTCAGATGTTCTTCTCAACTTTGGGTTGAGCCGGCCTTAGGATTCGATGTCTGTTTGTTTAACAGATGCTTAACAGCGAGGTCAGATGTTTCTCTCAACTTCTAGTTGAGCCGGCCTCTGGGTTCGATGCCTGTTAGTTTAACAGATGCATGATGGCGAGGTCAGATGTACTTCTCAACTTCGTGTTGAGCCGGCCTTCGGGTTCGATGCCTGTTTATTTAACAGATGCTTGACATCGAGGTCAGATGTTCTTCTCAACTTCGCATTGAGCTGGCCTTTGGGTTCGATGCCTGTTTTTTTAACAGATGCCTGACGGCGAGGTCATATTTTCTTCTCAACTTCGGGTTGAGCTGGCCTTCGGGTTCGATGCTTGTTTGTTTAACAAATACTTGACGGCAAGGTCAGATGCTCTTCAAAACTTCATGTTGAGCCGACCTTCGGGCTTGATGCCGGTTTGTTTAACAGATGCCTGACGGAGAGGTCAGATGCTATTCTCAACTTCGGGTTGAGCCAGCCTTCGGATTGGATGCATGTTTGTTTAACAGATTCCTGACGGAGAGGTCAGATGTTCCTCTCAACTTCGTGTTGAGCCGGCCTTCGGATTCGATGCCTGTTTGTTTAACATATGCCTGATGGCGAGGTCAGATGTACTTCTCAACTTTGTGTTGAGCCGACCTTTGGGTTTGATGCCTGTTTGTTTAACAGATGACTAACATCGAGGTCAGATGTTCTTCTCAACTTCGGATTGAGTCGGCCTTCGGGTTCGATGCCGGTTTGTTTAATAGATGCCTGACGGCAAGGTCAGATGTTCTTCTCAACTTCGAGTTGAGCTGGCCTTCGGGTTCGATGCCTGTTTGTTTATTAAATATCTGACGGCGAGGTCAAATATTCTTCTCAACTACGGATTGAGACCGGCTTCGGGTTCGATGCGTGTATGTTTAACAGATGCCTGACAGCGAGGTCAGATGGTCTTCTTAACTTCGGGTTGAGCCGCCCTTCAGGTTCGATGCCTACTTGTTTAACATATGCTTCATAGAGAGGTCAGATGTTCCTCTTAACTTCGTGTTGAACCGGCCTTCGGGTTCGATGCCTGTTTGTTTAACAGATACTTGACGGTGAGGTCAGATGTTCTTCTCAACTTCAGGTTGAGCCAGCCTTCGGGTTAGATGTCTGTTTGTTTAACATATGCCTGACGGCATGGTCAGATGCTCTTCTCAACTTCATATTGAGCCGGCCTTTGGGTTCGATGCATGTTTGTCTAACAGATGCCTGACAGAGAGGTCAAATGTTCTTCTCAACTTTGGGTTGAGCCGGCCTTCGGATTCGAGCCTGTTTGTTTAACAGATGCTTGACAGCGAGGTCAGATTTTCCTCTCAACTTCATGTTGAGTCGGCCTCCGGGTTCGATGCCTTTTCGTTTAATAGATGCCTGATGGCGAGGTCAGATGTACTTATCAACTTCGTGTTGAGCCGACCTTCGGGTTCGATGCCTGTATGTTTAACAGATGCCTGACATCGAGGTCAAATGTTCTTCTCAACTTCAGATTTAGCCGGCCTTCGGGTTCGATGCCTGTTTGTTTAACAGATGCCTGACAGCGAGGTCAGATGTTCTTCTCAACTTCGGCTTGAGTTGGCCTTCGGGTTCGATGCCTGTTTGTTTATTAGATGCCTGACGGTGAGGTCAAATATTCTTCTCAACTACGGATTGAGACCGCCTTCGGGTTCGATGCGTGTATGTTTAACAGATGCCTGACAGCGAGGTCAGATGGTCTTCTTAACTTCGGGTTGAGCCGCCCTTCAGGTTCGATGCCTGCTTGTTTAACAGATGCTTCATAGCGAGGTCAGATGTTCCTCTTAACTTCGTGTTGAACCGGCCTTCGGGTTCGATGCCTGTTTGTTTAACAGATACCTGACGGTGAGGTCAGATGTTGTTCCCAACTTCAGGTTGAGCCGACATTCAGGTTAGATGTCTGTTTGTTTAACAGATGCCTGACGGCGAGGTCAGATGCTCTTCTCAACTTCATGTTGAGCCGACCTTTGGGTTCGATGCCTGTTTGTTTAACAGATGCCTGACGGAGAGGTCAGATGTTCTTCTCAACTTTGGGTGTAGTCGGCCTTCGGATTCTATGCCTGTTGTTTAACAGATGCTTGACAGCAAGGTCAGATTTTCCTCTCAACTTCATGTTGAGTCGACCTCTGGGTTCGATGCCTTTTCGTTTAATAGATGCCTGATGGCGAGGTCAGATGTACTTATCAACTTCTTGTTGAGCCGACCTTCGGGTTCGATGCCTATTTATTTAACAGATGCCTGACATCGAGGTTAGATGTTCTTCTGAACTTCAGATTTAGCCGGACTTCGGGTTCGATGCCTGTTTGTTTAACAGATGCCTGACAGCAAGGTCTGATGTTCTTCTCAACTTCAGGTTGAGCCGACCTTCAGGTTAGATGTCTGTTTGTTTAACAGATGCCTGACGGCGAGGTCAGATGCTTTTCTCAACTTCATGTTGAGCCGGCCTTTGGGTTCGTTGCCTGTTTGTTTAACAGATGCCTAAAGGAGAGGTCAGATGTTCTTCTCAACTTTGGGTTGAGCCGGCCTTCGGATTCGATGCCTGTTTGTTTAACAGATGCTTGACAGCGAGGTCAGATTTTCCTCTCAACTTCATGTTGAGTCGGCCTCCGGGTTCGATGCCTTTTTTTTAATAGATGCTTGATGGCGAGGTCAGATGTACTTATCAACTTCGTGTTGAGCCGACTTTCGGGTTCGATGCCTGTTTGTTTAACAGATGCCTGACATCGAGGTCAGATGTTCTTCTCAACTTCAGATTTGGCTGGCCTTCAGGTTCGATGTCTGTTTGTTTAACAGATGCCTGACAGTGAGGTCAGATGTTCTTCTTAACTTCGGGTTGAGCTGGCCTTCGGGTTCGATGCCTGTTTGTTTATTAGATGCCTGACGGCGAGGTCAAATATTCTTCTCAACTACGGATTGAGACCGCCTTCGGGTTCGATGCGTGTATGTTTAACAGATGCCTGACGGCGAGGTCAGATGGTCTTCTTAACTTCGGGTTGAGCCGCCCTTCAGGTTCGATGCCTGCTTGTTTAATAGAAGCGTCATAGCGAGGTCAGATGTTCCTCTTAACTTCGTGTTGAACCGGCCTTCGGGTTCGATTCCTGTTTGTTTAACAGATACCTAACGGTGAGGTCAGATGTTCTTCTCAACTTCAGGTTGAGCCGACCTTTGGGTTCGATGCCTGTTTGTTTAACAGATGCCTGACGGAGAGGTCAGATGTTCTTCTCAACTTTGGGTGTAGTCGGCCTTCGGATTCGATGCCTGTTGTTTAACAGATGCTTGACAGCAAGGTCAGATTTTCCTCTCAACTTCATGTTGAGTCGACCTCTGGGTTCGATGCCTTTTCGTTTAATAGATGCCTGATGGCGAGGTCAGATGTACTTATCAACTTCTTGTTGAGCCGACCTTCGGGTTCGATGCCTATTTGTTTAACAGATGCCTGACATCGAGGTTAGATGTTCTTCTCAACTTCAGATTTAGCCGGCCTTCGGGTTCGATGCCTGTTTGTTTAATAGATGCCTGACAGCAAGGTCTGATGTTCTTCTCAACTTCAGGTTGAGCCGACCTTCAGGTTAGATGTCTGTTTGTTTAACAGATGCCTGACGGCGAGGTCAGATGCTTTTCTCAACTTCATGTTGAGCCGACCTTTGGGTTCGTTGCCTGTTTGTTTAACAGATGCCTAAAGGAGAGGTCAGATGTTCTTCTCAACTTTGGGTTGAGCCGGCCTTCGGATTCGATGCCTGTTTGTTTAACAGATGCTTGACAGCGAGGTCAGATTTTCCTCTCAACTTCATGTTGAGTCGGCCTCCGGGTTCGATGCCTTTTTTTTAATAGATGCTTGATGGCGAGGTCAGATGTACTTATCAACTTCGTGTTGAGCCGACTTTCGGGTTCGATGCCTGTTTGTTTAACAGATGCCTGACATCGAGGTCAGATGTTCTTCTCAACTTCAGATTTAGCCGGCCTTCAGGTTCGATGTCTGTTTGTTTAACAGATGCCTGACAGTGAGGTCAGATGTTCTTCTTAACTTCGGGTTGAGCTGGCCTTCGGGTTCGATGCCTGTTTGTTTATTAGATGCCTGACGGCGAGGTCAAATATTCTTCTCAACTACGGATTGAGACCGCCTTCGGGTTCGATGCGTGTATGTTTAACAGATGCCTGACGGCGAGGTCAGATGGTCTTCTTAACTTCGGGTTGAGCCGCCCTTCAGGTTCGATGCCTGCTTGTTTAATAGATGCTTCATAGCGAGGTCAGATGTTCCTCTTAACTTCGTGTTGAACCGGCCTTCGGGTTCGATTCCTGTTTGTTTAACAGATACCTAACGGTGAGGTCAGATGTTCTTCTCAACTTCAGGTTGAGCCGGCCTTCGGGTTAGATGTCTGTTTGTTTAACAGATTCCTAACAGCGAGGTCAGATGCTCTTCTCAACTTCATGTTGAGCCGGCCTTTAGGTTCGATTCCTGTTTGTCTAACAGATGCCTGACGGAGAGGTCAGATGTTCTTCTCAACTTTGGGTTGAGCCGGCCTTCGGATTCGAGCCTGTTTGTTTAACAGATGCTTGACAACGAGGTCAGATTTTCCTCTCAACTTCATGTTGAGTCGGCCTCCGGGTTCGATGCCTTTTCGTTTAATAGATGCCTGACGGCGAGGTCAGATGGTCTTCTTAACTTCGGGTTGAGCCGCCTTTCAGGTTCGATGCCTGCTTGTTTAACATATGCTTCATAGCGAGGTCAGATGTTCCTCTTAACTTCGTGTTGAACCGGCCTTCGGGTTCGATGCCTGTTTGTTTAACAGATACCTGACGGTGAGGTTAGATGATCTTCTCAACTTCAGGTTCGATGCCTGGCCTTCGGGTTAGATGTCTGTTTGTTTAACAGATGCTTGACGGCGAGGTCAGATGCTCTTCTCAACTTAATGTTGAGCCGGCCTTTGGGTTCGATGCCTGTTTATTTAACAGATGCCTGACGGAGAGGTTAGATGTTCTTCTCAACTTTGGGTTGAGCCGGCCTTCGGATTTGATGCCTGTTTGTTTAACAGATGCTTGTCAGCAAGGTCAGATTTTCCTCTCAACTTCATGTTGAGTCGACTTCCGGGTTCGATGCCTTTTCGTTTAATGGATGCCTGATGGCGAGGTCAGATGTACTTATCAACTTCGTGTTGAGCCGACGTTTGGGTTCGATGCCTGTTTGTTTAACAGATGCCTGACATCGAGGTCAAATGTTCTTCTCAACTTCAGATTTAGCCGCCTTCGGGTTCGATGCCTGTTTGTTTAACAGATGCCTGACAGCGAGGTCAGATGTTCTTCTCAACTTCAGGTTGAGGCGGCCTTCAGGTTAGATGTCTGTTTGTTTAACAGATGCCTGACGGCGAGGTCAGATGCTCTTCTCAACTTCATGTTGAGCCGGCCTTTGGGTTCGATGCCTGTTTGTTTAACAAATGCCTGACGGAGAGGTCAGATGTTCTTCTCAACTTTGGGTTGAGCCGGCCTTCAGATTCGATGCCTGTTTATTTAACAGATGCTTGACAGCGAGGTCAGATTTTCCTCTCAACTTCATGTTGAGTCGGCCTCCGAGTTCGATGCCTTTTCGTTTAATAGATGCCTGATGGCGAGGTCAGATGTACTTATCAACTTCGTGTTGAGCCGACCTTCGGGTTCGATGCCTGTTTGTTTAACAGATGCCTGACATCGAGGTCAGATGTTCTTCTCAACTGCAGATTTTGCCGGCCTTCGGGTTTGATGCTTGTTTGTTTAACAGATGTCTGACAGCGAGGTCAGATGTTCTTCTTCACTTCGGGTTGAGCTGGCCTTCGGGTTCGATGCCTGTTTGTTTATTAGATGCCTGACGGCGAGGTCAAATATTCTTCTCAACTACGGATTGAGACCGCCTTCGGGTTCGATGCCTGTATGTTTAACAGATGCTTGACGGTGATGTCAGATGGTCTTCTTAACTTCGGGTTGAGCCGCCTTTCAGGTTCAATACGTGTTTGTTTAACCGATGCTTCATAACAAGGTCAGATGTTCCTCTTAACTTCGTGTTGAGCCGGCCTTTGGGTTCGATGCCGGTTTGTTTAACAGATGCCTGACGGAGAGGTCAGATGCTCTTCTCAACTTCGGGTCGAGCCGACCTTCGGATTGGACTCATGTTTGTTTAACAAATGCCTGACGGAGAGGTCAGATGTTCTTCTCAACTTCGAATTGAGCCGGCCTTCGGGTTCGATGCCGGATTGTTTAACAGATGCCTGACGGCAAGGTCAGATGTTCTTCTCAACTTCGGGTTGAGTTGGCCTTCGGGTTCGATGCCTGTTTGTTTATTAGATGCCTGATGGCGAGGTCAAATATTCTTCTTAACTACGGATTGAGACAGCCTTCGGGTTCTATGCGTGTATGTTTAACAGATGCCTGACGGCGAGGTCAGATGGTCTTCTTAACTTCGGGTTGAGCCGCCTTTCAGGTTCGATGCCTGCTTGTTTAACAAATGCTTCAGAGCAAGGTCAGATGTTCCTCTTAACTTCGTGTTGAACCGACCTTCGGGTTCGATGCCTGTTTGTTTAACAGATACCTGACGGTGAGGTCAGATGTTCTTCTCAACTTCAGGTTGAGCCGGCCTTCGGGTTAGATGTCTGTTTGTTTAACAGATGCCTGACGGCGAGGTCAGATGCTCTTCTCAACTTAATGTTGAGCCGGCCTTTGGGTTCGATGCCTGTTTGTTTAACAGATGCCTGACGGAAAGGTCAGATGTTCTTCTCAACTTTGGGTTGAGCCGGTCTTCGGATTCGATGCCTGTTTGTTTAACAGATGCTTGACAGCGTTGTTAGATTTTCCTCTCAACTTCATGTTGAGTCGGCCTCCAGGTTCGATGCCTTTTCGTTTAATAGATGCCTAATGGTGAGGTCAGATGTACTTATCAACTTCGTGTTTAGCCGACCTTTGGGTTCGATGCCTGTTTGTTTAACAGATCCCTGACAGCGAGGTCAGATGTTCTTCTCAACTTCAGATTTAGCCGGCCTTCGGGTTCGATGCCTGTTTGTTTAACAGATGCCTGACAGCGAGGTCAGATGTTCTTCTCAACTTCGGGTTGAGCTGGCCTTCGGGTTCGATGCCTGTTTGTTTAACAGATACCTGACGGCGAGGTCAGATGCTCTTCTCAACTTCATGTTGAGCCGGCCTTTGGGTTCGATGCCTGTTTGTTTAACAGATGCCTAACGGAGAGGTCAGATGTTCTTCTCAACTTTGGGTTGAGCCGGCCTTCGGATTCAATGCCTGTTTGTTTAACAGATGCTTGACAGCGAGGTCAAATTTTCCTCTCAACTTCATGTTGAGTCGGCCTCCGGGTTCGATGCCTTTTCGTTTAATAGATGCCTGATGGCGAGGTCAGATGTACTTATCAACTTCGTGTTGAGCCGACCTTCGGGTTCGATGCCTGTTTGTTTAACAGATGCCTGACATCGAGGTCAGATGTTCTTCTCAACTTCAGATTTAGCCGGCCTTCGGGTTCGATGCCTGTTTGTTTAACAAATGCTTGACAGCGAGGACAAATGTTCTTCTCAACTTCGGGTTGAGCTGGCCTTCGGGTTCAATGCCTGTTTGTTTAACAGATACCTGACGGCGAGGTCAGATGCTCTTCTCAACTTCATGTTGAGCCGGCCTTTGGGTTCGATGCCTGTTTGTTTAACAGATGCTTAACAGAGAGGTCAGATGTTCTTCTCAACTTTGGGTTGAGCCGGCCTTCGGATTCAATGCCTGTTTGTTTAACAGATGCTTGACAGCAAGGTCAAATTTTCCTCTAAAATTCATGTTGAATCGGCCTCCGGGTTCGATGCCTTTTCGTATAATAGATGCCTGATGGCGAGGTCAGATGTACTTATCAACTTAGTGTTGAGCCGACCTTCGGGTTTGATGCCTGTTTGTTTAACAGATGCCTGACATCGAGGTCAGATGTTCTTCTCAACTGCAGATTTTGCCGGCCTTCGGGTTCGATGCCTGTTTGTTTAACAGATGCCTGACAGCGAGGTCAGATGTTCTTCTCAACTTCGGGTTGAGCTGGCCTTCGGTTTCGATGCGTGTTTGTTTATAAGATGCCTGACGGCGAGGTCAAATATTCTTCTCAACTACGGATTGAGACCGCCTTCGGGTTCGATGCGTGTATGTTTAAAAGATGCCTGACGGCGAGGTCAGATGGTGTTCTTAACTTCGGGTTGAGCCGCCCTTCAGGTTCGATGCCTGCTTGTTTAACAGATGCTTCATAGCGAGGCCAGATGTTCCTCTTAACTTCGTGTTGAACCGGCCTTCGGGTTTGATGCCTGTTTGTTTAACAGATACCTGACGGTGAGGTCAGATGTTCTTCTCAACTTCAGGTTGAGCCGGCCTTCGGGTTAGATGTATGTTTGTTTAACAGATGCCTGACGGCGAAGTCAGATGCTCTTCTCAACTTCATGTTGAGCCGGCCTTTGGGTTCGATGCCTGTTTGTTTAACAGATGCCTGACGGAGAGGTCAGATGTTCTTCTCAACTTTGGGTTGAGCCGGCCTTCGGATTCGATGCCTGACGGAGAGGTCAGGTGTTCTTCTCAACTTTGGGTTGAGCCGGCCTTCGGATTCGATGCCTGTTTGTTTAACAGATGCTTGACAGTGAGGTCAGATTTTCCTCTCAACTTCATGTTGAGTCGGCCTCCGGGTTCGATGCCTTTTCGTTTAATAGATGCCTGATGGCGAGGTCAGATGTACTTATCAACTTCGTGTTGAGCCGACCTTCGGGTTCGATGCCTGTTTGTTTAACAGATGCCTGACATTAAGGTCAGATGTTCTTCTCAACTTCAGATTTAGCCGGCCTTCGGGTTCGATGCCTGTTTGTTTAACAGATGCCTGACAGCAAGGTCAAATGTTCTTCTCAGCTTCGGGTTGAGCTGGCCTTCGGGTTCGATGCCTGTTTGTTTCTTAGATGCCTGACGGCGAGGTCAAATATTCTTCTCAACTACGGAATGAGACCGCCTTCGGGTTCGATGCTTGTATGTTTAACAGATGCTTGACGGTGATGTCAGATGGTCTTCTTAACTTCGGGTTGAGCCGCCCTTCAGGTTCAATACGTGTTTGTTTAACCGATGCTTCACAACAAGGTCAAATGTTCCTCTTAACTTCGTGTTGAGCCGGCCTTCGAGTTCGATGCCTGTTTGTTTAACAGACACCTGACGGTGAGGTCAGATGTTCTTCTCAACTTCAGATTTAGCTGGCCTTCGGGTTCGATGCCTGTTTGTTTAGCAGATCCCTGACAGCGAGGTCAGATGTTCTTCTCAACTTCAGGTTGAGCCGGCCTTCGGGTTAGATGTCTGTTTGTTTAACAGATGCCTGACGGCGAGGTCAGATGCTCTTCTCAACTTCATGTTGAGCCGACCTTTGGGTTCGATGCGTGTTTGTTTAACAGATGCCTGACGGAGAGGTCAGATGTTCTTCTCAACTTTGGGTTGAGTCGGCCATCGGATTCGATGCCTGTTTGTTTAACAGATGCTTGACAGTGAGGTCAGATTTTCCTTTCAACTTCATGTTGAGTCGACCTCCGGGTTCGATGCCTTTTCGTTTAATAGATGCCTGATGGCGAGGTCAGATGTACTTATCAACTTCGTGTTGAGCCGACCTTCAGGTTCGATGCCTGTTTGTTTAACAGATGCCTGACATCGAGGTCAGATGTTCTTCTCAACTTCAGATTTAGCCGGCCTTCGGGTTCGATGCCTGTTTGTTTAACAGATGCCTGACAGCGAGGTCAGATGTTCTTCTCAACTTCGGGTTGAGCTAGCCTTCGGGTTCGATGCCTGTTTGTTTATTAGATGATTGACGGCGAGGTCAAATATTCTTCTCAACTACGGATTGAGACCGCCTTCGAGTTCGATGCGTGTATGTTTAAAAGATGCCTGACGGCGAGGACAGATGGTCTTCTTAACTTCGGGTTGAGCCGCCCTTCAGGTTCGATGCCTGCTTGTTTAACAGATGCTTCATAGCGAGGTCAGATGTTCCTCTTAACTTCGTGTTGAACCGGCCTTCGGGTTCGATGCCTGTTTGTTTAACAGATACCTGACGGTGAGGTCAGATGTTCTTCTCAACTTCAGGTTGAGCCGGCCTTCGGGTTAGATGTCTGTTTGTTTAACAGATGCCTGACAGCGAGGTCAGATGCTCTTCTCAACTTCATGTTGAGCCGGCCTTTGGGTTTGATGCCTGTTTGTTTAACAGATGCCTGACGGAGAGGTCAGATGTTCTTCTCAACTTTGGGTTGAGCCGACCTTCGGATTCGATGCCTGACGGAGAGGTCAAATGTTTTTCTCAACTTTGGGTTGAGCCGGCCTTCTGATTCGATGCCTGTTTGTTTAACAGATGCTTGACAGTGAGGTCAGATTTTCCTCTCAACTTCATGTTGAGTCGGCCTCCGGGTTCGATGCGTTTTTGTTTAATAGATGCCTGATGGCGAGGTCAGATGTACTTATCAACTTCGTGTTGAGCCGACCTTCGGGTTCGATGCCTGTTTGTTTAACAGATGCCTGACATCAAGGTCAGATGTTCTTCTCAACTTCATATTTAGTCGGCCTTCGGATTCGATGCCTGTTTATTTAACAGATACCTGACAGCAAGGTCAAATTTTCTTCTCAGCTTCGGGTTGAGCTGGCATTCGGGTTCGATGCCTGTTTGTTTATTAGATGCCTGACGGCGAGGTCAAAATTCTTCTCAACTACGGATTGAGATCGCCTTCGGGTTCGATGCTTGTATGTTTAACAGATGCTTGACAGTGATGTCAGATGGTCTTCTTAACTTCGGGTTGAGCCTCCCTTCAGGTTCAATACGTGTTTGTTTAACTGATGCTTCACAACAAGGTCAGATGTTCCTCTTAACTTCGTGTTGAGCCGGCCTTCGGGTTCGATGCCTGTTTGTTTAACAGATACCTGACGGTGAGGTTAGATGTTCTTCTCAACTTCAGATTTAGCCGGCCTTCGGGTTCGATGCCTGTTTGTTTAACAGATCCCTGACAGCGAGGTCAGATGTTCTTCTCAATTTCAAGTTGAGCCGGCCTTCGGGTTAGATGTTTGTTTGTTTAACAGATGCCTGACGGCGAGGTCAGATGCTCTTCTCAACTTCATGTTGAGCCGGCCTTTGGGTTCGATGCGTGTTTGTTTAACAGATGCCTGACGGAGAGGTCAGATGTTCTTCTCAACTTTGGGTTGAGCCGACCATCGGATTCGATGCCTGTTTGTTTAACAAATGCTTGACAGCGAGGTCAGATTTTCCTCTCAACTTCATGTTGAGTCGGCCTCCAGGTTCGATGGCTTTTCGTTTAATAGATGCCTGATGGCGAGGTCAGATATACTTATCAACTTCGTGTTGAGCCTACCTTCGGGTTCGATGCCTGTTTGTTTAACAGATGGTTGACATCTAGGTCAGATGTTCTTCTCAACTTCAGATTTAGCTGGCCTTCGGGTTCGATGCCTGTTTGTTTAACAGATGCCTGACAGCGAGGTTAGATGTTCTTCTCAACTTCGAGTTGAGCTGGCCTTCGGGTTCGATGCCTGTTTGTTTATTAGATGCCTGATGGCGAGGTCAAATATTCTTCTCAACTACGGATTGAGACCGGCTTCGGGTTCGATGCTTGACGGTGATGTCAGATGGTCTTCTTAACTTCGGGTTGAGTCGCCCTTCAGGTTCAATACGTGTTTGTTTAACCGATGCTTCACAACAAGGTTAGATGTTCCTCTTAACTTTGTATTGAGTCGGCCTTTGGGTTCGATGCCGGTTTGTTTAACAGATGTCTGACGGAGAGGTCAGATGCTCTTCTCAACTTCGGGTTGAGTCGGCCTTCGGATTGGATGCATGTTTATTTAACAAACGCCTGACGGAGAGGTCAGATGTTCCTCTCAACTTCGTGTTGAGCCGGCCTTCAGATTCGATGCCTATTTGTTTAACATATGCCTGATGGCAAGGTCAGATGTACTTCTCAACTTCATGTTGAGCCGTGTTGCACCCCAAAATTTGCCCAACATTTCTTTACCTAGCTTATGTTTCATTTCATTCACATTAGCATTATCATTTGCATTTCATTGACATGTATGCAGGAGATCAAGAGGTATGAGTACCAATCAAGGGCTAGCTAAGAAGCTTATTCAAGGGTACAAGGGTTGATATCCTTGTCAGAGAAGTCAAAAGATCCTCAGAGAGAGTGGTTGAAACCAAGAGTGTGTGCCTCCTAACTTGAGAGTTGTGGGAGCTCCTCAGATGATTCTGAAGCCATGAATGTAGACTTGAAGCCATGAGAGAGCTTATGAGATGTCTTGGAAGCCATCATGAAGCCTAGACAGGTCATTGTGCAAGATTAAGAAGACTCAACCATGATTGGTGTAATTAGGGTTTGACTGGGTCATCCCTAGGTCAACTGATGATTTGGGCAAGGTTGAGACCTAATCCAAGGGCCATGTGATCATGGATTGATGAATTGATATGCTATGAGGATGATTCCAAGGTCAACTCATCATGATTGAAGAGTTTGAGAAGTTTCAAGCTAGGGTTTCTAAGGCTTGACAGTGTAAAATCCCCTAGTTTGATCCCTATCTTCAAGGCAGTTTAGCTCAAGATGTGATTGTCATCTTGTAACACCCCCTTTCTATACCCCCAAATTAATACATAAAATCAATTAGGCACTTAGAAAATTTATTTCATCAGAGTTTAATCAAAACATGGTATATAAGAGGCGCATCACATTATCATGAAATTAAACACATACGATACCTGCTCAAAATAGATATGCAACAATGGGTAACCCACATCTCAATATTTAGAATAAAAGTGGAAACATCCAAATATTGAATCGATCACATTCATAAAAGTATATACAACCATCAGTTAATTCATGCTTTACAACATATCCACAGCAGATACATACACATATGTATCACAAAAGAATCAAAACAAAATAGCTCCAAAGGAGTCAAAGGCTTCCTAACTACCCAGATGTTACATATCAGAGCCATTGACCAAAAAGAATGAAGACATCGCTTCACAAAAAGAACCTCCAGCTTCCTACTCTGTAATGCCTCATAGAGCATTATAAAACAGCAGAAGGGTGAGAAACAATATCATAACAGTTAATGCATAAAATTGTATATATACATATACTCATATTTGTACAAGTTATACTCAAATTATGTTCTCACCACATTAAGCATATACAATTAATCATGTCTCTACATATACACATGAACATTCACTATATGTTCCTCCAAACAATCATATATAACATACACAGTTATATTCATGCAACTAATGCATCATGCACAGATGACTCATGCAACTCATAGAGACCGACACACGACTCTATGCAGATGCAAATGCGGTACCGACTCATTTCAACAAATTCTCTAAGGAATCGAGTATTCAGCAGATTCTCCACGGAATCAAGTACTCAGCAGATTCTCCACGGAATCAAATATTCATCAGATTCTCCACGGAATCGAATATTCAGCATATTCTCCACGGAATCAAGTACTCAGCAGATTCTCCACGGAATCAAATACTCTAATCAATCCTCCATGGGATTACATGTTATGACCGATTCTCCGAGGAATCACACAATGCAACCGATTCTCCAAGGAATCACACAATGCAACCGATTCTCCAAGGAATCTAATGTAACCATCGTATCATACGAGGTTCTGCAAATCCTCCGAGCGATCAATCAACACACAAATGCATAATAAGATGCTTCACAATGCAAATCCTCCGAGGGATCATTCAACACAAAAATGCATATTATGTTCACAAACATACTCATTGCATTTATCACATACATTGCATATATCTATCATGCATTCACATTATGCACCATTTCACACATGGTTTACACACATATCAGCCTATCAATGCGTTTCTATTCAATTCAAGCAAATACACAAGATTATTAAACGTTCAAGATTCACCATTTACTCTACAATCTAGGATTCACGCCTTTCGGCCACCCACAGCACGACATGTCAAAATAGTTCACACCTCGATCATTCATATGAGCATTAATCATAATTGAATCAACCAAACATCATGCTATGAACAAATAGCAAAAACAAATAACACTGTCATGTTCGCCCACCTTCGCCTGGCGAAGCCACGCAGCGAATGCTCGCTGGCCTTCGCCTGGCGAACTTCCCAGCGAAGTCCACTGGGAGTAATTCTGGAATTACTCGCTGAGGCTCGCTACACACTCGCCTGGCGAACCTTCGCCAACTAACCTCGCCTGGAGAACTTGCCAGCGAATACAGGGTGTTAGCTTCTGACTTGCTTCGCTACAGCTCGTTGGGCTTCGCCTGGCGAAGCTTCGCTGCCATTCGCCTGGCGAGCCTGCGAAGACAGAACTTCCATGGCTGCCTCAAGATCCCAAACTCCACAAAATCAACCGATTAAATCCAAACCAGTCTCAGTGGCACAACCCAACCATCACCCGACTAAACCACATCGTCTAATCCGAGTTCTAACCGATTAAAACCTCATTCTACTCACAAAACCAACTTCTAACCTAAGTGGAAAAAGAGTAGAAACTCTACAAAATCCAAACACATACACATACAATCATACACATTAAAGAGATGATAGAGTTTCACACCCTTACCGATCGATTGCAAGCTTTGGTGATGATCCCTTGATGATTCTAGGTTTTCCTCTCCACTTTCTCTTCTCTTTATCTTCTCCTCTTTTCTTTCTCTTGTTTTTCTTCTTCTCTTACTATCTTTCTTTCTTTTTCCTCTCTTATTCTATCTCTATCTCTATTTCTTTCCTCTCAAATTCTTTCCAATACTTACCAATCAATTCTCACACTAAATTGCTAAATGTCTAAAATGCCCTTTTACTCTAATTCCCCGAAAACTCTCTGAATCGGTAAAAATAGATAAAATAAGCAAACACCACATAATAATATATAATTTCTCAATTTAAAACAAACATCAATTGAATAAATTAAAAGACTCAACAATTAATGGGAATTCAGAATCGGGGCGTTACACATCTCATCTTACCCCCAACATGAATGTTGTAGAGCATAAGCTTAGCTTTAATTTGAGTGCTAGAAGTCCTTGATAGGATTTGTAGAACTCAAGTTATGACTTTGACAAGTTACAGGTCATCTGAGGTATGTGAATTTGGGGGCTTGAAAGTTACCCAACTTGCATCAAACTTTTGCCCAAGAAGGATGATTCCTATGGACTTTTGGTCAACATGAATGTTGTTTCTTATCCTCTTAGATTTTTAGAGAGCACTAGAAGTCCTTTATAGGATTTGTAGAACTCAAGTTATGGCTTTGACAAGTCAAGGGTATTTTGGTCATTTGGAGATTATAGGTCATTTCAACCATAAGGCCATAACTCCTATTTCCAAGCTTCAAATGGAAAAATGTTCAACATCAAACTTGTTCAAAATGATGTTTTAAGGCTAGCAAAGAGGTCATGAGATGATGGAAATGCTTGTAGCTCAAAGTTGCAAAAATGACCTAAAATAAGGGTATAAGTTAAATGAATCAAAGTTGGAAATTGATATTTTCAATCTACACATCCAAACTATGGCATGTAATATATCATTTTGACTCTAGAAAACATTTTAAGAACATTGGTTTAGCCACATTTTTGAGTTGAAATTCAATTTGTGGACTTGCTTTGAAAGGTGGTTACTTACATCATAAGTAACATTTGCAAAACCTAGAATCAAGGCATGAGCAAGATCCTTTGCAAGCTAAACACTTTCAAAATGTCACTAGGAGAGAAATTGGAAGTGAATGAGGTCGGTTTCAAGCTGTTTGCAGAGTTATGCATACCATGGCGTATGGTTGAAAATCTCATGACATGAGAGATTGAAACTCTCATTAGAAGGATCTAGAGGGTTCTAGATCATCCATAAATCATCTATATATTGAGTAGAGGTGATCCAATGCAGAGGTTGGTGATGATTGAAGGAGAGAGCATAGATTGAGATTGAGATTTCTTGGCTTACAACTGAATTCGGTTTCACCAATTTCTTCACTTTCCATCCATTTTCTTGATTGCAACTTCTTCCATGGATGCTAGGGATTGAATCCAGATCATAATCCAAGAGAATTCGTGGCTGAATCGTGTAGGAGCAATTTAATTTTTCCACCTGCAACTCACCATCGGGTTTCAAGATTCGGGAGCTTTCAACCAGTTCTATTGCATACAGAAGCAAGGAAAGGATCCATTGATCGTGTCTGGAAGGTTGGAGAGCTTGATTTGAAGGTTTAGTGCATCTGTTCATCCAAGATTTTCAGGTTAGTAACTTTCTTCCTCCAGCATGAATTAGGTAGAATCAAGATGAATTAGGGTGTTAGATGCATTGTAGAACGGTGTAGGATTGATTCTAGACCATTAATTTGACAATTAGTGACCAATCTAGGGTGTTACCATTTTCGGTTGAAAGTTGGTTATGGTGAATCTTGAGGTTTCAGAAAGAATTAAGGGCATGAATGAATTCGTGAGGGAATTTGGGACATGTTTCATTAAGGGATCGTGGCCTATGGTGGACTCTATGATGAACTAGGGTTGTGGAATGGTGATCGGAGCACCACCGGTGGTGGCCAGAGCTGCACGCGAAGTTCAGACATTCAAAAGGTTGAAGATGACTCTAGAGCCATTGGATGGGGGTTGGACTTTGACTGAAGGCATGATCCAACGACCACGTATTGATTTCAATTTATGAAGGAGTTCTGATTATGAAACGCAACGTTTCATTAATCAGCTGGTTTTGGGCTTGGTTGAAACTTTGTTATCCACACCCCCCAGCGAGCCCAATCCACTATATGAACTGATTGTCATTGCTATTTGCACCGCGCGTGTGTTTATTTTATTTTGATTTTCTTTGTTTTTTTCATTTTATACATGGTTCTTGATTAAATCATATAAAATTGAAAAATGATCCAATTAATCCCATTCTTTTTGCATTATACTCATGATTGAGTCTAGTATTTTTTAGAGAAAAAATATTTTTAGTTCATGCATTTTCTGATTTTATGGGAATTTTACATTTTAATTGATATTAAAATGGTTATGTTTGATACTTAATTTTGTGGAATTTTGTGTGATCATGTGGTGATGACTTTGATCCTAATTTTTTGTGTGTGATTAGTGTAGACATGAATACTCCCATAGTATTTTTATCACATTTTTGTGATGAAAATAGGTGTGCTTTCTAGATTGAGATTTAGGTGCTTCCCTTTAGGGTTTAGGTTTAGTACCTTATGGTATAGAATTTATTTCTAGGTCTTATTTGATGATTTGATCTCTAAAGTTAATGTGGTAGAGTCATGATTGACCTAGGTTCCCATAGTCATTTTTGTAGGATTTTACAATTAGTTTTAGTATTTTAGTTAGGACTAACTTTAGTACTAGGTTTTAGGTGATCCTAACTTACTAACTCAACTAGATTAACTGCTTTAGTTCCCTTAGATTAGGGTTTTGCTTTGTTTGCCTTTGGTTGAGATTGAATACAAGTTGAAGACAAGGTGAGGATGCTTGAAGTTGCTTGAAGTTGCTTGGAGCTTGGAGTTCTCTCTGCCTGAAGGTGTCTGATAAAGATTTAGGAGGTAGGAGACATAGGGAGAGCCTTATAATTAGAATGATTTCTTTCACAAATATGGAAAGCATCTTGTGCTTCCATTCCTCCCAATGACTAAAAGTCCTTCTGAGATATTCACATCCCTCCTTTGGAGGAATGAGTGGCTTTATCTGGGAAGTAGAACTTTGAGGGAACCAGTCTCTCATAATGATGAACCCTTACAGGCTTCCTTTGGTTGTCAATAAGCTGTTTATCATTTCCACTCATTCTGTTGAATCCATTGTCTTCTGGTTTGAGTATCTTGAAAGATGTTGGACTTGAGTTTGAAGATGAGGACTTCACTGAAGAGTGTGGAAGAGGATGATTCCTTGAGCATTGCCATTGCAGCTGAAGCTTGAAGAGCAAGAAGAACATGTTGATACTTGAAGATCCAATGGAGATTGAGTGAAGAGTTGAGGCTTGAAAAAGAATTGAAGGATGAAGTTGACACTTCCATGTAATTGAAGACTACTCTGAGAAGCTGAAGCTGGTAGATGAAGAAGACCAAGTTGATACTGGTAAAGCAAAGAGAGCTGAAGCAAGAAGACTAAGTTGATATTGGTGAAGAGGATTCAATTGAGATTGGGTGTAGAGCTGAGGCTTGAGGAATAAAGGACAAGTTGATACTTGTGCATTGATGCATTGAGAGCCTGAAGGTGGAATTGACTGAGGAGCTGAAGCTTGGAGAAGAGAGAACAAGTTGATACTTATGTTTGATAGGTTGAAACCTTGGAGAAGCAAGTTGATACTTGTCATGAAGGGTGATTGAAGTCTGAAGACTGGTCTGCTGTCAGAAGATTGCTTTGTTGTGAAGCTGTGGGGGCTGTGGATCTGATTTCTTGTCTGTTTTCTTTCTGTGCAACTGTATTGATGTGCCTTGTTTGACTTGCTTGATGCATTAGAATAAGTTCATATCTAGACTAACTTTAAGCTAGGAGCATGATTTCACTAGAGGTTGAGTTGCTCCCTCTGCTTGTACTTTTACTGTATGGCTTTGCTTGCGGGTATTCGGTAGAGCCCAGCTCCCTTGCCCATGTATAGTATTTTGCTTGATAGCATGTTATTCCTCTGTATGATTGCATTTATTATATTTTGCTTGATAGCATGTTATTCCTCTGTATGATTGCAGTTATTGTGTTTTGCTTGATAGCATGTTATTCCTCTGTATGATTACAGTCATTTATATTCTGCTTGATAGCATGTCTTTTCTGTATGATTACTGTTATTCATATTTGGCTTGAGGTTTAGATGAGCTTGTGGAGACTGCTGCCCCACACACATTTCCTCCCTCACTTGCATTGCATGCATTTTACAGTCGTTTACTGCTTACTGTTTAAGCTGATGCTTTATCTGTTTCTGTTTATCATTGACATGATCCCTTAGGAATCTCACTTCCTTTGATAAGGAAGTGATGATATAACTTTAGGTTGAAACCTATGCATGATAACTTCTAGGAGTTCTCTGTTTCAAACCTCAACCATAGGATGAATCCTTGGCATGACAACAGTAGGACTTGATAGTCTCCCCGTTAGTTGAGCCCTTTCTCTTCTCATCTCAAAACAGCTTAAGATACAGTAATCATGAATGATTTTTTTCGTACGTTACGAGCCTTAAGCTATCTGAGAAAGGATTGTTGGAGAATTTCTTTCCAACAGTCTGGATGTTTAGTATGGCACCCTTTGGGTGACATGCGACGCATTCACTCTCAGGTCATAGTCTTTAGTGCGATTGAAATTGCAAACAACAATAAAAAACAGTTCTTTCGTAAAAGACAGAAAACAAACTTCAAACCTTTTTGCCCCGTGGGCCCATAATTCAAAGGAAAGCTTTTCTGAAGAAAAGAGTGTCGTTAAACTTCAGCGCCACCGCAAACAGGCTTTGTCCCTAACTGCTGGAACTGCTGTTTAACCCTACTCGATAAAACAGATGAATCTGAATCCCCGTAATCCGTAGTTGCCCGAACTACGTAAGCTCTGATCTCTCATATCTGTTGAGAGTACGTAGGCACGATACTGATGTATTGGCGAGCCACCTTCCCCGTAACCCGTCGTAGGTCGAACTACGTTGACTCTGATTTCTCATTCTCTGATGAGAATACGTAGGCATAAAGCGCGACGCTTTGCCGAGTCATTTTCTTTTCTCTTTAAGCCAGCCTTGATAGGTAGATAGATAAACCAACTTGTCCAGTAAACACAACAAGCGTGGATCCCATCGAGTACGATGGACGTGAGGGGTGCTAATACCTTCCCCTTGCGTAACCGACTCCCAAACCCAGACAACGGTTGCGATGACCTTGTCTTATACCTTTTCGTCAGGTTTTTCTGATCGTTTCCTTTCCCGTTCTGAGGGATAAATAACGAAAGGTGGAGACTCTTCTGTTTTGCCGGCACCTTATTTTCGCGGAAGCGTCAGCTGGCGACTCTGCTGGGGACTTGATAGTTTCCTAGGATCCAACGTCCCGTATGCGAGTCAGTTTGGGGATCTGACGTCCCCTGTGAGAGTCAATCCTAGCACTTGTATGATTACTTGTTGGGTTGTGTTTATTTATCACATTTTATTTCCCGCACTTTATTTTCAGTATGATATGATTATCTGTGTTGTTGTAGGAGGGGCATTCTGATGAGTGAGAAGCCAGACCCAGGCTTGAGTGAACATAGCATTAGTTGTGGAAATTAGTGGGCGCGTGCTTGCTTGGCAGGCACTAGTGTCTCATGAAATCCACGCTCAGACGAGGTTCTCCCTGTTGACTTCTTTTTCAACCCTTTGGGTTGAGGGGGTTGTTGGTTTGGAGGATTGTCGACTCTGGGGACCGATCATTTGGGATTCAGCCGAGTGAGGACGCTTCATGAGCTGGTGATGCCACACCTTCTGGGTATCGTATCACCCCTCTTGAATGTCTGTAACGCTGATGACCGAATAGGATGCCGAACTTGTGTCAGTTTAGGTCCATACATGTGAGCAGGGTTGGGTTTGTTGCAGGAAACTTTAACCTTCAGACTACCTGGTTTCCTTGATAGTGAATCAGTTTTGTGGGTACCGGAGGTTCTCATCATCAGATATATGATTGTTCTTGACAGAGCAGAGTTAGGGTCCTGTATCAGAGGACCTTATGTTCAGAGATGTGTATTTGTTCTTGATAGAGCAGAGCAGAGTTTTGGTCCTGTATCAGAGGTCCTTATTATCAGATGTTTGTTCTTGACAGAGCAGAGTTGGTCATGCATCAGAGGACCTTATCTTCAGAGATGTGTATTTGTTCTTGATAGAGCAGGTTTTGGGATCAGTGGATCTCATTAGCAGATGTGTATTTGTTCTTGACAGAACAGATTTATGGGATCAGAGGATTTCATCACCAGATGTATGTTTGTTCTTGACAGAGCAGAGTTTTGGTCTTGTATCAGAGGTCCTTATTATCAGATGGTTGTTCTTGACAGAGCAGATTTATGGCCCTATGTGTGTGTGTTCTTGACAGAGCAGATTTGTGGTCCGATACCAGGATTTCCTTATTATCAGATATAGTGGTTGTTCTTGACAGAGCAGCATCATGGTTTTGTTGATACAGAATCTCCACAGCACAGTTGCCTTGATCTCCTGCTGCATGATTGCATTTCACATTGCTTTGCATACTCATTTGCATTTCATTAACGTGTATCTGTGTTGCAAGTACCGTTTCCCTCGATTCAGGATTTCTTGCCTCCTATTGTATTGTTATGGGTTCTCTAAGGAAGATTGTGGCTTAAAAGCTCCCTGCCCCTGATGTGGTTCAGCTGACTGGTTTGATTGCTTTAGCAGATGATTCTGTGAGAGATGAGTTCATAAAATCTTACGGCAAATTGCTCAGTTTGGTTTGTAAACCTTCTGCGTTCGAGTTGAATGGGTTCCACGCTCTGCTGCAGTTCTACGATCCTCCGTTGAGATGCTTTACTTTCCAGGATTTTGTTCTCGCGTCCACACTAGAGGAATATGCTGATTTGTTAGGTGTGCCTATCAAGAGGCAGATGCCCTTTGTTCATATGGATGCTGAGCCTGATCTGGCTAGTCTAGCTCCTTCACTTCATCTGGATGCCTCCGAGCTGGTGTTGTCTAGTTGGAACAAGGTTCCCGGTTTCTCCTTGCAGTTCTTAGTGGGAAAAGCCCAGTAGTGCGCCAAAGACGGATGTTGGGTCGTATTCAACGCCATTCTCGCTCTGTGCATATATGGCATCATTCTGTTCCCCAATATGCCCGACTTTGTGGACTTCGACGCCTTCCGCATCTTTGCATAAGGGAATCCAGTCCCTACCTTGATAGGAGATGTCTACCATTCCATCCACTACAAAAACGAGAACAGGAGGGGTAAGAATGTCTCGTGCTGTGTGCCCCTGCTTTATAAATGGCTTGATAGTCATCTACCCAAGAGGGGTCCCTTTGCTTCGTCTGCAGCCACAGCTGAGTGGTCCGAGCGTTTGATGAGTCTATCTGCAGAGGATATTGACTGGTTTAACAGAGATAGGTTGGGTACTAAGATTATCTTCAGCTGCAGCGAGTTTCCGAACGTGCCTTTGATAGGCAGGAAAGGCTGTATAAACTATAATCCGTCTTTGCTGGTCCGACAGTTTGCTTATGCTCTGAGAGCTCCCCCGAAGGATGAAGAGGTGCAGGAATCTCTGTACCTCACTGGTCTTCTAGAGGGGGATCTGCTATCTAAGCTTCAGCGCGCATGGAATGGTATCAGTAAGAAGGGAAAACCATTGCTGGGGAAAAACAACAGTCAAGCCTACGCTGCGTATGTGACTTGGATCAGAGCCAGAGCAGATGCTATAGGGATGCCGTTCCTTCCTGCCAAGCTAGAAAGCCCTCCAGTGATTGAAGAGCCTACCACCGTGCCTATTCAACAGCATAATCAGGTGTTAGCTGAGCGAGATGAATTGAAGAGGGCAAATGAAGAACTGGAGAAAGAATTGGCTCAGCTCAGGAGCGAGAGAAACGAAGCCGTTCATTCCTTCAAGAGGCAAACAGAGCTGGTGAACCAGCTAGGTACAGATCTGACTAAGCAGATGGCTGAGCGTGAACGCTTGGGTCTAGACTTCAAAGCTGTCAACGATGTATTGGCCACTAAGAAGCAGAACCTGGATGAAGCGTATCGGAGGATATCCAAGTTTAACCAGCACTGGCACTCAGGCACTAGGATCGAGGGAAATCTCCCTAACGCACAGACACACGTTTGCATTTGCATGAAGCATTTGCATAACGAGCACTTTGTCGTTTTTCCTAACCCTTTTGTGTTTACAGGTTGTTTCAGGTTGTTTCAGGATTGATCAGAGACCAATCCACCGCTATCCGACCAGAGCAAATCAAACTAGAATCATGGAGCATGTGCAAACTGATGTTCAAGAACTCCGCGAAAGAATGGATCGCTTCATGGAGCTCATGCAAGCGGTCGCCAATGGCCAAGATCAGCTCAGAACCTTGGTTCAGCCTCTGATTTCAAGGGTCGATAGCAATGGCGTACTCCATGGTAGGACCGTGCCTACCCCTCCACCAGTTGAAACTCCTCAGAATGGCGTCCCTGTGACCGGGGGGAATGGCAGTGCCAACGACAATGTGTTAGCTAACATGGGACTCAATGGTAATACGACGGGCGTCGGTAATGGAAATTTTGAAGCTAATGTCAATGTTGGGTTGGGCAACGGCACTGCGGGTGTTGGAAATCTGTTTGGGCCTCAGCCGTGGTTAGAAGATCGTCAGGATGATGTGTTCTTGCAGAGAGGTGCTGAAGGGGAGCTGACTGCTGAAGCACGTCTAAGGTTCAAGGCACTCGAGGATAAGATGAGAAATATCGAGAACCAGAACACCCTGGGTGTTGATATGTCCAAGTTAGGACTGATTGCTGATTTCAAGGTGCCTCCCAAGTTCAAGGTACCTGACTTTGAAAAGTACAAGGGCACCACTTGCCCTCGCGTCCACCTGAGATCATATTACAGAAAAATGTCCGCTCATTCTGAGGACGAGAAGTTGCTGATGCACTTCTTTCAAGACAGTCTGTCCGGGCCCTCCCTCGAATGGTACATGAGTCTGGAACTTACCAGTGTGCGCACGTGGAAGGACCTTGCTGAAGCATTTGTGAACCACTACCAATATAACAGTGACTTGGCCCCGAACTGAGTCCAACTGCAGAATCTGTCGCAAAGGAACAACGAAGGGTTCAAGGAATACGCCCAGCGGTGGCGTGAGTTGGCAGCCAGGGTTCAGCCGCTGATGGTTAAACGTGAGCTTATGCAGATGTTCGTAGCCACCCTCCCAGGGGTTTATTATGAGAAATTGGTCATCGGTATGTCCGGAACCTTCTCAGATATCATTATCACGGGTGAGCACATCGAAAATGGGATCAAACTGGGGAAGATTCAAAGTGATTCGTCCTCAGCTGGAGGAGGCGGAAAGAAACCTTATAGTGGCAAAAGACGGGAAGGAGAAACGAGCGTTGTGTCCAACGCTCGAAGGAACGGTAAAGGCCCTCACCAACAGGTGGCCAACATAACTATCCCGGCAGTTCAACAGCCACAGCAGCAGCAACAACTGAATCAACAAGGGTACAGAAAGTATCAGAACCGGGCACCTCTGTCGAGCCGTCACCTCGAGACTCCGCCCATGTCGTACGCGCAACTATTACAGACTTTGCTTCAGCTACAGTTGATCCAGAAGAGAACCCTGGCTCCCTTGACAGGGGTGCCTCTGCCAGGTTAAGACGCGAATGCAACTTATGAATTTCACTCAGGGGCACCAGGCCACACAATAAAAAATTGCAAAGCCTTCAAGCACAAGGTGCAGGACATGGTGGACGCTAAGATCATCAACTTCTCCGATAATGTGCCAAACGTCACGAAGAACCCTATGCCGAACCATAGGGGAGGTGGAGTAAACGCCATTATTGAAGACGAGAGTTTGGATTTGTTGACTGACGTCAGAGATCTGAAGACACCGCTTAGCTTCGTTAAGGCTAAGCTGATGAAAAGGGGTTTCTTTCCAGGTTGCGGAGAGCTGTGTATGGGCTGTGCGACTAGTCCCGATGGATGTGAACAGTTGATAGAGGGAATTCAAAGTCTGATGACTGAAGGGATCCTACAGTTTAGCCGGAGGGCCGAAAGCGGATCGGGAGAGGTAATGCTGAAGCAAGATGATGAGGTCGCCACCATCACCATCCCTCGCCAGACGATAACTATTTTCGCACCCAGACCGCCCACAATTACCATCACCAAAGCTGGGCCGATACCATTCGAAAGCACTAATGCCGTCCCATGGCATTACGGGGCTGAAGTCTACTGCAACGGACAGAAGTTGGAACTAGAACCGTTTGGGTCGTCTGTGGAGAACCTAGCGGGCGTTAGTGGTATCACTCGCAGCGGAAGAGTGTTTGCACCACCTGAGGTCGTGGCGGACAAAGCGGACAGAGCTGATGCAACTGATAAAGGTAAGAGTAAGGTCGTTGAAGAGATCCCTCGTGGGGTAGAAAAAGACTTACTTGTCAAAGACGCCGAATAGTTTATGCGGTTGATTAAAAAGAGTGACTACAAGATCGTGGATCATCTCCATCAAACACCCTCGAAGATTTCCATCCTGAATCTGTTGTTTGTTTTGAGGCACACCGCAACGCGCTGCTGAAGGTGTTGAACGCCGCGTATGTACCGCAGGAAATATCGGTAAACCAGCTGGAAGAGCTCGTTGCCCACGTGAATGCTGGAAATGGGTTAGGGTTCACTGACCTGAAGCTGACACCGAAGGGGAGGAATCATAATAGCGCCCTGCACATCTCGATAGAGTGTAGGGGAACGATTATGTCGCACGTGCTGGTAGACACGGGGTCGTCACTCAATGTTCTTCCAAAGAAGGCATTAATGAAGTTAGATACTCGCGAAGTGATTTGCACACCCAGTGATCTGGTTGTGAAAGCGTTCGATGGAACCAAACGCCATGTTTTCGGGGAGGTGACGTTGCCGATCCAAGTTGGGCCGGAAACATTCGACGCGATCTTTTACATTATGGACATCATGCCTGCCTACAGCTGTCTCTTGGGCCGGCCATGGATCCATTCCGCAGGTGTCGTGACCTCCACGTTGCACCAGAAGCTCAAGTACGCTGTCGGAGGTAGCATCGTGACTGTTTGTGGCCAGGAAGACATAATGGTGAGCCATTTGTTGTCCTTCAAGTATGTTGAGATGGATGGGGAAATCCACGAAACCCTATGCCAAGCGTTCGAAGCTGTTAAAGTCAAGAACGTAGCTCCTGTAGTCACTGAGAAGCCAGAGATGACTCTCTCTTCATTCAAGGAAGCCCGGGCCGTTGTTCAAGTCGGATCTACCCCAGGCTGGGGGCGAATTTTGGAGATACCTAACAAGCAAGACAAGTTTGGGTTGGGATACTCTCTTGGAGTTGAAGCCTCTTCTTCTAGCAGCGCGTCGCAAGGTAAAGGGCCGATCCAATTTACCAGTGGCGGGGTGATATTTGAAAGCGTCAACGCGGTGTCTGAAGACAGCGGAGATAGCGACGGTGAACTAGACTCTTGGATCCAGCCAAGCAAGTCAGGCGAGAGCCTCAACAATTGGTCCGTCAAGGATATCATCCAGATGACAAGCGAAGAGTAATGATTTACTTTTTCCAATCATTGTACAACCCTATGTCCTACCCGGGGCATAGTGGTTTTATTGTCAGGGCCTTGTTTGATTATGTACATGCATTTTATCAATAAATCAAAAGGCGTTTTTCTTCGTATTCAAATATTGTGATCTCTGTTATTCCTGTTTTATATTTGTTTTGAAAAACAATAAAATGGCAATGAGGCTTGTGCTAACCTGCATATCCTTGTTTTAAGCTTAACCCTTGTTGTTGCAGGATCCACATAACAGATGACATCGACTCTGGACCTTCTACGACTCACTTCGACTTTGATTGCCCGATCTATCAAGCCGAAGAAGAGATTGATGAAGACGAAGACCTTCCTGAAGAGTTGGCCCGCTTGTTGAAACAAGAAGAGAAAGTTATTCTGCCTCATGAAGAGGAAATTGAGATCGTGAATTTGGGTTCTGAAGAACTTATCAGGAACGTCAGGATAGGGGCTGCATTGCAGAGTGATGTCAAGCAGAGATTGGTCGAGATGCTAAGAGAGTATAGTGACGTCTTTGCTTGGTCATACGAAGATATGCCCGGACTTGACACTGACATCATGGTCCACCACTTGCCGCTGCGAGAAGATTGTCCTCCCGTTAAGCAGAAGCTTAGGAGGACACGACCAGACATGGCCGTTAAGATCAAAGAAGAAGTGCAGAAGCAGCTTGATGTTGGCTTCTTAGCGGTCACTACTTACCCTCCGTGGGTCGCCAACATAGTGCCTGTACCGAAGAAGGACGGTAAGGTGCGAATGTGCGTCGGTTATCGGGATTTGAATAGGGCGAGCCCTAAAGATGATTTCCCGCTGCCTCATATTGATGTGTTGGTCGACAATACAACGCAGTTCTCCGTATTTTCGTTCATGGATGGCTTCTCCGGTTACAATCAGATCAAGATGGCGCCGGAGGACATGGAGAAAACTACGTTTATCACGCCTTGGGGAATGTTTTGCTACAAGGTAATGCCTTTCGGTCTGAAGAACGTAGGGGCCACCTACCAACGAGCAATGGTAACTTTGTTTCATGATATGATTCATCATGAGATTGAAGTCTATGTTGATGACATGATTGCGAAGTCCCAAACGGAGGAGGGGCATCTGGTCAATTTGCTGAAGCTTTTTGAGAGGCTTAGGAAGTTCAGGTTGAGGCTGAATCCTAACAAGTGTACTTTCGGAGTACGGTCCGGAAAGCTACTGGGGTTTATCGTGAGTGAAAGAGGCATCAAGGTTGATCCTGCGAAGATTAAAGCGATACAAGAAATGCCAGTGCCAAAAACAGAAAAAGAAGTTTGTGGTTTCCTGGGCAGAATAAACTACATTGCAAGGTTTATTTCTCAGCTCACGGCCACGTATGAACCGATGTTCAAACTGTTAAAGAAAGATCAGGCGATTATCTGGAACGAGGATTGCCAGAAGGCATTTGATAAGATAAAACAGTATCTGCAGGAACCTCCAATCTTGATACCCCCAGTGGTCGGACGACCCTTAATCATGTACTTGACAGTTCTTGAGAATAGTATGGGATGTGTTCTCGGTCAGCACGACGAGACGGGCAGAAAGGAGCATGCCATTTACTACTTGAGTAAAAAGTTCACAGATTGTGAATCTCGTTACTCGATGTTGGAGAAGACGTGTTGTGCACTAGCCTGGGCTGCCAAACGTTTACGACAGTACATGCTCAATCACACCACCATGCTAATTTCGAAGATGGATCCGATCAAGTACGTCTTCGAGAAGCAAGCGCTTTCGGGCAGGATTGCCAGATGGCAAATGGTGTTGACGGAATATGACATTCAGTACGTTTCCCAGAAGGCCATTAAGGGAAGCGTATTGTCTGAATACCTGGCCGAACAGCCGATCGAGGATTATCAGCCGATGAAATTTGAATTCCCTGATGAGGATATCATGTTTCTCAAAGCGAAGGATTGCGATGAACCGTTGCCCGACGAGGGTCCAGATAGGAAATCCCAGTGGAAATTGATATTTGACGGGGCGGTTAATTCTTATGGAAGTGGTATCGGGGCAATCATCACGACTCCCCACGGATCCCATATCCCGTTTACTGCGAGACTGACGTTTCCGGTCACCAATAATGAAGCGGAGTACGAAGCATGCATCATGGGTCTAGAAGAGGCAATTGATTTGAGAATCAAGAACATAGATGTATATGGTGACTCGGCGCTTGTGATTAACCAGATTAAAGGGGAGTGGGAGACTCGTCAATCAAATTTGGTGTCGTACATGAATTATGCCAGAAGGCTGCTTCCGTTCTTTGATCGAGTGGAACTCCATCATGTGCCCAGGGCTGAAAACCAGATGGCTGATGTCTTAGCCACGTTGGCTTTGATGTATAAAGTCAATTTTTGGAATGAAGCTCCAAGGATTGTCCTTTCTCGTCTTGATAGACCTGCATTCGTCTTTGCGATCGAGGAAGCCTCCGACGGCAAGCCATGGTTCCATGATATCCAGACTTTCCTTATGACTAAGGAGTATCCTGCGGGAGCGTCAACCCAGGATAAGAAGACTCTGAGGAGGCTGTCTGGAAATTTTTATCTCAATCCTGATGGAGTTTTGTATAAAAGAAACCACGATCTCGTGCTACTCAGATGTGTAGATGAGAAAGAAGCGAGTATGCTCATGGAAGAAGTTCATGAAGGCACATTTGGTACGCACGCCGGCGGGCATGCTATGACAAGAAAGATCCTGAGAGCAGGATACTACTGGCTGACGATGGAATCGGATTGCTTTAAATTCGCGAAGAGATGTGTCGCTACTGCGAAAATCGGCGCCGGCTGACAGAAGAGTCGCCACCGTGCGTTATTTATCTCAACAGAGGGAAAGGAAACGCTCGAAGTAAACCTCGCAAAAAACGGGAAAAGGTATGGTCATCGCAACCAAAACCTGGGTCCGGGAGTCGGTTATGCAAGGGGAAGGTATTAGCACCCCTCACGTCCGTCGTACTCGACGGGATCCACGCTTGCTTGGTTTGTCTAAAGGATGCAAAAACAATCTATCTACGGCTGCTAAATCTAAACGGAAGGGAATTGACTCGATAGAGCATCGCGCTCTATGCCTACATATTCTCAAGAGAGAAAGTCAGATTCAACGTAGTTCGGGACTACGGGGAATTTGGCTCGCCAAGACTTCGCGTCTTGTGCCTACGTACTTCCACACAGCATGGAAGATCAGAGCTTACGTAGTTCAGGCTAACTACGGCTAAACTGGGTGTTCTCACACAGGAGCGAGAAATCCAATTGGTTTTAAAGGTACGGGAACCTATGGGAAAGACTACGGTCTGGTCTCAAATGCACTCGGGCAAGAGAAAAGGATAACATCAGTCGTCAGCGGGAAAGTCTCGATCGCACAGCAGCGAGAGAACAAAAGGTTAGTTGTTAGTGTGCTCGCTAGGATATCGCATCCTATGCCTACATATTCTCGTCTGGTACGAGAAATCAAAGCAGCTGTAGTTCGGCTACTTTGGGGACCACAGCTCAAATCTCGTTTTATTAACATTCTGAAAAGTGATTACAATGATTGAATACGGAAAGATAAACTCCTAAAAAACCTATCCTATGAAAAATCAAATGGAAAATAGTCCCCTAACAAGTGGACTTCTAAGACTACCTCTAAAAAAGGTAAAATAAACTCCTATGAAGAAAATATCTATTCTAAAAATATTGAATCTACAAAGTAATATTTTTATATTCTTTTTCAAGTATTTTTCTTTCATATTCTTTTTATTCTCAATATTCTTTTTATTATCAATATTTTTTTCTTTCAACTTTCAATACTCTTTTCCTTATTTTTTTTCAATATCCAAAGATCTAAACAAAAGAAAAGAAAAAACTAGAGAAAAAACAAAGGAGGTGCCAAGCTGCTGCTAGGAGAGGCATTCAGCACAAAACAATACAAACTGGGCCCAGCCCAATGCACCAATTAAAAAAAAAAAAAGGAACCCAGGGGGGGGTAAATGGAGGAAACGGATGTGTAGCCAGCAAACACGTATTGGACCCAGCCTATTAGCTCACACAAAAACAAAAAAAACGGAGGGTGCCACGGAACCAGGGGGTGAGAGTCTGAAAAACGCAATTGGGCCTTCAGGCCCAAACAAACCCAATGGACTCCCCTTCTCCTTCCACTCTCACCAATCCAGAAACCCTAATTCCTCTACCTTCCTCTCTCTTCGCCGTTCACACGCCGCCGTCTCACTATTCCCACCCTCATCTTTCTCTGACTCAAACAAAACTCTCTCTTCCGCCTCTTGCTCCCTCCACCCTCTCTCAAATCCCTGCTTCACAGACCCCAAACAAGGCTCCTCATCTGAAACTGAAGGAGTTTGAGGATGAAGAGTTCGGAGATTCATGCATGTGAATCCGGAGATCTAATGACGAAGATTGTTGGTGCCATTCTTGGGTCGTTGAAGAAGTTCGAAGTCTCCAGAAGATGTTATGGTGTCAAGGATCTTGAAGCGTTCTTGAAGAACCAATCGCGACATTGAAGATCTACTGAAGGTGGATGAAGATCTAAAAAACGCAAGAACAATTGCAATCCTGATGAAGATCTTTCTGTGTTGAGGACCGTTGGAAGTCTTGTGAGTTGTTCGATCGTAGATCTGGAAATACGAGGAACAATTGATGAAATTGGATGTGTTCAAGAACCTGATACAGATCGTAAAGAACACGGTGGGAACTCTTGAAGAACTCATGAACTTTGAAGATCTTGTATGAATTCTGGTAAACGCGAAGAACACGAAGGATGATAGAATGATTTTCTGGAGATTGATGAAGGTTGCCGGTGGTTGATGAATTTCTGGGAAGATGATGGAGATCTGGAGAAAATCTATGAAGGACGATCAAGATTGATGAAGACGTTTGAAGGAATTTCTGGAAACGGTGATGATCACTAAGAAGATCTTGATGAAGATCGGAGAATGAAGATGAATGTTCTTGGAGTTTTTCCAGTTTTCCGGCGAGTTTGGATTTTCCGGTTACAGGTTGATGAAGGAGTGAAGATGTTCTTGGTGGATTCTGGAGAATCTAAATCGGAGAAGATGAAGATCACGATGGTTGAATGAGTGTTCTGATGAAAAGTAGTTCTCCGGCGACGGTTGCGGCGGCTCCGGCGATTGTTAGGGTGGTCGTCGGCAATTGCATGCCGGCCGGTGAGGGTTGGTGGAGGTGTGCCACCTGGCACACATGCAATCAGAGGATGATGGAGTGAGGCCAAGTGTGAGAGAGAAACTGGGAGACTGACACGCGGGAGGTGGATGTGGCAGCGGGAGAGAGAAGCTGAAAAATGATGTGTCAGCGAAGGGGGAATGAAAGAGGAAATGATGTGGCCTCCTCCTTAATGCAACACGTGTGCTGGAGCTTTATAGTGCTTGCAAGGATTTTTGGACTGAAATGGGGATTGGGCCTCCAAGGACTGGGCCCACGAAAATTCAGACTAAACTAATGGACTGGACTAATTACTGATTGATTAAACTCCATTAAAAAAACTGATTAAAGACTTAAAACCACCATTAAGCTAAACTGAAAACTAAAACGGTAATTAAATCTAATCTAATTAATACCCTCAATTAAAATCTAATTAAATGATTAAAATCTAATTAATCTAACTAATCCTAATTAAATCTAAAAAGAGGACTAACCTAAAAATCTATATTAATCACTAAACTAATGAAAAAACCTCTAATAATTTCTATTTAAAATTTTATTAAATTTCTATTAAATCTCTAATAAAATCTATACTATTTATTTAAAAGAAATTCTATTATTCTATTAAAACTATTAAAAAACTATTAAAACCTATTAAAAAAAATCTATTTAAATTCTAGAAAATGCTAATAATATCTAATAAAATCCTAATAATTCCAGAGGGAACAAAAATAGTACAAAACGAAAAATAACACTGCGAGAGCGTAACAAAATAGCCGGTAAAAATCAATGGACACCGAAATATCCCTAAAAATAACAGCGCGAGCTGAAAACACCGGGAATAGCACGATTTCCCAAAAAAACGATTCTGCCTATCTGAACTTGCTAAAAACACCTGAGACGCGAGACGAGGGTTGTGATTCCGATAAAATCAAAACAACTGAAAAAATGCACTGTATGCGATATGCGGATGCGAATGCGGTCATGTGTCGAAACATCGAGCCAGATACGGGACCCGGTTGGTCAAATTTTAGGGTGCAACAGCTGCCCCTATTCAAACGGCTTGGACCTGAATGGTTGAAGAGCGCTCAGCCTTCAAACATTCAAAGGTAGATGATGGTTGAATACCAATGAAACCCTGAAATTTGCCAACCGTGGGAATACTGCAAAACTGCTTGAGGAATAGCCTCCAATGAACTGAAGTTTGGTTGTCACGGCAACAACTGGTCAATTATCTGATAAAAATTTCTCTCCTTTTCAACATCAACCACCTGTGTGACGCCACAAGTATTGGAACAACGCTTCGGACAGCAAACAACTTGATTCCCATCTTACTTATGGGATCAAATCCTGTCATCTCACAGTTCACGGCGAACTTGAGGAAAATTCTCCTAGGGAACTTCTGAATCGACTGCTCGGCACCCATTCTGTCAACAGGAGGCAGCTTCAGAAATCTGATATATGTCAATCTTTTTTTCAGTGCCGACGTAACAACCAAATGTGAAGAATCACTCCGCTGGGGGAGAAGAGAAGCTTAACCAAACAACTCTGCAAGGGAACAAATTCGAAAGCCATGAGGTAACCAACCTGGTCCATGTTTTGAAATGCGTATGTCTGAGAATGATGCAATGTCCTATACGGCATGGAAATGCTATGCGTTCTGTTTGAAAATGCGAGGCCCAGACGGCATGGAAATGCTATATGTTTGTATAAATGTTATGACGATATATGCAAATGTAAATGCAGGCTCGAGCTGCCAGAGAACACCAGGTCTGCAACCACTTGGCAAAATAAATGTCGAAGGCAACGTCAACTCCACTAAAGGTAACCTGATATCACAGAATCAGCTCAGCACATAAATGCTGGAAAAGGGAAACCAAATCCGCTGGGGATAACCATCTTGCTGGAGAAATGGAAAGGCAACCCTGCTTGGGGAGAAAAAAAACAACCTTGCTTGGGGATGCTCTCTTCAAACCATTGGCAACTGATTGTGCTCTGTGGGGATTGACCCAAACTGGGGTTGATTGCGCGCAGCACGCTGCTGGAAATGCCCCTACTATCAAGGATATCAATCTTAATCTGCTGGGGATACTCCTGATCCTACTCTGATGCGGGATAGCAATACAATCTCAATTCTTCCGATAATACCCAACTTTCATCTGCTGAAGAGGAGTAATTCTGATTTAACAACATCCACAAGGAATTCAAACATTAATCGGAGCACTGGTATCTGTCGAGCTTCGTATCGGGGAACCTGACAACATGCGAGTCATTGGGAATTACTGTGTCAGATACCTTTTAGGTTTTTGATTTTACTGGTTTAGTATGAACATGGACTATGTACACAGTGGAAGATATGGAAAATACTAGACGAGAACTAGCATTCATAGGTAGACTACCAGGCGAGAACTGATAGGAAAATAGGTTATCGGACGAGAATTGATTTTTGGACATCAGACGGGGCTGACTGGATAACAGACTGAGGTATAGACAACCAGACGAGAACTGGTTGAAAGCTGACGTGTACCAGACGAGAACAGGTATAACACATAGGTTAGGACACACGATGACCAGACGAGAACTGATTACGCGATGACATGTACCAGACGAGAACTGATACAACAATTGAAGACGGTGACCAGACGAGAACTGGTTACAATAAACTGCACCAGACGGGAACTGAGGCTTACAATAAAATACACCAGACGGGAACTGATGCTTACGGAGATGCGGGCCAGACGAGAACTGGTTACCGGTTTGCCAGGCGAGAACTGGACTTTGGAAATAACTGGTTACTGACACGCAACAGGTTTAGACTGCAGGATAACGATCCAACAACAGCAAGGCCTTTTTCGGAATGTTAATGTTTTCTGATAAGAGTAATGACACGATTCCCCGATACTCAACTCTGGCTGGGGATAAACAGACTGGTTTGAATGACTTGCCCCAGTGCACTCAACTTGCCCCTATCTAACTCCTGGGAATATCACTCTGAACAGCTTGCCACGAGACGACCTCGAGATTACTTGCCCCAGTATCTATACGACAACAGAATTCAATCTCCATTAAACCCCTATCAACCCAGCTGGTTTCAACACTCTCTGCGGTGACTTGCCCCTGAATGAGCATTCTAGCGACTTAACCCGATCTGATTATCCACCTGAAGTATCTGCTTTCAAATCTCCACGTTCTGTATAATTGCCCCTGATTGGCTCTCGAGAAGACTCACTTCTGATCCTCTGCTTCTCAAGCATACTGCCCCCGATCAACTGAAGCTTCAGGACTTGTCCTCAGACTAACTGATTCCGAACTCACTGGAAGTCAATGCCCCGGATTTACAGGGTTTCACAATATACATCATCCTAGTTCAGACTGCTGAATTATTCGGTCCTGCTCGATTATTCCCTGTTGGAATTTCTTTCATGTCAACTACAAACCTGCAATTAAAACTGTCTATTCACGAATGGTAATCTTAATGCAATGTTTATGCAAATTTTGAAAAAATTTGTGCTGTCACTCATTTACATGTCATGATTGAGTGACGAATGAACCAGAGTTCAAACGTAGTGCTTACGTGGTCAGTGAAAAATACAACAAGGATATGATTAGCAAATCAAGAAGGAGTCTGGTTACTCAACCTTATCGTAATGAGCTTTCAGAATAAACCCTACCTCAATTAGGTCTTTTAAGGGTTGTATCGTGGTCGGGTTCACGGTTCGTGAAACAAAGGATATCTGGCTCAAATTTTGATTTGTACCCACCCCTTCTACGTGATGATCTCCGCTCCTAAGGTTCAGTTAACCTGGCACAAGCGCTCGCCTCTTCGAGAGGTATGCTGAATGGTAAGAACCACAATTAAGGAACTCACAAGAATTTCGGAGTGACAGTTACTCCTTTTCGTTTTCGGTGTCTATATACACGACTTTGTCCTTCACTGGGGATCTATATATTCTTTTCTTTTTCATTCTTCTTGATTCCCTAATTTTTGCCTGGACTGACTCCTTTTGAGTTCTTTTCAATTTTCTTCGAAGTCCAACGGGATGCCCTGATTTTTGCCTAAGTATTAGCTTTCCAGCTTTTTCTTTCTCTTTACTCAGCGGGCTTTCTTTCTTCTTTCTTTTGGAACAAAGTCGTGTGACACTGGTTGTCTTGATTGCTCCGAAAGGATTGTAACTGCCTCACTCCTGATTGGTGAGGTTTACCCATTGTGGTCGACGAAGTACGACCTCTTGAAAGGTATAAACTGATTGGTCCTCGAAAGACAACACTCCTCTGTAAGACTTGAATGCTCGGTCAAGCTAACTGACAACTACCCTGCCCCGGGTTAAGATGTGAGGGTTTAAAAAAGTCCGAAAAAACTTCTACTTCCTGGCTCGAAGTGGTTAACAAGGGACTAACTCCTTATATCTCCAGTGTTTGGGGGATTTGAAACAATGCCTTATACGTCGTCGGTAAGGTTTTATCTGAAAGCATACGATCATCGGTTATGAGTTTAGTTCGTCATCCTCCCTCCAGTCTTTGCTAATCACAGTGATAAAGTGGAGTGAATAAAATGCAAGTGTCAGTGCAATGCAGTAAATGAGCGACAGCGACATGATTAATTCAAAAAATGCATAGTCACCTTATTAATATCACCATTCGAAACATACAATGTTTACAGCAAGTAGTAACTGGCAGAAAGAAACTACAAATGCAAATGATATAAAGTCTGAGGACTGCCAATGCTGAGGGCGCCTGCCTGTCTGAATCACTGGCTTCCGCTGGGGAATACTTTCCGAATCTACGAGCTTAGACAACTGAGCGGTTAGTATGAACAAATAGAAATCCTTCTCGAAAGGAAATGCAATCCTGGTCGATCAACTGTTGTACCTTCGCCTGAAACGCTTTACAATCTTCAGTTGAATGCCCCGGTGATCCGCCATGATAACCACACTGAACATGGGGATTATACCCAGGAGGGTAAGGTTCTGGCACGGGCTTGAGAGCTTTAGGTTCCACCAAAGCATTCTGAACCAACTGTGGCAGAAGCTGACTGTACGGCACAGGAACTGAATGAGAAGGAGCATTCCTTCGTTCCAAGTTGCTACGAGGTCGATTCTGAATCTGATGTTGATTCTGATAACCTCGACCACGAGTTCGCTGACTTGCAATGGAAGCGACATAAGACTCCTGATATGGTGCTCCAGGCACAGTGGTCTGTCCAGCATAACAAGGCACAGGAGATACTGATCCAACAGATTTCACCGATTCATCTCGAGGATACCCAACATCTGGCATGACTGCATTGATCACAACTCCTTCTTCCTTCCGATAGTCGTAAAGAGATTCAGTTTCACTAGCCTGACCGCTTGAGACAACCTGAATTTTCCCAATCTTTATAGCATTCTCAATACGTTCTCCAACTCCCACTAATTCGGAGAAGTTCAGCGAAACTCCAAGCAATCTCTCAAAGTACGGGCTTTGCAAGGAGTCTACGAACATGCCTGCTAACTCTCGGTCAGGGATCGGTGGTTCCACTCTGGAAGCAAAATCCCTCCATCTCCGAGCATACTTTTTGAAAGGTTCATTGATCCCCATAGACAAAGATTGCAACTCCATGCGAAAGGGAGCTATGTCCATATTGTAATCATACCGCTTCAGGAAACCTCTGGCAAAATCCACCCATGATCGAATCTGATCCTTCTCTAACTGCATATACCAACGTAGAGATGCCCCAATCAAACTGTCCTGAAAACAGTAAATCATCAACTTGTCGTTTTGCACAAACAAAGTCATCCTTCTGCAGAACATCACCAAATGCAGCCTCGGGCAACTATCTCCTTTATACTTTTCAAATCTCGGCGCTCTGAATTTAGGAGGTAACACTAGGTCAGAAACCAAGCACATATCTGAAGCATTGAGACCAACATCATTCTTAACTTCCAGGGCTTTGACTTGTTCCTCCAATGCGTGCAACCTCTTAGCTTGCACAAGAGCTAATGGATTATCAGTCCTCACTATCGGAACTTCTCTTCGGGAGATCAAACCAGCAGGAATAACATTCTGATAATTCGCGGCATCAGAAGAAGAACGTTCACTTGGGATGACAAACTGTTGGTGCAGATTTTGGCCTCTAACATAAGTCTGCACAAGTTGAGTTGCAGTAAGGTTATTCACTTGCGGAAAGCCTTCGTCAGACGTGGAATCATACAAAGGATTGTTCGTCATAATAAAGCCTGACAAGGCATCAACAATCTGGAAGTCGTTTCCTGACATGACTATCAGCAACTTTCAACTGACGGCACTGCTTGATTCTGCTTGATCCGTTTCAACCCCTTGGTCGTCTTCTGACAATCCACACTTGCCTCGAACAATCCCCCGAGAATCACCCTCTGAATCAAAACAAAGGCTGGATAAGAGCTCTGGCCAGCTAGAGAAATGCTATGCAATATGATGCAAAGATGCTTATGCAAATGCAATGCAATGCAGCAAACACGGGATCACAGCCCCCACAACACGCTCTGAATACTGCTGTACTGCTGACGGAGATAATCACTCTGAAGCGAAAACCATAAAACTGGGTCGTCTGGAGGTTAAGTTTCCTGCAAAAACCCTCCCACTCACAGGTATGGACCTAATCTGACAAGGTACGGCATCCTATGCGGTCATCAGCGTCACAGACTTTCATAAGCGATGATACGATTCCCAGAAGGAGTGGCACCATCATCTCATGAAGAGGCCTCACTTAGCTGACTTCCAATTGATCGGTCCCTAGAGTCGACAATCCTCACGTCTGGACTCCCCTCAGATCCTCAGGATCGGAAAGGAGCACCTCGGAGAGAACCTCGTCTGAGCGCAGATTTCGTAGGGAACGGTGTCTGCTCAGCAAACAGGTTCGTCTACTACTCTCCACAACTATGTCTAAATGCATACTCAAGCAACCCAGGTCCGGCTATCACTCAAAGTATCACCCTCCCCAGCACGACAGCAACAGATAATAGCAAAAAATAAACACCCAAAAGACAAGCAAACAAGCGCTAGGATTGACTCTCTTAGGGGACGTTGGATCCCACATGCATGGGGAACTATCGCAGATCCCCAGCAGAATCGCCAGCTGTCGCTACTGCGAAAATCGGCGTCGGCTGACAGAAGAGTCGCCACCGTGCGTTATTTATCCCAACGGAGGGAAAGGAAACGCTCGAAGTAAACCTCGCAAAAAATGGGAAAAGGTATGGTCATCGCAACCAAAACCTGGGTCCGGGAGTCGGTTACGCAAGGGGAAGGTATTAGCACCCCTCACGTCCGTCGTACTCGACGGGATCCACGCTTGCTTGGTTTGTCTAAAGGATGCAAAAACAATCTATCTACGACTGCTAAATCTAAACGGAAGGGAATTGACTCGATAGAGCATCGCGCTCTATGCCTACGTATTCTCAAGAGAGAAAGTCAGAGTCAACGTAGTTCAGGACTACGGGGAATTTGGCTCGCCAAGACTTCGCGTCTTGTGCCTACGTACTTCCACACAGCATGGAAGATCAGAGCTTACGTAGTTCAGGCTAACTACGGCTAAACTGGGTGTTCTCACACAGGAGCGAGAAATCCAATTGGTTTTAAAGGTACGGGAACCTATGGGAAAGACTACGGTCAGGTCTCAAATGCACTCGGGCAAGAGAAAAGGATAACATCAGTCGTCAGCGGGAAAGTCTCGATCGAACAGCAGCGAGAGAACAAAAGGTTAGTTGTTAGTGTGCTCGCTAGGATATCGCATCCTATGCCTACATATTCTCGTCTGGTACGAGAAATCAGAGCAGCTGTAGTTCGGCTACTTTGGGGACCACAGCTCAAATCTCGTTTTATTAACATTCTGAAAAGTGATTACAATGATTGAATACAGAAAGATAAACTCCTAAAAAACCTATCCTATGAAAAATCAAATGGAAAATAGTCCCCTAACAAGTGGACTTCTAAGACTACCTCTAAAAAAGGTAAAATAAACTCCTATGAAGAAAATATCTATTCTAAAAATATTGAATCTACAAAGTAATATTTTTATATTCTTTTTCAAGTATTTTTCTTTCATATTCTTTTTATTCTTAATATTCTTTTTATTATCAATATTTTTTTTCTTCAACTTTCAATACTCTTTTCCTTATTTTTTTCAATATCCAAAGATCTAAACAAAAGAAAAGAAAAAAATAGAGAAAAAACAAAGGAGGTGCCAAGCTGCTGCTAGGAGAGGCATTCAGCACAAAACAATACAAACTGGGCCCAACCCAATGCACCAATTCAGAAAAAAAATAAGGAACCCAGGGGGGGGGGGTAAATGGAGGAAACAGATGTGTAGCCAGCAAACACGTATTGGGCCCAGCCCATTAGCTCACACAAAAACAAAAAAAACGGAGGGTGCCACGGAACCAGGGGGTGAGAGTCTGAAAAACGCAATTGGGCCTTCAGGCCCAAACAAACCCAACGGACTCCCCTTCTCCTTCCACTCTCACCAATCCAGAAACCCTAATTCCTCTACCTTCCTCTCTCTTCGCCGTTCACACGCCGCCGTCTCACTATTCCCACCCTCATCTTTCTCTGACTCAAACAAAACTCTCTCTTCCGCCTCTTGCTCCCTCCACCCTCTCTCAAATCCCTGCTTCACAGACCCCAAACAAGGCTCCTCATCTGAAACTGAAGGAGTTTGAGGACGAAGAGTTCGGAGATTCATGCATGTGAATCTGGAGATCTAATGACGAAGATTGTTGGTGCCATTCTTGGGTCGTTGAAGAAGTTCGAAGTCTCCAGAAGATGTTATGGTGTCAAGGATCTTGAAGCGTTCTTGAAGAACCAATCGCGACATTGAAGATCTACTGAAGGTGGATGAAGATCTAAAAAACGCAAGAACAATTGCAATCCTGATGAAGATCTTTCTGTGTTAAGGACCGTTGGAAGTCTTGTGAGTTGTTCGATCGTAGATCTGGAAATACGAGGAACAATTGATAAAATTGGATGTGTTCAAGAACCTGGTACAGATCGTAAAGAACACGGTGGGAACTCTTGAAGAACTCATGAACTTTGAAGATCTTGTATGAATTCTGGTAAACGCGAAGAACACGAAGGATGATAGAATGATTTTCTGGAGATTGATGAAGGTTGCCGGTGGTTGATGAATTTCTGGGAAGATGATGGAGATCTGGAGAAAATCTATGAAGGACAATCAAGATTGATGAAGACGTTTGAAGGAATTTCTGGAAACGGTGATGATCACTAAGAAGATCTTGATGAAGATCGGAGAATGAAGATGAATGTTCTTGGAGTTTTTCCAGTTTTCCGGCGAGTTTGGATTTTCCGGTTACAGGTTGATGAAGGAGTGAAGATGTTCTTGGTGGATTCTGGAGAATCTAAATCGGAGAAGATGAAGATCATGATGGTTGAATGAGTGTTCTGATGAAAAGTAGTTCTCCGACGACAGTTGCAGCGACTCCGGCGATTGTTAGGGTGGTCGCCGACAATTGCATGCCGGCCGGTAAGGGTTGGTGGAGGTGTGCCACCTGACACACATGCAATCAGAGGATGATGGAGTGAGGCCAAGTGTGAGAGAGAAACTGGGAGACTGACACGCGGGAGGTGGACGTGGCAGCGAGAGAGAGAAGCTGAAAAATGATGTGTCAGCGAAGGGGGAATGAAAGAGGAAATGATGTGGCCTCCTCCTTAATGCAACACGTGTGCTGGAGCTTTATAGTGCTGGCAAGGATTTTTGGACTGAAATGGGGATTGGGCCTCCAAGGACTGGGCCCACGAAAATTCAGACTAAACTAATGGACTGGACTAATTACTGATTGATTAAACTCCATTAAAAAAACTGATTAAAGACTTAAAACCACCATTAAGCTAAACTGAAAACTAAAACGGTAATTAAATCTAATCTAATTAATACCCTCAATTAAAATCTAATTAAATGATTAAAATCTAATTAATCTAACTAATCCTAATTAAATCTAAAACGAGGACTAACCTAAAAATCTATATTAATCACTAAACTAATGAAAAAACCTCTAATAATTTCTATTTAAAATTTTATTAAATTTCTATTAAATCTCTAATAAAATCTATACTATTTATTTAAAAGAAATTCTATTATTCTATTAAAACTATTAAAAAACTATTAAAACCTATTAAAAAAAATCTATTTAAATTCTAGAAAATGCTAATAATATCTAATAAAATCCTAATAATTCCAGAGGGAACAAAAATAGTACAAAACGAAAAATAACACTGCGAGAGCGTAACAAAATAGCCGGTAAAAATCAATGGACACCGAAATATCCCTAAAAATAACAGCGCGAGCTGAAAACACCGGGAATAGCACGATTTCCCAAAAAAAATGATTCTGCCTATCTGAACTTGCTAAAAACACCTGAGACGCGAGACGAGGGTTGTGATCCCGATAAAATCAAAACAACTGAAAAAATGCACTGTATGCGATATGCGGATGCGAATGCGGTCATGCGTCGAAACATCGAGCCAGATACGGGACCCGGTTGGTCAAATTTTAGGGTGCAACAAGATGTCATAAATGCCAGATTTATGCTGATAAAGTTCATGTGTCGCCGTTCCCGTTAAATGTCATGTCCTCCCCGTGGTCGTTCTCCATGTGGGGCATCGGCATGATAGGCAAGATCGAGCTCACTGCATCTAACGGTCATCGCTTCATTCTAGTAGCTATCGACTACTTCACCAAGTGGGTGGAGGCAGCCTCATATGCTAATGTGACCAAGCAGGTGGTGGCTAAATTCATAAAGAGGGATATCATCTGTCGTTACGGAATTCCCGAACGGATCATTACTGATAATGGTTCGAACCTGAATAACAAGATGATGAAGGAGCTGTGCCAGAGTTTCAAGATTGAACACCACAACTCATCTCCTTACCGGCCGAAGATGAATGACACCGTTGAAGCGGCCAATAAGAACATCAAGAAGATTGTTCAGAAGATGGTTGTGACCTACAAGGATTGGCACGAGATGCTGCCATTTGCACTGCACGGTTATCGTACAACGGTACGTACATCAACTGTGGCAACTCCTTTCTCCTTAGTGTACGGTATGGAAGTTGTCCTGCTGTTAGAAGTGGAGATCCCTTCTTTGCGAGTTTTAGGTGACGTGAAACTCGACGAGGCGGAATGGATTAAGAACCGACAAAACCAACTCAGCCTGATGGACGAGAAGAGGTTAGCATCGATTGCATATGGTCGTCTGTACCAAAGCCGAATGAAGAAAGCTTATGATAAGAAGGTGCGTCCTAGAAGCTTTCAGACGGGTGATCTCGTCCTGAAGAAGATTCTTCCTCCACACTCCGATCACCGGGGCAAGTGGACTCCCAATTACGAAGCCGTACGTCGTTAGCAAGGTCTTCTCGGGAGGAGCTTTGTTGTTATCCACAATGGATGGTGAAGATTTTGCATCCCCGGTGAACGCGGACGCAGTTAAAAAATACTTTGCTTAAAAACGACCCGCTGGAAAGAAAAAGAATATCCAGGAAAAAATGGGGCATCCCGGCGAACCATAAAAAAGAAAAAGGTTCGGGCAAAAATTAGGGATATAAAAGAAAAGAATGTACACCCGCAAAGTCGAAAACCCGGATGGGCGATTTTGGCAAAAAAGGGTATCCCGGTGAATCGAAAACCCAGAAGGGCGATTCAGGCAAAAGTTAGGGATTTGAAAAAGCAAATGACTGCGTTCCGCGTGTGGACTTTCATTGTTTAGTGGTTCGGAAGACCTGAGGGCCGTTTATCTGAATCAATCTCTTCTGAAGCTGAAGCGTCCGAGAGGTATCGAAGTCGAGTGTGTCATAGAGGGATCAACTCATGGTGTTCGTCTACGCCTCGTTGCCAACATGTGTATATACTGACGTATATTTATGTTTTATTTTTGCGCAGCTTCCTCATTCCAGGAGCTTGCATCTGTTGTAAAACATTTTTTACCCATTCAGGGGTTCGTTATCAATAAAATGTATACTATTCAGCAATTCTGTTTGTTTGTTTAGCATTCATCTGTTTTGTTTGCGAAAAAGAACGCCGATGTTTTTGACAAAATGCGCATACATAAACTTACTGGCCTAGGCCACTGATTGTTGAAACAATGAATTACTTGAACATTGTCACAAGATGATAACCTTGATAGGTCCCTTTGAGAAGGGTATCTCGTCTGTTTGTTTGTGTTTTTACAGGTGTAGCATATACCAGACAGTACGCCGCATGCGTCCCCAAGCAGGATGATTCCTTCTTCTCCAGCAAAGTGCAGCAGCCTCTCCCCGCAGAGTCTGGACGTGAAATCGTAAGCATTGATATGTTCTTCCCGAGCAGAGAAGATTCTCTCCTTAATCAGATGCATCCCAAAGGGTCGCCATCTCCCTAGCTGAGTCATATACTGAAGTGTGCAGCAATCGATAGTTCTAGACCAAAGTCTACTCTCCCTAGCAAGCAGGGTGATTCCTTCTTCCCCAGCCGAGTTCGCAGTTCCCCAAGAGAGTCGAGTCCTTGGAAGGCGTTCGGGCCATGATTGGTTTTCCCCAGTAGAGAGTTGAATAGCTGATGCTGTATTTCCCCGTCGGAGTCATTACCTCCAGGAAAGCTCTGGCTGCGAATGTCGTGCAGTTTGTTTCTGCGATTGACATCGTTTTCCTCAGCAGGTCTGGTTTCTCGTAGAGCTTCATTCCCCTGCAGCAGTCAACTGAAGTTTGCTTCCTCATGCGAAGTCCGATTGAGATTGGCGTGACCTTTTCTCCGTGGCAGGATAATTCCTTCCCCCACCAGAGTGGTTCTTTCTCCTTGACAGGAGGATTCTCCCTTCAGCATTTATTTTGCTGACGGGATCGCAACATTTTGCATAATTGCATAGCATTTATCATAAACGCGTAGCATTTCCACCGTGTGGAGCATTGCGACGTCGTCAAAGCATATACATATGAAACATGAGCTAGGTCGTTACCGTTCTTGTTTTGCAGGTGTTCCTCCGCGGAGTCGCTTGCTCAAGATGATTCTTGAATTCTCCCTAGCAAAAGTCGTTTGCCCAAGATGATTCTTGAATTCTCCAGCGAAGGCGCTCATTTAAGATGACTCTTAAATCCCCAGTGAATTGCCAGAGTGGGTTACTCAAGTTGATGCTTAGAGCCCCCAGCAGAGCGTGCTCGGGATGATTCCCGAAACCTCCAGCAGAGTTATGGGTTCAGGATGATTCTTGAAGTCCCCTAAAAGTTATTTGTTCAAGATGATTCTTGATTTCCTCAGCAGAGATGATTCACCCAGAATGATTTCTGGATCCCCGAAGCAGAGTTACTTGACAGTCCTCCAGAATCCCCAGCGGAGACGCGTCATCCCCAGCAGGTTTCCGAACAGCGAAGTTGAAACTTCCCCTGAAGACTTGATGATTGAAGTCCAACCGTATTGATGAAGCAGTTCTCTCAGCTGATGCGGAGTGCCTGATGGCAGAAGTTTGGATATCCCCTGATTGGTTCATGATTGATCGAGAATTCTATTCCCGACTTACTGAGGAAGTCCGGCTGATGCCCGAAAATTTCTTTGAATGTCCGATGGCATGATTAACTTGATTGTTGACCTGATGAGTCCCGAGGAATCTTGACGCCTGACGGCGTGATCGACCATGTATTACCGGTTACCGTGTGACCAATTCCCCAGCTAGTTGTCGTGCAGCTAATATTTCAGTTTTCGAAGATTTGTTCCCATCAGAGTACCGTGTACTCGTGCAGTTGACAAATTTCCGGGTTTGTTGGTATTCAACCATCTTTTACCGTGAGTGGTTGAGAGTCTTCGCTTCTCACACAGTCAGGTCCAAGCTGTTTGAATAGGGGCAGTTGTTGCACCCCAAAATTTGCCCAATATTTCTTTACCTAGCTTATGTTTCATTTCATTCACATTAGCATTATCATTTGCATTTCATTGACATGTATGCAGGAGATCAAGAGGTATGAGTACCAATCAAGGGCTACACAAGACTTTGAGGCTAGCTAAGAAGCTTATTCAAGGGTTCAAGGGTTGATATCCTTGTTAGAGAAGTCAAAAGATCCTCAGAGAGAGTGGTTGAAACCAAGAGTGTGTGCCTCCTAACTTGAGAGTTGTGGGAGCTCCTCAGATGATTCTGAAGCCATGAATGTAGACTTGAAGCCATGAGAGAGCTTATGAGATGTCTTGAAAGCCATCATGAAGCCTAGACAGGTCATTGTGCAAGATTAAGAAGACTCAGCCATGATTGGTGTAATTAGGGTTTGACTGGGTCATCCCTAGGTCAACTGATGATTTGGGCAAGGTTGAGACCTAATCCAAGGGCCATGTGATCATGGATTGATGAATTGACATGCTATGAGGATGATTCCAAGGTCAACTCATCATGATTGAAGAGTTTGAGAAGTTTCAAGCTAGGGTTTCTAAGGCTTGACAGTGTAAAATCCCCTAGTTTGATCCCTATCTTCAAGGCAGTTTAGCTCAAGATGTGATTGTCATCACATCTTACCCCCAACATGAATGTTGTAGAGAATAAGCTTAGCTTTAATTTGAGTGCTAGAAGTCCTTGATAGGATTTGTAGAACTCAAGTTATGACTTTGACAAGTTACAGGTCATCTGAGGTATGTGAATTTGGGGGCTTAAAAGTTACCCAACTTGCATCAAACGTTTGCCCAAGAAGGATGATTCCTATGGACTTTTGGTCAACATGAATGTTGTTCCTTATCCTCTTATCTTTCTAGAGAGAACTAGAAGTCCTTTATAGGATTTGTAGAACTCAAGTTATGGCTTTGACAAGTCAAGGGTATTTTGGTCATTTGGAGATTACAGGTCATTTCAACCATAAGGCCATAACTCCTATTTCCAAGCTTCAAATGGAAAAATGTTCAACATCAAACTTGTTCAAAATGATGTTTTAAGGCTAGAAAAGAGGTCATGAGATGATGGAAATGCTTGTAGCTCAAAGTTGCAAAAATGACCTAAAATAAGGGTATAAGTTAAATGAATCAAAGTTGGAAATTGATATTTTCAATCTACACATCCAAACTATGGCATGTAATATATCATTTTGACTCTAGAAAACATTTTAAGAACATTGGTTTAGCCACATTTTTGATTTGAAATTCAATTTGTGGACTTGCTTTGAAAGGTGGTTACTTACATCATAAGTAACATTTGCAAAACCTAGAATCATGGCATGAGCAAGATCCTTTGCAAGCTAAACACTTTCAAAATGTCGCTAGGGGAGAAATTGGAAGTGAATGAGGTTGGTTTCAAGCTGTTTGCAGAGTTATGCATACCATGGCGTATGGTTGAAAATCTCATGACATGAGAGATTGAAACTCTCATTAGAAGGATCTAGAGGGTTCTAGATCATCCATACATCATCTATATATTGAGTAGAGGTGATCCAATGCAGAGGTTGGTGATGATTGAAGGAGAGAGCATAGATTGAGATTGATATTTCTTGGCTTACAACTGAATTCGGTTTCACCAATTTCTTCACTTTCCATCCATTTTCTTGATTGCAACTTCTTCCATGGATGCTAGGGATTGAATCCAGATCATAATCCAAGAGAATTCATGGCTGAATCGTGTAGGACCAATTGAATTTTTCCACCTGCAACTCACCATCGGGTTTCAAGATTCGGGAGCTTTCAACCAGTTCTATTACATATAGAAGCAAGGAAAGGATCCATTGATCGTGTCTGGAAGGTTGGAGAGCTTGATTTGAAGGTTTAGTGCATCTGTTCATCCAAGATTTTCAGGTTAGTAACTTTCTTCCTCCAGCATGAATTAGGTAGAATCAAGATGAATTAGGGTGTTAGATGCATTGTAGAACGGTGTAGGATTGATTCCAGACCATTAATTTGAGAATTAGTGACCAATCTAGGGTGTTACCATTTTCGGTTGAAAGTTGGTTATGGTGAATCTTGAGGTTTCAGAAAGAATTAAGGGCATGAATGAATTCGTGAGGGAATTTGGGACATGTTTCATTAAGGGATCGTGGCCTATGGTGGACTCTATGATGAACTAGGGTTGTGGAATGGTGACCGGAGCACCACCGGTGGTGGCCGGAGCTGCGCGCGAAGTTCAGACATTCAAAAGGTTGAAGATGACTCTAGAGCCATTGGATGGGGGTTGGACTTTGACTGAAGGCATGATCCAACGGCCACGTATTGATTTCAATTTGTGAAGGAATTCTGATTATGAAACGCAGCGTTTCATTAATCAGTTGGTTTTGGGCTTGGTTGAAACTTTGTTGTCCACACCCCCCAGCGAGCCCAATCCACTATATGAACTGATTGTCATTGCTATTTGCACCGCGCGTGTGTTTATTTTATTTTGATTTTCTTTGTTTTTTTCATTTTATACATGGTTCTTGATTAAATCATATAAAATTGAAAAATGATCCAATTAATCCCATTCTTTTTGCATTATACTCATGATTGAGTCTAGTATTGTTTAGAGAAAAGATATTTTTAGTTCATGAATTATCTGATTTTATGGGAATTTTACATTTTAATTGATATTAAAATGGTTATGTTTGATACTTAATTTTGTGGAATTTTGTGTGATCATGTGGTGATGACTTTGATCCTAATTTTTTATGTGTGATTAGTGTAGACATGTATGCTCCCATAGTATTTTTCTCACATTTTTGTGATGAAAATAGGTGTGCTTTCTAGATTGAGATTTAGGTGCTTCCCTTTAGGGTTTAGGTTTAGTACCCTATGGTATAGAATTTATTTCTAGGTCTTATTTGATGATTTGATCTCTGAAGTTAATATGGTAGAGTCATGATTGACCTAGGTTCCCATAGTCATTTTTGTAGGATTTTACAATTAGTTTTAGTATTTTAGTTAGGACTAACTTTAGTACTAGGTTTTAGGTGATCCTAACTTACTAACTCAACTAGATTAACTGCTTTAGTTCCCTTAGATTAGGGTTTTGCTTTGTTTGCCTTTGGTTAAGATTGAAGACAAGTTGAAGACAAGGTGAGGATGCTTGAAGTTGCTTGAAGTTGCTTGGAGCTTGGAGTTGTCTGTGCCTGAAGGTGTCTGATGAAGATTTAGGAGGTAGGAGACATAAGGAGAGCCTTATAATTAGAATGATTTCTTTCACAAATATGGAAAGCATCTTGTGCTTCCATTCCTCCCAATGATTAAAAGTCCTTCTGAGATATTCACATCCCTCCTTTGGAGGAATGAGTGGCTTTATTTGGGAAGTAGAACTTTGAGGGAACCAGTCTCTCATAATGATGAACCCTTACAGGCTTCCTTTGGTTGTCAATAAGCTGTTTATCATTTCCACTCATTCTGTTGAATCAATTGTCTTCTGGTTTGAGTATCTTGAAAGATGTTGGACTTGAGTTTGAAGATGAGGACTTCACTGAAGAGTGTGGAAGAGGATGATTCCTTGAGCATTGCCATTGCAGCTGAAGCTTGAAGAGCAAGAAGAACAAGTTGATACTTGAAGATCCAATGGAAATTGAGTGAAGAGTTGAGGCTTGAAAAAGAATTGAAGGATGAAGTTGACACTTCCATGTAATTGAAGACTACTATGAGAAGCTGAAGCTGGTAGATGAAGAAGACCAAGTTGATACTGGTAAAGCAAAGAGAGCTGAAGCAAGAAGACTAAGTTGATACTGGTGAAGAGGATTCAATTGAGATTGGGTGTAGAGCTGAGGCTTGAGGAATAAAGGACAAGTTGATACTTGTGCATTGATGCATTGAGAGCCTGAAGGTGGAATTGACTGAGGAGCTGAAGCTTGGAGAAGAGAGAACAAGTTGATACTTATGTTTGATAGGTTGAAACCTTGGAGAAGCAAGTTGATACTTGTCATGAAGGGTGATTGAAGTCTGAAGACTGGTCTGCTGTCAGAAGATTGCTTTGCTGTGAAGCTGTGGGGGCTGTGGATCTGATTTCTTGTCTGTTTTCTTTCTGTGCAACTGTACTGATGTCCCTTGTTTGACTTGCTTGATGCATTAGAATAAGTTCATATCTAGACTAACTTTAAGCTAGGAGCATGATTGCACTAGAGGTTGAGTTGCTCCCTCTGCTTGTACTTTTACTGTATGGCTTTGCTTGCGGGTATTCGGTAGAGCCCAGCTCCCTTGCCCATGTATTGTATTTTGCTTGATAGCATGTTATTCCTCTGTATGATTGCAGTTATTATATTTTGCTTGATAGCATGTTGTTCCTCTGTATGATTGCAGTTATTGTGTTTTGCTTGATAGCATGTTATTCCTCTGTATGATTACAGTCATTTATATTCTGCTTGATAGCATGTCTTTTCTGTATGATTACTGTTATTCATATCTGGCTTGAGGTTGAGATGAGCTTATGGAGGCTGCTGCCCCACACACATTTCCTCCCTCACTTGCATTGCATGCATTTTACAGTCGTTTACTGTTTACTGTTTAAGCTGATGCTTTATCTGTTTCTGTTTATCATTGACATGATCCCTTAGGAATCTCACTTCCTTTGATAAGGAAGTGATGATAGAACTTTAGGTTGAAACCTATGCATGATAACTTCTAGGAGTTCCCTGTTTCAAACCTCAACCATAGGATGAATCCTTGGCATGACAACATTAGGACTTGATAGTCTCCCCGTTAGTTGAGCCCTTTCTCTTCTCATCTCAAAACAGCTTAAGATACAGTAATCATGAATGATTTCTTTCGTACGTTATGAGCCTTAAGCTATCTGAGAAAGGATTGTTGGAGAATTTCTTTCAAACAGTCTGGATGTTTAGTATGGCACCCTTTGGGTGACATGTGACGCATTCACTCTCAGGTCATAGTCTTTAGTGCGATTGAAATTGCAAACAACAATAAAAAACAGTTCTTTCGTAAAAGACAGAAAACAAACTTCAAACCTTTTTGCCCCGTGGGCCCATAATTCAAAGGAAAGCTTTTCTGAAGAAAAGAGTGTCGTTAAACTTCAGCGCCACCGCAAACAGGCTTTGTCCCTAACTGCTGGAACTGCTGTTTAACCCTACTCGATAAAACAGATGAATCTGAATCCCCGTAATCCGTAGTTGCCCGAACTACGTAAGGTCTAATCTCTCATATCTGTTGAGAGTACGTAGGCACGATACTGATGTATTGGCGAGCCACCTTCCCCGTAACCCGTCGTAGGTCGAACTACGTTGACTCTGATTTCTCATTCTCTGATGAGAATACGTAGGCATAAAGCGCGACGCTTTGCCGAGTCATTTTATTTTCTCTTTAAGCCAGCCTTGATAGGTAGATAGATAAACCAACTTGTCCAGTAAACACAACAAGCGTGGATCCCATCGAGTACGATGGACGTGAGGGGTGCTAATACCTTCCCCTTGCGTAACCGACTCCCGAACCCAGACAACGGTTGCGATGACCTTGTCTTATACCTTTTCGTCAGGTTTTTCCGATCGTTTCCTTTCCCGTTCTGAGGGATAAATAACGAAAGGTGGCGACTCTTCTGTTTTGCCGGCACCTTATTTTCGCGGAAGCGAAAAGCCGACCTTTGGGTTCGATGCATGTTTGTTTAACAGATGACTAACATTGAGGTCAGATGTTCTTCTCATCTTCGGATTGAGCTGGCCTTCGGGTTCGATGCCGGTTTGTTTAACAGATGCCTGACGGCAAGGTCAGATGTTCTTCTCAACTTCGGGTTGAGCTGGCCTTCGGGTTCGATGCCTGTTTGTTTATTAGATGCCTAACGGCGAGGTCAAATATTCTTCTCAACTACAGATTGAGACCGCCTTCGGGTTTGATGCGTGTATGTTTAACAGATGCCTGACAGCGAGGTCAGATGGTCTTCTTAACTTCGGGTTGAGCCGCCCTTCAGGTTCAATGCCTGCTTGTTTAACAGATGCTTCATAGCGAGGTCAGAAGTTCCTCTTAACTTCGTGTTGAACCAGCCTTCGGGTTCGATGCCTGTTTGTTTAACAGATACCTGACGGTGAGGTCAAATGTTCTTCTCAACTTCAGGTTGAGCCGGCCTTTGGGTTAGATTTCTGTTTGTTTAACAGATGCCTGACGGCGAGGTCAGATGCTCTTCTCAACTTCATGTTGAGCCGGCCTTTAGGTTCGATGCATGTTTGTTTAACAGATGCCTGACGGAGAGGTCAGACGTTCTTCTCAACTTTGGGTTGAGCCGGCCTTCGGATTCGATGCCTGTATGTTTAACAGATGCTTGACAGCAAGGTCAGATTTTCCTCTCAACTTCATGTTGAGTCGGCCTCCGGGTTCGATGCCTTTTCGTTTAATAGATGCCTGATGGCGAGGTTAGATGTACTTATCAACTTCATGTTGAGCCGACCTTCGGGTTCGATGCCTGTTTGTTTAACAGATGCCTGATGTCGCTACTGCGAAAATCGACGCTGGCTGACAGAAGAGTCGCCACCGTGCGTTATTTATCCCACGGGAGGGAAAGGAAACGCTTAGAGTAAACCTCGCACAACACGGGAAAGGTATGGTCGTCGCAACCAAAACCTGGATTCGGGAGTCGGTTACGCAAGGGGAAGGTATTAGCACCCCTCACGTCCGTCGTACTCGACGGGATCCACGCTTGTTTTCGGGTATGGATTGTTATTCTATCTAAACTATAGGTCAAGGGTTAAAAAGAAAAGAAAAAGAAAACAAAAATGACTCGGCAAAGTATCGCACTTTATGCCTACGTATTCCCGCCTGGAACGAGAAATCAGAGTCAACGTAGTTCGCCTACCTACGGGAAAGGAGGGGAAGGTTGCTCGCTAGGATATCGCATCCTATGCCTACGTACTTTCATACAGCATGAAAGATCAGAGCAAACGTAGTTCGGGCCACGTACGACACAAGTCTGTCTTGGTTGATTTTATTCCTTCTGAAAAAGGTTTTCTTGATTAGCAGTCCCGGCGGACAAAAATGACGGCTTGATGAGTTCACGTTCTTTTACGAAAGAAGTGTCTTTTATTGTGTTTGAAATCTTTATGGTATTTTTCTGTTTGTTTAGAGAAAGAAGAGACAGAACTCTATCCTATGGTTGCGAAGGGAAACAAACTAACCTAATGTTATCATGCATGGGTTAAGACCTAGAGTCTATCATGCTCCTCTCTTGCACAGAGAAAAACAGAGATCCTAAGGGAATAGACGGAAACAGAAACAATATCAGATATATACAGTAAAACAGTAAAATGCATGGATGCAACAATACAAGCGAGGCAAGGGAGTCCCACTCAACCTCGAACCTGGGAAACAATAGGCAAAAGTGAACAGACTTCACTTTCAACCCAACAGGGTAAACAGCAAACAATACAGTCCAGAAAACCAATCAATACATCAAGAACTGAAATACAGCAAAAATAAACAGCCCCAGTAGCTCTACATCAATATCCATCTTCAAGTCATCTCCAATCAGCTACAAGCTTCAGTCAGCAGCAGTCTCTATCTTCACAGTCTTCAAGCAAAGATCTTGATCACCAGTCCTCAGTCTACAATGGCTTTCCTTCAAGTCTCAGGCTCCAGGATGAACATCAGTCAACCAGATGAAGTGAATGAATGTTAGACAGTTAATTACCTACCAAGGGTGGTTCATCAACTATTAACATTAAACAGAAAGTTTCTCTCAAAAGTTCTATCTTTCAAATACATTCACTGATCCTTCCAAAGGAAGGAGGTGGATATTTGAAAGAGACTTTGAATCATAGAGAAAGGATGGATGCAGACAAGGCATTCCATGTTTGAGAAACAAGCTTTCTAATCTAGGGCTCTGCCTAGCTCCTAAACCCTAATCTCCTCAACAGCTGCTAGCAGAAGTCCCCTCTCCAAACTCTGGAAGTTGGTCTTTAGGCTCTGGATCTCCAATGGTCTTCATCTCCTCAAGTCTTCAGCTCTCCCAATCCCAGACAATCCCAATACCCACACAGACAAATCAATAATCCCCAGAGGGCACACCACACCAATCAATCAAATATAGCAGTAATATATCAGTAGCAGTAGGGGAATCCTAGTGATTTCTAAGGGGAACTATCCTATACCCATAACCCCTATAGTCCATACCCCAAAAATCAAATGAAAATTTCCTAAAAGAATTAAACTATCTCACCTAAGTTGATTTAAAACCCTAATTTGTTCATGTTATTCAAGCCTAAACCAATCATCTAAAATTAACTTCTAAAAATATGAACTAAATTGCATATACAAGCTAACAATGTCTATTAATCAACCTAAAAAGAATGAGTGAAAAATATTAAAGCCACTAATAGAACAAAAATGATCAAAATCATGTATGAAATGAAACACTTAAAATATGCATTTATTTGGAAAATATGGGAAAAATATCAAATAAATATAAAATGCAATTTTTATTTTTTGATGATTTTCTAGACTCTTTAAAGAAAATGTTAAAAAAAGAATGAATTAAAAATATGCAATTTCTAATTTGTTATGAATTTTCAAAAATGAATGAAAATAAAAAGAAATTGAAAAAAGAAAATAGAAAGAAATAAAGGGAGGGGTGTAACAAGCAATCAGAACCAGTTCAACGCGTTGGGCCCAGCAAATTGGGGGGTGCAGATAGGAGTACAAGCCCAATGCTGCGTTAATGAAACGCTGCGTTTCACGTGGCTTTGTAATTCCCTCCAAAATGCAGATTGAATGCCAGCCCTTGATCTTGGAGTCAATTCAACATTTTCTTTCCCATCCAACGGCCATTGTGTTTCTTCCCCAAATGAAACCCTAGGTTCAGGCTTTGTCCATGCCATGCAACCAACTTCTAATGCTTCGTTCTCCTTCCCCAAGCCATGAAACAACACGATCCAAAAACCAAAATTGATCCCCTTCTTCCCCTCTATCCATCCATGGCCATAATTCATCTTGAAACAACCTCTAACCTTCAAACAGAGAGCATTAACACACGGGTACCACCATGAATATGTGCCCTGCAACTTCATTAAACCTTGAAATTCTTGATGTTAACTTGTTCTACATGTCACCCTGAGTACACTAAGCTATAATACACGCTTTAAAACTCCATAACCAGAGCTTCCTTGATCTTGCAAGAATTGATACCATCTTTCGAAACTTCATGAAATGATCTTAAACTACTCATGGATGATCCCTAGATTGTCTCTATTGCAAATAACTTAAGTTCTAACCCTAACAATGGCTAATCATGGTGATTCGAATCAAATTGCATCCTTACCTAATGGATATGGTGATGATGGTTATCCCTCGTTTCAACCCTTGCCACTTGTGCTAATTGATCCTTGGATGATGGTGATGATTCCTGTGAAGAGAATTGGTGTTTAAATCCCTTGAGAATGGCAATTCACACCTTCATGCAAGTTGGAGTGATGAATGGGAACCAACAATCCAGCCACGAATCCTTGAGCCTTCTTCTTGCTTTTTACTCTACAACAATGGAGGATGATGATGATAACAGAGATTGAGATGATTGATGAAGCTTCAATGGAGTTTGAAGAGAAAATGCAAATTGGAGTGAAGGATTCAAAGTAGTGTTTCCAAGTTCAAAGAATCACCAACCCAACAACAAATAGCTTCATTTCCTTATATATGAGAGGATTAACAGAATGAGAAGTTTCTAGATTGGTCCTAGAGGGATCTAGAAGCTTATGGAACTTTCATGAATTTATCATTTGATGGCATTTTGAATCATATCATATCATGCTTGCACCTTGGGTAAACTTGAGCGAAAATCTCCTCTCATGAGATATTAGGAGTGTATGTATGAAAAACCAAGTTTTCCTTGCCTTGTGTTAAGCTTTACCATGTTGCCTTATGATGTAAGAAACAAATTTACAAAGGAAGTCCAATTCTTAAACCTAAACTCAAAAATGTGGCTGAACCAATGTCTTTAAAATGATGTTGGGAATCAATTTGGTATATTGGATGACCCATATTGGCTTTGTAGATCTCTCAAACCATTTTCCAACTTGAACTTTTTCAAGTTATATGCCTTTTTTAAGTCATTTTCACCACTTTTTAAAATTCCATGCTCCAAGCTTTTCCAAACTTTCACACCTTCTTTTCTAGCCTTAATATCCCATTTTGAACAACTTTGATGTTGGGAAGTTTTTCATTTGAAGCTTCCTTGTATGAGTTTTAGGCATGTGCTATGAATGACCTGTAATCACCAAATGACCAAAATACCCTTTGCTTGCCAAGACCATAAGTAGAGTTCCACAAATCATATGAAGGCATACCATACCATTCTAGAAAGCTAAGACAATGAGGAACAACTCTTATGTTGACCAGAAATTCATTTGAAATTTCCTTGAGGGGTAAAGATAGCTTGGAAGTCAAGTCACTTTTACAGACAAAATTTCAGATACCTCAGATGACCTGTAACTTGCAAGGACCATAACTTGAGTTCTATAAATCTCCTTGATGTCTTCCACCACTAAAATTAAAGGTCTTGATATCCTATACAAGTTTCATGTTGGCCAAGGATCCATTTGAAGCTTGCATTTTGACTTATCTTGCTTGGAAGTTTGACCTAAACCAGGGAATTTTACACAGAAACCCTAATTTAGAAACTCCTCTTCTCCTTGATTTCTCTTGAATTCTTCTTAGCATAACAACATATCCTTATTCTTCATGTCAAATGATGAACCCCACATCTCTCCAATAGCCCTTAATGCCTTTCAATCAGTCAATTGACCTAGAGTTGACCCAGGGTTGACCTAGATGAAACCCTAGTTGACTGTCTTCAACTGTAATTCTTGTGACTTCACCAATGACTTGTTTTCTTCTCCAAATGCCTTTATAAGTCCTCCAAGATGTCTAGATACTCCCCATGCCTTCAATTCCCAGCTCACAACTCCCTTGTTGATCCTCAGATGCCCTCAGATAGGAGATAGACTCAAAGCTTTATCCACTGAACTCTCTGCTTTCAAATTCTTTTCTGATGACTTGAATGAGATTGAATTAGGATAATAACCTCTGGATAGGCCCATAGAGATGAGAATAATGATTGGTCCCCTGTTAGCTGACTTGCTATGCTTATGCTATGCAGATGAGTAGGCCATGTACATGACTCTATATGCAAATGCTAATGATATTGAAACATAAACCAAGTGAATAAGGTTGAGCAAATTTTAGGGTGCAACAGCTGCCCCTATTCAAGCGGCTTGGACCCGATTGGGTGAAGAGCCCGGAGCCTTCAGACAATCGCGGTACGAGACGGTTGAATACTAGGAACCCAGAAATTTTCCAACCGCAGAAATAAACTGCGCCACTGCTTGGGGAACGACATTCATCAGCTGAATCTGACTGTTATGACACCCTATTGATCTCGTAGCGACCGCGCTGGGGATTATTTCCCTCGTTCTGAAGAAGATTGAATCATCGGAAACTTCGTCCTTTGCTTGTCCACGTCAGGACTCTATCTGCTGTCAACTCGGAAAAACTTCAACAACTTTGTTGGGGACGGCTCGTCTGCCTTCTCGTCAGAGATAAATCGTCCACGTTAGGAATAAACTCTTCCCCGTGAGGAATACCACCATCCACGCCAGGGCTCACCTTTCCACGTAAGGAATAACTGTTCCACGTCAGGAATAATATTGTCCACGTCAGGACTCACCTTTCCACGTAAGGAATACATCGCTTTTCCCCGTCAGGGGTGACTTTTCTCTGCTTTGTCAAACTCTTCCACGTAAGGAATACGTCTTCTTTTGCTTTGTCCACGTAAGGACTCTTTCTTTTTCCACGTTAGGAATCACAAATTTTCCACGTAAGGAACCCCAATCTTTCCACGTGAGGAATACTATATCGATCTTTCTTTCCACGTTAGGAATGCTTCTTCTTTCCACGTAAGGAATACCGTTTCTTATTTCCCCATCTGTCCGCGTCAGGACTAAACTTCTTCATGCCATTAATACATCGCCCACGTTAGGACTCACCTTTCCACGTAAGGAATCTCATTTTCTTTCCACGTAAGGAATACATCTTTCCACGTAAGGAATCAAACTTTGTCCACGTTAGGACTGCATCATCCACGTTAAGACCCACCGTTCCGCGTAGGGAATAACCGTTCCATGTGAGGAATCATGACTTTTCCACATAAGGAAACCACAATCTGATTTGTCCACGTAAGCACTCCCATCTTGATATGTCCACGTAAGGACTCAATCCTTCCACGTAAGGAAACATATTTTGATTTGTCCACGTAAGGACTCACATCTTCATCTGATGAAATAATAGAACCTGTCCACGTCAGGACTCGCGCGTCTTCGACTTGCTGGGGAAATAAGACTCTGTCCATGCCAGGACTCATACTTCGCCAATAACACGAAGAAGTATAAATTTGTCCACATCAGGACTCTCGTATCTCGTCATCACGAAAAAATATAAACTTGTCCACGTCAGGACGCCCATTTCACCGTCACGAATAAAGCTATCTGCTGGAAATAAATTGTCCACGTCAGGACACCAACACGAAGAACAATCAACCTTCGCCCCCGTCAGGACTCCTCACCCAATCAATACCGAGAACTCGAACCTGTCCACGTTAGGACTAACACACATCATTAACTTGAGGAAATGCCCACGTTAGGACTCCACATTCCAACAATCATCTCTAGCACAAAAGAAATCCCGTCAATAAAACTGTCCACGTTAGGACTCATCCTTCCATTGGTCCGCGAGCTTCTTATCACTGATGTCATAACAACTTCGAGGCTGACTCTACTGGGGATATTTGGAAACCAAACTTCCGGATGCCTGTTCTGATACCCGGCGGTAGCCTCTGAAATTCTGATTCATGAATCCTTTGATGACCAATAATTCTGCTTGGGGATAAGGAGAAACTTATCCTGCTGACTCTGTGGGGAGTAGCGCCACAACTGACACTTCGTCGGATGTCTCACGTCAAGATCCTGAATGTTATCAATTCCTCTGAGCGAGGGCTCTCTCTACCTGCAAGAGAAATAATACTTGAAACAAAAGGATTAGCCAACCTAATTTATGTTTCAAAGATGTGTATGTTTGACAATGATGCAATGCTCCATTCGACATGGAAATGTGACGCTTTTATTTGGTGGATGCAAGTATGGCACTATATGCCGATGCCAGCATGACACTATATGCCAATGCAAATATGAAACTATATGCCAATGCAAATGCGGACTTGAACTGCTGGGTACAGAAATTGCTTCAGCACAATAAATGCTGAAGACAATGCTGACTCCGCTGGGGATAGCCAGATGCTACAGAATTATTCCAGCAAAATAAATGTTGGAAGTGTGAAGTCGACTCAGCTGGGGAATCAAACGCCTCGTTGAAGTAACACCCTGCTGGGGAATATAACTCTGCTGGAGAGTAGCAGAGGCGCTTGGTATGATTGGACTTCTGCTGGAAAGTGAACAGATATCACATGGTATTCTGACAAAATAGATGACTGGGCGCACCACCAACCCTGCCGGGGAGAGTCTTAATCTTCGAGTTCCACTGGAAGAAATGAAAACACTTGCGAAGAGAATTCCGCTGGGGATGGGATGATTCTCTTGGGGAAAACTAACTGACTCCGCTGGGGGAGTGCAAATGACCCTGCGGGGAAAGGGTAAACTGCCTGAATACAGCTCACAAATATTGATCTTCTGTGGCTAAACCACTCTGCTTGAAATGCACTGTCCGAAGATAGCCTTCGATCTTGGAATCGTCAATTCTGTTGAGGATAAACGACTTTGCTGGAAAATGTCCTTTGGATAAGCTACGACTAGCTGGGGAATTCTATCCTTCTTCAGGAAGAACATGCATGACCTGCGCGGGGGTCGAGTCTTTTGATTATCTTCCTCGTACGATTGTGGAACCTGCAACAACACAAACAAGACAAAACAAGCCTATACAACCAAATCGATTCAGGTTAGTGACGTTATTTTCAGTTAATTCAAAGCTTCAGCAATTGTTGGCAAGGGCCAGTGACATTATACACATGCTAGTTTCAATAAACTTAGACGCTTTATCATGCACAAAACAGTAAAGAACTAACATCAAGTACTGAATAACATATTTTATTGATTGGGCCCCTGAATGGGCAGAGTTTGTACACCGAATGTAACTCCTGAAAAGAGGAAGCTACGCAAAGCAGATATACAAGTATGCGCAGGAAGCATAAATATATTGACAAATTAAATTTGTACACATGTCGGCAACGGGATGCAGATGAACACCACGAACTGATCCTCCTATGACTCGTCCGACTCCAATGCTTTTCCCGGTATTCACACTTCTGAAGAGGTTGTACCAGATAACCGATCCTTTAGGTATTCTCCCGCCCTGATGCTCATTGTAATATCCAATTCGGACCGCAGTCATTTGCTTTTTAAATCCCTAACTTTTGCGTGAACCGCCCTTTACGGGTTTTCAATTCACCGGGATACCCCTTTTTGCCGAAGCCGCCCAGTGTAGGTTTTCAACTTCGCGGGTGTACATTTTTTCAATTTTATCCCTAACTTTTTGCCCGAACCTTCATTCTGTTTTTGGTTCGCCAGGATGCCCCATTTTTGCCTGGACTCTCTTTTTTCTGTCCAGCGGGTCAATTTTAAGCAAAGTATTTTTTAACTGCGTCCGAATTCACAGGCGACGTAAAGTCTTCACCGTCCATGGTGGACAACAACAACGCTCCTCCTGAGAAGACTTTTCTGACAACGTATGGCCCTTCGTAATTGGGGGTCCACTTGCCCCTGTGATCTGCTTGCGGCGGGAGAATCCTTTTCAGCACCAGGTCGCCCGTCTGAAAGCTTCGCGGATGTATCTTTTTGTCGTATGCTTTCTTCATTCGGCTCTGGTACAAACGACCATATGCGAGAGAAGCGAGCCTCTTCTCATCCATTAAACTCAATTGGTTCAACCTGTCTTTCACCCATTCTGCCTCGTCTAGCTGAACGTCTCGCAATACCCTCAGAGAAGGGATCTCAACTTCCAATGGTAGCACTGCTTCCATTCCGTACACTAACGAGAACGGGGTTGCCCCGGTTGATGTGCGTGCCGTCGTACGATAACCGTGCAAAGCGAAGGGTAGCATCTCATGCCAATCCTTATAGGTCACCACCATTTTCTGAACGATCTTCTTGATATTCTTATTGGCCGCCTCAACAGCGCCATTCATCTTGGGTCGGTACGGGGAGGAGTTGTGATGTTCGATCTTGAAATTCTGACAGAGCTCCTTCATCATTTTGTTGTTCAGGTTCGAACCGTTGTCCGTGATTATCCGCTCGGGAATCCCATATCGGCAAATGATATCTCTCTTGATGAATCTGGCCACCACTTGCTTTGTTACATTTGCGTAAGACGCCGCTTCCACCCACTTGGTGAAGTAATCGATTGCTACCAAGATGAACCGATGCCCGTTAGAAGCCGTCGGCTCGATCTTTCCAATCATATCGATTCCCCACATCGAGAATGGCCATGGCGATGACATCACATTCAGAGGACTCGGAGGCACGTGGATCTTATCAGCATAGATCTGGCACTTGTGGCATTTCCTCGCAAACTTGAAACAGTCAGTTTCCATAGTCAGCCAAAAATAACCTGCCCTCAGCAGCTTTCTCGTCATAGCATGCCCACCAGCATGCGTGCCAAAGGTACCTTCGTGTATTTCCTCCATGAGCAGCTTCGCCTCTCTTTCGTCTACACAATGCAACAGCACCAAATCGTGGTTTCTCCTGTATAAGACGCCATCCGGATTCAAATAGAAATTACCCGCTAATCTCCTGAGAGTCTTCTGATCTTGACTGGACGCCCCAGCCGGATACTCTTTATTCTTCAGGAAATTAAGGATATCAAAATACCACGGTTTGTCGTCGGATGCTTCATCAATAGCAAACACATAGGCTGGTCTGTCAAGCCGAGAGATAATGATTCGGGGGGCCTCGTTCCAGAAGTTGACTTTGTACATGGAAGACAAAGTGGCCAGGGCGTCAGCCATTTGATTCTCTGCCCGCGGTACGTGATGCAATTCCACCTTATCGAAGAAAGGCAGCAATCTCCTTGCATAATTCATGTAATGTATCAAATTGGGCTGACGTGTCTCCCACTCTCCTTTGATCTGATTCACCACCAGAGTTGAGTCTCCGTATACGTCTAAATTTTTGATTCGCAAATCAATGGCTTCTTCAAGCCCCATTATACAAGCTTCGTATTCGGCCTCGTTATTAGTAACGGCAAAGGTCAATCGGGCAGTAAACGGGATGTGCGACCCGTGTGGTGTAGTAATGATTGCCCCTATTCCGCTACCGTAAGCATTCACAGCTCCGTCAAAGATCATCTTCCATTTAGAACCCAACTCTGGCCCCTCGTCTGGCAACGACTCTTCACAATCTTTCATCTTTAGGTACATGATATCCTCGTCAGGAAAATCAAACCTCATTGATTGGTAATCTTCAATAGGCTGCTCAGCCAGATACTCAGACAGCACACTCCCCTTTATAGCCTTTTGCGAGACGTATTGGATGTCATATTCAGTCAAGACCATCTGCCAACGGGCAATTCTTCCTGACAATGCCTGCTTTTCGAATACATATTTGATAGGATCCATCTTCGAGATGAGCATGGTTGTATGATTCAGCATGTATTGCCTCAAACGCTTGGCGGCCCAGGCTAGCGCGCAACAAGTCTTTTCCAGCATTGAGTATCGAGATTCACAATCTGTAAATTTCTTACTCAAGTAGTAGATCGCATGCTCTTTTCTCCCTGTCTCGTCGTGCTGACCGAGAACACAACCCATGCTTCCCTCAAGAACCGTCAAATACATGATCAAGGGTCTACCTGCCACTGGGGGTATCAAAATAGGAGGCTCCTGCAAATACTTCTTTATTTTATCGAACGCCTTTTGACAATTTTCGTTCCATGTTACAGCTTGATCTTTCTTCAACAGCTTGAATAATGGTTCACACGTGGCAGTTAGGTGAGATATGAACCGAGCGATGTAGTTCAACCTCCCTAAAAACCCGCGCACCTCTTTTTCTGTTTTAGGCGTCGGCATTTCTTGGATCGCTTTTATTTTAGCAGGATCGACCTCTATTCCTCTTTCACTTACGATAAACCCCAGCAGTTTACCCGATCTCACCCCGAAGGTGCATTTGTTAGGGTTCAGCCTCAGCCTGAACTTCCTAAGCCTTTTAAATAACTTCAGCAGATTCACCAGATGCTCTTCCTCCATCTGGGATTTGGCAATCATATCGTCAACATAAACTTCGATCTCTTTATGCATCATATCATGGAAAAGAGTCGTCATCGCACGCTGATATGTTGCCCCAGCATTTTTCAAACCAAAGGGCATCACTTTATAGCAAAATGTTCCCCAAGGCGTTATGAAAGTGGTCTTCTCCATATCCTCTGGCGCCATTTTAATCTGATTATAGCCTGAAAAGCCATCCATGAAGGAGAATACGGAGTATTGAGCAGTATTATCAACTAACACGTCAATGTGAGGAAGTGGAAAATCGTCTTTTGGGCTTGCTTTATTCAAATCCCTATAATCTACGCACATTCGAAGCTTGCCATCTTTCTTTGGCACTGGTACGATGTTAGCAACCCATGAGGGATATTTTGTCACAGCCAGGAAACCAGCGTCCCACTGTTTTTGAACTTCCTCTTTGATCTTCACTGCCATGTCTGGTCGAGTTCTGCGAAGCTTTTGCTTGACCGGCGGGCAATCTTCTTTCAGTGGCAGGCGGTGCACAACCATGTCTGTATCGAGCCCTGGCATATCTTCATACGACCAAGCGAATACATCACTATACTCTCGGAGCATTTCAACCAGTCTTCGCTTGATATCACTCTGCAGTGCGGCCCCGATGCGAATATTCTTCTCAACCCCTTCTGACCCCAAGTTGATAATTTCGATGACCTCGTCGTGAGGCAAAATGGCTCTTTCCTCCTGCTTCACCAACCAAGACAGTTCTTCAGGAACGTCACTATCTTCGACAACCTCTTCTTCGGCCTGAAATACCGGGTGCTCGAAGTCGGGACGAGTCATAGGTGGTTCAAGGATGTCATCTGAAAATGTTATCCTGCAAAAGGAATGATTAAGTGCTTCAAAATGCGTATAAAGCGAATAACCCACGTTGCCATCTTATTGAAAAATATAAAACAAGAAAGACAGAGATTACAGTATTTGCACATGAAAAAACGCCCTTTATTTAATGATTAACACGCAATGTTCATAACAACACAGCCCTAAGCAAATCCTGGTGCCCCGGGCAAGACATCAGATTATTCAACAATTAATAAAGCAAAGCATTACTGTTTAAGAGTCACAGGAACAAGCTCCTGAATAGACCAGTTGCACAGTCCCTGTCCTGGCGTGCTTGGCTGAATCCAGGCATCCATATCACAGTCGCTGTCTCCTTCGTCAGACTCCGAAGCAGCATTGACGGTTTCATGACACACTCCCCTGGCAGAGATGGTGATTGGCCCTCTGAAACGAGGTGCCCCCACAGCAGGTGCTGACGACGACGGTTGGTATCCCAGCCCGAACCGGTCCATCTTTACAGGAATATCCAGCACTTTGCCCCAGCCCTTTGCTTCTCCTGCTTCCACTAGAGCTTGCGCTTCTTTATACGATGAGATGGCTATCTCCGACGCTTTGCTCGGCCCGGGACCTTTGTCCTTAATACGCAACCCTTCAAATGCCTGGCATGGCGTCTCGTGGATCTCTCCGTCGACTTCCACATATTTAAACGACGACAAATGGCTGACCAGGATGTCTTCTTCTCCGCATACAGTGACTACGCTGTCCCCGACCATATATTTTAGCTTCTGATGTAGGGTGGACGTGACTGCCCCAGCCCCATGGATCCAGGGTCTTCCAAGTAAGCAACTGTACGCAGGCTGTATATCCATGATATAAAATTCAGTGGCAAACACCTCCGGCCCCACCTGCAGGGGCAATGTTATCGATCCAAAGACTGTTCTCCGCGTGCCGTCAAAGGCTCTAACTACCAAGTCACTGGGCGTGCACAGGATCCCTCTAACATCCAGCTTCATCATCGCTTTCTTGGGCAGTACATTCAAAGACGATCCGGTGTCGACCAATACATGCGACATTACTGATCCTCTACATTCGACAGATATGTGCAACGCCATATTATGATCTCTCCCTTTCGGGGTCAAATCGAAGTCGGTAAAGCCCAAGCTGTGGCCTGCATTTACATGTGCCAACACTCCTTCCAGCTGATTTACAGAGACGTCTTGGGGTACAAAGGAAGTATCCAGGACTTTCAACAAAGCATTTTTGTGAGCTTCAGAACACAACGGCAATGACAGGATAGACATTTTGGACGGCGTCTGCTGCAGATGCTCCACAATTTTATAATCACTTTTCCGAATCAAGCGCATGAACTCTTCTACATCTTTCGATGTCGCTTCTTTCTCGCTTGCTTGCACCGGAACATTCTCAACCACCTTCCCTTTTCCTTTCGCTAGTCTTTCGGCCTCCACTTCGGGTGACATAAAGATCCTACCACTCCTTGTCATACCTCCTGAACCAACAACGTTATCCACAGTCTCGGCTGGCTGCTTATTACCATCAATCTTTATTCCGTCACAATACACCTCCAACCCATATGACCATGGGACTGCTTTCGTGTTCTCGTACGGGATTGGCCCGGCCTTAGTTATGGTGATCGGTGGTCGCTGGACTGGTGCTGCAATGGTGATTGTCTTTCGAGGAATCGTTACAGTGGCCACATCATTCTGATCATCTGCTACTACCCTTGCAGGCTCTTCAGTTGCTGCTCGGTCAAACTGCAATGTGCCTCCATCAATTAAAGCCTGAATGCCTTTCTTCAAATCACCACACCCCCTGGCTAGGGTCCAGCATTCTGAGCAATACTCGTCACATCCTGGATAAACACCCCCTTGCAACAATCGGATCTTTATCTCGCTCAGCGGCGTCTTTAAATCGTCGACATTCATAATCAGATTCAACCCTTCCTCAGTCAGAATGGTATTTGCCCCATGATTAGGCATGGGTTTCTGCACTATATTCGGACCCGTCGTTCCGAAATTGATAGTCTTATTGTCCAAAAGATCCTGCACAACATGCTTAAAAGCATGGCAACCCTCTATATCGTGGCCCGGAGCCCCAGAATGAAACTCGCAGTGCCTGCTTGCATCGTAACCAAACGGGGGAGCTCCCGTTATCGGTGACAGAGTTCTCTTCTCTACCAGGTTCAATCCCAACAATGTCTGCAATAAATCAGCATATGTCGTGGGAGGCTTCTCAAACACTCTTCTTGGTTTACCACCCTGGAATCTTCGCTGAGCCTGCTGTGCCCCCTGCTGAGGCTGCTGCTGCTGCATTGGCTGCTGCTGAGACGGTTGTTGTTGTTGAAGTGGTTGTTGCTGATATGGGATAGTAACACTTGCCACCTGCTGCGGCTGATGATATTGGTTTCGTCCCCTGCCTCGGCCTCCAAATACTGCGCTTGCCTCGCCCTGATGGCGCCCACCAAAAGCTTTCCTATTACTGCCAGATGCAGTTGATTCCTCGACCTGGAACTTCCCTTGCTTAATGTTGCGTTCAATGTTTTCTCCCATTAGAATCAGGTCCGAAAAACTGGCCAGAGATGTGTGAAACAACATGTTATGAAACAAGCCTGTGAATGTGCCGACGAACATGTCATTCATTTCCTTGTCTTCTACAGGAGGATAGACCCTGGCAGCCACATCGCGCCACCTTTACGCGTACTCTTTAAAGCTCTCCCCCTTCTTCTGCGACAGCCCTGCCAATTGGACCCGATTGGGCGCCAAGTCGCTGTTATACTTGTAGTGAGCTACGAATGCCTCCGCCAATTGCTTCCATGTCTTGATATTAGTTGGCTCCAACCCCATGTACCACTCTAAGGAAGGGCCTGACAAACTATCTTGAAAAAAATGCATTAGCATTCTTTCATCAGTTGAGTACGCAGACATCTTTCTGTAATAGGCCCGTACGTGCACTTTCGGGCATGTGTCCCCTTTATACTTATCAAACGCAGGAGCTTTGAATTTGATTGGCACCCTCAAGCCAGGTACCAGACCCATTGTTGCCATGTCCAAGCCCACAGCACTTTGGTTCAGGATCCATCGGTCCTTCGAAACCTCCGCCGGAGAAAACGTCCTCCTGCTGATCTTCTTGCCACACACCATTCCCAGCTCCATACCCATCATATCCATTATTACGTCCAGCCCTGATTTGATTCATCCCCGGACCTCGGCCTCTGTTGCCGTATCCCTGAACACCTCCAGCAGGCCCAAAAGCCATTAACCCAGCGCCGTTTCCATTTCCGAAACCTCCGTAACCCTGATTGGCCACACCATAATCACCTTGCCCAAAGCCTTGAGCATTGAAACCATATTTCCCAGCGTTATCGAATCCCTGATCGTTGAACCCGAATCCAGCATGGCCAAAGCCGTTGCCTCCCATATTATCACCCATGTTGATATCACCAAGCCCCACGTTATGGACAGCAGTCTCATTCCCAACTCCGACGTTACCGTTCACAGCAGCGGTAGCGTTGTTGACATTAGCAGCAGGTATATTGACTACAGGCGGAGCCACTGGCGTAGGAGTGCCATCTCCATGAACAGTATCGACTCGCACAGACTGATGATCCTCGTTACCGTGGCCAGCGTTCCGGGCCAACAGAGGCTGGACCATGGCTTGCAAATTCTCCTGACCTTTTGCAATAGCCTCCATGGTCTGCATAAAGAGAGCTAGCTTCTCGCGCACGTCTTGCATCTCGTTCTGCATTTGATCCATGATTCTTCGACAGTTGGTGCGAGTAGAATAGCGGTGCGGGTGCTGATCTGCAATCCTGAAAAGTACCTAATACAGAGCAGGAAATAAGATAACATCCAATGATTACCTGTAATGCAATATGAATATGAATGCAATGCAATGTCTGTGTCTGTGCATTAGGGAAGTTCATTCCCCGATTCTAGTGTGAAGGTGCCGGTGCAGTGATAGTGCTAATAATATAAAGATCGGAGCTGAATCACAGAAAGCCTCATATATTGCTGAGAAACCAATGAATCAAGAATATAATATCACTAAGAGTACAAAGAGAAGGCATGACCTCAACCAACAATCCTGGTGATGGTCAGCGCTATGCAAATAAAGCATACAAGTTACTACATGAAATGATCAAATCCTCCCATAAGTCTGGTATTCTTCTAGCAACTTCTTGGTCTCCGGATGACTGGGTCGAGCAAGCAGCCCTTCGACAAGTTGGTTTCTTTTCTTAAGAACACGGCGCACGTCTTCAGCGGTGTCTTCCCATGCCCCATCTCCGAAGCGATCTTCTAGCTTACGCTTCTGAGACACAGCTTCATCTCTGCCTTTGATGGCCTTGTTTAGTGCATTCTGGAGACTATACCGGGACATCACTTCTTCTTCGCACTTATCGATGCTGGACTTCAACTGCTCTTCGAGGTCGGAGATTTGCTGCTTCAACTTATCCTCCCTTTTCTTATTGTTAGTGAGTGTGGCATTCCAAGTCTTATTGCAGGAAGAGATCTCTCGGTGAGCGATGTCAAGTGCTTTCTTCTTGGACTCAAGCATGTCATGGGAGCTTCTGAACTCTTGCCCCAGACGTTCGCGCTTCTTCCTCTCCTCAGCTAGCTCAGCTCCTAATCTGTTCACTAGCTCAATCTGCTGTTGGAAAGCGTGCACGACCTTGTTTTTCTCACTGCGTATCTGGGCCAGCTCCTGCTCTAACCCTTCGTTAATCTTCATCAAGGCTTCTTTTTCTTTCACAACTTGCTCGTAGGCTTCCCGAGAAACCGTAGTTGGCTCTGCTACCGGAATAGGATCAAGAACTGGTGCATCTGGAAATGGCATCCTCAACTGACTAGCTCTCTCCCGGATCCAAACCCTGTAAGGTTCATAGGCCTGACAGTCATTCTTCCCTAACAACGGCTTCCCCCTTCGGATAATACGCGTCCAGGCATGCTGCAGCTTGGCTAGTAACTCCCCCTTCACGTCTCCGGTGAAGTACAGAGATTCCTGTACTTCCTCTTCCTTTGGCGGGTTCTTCAGCGCATATCCGAACTGACGGACGAACAGAGATGGGTTGTAGTTGATACACCCTTTCCTTCCAATCAACGGGACATTAGGGTACCCCGGACAACTGAAGATAAGTTCAGACCCCAGTAGGTCTCTGTCAAACCATCCAATGTCTTCGGAAGATAGCCTCATCAGGCGTTCTGACCAGCTAGCAATGGTTGCACTTTCCACAAAGGACCCCTTCACTGGAAGATGACTTTTGAACCACATATTCAATAAAGGAGCACAGCAGTAAACAACTTTTCCCCTTCGGTTTTCGTTCTTGTAGTGCAATGAGTGGTAGAAGTCTCCGATCAACGTTGGCACTGGATTGCCGGCAGCGAATAGATGGAAAGCGTCCAGGTCTACGAAGTTGGGTAAGTTAGGGAACAGCACAATCCCATAAATACAGAGAGCCAAAATAGCATTGAAAACCACCCAACATCTGCTCTTGGCATACTCTTGAGCTTTGCCAACCAAGAAATCAAGAGAGAAACCTGATACCCCAAGCCAAGAGGTCAATAACAGTTCTGCAGCGTCCATATGTAAGGCTTTGGCTAAGTCCTCCAACTTGGGCTCAGCAGCAGAGTGAATAAAGGGAACCTTGTCCTGCACCGGTAACTCAGTGAACTCCACATACTCCTCAATGGTAGGCCCTAGAATGAAGTCAGCAAACGTAAAACATCTCAATGCGGGATCATAGAACTGCATCAAGGTGTATAGCCCGTTCGTCTCATCAGCAGTGGGCTTGCAGACTAATCTCAGTAACCTCCCATGACTCATTCTGAAGCTTCTCCTAACCTCCTCATCGGCAAGAGATATCAGACCAAGCAAAGAAGTAATATCAGGTGAAGGCAGCTTATACGCCACTGTTTTCCTCAAACCAGCCATACTCAATACTCAGAAGTCTGGGCACTAGAATCGGAGGATATGCAAATGCACCTGCAGCACAGACACACATTAATGGGATGCAATGATAATGAGTATGCAAACAATGCAATGCAAGTAACATGCAACAGGGACCAAATGCCGTAGCTGAATAGCCTGAACCATATCAAGAAGTCTCAGATAGACTCTATAGAAGTCCTCAAACCCTGGTCTCAGATAGACCTAAAACAAAGCTCCAACAATGGTCTCTGACAGACCTCAAACCATAACTCCCACTGGTCTCTGGCAGACCTCAGATCATATCTCCAACTGGTCTCTGACAGACCTCAGAACACATCTCCAACTGGTCTCTGACAGACCTCACATCTCCATAAATACCCAGGATCTCTGCTCAAGGAAAAAACCGGTAGTCTGAAGGTCTAGTTACCTGCATAACCCCAAACCCTCTCACAGGTGGATGTCCTAGTAACTGACAAGGTATGACATCCTATGCGGTCGTCGGCGTCACAGACTTTCAGGGTTGATGATACGATTCCCCGAAGGAGTGGCATCATCAAATCCTGAAGAGGCCTCACTTAGCCAACTTCCAAATGATCGGTTCCCGGAGTCGACAATTCAGCTGACCAACAACCCCTTCGACCCAAAGGGTAGAAAAAGAAGCCAACCAGAAGAACCTCGTCCGAGTGTAGATTTCATGAGACACTAATGCAAGCAAAGCCGGCACGCGCCCACTACTTTCTACTCTAATTCTAGGTGCACTCAAGCCCAGGTCCGGCTTATCTCTCAATCATAGGACCACCCATCACAACCCCAATACAGCAATAATAATCAATATATATAATGCTGAAAATAAAGGTCAGAAATATAAATCCATACAAAATCCTCGACGGGAAAACAAGCGTTAGGATTGACTCTCTTAAGGGACGTTGGATCCCAAATGCATAAGAACCATCGCAGTCCTTAGCAGCCAGGGGACGTTGGGTCCCCAGCAGAGTCGCCAGCTGTCGCTACTGCGAAAATCGGCGCCGGCTGACAGAAGAGTCGCCACCGTGCGTTATTTATCCCACGGGAGGGAAAGGAAACGCTCAGAGTAAACCTCGCACAACACGGGAAAGGTATGGTCGTCGCAACCAAAACCTGGATTCGGGAGTCGGTTACGCAAGGGGAAGGTATTAGCACCCCTCACGTCCGTCGTACTCGACGGGATCCACGCTTGTTTTCGGGTATGGATTGTTATTCTATCTAAACAATAGGTCAAGGGTTAAAAAGAAAAGAAAAAGAAAACAAAAATGACTCGGCAAAGTATCGCACTTTATGCCTACGTATTCCCGCCTGGAACGAGAAATCAGAGTCAACGTAGTTCGCCTACCTACGGGAAAGGAGGGGAAGGTTGCTTGCTAGGATATCGCATCCTATGCCTACGTACTTTCATACAGCATGAAAGATCAGAGCAAACGTAGTTCGGGCCACGTACGACACAAGTCTTTCTTGGTTGATTTTATTCCTTCTGAAAAAGGTTTTCTTGATTAGCAATCCCGGCGGACAAAAATGACGGCTTGATGAGTTCACGTTCTTTTACGAAAGAAGTGTCTTTTATTGTGTTTGAAATCTTTATGGTATTTTTCTGTTTGTTTAGAGAAAGAAGAGACAGAACTCTATCCTATGGTTGCGAAGGGAAACAAACTAACCTAATGTTATCATGCATGGGTTAAGACCTAGAGTCTATCATGCTCCTCTCTTGCACAGAGAAAAACAGAGATCCTAAGGGAATAGACGGAAACAGAAACAATATCAGATATATACAGTAAAACAGTAAAATGCATGGATGCAACAATACAAGCGAGGCAAGGGAGTCCCACTCAACCTCGAACCTGGGAAACAATAGGCAAAAGTGAACAGACTTCACTTTCAACCCAACAGGGTAAACAACAAACAATACAGTCCAGAAAACCAATCAATACATCAAGAACTGAAATACAGCAAAAATAAACAGCCCCAGTAGCTCTACATCAATATCCATCTTCAAGTCATCTCCAATCAGCTACAAGCTTCAGTCAGCAGCAGTCTCTATCTTCACAGTCTTCAAGCAAAGATCTTGATCACCAGTCCTCAGTCTACAATGGCTTTCCTTCAAGTCTCAGGCTCCAGGATGAACATCAGTCAACCAGATGAAGTGAATGAATGTTAGACAGTTAATTACCTACCAAGGGTGGTTCATCAACTATTAACATTAAACAGAAAGTTTCTCTCAAAAGTTCTATCTTTCAAATACATTCACTGATCCTTCCAAAGGAAGGAGGTGGATATTTGAAAGAGACTTTGAATCATAGAGAAAGGATGGATGCAGACAAGGCATTCCATGTTTGAGAAACAAGCTTTCTAATCTAGGGCTCTGCCTAGCTCCTAAACCCTAATCTCCTCAACAGCTGCTAGCAGAAGTCCCCTCTCCAAACTCTGGAAGTTGGTCTTTAGGCTCTGGATCTCCAATGGTCTTCATCTCCTCAAGTCTTCAGCTCTCCCAATCCCAGACAATCCCAATACCCACACAGACAAATCAATAATCCCCAGAGGGCACACCACACCAATCAATCAAATATAGCAGTAATATATCAGTAGCAGTAGGGGAATCCTAGTGATTTCTAAGGGGAACTATCCTATACCCATAACCCCTATAGTCCATACCCCAAAAATCAAATGAAAATTTCCTAAAAGAATTAAACTATCTCACCTAAGTTGATTTAAAACCCTAATTTGTTCATGTTATTCAAGCCTAAACCAATCATCTAAAATTAACTTCTAAAAATATGAACTAAATTGCATATACAAGCAGCTAACAATGTCTATTAATCAACCTAAAAAGAATGAGTAAAAAATATTAAAGCCACTAATAGAACAAAAATTATCAAAATCATGTATGAAATGAAACACTTAAAATATGCATTTATTTGGAAAATATGGGAAAAATATCAAATAAAAATAAAATGCAATTTTTATTTTTTGATGATTTTCTAGACTCTTTAAAGAAAATGTTAAAAAAAGAATGAATTAAAAATATGCAATTTCTAATTTGTTATGAATTTTCAAAAATGAATGAAAATAAAAAGAAATTGAAAAAAGAAAATAGAAAGAAATAAAGGGAGGGGGTGTAACAAGCAATCAGAACCAGTTCAACGCGTTGGGCCCAGCAAATTGGGGGGTGCAGATAAGAGTACAAGCCCAATGCTGCGTTAATGAAACGCTGCGTTTCACGTGGCTTTGTAATTCCCTCCAAAATGCAGATTGAATGCCAGCCCTTGATCTTGGAGTCAATTCAACATTTTCTTTCCCATCCAACGACCATTGTGTTTCTTCCCCAAATGAAACCCTAGGTTCAGGCTTTGTCCATGCCATGCAACCAACTTCTAATGCTTCGTTCTCCTTCCCCAAGCCATGAAACAACACGATCCAAAAACCAAAATTGATCCCCTTCTTCCCCTCTATCCATCCATGGCCATAATTCATCTTGAAACAACCTCTAACCTTCAAACAGAGAGCATTAACACACGGGTACCACCATGAATACGTGCCCTGCAACTTCATTAAACCTTGAAATTCTTGATGTTAACTTGTTCTACATGCCACCCTGAGTACACTAAGCTATAATACACGCTTTAAAACTCCATAACCAGAGCTTCCTTGATCTTGCAAGAATTGATACCATCTTTCGAAACTTCATGAAATGATCTTAAACTACTCATGGATGATCCCTAGATTGTCTCTATTGCAAATAACTTAAGTTCTAACCCTAACAATGGCTAATCATGGTGATTCGAATCAAATTGCATCCTTACCTAATGGATATGGTGATGATGGTTATCCCTCGTTTCAACCCTTGCCACTTGTGCTAATTGATCCTTGGATGATGGTGATGATTCCTGTGAAGAGAATTGGTGCTTAAATCCCTTGAGAATGGCAATTCACACCTTCATGCAAGTTGGAGTGATGAATGGGAACCAACAATCCAGCCACGAATCCTTGAGCCTTCTTCTTGCTTTTTACTCTACAACAATGGAGGATGATGATGATAACAGAGATTGAGATGATTGATGAAGCTTCAATGGAGTTTGAAGAGAAAATGCAAATTGGAGTGAAGGATTCAAAGTAGTGTTTCCAAGTTCAAAGAATCACCAACCCAACAACAAATAGCTTCATTTCCTTATATATGAGAGGATTAACAGAATGAGAAGTTTCTAGATTGGTCCTAGAGGGATCTAGAAGCTTATGGAACTTTCATGAATTTATCATTTGATGGCATTTTGAATCATATCATATCATGCTTGCACCTTGGGTAAACTTGAGCGAAAATCTCCTCTCATGAGATATTAGGAGTGTATGTATGAAAAACCAAGTTTTCCTTGCCTTGTGTTAAGCTTTACCATGTTGCCTTATGATGTAAGAAACAAATTTACAAAGGAAGTCCAATTCTTAAACCTAAACTCAAAAATGTGGCTGAACCAATGTCTTTAAAATGATGTTGGGAATCAATTTGGTATATTGGATGACCCATATTGGCTTTGTAGATCTCTCAAACCATTTTCCAACTTGAACTTTTTCAAGTTATATGCCTTTTTTAAGTCATTTTCACCACTTTTTAAAATTCCATGCTCCAAGCTTTTCCAAACTTTCACACCTTCTCTTCTAGCCTTAATATCCCATTTTGAACAACTTTGATGTTGGGAAGTTTTTCATTTGAAGCTTCCTTGTATGAGTTTTAGGCATGTGCTATGAATGACCTGTAATCACCAAATGACCAAAATACCCTTTGCTTGCCAAGACCATAAGTAGAGTTCCACAAATCATATGAAGGCATACCATACCATTCTAGAAAGCTAAGACAATGAGGAACAACTCTTATGTTGACCAGAAATTCATTTGAAATTTCCTTGAGGGGTAAAGATAGCTTGGAAGTCAAGTCACTTTTACAGACAAAATTTCAGATACCTCAGATGACCTGTAACTTGCAAGGACCATAACTTGAGTTCTATAAATCTCCTTGATGTCTTCCACCACTCAAATTAAAGGTCTTGAGATCCTCTACAAGTTTCATGTTGGCCAAGGATCCATTTGAAGCTTGAATTTTGACTTATCTTGCTTGGAAGTTTGACCTAAACCAGGGAATTTTACACAGAAACCCTAATTTAGAAACTCCTCTTCTCCTTGATTTCTCTTGAATTCTTCTTAGCATAACAACATATCCTTATTCTTCATGTCAAATGATGAACCCCACATCTCTCCAATAGCCCTTAATGCCTTTCAATCAGTCAATTGACCTAGAGTTGACCCAGGGTTGACCCAGATGAAACCCTAGTTGACTGTCTTCAACTGTAATTCTTGTGACTTCACCAATGACTTGTTTTCTTCTCCAAATGCCTTTCTAAGTCCTCCAAGATGTCTAGATACTCCCCATGCCTTCAATTCCCAGCTCACAACTCCCTTGTTGATCCTCAGATGCCCTCAGATAGGAGATAGACTCAAAGCTTTATCCACTGAACTCTCTGCTTTCAAATTCTTTTCTGATGACTTGAATGAGATTGAATTAGGATAATAACCTCTGGATAGGCCCATAGAGATGAGAATAATGATTGGTCCCCTGTTAGCTGACTTGCTATGCTTATGCTATGCAGATGAGTAGGCCATGTACATGACTCTATATGCAAATGCTAATGATATTGAAACATAAACCAAGTGAATAAGGTTGAGCAAATTTTAGGGTGCAACACCTGACAGCGAGGTCAAATGTTTTTCTCAACTTCAGATTTAGCCGGCCTTCGAGTTCGATTCCTGTTTGTTTAACAAATGCCTGACAGTGAGGTCAGATGTTCTTCTCAACTTCGGGTTGAGCTGGCCTTCGGGTTCGATGCCTGTTTATTTAACAGATACCTGACGGCGAGGTCAGATGCTTTTCTCAACTTCATGTTGAGCCGGCCTTTGGGTTCGATGCCTGTTTGTTTAACAGATGCCTAACGGAGAGGTCAGATGTTCTTCTCAACTTTGGGTTGAGCCGGCCTTCGGATTCGATGCCTGTTTGTTTAACAGATGCTTGACAGCGAGGTCAATATTTCCTCTCAACTTCAAGTTGAGTCGGCCTCCGGGTTCGATGACTTTTCTTTTAATAGATGCCTGATGCCGAGGTCAGATGTACTTATCAACTTCGTGTTGAGCCGACCTTCGGGTTCGATGCCTGTTTGTTTAACAGATGCCTAACATCGAGGTCAGATGTTCTTCTCAACTTCAGATTTAGCCGGCCTTCGGGTTCGATGCCTGTTTGTTTAACAGATGCCTGACAGCGAGGTCAGATGTTCTTCTCAACTTCGGGTTGAGCTGGCCTTCGGGTTCGATGCCTGTTTGTTTATTAGATGCCTGACGGCGAGGTCAAATATTCTTCTCAACTACGGATTGAGACCGCCTTCGAGTTCGATGCGTGTATGTTTAACAGATGCCTGACGGCGAGGTCAGATGGTCTTCTTAACTTCGGGTTGAGTTGCCCTTCAGGTTCGATGCCTGCTTGTTTAACAGATGCTTCATAGCAAGGTCAGATGTTCCTCTTAACTTCGTGTTGAACCGGCCTTCGGGTTCGATGCCAGTTTGTTTAACAGATACCTGACAGTGAGGTCAGATGTTCTTCTCAACTTCAGGTTGAGCCGGCCTTCGGGTTAGATGTCTGTTTGTTTAACAGATGCCAGACGGCGAGGTTAGATGATCTTCTCAACTTCATGTTGAGCCGGCCTTTGGGTTCGATGCCTGTTTGTTTAAAAGATGCATGACGGAGAGGTCAGATGTTCTTCTCAACTTTGGGTTGAGCCGGCCTTCGGATTCGATGCCTGTTTGTTTAACAGATGCTTGACAGCGAGGTCAGATTTTCCTCTCAACTTCATGTTGAGTCGGCCTCCGGGTTCGATGCCTTTTCGTTTAATAGATGCCTGATGGCGAGGTCAGATGTACTTATCAACTTCATGTTGAGCCGACCTTCGGGTTCGATGCCTGTTTGTTTAACAAATGCCTGACATCAAGGTCAGATATTCTTCTCAATTTCAGATTTAGCCGGCCTTCGGGTTCGATGCCTGGTTGTTTAACAGATGCCTGACAACGAGGTCAAATGTTCTTCTCAGCTTTGGGTTGAGTTGGCCTTCCGGTTCGATGCCTGTTTGTTTATTAGATGCCTGACGGCGAGGTCAAATATTCTTCTCAACTACGGATTGAGACCGCCTTCGGGTTCGATGCCTGTATGTTTAACAGATGCTTGACGGTGATGTCAGATGGTCTTCTTAACTTCGGGTTGAGCCGCCCTTCAGGTTCAATATGTGGTTGTTTAACCGATGCTTCACAACAAGGTCAGATGTTCCTCTTAACTTCGTGTTGAGCCGGTCTTCGGGTTCGATGCCTGTTTGTTTAACAGATACCTGACGGTGAGGTCAGATGTTCTTCTCAACTTCTGGTTGATCCAGACTTCGGGTTCGATGCCTGTTTGTTTAACAGATGCCTGACGGAGAGGTCAGTTGTTCTTCTCAACTTCGGGTTGAGCCGGCCTTCGGGTACGATGTATTTTTCTTTAACAGATGCTTGACAGCAAGGTCAGATGTTCTTCTCAACTTCGGGTTGATTCGCCCTTCGGGTTCGATGCCTGTTTGTTTAACAGATGCCTGACACCGCGGTCAAATGTTCCGCTCAACTTCGTGTTGAGGCGGCCTTCGGGTTCGATGCCCGTTTGTTTAACAGAAGCCTGACGGGGAGGTCAGATGCTCTTCTCAACTTCATGTTGAGCCGGCCTTCGGGTTCGATGCCTGTTTATTTAACAGATGCCTGACGAAGTGGTCAGATTTCCTTCTCAACTTCGGGTTGAGCCGGCCTCCGGATTCGATGCTTTTTGTTTAGCAGATGCTTGACAGCGAGGTCAGGTGTTTCTCTCAACTTCGTGTTGAGCCGGCCTCCGGGTTCGATGCCTGTTCATTTAACAGATGCCTGATGGCGAGGTCAGATGTACTTCTCAACTTCGTGTTGAGCCGACCTTCGGGTTCGATGCCTGTTTGTTTAACAGATGCCTGACATCGAGCTCAGATGTTCTTCTCAACTTCGGATTGAGAAGGCCTTTGGGTTCGATGCCGGCTTGTTTAACAGATGCCTGACGGCAAGGTCAGATGTTCTTCTCAACTTCGGGTTGAGCTAGCCTTCATGTTCGATGCCTATTTGTTTATTAGATGCCTGACGGCGAGGTCTGATATACTTCTCAACTACGGGTTGAGACCGCCTTCGAGTTCGATTCGTGAATGTTTAACAGATGCCTGACAGCGAGGTCAAATGGTCTTCTTAACTCCGGGTTGAGCCGCCCTTCGGGTTCGATGCCTTTTTGTTTCACAGATGCTTCACAGCGAGGTCAGATGTTCCTCTTAACTTCGTGTGGAGTCGGCCTTCGGATTCGATGCCTATTTGTTTAACAAATACCTGACGGTGAGGTCAGATGTTAGTCTCAACTTCAGGTTGAGCCGACCTTCGGGTTCGATGCATGACGGCGAGGTCAAATGTTCTTCTTAACTTCAGGTTGAGTCGGCCTTCGGGTCCGATGCCTGTTTGGTTAACAAATGCCTGACAGAGAGGTCAGATGTTCTTCTCAACTTCTGGTTGAGCCGGCCTTCGGGTTCGATGTCTGTTTTTTTAACAGATGCCTGACAGCAAGGTCAAATGTTCTTCTCAACTTCGGGTTGACCCGCCCTTCGGGTTCGATGCCTGTTTGTTTAACAGATGCCTGACACAGCGGTCAAATGTTCCGCTCAACTTCGTGTTGAGCCGGCCTTCAGGTTCGATGCTCTTTTATTCAACAGATGCCTGACGGATAGGTAAGATGTCCTTCTCAACTTCGGGTTGAGTTGGCCTTCAGATTTGATGCCTGTTTGTTTAACAAATGCTTGACAGCAAGGTCAGATGTTCATCTCAACTTCGTGTTGAGCCGGCCTCCGGGTTCGATTCCTGTTCATTTAACAGATGCCTGATGACGAGGTCAGATGTACTACTCAACTTCGTATTGAGCCGACCTTCGGGTTCGATGCCTGTTTGTTTAACAGATGCCTGACATCGAGCTCAGATGTTCTTCTCAACTTCGGATTGAGCCGGCCTTTGGGTTTGATGCCGGCTTGTTTAACAGATGCCTGACGGCAAGGTCAGATGTTCTTCTCAACTTCGGGTTGAGCTAGCCTTCATGTTTGATGCCTATTTGTTTATTAGATGCCTAACGGCGAGGTCTGATATACTTCTCAACTACGGGTTGAGACCGCCTTCGAGTTTGATTCGTGAATGTTTAACAGATGCCTGACAGCGAGGTCAAATGGTCTTCTTAACTCCGGGTTGAGCCGCCCTTCGGGTTCGATGCCTTTTTGTTTCACAGATGCTTCACAGCAAGGTCAGATGTTCCTCTTAACTTCGTGTGGATCCGGCCTTCGGGTTCGATGCCTATTTGTTTAACAAATACCTGACGGTGAGGTCAGATGTTAGTCTCAACTTCAGGTTGAGCCGACCTTCGGGTTCGATGCATGACGGCGAGGTCAAATGTTCTTCTTAACTTCAGGTTGAGTCGGCCTTCGGGTCCGATGCCTGTTTGGTTAACAAATGCCTGACAGAGAGGTCAGATGTTCTTCTCAACTTCTGGTTGAGCCGGCCTTCGGGTTCGATGTCTGTTTTTTTAACAGATGCCTGACAGCAAGGTCAAATATTCTTCTCAACTTCGGGTTGACCCGCCCTTCGGGTTCGATGCCTGTTTGTTTAACAGATGCCTGACACAGCGGTCAAATGTTCCGCTCAACTTCGTGTTGAGCCGGCCTTCAGGTTCGATGCTCGTTTATTCAACAGATGCCTGACGAATAGGTAAGATGTCCTTCTCAACTTCGGGTTGAGTTGGCCTTCAGATTCGATGCCTGTTTGTTTAACAAATGCTTGACAGCAAGGTCAGATGTTCATCTCAACTTCGTGTTGAGCCGGCCTCCAGGTTCGATTCCTGTTCATTTAACAGATTCCTGATGACGAGGTTAGATGTACTTCACAACTTCGTATTGAGCCGACCTTCGGGTTCGATGCCTGTTTGTTTAACAGATGCCTAACATCGAGGTCATATGTTCTTCTCAACTTCGGATTGAGCCGGCCTTCGGGTTCGATGTCGGTTTGTTTAACAGATGCCTGACGGCAAGGTCAGATGTTCTTCTCAACTTCAGGTTGAGCTGGCCTTCGGGTTCGATGCCTGTTTGTTTATTAGATGCCTGACGACGAGGTATGATATACTTCTTAACTACGGGTTGAGACCGCCTTCGGGTTCGATTCGTGAATGTTTAACAGATGCCTGACGGCGAGGTCAAATGGTCTTCTTAACTTCGGGTTGAGCCGCCCTTCGTGTTCGATGCCTGTTTGTTTAACAGATGCTTCACAGCGAGGTCACATATTCCTTTTCACTTTGTGTTGAGCCGGCCTTAGGGTTCGATGTCTGTTTGTTTAACAGATACCTGACGGTGAGGTCAGATGTTCTTCTCAACTTCAAGTTGAGCCGGCCTTCGGGTTCGATGCCTGTTTATTTAACAGATTCTTGACGGTGAGGTCAAATGTTCTTCTCAACTTCAGGTTGAGCCGGCCTTCAGGTTTGATGCCTGTTTGTTTAACAGATGCCTGACGGAGAGGTCAGATGTTCTTCTCAACATTGGGTTGAGTCGGCCTTCGGATTCGATGCCTATTTGTTTAACAAATGCTTAACAGCGAGGTCAGATGTTCCTCTCAACTTCGTGTTGAGCCGGCCTCTGGGTTCGATGCCTGTTAGTTTAACAAATGCCTGATGGCGAGGTCAGATGTACTTCTCAACTTCTTGTTGAGCCGGCCTTCGGGTTCGATGCCTGTTTGTTTAACAGATGTCTGGCATCGAGGTCAGATGTTCTTCTCAGCTTTGCATTGAGCTGGCCTTTGGGTTCGATGCCTGTTTGTTTAACAGATGCCTGACGGTGAGGTCAAATTTTCTTCTCAACTTCGGGTTAGCTGGACTTCGGGTTCGATGCCTGTTTGTTTAACAAATACGTGACGGCGTGGTCAGATGCTCCTCTCAACTTCATGTTGAGCCGGCCTTCGGGTTTGATGCATGTTTGTTTAACAGATGTGTGACAGAGAGGTCAGATGCTCTTCTCAACTTCGGGTTGAGCCAGCCTTCGGATTGGATGCCTGTTTGTTTAACAGATGCCTGACGGAGAGGTCAGATGTTCCTCTCAACTTCGTGTTGAGCCGGCCTTCGGATTCGATGCATGTTTGTTTAACATATGCCTGATAGCAAGGTCAGATGTACTTCTCAACTTCGTGTTGAGCCGACCTTCGGGTTCGATGCCTGTTTGTTTAACAGATGCCTAACATCGAGGTCAGATGTTTTTCTTAACTTCGGATTGAGCCAGCCTTCGGGTTCGATGCCTGTTTGTTTAACAGATGCCTGACAGCAAGGTCAGATGTTCTTCTCAACTTCGGGTTCAGCCGGCCTTCGGGTTCGATGCCTGTTTGTTTATTAGATGCCTGACGGGGAGGTCAGATTATTCTTCTCAACTATGGGTTGAGACCGCCTTCGGGTTCGATGCCTGTATGTTTAACGGATGCTAAACGACGAGGTTTGATGTTCCTCTTAACTTCGTGTTGAGCCGACCTTCGGGTTTGATGCATGTTTGTTTGACAGATACCTGACGGCGAGGTCAGATGTTCTTCTGAACTTCAGGTTGAGCTGGCCTTCGGGTTCGATGCCTGCTTGTTTATTACATGCCTGACGGGGAGATCAAATGTTCTTCTCAACTTCAGGTTGAGCCGGCATTTGGGTTCGATGCATGTTTGTTTAACAGATGCCTGACGAAGAGGTCAGATGTTGTTCTCAACTTCGGTTTGAGCCGGCCTTCGGATTCGATGCCTGTTTGTTTAACAGATGCTTGACAGCGAGGTCAGATGTTCCTCTCAACTTCGTGTTGAGCCAGCCTCCGGTTTCGATGCTTGTTCGTTTAACATATGCCTGATGGCAAGGTCAGATGTACTTCTCAACTTCGTGTTGAGCCGGCATTCAGGTTTGATGCCTGTTTATTTAACAGATGCCTAACATCGAGGTCAGATGTTCTTCTCAACTTCGGATTGAGCCGGCCTTCGGGTTTAATGCCTGTTTGTTTAACAGATGCATGACGGCGAGTACAGATGTTCTTCTCAACTTCGGGTTGAGTTGGCCTTCAGGTTTGATGCCTGTTTGTTTATTAGATGCCCGACGGTGAGGTCAAATATTCTTCTCAACTACGGGTTGAGACCACCGTCGAGTTCGATGCGTGTATGTTTAACAGATGCCTGACGGCGAGGTCAGATGGTCTTCTTAACTTAGGGTTGAGCCGCCCTTCGGGTTTGATGCTTGTTTGTTTAATAGATGCTTCACAGCAAGGTCAGATGTTCCTCTTAACTTCGTGTTGAGCCGACCTTCGGGTTCGATGTATGTTCGTTTAACAGATGCCTGATGGCGAGGTCAGATTTACTTCTCAACTTCGTGTTGAGCCGGCCTTCGGGTTCGATGCCTGTTTGTTTAACAGATGCCTGACGGCGAGGTCAAATGTTCTTCTCAACTTCAGGTTGAGCCGGCCTTCGGGTTCGATGCCTGTTTGTTTAACAGATGCCTGATGGAGAGGTCAGTTGTTCTTCTCAACTTCGGGTGGAGCCGGCCTTCGGGTACGATGTCTGTTTCTTTAACAGATGCTTGACAGCAAGGTCAGATGTTCTTCTCAACTTCGGGTTGATCCGCCCTTCGAGTTCGATGCCTGTTTGTTTAACAGATGCCTGACACCGCAGTCAAATGTTCCGCTCAACTTCGTGTTGAGGCAGCCTTCGGGTTCGATGCTTGTTTGTTTAATAGAAGCCTGACGGGGAGGTCAGATGCTCTTCTCAACTTCAGGTTGAGCCGGCCTTCGGGTTCGATGCCTGTTTATTTAAAGATGCCTGACGGAGTGGTCAGATTTCCTTCTCAACTTCGGGTTGAGCCGACCTCCGGATTCGATGCATTTTTATTTAGCAGATGCTTGACAGCGAGGTCAGGTGTTTCTCTCAACTTCGTGTTGAGTCGGCCTCCGGGTTTGATGCATGTTCATTTAACAGATGCCTGATGGCGAGGTCAGATGTACTTCTCAACTTCGTGTTGAGCCGACCTTCGGGTTCGATGCCTGTTTGTTTAACATATGCCTAACATCGAGGTCAGATGTTCTTCTCAACTTCTGATTGAGCCGGCCTTTGGGTTCGATGCCGGTTTGTTTAACAGATGCCTGACGGCAAGGTCAGATGTTCTTCTCAACTTTGGGTTGAGCTAGCCTTCATGTTCGATGCCTGTTTGTTTATTAGATGCCTGACGGCGAGGTCTGATATACTTCTCAACTACGGGTTGAGACCGACTTCGAGTTCGATTTGTGAATGTTTATAAGATGCCTGACAGCAAGGTCAAATGGTCTTCTTAACTTCGGGTTGAGCCGCCATTCGGGTTCGATGCCTATTTGTTTAACAAATGCTTCATAGCAAGGTCAAATGTTCCTCTTAACTTCGTGTTGAGCTGGCCTTCGGGTTCGATGCCTATTTGTTTAACAGATACCTGATGGTGAGGTCAGATGTTCGTCTCAACTTCAGGTTGAGCCGTCCTTCGGGTTCGATGCCTGTTTGTTTAACAGATGCCTGACGGCGAGGTCTAATGTTCTTCTCAACTTCAGGTTGAGTCGGCCTTCCGGTTCGATGCCTGTTTGTTTAACAGATGCCTGACAGAGAGATCATATGTTCTTCTCAACTTCTGGTTGAGTCGGCCTTCGGGTTCGATGTCTGTTTCTTTAACAGATGCCTGACAGCAAGGTATAATGTTCTTCTCAACTTCGGGTTGACCCGCCCTTCGGGTTCGATGCCTATTTGTTTAACAGATGCCTGACACCGTGGTCAAATGTTCCTCTCAACTTCGTGTTGAGCCGGCCTTCGGGTTCGATGCTCGTTTATTCAACAGATGCCTGACGGATAGGTCAGATGTCCTTCTCAATTTCGGGTTGAGCCGGCCTTCAGATTCGATGCCTGTTTGTTTAACATATGCTTGGCATCGAGGTCAGATGTTCCTCTCAACTTCATGTTGATCCGGCCTCCGAGTTCAATGCCTGTTCATTTAACTGATGCCTGATGGTGAGGTCAGATGTACTTCTCAACTTCGTATTGAGCCAACCTTCGGGTTCAATGCCTGTTTGTTTAACAGATGCCTAACATCGAGGTCAGATGTTCTTCTCAACTTCGGATTGAGCCGGCCTTCGCGTTCGATGCCGGTTTGTTTAATAGATGCCTGACGGCAAGGTCAGATGTTCTTCTTAACTTCGGGTTGAGCTGGCCTTCAGGTTCGATACCTGTTTGTTTATAAGATGCCTGACGGCGAGGTCAAGTATTCTTCTCAACTATGGATTGAGACCACCTTCGGGTTCGATGCATGTATGTTTAACAAATGCCTGACGGCGAGGTCAGATGTTCCTCTCAACTTCGTGATGAGCCGGCCTCCGGGTTCGATGCCTGTTTGTTTAACAGAGACCTAACGGCGAAGTCAGATGCTCTTCTCAACTTCATGTTGAGCCGGCCTTTGGGTTCGATGCCTGTTTGTTTAACAGATGCCTGACGGAGAGGTCAGATGTTCTTCTCAACTTTGGGTTGAGCCGGCCTTCGGATTCGATGCCTGTTTGTTTAACAGATGCTTGACAGCGAGGTCAGATGTTCCTCTCAACTTCATGTTGAGTCAGCCTCCGGGTTCGATGCCTTTTTGTTTAATAGATGCCTGATGGCGAGGTCAGATGTACTTATCAACTTCATGTTGAGCCGACCTTCGGGTTCGATGCCTGTTTGTTTAACAGATGCCTGACAGCGAGGTCAGATGTTCTTCTCAACTTCGGATTTAGCTAGCCTTCGAGTTCAATGCCTGTTTGTTTAACAGATACCTGATGGTGAGGTCATATGCTTTTCTCAACTTCATGTTAGGCCGACCTTTGGGTTCGATGCCTGTTTGTTTAATAGATGCCTGACGGAGAGGTCAGATGTTCTTCTCAACTTCGGGTAGATCCGACCTTTGGATTCGATGCCTGTTTGTTTAACAGATTCTTGACAGCGAGGTCAGATGTTCCTCTCAACTTCATGTTGAGTCAGCCTTCGGGTTCGATGCCTGCTCGTTTAATAGATGCCTGATGGCGAGGTCATATGTACTTATCAACTTCGTGTTGAACCGGCCTTCGGGTTCGATGCCTGTTTGTTTAACAGATGCCTAACAACGAGGTCAGATGTTCTTCTCAACTTCGGATTGAGCCGCCCTTCGGGTTCTATGCTTGTTTGTTTAACAGATGCCTGACAGCGACGTCAGATGTTCTTCTCAACTTCGGGTTGAGCTGGCCTTCGGGTTCGATGCCTGTTTATTTATTAGATCCCTGACGGAGAGGTAAGATATTCTTCTCAACAACGGGTTGAGATCGCCTTCGGTTTCGATGCCTGTATGTTTAACAGATGCTTGACGGTGATGTCAGATGGCCTTCCTAACTTCGGGTTGAGCCGCCCTTCGGGTTCGATGCTTGTTTGTTTAACCGATACTTTACAACAAGGTCAGATGTTCCTCTTAACTTCGTGTTGAGCCGGCCTTCGGGTTCGATGCCTGTTTGTTTAACAGATATCTGACGGTGAGGTCAGATGTTCTTCTCAACTTCAGGTTGAGCCGGACTTCGGGTTCGATGCCTGTTTGTTTAACAGATGCCTGACGGCGAGGTCAACTGTTCTTCTCAACTTCAGCTTGAGCTGGCCTTCGGGTTCGATGCCTGTTTGTTTAACAGATGCCTGACGGAGAGGTCAGTTGTTCTTCTCAACTTCGGGTTGAGCCGGCCTTCAGGTACGATGTCTGTTTCTTTAACAGATGCCTGACAGCAAGGTCAGATGTTCTTCTCAACTTCGGGTTGATCCGCCCTTCGGGTTCGATCCCTGTTTGTTTAATAGATGCCTGACACCGCGGTCAAATGTTCAGCTCAACTTCGTGTTGAGGCGGCCTTCGGGTTCGATGCCTGTTTGTTTAACAGAAGCCTGACGGGGAGGTCAGATGCTCTTCTCAACTTTATGTTGAGCCGGCCTTCGGGTTCGATGCCTGTTTATTTAACAGATGCCTGACGGAGAGGTCAGATTTCCTTCTCAACTTCGGGTTAAGCCGGCCTCCGGATTCGATGCCTTTTTGTTTAGCAGATGCTTGACATCGAGGTCAGGTGTTTCTCTCAACTTCGTGTTGAGCCGGCCTCTGGGTTCGATGCCTGTTCATTTAACAGATGCCTGATGGCGAGGTCAGATGTGCTTCTCAACTTTGTGTTGAGCCGACCTTCGGGTTTGATGTCTGTTTGTTTAACAGATGCCTAACATCGAGGTCAGATGTTCTTCTCAACTTCGGATTGAGGCGGCCTTTGGGTTCGATGCCGGTTTGTTTAACAGATGCCTGACGGCAAGGTCAGATGTTCTTCTCAACTTCGGGTTGACCTAGCCTTCGTGTTTGATGTCTGTTTGTTTATTAGATGCCTGACGGCGAGGTCTGATATACTTCTCAACTACGGGTTGAGGCTGCCTTCGAGTTCGATTCGTGAATGTTTAACAGATGCCTGACAGCAACGTCAAATGGTCTTCTTAACTTCGGGTTGAGCCGCCCTTCGGGTTCGATGCCTGTTTGTTTAACAGATGCTTCACAGCGCGGTCAGATGTTCCTCTTAACTTCATGTTGAGCCGGTCTTCGGTTTCGATGCCTGTTTGTTTAACAGATACCTGACGGTGAGGTCAGATGTTCGTCTCAACTTCAGGTTGAGCCGGCCTTCGGGTTCGATGCCTGTTTGTTTAACAGATGCCTGACGGCGAGGTCAAATGTTCTTCTCAACTTCAGGTTGAGTCGGCCTTCGGGTTCGATGCCTGTTTGTTTAACAGATGCCTGACAGAGAGGTCAGATGTTCTTCTCAACTCCGGGTTGAGCCGGCCATCGGGTTCGGTGTCTGTTTCTTTAACAGATGCCTGACATCAAGGTCAAATGTTCTTCTCAACTTCGGGTTAACCCGCCATTCTGGTTCGATGCCTGTTTGTTTAACACATGCCTGACATCGCGGTCAAATGTTCCGCTCAACTTTGTGTTGAGCCGGCCTTCGGGTTCGATGCCCGTTTATTCAACAGATGCCTGACGGATAGGTGAGATGTCCTTCTCAACTTCGGGTTGAGCCGGCCTTCGGATTCGATGCCTGTTTGTTTAACAGATGCTTGACAGCGAGGTTAGATGTTCCTCTCAACTTCGTGTTGAGCCGGCCTCTGGGTTCGATGCCTGTTCATTTAACAGATGCCTGATGGCGAGGTCAGATGTACTTCTCAACTTCATATTGAGCCGACCTTCGGGTTCGATGCCTGTTTGTTTATTAGATGCCTGACGGTGAGGTATGATATACTTCTCAACTACGGGTTGAGACCGCCTTCGGGTTCGATTCGTGAATGTTTAACAGATGCCTGACAGCGAGGTCAAATGGTCTTCTTAACTTCGGATTGAGCCGCCCTTCGGGTTCGATGCCTATTTGTTTAACAGATGCTTCATAGCAAGGTCAGATATTCCTATTAACTTTATGTTGAGCCAGCCTTTGGGTTCGATGCCTATTTGTTTAACAGATACCTGACTGTGAGGTCAGATGTTCTCCTCAAATTCAAGTTGAGCCGGCCTTCAGGTTCGATGCCTGTTTGTTTAACAGATTCCTGACGGCGAGGTCAAATGTTCTTCTCAACTTCAGGTTGAGCCGGCCTTCGGGTTCGATGCCTGTTTCTTTAACAAATTCCTGACAGAGATGTCAGATGTTCTTCTCAACTTTGGGTTGAGTCGGCCTTCGGATTCGATGCCTGTTTGTTTAACAGATGCTTGACAGCGAGATCAGATGTTCTCCTCAACTTCGGGTTGAGCCGGCATTCGTGTTCGATGCCTGTTTGTTTATTAGATGCCTGACATGGAGGTTAGATTATTCTTCTCAACTACGGGTTGAGACCGCGTTCGGGTTCGATGCCTGTATGTTTAACGGATGCTTGACAGCGAGGTCAGATGTACTTCTTAACTTGGGGTTGAGCCGCCCTTCAGGTTCGATGCCTGTTTGTTTAACAGATGCCTAACATTGAGGTCAGATGTTCTTCTCAACTTTGGATTGAGCCGGCCTTTGGGTTCGATGCCTGTTTGTTTAACAGATGCTTGACAGCGAGATCAGATGTTGTTCTCAACTTCGGTTGAGCTGGCCTTCGGGTTCGATGCCTGTTTGTTTATTAGATGCCTGACAGCGAGGTCAGATTATTTTTCTCAACTACGGGTTGAGACCACCTTCGGGTTCCATGCATGTATGTTTAACAGATGCCTGACGGCGAGGTCAGATGGTCTTCTTAACTTCGGGTTGAGCCGCCCTTCGGGTTCGATGCCTATTTGTTTAACAGATGCTTCACGGCAAGGTCAGATGTTCCTCTTAACTTCGTTTTGAGCCGGCCTTTGGGTTCGATGCCTGTTTGTTTAACAGATACCTGACGGTGAGGTCAGGTGTTCTTCTCAACTTCAGGTTGAGCCAGCCTTCGGGTTCGATGCCTGTTTATTTAACAGATTCCTGACGGCGAGGTCAAATGTTCTTCTCAACTTCAGGTTGAGCCGGCCTTTGGGTTCGATGCCTATTTGTTTAACAGATGCCTGACAGAGAGGCCAGGTGTTCTTCTCAACTTCGGGTTGAGCCGACCTTCGGGTTCGATGCCTGTTTGTTTAATAGATGCTTTACAGCGAGGTTAGATGTTCCTCTCAACTTTGTGTTGACCTGGCCTCCGGTTTCGATGCCTGTTCGTTTAACAGATGCCTGATGGCGAGGTCAGATGTACTTCTCAACTTTGTGTTGAGTCGGCCTTCGGGTTCGATGCCTGTTTGTTTAACAGATGTCTGACATCGAGGTCAGATGTTCTTCTCAACTTCGGATTGAGCCGACCTTCGGGTTCGACGTCTGTTTGTTTAACTTGTTTTTAAAGAAAAATTCGTGAGTTTTTTAAATTTGAACTTCTGTTTTTGTTTTTATAGTGAAATTGGTGAGTTTTTTTTATCTTTGAACTTTTGTTTTTCTATTTATAGTTAAATTTGTGAGTTTATCATCTTGGAACTTTTTATGGTTTTTAGAGTGAATTTGGAGAGTTTTTATCACTTTGAACCTTTGATATGGTCTATATAGTAAAAACTGGATATTTTTTCACTTAAAACTTTTGTTATTGTGTTTAAATGGAAATTGGGGATTTTTTAACTTGAAACTTTTGTTTTGGTTTTATTAGTGAAATTGGTGAGTTTTTTAACTTGAAACTTTTTTTATGGTTTTTATAGTTATATTGTTGAGTTTTTTAACTTGAAACTTTTGTCATGGTCTTTATAGTGAAATTGTTGATTTTTTTAACTAGGAACTTTCTTTATGGTCTTCATAGAAACTTGGTGAGTTTTTTCAGTTTAAACTTTTTTTTGTAGTCTTTATAGTGAAATTGATGTGTTTTTTAACTTGGAAGTTTTGATTTTCTTTTTATAATAAAATTTGTGAGTTTTTAAACTTGGAACTTTAGTTATGGTTTTTAGAGTGAAATTGGTGTGTTTTTTCTTTTTGAACTTTTGACATGTTCATTATGGTGAAATTGTTGTATAGTGAAATTTATGAGTTTTTTTAACTTGCAACTTTTGTTATTTGTTTTTAAATGGAAATTGTTGAGATTTTTAACTTTGAACTTCTAGTTTTAATTTTATATCGAAATGCGTGAGTTTTATAAATTGGAACTTTTGTAATGGTTTTTTATAGTGAAATTGTTGACTTTTTTGAACATGAAACTATTGTCAGTATCTTTACAGTAAAATTTGTGAGTTTTTTTTAACTTGTACCTATTTGTATGGTCTTTATAGTGAAATTGGTTAGTTTTTTTTTTTACTTTTAGCTTTTGTTATGGTCTTGATAGTGAAATTCGTTAGTTTTTTAACTTGGAGCTTTTGATATACCTTTTTGAGTAAATTTTGTGAGTTTCCTAACTTGGAATTTTTGTTATTGTATTTTAAGGGAAATTGATGATTTTTTAGCTTGAAACTTTTGTTTTGATTTTTTTTTACTGAAATTGGTGAATTTCTTAACTTGGAACTTTTGTTATGGTTTTTATAGTGAAATTGGTGAGATTTTTAATTTGGAACTTTTGTTTTTCTTGTTATTGTTTAATTTGTGAGTTTTTTAACTTGGAACTTTTGTTTTTGTTTTTAGAGTGAAATTTGTGAGTCTTTTCACTTTGTACTTTCGATATGGTCATTATAGTGAAATTGGTGAGTTTTTTAAATTTTAGCTTTTTTAATGGTTTTATTGTGAAATTGATGAGTTTTTTAACTTGGAACTTTTGTTATTGTTTATAAAAGGAAATTAGTGTGTTTTTTTAACTTTGAACTTTTGTTTTTGTTTTTATAGTGAAATGCGTGAGTTTTTTAACTTGAAACTTTTGTTATGGTTTTTATAGTGAAATTGTTGATTTTTTTAACATGAAACTATTGTCATGATATTTACATTGAAATTTGTGAGTTTTATAAGTTATAACTTTTTTTATGGTCTTTATAGTGAAATGTGATTGTTTTTTTTACTTTAAGATTTTGTTATGGTCTTTATAGCGAAATTCGCGAGTTTTTTAATTTGAAACTTTTGATATGCTTTTTCGAGTAAAATTTGTGAGTTTTTTAACTTGGAACTTTTGTTATTGTATTTAAAGGGAAATTGGTGATTTTTAGCTTGAAACTTTTGTTTTGAAGTTTTTAGTGAAATTGGTGATTTTCTTAACTTGGAAGTTTTGTTATGGTCTTTATAGTGAAATTAGTTAGTTTTTTAATTTGGAACTTTTGCTTTTCGTTTTATAATTAAATTTGCGAGTTTTTTTTTTAACTTTGAACATTTGTTATAGTTTTAGAGTGAAATATGTGAGATTTTTCGCTTTGAACTTTTGATATGGTCATTATAGTGAAATTGCTGAGTTTTTTTTACTTTTTATCTCTTGTAATGGTTTTATAGTGAAATTTATGAGTTTTTTAACTTGGAACTTTCGTTATTGTTTTTAAAGAAAAATTCGTGAGTTTTTTAAATTTGAACTTCTGTTTTTGTGTTTATAGTGAAATTGGTGAGTTTTTTTTTTTATCTTTGAACTTCTGTTTTTCTATTTATAGTTAAATATGTGAGTTTATCATCTTGGAACTTTTTATGGTTTTTAAAGTGAATTTGGTGAGTTTTTATCACTTTGAACCTTTGATATGGTCTATATAGTAAAAACTGGATATTTTTTCACTTGAAACTTTTTTTATTGTGTTTAAAAGGAAATTGGTGATTTTTTAACTTGAAACTTTTGTTTTGGTTTTATTAGTGAAATTGGTGAGTTTTTTAACTTGAAACTTTTTTATGGTTTTTATAGTTATATTGTTAAGTTTTTTAACTTGAAACTTTTGTCATGGTCTTTATAGTTAAATTAGTGATTTTTTTTAACTAGGAACTTTCTTTATGGTCTTCATAGAAACTTGGTGAGTTTTTTCAGTTTAAACTTTTTTTTGTAGTCTTTATAGTGAAATTGATGTGTTTTCTAACTTGGAAGTTTTGATTTTCTTTTTATAATAAAATTTGTGAGTTTTTAAACTTGGAACTTTAGTTATGGTTTTTAGAGTGAAATTGGTGTGTTTTTTCTTTTTGAACTTTTGACATGTTCATTATGGTGAAATTGTTGTATAGTGAAATTTATGAGTTTTTTAACTTGCAACTTTTGTTATTTGTTTTTAAATGGAAATTGTTGAGATTTTTAACTTTGAACTTCTAGTTTTAATTTTATATCGAAATGCGTGAGTTTTATAAATTGGAACTTTTGTAATGGTTTTTTATAGTGAAATTGTTGACTTTTTTGAACATGAAACTAATGTCACTATCTTTACAGCAAAATTTGTGAGTTTTTTTAACTTGTACCTATTTTTATGGTCTTTATAGTGAAATTGGTTAGTTTTTTTTTACTTTTAGCTTTTGTTATGGTCTTGATAGTGAAATTCGTTAGTTTTTTAACTTGGAGCTTTTGATATACCTTTTTGAGTAAATTTTGTGAGTTTCCTAACTTGAAATTTTTGTTATTGTATTTTAAGGGAAATTGATGATTTTTTAGCTTGAAATTTTTGTTTTGATTTTTTTTTACTGAAATTGGTGAATTTCTTAACTTGGAACTTTTGTTATGGTCTTTATAGTGAAATTGGTGAGATTTTTAATTTGGAACTTTTGTTTTTCTTGTTATTGTTTAATTTGTGAGTTTTTTAACTTGGAACTTTTGTTTTTGTTTTTAGAGTGAAATTTGTGAGTCTTTTCACTTTGTACTTTCGATATGGTCATTATAGTGAAATTGGTGAGTTTTTTAAATTTTAGCTTTTTTAATGGTTTTATTGTGAAATTGATGAGTTTTTTAACTTGGAACTTTTGTTATTGTTTATAAAGGGAAATTAGTGTGTTTTTTAAACTTTGAACTTTTGTTTTTGTTTCTATAGTGAAATGCGTGAGTTTTTTAACTTGAAACTTTTGTTATGGTTTTTATAGTGAAATTGTTGATTTTTTTAACATGAAACTATTGTCATGATATTTACATTGAAATTTGTGAGTTTTATAAGTTGTAACTTTTTTTCTGGTCTTTATAGTGAAATGCGATTGTTTTTTTGACTTTACGATTTTGTTATGGTCTTTATAGCGAAATTCGCGAGTTTTTTAATTTGAAACTTTTGATATGCTTTTTCGAGTAAAATTTGTGAGTTTTTTAACTTGGAACTTTTGTTATTGTATTTAAAGGGAAATTGGTGATTTTTAGCTTGAACCTTTTGTTTTGAGTTTTTTAGTGAAATTGGTGATTTTCTTAACTTGGAAGTTTTGTTATGGTCTTTATAGTGAAATTAGTGAGTTTTTTAATTTTGAACTTTTGCTTTTCGTTTTATAATTAAATTTGTTAGTTTTTTTTTTTAACTTTGAACATTTGTTATGGTTATAGAGTGAAATATGTGAGATTTTTCGCTTTGAACTTTTGATATGGTCATTATAGTGAAATTGGTGAAGTTTTTTTTTTACTTTTTATCTCTTGTAATGGTTTTATAGTGAAATTTATGATTTTTTTAACTTGAAACTTTCTTTATTGTTTTTAAAGAAAAATTCGTGGGTTTTTTAAATTTTAACTTCTGTTTTTGTGTTTATAGTGAAATTTGTGAGTTTTTTTTATCTTTGAACTTCTGTTTTTCTATTTATAGTTAAATATGTGAGTTTATCATCTTGGAACTTTTTATGGTGTTTAGAGTGAATTTGGTGAGTTTTTATCACTTTGAACCTTTGATATGGTCTATATAGTAAAAATTGGATATTTTTTCACTTGAAACTTTTGTTATTGTGTTTAAATGGAAATTGGTGATTTTTTAACTTGAAACTTTTGTTTTGGTTTTATTAGTGAAATTGGTGAGTTTTTTAACTTGAAACTTTTTTTATGGTTTTTATAGTTATATTGTTAAGTTTTTTAACTTCAAACTTTTGTCATGGTCTTTATAGTGAAATTGTTGATTTTTTTTAACTAGGAACTTTCTTTATGGTCTTCATAGAAACTTGGTGAGTTTTTTCAGTTTAAACTTTTTTTTGTAGTCTTTATAGTGAAATTGATGTGTTTTCTAACTTGGAAGTTTTGATTTTCTTTTTGTAATAAAATTTGTGAGTTTTTAAACTTGGAACTTTAGTTATGGTTTTTAGAGTGAAATTGGTGTGTTTTTTCTTTTTGAACTTTTGACATGTTCATTATGGTGAAATTGTTGTATAGTGAAATTTATGAGTTTTTTAACTTGCAACTTTTGTTATTTGTTTTTAAATGGAAATTATTGAGATTTTTAACTTTGAACTTCTAGTTTTAATTTTATATCGAAATGCGTGAGTTTTATAAATTGGAACTTTTGTAATGGTTTTTTATAGTGAAATTGTTGACTTTTTTGAACATGAAACTATTGTCACTATCTTTACAGTAAAATTTGTGAGTTTTTTTTAACTTGTACCTATTTGTATGGTCTTTATAGTGAAATTGGTTAGTTTTTTTTTTACTTTTAGCTTTTGTTATGGTCTTGATAGTGAAATTCGTTAGTTTTTTAACTTGGAGCTTTTGATATATCTTTTTGAGTAAATTTTGTGAGTTTCCTAACTTGGAATTTTTGTTATTGTATTTTAAGGGAAATTGATGATTTTTTAGCTTGAAACTTTTGTTTTGATTTTTTTTTACTGAAATTGGTGAATTTCTTAACTTGGAACTTTTGTTATGGTCTTTATAGTGAAATTGGTGAGATTTTTAATTTGGAACTTTTGTTTTTCTTGTTATTGTTTAATTTGTGAGTTTTTTAACTTGGAACTTTTGTTTTTGTTTTTAGAGTGAAATTTGTGAGTCTTTTCACTTTGTACTTTCGATATGGTCATTATAGTGAAATTGGTGAGTTTTTTAAATTTTAGCTTTTTTAATGGTTTTATTGTGAAATTGATGAGTTTTTTAACTTGGAACTTTTGTTATTGTTATTAAAAGGAAATTAGTGTGTTTTTTTAACTTTGAACTTTTGTTTTTGTTTCTATAGTGAAATGCGTGAGTTTTTTAACTTGAAACTTTTGTTATGGTTTTTATAGTGAAATTGTTGATTTTTTTAACATGAAACTATTGTCATGATATTTACATTGAAATTTGTGAGTTTTATAAGTTGTAACTTTTTTTCTGGTCTTTATAGTGAAATGCGATTGTTTTTTTGACTTTACGATTTTGTTATGGTCTTTATAGCGAAATTCGCGAGTTTTTTAATTTGAAACTTTTGATATGCTTTTTCGAGTAAAATTTGTGAGTTTTTTAACTTGGAACTTTTGTTATTGTATTTAAAGGGAAATTGGTGATTTTTAGCTTGAACCTTTTGTTTTGAGTTTTTTAGTGAAATTGGTGATTTTCTTAACTTGGAAGTTTTGTTATGGTCTTTATAGTGAAATTAGTGAGTTTTTTAATTTTGAACTTTTGCTTTTCGTTTTATAATTAAATTTGTTAGTTTTTTTTTTTAACTTTGAACATTTGTTATGGTTATAGAGTGAAATATGTGAGATTTTTCGCTTTGAACTTTTGATATGGTCATTATAGTGAAATTGGTGAAGTTTTTTTTTTACTTTTTATCTCTTGTAATGGTTTTATAGTGAAATTTATGATTTTTTTAACTTGAAACTTTCTTTATTGTTTTTAAAGAAAAATTCGTGGGTTTTTTAAATTTTAACTTCTGTTTTTGTGTTTATAGTGAAATTTGTGAGTTTTTTTTTATCTTTGAACTTCTGTTTTTCTATTTATAGTTAAATATGTGAGTTTATCATCTTGGAACTTTTTATGGTGTTTAGAGTGAATTTGGTGAGTTTTTATCACTTTGAACCTTTGATATGGTCTATATAGTAAAAATTGGATATTTTTTCACTTGAAACTTTTGTTATTGTGTTTAAATGGAAATTGGTGATTTTTTAACTTGAAACTTTTGTTTTGGTTTTATTAGTGAAATTGGTGAGTTTTTTAACTTGAAACTTTTTTTATGGTTTTTATAGTTATATTGTTAAGTTTTTTAACTTGAAACTTTTGTCATGGTCTTTATAGTTAAATTACTGATTTTTTTTAACTAGGAACTTTCTTTATGGTCTTCATAGAAACTTGGTGAGTTTTTTCAGTTTAAACTTTTTTTTGTAGTCTTTATAGTGAAATTGATGTGTTTTTTAACTTGGAAGTTTTGATTTTCTTTTTATAATAAAATTTGTGAGTTTTTAAACTTGGAACTTTAGTTATGGTTTTTAGAGTGAAATTGGTGTGTTTTTTCATTTTGAACTTTTGACATGTTCATTATGGTGAAATTGTTGTATAGTGAAATTTATGAGTTTTATAACTTGCAACTTTTGTTATTTATTTTTAAATGGAAATTGTTGAGATTTTTAACTTTGAACTTCTAGTTTTCATTTTATATCGAAATGCGTGAGTTTTATGAATTGTAACTTTTGTAATGGTTTTTTATAGTGAAATTGTTGACTTTTTGTAACATGAAACTATTGTCACTATCTTTACAGTAAAATTTGTGAGCTTTTTTAACTTGAACCTATTTTTATGGTCTTTATAGTGAAATTGGTTAGTTTTTTTTTTACTTTTAGCTTTTGATATGGTCTTGATAGTGAAATTCGTTAGTTTTTTAACTTGGAGCTTTTGATAAACCTTTTTGAGTAACTTTTGTGAGTTTCTTAACTTGGAATTTTTGTTATTGTATTTAAAGGGAAATTGATGATTTTTTAGCTTGAAACTTTTGTTTTGATTTTTTTTTACTGAAATTGGTGAATTTCTTAACTTGGAACTTTTGTTATGGTCTTTATAGTGAAATTGGTGAGATTTTTAATTTGGAACTTTTGTTTTTCTTGTTATTGTTTAATTTGTGAGTTTTTTAACTTGGAACTTTTGTTTTTGTTTTTAGAGTGAAATTTGTGAGTCTTTTCACTTTGTACTTTCGATATGGTCATTATAATGAAAATGGTGAGTTTTTTAAATTTTTTCTTTTTTAATTGTTTTATTTTGAAATTGATGAGTTTTTTAACTTGGAACTTTTGTTATTGTTTATAAAGGGAAATTAGTGTGTTTTTTTAACTTTGAACTTTTGTTTTTGTTTTTATAGTGAAATGCGTGAGTTTTTTAACTTGAAACTTTTGTTATGTTTTTTATAGTGAAATTGTTGATTTTTTTAACATGAAACTATTGTCATGATATTTACATTGAAATTTGTGAGTTTTATAAGTTGTAACTTTTTTTCTGGTCTTTATAGTGAAATGCGATTGTTTTTTTGACTTTACGATTTTGTTATGGTCTTTATAGCGAAATTCGCGAGTTTTTTAATTTGAAACTTTTGATATGCTTTTTCGAGTAAAATTTGTGAGTTTTTTAACTTGGAACTTTTGTTATTGTATTTAAAGGGAAATTGGTGATTTTTAGCTTGAACCTTTTGTTTTGAGTTTTTAGTGAAATTGGTGTTTTTCTTAACTTGGAAGTTTTGTTATGGTCTTTATAGTGAAATTAGTGAGTTTTTTAATTTTGAACTTTTGCTTTTCGTTTTATAATTAAATTTGTTAGTTTTTTTTTAACTTTGAACATTGGTTTTTAGAGTGAAATATGTGAGATTTTTCGCTTTGAACTTTTGATATGGTCATTATAGTGAAATTGGTGAGTTTTTTTTACTTTTTATCTCTTGTAATGGTTTTATAGTGAAATTTATGAGTTTTTTTAACTTGGAATTTTCGTTATTGTTTATAAAGAAAAATTCGTGAGTTTTTTAAATTTGAACTTCTGTTTTTGTGTTCATACTGAAATTGGTGAGTTTTTTTTTATCTTTGAACTTCTGTTTTTCTATTTATAGTTAAATATGTGAGTTTATCATCTTGGATCTTTTTATGGTTTTTAGAGTGAATTTGGTGAGTTTTTATCACTTTGAACCTTTGATATGGTCTATATAGTAAAAACTGGATATTTTTTCACTTGAAACTTTTGTTATTGTGTTTAAATGGAAATTGGTGATTTTTTAACTTGAAACTTTTGTTTTGGTTTTATTAGTGAAATTTGTGAGTTTTTTAACTTGCAACTTTTATTTATGGTTTTTATAGTTATATTGTTGAGTTTTTTAACTTGAAACTTTTGTCATGGTCTTTATAGTGAAATTGGTGATTTTTTTTAACTAGGAACTTTCTTTATGGTCTTCATAGAAACTTGGTGAGTTTTTTCAGTTTAAACTTTTTTTTGTAGTCTTTATAGTGAAATTGATGTGTTTTCTAACTTGGAAGTTTTGATTTTCTTTTTATAATAAAATTTGTGAGTTTTTAAACTTGGAACATTAGTTATGGTTTTTAGACTGAAATTGGTGTGTTTTTTCTTTTTGAACTTTTGACATGTTCATTATGGTGAAATTGTTGTATAGTGAAATTTATGAGTTTTATAACTTGCAACTTTTGTTATTTGTTTTTAAATGGAAATTGTTGAGATTTTTAACTTTGAACTTCTAGTTTTCATTTTATATCGAAATGCGTGAGTTTTATGAATTGGAACTTTTGTAATGGTTTTTTATAGTGAAATTGTTGACTTTTTGTAACATGAAAGTATTGTCACTATCTTTACAGTAAAATTTGTGAGCTTTTTTAACTTGAACCTATTTTTATGGTCTTTATAGTGAAATTGGTTAGTTTTTTTTTACTTTTAGCTTTTGATATGGTCTTGATAGTGAAATTCGTTAGTTTTTTAACTTGGAGCTTTTGATAAACCTTTTTGAGTAACTTTTGTGAGTTTCTTAACTTGGAATTTTTGTGATTGTATTTAAAGGGAAATTGATGATTTTTTAGCTTGAAACTTTTGTTTTGATTTTTTTTTTACTGAAATTGATGAATTTCTTAACTTGGAAGTTTTGTTATGGTCTTTATAGTGAAATTGGTGAGATTTTTAATTTGGAACTTTTGTTTTTCTTGTTATTGTTTAATTTGTGAGTTTTTTAACTTGGAACTTCTGTTTTTGTTTTTAGAGTGAAATTTGTGAGTCTTTTCACTTTGTACTTTCGATATGGTCATTATAGTGAAATTGGTGAGTTTTTTAAATTTTAGCTTTTTTAATGGTTTTATTGTGAAATTGATGAGTTTTTTAACTTGGAACTTTTGTTATTGTTTATAAAGGGAAATTAGTGTGTTTTTTAAACTTTGAACTTTTGTTTTTGTTTCTATAGTGAAATGCGTGAGTTTTTTAACTTGAAACTTTTGTTATGGTTTTTATAGTGAAATTGTTGATTTTTTTAACATGAAACTATTGTCATGATATTTACATTGAAATTTGTGAGTTTTATAAGTTGTAACTTTTTTTCTGGTCTTTATAGTGAAATGCGATTGTTTTTTTGACTTTACGATTTTGTTATGGTCTTTATAGCGAAATTCGCGAATTTTTTAATTTGAAACTTTTGATATGCTTTTTCGAGTAAAATTTGTGAGTTTTTTAACTTGGAACTTTTGTTATTGTATTTAAAGGGAAATTGGTGATTTTTAGCTTGAACCTTTTGTTTTGAGTTTTTTAGTGAAATTGGTGATTTTCTTAACTTGGAAGTTTTGTTATGGTCTTTATAGTGAAATTAGTGAGTTTTTTAATTTTGAACTTTTGCTTTTCGTTTTATAATTAAATTTGTTAGTTTTTTTTTTAACTTTGAACATTTGTTATGGTTATAGAGTGAAATATGTGAGATTTTTCGCTTTGAACTTTTGATATGGTCATTATAGTGAAATTGGTGAATTTTTTTTTTACTTTTTATCTCTTGTAATGGTTTTATAGTGAAATTTATGATTTTTTTAACTTGGAACTTTCTTTATTGTTTTTAAAGAAAAATTCGTGGGTTTTTTAAATTTGAACTTCTGTTTTTGTGTTCATAGTGAAATTGGTGAGTTTTTTTTTATCTTTGAACTTTTGTTTTTCTATTTATAGTTAAATATGTGAGTTTATCATCTTGGATCTTTTTATGGTTTTTAGAGTGAATTTGGTTAGTTTTTATCACTTTGAACCTTTGATATGGTCTATATAGTAAAAACTGGATATTTTTTCACTTGAAACTTTTGTTATTGTGTTTAAAAGGAAATTGGTGATTTTTTAACTTGAAACTTTTGTTTTGGTTTTATTAGTGAAATTGGTGAGTTTTTTAACTTGAAACTTTTTTTATGGTTTTTATAGTTATATTGTTGAGTTTTTTAACTTGAAACTTTTGTCATGGTCTTTATAGTGAAATTGGTGAATTTTTTTAACTAGGAAGTTTCTTTATGGTCTTCATGGAAACTTGGTGAGTTTTTTCAGTTTAAACTTTTTTTTGTAGTCTTTATAGTGAGATTGATGTGTTTTCTAACTTGGAAGTTTTGATTTTCTTTTTATAATAAAATTTGTTAGTTTTTAAACTTGGAACTTTAGTTATGGTTTTTAGAGTGAAATTGGTGTGTTTTTTCTTTTTGAACTTTTGACATGTTCATTATGGTGAAATTGTTGTATAGTGAAATTTATGAGTTTTTTAACTTGCAACTTTTGTTATTTGTTTTTAAATGGAAATTATTGAGATTTTTAACTTTGAACTTCTAGTTTTCATTTTATATCGAAATGCGTGAGTTTTATGAATTGTAACTTTTGTAATGGTTTTTTATAGTGAAATTGTTGACTTTTTGTAACATGAAACTATTGTCACTATCTTTACAGTAAAATTTGTGAGCTTTTTTAACTTGAACCTATTTTTATGGTCTTTATAGTGAAATTGGTTAGTTTTTTTTTTTACTTTTAGCTTTTGTTATGGTCTTGATAGTGAAATTCGTTAGTTTTTTAACTTGGAGCTTTTGATAAACCTTTTTGAGTAACTTTTGTGAGTTTCTTAACTTGGAATTTTTGTTATTGTATTCAAAGGGAAATTGATGATTTTTTAGCTTGAAACTTTTGTTTTGATTTTTTTTTACTGAAATTGGTGAATTTCTTAACTTGGAACTTTTGTTATGGTGTTTATAGTGAAATTGGTGAGATTTTTAATTTGGAACTTTTGTTTTTCTTGTTATTGTTTAATTTGTGAGTTTTTTAACTTGGAATTTTTGTTTTTGTTTTTAGAGTGAAATTTGTGAGTCTTTTCACTTTGTACTTTCGATATGGTCATTATAATGAAATTGGTGAGTTTTTTAAATTTTTTCTTTTTTAATGGTTTTATTTTGAAATTGATGAGTTTTTTAACTTGGAACTTTTGTTATTGTTTATAAAGGGAAATTAGTGTTTTTTTTTTAACTTTGAACTTTTGTTTTTGTTTTTATAGTGAAATGCGTGAGTTTTTTAACTTGAAACTTTTGTTATGGTTTTTACAGTGAAATTGTTGATTTTTTTAACATGAAACTATTGTCATGATATTTACATTGAAATTTGTGAGTTTTATAAGTTGTAACTTTTTTCTGGTCTTTATAGTGAAATGCGATTGTTTTTTTGACTTTACGATTTTGTTATGGTCTTTATAGCGAAATTCGCGAGTTTTTTAATTTGAAACTTTTGATATGCATTTTCGAGTAAAATTTGTGAGTTTTTTAACTTGGAACTTTTGTTATTGTATTTAAAGGGAAATTGGTGATTTTTAGCTTGAACCTTTTGTTTTGAGTTTTTAGTGAAATTGGTGTTTTTCTTAACTTGGAAGTTTTGTTATGGTCTTTATAGTGAAATTAGTGAGTTTTTTAATTTTGAACTTTTGCTTTTCGTTTTATAATTAAATTTGTTAGTTTTTTTTTTAACTTTGAACATTGGTTTTTAGAGTGAAATATGTGAGATTTTTCGCTTTGAACTTTTGATATGGTCATTATAGTGAAATTGGTGAGTTTTTTTTACTTTTTATCTCTTGTAATGGTTTTATAGTGAAATTTATGAGTTTTTTTAACTTGGAACTTTCGTTATTGTTTATAAAGAAAAATTCGTGAGTTTTTTAAATTTGAACTTCTGTTTTTGTGTTCATAGTGAAATTGGTGAGTTTTTTTTTATCTTTGAACTTCTGTTTTTCTATTTATAGTTAAATATGTGAGTTTATCATCTTGGATCTTTTTATGGTTTTTAGAGTGAATTTGGTGAGTTTTTATCACTTTGAACCTTTGATATGGTCTATATAGTAAAAACTGGATATTTTTTCACTTGAAACTTTTGTTATTGTGTTTAAATGGAAATTGGTGATTTTTTAACTTGAAACTTTTGTTTTGGTTTTATTAGTGAAATTCGTGAGTTTTTTAACTTGCAACTTTTATTTATGGTTTTTATAGTTATATTTTTGAGTTTTTTAACTTGAAACTTTTGTCATGGTCTTTATAGTGAAATTGGTGATTTTTTTTAACTAGGAACTTTCTTTATGGTCTTCATAGAAACTTGGTCAGTTTTTTCAGTTTAAACTTTTTTTTGTAGTCTTTATAGTGAAATTGATGTGTTTTTTAACTTGGAAATTTTGATTTTCTTTTTATAATAAAATTTGTGAGTTTTTAAACTTGGAACATTAGTTATGGTTTTTAGACTGAAATTGGTGTGTTTTTTCTTTTTGAACTTTTGACATGTTCATTATGGTGAAATTGTTGTATAGTGAAATTTATGAGTTTTATAACTTGCAACTTTTGTTATTTGTTTTTAAATGGAAATTGTTGAGATTTTTAACTTTGAACTTCTAGTTTTCATTTTATATCGAAATGCGTGAGTTTTATGAATTGGAACTTTTGTAATGGTTTTTATAGTGAAATTGTTGACTTTTTGTAACATGAAACTATTGTCACTATCTTTACAGTAAAATTTGTGAGCTTTTTTAACTTGAACCTATTTTTATGGTCTTTATAGTGAAATTGGTTAGTTTTTTTTACTTTTAGCTTTTGATATGGTCTTGATAGTGAAATTCGTTAGTTTTTTAACTTGGAGCTTTTGATAAACCTTTTTGAGTAACTTTTGTGAGTTTCTTAACTTGGAATTTTTTTTATTGTATTTAAAGGGAAATTGATGATTTTTTAGCTTGAAACTTTTGTTTTGATTTTTTTTTTACTGAAATTGGTGAATTTCTTAACTTGGAACTTTTGTTATGGTCTTTATAGTGAAATTGGTGAGATTTTTAATTTGGAACTTTTGTTTTTCTTGTTATTGTTTAATTTGTGAGTTTTTTAACTTGGAACTTTTGTTTTTGTTTTTAGAGTGAAATTTGTGAGTCTTTTCACTTTGTACTTTCGATATGGTCATTATAGTGAAATTGGTGAGTTTTTTAAATTTTAGCTTTTTTAATGGTTTTATTGTGAAATTGATGAGTTTTTTAACTTGGAACTTTTGTTATTGTTTATAAAGGGAAATTAGTGTGTTTTTTTAACTTTGAACTTTTGTTTTTGTTTTTATAGTGAAATGCGTGAGTTTTTTAACTTGAAACTTTTGTTATGGTTTTTATAGTGAAATTGTTGATTTTTTTAACATGAAACTATTGTCATGATATTTACATTGAAATTTGTGAGTTTTATAAGTTGTAAACTTTTTTCTGGTCTTTATAGTGAAATGCGATTGTTTTTTTGACTTTACGATTTTGTTATGGTCTTTATAGCGAAATTCGCGAATTTTTTAATTTGAAACTTTTGATATGCTTTTTCGAGTAAAATTTGTGAGTTTTTTAACTTGGAACTTTTGTTATTGTATTTAAAGGGAAATTGGTGATTTTTAGCTTGAACCTTTTGTTTTGAGTTTTTTAGTGAAATTGGTGATTTTCTTAACTTGGAAGTTTTGTTATGGTCTTTATAGTGAAATTAGTGAGTTTTTTAATTTTGAACTTTTGCTTTTCGTTTTATAATTAAATTTGTTAGTTTTTTTTTTAACTTTGAACATTTGTTATGGTTATAGAGTGAAATATGTGAGATTTTTCGCTTTGAACTTTTGATATGGTCATTATAGTGAAATTGGTGAATTTTTTTTTTACTTTTTATCTCTTGTAATGGTTTTATAGTGAAATTTATGATTTTTTTAACTTGGAACTTTCTTTATTGTTTTTAAAGAAAAATTCGTGGGTTTTTTAAATTTGAACTTCTGTTTTTGTGTTCATAGTGAAATTGGTGAGTTTTTTTTTATCTTTGAACTTTTGTTTTTCTATTTATAGTTAAATATGTGAGTTTATCATCTTGGATCTTTTTATGGTTTTTAGAGTGAATTTGGTTAGTTTTTATCACTTTGAACCTTTGATATGGTCTATATAGTAAAAACTGGATATTTTTTCACTTGAAACTTTTGTTATTGTGTTTAAAAGGAAATTGGTGATTTTTTAACTTGAAACTTTTGTTTTGGTTTTATTAGTGAAATTGGTGAGTTTTTTAACTTGAAACTTTTTTTATGGTTTTTATAGTTATATTGTTGAGTTTTTTAACTTGAAACTTTTGTCATGGTCTTTATAGTGAAATTGGTGAATTTTTTTAACTAGGAAGTTTCTTTATGGTCTTCATGGAAACTTGGTGAGTTTTTTCAGTTTAAACTTTTTTTTGTAGTCTTTATAGTGAGATTGATGTGTTTTCTAACTTGGAAGTTTTGATTTTCTTTTTATAATAAAATTTGTTAGTTTTTAAACTTGGAACTTTAGTTATGGTTTTTAGAGTGAAATTGGTGTGTTTTTTCTTTTTGAACTTTTGACATGTTCATTATGGTGAAATTGTTGTATAGTGAAATTTATGAGTTTTTTAACTTGCAACTTTTGTTATTTGTTTTTAAATGGAAATTATTGAGATTTTTAACTTTGAACTTCTAGTTTTCATTTTATATCGAAATGCGTGAGTTTTATGAATTGTAACTTTTGTAATGGTTTTTTATAGTGAAATTGTTGACTTTTTGTAACATGAAACTATTGTCACTATCTTTACAGTAAAATTTGTGAGCTTTTTTAACTTGAACCTATTTTTATGGTCTTTATAGTGAAATTGGTTAGTTTTTTTTTTTTACTTTTAGCTTTTGTTATGGTCTTGATAGTGAAATTCGTTAGTTTTTTAACTTGGAGCTTTTGATAAACCTTTTTGAGTAACTTTTGTGAGTTTCTTAACTTGGAATTTTTGTTATTGTATTCAAAGGGAAATTGATGATTTTTTAGCTTGAAACTTTTGTTTTGATTTTTTTTTACTGAAATTGGTGAATTTCTTAACTTGGAACTTTTGTTATGGTGTTTATAGTGAAATTGGTGAGATTTTTAATTTGGAACTTTTGTTTTTCTTGTTATTGTTTAATTTGTGAGTTTTTTAACTTGGAATTTTTGTTTTTGTTTTTAGAGTGAAATTTGTGAGTCTTTTCACTTTGTACTTTCGATATGGTCATTATAATGAAATTGGTGAGTTTTTTAAATTTTTTCTTTTTTAATGGTTTTATTTTGAAATTGATGAGTTTTTTAACTTGGAACTTTTGTTATTGTTTATAAAGGGAAATTAGTGTTTTTTTTTTAACTTTGAACTTTTGTTTTTGTTTTTATAGTGAAATGCGTGAGTTTTTTAACTTGAAACTTTTGTTATGGTTTTTACAGTGAAATTGTTGATTTTTTTAACATGAAACTATTGTCATGATATTTACATTGAAATTTGTGAGTTTTATAAGTTGTAACTTTTTTCTGGTCTTTATAGTGAAATGCGATTGTTTTTTTGACTTTACGATTTTGTTATGGTCTTTATAGCGAAATTCGCGAGTTTTTTAATTTGAAACTTTTGATATGCATTTTCGAGTAAAATTTGTGAGTTTTTTAACTTGGAACTTTTGTTATTGTATTTAAAGGGAAATTGGTGATTTTTAGCTTGAACCTTTTGTTTTGAGTTTTTAGTGAAATTGGTGTTTTTCTTAACTTGGAAGTTTTGTTATGGTCTTTATAGTGAAATTAGTGAGTTTTTTAATTTTGAACTTTTGCTTTTCGTTTTATAATTAAATTTGTTAGTTTTTTTTTTAACTTTGAACATTGGTTTTTAGAGTGAAATATGTGAGATTTTTCGCTTTGAACTTTTGATATGGTCATTATAGTGAAATTGGTGAGTTTTTTTTACTTTTTATCTCTTGTAATGGTTTTATAGTGAAATTTATGAGTTTTTTTAACTTGGAACTTTCGTTATTGTTTATAAAGAAAAATTCGTGAGTTTTTTAAATTTGAACTTCTGTTTTTGTGTTCATAGTGAAATTGGTGAGTTTTTTTTTATCTTTGAACTTCTGTTTTTCTATTTATAGTTAAATATGTGAGTTTATCATCTTGGATCTTTTTATGGTTTTTAGAGTGAATTTGGTGAGTTTTTATCACTTTGAACCTTTGATATGGTCTATATAGTAAAAACTGGATATTTTTTCACTTGAAACTTTTGTTATTGTGTTTAAATGGAAATTGGTGATTTTTTAACTTGAAACTTTTGTTTTGGTTTTATTAGTGAAATTCGTGAGTTTTTTAACTTGCAACTTTTATTTATGGTTTTTATAGTTATATTGTTGAGTTTTTTAACTTGAAACTTTTGTCATGGTCTTTATAGTGAAATTGGTGATTTTTTTTAACTAGGAACTTTCTTTATGGTCTTCATAGAAACTTGGTCAGTTTTTTCAGTTTAAACTTTTTTTTGTAGTCTTTATAGTGAAATTGATGTGTTTTTTAACTTGGAAATTTTGATTTTCTTTTTATAATAAAATTTGTGAGTTTTTAAACTTGGAACATTAGTTATGGTTTTTAGACTGAAATTGGTGTGTTTTTTCTTTTTGAACTTTTGACATGTTCATTATGGTGAAATTGTTGTATAGTGAAATTTATGAGTTTTATAACTTGCAACTTTTGTTATTTGTTTTTAAATGGAAATTGTTGAGATTTTTAACTTTGAACTTCTAGTTTTCATTTTATATCGAAATGCGTGAGTTTTATGAATTGGAACTTTTGTAATGGTTTTTATAGTGAAATTGTTGACTTTTTGTAACATGAAACTATTGTCACTATCTTTACAGTAAAATTTGTGAGCTTTTTTAACTTGAACCTATTTTTATGGTCTTTATAGTGAAATTGGTTAGTTTTTTTTTACTTTTAGCTTTTGATATGGTCTTGATAGTGAAATTCGTTAGTTTTTTAACTTGGAGCTTTTGATAAACCTTTTTGAGTAACTTTTGTGAGTTTCTTAACTTGGAATTTTTTTTATTGTATTTAAAGGGAAATTGATGATTTTTTAGCTTGAAACTTTTGTTTTGATTTTTTTTTTTACTGAAATTGGTGAATTTCTTAACTTGGAACTTTTGTTATGGTCTTTATAGTGAAATTGGTGAGATTTTTAATTTGGAACTTTTGTTTTTCTTGTTATTGTTTAATTTGTGAGTTTTTTAACTTGGAACTTTTGTTTTTGTTTTTAGAGTGAAATTTGTGAGTCTTTTCACTTTGTACTTTCGATATGGTCATTATAGTGAAATTGGTGAGTTTTTTAAATTTTAGCTTTTTTAATGGTTTTATTGTGAAATTGATGAGTTTTTTAACTTGGAACTTTTGTTATTGTTTATAAAGGGAAATTAGTGTGTTTTTTTAACTTTGAACTTTTGTTTTTGTTTTTATAGTGAAATGCGTGAGTTTTTTAACTTGAAACTTTTGTTATGGTTTTTATAGTGAAATTGTTGATTTTTTTAACATGAAACTATTGTCATGATATTTACATTGAAATTTGTGAGTTTTATAAGTTGTAACTTTTTTTCTGGTCTTTATAGTGAAATGCGATTGTTTTTTTGACTTTACGATTTTGTTATGGTCTTTATAGCGAAATTCGCGAGTTTTTTAATTTGAAACTTTTGATATGCTTTTTCGAGTAAAATTTGTGAGTTTTTTAACTTGGAACTTTTGTTATTGTATTTAAAGGGAAATTGGATATTTTTAGCTTGAAACTTTTGTTTTGAAGTTTTTAGTGAAATTGGTGATTTTCTTAACTTGGAAGTTTTGTTATGGTCTTTATAGTGAAATTAGTGAGTTTTTTAATTTGGAACTTTTGCTTTTCGTTTTATAATTAAATTTGTGAGTTTTTTTTTTTAACTTTGAACATTTGTTATGGTTTTTAGAGTGAAATATGTGAGATTTTTCGCTTTGAACTTTTGATATGGTCATTATAGTGAAATTGGCGATTTTTTTTTTACTTTTTATCTCTTGTAATGGTTTTATAGTGAAATTTATGAGTTTTTTTTAACTTGGAACTTTCGTTATTGTTTATAAAGAAAAATTCGTGAGTTTTTTAAATTTGAACTTCTGTTTTTGTGTTCATAGTGAAATTGGTGAGTTTTTTTTTTATCATTGAACTTCTGTTTTTCTATTTATAGTTAAATATGTGAGTTTATCATCTTGGAACTTTTTATGGTTTTTAGAGTGAATTTGGTTAGTTTTTATCACTTTGAACCTTTGATATGGTCTATATAGTAAAAACTGGATATTTTTTCACTTGAAACTTTTGTTATTGTGTTTAAAAGGAAATTGGTGATTTTTTAACTTGAAACTTTTGTTTTGGTTTTATTAGTGAAATTGGTGAGTTTTTTAACTTGAAACTTTTTTTTATGGTTTTTATAGTTATATTGTTGAGTTTTTTAACTTGAAACTTTTGTCATGGTCTTTATAGTGAAATTGGTGAATTTTTTTAACTAGGAAGTTTCTTTATGGTCTTCATAGAAACTTGGTGAGTTTTTTCAGTTTAAACTTTTTTTTGTAGTCTTTATAGTGAGATTGATGTGTTTTTTAACTTGGAAGTTTTGATTTTCTTTTTATAATAAAATTTGTGAGTTTTTAAACTTGGAACTTTAGTTATGGTTTTTAGAGTGAAATTGGTGTGTTTTTTCTTTTTGAACTTTTGACATGTTCATTATGGTGAAATTGTTGTATAGTGAAATTTATGAGTTTTATAACTTGCGACTTTTGTTATTTGTTTTTAAATGGAAATTGTTGAGATTTTTAACTTTGAACTTCTAGTTTTCATTTTATATCGAAATGCGTGAGTTTTATGAATTGGAACTTTTGTAATGGTTTTTTATAGTGAAATTGTTGACTTTTTGTAACATGAAACTATTGTCACTATCTTTACAATAAAATTTGTGAGCTTTTTTAACTTGAACCTATTTTTATGGTCTTTATAGTGAAATTGGTTAGTTTTTTTTTTTACTTTTAGCTTTTGATATGGTCTTGATAGTGAAATTCGTTGGTTTTTTAACTTGGAGCTTTTGATAAACCTTTTTGAGTAACTTTTGTGAGTTTCTTAACTTGGAGTTTTTGTTATTGTATTCAAAGGGAAATTGATGATTTTTTAGCTTAAAACTTTTGTTTTGATTTTTTTTTACTGAAATTGGTGAATTTCTTAACTTGGAACTTTTGTTATGGTCTTTATAGTGAAATTGGTGAGATTTTTAATTTGGAACTTTTGTTTTTCTTGTTATTGTTTAATTTTTGAGTTTTTTAACTTGGAACTTTTGTTTTTGTTTTTAGAGTGAAATTTGTGAGTCTTTTCACTTTGTACTTTCGATATGGTCATTATAATGAAATTGGTGAGTTTTTTAAATTTTTTCTTTTTTAATGGTTTTATTTTGAAATTGATGAGTTTTTTAACTTGGAACTTTTGTTATTGTTTATAAAGGGAAATTAGTGTGTTTTTTTAACTTTGAACTTTTGTTTTTGTTTTTATAGTGAAATGCGTGAGTTTTTTAACTTGAAACTTTTGTTATGGTTTTTACAGTGAAATTGTTGATTTTTTTAACATGAAACTATTGTCATGATATTTACATTGAAATTTGTGAGTTTTATAAGTTGTAACTTTTTTTCTGGTCTTTATAGTGAAATGCGATTGTTTTTTTGACTTTACGATTTTGTTATGGTCTTTATAGCGAAATTCGCGAGTTTTTTAATTTGAAACTTTTGATATGCTTTTTCGAGTAAAATTTGTGAGTTTTTTAACTTGGAACTTTTGTTATTGTATTTAAAGGGAAATTGGTGATTTTTAGCTTGAACCTTTTGTTTTGAGTTTTTAGTGAAATTGGTGTTTTTCTTAACTTGGAAGTTTTGTTATGGTCTTTATAGTGAAATTAGTGAGTTTTTTAATTTTGAACTTTTGCTTTTCGTTTTATAATTAAATTTGTTAGTTTTTTTTTTAACTTTGAACATTGGTTTTTAGAGTGAAATATGTGAGATTTTTCGCTTTGAACTTTTGATATGGTCATTATAGTGAAATTGGTGAGTTTTTTTTACTTTTTATCTCTTGTAATGGTTTTATAGTGAAATTTATGAGTTTTTTTAACTTGGAATTTTCGTTATTGTTTATAAAGAAAAATTCGTGAGTTTTTTAAATTTGAACTTCTGTTTTTGTGTTCATAGTGAAATTGGTGAGTTTTTTTTTATCTTTGAACTTCTGTTTTTCTATTTATAGTTAAATATGTGAGTTTATCATCTTGGATCTTTTTATGGTTTTTAGAGTGAATTTGGTGAGTTTTTATCACTTTGAACCTTTGATATGGTCTATATAGTAAAAACTGGATATTTTTTCACTTGAAACTTTTGTTATTGTGTTTAAATGGAAATTGGTGATTTTTTAACTTGAAACTTTTGTTTTGGTTTTATTAGTGAAATTTGTGAGTTTTTTAACTTGCAACTTTTATTTATGGTTTTTATAGTTATATTGTTGAGTTTTTTAACTTGAAACTTTTGTCATGGTCTTTATAGTGAAATTGGTGATTTTTTTTAACTAGGAACTTTCTTTATGGTCTTCATAGAAACTTGGTGAGTTTTTTCAGTTTAAACTTTTTTTTGTAGTCTTTATAGTGAAATTGATGTGTTTTCTAACTTGGAAGTTTTGATTTTCTTTTTATAATAAAATTTGTGAGTTTTTAAACTTGGAACATTAGTTATGGTTTTTAGACTGAAATTGGTGTGTTTTTTCTTTTTGAACTTTTGACATGTTCATTATGGTGAAATTGTTGTATAGTGAAATTTATGAGTTTTATAACTTGCAACTTTTGTTATTTGTTTTTAAATGGAAATTGTTGAGATTTTTAACTTTGAACTTCTAGTTTTCATTTTATATCGAAATGCGTGAGTTTTATGAATTGGAACTTTTGTAATGGTTTTTTATAGTGAAATTGTTGACTTTTTGTAACATGAAACTATTGTCACTATCTTTACAGTAAAATTTGTGAGCTTTTTTAACTTGAACCTATTTTTATGGTCTTTATAGTGAAATTGGTTAGTTTTTTTTTACTTTTAGCTTTTGATATACCTTTTTGAGTAAGTTTTGTGAGTTTCTTAACTTGGAATTTTTGTTATTGTATTTAAAGGGAAATTGATGTTTTTTTAGCTTGAAACTTTTGTTTTGATTTTTTTTTACTGAAATTGGTGAATTTCTTAACTTGGAACTTTTGTTATGGTCTTTATAGTGAAATTGGTGAGATTTTTAATTTGGAACTTTTGTTTTTATTGTTATTGTTTAATTTGTGAGTTTTTTAACTTGGAACTTTTGTTTTTGTTTTTAGAGTGAAATTTGTGAGTTTTTTCACTTTGTACTTTCGATATGGTCATTATAGTGAAATTGGTGAGTTTTTTAAATTTTAGCTTTTTTAATGGTTTTATTGTGAAATTGATGAGTTTTTTAACTTGGAACTTTTGTTATTGTTTATAAAGGGAAATTAGTGTGTTTTTTTTAACTTTGAACTTTTGTTTTTGTTTTTATAGTGAAATGCGTGAGTTTTTTAACTTGAAACTTTTGTTATGGTTTTTATAGTGAAATTGTTGATTTTTTAACATGAAACTATTGTCATGATATTTACATTGAAATTTGTGAGTTTTATAAGTTGTAACTTTTTTATGGTCTTTATAGTGAAATGCGATTGTTTTTTTTACTTTAAGATTTTGTTATGGTCTTTATAGCGAAATTCACGAGTTTTTTAATTTGAAACTTTTGATATGCTTTTTCCAGTAAAATTTGTGAGTTTTTTAACTTGGAACTTTTGTTATTGTATTTAAAGGGAAATTGGTGATTTTTAGCTTGAAACTTTTGTTTTGAAGTTTTTAGTGAAATTGGTGATTTTCTTAACTTGGAAGTTTTGTTATGGTCTTTATAGTGAAATTAGTGAGTTTTTTAATTTGGAACTTTTGCTTTTCGTTTTATAATTAAATTTGTGAGTTTTTGTTTTAACTTTGAACATTTGTTATGGTTTTAGAGTGAAATATGTGAGATTTTTCGCTTTGAACTTTTGATATGGTCATTATAGTGAAATTGGTGAGTTTTTTTTTTTTTTTTTACTTTTTATCTCTTGTAATGGTTTTATAGTGAAATTTATGAGTTTTTTAACTTGGAACTTTCGTTATTGTTTATAAAGAAAAATTCGTGAGTTTTTTAAATTTGAACTTCTGTTTTTGTGTTTATAGTGAAATTGGTGAGTTTTTTTTATCTTTGAACTTCTGTTTTTCTATTTATAGTTAAATATGTGAGTTTATCATCTTGGAACTTTTTATGGTTTTTAGAGTGAATTTGGTGAGTTTTTATCACTTTGAACCTTTGATATGGTCTATATGGTAAAAACAGGATATTTTTTCACTTGAAACTTTTGTTATTGTGTTTAAATGGAAAATGGTGATTTTTTAACTTGAAACTTTTGTTTTGGTTTTATTAGTGAAATTTGTGAGTTTTTTAACTTGAAACTTTTTTTATGGTTTTTATAGTTATATTGTTGAGTTTTTTAACTTGAAACTTTTGTCATGGTCTTTATAGTGAAATTGGTGAATTTTTTAAACTAGGAACTTTCTTTATAGTCTTCATAGAAACTTGGTGAGTTTTTTCAGTTTATACTTTTTTTTGTAGTCTTTATAGTGAAATTGATGTGTTTTTTAACTTGGAAATTTTGATTTTCTTTTTATAATAAAATTTGTGAGTTTTTAAACTTGGAACTTTAGTTATGGTTTTTAGAGTGAAATTGGTGTGTTTTTTCTTTTTGAACTTTTGACATGTTCATTATGGTGAAATTGTTGTATAGTGAAATTTATGAGTTTTATAACTTGCAACTTTTGTTATTTGTTTTTAAATGGAAATTGTTGAGATTTTTAACTTTGAACTTCTAGTTTTCATTTTATATCGAAATGCGTGAGTTTTATGAATTGGAACTTTTGTAATGGTTTTTTATAGTGAAATTGTTGACTTTTTGTAACATGAAACTATTGTCACTATCTTTACAGTAAAATTTGTGAGTTTTTTTAACACGTACCTATTTTTATGGTCTTGATAGTGAAATTCGTTAATTTTTTAACTTGGAGCTTTTGATATACCTTTTTGAGTAAGTTTTGTGAGTTTCTTAACTTGGAATTTTTGTTATTGTATTTAAAGGGAAATTGATGTTTTTTTAGGTTGAAACTTTTGTTTTGATTTTTTTTTTTACTGAAATTGGTGAATTTCTTAACTTGGAACTTTTGTTATGGTCTTTATAGTGAAATTGGTGAGATTTTTAATTTGGAACTTTTGTTTTTATTGTTATTGTTTAATTTGTGAGTTTTTTAACTTGGAACTTTTGTTTTTGTTTTTAGAGTGAAATTTGTGAGTTTTTTCACTTTGTACTTTCGATATGGTCATTATAGTGAAATTGGTGAGTTTTTTAAATTTTAGCTTTTTTAATGGTTTTATTGTGAAATTGATGAGTTTTTTAACTTGGAACTTTTGTTATTGTTTATAAAGGGAAATTAGTGTGTTTTTTTAACTTTGAACTTTTGTTTTTGTTTTTATAGTGAAATGCGTGAGTTTTTTAACTTGAAACTTTTGTTATGGTTTTTATAGTGAAATTGTTGATTTTTTTAACATGAAACTATTGTCATGATATTTACATTGAAATTTGTGAGTTTTATAAGTTGTAACTTTTTTTATGGTCTTTATAGTGAAATGCGATTGTTTTTTTTACTTTAAGATTTTGTTATGGTCTTTATAGCAAAATTCACGAGTTTTTTAATTTGAAACTTTTGATATGCTTTTCCCAGTAAAATTTGTGAGTTTTTTAACTTGGAACTTTTGTTATTGTATTTAAAGGGAAATTGGTGATTTTTAGCTTGAAACTTTTGTTTTGAAGTTTTTAGTGAAATTGGTGATTTTCTTAACTTGGAAGTTTTGTTATGGTCTTTATAGTGAAACTAGTGAGTTTTTTAATTTGGAACTTTTGCTTTTCGTTTTATAATTAAATTTGTGAGATTTTGTTTTAACTTTGAACATTTGTTATGGTTTTAGAGTGAAATATGTGAGATTTTTCGCTTTGAACTTTTGATATGGTCATTATAGTGAAATTGGTGAGTTTTTTTTTTTACTTTTTATCTCTTGTAATGGTTTTATAGTGAAATTTATGAATTTTTTAACTTGGAACTTTCGTTATTGTTTATAAAGAAAAATTCGTGAGTTTTTTAATTTGAACTTCTGTTTTTGTGTTTATAGTGAAATTGGTGAGTTTTTTTTTATCTTTGAACTTCTGTTATTCTATTTATAGTTAAATATGTGAGTTTATCATCTTGGAACTTTTTATGGTTTTTAGAGTGAATTTGGTGAGTTTTTATCACTTTGAACCTTTGATATGGTCTATATATAGTAAAAACTGGATATTTTTTCACTTGAAACTTTTGTTATTGTGTTTAAAAGGAAATTAGTGATTTTTTAACTTGAAACTTTTGTTTTGGTTTTATTAGTGAAATTGGTGAGTTTTTTAACTTGAAACTTTTTTTATGGTTTTTATAGTTATATTGTTGAGTTTTTTAACTTGAAACTTTTGTCATGGTCTTTATAGTGAAATTGGTGATTTTTTTTAACTAGGAACTTTCTTTATGGTCTTCATAGAAACTTGGTGAGTTTTTTCAGTTTAAACTTTTTTTTGTAGTCTTTATAGTGAAATTGATGTGTTTTCTAACTTGGAAGTTTTGATTTTCTTTTTATAATAAAATTTGTGAGTTTTTAAACTTGGAACATTAGTTATGGTTTTTAGACTGAAATTGGTGTGTTTTTTCTTTTTGAACTTTTGACATGTTCATTATGGTGAAATTGTTGTATAGTGAAATTTATGAGTTTTATAACTTGCAACTTTTGTTATTTGTTTTTAAATGGAAATTGTTGAGATTTTTAACTTTGAACTTCTAGTTTTCATTTTATATCGAAATGCGTGAGTTTTATGAATTGGAACTTTTGTAATGGTTTTTTATAGTGAAATTGTTGACTTTTTGTAACATGAAACTATTGTCACTATCTTTACAGTAAAATTTGTGAGCTTTTTTAACTTGAACCTATTTTTATGGTCTTTATAGTGAAATTGGTTAGTTTTTTTTTACTTTTAGCTTTTGATATACCTTTTTGAGTAAGTTTTGTGAGTTTCTTAACTTGGAATTTTTGTTATTGTATTTAAAGGGAAATTGATGTTTTTTTAGCTTGAAACTTTTGTTTTGATTTTTTTTTACTGAAATTGGTGAATTTCTTAACTTGGAACTTTTGTTATGGTCTTTATAGTGAAATTGGTGAGATTTTTAATTTGGAACTTTTGTTTTTATTGTTATTGTTTAATTTGTGAGTTTTTTAACTTGGAACTTTTGTTTTTGTTTTTAGAGTGAAATTTGTGAGTTTTTTCACTTTGTACTTTCGATATGGTCATTATAGTGAAATTGGTGAGTTTTTTAAATTTTAGCTTTTTTAATGGTTTTATTGTGAAATTGATGAGTTTTTTAACTTGGAACTTTTGTTATTGTTTATAAAGGGAAATTAGTGTGTTTTTTTTAACTTTGAACTTTTGTTTTTGTTTTTATAGTGAAATGCGTGAGTTTTTTAACTTGAAACTTTTGTTATGGTTTTTATAGTGAAATTGTTGATTTTTTAACATGAAACTATTGTCATGATATTTACATTGAAATTTGTGAGTTTTATAAGTTGTAACTTTTTTATGGTCTTTATAGTGAAATGCGATTGTTTTTTTTACTTTAAGATTTTGTTATGGTCTTTATAGCGAAATTCACGAGTTTTTTAATTTGAAACTTTTGATATGCTTTTTCCAGTAAAATTTGTGAGTTTTTTAACTTGGAACTTTTGTTATTGTATTTAAAGGGAAATTGGTGATTTTTAGCTTGAAACTTTTGTTTTGAAGTTTTTAGTGAAATTGGTGATTTTCTTAACTTGGAAGTTTTGTTATGGTCTTTATAGTGAAATTAGTGAGTTTTTTAATTTGGAACTTTTGCTTTTCGTTTTATAATTAAATTTGTGAGTTTTTGTTTTAACTTTGAACATTTGTTATGGTTTTAGAGTGAAATATGTGAGATTTTTCGCTTTGAACTTTTGATATGGTCATTATAGTGAAATTGGTGAGTTTTTTTTTTTTTTTTTTACTTTTTATCTCTTGTAATGGTTTTATAGTGAAATTTATGAGTTTTTTAACTTGGAACTTTCGTTATTGTTTATAAAGAAAAATTCGTGAGTTTTTTAAATTTGAACTTCTGTTTTTGTGTTTATAGTGAAATTGGTGAGTTTTTTTTATCTTTGAACTTCTGTTTTTCTATTTATAGTTAAATATGTGAGTTTATCATCTTGGAACTTTTTATGGTTTTTAGAGTGAATTTGGTGAGTTTTTATCACTTTGAACCTTTGATATGGTCTATATGGTAAAAACAGGATATTTTTTCACTTGAAACTTTTGTTATTGTGTTTAAATGGAAAATGGTGATTTTTTAACTTGAAACTTTTGTTTTGGTTTTATTAGTGAAATTTGTGAGTTTTTTAACTTGAAACTTTTTTTATGGTTTTTATAGTTATATTGTTGAGTTTTTTAACTTGAAACTTTTGTCATGGTCTTTATAGTGAAATTGGTGAATTTTTTAAACTAGGAACTTTCTTTATGGTCTTCATAGAAACTTGGTGAGTTTTTTCAGTTTATACTTTTTTTTGTAGTCTTTATAGTGAAATTGATATGTTTTTTAACTTGGAAATTTTGATTTTCTTTTTATAATAAAATTTGTGAGTTTTTAAACTTGGAACTTTAGTTATGGTTTTTAGAGTGAAATTGGTGTGTTTTTTCTTTTTGAACTTTTGACATGTTCATTATGGTGAAATTGTTGTATAGTGAAATTTATGAGTTTTATAACTTGCAACTTTTGTTATTTGTTTTTAAATGGAAATTGTTGAGATTTTTAACTTTGAACTTCTAGTTTTCATTTTATATCGAAATGCGTGAGTTTTATGAATTGGAACTTTTGTAATGGTTTTTTATAGTGAAATTGTTGACTTTTTGTAACATGAAACTATTGTCACTATCTTTACAGTAAAATTTGTGAGTTTTTTTAACACGTACCTATTTTTATGGTCTTGATAGTGAAATTCGTTAATTTTTTAACTTGGAGCTTTTGATATACCTTTTTGAGTAAGTTTTGTGAGTTTCTTAACTTGGAATTTTTGTTATTGTATTTAAAGGGAAATTGATGTTTTTTTAGCTTGAAACTTTTGTTTTGATTTTTTTTTTACTGAAATTGGTGAATTTCTTAACTTGGAACTTTTGTTATGGTCTTTATAGTGAAATTGGTGAGATTTTTAATTTGGAACTTTTGTTTTTATTGTTATTGTTTAATTTGTGAGTTTTTTAACTTGGAACTTTTGTTTTTGTTTTTAGAGTGAAATTTGTGAGTTTTTTCACTTTGTACTTTCGATATGGTCATTATAGTGAAATTGGTGAGTTTTTTAAATTTTAGCTTTTTTAATGGTTTTATTGTGAAATTGATGAGTTTTTTAACTTGGAACTTTTGTTATTGTTTATAAAGGGAAATTAGTGTGTTTTTTTAACTTTGAACTTTTGTTTTTGTTTTTATAGTGAAATGCGTGAGTTTTTTAACTTGAAACTTTTGTTATGGTTTTTATAGTGAAATTGTTGATTTTTTTAACATGAAACTATTGTCATGATATTTACATTGAAATTTGTGAGTTTTATAAGTTGTAACTTTTTTTATGGTCTTTATAGTGAAATGCGATTGTTTTTTTTACTTTAAGATTTTGTTATGGTCTTTATAGCAAAATTCACGAGTTTTTTAATTTGAAACTTTTGATATGCTTTTCCCAGTAAAATTTGTGAGTTTTTTAACTTGGAACTTTTGTTATTGTATTTAAAGGGAAATTGGTGATTTTTAGCTTGAAACTTTTGTTTTGAAGTTTTTAGTGAAATTGGTGATTTTCTTAACTTGGAAGTTTTGTTATGGTCTTTATAGTGAAACTAGTGAGTTTTTTAATTTGGAACTTTTGCTTTTCGTTTTATAATTAAATTTGTGAGATTTTGTTTTAACTTTGAACATTTGTTATGGTTTTAGAGTGAAATATGTGAGATTTTTCGCTTTGAACTTTTGATATGGTCATTATAGTGAAATTGGTGAGTTTTTTTTTTACTTTTTATCTCTTGTAATGGTTTTATAGTGAAATTTATGAATTTTTTAACTTGGAACTTTCGTTATTGTTTATAAAGAAAAATTCGTGAGTTTTTTAATTTGAACTTCTGTTTTTGTGTTTATAGTGAAATTGGTGAGTTTTTTTTTATCTTTGAACTTCTGTTATTCTATTTATAGTTAAATATGTGAGTTTATCATCTTGGAACTTTTTATGGTTTTTAGAGTGAATTTGGTGAGTTTTTATCACTTTGAACCTTTGATATGGTCTATATATAGTAAAAACTGGATATTTTTTCACTTGAAACTTTTGTTATTGTGTTTAAAAGGAAATTAGTGATTTTTTAACTTGAAACTTTTGTTTTGGTTTTATTAGTGAAATTGGTGAGTTTTTTAACTTGAAACTTTTTTTATGGTTTTTATAGTTATATTGTTGAGTTTTTTAACTTGAAACTTTTGTCATGGTCTTTATAGTGAAATTGGTAATTTTTTTTAACTAGGAACTTTCTTTATGGTCTTCATAGAAACTTGGTGAGTTTTTTCAGTTTATACTTTTTTTTGTAGTCTTTATAGTGAAATTGATGTGTTTTTTAACTTGGAAATTTTGATTTTCTTTTTATAATAAAATTTGTGAGTTTTTAAACTTGGAACTTTAGTTATGGTTTTTAGAGTGAAATTGGTGTGTTTTTTCTTTTTGAACTTTTGACATGTTCATTATGGTGAAATTGTTGTATATTGAAATTTATGAGTTTTATAACTTGCAACTTTTGTTATTTGTTTTTAAATGGAAATTGTTGAGATTTTTAACATTGAACTTCTAGTTTTCATTTTATATCGAAATGCGTGAGTTTTATGAATTGGAACTTTTGTAATGGTTTTTTATAGTGAAATTGTTGACTTTTTGTAACATGAAACTATCGTCACTATCTTTACAGTAAAATTTGTGAGTTTTTTTAACACGTACCTATTTTTATGGTCTTGATAGTGAAATTCATTAATTTTTTAACTTGGAGCTTTTGATATACCTTTTTGAGTAAGTTTTGTGAGTTTCTTAACTTGGAATTTTTGTTATTGTATTTAAAGGGAAATTGATGTTTTTTTAGCTTGAAACTTTTGTTTTGATTTTTTTTTTACTGAAATTGGTGAATTTCTTAACTTGGAACTTTTGTTATGGTCTTTATAGTGAAATTGGTGAGATTTTTAATTTGGAACTTTTGTTTTTCTTGTTATTGTTTAATTTGTGAGTTTTTTAACTTGGAACTTTTGTTTTTGTTTTTAGTGTGAAATTTGTGAGTTTTTTCACTTTGTACTTTCGATATGGTCATTATAGTGAAATTGGTGAGTTTTTTAAATTTTAGCTTTTTTAATGGTTTTATTGTGAAATTGATGAGTTTTTTAACTTGGAACTTTTGTTATTGTTTATAAAGGGAAATTAGTGTGTTTTTTTAACTTTGAACTTTTGTTTTTGTTTTTATAGTGAAATGCGTGAGTTTTTTAACTTGAAACTTTTGTTATGGTTTTTATAGTGAAATTGTTGATTTTTTTAACATGAAACTATTGTCATGATATTTACATTGAAATTTGTGAGTTTTATAAGTTGTAACTTTTTTTATGGTCTTTATAGTGAAATGCGATTGTTTTTTTTACTTTAAGATTTTGTTATGGTCTTTATAGCAAAATTCACGAGTTTTTTAATTTGAAACTTTTGATATGCTTTTTCGAGTAAAATTTGTGAGTTTTTTAACTTGGAACTTTTGTTATTGTATTTAAAGGGAAATTGGTGATTTTTAGCTTGAAACTTTTGTTTTGAAGTTTTTAGTGAAATTGGTGATTTTCTTAACTTGGAAGTTTTGTTATGGTCTTTATAGTGAAACTAGTGAGTTTTTTAATTTGGAACTTTTGCTTTTCGTTTTATAATTAAATTTGTGAGTTTTTGTTTTAACTTTGAACATTTGTTATGGTTTTAGAGTGAAATATGTGAGATTTTTCGCTTTGAACTTTTGATATGGTCATTATAGTGAAATTGGTGAGTTTTTTTTTACTTTTTATCTCTTGTAATGGTTTTATAGTGAAATTTATGAATTTTTTAACTTGGAACTTTCGTTATTGTTTATAAAGAAAAATTCGTGAGTTTTTTAAATTTGAACTTCTGTTTTTGTGTTTATAGTGAAATTGGTGAGTTTTTTTTATCTTTGAACTTCTGTTTTTCTATTTATAGTTAAATATGTGAGTTTATCATCTTGGAACTTTTTATGGTTTTTAGAGTGAATTTGGTGAGTTTTTATCACTTTGAACCTTTGATATGGTCTATATGGTAAAAACAGGATATTTTTTCACTTGAAACTTTTGTTATTGTGTTTAAATGGAAAATGGTGATTTTTTAACTTGAAACTTTTGTTTTGGTTTTATTAGTGAAATTTGTGAGTTTTTTAACTTGAAACTTTTTTTATGGTTTTTATAGTTATATTGTTGAGTTTTTTAACTTGAAACTTTTGTCATGGTCTTTATAGTGAAATTGGTGAATTTTTTAAACTAGGAACTTTCTTTATGGTCTTCATAGAAACTTGGTGAGTTTTTTCAGTTTATACTTTTTTTTGTAGTCTTTATAGTGAAATTGATGTGTTTTTTAACTTGGAAATTTTGATTTTCTTTTTATAATAAAATTTGTGAGTTTTTAAACTTGGAACTTTAGTTATGGTTTTTAGAGTGAAATTGGTGTGTTTTTTCTTTTTGAACTTTTGACATGTTCATTATGGTGAAATTGTTGTATAGTGAAATTTATGAGTTTTATAACTTGCAACTTTTGTTATTTGTTTTTAAATGGAAATTGTTGAGATTTTTAACTTTGAACTTCTAGTTTTCATTTTATATCGAAATGCGTGAGTTTTATGAATTGGAACTTTTGTAATGGTTTTTTATAGTGAAATTGTTGACTTTTTGTAACATGAAACTATTGTCACTATCTTTACAGTAAAATTTGTGAGTTTTTTTAACACGTACCTATTTTTATGGTCTTGATAGTGAAATTCGTTAATTTTTTAACTTGGAGCTTTTGATATACCTTTTTGAGTAAGTTTTGTGAGTTTCTTAACTTGGAATTTTTGTTATTGTATTTAAAGGGAAATTGATGTTTTTTTAGCTTGAAACTTTTGTTTTGATTTTTTTTTTACTGAAATTGGTGAATTTCTTAACTTGGAACTTTTGTTATGGTCTTTATAGTGAAATTGGTGAGATTTTTAATTTGGAACTTTTGTTTTTATTGTTATTGTTTAATTTGTGAGTTTTTTAACTTGGAACTTTTGTTTTTGTTTTTAGAGTGAAATTTGTGAGTTTTTTCACTTTGTACTTTCGATATGGTCATTATAGTGAAATTGGTGAGTTTTTTAAATTTTAGCTTTTTTAATGGTTTTATTGTGAAATTGATGAGTTTTTTAACTTGGAACTTTTGTTATTGTTTATAAAGGGAAATTAGTGTGTTTTTTTAACTTTGAACTTTTGTTTTTGTTTTTATAGTGAAATGCGTGAGTTTTTTAACTTGAAACTTTTGTTATGGTTTTTATAGTGAAATTGTTGATTTTTTTAACATGAAACTGTTGTCATGATATTTACATTGAAATTTGTGAGTTTTATAAGTTGTAACTTTTTTTATGGTCTTTATAGTGAAATGCGATTGTTTTTTTTACTTTAAGATTTTGTTATGGTCTTTATAGCAAAATTCACGAGTTTTTTAATTTGAAACTTTTGATATGCTTTTCCCAGTAAAATTTGTGAGTTTTTTAACTTGGAACTTTTGTTATTGTATTTAAAGGGAAATTGGTGATTTTTAGCTTGAAACTTTTGTTTTGAAGTTTTTAGTGAAATTGGTGATTTTCTTAACTTGGAAGTTTTGTTATGGTCTTTATAGTGAAACTAGTGAGTTTTTTAATTTGGAACTTTTGCTTTTCGTTTTATAATTAAATTTGTGAGATTTTGTTTTAACTTTGAACATTTGTTATGGTTTTAGAGTGAAATATGTGAGATTTTTCGCTTTGAACTTTTGATATGGTCATTATAGTGAAATTGGTGAGTTTTTTTTTTACTTTTTATCTCTTGTAATGGTTTTATAGTGAAATTTATGAATTTTTTAACTTGGAACTTTCGTTATTGTTTATAAAGAAAAATTCGTGAGTTTTTTAATTTGAACTTCTGTTTTTGTGTTTATAGTGAAATTGGTGAGTTTTTTTTTATCTTTGAACTTCTGTTATTCTATTTATAGTTAAATATGTGAGTTTATCATCTTGGAACTTTTTATGGTTTTTAGAGTGAATTTGGTGAGTTTTTATCACTTTGAACCTTTGATATGGTCTATATATAGTAAAAACTGGATATTTTTTCACTTGAAACTTTTGTTATTGTGTTTAAAAGGAAATTAGTGATTTTTTAACTTGAAACTTTTGTTTTGGTTTTATTAGTGAAATTGGTGAGTTTTTTAACTTGAAACTTTTTTTATGGTTTTTATAGTTATATTGTTGAGTTTTTTAACTTGAAACTTTTGTCATGGTCTTTATAGTGAAATTGGTAATTTTTTTTAACTAGGAACTTTCTTTATGGTCTTCATAGAAACTTGGTGAGTTTTTTCAGTTTATACTTTTTTTTGTAGTCTTTATAGTGAAATTGATGTGTTTTTTAACTTGGAAATTTTGATTTTCTTTTTATAATAAAATTTGTGAGTTTTTAAACTTGGAACTTTAGTTATGGTTTTTAGAGTGAAATTGGTGTGTTTTTTCTTTTTGAACTTTTGACATGTTCATTATGGTGAAATTGTTGTATATTGAAATTTATGAGTTTTATAACTTGCAACTTTTGTTATTTGTTTTTAAATGGAAATTGTTGAGATTTTTAACATTGAACTTCTAGTTTTCATTTTATATCGAAATGCGTGAGTTTTATGAATTGGAACTTTTGTAATGGTTTTTTATAGTGAAATTGTTGACTTTTTGTAACATGAAACTATCGTCACTATCTTTACAGTAAAATTTGTGAGTTTTTTTAACACGTACCTATTTTTATGGTCTTGATAGTGAAATTCATTAATTTTTTAACTTGGAGCTTTTGATATACCTTTTTGAGTAAGTTTTGTGAGTTTCTTAACTTGGAATTTTTGTTATTGTATTTAAAGGGAAATTGATGTTTTTTTAGCTTGAAACTTTTGTTTTGATTTTTTTTTTACTGAAATTGGTGAATTTCTTAACTTGGAACTTTTGTTATGGTCTTTATAGTGAAATTGGTGAGATTTTTAATTTGGAACTTTTGTTTTTCTTGTTATTGTTTAATTTGTGAGTTTTTTAACTTGGAACTTTTGTTTTTGTTTTTAGTGTGAAATTTGTGAGTTTTATCACTTTGTACTTTCGATATGGTCATTATAGTGAAATTGGTGAGTTTTTTAAATTTTAGCTTTTTTAATGGTTTTATTGTGAAATTGATGAGTTTTTTAACTTGGAACTTTTGTTATTGTTTATAAAGGGAAATTAGTGTGTTTTTTTAACTTTGAACTTTTGTTTTTGTTTTTATAGTGAAATGCGTGAGTTTTTTAACTTGAAACTTTTGTTATGGTTTTTATAGTGAAATTGTTGATTTTTTTAACATGAAACTATTGTCATGATATTTACATTGAAATTTGTGAGTTTTATAAGTTGTAACTTTTTTTATGGTCTTTATAGTGAAATGCGATTGTTTTTTTTACTTTAAGATTTTGTTATGGTCTTTATAGCAAAATTCACGAGTTTTTTAATTTGAAACTTTTGATATGCTTTTTCGAGTAAAATTTGTGAGTTTTTTAACTTGGAACTTTTGTTATTGTATTTAAAGGGAAATTGGTGATTTTTAGCTTGAAACTTTTGTTTTGAAGTTTTTAGTGAAATTGGTGATTTTCTTAACTTGGAAGTTTTGTTATGGTCTTTATAGTGAAACTAGTGAGTTTTTTAATTTGGAACTTTTGCTTTTCGTTTTATAATTAAATTTGTGAGTTTTTGTTTTAACTTTGAACATTTGTTATGGTTTTAGAGTGAAATATGTGAGATTTTTCGCTTTGAACTTTTGATATGGTCATTATAGTGAAATTGGTGAGTTTTTTTTTACTTTTTATCTCTTGTAATGGTTTTATAGTGAAATTTATGAATTTTTTAACTTGGAACTTTCGTTATTGTTTATAAAGAAAAATTCGTGAGTTTTTTAATTTGAACTTCTGTTTTTGTGTTTATAGTGAAATTGGTGAGTTTTTTTTATCTTTGAACTTCTGTTTTTCTATTTATAGTTAAATATGTGAGTTTATCATCTTGGAACTTTTTATGGTTTTTAGAGTGAATTTGGTGAGTTTTTATCACTTTGAACCTTTGATATGGTCTATATATAGTAAAAACTGGATATTTTTTCACTTGAAACTTTTGTTATTATGTTTAAAAGGAAATTGGTGATTTTTTAACTTGAAACTTTTGTTTTGGTTTTATTAGTGAAATTGGTGAGTTTTTTAACTTGAAACTTTTTTTATGGTTTTTATAGTTATATTGTTGAGTTTTTTAACTTGAAACTTTTGTCATGGTCTTTATAGTGAAATTGGTGATTTTTTTTAACTAGGAACTTTCTTTATGGTCTTCATAGAAACTTGGTGAGTTTTTTCAGTTTATACTTTTTTTTGTAGTCTTTATAGTGAAATTGATGTGTTTTTTAACTTGGAAATTTTGATTTTCTTTTTATAATAAAATTTGTGAGTTTTTAAACTTGGAACTTTAGTTATGGTTTTTAGAGTGAAATTGGTGTGTTTTTTCTTTTTGAACTTTTGACATGTTCATTATGGTGAAATTGTTGTAAATTGAAATTTATGAGTTTTATAACTTGCAACTTTTGTTATTTGTTTTTAAATGGAAATTGTTGAGATTTTTAACATTGAACTTCTAGTTTTCATTTTATATCGAAATGCGTGAGTTTTATGAATTGGAACTTTTGTAATGGTTTTTTATAGTGAAATTGTTGACTTTTTGTAACATGAAACTATCGTCACTATCTTTACAGTAAAATTTGTGAGTTTTTTTAACACGTACCTATTTTTATGGTCTTGATAGTGAAATTCATTAATTTTTTAACTTGGAGCTTTTGATATACCTTTTTGAGTAAGTTTTGTGAGTTTCTTAACTTGGAATTTTTGTTATTGTATTTAAAGGTAAATTGATGATTTTTTAGCTTGAAACTTTTGTTTTGATTTTTTTTTTACTGAAATTGGTGAATTTCTTAACTTGGAACTTTTGTTATGGTCTTTATAGTGAAATTGGTGAGATTTTTAATTTGGAACTTTTGTTTTTCTTGTTATTGTTTAATTTGTGAGTTTTTTAACTTGGAACTTTTGTTTTTGTTTTTAGAGTGAAATTTGTGAGTTTTTTCACTTTGTACTTTCGATATGGTCATTATAGTGAAATTGGTGAGTTTTTTAAATTTTAGCTTTTTTAATGGTTTTATTGTGAAATTGATGAGTTTTTTAACTTGGAACTTTTGTTATTGTTTATAAAGGGAAATTAGTGTGTTTTTTTAACTTTGAACTTTTGTTTTTGTTTTTATAGTGAAATGCGTGAGTTTTTTAACTTGAAACTTTTGTTATGGTTTTTATAGTGAAATTGTTGATTTTTTAAACATGAAACTATTGTCATGATATTTACATTGAAATTTGTGAGTTTTATAAGTTGTAACTTTTTTTATGGTCTTTATAGTGAAATGCGATTGTTTTTTTTTACTTTAAGATTTTGTTATGGTCTTTATAGCGAAATTCGCGAGTTTTTTAATTTGAAACTTTTGATATGCTTTTTCGAGTAAAATTTGTGAGTTTTTTAACTTGGAACTTTTGTTATTGTATTTAAAGGGAATTGGTGATTTTTAGCTTGAAACTTTTGTTTTGAAGTTTTTAGTGAAATTGGTGATTTTCTTAACTTGGAAGTTTTGTTATGGTCTTTATAGTGAAATTAGTGAGTTTTTTAATTTGGAACTTTTGCTTTTCGTTTTATAATTAAATTTGTGAGTTTTTGTTTTAACTTTGAACATTTGTTATGGTTTTAGAGTGAAATATGTGAGATTTTTCGCTTTAAACTTTTGATATGGTCATTATAGTGAAATTGGTGAGTTTTTTTTTACTTTTTATCTCTTGTAATGGTTTTATAGTAAAATTTATGAGTTTTTTAACTTGGAACTTTCGTTATTGTTTATAAAGAAAAATTCGTGAGTTTTTTAAATTTGAACTTCTGTTTTTGTGTTTATAGTGAAATTGGTGAGTTTTTTTTTATCTTTGAACTTCTGTTTTTCTATTTATAGTTAAATATGTGAGTTTATCATCTTAGAACTTTTTATGTTTTTTAGAGTGAATTTGGTGAGTTTTTATCACTTTGAACCTTTGATATGGTCTATATGGTAAAAACTGGATATTTTTTCACTTGAAACTTTTGTTATAGTGTTTAAATGGAAAATGGTGATTTTTTAACTTGAAACTTTTGTTTTGGTTTTATTAGTGAAATTTGTGAGTTTTTTAACTTGAAACTTTTTTTATGGTTTTTATAGTTATATTGTTGAGTTTTTTAACTTGAAACTTTTGTCATGGTCTTTATAGTGAAATTGGTGATTTTTTTTAACTAGGAACTTTCTTTATGGTCTTATAGAAACTTGGTGAGTTTTTTTAGTTTAAACTTTGTTTTGTAGTCTTTATAGTGAAATTGATGTGTTTTTTAACTTGGAAATTTTGATTTTCTTTTTATAATAAAATTTGTGAGTTTTTAAACTTGGAACTTTAGTTATGGTTTTTAGAGTGAAATTGGTGTGTTTTTTCTTTTTGAACTTTTGACATGTTCATTATGGTGAAATTGTTGTATAGTGAAATGTATGAGTTTTATAACTTGCAACTTTTGTTATTTGTTTTTAAATGGAAATTGTTGAGATTTTTAACTTTGAACTTCTAGTTTTCATTTTATATCGAAATGCGTGAGTTTTATGAATTGGAACTTTTGTAATGGTTTTTTATAGTGAAATTGTTGACCTTTTGTAACATGAAACTATCGTCACTATCTTTACAGTAAAATTTGTGAGTTTTTTTAACACGTACCTATTTTTATGGTCTTGATAGTGAAATTCGTTAATTTTTTAACTTGGAGCTTTTGATATACCTTTTTGAGTAAGTTTTGTGAGTTTCTTAACTTGGAATTTTTGTTATTGTATTTAAAGGGAAATTGATGATTTTTTAGCTTGAAACTTTTGTTTTGATTTTTTATTTATTGAAATTGGTGAATTTCTTAACTTGGAACTTTTGTTATGGTCTTTATAGTGAAATTGGTGAGATTTTTAATTTGGAACTTTTGTTTTTCTTGTTATTGTTTAATTTGTGAGTTTTTTAACTTGGAACTTTTGTTTTTGTTTTTAGAGTGAAATTTGTGAGTCTTTTCAGTTTGTACTTTCGATATGGTCATTATAGTGAAATTGGTGAGTTTTTTAAATTTTAGCTTTTTTAATGGTTTTATTGTGAAATTGATGAGTTTTTTAACTTGGAACTTTTGTTATTGTTTATAAAGGGAAATTAGTGTGTTTTTTTAACTTTGAACTTTTGTTTTTGTTTTTATAGTGAAATGTTTGAGTTTTTTAACTTGAAACTTTTGTTATGGTTTTTATAGTGAAATTGTTGATTTTTTTAACATGAAACTATTGTCATGATATTTACGTTGAAATTTGTGAGTTTTATAAGTTGTAACTTTTTTTATGGTCTTTATAGTGAAATGCGATTGTTTTTTTTACTTTAAGATTTTGTTATGGTCTTTATAGCGAAATTCGCGAGTTTTTTAATTTGAATCTTTTGATATGCTTTTTCGAGTAAAATTTGTGAGTTTTTTAACTTGGAACTTTTGTTATTTTATTTAAAGGGAAGTTGGTGATTTTTAGCTTGAAACTTTTGTTTTGAAGTTTTTAGTGAAATTGGTGATTTTCTTAACTTGGAAGTTTTGTTAAGGTCTTTATAGTGAAATTAGTGAGTTTTTTAATTTGGAACTTTTGCTTTTCGTTTTATAATTAAATTTGTGATTTTTTGTTTTAACTTTGAACATTTGTTATGGTTTTAGAGTGAAATATGTGAGATTTTTCGCTTTGAACTTTTGATATGGTCATTATAGTGAAATTGGTGAGTTTTTTTTTTTTTTTTTTACTTTTTATCTCTTGTAATGGTTTTATAGTGAAATTTATGAGTTTTTTAACTTGGAACTTTCGTTATTGTTTATAAAGAAAAATTCGTGAGTTTTTTAAATTTGAACTTCTGTTTTTGTGTTTATAGTGAAATTGGTGAGTTTTTTTTTATCTTTGAACTTCTGTTTTTCTATTTATAGTTAAATATGTGAGTTTATCATCTTGGAACTTTTTATGGTTTTTAGAGTGAATTTGATGAGTTTTTATAACTTTGAACCTTTGATATGGTCTATATGGTAAAAACTGGATATTTTTTCGCTTGAAACTTTTGTTATTGTGTTTAAATGGAAAATGGTGATTTTTTAACTTGAAACTTTTGTTTTGGTTTTATTAGTGAAATTTGTGAGTTTTTTAACTTGAAACTTTTTTATGGTTTTTATAGTTATATTGTTGTGTTTTTTAACTTGAAACTTTTGTCATGGTCTTTATAGTGAAATTGGTGATTTTTTTTTAACTAGGAACTTTCTTTATGGTCTTCATAGAAACTTGGTGAGTTTTTTCAGTTTAAACTTTTTTTTGTAGTCTTTATAGTGAAATTGATGTGTTTTTTAACTTGGAAATTTTGATTTTCTTTTTATAATAAAATTTGTGAGTTTTTAAACATGGAACTTTAGTTATGGTTTTTAGAGTGAAATTGGTGTGTTTTTTCTTTTTGAACTTTTGACATGTTCATTATGGTGAAATTGTTGTATAGTGAAATTTATGAGTTTTATAACTTGCAACTTTTGTTATTTGTTTTTAAATGGAAATTGTTGAGATTTTTAACTTTGAACTTCTAGTTTTCATTTTATATCGAAATGTGAGAGTTTTCTGAATTGGAACTTTTGTAATGGTTTTTTATAGTGAAATTGTTGACTTTTTGTAACATGAAACTATTGTCACTATCTTTACAGTAAAATTTGTGAGTTTTTTTTAACACGTACCTATTTTTATGGTCTTGTTAGTGAAATTCGTTAATTTTTTAACTTGGAGCTTTTGATATACCTTTTTGAGTAAGTTTTGTGAGTTTCTTAACTTGGAATTTATGTTATTGTATTTAAAGGGAAATTGATGATTTTTTAGCTTGAAACTTTTGTTTTGATTTTTTTATTTATTGAAATTGGTGATTTTCTTAACTTGGAACTTTTGTTATGGTCTTTATAGTGAAATTGGTGAGATTTTTAATTTGGAACTTTTGTTTTTCTTGTTATTGTTTAATTTGTGAGTTTTTTAACTTGGAACTTTTGTTTTTGTTTTTAGAGTGAAATTTGTGAGACTTTTCACTTTGTACTTTCGATATGGTCATTATAGTGAAATTGGTGAGTTTTTTAAATTTTAGCTTTTTTAATGGTTTTATTGTGAAATTGATGAGTTTTTTAACTTGGAACTTTTGTTATTGTTTATAAAGGGAAATTAGTGTGTTTTTTTAACTTTGAACTTTTGTTTTTGTTTTTATAGTGAAATGCGTGAGTTTTTTAACTTGAAACTTTTGTTATGGTTTTTAAAGTGAAATTGTTGATTTTTTTAACATGAAACTATTGTTATGATATTTACGTTGAAATATGTGAGTTTTATAAGTTGTAACTTTTTTTATGGTCTTTATAGCGAAATTCGCGAGTTTTTTAATTTGAAACTTTTGATATGCTTTTTCGAGTAAAATTTGTGAGTTTTTTAACTTGGAACTTTTGTTATTGTATTTAAAGGGAAGTTGGTGATTTTTAGCTTGAAACTTTTGTTTTGAAGTTTTTAGTGAAATTGGTGATTTTCTTAACTTGGAAGTTTTGTTATGGTCTTTATAGTGAAATTAGTGAGTTTTTTAATTTGGAACTTTTGCTTTTCGTTTTATAATTAAATTTGTGAGTTTTTGTTTTAACTTTGAACATTTGTTATGGTTTTAGAGTGAAATATGTGAGATTTTTCGCTTTGAACTTTTGATATGGTCATTATAGTGAAATTGGTGAGTTTTTTTTTTTTTTACTTTTTATCTCTTGTAATGGTTTTATAGTGAAATTTATGAGTTTTTTAACTTGGAACTTTCGTTATTGTTTATAAAGAAAAATTCGTGAGTTTTTTAAATTTGAACTTCTGTTTTTGTGTTTATAGTGAAATTGGTGAGTTTTTTTTTTTATCTTTGAACTTCTGTTTTTCTATTTATAGTTAAATATGTGAGTTTATCATCTTGGAACTTTTTATGGTTTTTAGAGTGAATTTGGTGAGTTTTTATCAATTTGAACCTTTGATATGGTCTATATGGTAAAAACTGGATATTTTTTCGCTTGAAACTTTTGTTATTGTGTTTAAATGGAAAATGGTGATTTTTTAACTTGAAAATTTTTGTTTTGGTTTTATTAGTGAAATTTTTGAGTTTTTTAACTTGAAACTTTTTTATGGTTTTTATAGTTATATTGTTGAGTTTTTTAACTTGAAACTTTTGTCATGGTCTTTATAGTGAAATTGGTGATTTTTTTTAACTAGGAACTTTCTTTATGGTCTTCATAGAAACTTGGTGAGTTTTTTCAGTTTAAACTTTTTTTGTAGTCTTTATAGTGAAATTGATGTGTTTTTTAACTTGGAAGTTTTGATTTTCATTTTATAATAAAATTTGTGAGTTTTTAAACTTGGAGCTTTAGTTATGGTTTTTAGAGTGAAATTGGTGTGTTTTTTCTTTTTGAACTTTTGACATGTTCATTATGGTGAAATTGTTGTATAGTGAAATTTATGAGTTTTTTAACTTGCAACTTTTGTTATTTGTTTTTAAATGGAAATTGTTGAGATTTTTAACTTTGAACTTCTAGTTTTCATTTTATATCGAAATGCGTGAGTTTTATAAATTGGAACTTTTGTAATGGTTTTTTATAGTGAAATTGTTGACTTTTTTGAACATGAAACAATTGTCACTATCTTTACAGTAAAATTTGTGAGTTTTTTTAACTTGTACCTATTTTTATGGTCTTTATAGTGAAATTGGTTAGTTTTTTTTTTACTTTTAGCTTTTGTTATGGTCTTGATAGTGAAATTCGTTAGTTTTTTAACTTGGAGCTTTTGATATACCTTTTTGAGTAAATTTTGTGAGTTTCTTAACTTGGAATTTTTGTTATTGTATTTAAAGGGAAATTGATGATTTTTTAGCTTGAAACTTTTGCTTTGATTTTTTTATTGAAATTGGTGAATTTCTTAACTTGGAACTTTTGTTATGGTCTTTATAGTGAAATTGGTGAGATTTTTAATTTGGAACTTTTGGTTTTCTTGTTATTGTTTAATTTGTGAGTTTTTTAACTTGGAACTTTTGTTTTTGTTTTTAGAGTGAAATTTCCGAGACTTTTCAATTTGTACTTTCGATATGGTCATTATAGTGAAATTGGTGAGTTTTTTAAATTTTAGCTTTTTTAATAGTTTTATTGTGAAATTGATGAGTTTTTTAACTTGGAACTTTTGTTATTGTTTATAAAGGGAAATTAGTGTGTTTTTTTAACTTTGAACTTTTGTTTTTGTTTTTATAGTGAAATGCATGAGTTTTTTAACTTGAAACTTTTGTTATGGTTTTTATAGTGAAATTGTTGATTTTTTTAACATGAAACTAATGTCATGATATTTACATTGAAATTTGTGAATTTTATAAGTTGTAACTTTATTTATGGTCTTTATAGTGAAATGCGATTGTTTTTTTTACTTTAAGATTTTGTTATGGTCTTTATAGCGAAATTCGCGAGTTTTTTAATTTGAAACTTTTGGTATGCTTTTTCGAGTAAAATTTGTGAGTTTTTTAACTTGGAACTTATGTTATTGTATTTAAAGGGAAATTGGTGATTTTTAGCTTGAAACTTTTGTTTTGAAGTTTTTAGTGAAATTGGTGATTTTCTTAACTTGGAAGTTTTGTTATGGTCTTTATAGTGAAATTAGTGAGTTTTTTAATTTGGAACTTTTGCTTTTCCTTTTATAATTAAATTTGTGAGTTTTTGTTTTAACTTTGAACATTTGTTATGGTTTTAGAGTGAAATATGTGAGATTTTTCGCTTTGAACTTTTGATATGGTCATTATAGTGAAATTGGTGAGGTTTTTTTTTACTTTTTATCTCTTGTAATGGTTTTATAGTGAAATTTATGAGTTTTTTAAGTTGGAACTTTCGTTATTGTTTATAAAGAAAAATTCGTGAGTTTTTTAAATTTGAACTTCTGTTTTTGTGTTTATAGTGAAATTGGTGAGTTTTTTTTTTATCTTTGAACTTCTGTTTTTCTATTTATAGTTAAATATGTGAGTTTATCATCTTGGAACTTTTTATGGTTTTTAGAGTGAATTTGGTGAGTTTTTATCACTTTGAACCTTTGATATGGTCTATATGGTAAAAACTGGATATTTTTTCGCTTGAAACTTTTGTTATTGTGTTTAAATGGAAAATGGTGATTTTTTAACTTGAAAATTTTTGTTTTGGTTTTATTAGTGAAATTTTTGAGTTTTTTAACTTGAAACTTTTTTATGGTTTTTATAGTTATATTGTTGAGTTTTTTAACTTGAAACTTTTGTCATGGTCTTTATAGTGAAATTGGTGATTTTTTTTAACTAGGAACTTTCTTTATGGTCCTCATAGAAACTTGGTGAGTTTTTTCAGTTTAAACTTTTTTTGTAGTCTTTATAGTGAAATTGATGTGTTTTTTAACTTGGAAGTTTTGATTTTCATTTTATAATAAAATTTGTGAGTTTTTAAACTTGGAGCTTTAGTTATGGTTTTTAGAGTGAAATTGGTGTGTTTTTTTTTTTTGAACTTTTGACATGTTCATTATGGTGAAATTGTTGTATAGTGAAATTTATGAGTTTTTTAACTTGCAACTTTTGTTATTTGTTTTTAAATGGAAATTGTTGAGATTTTTAACTTTGAACTTCTAGTTTTCATTTTATATCGAAATGCGTGAGTTTTATAAATTGGAACTTTTGTAATGGTTTTTTATAGTGAAATTGTTGACTTTTTTGAACATGAAACAATTGTCACTATCTTTACAGTAAAATTTGTGAGTTTTTTTAACTTGTACCTATTTTTATGGTCTTTATAGTGAAATTGGTTAGTTTTTTTTTACTTTTAGCTTTTGTTATGGTCTTGATAGTGAAATTCGTTAGTTTTTTAACTTGGAGCTTTTGATATACCTTTTTGAGTAAATTTTGTGAGTTTCTTAACTTGGAATTTTTGTTATTGTATTTAAAGGGAAATTGATGATTTTTTAGCTTGAAACTTTTGCTTTGATTTTTTTATTGAAATTGGTGAATTTCTTAACTTGGAACTTTTGCTATGGTCTTTATAGTGAAATTGGTGAGATTTTTAATTTGGAACTTTTGGTTTTCTTGTTATTGTTTAATTTGTGAGTTTTTTAACTTGGAACTTTTGTTTTTGTTTTTAGAGTGAAATTTCCGAGACTTTTCACTTTGTACTTTCGATATGGTCATTATAGTGAAATTGGTGAGTTTTTTAAATTTTAGCTTTTTTAATGGTTTTATTGTGAAATTGATGAGTTTTTTAACTTGGAACTTTTGTTATTGTTTATAAAGGGAAATTAGTGTGTTTTTTTAACTTTGAACTTTTGTTTTTGTTTTTATGGTGAAATGCATGAGGTTTTTAACTTGAAACTTTTGTTATGGTTTTTATAGTGAAATTGTTGATTTTTTTAACATGAAACTAATGTCATGATATTTACATTGAAATTTGTGAATTTTATAAGTTGTAACTTTTTTTATGGTCTTTATAGTGAAATGCGATTGTTTTTTTTACTTTAAGATTTTGTTATGGTCTTTATAGCGAAATTCGCGAGTTTTTTAATTTGAAACTTTTGATATGCTTTTTCGAGTAAAATTTGTGAGTTTTTTAACTTGGAACTTATGTTATTGTATTTAAAGGGAAATTGGTGATTTTTAGCTTGAAACTTTTGTTTTGAAGTTTTTAGTGAAATTGGTGATTTTCTTAACTTGGAAGTTTTGTTATGGTCTTTATAGTGAAATTAGTGAGTTTTTTAATTTGGAACTTTTGCTTTTCCTTTTATAATTAAATTTGTGAGTTTTTGTTTTAACTTTGAACATTTGTTATGGTTTTAGAGTGAAATATGTGAGATTTTTCGCTTTGAACTTTTGATATGGTCATTATAGTGAAATTGGTGAGGTTTTTTTTTTACTTTTTATCTCTTGTAATGGTTTTATAGTGAAATTTATGAGTTTTTTAAGTTGGAACTTTCGTTATTGTTTATAAAGAAAAATTCGTGAGTTTTTTAAATTTGAACTTCTGTTTTTGTGTTTATAGTGAAATTGGTGAGTTTTTTTTTTATCTTTGAACTTCTGTTTTTCTATTTATAGTTAAATATGTGAGTTTATCATCTTGGAACTTTTTATGGTTTTTAGAGTGAATTTGGTGAGTTTTTATCACTTTGAACCTTTGATATGGTATATATGGTAAAAACTGGATATTTTTTCGCTTGAAACTTTTGTTATTGTGTTTAAATGGAAAATGGTGATTTTTTAACTTGAAAATTTTTGTTTTGGTTTTATTAGTGAAATTTTTGAGTTTTTTAACTTGAAACTTTTTTATGGTTTTTATAGTTATATTGTTGAGTTTTTTAACTTGAAACTTTTGTCATGGTCTTTATAGTGAAATTGGTGATTTTTTTTACTAGGAACTTTCTTTATGGTCTTCATAGAAACTTGGTGAGTTTTTTCAGTTTAAACTTTTTTTGTAGTCTTTATAGTGAAATTGATGTGTTTTTTAACTTGGAAGTTTTGATTTTCATTTTATAATAAAATTTGTGAGTTTTTAAACTTGGAGCTTTAGTTATGGTTTTTAGAGTGAAATTGGTGTGTTTTTTCTTTTTGAACTTTTGACATGTTCATTATGGTGAAATTGTTGTATAGTGAAATTTATGAGTTTTTTAACTTGCAACTTTTGTTATTTGTTTTTAAATGGAAATTGTTGAGATTTTTAACTTTGAACTTCTAGTTTTCATTTTATATCGAAATGCGTGAGTTTTATAAATTGGAACTTTTGTAATGGTTTTTTATAGTGAAATTGTTGACTTTTTTGAACATGAAACAATTGTCACTATCTTTACAGTAAAATTTGTGAGTTTTTTTTAACTTGTACCTATTTTTATGGTCTTTATAGTGAAATTGGTTAGTTTTTTTTTTTACTTTTAGCTTTTGTTATGGTCTTGATAGTGAAATTCGTTAGTTTTTTAACTTGGAGCTTTTGATATACCTTTTTGAGTAAATTTTGTGAGTTTCTTAACTTGGAATTTTTGTTATTGTATTTAAAGGGAAATTGATGATTTTTTAGCTTGAAACTTTTGCTTTGATTTTTTTATTGAAATTGGTGAATTTCTTAACTTGGAACTTTTGTTATGGTCTTTATAGTGAAATTGGTGAGATTTTTAATTTGGAACTTTTGGTTTTCTTGTTATTGTTTAATTTGTGAGTTTTTTAACTTGGAACTTTTGTTTTTGTTTTTAGAGTGAAATTTCCGAGACTTTTCACTTTGTACTTTCGATATGGTCATTATAGTGAAATTGGTGAGTTTTTTAAATTTTAGCTTTTTTAATGGTTTTATTGTGAAATTGATGAGTTTTTTAACTTGGAACTTTTGTTATTGTTTATAAAGGGAAATTAGTGTGTTTTTTTAACTTTGAACTTTTGTTTTTGTTTTTATAGTGAAATGCATGAGTTTTTTAACTTGAAACTTTTGTTATGGTTTTTATAGTGAAATTGTTGATTTTTTTAACATGAAACTAATGTCATGATATTTACATTGAAATTTGTGAATTTTATAAGTTGTAACTTTTTTTATGGTCTTTATAGTGAAATGCGATTGTTTTTTTACTTTAAGATTTTGTTATGGTCTTTATAGCGAAATTCGCGAGTTTTTTAATTTGAAACTTTTGATATGCTTTTTCGAGTAAAATTTGTGAGTTTTTTAACTTGGAACTTATGTTATTGTATTTAAAGGGAAATTGGTGATTTTTAGCTTGAAACTTTTGTTTTGAAGTTTTTAGTGAAATTGGTGATTTTCTTAACTTGGAAATTTTGTTAAGGTCTTTATAGTGAAATTAGTGAGTTTTTTAATTTGGAACTTTTGCTTTTCCTTTTATAATTAAATTTGTGAGTTTTTGTTTTAACTTTGAAGATTTGTTATGGTTTTAGAGTGAAATATGTGAGATTTTTCGCTTTGAACTTTTGATATGGTCATTATAGTGAAATTGGTGAGGTTTTTTTTTTACTTTTTATCTCTTGTAATGGTTTTATAGTGAAATTTATGAGTTTTTTAAGTTGGAACTTTCGTTATTGTTTATAAAGAAAAATTCGTGAGTTTTTTAAATTTGACCTTCTGTTTTTGTGTTTATAGTGAAATTGGTGAGTTTTTTTTTATCTTTGAACTTCTGTTTTTCTATTTATAGTTAAATATGTGAGTTTATCATCTTGGAACTTTTTATGGTTTTTAGAGTGAATTTGGTGAGTTTTTATCACTTTGAACCTTTGATATGGTCTATATGGTAAAAACTGGATATTTTTTCGCTTGAAACTTTTGTTATTGTGTTTAAATAGAAAATGGTGATTTTTTAACTTGAAACATTTGTTTTGGTTTTATTAGTGAAATTTGTGAGTTTTTTAACTTGAAACTTTTTTATGGTTTTTATAGTTATATTGTTGAGTTTTTTAACTTGAAACTTTTGTCATGGTCTTTATAGTGAAATTGGTGATTTTTTTTAACTAGGAAATTTCTTTATGGTCTTCATAGAAACTTGGTGAGTTTTTTCAGTTTAAACTTTTTTTTGTAGTCTTTATAGTGAAATTGATGTGTTTTTTAACTTGGAAATTTTGATTTTCTTTTTATAATAAAATTTGTGAGTTTTTAAACTTGGAACTTTAGTTATGGTTTTTAGAGTGAAATTGGTGTGTTTTTTCTTTTTGAACTTTTGACATGTTCATTATGGTGAAATTGTTGTATAGTGAAATTTATGAGTTTTATAACTTGCAACTTTTGTTATTTGTTTTTAAATGAAAATTGTTGAGATTTTTAAATTTGAACTTCTAGTTTTCATTTTATATCGAAATGCGTGAGTTTTCTGAATTGGAACTTTTGTAATGGTTTTTTATAGTGAAATTGTTGACTTTTTGTAACATGAAACTATTGTCACTATCTTTACAGTAAAATTTGTGAGTTTTTTTTAACACGTACCTATTTTTATGGTCTTGATAGTGAAATTCGTTAATTTTTTAACTTGGAGCTTTTGATATACCTTTTTGAGTAAGTTTTGTGAGTTTCTTAACTTGGAATTTTTGTTATTGTATTTAAAGGGAAATTGATGATTTTTTAGCTTGAAACTTTTGTTTTGATTTTTTTTTACTGAAATTGGTGAATTTCTTAACTTGGAACTTTTGTTATGGTCTTTATAGTGAAATTGGTGAGATTTTTAATTTGGAACTTTTGTTTTTCTTGTTATTGTTTAATTTGTGAGTTTTTTAACTTGGAACTTTTGTTTTTGTTTTTAGTGTGAAATTTGTGAGTATTTTCACTTTGTACTTTCGATATGGTCATTATAGTGAAATTGGAGAGTTTTTTAAATTTTAGCTTTTTTAATGGTTTTATTGTGAAATTGATGAGTTTTTTAACTTGGAACTTTTGTTATTGTTTATAAAGGGAAATTAGTGTGTTTTTTTAACTTTGAACTTTTGTTTTTGTTTTTATAGTGAAATGCGTGAGTTTTTTAACTTGAAACTTTTGTTATGGTTTTTATAGTGAAATTGTTGATTTTTTTAACATGAAACTATTGTCATGATATTTACATTGAAATTTGTGAGTTTTATAAGTTGTAACTTTTTTTATGGTCTTTATAGTGAAATGCAATTGTTTTTTTTACTTTAAGATTTTGTTATGGTCTTTATAGCGAAATTCGCGAGTTTTTTAATTTGAAACTTTTGATATGCTTTTTGGAGTAAAATTTGTGAGTTTTTTAACTTGGAACTTTTGTTATTGTATTTAAATGGAAATTGGTGATTTTTAGCTTGAAACTTTTGTTTTGAAGTTTTTAGTGAAATTGGTGATTTTCTTAACTTGGAAGTTTTGTTATGGTCTTTATAGTGAAACTAGTGAGTTTTTTAATTTGGAACTTTTGCTTTTCGTTTTATAATTAAATTTGTGAGATTTTGTTTTAACTTTGAACATTTGTTATGGTTTTAGAGTGAAATATGTGAGATTTTTCGCTTTGAACTTTTGATATGGTCATTATAGTGAAATTGGTGAGTTTTTTTTTTTTTTTTTACTTTTTATCTCTTGTAATGGTTTTATAGTGAAATTTATGAGTTTTTTAACTTGGAACTTTCGTTATTGTTTATAAAGAAAAATTCGTGAGTTTTTTAAATTTGAACTTCTGTTTTTGTGTTTATAGTGAAATTGGTGAGTTTTTTTTTTATCTTTGAACTTCTGTTTTTCTATTTATAGTTAAATATGTGAGTTTATCATCTTGGAACTTTTTATGGTTTTTAGAGTGAATTTGGTGAGTTTTTATCACTTTGAACCTTTGATATGGTCTATATGGTAAAAACTGGATATTTTTTCGCTTGAAACTTTTGTTATTGTGTTTAAATGGAAAATGGTGATTTTTTAACTTGAAACTTTTGTTTTGGTTTTATTAGTGAAATTTGTGAGTTTTTTAACTTGAAACTTTTTTATGGTTTTTATAGTTATATTGTTGTGTTTTTTAACTTGAAACTTTTGTCATGGTCTTTATAGTGAAATTGGTGATTTTTTTTTAACTAGGAACTTTCTTTATGGTCTTCATAGAAACTTGGTGAGTTTTTTCAGTTTAAACTTTTTTTTGTAGTCTTTATAGTGAAATTGATGTGTTTTTTAACTTGGAAATTTTGATTTTCTTTTTATAATAAAATTTGTGAGTTTTTAAACTTGGAACTTTAGTTATGGTTTTTAGAGTGAAATTGGTGTGTTTTTTCTTTTTGAACTTTTGACATGTTCATTATGGTGAAATTGTTGTATAGTGAAATTTATGAGTTTTATAACTTGCAACTTTTGTTATTTGTTTTTAAATGGAAATTGTTGAGATTTTTAACTTTGAACTTCTAGTTTTCATTTTATATCGAAATGCGTGAGTTTTCTGAATTGGAACTTTTGTAATGGTTTTTTATAGTGAAATTGTTGACTTTTTGTAACATGAAACTATTGTCACTATCTTTACAGTAAAATTTGTGAGTTTTTTTTAACACGTACCTATTTTTATGGTCTTGATAGTGAAATTCGTTAATTTTTTAACTTGGAGCTTTTGATATACCTTTTTGAGTAAGTTTTGTGAGTTTCTTAACTTTGAATTTATGTTATTGTATTTAAAGGGAAATTGATTATTTTTTAGCTTGAAACTTTTGTTTTGATTTTTTTTTATTGAAATTGGTGAATTTCTTAACTTGGAACTTTTGTTATGGTCTTTATAGTGAAATTGCTGAGATTTTTAATTTGGAACTTTTGTTTTTCTTGTTATTGTTTAATTTGTGAGTTTTTTAACTTGGAACTTTTGTTTTTGTTTTTAGAGTGAAATTTGTGAGACTTTTCACTTTGTACTTTCGATATGGTCATTATAGTGAAATTGGTGAGTTTTTTAAATTTTAGCTTTTTTAATGGTTTTATTTTGAAATTGATGAGTTTTTTAACTTGGAACTTTTGTTATTGTTTATAAAGGGAAATTAGTGTGTTTTTTTAACTTTGAACTTTTGTTTTTGTTTTTATAGTGAAATGCGTGAGTTTTTTAACTTGAAACTTTTGTTATGGTTTTTATAGTGAAATTGTTGATTTTTTTAACATGAAACTATTGTCATGATATTTACGTTGAAATTTGTGAGTTTTGTAAGTTGTAAATTTTTTTATGGTCTTTATAGTGAAATGCGATTGTTTTTTTTACTTTAAGATTTTGTTATGGTCTTTATAGCGAAATTCGCGAGTTTTTTAATTTGAAACTTTTGATATGCTTTTTCGAGTAAAATTTGTGAGTTTTTTAACTTGGAACTTTTGTTATTGTATTTAAAGGGAAGTTGGTGATTTTTAGCTTGAAACTTTTGTTTTGAAGTTTTTAGTGAAATTGGTGATTTTCTTAACTTGGAAGTTTTGTTATGGTCTTTATAGTGAAACTAGTGAGTTTTTTAATTTGGAACTTTTGCTTTTCGTTTTATAATTAAATTTGTGAGTTTTTGTTTTAACTTTGAACATTTGTTATGGTTTTAGAGTGAAATATGTGAGATTTTTCGCTTTGGACTTTTGATATGGTCATTATAGTGAAATTGGTGAGTTTTTTTTTTACTTTTTATCTCTTGTAATGGTTTTATAGTGAAATTTATGAGTTTTTTAACTTGGAACTTTCGTTATTTTTTATAAAGAAAAATTCGTGAGTTTTTTAAATTTGAACTTCTTTTTTGTGTTTATAGTGAAATTGATGAGTTTTTTTTTATCTTTGAACTTCTGTTTTTCTATTTATAGTTAAATATGTGAGTTTATAATCTTGGAACTTTTTATGGTTTTTAGAGTGAATTTGGTGAGTTTTTATCACTTTGAACCTTTGATATGGTCTATAAGGTAAAAACTGGATATTTTTTCGCTTGAAACTTTTGTTATTGTGTTTAAATGGAAAATGGTGATTTTTTAACTTGAAACTTTTGTTTTGGTTTTATTAGTGAAATTTGTGAGTTTTTTAACTTGAAACTTTTTTATGGTTTTTATAGTTATATTGTTGTGTTTTTTAACTTGAAACTTTTGTCATGGTCTTTATGTGAAATTGGTGATTTTTTTTTAACTAGGAACTTTCTTTATGGTCTTCATAGAAACTTGGTGAGTTTTTTCAGTTTAAACTTTTTTTTGTAATCTTTATAGTGAAATTGATGTGTTTTTTAACTTGGAAATTTTGATTTTCTTTTTATAATAAAATTTGTGAGTTTTTAAACTTGGAACTTTAGTTATGGTTTTTAGAGTGAAATTGGTGTGTTTTTTCTTTTTGAACTTTTGACATGTTCATTATGGTGAAATTGTTGTATAGTGAAATTTATGAGTTTTATAACTTGCAACTTTTGTTATTTGTTTTTAAATGGAAATTGTTGAGATTTTTAACTTTGAACTTCTAGTTTTCATTTTATATCGAAATGCGTGAGTTTTCTGAATTGGAACTTTTGTAATGGTTTTTTATAGTGAAATTGTTGACTTTTTGTAACATGAAACTATTGTCACTATCTTTACAGTAAAATTTGTGAGTTTTTTTTTAACACGTACCTATTTTTATGGTCTTGATAGTGAAATTCGTTAATTTTTTAACTTGGAGCTTTTGATATACCTTTTTGAGTAAGTTTTGTGAGTTTCTTAACTTGGAATTTATGTTATTGTATTTAAAGGGAAATTGATTATTTTTTAGCTTGAAACTTTTGTTTTGATTTTTTTTTATTGAAATTGGTGAATTTCTTAACTTGGAACTTTTGTTATGGTATTTATAGTGAAATTGCTGAGATTTTTAATTTGGAACTTTTGTTTTTCTTGTTATTGTTTAATTTGTGAGTTTTTTAACTTGGAACTTTTGTTTTTGTTTTTAGAGTGAAATTTGTGAGTATTTTCACTTTGTACTTTCGATATGGTCATTATAGTGAAATTGGAGAGTTTTTTAAATTTTAGCTTTTTTAATGGTTTTATTGTGAAATTGATGAGTTTTTTAACTTGGAACTTTTGTTATTGTTTATAAAGGGAAATTAGTGTGTTTTTTTAACTTTGAACTTTTGTTTTTGTTTTTATAGTGAAATGCGTGAGTTTTTTAACTTGAAACTTTTTTTATGGTTTTTATAGTGAAATTGTTGATTTTTTTAACATGAAACTATTGTCATGATATTTACATTGAAATTTGTGAGTTTTATAAGTTGTAACTTTTTTTATGGTCTTTATAGTGAAATGCGATTGTTTTTTTTACTTTAAGATTTTGTTATGGTCTTTATAACGAAATTCGCGAGTTTTTTAATTTGAAACTTTTGATATGCTTTTTCGAGTAAAATTTGTGAGTTTTTTAACTTGGAACTTTTGTTATTGTATTTAAATGGAAATTGGTGATTTTTAGCTTGAAACTTTTGTTTTGAAGTTTTTAGTGAAATTGGTGATTTTCTTAACTTGGAAGTTTTGTTATGGTCTTTATAGTGAAATTAGTGAGTTTTTTTAATTTGGAACTTTTGCTTTTCGTTTTATAATTAAATTTGTGAGTTTTTGTTTTAACTTTTAACATTTGTTACGGTTTTAGAGTGAAATATGTGAGATTTTTCGCTTTGGACTTTTGATATGGTCATTATAGTGAAATTGGTGAGTTTTTTTTTTACTTTTTATCTCTTGTAATGGTTTTATAGTGAAATTTAGGAGTTTTTTAACTTGGAACTTTCGTTATTTTTTATAAAGAAAAATTCGTGAGTTTTTTAAATTTGAACTTCTGTTTTTGTGTTTATAGTGAAATTGGTGAGTTTTTTTTTATCTTTGAACTTCTGTTTTTCTATTTATAGTTAAATATGTGAGTTTATCATCTTGGAACTTTTTATGGTTTTTAGAGTGAATTTGGTGAGTTTTTATCACTTTGAACCTTTGATATGGTCTATATGGTAAAAACTGGATATTTTTTCGCTTGAAACTTTTGTTATTGTGTTTAAATGGAAAATGGTGATTTTTTAACTTGAAAATTTTGTTTTGGTTTTATTAATGAAATTTGTGAGTTTTTTAACTTGAAACTTTTTTATGGTTTTTATAGTTATATTGTTGTGTTTTTTAACTTGAAACTTTTGTCATGGTTTTTATAGTGAAATTGGTGATTTTTTTAACTAGGAACTTTCTTTATGGTCTTCATAGAAACTTGGTGAGTTTTTTCAGTTTAAACTTTTTTTTGTAGTCTTTATAGTGAAATTGATGTGTTTTTTAACTTGAAAATTTTGATTTTCTTTTTATAATAAAATTTGTGAGTTTTTAAACTTGGAGCTTTAGTTATGGTTTTTAGAGTGAAATTGGTGTGTTTTTTCTTTTTGAACTTTTGACATGTTCATTATGGTGAAATTGTTGTATAGTGAAATTTATGAGTTTTATAACTTGCTACTTTTGTTATTTGTTTTTAAATGGAAATTGTTGAGATTTTTAACTTTGAACTTCTAGTTTTCATTTTATATCGAAATGCGTGAGTTTTATGAATTGGAACTTTTGTAATGGTTTTTTATAGTGAAATTGTTGACTTTTTGTAACATGAAACTATTGTCACTATCTTTACAGTAAAATTTGTGAGTTTTTTTTAACACGTACCTATTTTTATGGTCTTTATAGTGAAATTGGTTAGTTTTTTTTTTACTTTTAGCTTTTGTTATGGTCTTGATAGTGAAATTCGTTAGTTTTTTAACTTGGAGCTTTTGATATACCTTTTTGAGTAAATTTTGTGAGTTTCTTAACTTGGAATTTTTGTTATTGTATTTAAAGGGAAATTGATGATTTTTTAGCTTGAAACTTTTGCTTTGATTTTTTTTATTGTAATTGGTGAATTTCTTAACTTGGAACTTTTGTTATGGTCTTTATAGTGAAATTGGTGAGATTTTTAATTTGGAACTTTTGGTTTTCTTGTTATTGTTTAATTTGTGAGTTTTTTAACTTGGAACTTTTGTTTTTGTTTTTAGAGTGAAATTTCTGAGACTTTTCACTTTGTACTTTCGATATGGTCATTATAGTGAAATTGGTGAGTTTTTTAAATTTTAGCTTTTTTAATGGTTTTATTGTGAAATTGATGAGTTTTTTAACTTGGAACTTTTGTTATTGTTTATAAAGGGAAATTAGTGTGTTTTTTTAACTTTGAACTTTTGTTTTTGTTTTTATAGTGAAATGCGTGAGTTTTTTAACTTGAATCTTTTGTTATGGTTTTTATAGTGAAATTGTTGATTTTTTTAACATGAAACTATTGTCATGATATTTACGTTGAAATTTGTTAGTTTTATAAGTTGTAACCTTTTTTATGGTCTTTATAGTGAAATGCGATTGTTTTTTTTACTTTAAGATTTTGTTATGGTCTTTATAGCGAAATTCGCGAGTTTTTTAATTTGAAACTTTTGATATGCTTTTTCGAGTAAAATTTGTGAGTTTTTTAACTTGGAACTTTTGTTATTGTATTTAAAGGGAAGTTGGTGATTTTTAGCTTGAAACTTTTGTTTTGAAGTTTTTAGTGAAATTGGTGATTTTCTTAACTTGGAAGTTTTGTTATGGTCTTTATAGTGAAATTAGTGAGTTTTTTAATTTGGAACTTTTGCTTTTCGTTTTATAATTAAATTTGTGAGTTTTTGTTTTAACTTTGAACATTTGTTATGGTTTTAGAGTGAAATATGTGAGATTTTTCGCTTTGGACTTTTGATATGGTCATTATAGTGAAATTGGTGAGTTTTTTTTTTTTTACTTTTTATCTCTTGTAATGGTTTTATAGGAAATTTATGAGTTTTTTAACTTGGAACTTTCGTTATTTTTTATGAAGAAAAATTCGTGAGTTTTTTAAATTTGAACTTCTGTTTTTGTGTTTATAGTGAAATTGGTGAGTTTTTTTTATCTTTGAATTTCTGTTTTTCTATTTATAGTTAAATATGTGAGTTTATCATCTTGGAACTTTTTATGGTTTTTAGAGTGAATTTGGTGAGTTTTTATCACTTTGAACCTTTGATATGGTCTATATGGTAAAAACTGGATATTTTTTCGCTTGAAACTTTTGTTATTGTGTTTAAATGGAAAATGGTGATTTTTTAACTTGAAACTTTTGTTTTGGTTTTATTAGTGAAATTTGTGAGTTTTTTAACTTGAAACTTTTTTATGGTTTTTATAGTTATATTGTTGTGTTTTTTAACTTGAAACTTTTGTCATGGTCTTTATAGTGAAATTGGTGATTTTTTTTTAACTAGGAACTTTCTTTATGGTCTTCATAGAAACTTGGTGAGTTTTTTCAGTTTAAACTTTTTTTTGTAGTCTTTATAGTGAAATTGATGTGTTTTTTAACTTGGAAATTTTGATTTTCTTTTTATAATAAAATTTGTGAGTTTTTAAACTTGGAACTTTAGTTATGGTTTTTAGAGTGAAATTGGTGTGTTTTTTCTTTTTGAACTTTTGACATGTTCATTATGGTGAAATTGTTGTATAGTGAAATTTATGAGTTTTATAACTTGCAACTTTTGTTATTTGTTTTTAAATGGAAATTGTTGAGATTTTTAACTTTGAACTTCTAGTTTTCATTTTATATCGAAATGCGTGAGTTTTCTAAATTGGAACTTTTGTAATGGTTTTTTATAGTGAAATTGTTGACTTTTTGTAACATGAAACTATTGTCACTATCTTTACAGTAAAATTTGTGAGTTTTTTTTAACACGTACCTATTTTTATGGTCTTGATAGTGAAATTCGTTAATTTTTTAACTTGGAGCTTTTGATATACCTTTTTGAGTAAGTTTTGTGAGTTTCTTAACTTGGAATTTATGTTATTGTATTTAAAGGGAAATTGATTATTTTTTAGCTTGAAACTTTTGTTTTGATTTTTTTTATTGAAATTGGTGAATTTCTTAACTTGGAACTTTTGTTATGGTATTTATAGTGAAATTGCTGAGATTTTTAATTTGGAACTTTTGTTTTTCTTGTTATTGTTTAATTTGTGAGTTTTTTAACTTGGAACTTTTGTTTTTGTTTTTAGAGTGAAATTTGTGAGACTTTTCACTTTGTACTTTCGATATGGTCATTATAGTGAAATTGGTGAGTTTTTTAAATTTTAGCTTTTTTAATGGTTTTATTTTGAAATTGATGAGTTTTTTAACTTGGAACTTTTGTTATTGTTTATAAAGGGAAATTAGTGTGTTTTTTTAACTTTGAACTTTTGTTTTTGTTTTTATAGTGAAATGCGTGAGTTTTTTAACTTGAAACTTTTGTTATGGTTTTTATAGTCAAATTGTTGATTTTTTTAACATGAAACTATTGTCATGATAGTTACTTTGAAATTTGTGAGTTTTATAAGTTGTAACTTTTTTTATGGTCTTTATAGTGAAATGCGATTGTTTTTTTTACTTTAAGATTTTGTTATGGTCTTTATAGCGAAATTCGCGAGTTTTTTAATTTGAAACTTTTGATATGCTTTTTCGAGTAAAATTTGTGAGTTTTTTAACTTGGAACTTTTGTTATTGTATTTAAAGGGAAGTTGGTGATTTTTAGCTTGAAACTTTTGTTTTGAAGTTTTTCGTGAAATTGGTGATTTTCTTAACTTGGAAGTTTTGTTATGGTCTTTATAGTGAAATTAGTGAGTTTTTTTAATTTGGAACTTTTGCTTTTCGTTTTATAATTAAATTTGTGAGTTTTTGTTTTAACTTTGAACATTTGTTATGGTTTTAGAGTGAAATATGTGAGATTTTTCGCTTTGGACTTTTGATATGGTCATTATAGTGAAATTGGTGAGTTTTTTTTTTTTTTTTTACTTTTTATCTCTTGTAATGGTTTTATAGTGAAATTTATGAGTTTTTTAACTTGGAACTTTCGTTATTTTTTATAAAGAAAAATTCGTGAGTTTTTTAAATTTGAACTTCTGTTTTTGTGTTTATAGTGAAATTGGTGAGTTTTTTTTTTATCTTTGAACTTCTGTTTTTCTATTTATAGTTAAATATGCGAGTTTATCATCTTGGAACTTTTTATGGTTTTTAGAGTGAATTTGGTGAGTTTTTATCACTTTGAACCTTTGATATGGTCTATATGGTAAAAACTGGATATTTTTTCGCTTGAAACTTTTGTTATTGTGTTTAAATGGAAAATGGTGATTTTTTAACTTGAAAATTTTGTTTTGGTTTTATTAGTGAAATTTGTGAGTTTTTTAACTTGAAACTTTTTTATGGTTTTTATAGTTATATTGTTGTGTTTTTTAACTTGAAACTTTTGTCATGGTTTTTATAGTGTAATTGGTGATTTTTTTTAACTAGGAACTTTCTTTATGGTCTTCATAGAAACTTGGTGAGTTTTTTCAGTTTAAACTTTTTTTTGTAGTCTTTATAGTGAAATTGATGTGTTTTTTAACTTGGAAATTTTGATTTTCTTTTTATAATAAAATTTGTGAGTTTTTAAACTTGGAGCTTTAGTTATGGTTTTTAGAGTGAAATTGGTGTGTTTTTTCTTTTTGAACTTTTGACATGTTCATTATGGTGAAATTGTTGTATAGTGAAATTTATGAGTTTTATAACTTGCTACTTTTGTTATTTGTTTTTAAATGGAAATTGTTGAGATTTTTAACTTTGAACTTCTAGTTTTCATTTTATATCGAAATGCGTGAGTTTTATGAATTGGAACTTTTGTAATGGTTTTTTATAGTGAAATTGTTGACTTTTTGTAACATGAAACTATTGTCACTATCTTTACAGTAAAATTTGTGAGTTTTTTTTAACACGTACCTATTTTTATGGTCTTTATAGTGAAATTGGTTAGTTTTTTTTTTACTTTTAGCTTTTGTTATGGTCTTGATAGTGAAATTCGTTAGTTTTTTAACTTGGAGCTTTTGATATACCTTTTTGAGTAAATTTTATGAGTTTCTTAACTTGGAATTTTTGTTATTGTATTTAAAGGGAAATTGATGATTTTTTAGCTTGAAACTTTTGCTTTGATTTTTTTTATTGTAATTGGTGAATTTCTTAACTTGGAACTTTTGTTATGGTCTTTATAGTGAAATTGGTGAGATTTTTAATTTGGAACTTTTGGTTTTCTTGTTATTGTTTAATTTATGAGTTTTTTAACTTGGAACTTTTGTTTTTGTTTTTAGAGTGAAATTTCTGAGACTTTTCACTTTGTACTTTCGATATGGTCATTATAGTGAAATTGGTGAGTTTTTTAAATTTTAGCTTTTTTAATGGTTTTATTGTGAAATTGATGAGTTTTTTAACTTGGAACTTTTGTTATTGTTTATAAAGGGAAATTAGTGTGTTTTTTTAACTTTGAACTTTTGTTTTTGTTTTTATAGTGAAATGCGTGAGTTTTTTAACTTGAAACTTTTGTTATGGTTTTTATAGTGAAATTGTTGATTTTTTTAACATGAAACTATTGTCATGATATTTACGTTGAAATTTGTGAGTTTTATAAGTTGTAACCTTTTTTATGGTCTTTATAGTGAAATGCGATTGTTTTTTTTACTTTAAGATTTTGTTATGGTCTTTATAGCGAAATTCGCGAGTTTTTTAATTTGAAACTTTTGATATGCTTTTTCGAGTAAAATTTGTGAGTTTTTTAACTTGGAACTTTTGTTATTGTATTTAAAGGGAAGTTGGTGATTTTTAGCTTGAAACTTTTGTTTTGAAGTTTTTAGTGAAATTGGTGATTTTCTTAACTTGGAAGTTTTGTTATGGTCTTTATAGTGAAATTAGTGAGTTTTTTAATTTGGAACTTTTGCTTTTCGTTTTATAATTAAATTTGTGAGTTTTTGTTTTAACTTTGAACATTTGTTATGGTTTTAGAGTGAAATATGTGAGATTTTTCGCTTTGGACTTTTGATATGGTCATTATAGTGAAATTGGTGAGTTTTTTTTTTTTTTTACTTTTTATCTCTTGTAATGGTTTTATAGTGAAATTTATGAGTTTTTTAACTTGGAACTTTCGTTATTTTTTATGAAGAAAAATTCGTGAGTTTTTTAAATTTGAACTTCTGTTTTTGTGTTTATAGTGAAATTGGTGAGTTTTTTTTTTATCTTTGAACTTCTGTTTTTCTATTTATAGTTAAATATGTGAGTTTATCATCTTGGAACTTTTTATGGTTTTTAGAGTGAATTTGGTGAGTTTTTATCACTTTGAACCTTTGATATGGTCTATATGGTAAAAACTGGATATTTTTTCGCTTGAAACTTTTGTTATTGTGTTTAAATGGAAAATGGTGATTTTTTAACTTGAAACTTTTGTTTTGGTTTTATTAGTGAAATTTGTGAGTTTTTTAACTTGAAACTTTTTTATGGTTTTTATAGTTATATTGTTGTGTTTTTTAACTTGAAACTTTTGTCATGGTCTTTATAGTGAAATTGGTGATTTTTTTTTAACTAGGAACTTTCTTTATGGTCTTCATAGAAACTTGGTGAGTTTTTTCAGTTTAAACTTTTTTTTGTAGTCTTTATAGTGAAATTGATGTGTTTTTTAACTTGGAAATTTTGATTTTCTTTTTATAATAAAATTTGTGAGTTTTTAAACTTGGAACTTTAGTTATGGTTTTTAGAGTGAAATTGGTGTGTTTTTTCTTTTTGAACTTTTGACATGTTCATTATGGTGAAATTGTTGTATAGTGAAATTTATGAGTTTTATAACTTGCAACTTTTGTTATTTGTTTTTAAATGGAAATTGTTGAGATTTTTAACTTTGAACTTCTAGTTTTCATTTTATATCGAAATGCGTGAGTTTTCTGAATTGGAACTTTTGTAATGGTTTTTTATAGTGAAATTGTTGACTTTTTGTAACATGAAACTATTGTCACTATCTTTACAGTAAAATTTGTGAGTTTTTTTTAACACGTACCTATTTTTATGGTCTTGATAGTGAAATTCGTTAATTTTTTAACTTGGAGCTTTTGATATACCTTTTTGAGTAAGTTTTGTGAGTTTCTTAACTTAGAATTTATGTTATTGTATTTAAAGGGAAATTGATTATTTTTTAGCTTGAAACTTTTGTTTTGATTTTTTTTTTATTGAAATTGGTGAATTTCTTAACTTGGAACTTTTGTTATGGTATTTATAGTGAAATTGCTGAGATTTTTAATTTGGAACTTTTGTTTTTCTTGTTATTGTTTAATTTGTGAGTTTTTTAACTTGGAACTTTTGTTTTTGTTTTTAGAGTGAAATTTGTGAGACTTTTCACTTTGTACTTTCGATATGGTCATTATAGTGAAATTGGTGAATTTTTTAAATTTTAGCTTTTTTAATGGTTTTATTGTGAAATTGATGAGTTTTTAACTTGGAACTTTTGTTATTGTTTATAAAGGGAAATTAGTGTTTTTTTTAACTTTGAACTTTTGTTTTTGTTTTTATAGTGAAATGCGTGAGTTTTTTAACTTGAAACTTTTGTTATGGTTTTTATAGTGAAATTGTTGATTTTTTTAACATGAAACTAATGTCATGATATTTACATTGAAATTTGTGAGTTTTATAAGTTGTAACTTTTTTTATGGTCTTTATAGTGAAATGCGATTGTTTTTTTTACTTTAAGATTTTGTTATGGTCTTTATAGCGAAATTCGCGAGTTTTTTAATTTGAAACTTTTGATATGCTTTTTCGAGTAAAATTTGTGAGTTTTTTAACTTGGAACTTTTGTTATTGTATTTAAAGGGAAATTGGTGATTTTTAGCTTGAAACTTTTGTTTTGAAGTTTTTAGTGAAATTGGTGATTTTCTTAACTTGGAAGTTTTGTTATGGTCTTTATAGTGAAATTAGTGAGTTTTTTAATATGGAACTTTTGCTTTTCGTTTTATAATTAAATTTGTGAGTTTTTGTTTTAACTTTGAACATTTGTTATGGTTTTAGAGTGAAATATGTGAGATTTTTCGCTTTGAACTTTTGATATGGTCATTATAGTGAAATTGGTGAGTTTTTTTTTTACTTTTTATCTCTTGTAATGGTTTTATAGTGAAATTTATGAGTTTTTTAACTTGGAACTTTCGTTATTGTTTATAAAGAAAAATTCGTGAGTTTTTTAAATTTGAACTTCTGTTTTTGTGTTTATTGTGAAATTGGTGAGTTTTTTTTTATCTTTGAACTTCTGTTTTTCTTATTATAGTTAAATATGTGAGTTTATCATCTTGGAACTTTTTATGGTTTTTAGAGTGAATTTGGTGAGTTTTTATCACTTTGAACCTTTGATATAGTCTATAGGGTAAAAACTGGATATTTTTTCGCTTGAAACTTTTGTTATTGTGTTTAAATGCAAAATGGTGATTTTTTAACTTGAAACTTTTGTTTTGGTTTTATTAGTGAAATTTGTGAGTTTTTTAACTTGAAACTTTTTTATGGTTTTTATAGTTATATTGTTGAGTTTTTTTAACTTGAAACTTTTGTCCTAGTCTTTATAGTGAAATTGGTGATTTTTTTTAACTAGGAACTTTCTTTAAGTTCTTCATAGAAACTTGGTGAGTTTTTTTAGTTTAAACTTTTTTTTGTAGTCTTTATAGTGAAATTGATGTGTTTTTTAACTTGGAAATTTTGATTTTCTTTTTATAATAAAATTTGTGAGTTTTTAAACTTGGAACTTTAGTTATGGTTTTTAGAGTGAAATTGGTGTGTTTTTTCTTTTTGAACTTTTGACATGTTCATTATGGTGAAATTGTTGTATAGTGAAATTTATGAGTTTTATAACTTGCAACTTTTGTTATTTGTTTTTAAATGGAAATTGTTGAGATTTTTAACTTTGAACTTCTAGTTTTCATTTTATATCGAAATGCGTGAGTTTTATGAATTGGAACTTTTGTAATGGTTTTTTATAGTTAAATTGTTGACTTTTTGTAACATGAAACTATTGTCACTATCTTTACAGTAAAATTTGTGAGTTTTTTTAACACGTACCTATTTTTATGGTCTTGATAGTGAAATTCGTTAATTTTTTAACTTGGAGCTTTTGATATACCTTTTTGAGTAAGTTTTGTGAGTTTCTTAACTTGGAATTTTTGTTATTGTATTTAAAGGGAAATTGATGATTTTTTAGCTTGAAACATTTGTTTTGAATTTTTTTATTGAAATTTGTGAATTTCTTAACTTGGAAGTTTTGTTATGGTCTTTATAGTGAAATTGGTGAGATTTTTAATTTGGAACTTTTGTTTTTCTTGTTATTGTTTAATTTGTGAGTTTTTTAACTTGGAACTTTTGTTTTTGTTTTTAGAGTGAAATTTGTGAGACTTTTCACTTTGTACTTTCGATATGGTCATTATAGTGAAATTGGTGAGTTTTTTAAATTTTAGCTTTTTTAATGGTTTTATTGTGAAATTGATGAGTTTTTTAACTTGTAACTTTTGTTATTGTTTATAAAGGGAAATTAGTGTGTTTTTTTTAACTTTGAACTTTTGTTTTTGTTTTTATAGTGAAATGCGTGTGTTTTTTAACTTGAAACTTTTGTTATGGTTTTTATAGTGAAATTGTTGATTTTTTTAACATGAAACTATTGTCGTGATATTTACATTGAAATTTGTGAGTTTTATAAGTTGTAACTTTTTTTATGGTCTTTATAGTGAAATGCGATTGTTTTTTTGACTTTAAGATTTTGTTATGGTCTTTATAGCGAAATTCGCGAGTTTTTTAATTTGAAACTTTTGATATGCTTTTTCGAGTAAAATTTGTGAGTTTTTTAACTTGGAACTTTTGTTATTGTATTTAAAGGGAAATTGGTTATTTTTAGCTTGAAACTTTTGTTTTGAAGTTTTTAGTGAAATTGGTGATTTTCTTAACTTGGAAGTTTTGTTATGGTCTTTATAGTGAAATTAGTGAGTTTTTTAATTTGGAACTTTTGCTTTTCATTTTATAATTAAATTTGTGAGTTTTTGTTTTAACTTTGAACATTTGTTATGGTTTTAGAGTGAAATATGTGAGATTTTTCGCTTTGAACTTTTGATATGGTCATTATAGTGAAATTGGTGAGTTTTTTTTTTTACTTTTTATCTCTTGTAATGGTTTTATAGTGAAATTTATGAGTTTTTTATCTTGGAACTTTCGTTATTGTTTATAAAGAAAAATTCGTGAGTTTTTTAAATTTGAACTTCTGTTTTTGTGTTTATAGTGAAATTGGTGAGTTTTTTTTTTTATCTTTGAACTTTTGTTTTTCTATTTATAGTTAAATATGTGAGTTTATCATCTTGGAACTTTTTATGGTTTTTAGAGTGAATTTGGTGAGTTTTTATCACTTTGAACCTTTGATATGGTCTATATAGTAAAAACTGGATATTTTTTCACTTCAAACTTTTGTTATTGTGTTTAAATGGAAATTGGTGATTTTTTAACTTGAAACTTTTGTTTTGGTTTTATTAGTGAAATTTGTGAGTTTTTTAACTTGAAACTTTTTTATGGTTTTTATAGTTATATTGTTGAGTTTTTTAACTTGAAACTTTTGTCCTAGTCTTTATAGTGAAATTGGTGATTTTTTTTAACTAGGAACTTTCTTTATGGTCTTCATAGAAACTTGGTGAGTTTTTTCAGTTTAAACTTTTTTTTGTAGTCTTTACAGTGAAATTGATGTGTTTTTTAACTTGCAAATTTTGATTTTCTTTTTATATTAAAATTTGTGAGTTTTTAAACTTGGAGCTTTAGTTATGGTTTTTAGAGTGAAATTGGTGTGTTTTTTCTTTTTGAACTTTTGACATGTTCATTATGGTGAAATTGTTGTATAGTGAAATTTATGAGTTTTATAACTTGCAACTTTTGTTATTTGTTTTTAAATGGAAATTGTTATGATTTTTAACTTTGAACTTCTAGTTTTCATTTTATATCGAAATGCGTGAGTTTTATGAATTGGAACTTTTGTAATGGTTGTTTATAGTGAAATTGTTGACTTTTTGTAACATGAAACTATTGTCACTATCTTTACAGTAAAATTTGTGAGTTTTTTTTAACACGTACCTATTTTTATGGTCTTTATAGTGAAATTCATTAGTTTTTTAACTTGGAGTTTTGATATACCTTTTTGAGTAAATTTTGTGAGTTTCTTAACTTGGAATTTTTGTTATTGTATTTAAAGGGAAATTGATGATTTTTTAGCTCGAAACTTTTGTTTTGATTTTTTTTACTGAAATTGGTGAATTTCTTAACTTGGAAGTTTTGTAATGGTCTTTATAGTGAGTGACATTGGTGAGATTTTTAATTTAGAACTTTTTTTTTCTTGTTATTGTTTAATTTGTGAGTTTTTTAACTTGGAACTTTTGTTTTTGTTTTTAGAGTGAAATTTGTGAGACTTTTCACTTTGTACTTTTGATATGGTCATTATAGTGAAATTGGTGAGTTTTTTAAATTTTAGCTTTTTTAATGGTTTTATTGTGAAATTGATGAGTTTTTTAACTTGGAACTTTTGTTATTGTTTATAAAGGGAAATTAGTGTGTTTTTTTAACTTTGAACTTTTGTTTTTGTTTTTATAGTGAAATGCGTGAGTTTTTTAACTTGAAACTTTTGTTATGGTTTTTATAGTGAAATTGTTGATTTTTTTAACATGAAACTATTGTCATGATATTTACATTGAAATTTGTGAGTTTTATAAGTTGTAACTATTTTTATGGTCTTTATAGTGAAATGCGATTGTTTTTTTGACTTTAAGATTTTGTTATGGTCTTTATAGCGAAATTCGCGAGTTTTTTAATTTGAAACTTTTGATATGCTTTTTCGAGTAAAATTTGTGAGTTTTTTAACTTGGAACTTTTGTTATTGTATTTAAAGGGAAATTGGTGATTTTTAGCTTGAAACTTTTGTTTTGAAGTTTTTAGTGAAATTGGTGATTTTCTGAACTTGGAAGTTTTGTTATGGTCTTTATAGTGAAATTAGTGAGTTTTTCAATTTGGAACTTTTGCTTTTCGTTTTATAATTAAATTTGTGAGTTTTTGTTTTAACTTTGAACATTTGTTATGGTTTTAGAGTGAAATATGTGAGATTTTTCGCTTTGAACTTTTGATATGGTCATTATAGTGAAATTGGTGAGTTTTTTTTTTTACTTTTTATCTCTTGTAATGGTTTTATAGTGAAATTTATGAGTTTTTTAACTTGGAACTTTCGTTATTTTTTATAAAGAAAAATTCGTGAGTTTTTTAAATTTGAACTTCTGTTTTTGTGTTTATAGTGAAATTGGTGAGTTTTTTTTTATCTTTGAACTTCTGTTTTTCTATTTATAGTTAAATATGTGAGTTTGTCATCTTGGAACTTTTTATGGTTTTTAGAGTGAATTTGGTGAGTTTTTATCACTTTGAACCTTTGATATGGTCTATATAGTAAAAACTGGATATTTTTTCACTTGAAACTTTTGTTATTGTGTTTAAATGGAAATTGGTGATTTTTTAACTTGAAACTTTTGTTTTGGTTTTATTAGTGAAATTTGTGAGTTTTTTAACTTGAAACTTTTTTATGGTTTTTATAGTTATATTGTTGATTTTTTTAACTTGAAACTTTTGTCATGGTCTTTATAGTGAAATTGGTGATTTTTTTTTACTAGGAACTTTCTTTATGGTCTTCATAGAAACTTGGTGAGTTATTTCAGTTTAAACTTTTTTTTTGTAGTCTTTATAGTGAAATTGATGTGTTTTTTAACTTGGAAATTTTGATTTTCTTTTTATAATAAATTTTGTGAGTTTTTAAACTTGGAACTTTAGTTATGGTTTTTAGAGTGAAATTGGTGTGTTTTTTCTTTTTGAACTTTTGACATGTTCATTATGGTGAAATTGTTGTATAGTGAAATTTATGAGTTTTATAACTTGCAACTTTTGTTATTTGTTTTTAAATGGAAATTGTTGAGATTTTTAACTTTGAACTTCTAGTTTTCATTTTATATCGAAATGCGTGAGTTTTATGAATTGGAACTTTTGTAATGGTTTTTTATATTGAAATTGTTGACTTTTTGTAGCATGAAACTATTGTCACTATCTTTACAGTAAAATTTGTGAGTTTTTTTAACACGTACCTATTTTTATGGTTTATAGTGAAATTCATTAGTTTTTTAACTTGGAGTTTTGATATACCTTTTTGAGTAAATTTTGTGAGTTTCTTTACTTGGAATTTTTGTTATTGTATTTAAAGGGAAATTGATGATTTTTTAGCTCGAAACTTTTGTTTTGATTTTTTTTACTGAAATTGGTGAATTTCTTAACTTGGAAGTTTTGTTATGGTCTTTATAGTGAGTGACATTGGTGAGATTTTTAATTTAGAACTTTTGTTTTTCTTGTTATTGTTTAATTTGTGAGTTTTTTAACTTGGAACTTTTGTTTTTGTTTTTAGAGTGAAATTTGTGAGACTTTTCACTTTGTACTTTCGATATGGTCATTATAGTGAAATTGGTGAGTTTTTTAAATTTTAGCTTTTTGAATGGTTTTATTGTGAAATTGATGAGTTTTTTACTTGGAACTTTTGTTATTGTTTATAAAGGGAAATTAGTGTTTTTTTTTTTAACTTTGAACTTTTGTTTTTGTTTTTATAGTGAAATGCGTGAGTTTTTTAACTTGAAACTTTTGTTATGGTTTTTATAGTGAAATTGTTGATTTTTTTAACATGAAACTATTGTCATGATATTTACATTGAAATTTGTGAGTTTTATAAGTTGTAACTTTTTTTATGGTCTTTATAGTGAAATGCGATTGTTTTTTTGACTTTAAGATTTTGTTATGGTCTTTATAGCGAAATTTGCGAGTTTTTTAATTTGAAACTTTTGATATGCTTTTTCGAGTAAAATTTGTGAGTTTTTTAACTTGGAACTTTTGTTATTGTATTTAAAAGGAAATTGGTGATTTTTAGCTTGAAACTTTTGTTTTGAAGTTTTTAGTGAAATTGGTGATTTTCTTAACTTGGAAGTTTTGTTATGGTCTTTATAGTGAAATTAGTGAGTTTTTTAATTTGGAACTTTTGCTTTTGGTTTTATAATTAAATTTGTGAGTTTTTGTTTTAACTTTGAACATTTGTTATGGTTTTAGAGTGAAATATGTGAGATTTTTCGCTTTGAACTTTTGATATGGTCATTATAGTGAAATTGGTGAGTTTTTTTTATTTTACTTTTTATCTCTTGTAATGGTTTTATAGTGAAATTTATGAGTTTTTTTATCTTGGAACTTTCGTTATTGTTTATAAAGAAAAACTCGTGAGTTTTTTAAATTTGAACTTCTGTTTTTGTGTTTATAGTGAAATTGGTGAGTTTTTTTTTTATCTTTGAACTTCTGTTTTTCTATTTATAGTTAAATTTGTGAGTTTATCATCTTGGAACTTTTTATGGTTTTTAGAGTGAATTTGGTGAGTTTTTATCACTTTGAACCTTTGATATGGTCTATATAGTAAAAACTGGATATTTTTTCACTTGAAACTTTTGTTATTGTGTTTAAATGGAAATTGGTGATTTTTTAACTTGAAACTTTTGTTTTGGTTTTATTAGTGAAATTTGTGAGTTTTTTAACTTGAAACTTTTTTATGGTTTTTATAGTTATATTGTTGATTTTTTTGACTTGAAACTTTTGTCATGGTCTTTATAGTGAAATTGGTGATTTTTTTTAAATAGGAACTTTCTTTATGGTCTTCATAGAAACTTGGTGAGTTTTTTCAGTTTAAACTTTTTTTTGTAGTATTTATAGTGAAATTGATGTGTTTTTTTAACTTGGAAATTTATATTTTCTTTTTATAATAAATTTTGTGAGTTTTTAAACTTGGAACTTTAGTTATGGTTTTTAGAGTGAAATTGGTGTGTTTTTTCTTTTTAAACTTTTGACATTTTCATTATGGTGAAATTGTTGTATAGTGAAATTTATGAGTTTTATAACTTGCAACTTTTGTTATCTGTTTTAAAATGGAAATTGTTGAGATTTTTAACTTTGAACTTCTAGTTTTCATTTTATATCGAAATGCGTGAGTTTTATGAATTGGAACTTTTGTAATGGTTTTTTATAGTGAAATTGTTGACTTTTTGTAACATGAAACTATTGTCACTATCTTTACAGTAAAATTTGTGAGTTTTTTTAACACGTACCTATTTTTATGGTTTATAGAGAAATTCAATAGTTTTTTAACTTGGAGTTTTGATATACCTTTTTGAGTAAATTTTGTGAGTTTCTTAACTTGGAATTTTTGTTATTGTATTTAAAGGGAAATTGATGATTTTTTAGCTCGAAACTTTTGTTTTGATTTTTTTTACTGAAATTGGTGAATTTCTTAACTTGGAACTTTTGTTATGGTCTTTATAGTGACGTTGGTGAGATTTTTAATTTAGAACTTTTGTTTTTCTTGTTATTGTTTAATTTGTGAGTTTTTTAACTTGGAACTTTTGTTTCTGTTTTTAGAGTGAAATTTGTGAGACTTTTCACTTTGTACTTTCGATATGGTCATTATAGTGAAATTGGTGAGTTTTTTAAATTTTAGCTTTTTGAATGGTTTTATTGTGAAATTGATGAGTTTTTTAACTTGGAACTTTTGTTATTGTTTATAAAGGGAAATTAGTGTGTTTTTTTAACTTTGAACTTTTGTTTTTGTTTTTTATAGTGAAATGCGTGAGTTTTTTAACTTGAAACTTTTGTTATGGTTTTTATAGTGAAATTGTTGATTTTTTTAACATGAAACTATTGTCATGATATTTACATTGAAATTTGTGAGTTTTATAAGTTGTAACTTTTTTTATGGTCTTTATAGTGAAATGCGATTGTTTTTTTGACTTTAAGATTTTGTTATGGTCTATATAGCGAAATTCGCGAGTTTTTTAATTTGAAACTTTTGATATGCTTTTTCGAGTAAAATTTGTGAGTTTTTTAACTTGGAACTTTTGTTATTGTATTTAAAAGGAAATTGGTGATTTTTAGCTTGAAACTTTTGTTTTGAAGTTTTTAGTGAAATTGGTGATTTTCTTAACTTGGAAGTTTTGTTATGGTCTTTATAGTGAAATTAGTGAGTTTTTTAATTTGGAACTTTTGCTTTTGGTTTTATAATTAAATTTGTGAGTTTTTGTTTTAACTTTGAACATTTGTTATGGTTTTAGAGTGAAATATGTGAGATTTTTCGCTTTGAACTTTTGATATGGTCATTATAGTGAAATTGGTGAGTTTTTTTTTTTTTACTTTTTATCTCTTGTAATGGTTTTATAGTGAAATTTATGAGTTTTTTTATCTTGGAACTTTCGTTATTGTTTATAAAGAAAAACTCGTGAGTTTTTTAAATTTGAACTTCTGTTTTTGTGTTTATAATGAAATTGGTGAGTTTTTTTTTTATCTTTGAACTTCTGTTTTTCTATTTATAGTTAAATTTGTGAGTTTATCATCTTGGAACTTTTTATGGTTTTTAGAGTGAATTTGGTGAGTTTTTATCACTTTGAACCTTTGATATGGTCTATATAGTAAAAACTGGATATTTTTTCACTTGAAACTTTTGTTATTGTGTTTAAATGGAAATTGGTGATTTTTTAACTTGAAACTTTTGTTTTGGTTTTATTAGTGAAATTTGTGAGTTTTTTAACTTGAAACTTTTTTATGGTTTTTATAGTTATATTGTTGATTTTTTTGACTTGAAACTTTTGTCATGGTCTTTATAGTGAAATTGGTGATTTTTTTTAAATAGGAACTTTCTTTATGGTCTTCATAGAAACTTGGTGAGTTTTTTCAGTTTAAACTTTTTTTTGTAGTATTTATAGTGAAATTGATGTGTTTTTTAACTTGGAAATTTTGATTTTCTTTTTATAATAAATTTTGTGAGTTTTTAAACTTGGAACTTTAGTTATGGTTTTTAGAGTGAAATTGGTGTGTTTTTTCTTTTTAAACTTTTGACATGTTCATTATGGTGAAATTGTTGTATAGTGAAATTTATGAGTTTTATAACTTGCAACTTTTGTTATTTGTTTTAAAATGGTAATTGTTGAGATTTTTAACTTTGAACTTCTAGTTTTCATTTTATATCGAAATGCGTGAGTTTTATGAATTGGAACTTTTGTAATGGTTTTTTATAGTGAAATTGTTGACTTTTTGTAACATGAAACTATTGTCACTATCTTTACAGTAAAATTTGTGAGTTTTTTTAACATGTACCTATTTTTATGGTTTATAGTGAAATTCATTAGTTTTTTAACTTGGAGTTTTGATATACCTTTTTGAGTAAATTTTGTGAGTTTCTTAACTTGGAATTTTTGTTATTGTATTTAAAGGGAAATTGATGATTTTTTAGCTCGAAACTTTTGTTTTGATTTTTTTTACTGAAATTGGTGAATTTCTTAACTTGGAAGTTTTGTTATGGTCTTTATAGTGAGTGACATTGGTGAGATTTTTAATTTAGAACTTTTGTTTTTCTTGTTATTGTTTAATTTGTGAGTTTTTTAACTTGGAACTTTTGTTTCTGTTTTTAGAGTGAAATTTGTGAGACTTTTCACTTTGTACTTTCGATATGGTCATTATAGTGAAATTGATGAGTTTTTTAAATTTTAGCTTTTTTAATGGTTTTATTGTGAAATTGATGAGTTTTTTAACTTGGAACTTTTGTTATTGTTTATAAAGGGAAATTAGTGTGTTTTTTTAACTTTGAACTTTTGTTTTTGTTTTTATAGTGAAATGCGTGAGTTTTTTAACTTGAAACTTTTGTTACGGTTTTTATAGTGAAATTGTTGATTTTCTTTAACATGAAACTATTGTCATGATATTTACATTGAAATTTGTGAGTTTTATAAGTTATAACTTTTTTTATGGTCTTTATAGTGAAATGCGATTGTTTTTTTGACTTTAAGATTTTGTTATGGTCTTTATAGCGAAATTCGCGAGTTTTTTAATTTGAAACTTTTGATATGCTTTTTCGAGTAAAATTTGTGAGTTTTTTAACTTGGAACTTTTGTTATTGTATTTAAAGGGAAATTGGTGATTTTTAGCTTGAAACTTTTATTTTGAAGTTTTTAGTGAAATTGTTGATTTTCTTAACTTGGAAGTTTTGTTATGGTCTTTATAGTGAAATTAGTGAGTTTTTCAATTTGGAACTTTTGCTTTTCGTTTTATAATTAAATTTGTGAGTTTTTGTTTTAACTTTGAACATTTGTTATGGTTTTAGAGTGAAATATGTGAGATTTTTCGCTTTGAACTTTGATATGGTCATTATAGTGAAATTGGTGAGTTTTTTTTTTTACTTTTTATCTCTTGTAATGGTTTTATAGTGAAATTTATGAGTTTTTTATCTTGGAACTTTCGTTATTGTTTATAAAGAAAAACTCGTGAGTTTTTTAAATTTGAACTTCTGTTTTTGTGTTTATAGTGAAATTGGTGAGTGTTTTTTATCTTTGAACTTCTGTTTTTCTATTTATAGTTAAATCTGTGAGTTTATCATCTTGGAACTTTTTATGGTTTTTAGAGTGAATTTGGTGAGTTTTTATCACTTTGAACCTTTGGTATGGTCTATATAGTAAAAACTGGATATTTTTTCACTTGAAACTTTTGTTATTGTGTTTAAATGGAAATTGGTGATTTTTTAACTTGAAACTTTTGTTTTGGTTTTATTAGTGAAATTTGTGAGTTTTTTAACTTGAAACTTTTTTATGGTTTTTATAGTTATATTGTTGATTTTTTTAACTTGAAACTTTTGTCATGGTCTTTATAGTGAAATTGGTGATTTTTTTTAAATAGGTACTTTCTTTATGGTCTTCATAGAAACTTGGTGAGTTTTTTCAGTTTAAACTTTTTTTTGTAGTCTTTATAGTGAAATTGATGTGTTTTTTAACTTGGAAATTTTGATTTTCTTATTATAATAAATTTTGTGAGTTTTTAAACTTGGAACTTTAGTTATGGTTTTTAAAGTGAAATTGGTGTGTTTTTTCTTTTTAAACTTTTGACATGTTCATTATGGTGAAATTGTTGTATAGTGAAATTTATGAGTTTTATAACTTGCAACTTTTGTTATTTGTTTTTAAATGGAAATTGTTGAGATTTTTAACTTTGAACTTCTAGTTTTCATTTTATATCGAAATGCGTGAGTTTTATGAATTGGAACTTTTGTAATGGTTTTTTATAATGAAATTGTTGACTTTTTGTAGCATGAAACTATTGTCACTATCTTTACAGTAAAATTTGTTAGTTTTTTTAACACGTACCTATTTTTATGGTTTATAGTGAAATTCATTAGTTTTCTAACTTGGAGTTTTGATATACCTTTTTGAGTAAATTTTGTGAGTTTCTTAACTTGGAATTTTTGTTATTGTATTTAAAGGGAAATTGATGATTTTTTAGCTCGAAACTTTTGTTTTGATTTTTTTTACTGAAATTGGTGAATTTCTTAACTTGGAAGTTTTGTTATGGTCTTTATAGTGAGTGACATTGGTGAGATTTTTAATTTAGAAATTTTGTTTTTCTTGTTATTGTTTAATTTGTGAGTTTTTTAACTTGGAACTTTTGTTTTTGTTTTTAGAGTGAAATTTGTGAGACTTTTCACTTTGTACTTTCGATATGGTCATTATAGTGAAATTGGTGAGTTTTTTAAATTTTAGCTTTTTTAATGGTTTTATTGTGAAATTGATGAGTTTTTAACTTGGAACTATTGTTATTGTTTATAAAGGGAAATTAGTGTTTTTTTTTAACTTTGAACTTTTGTTTTTGTTTTTATAGTGAAATGCGTGAGTTTTTTAACTTGAAACTTTTGTTATGGTTTTTATAGTGAAATTGTTGATTTTTTTAACATGAAACTATTGTCATGATATTTACATTGAAATTTTTGAGTTTTATAAGTTGTAACTTTTTTTATGGTCTTTATAGTGAAATGCGATTGTTTTTTTGACTTTAAGATTTTGTTAAGGTCTTTATAGCGAAATTCGCGAGTTTTTTAATTTGAAACTTTTGATATGCTTTTTCGAGTAAAATTTGTGAGTTTTTTAACTTGGAACTTTTGTTATTGTATTTAAACGGAAATTGGTGATTTTTAGCTTGAAACTTTTGTTTTGAAGTTTTTAGTGAAATTGGTGATTTTCTTAACTTGGAAGTTTTGTTATGGTCTTTATAGTGAAATTAGTGAGTTTTTTAATTTGGAACTTTTGCTTTTCGTTTTATAATTAAATTTGTGAGTTTTTGTTTTAACCTTGAACATTTGTTATGGTTTTAGAGTGAAATATGTGAGATTTTTCGCTTTGAACTTTTGATATGGTCATTATAGTGAAATTGGTGAGTTTTTTTTTTACTTTTTATCTCTTGTAATGGTTTTATAGTGAAATTTATGAGTTTTTTATCTTGGAACTTTCGTTATTGTTTATAAAGAAAAACTCGTGAGTTTTTTAAATTTGAACTTCTGTTTTTGTGTTTATAGTGAAATTGGTGAGTTTTTTTTATCTTTGAACTTCTGTTTTTCTATTTATAGTTAAATATGTGAGTTTATCATCTTGGAACTTTTTATGGTTTTTAGAGTGAATTTGGTGAGTTTTTATCACCTTGAACCTTTGATATGGTCTATATAGTAAAAACTGGATATTTTTTCACTTGAAACTTTTGTTATTGTGTTTAAATGGAAATTGGTGATTTTTTAACTTGAAACTTTTGTTTTGGTTTTATTAGTGAAATTTGTGAGTTTTTTAACTTGAAACTTTTTTATGGTTTTTATAGTTATATTGTTGATTTTTTTAACTTGAAACTTTTGTCATGGTCTTTATAGTGAAATTGGTGATTTTTTTTTACTAGGAACTTTCTTTATGGTCTTCATAGAAACTTGGTGAGTTTTTTCAGTTTAAACTTTTTTTTTTGTAGTCTTTATAGTGAAATTGATGTGTTTTTTAACTTGGAAATTTTGATTTTCTTTTTATAATAAATTTTGTGAGTTTTTAAACTTGGAACTTTAGTTATGGTTTTTAGAGTGAAATTGGTGTGTTTTTTCTTTTTGAACTTTTGACATGTTCATTATGGTGAAATTGTTGTATAGTGAAATTTATGAGTTTTATAACTTGCAACTTTTGTTATTTGTTTTTAAATGGAAATTGTTGAGATTTTTAACTTTGAACTTCTAGTTTTCATTTTATATCGAAATGCGTGAGTTTTATGAATTGGAACTTTTGTAATGGTTTTTTATAGTGAAGTTGTTGACTTTTTGTAACATGAAACTATTGTCACTATCTTTACA